>CM060963.1:22957070-24184570 GCA_030765045.1 Tenodera sinensis
GAAATTAAAAAATAACTATTATTTAGATCGTTTTAGTGTTAAAAATAGCACTTTTAAATATAATCACTTCAAAATTTTATTTTAAAGCTCATTTTTATTTTGAAATCTAATAACCTACACATCCTTCGCAAATAATCAATAAAAGGAGAAATCTAGAGCACCATTTGACTTGACTGACATTGTTAAACATTTTGTAGTGTACCGATTGCCAAAAAAAGATCATTATTAGTACTTTTAGTTTAACATCTTCCTATCACAGGCTGCCAAAAAGACAAAGAATAGTAATTCAAAAGTAACAAAATAGTTCAAACAACGAATATAACAACTAAAATTGAAAATGGTAAGAAAAATTTAATCTCTTAAAACAATAAAAAATAAAGAAATAAAATAAAAAAGCATCATGTCCCATATACATGATTTCTAACAATAGTTATAGAGTTTTTGAGCGTCAATATAGCGATATTGTATACCAAATCTTTGGATAGGCCAAAATTCTTGATGAATTCTGCAAGCAGCCTCGGAAATGTTACTCTGATGGGCTATAGGTTATACTTTCTTTTTGTAGTAATAAATTGTTGGTTCGTAGATATGTTTTTTCCCCGATTAAAGAAAAACTATATCAAACATAAACATTTATAATAGTAATAATAATGTTATTATACCAATAATAAGCCTAAAAACATAAAATAGAAAGCAACTAGATGTTCAACATACAATTAAGCCAACATACGTACTAATACATACATTATCACTAATGATAAGGTTACAATAGCCAAATATTTTACATTTTTACCATTTAAAAACCAGTTTGCCCTCACAGAACTGTATAGCAACTGTTGATTAGTCATATATCCTACATTACATTTATAAAGTCCACTATTCTCTAATAAAATGCCAACTGCAATCTTTCTTTAAATTTGTGATCTACGGTTACTATTTTTTTAAAGGAAAGCTCCATTTTCACCTTACAGTTCCATTGGTAAGCAAGAATTGTTGATCTGTTATATATTATTCATAACAAGCTATTGTTACATTTCCAATGAAATATCTTTCAGGTTAGTACTGTATTTTCGTCCACGTGAGGAGTAGAAAATAATAAAAAAATTTCTCGTCATTATTGCTGTCATCAGGAACCGAACCTTTATACAGGAAACAAAAGGTGGCGGAGTTTGGACTATAGGATCAGTCTGTCACATGATCACAACACAGAGAAGGTGAGGTGCAGAGAATGACGTCACGCTCTGCCCATGTGGCTGGTAACTTGTGATCACTTCATTTCGCGACAGCTATATAAAGATTCCAAGCCTAATTATCATTGTTTATCATTAATATAGCCTTTCGTAGCTGACCATTTACGGTAAGCTTTACTGTTCTAAGTAGCCAATATTTTATTATTACACCAAACAATGCGACTATGGATATTAGAAAAGGAATGCCAACTTCCTCAAGCATGTTATCAAAAATTGTTCAGTGATTCTGAGAGGAAATATTAATTCAATACTAAGGTTAGCGTCACATCGATAAATTATATTAATAAATGGCCCAAAATAACAAAATGAATAACAAAAATTATGAAATTATGTGCAATAGGCAAAACATTATAAAAATAAGCAATTATAGACATTATAAAATGAATGTTTTAGTTGAAATGCAGAGCTACAGTTATATTATGGCAGACACAATATTTAATGGCAGATGTTCTCTTTCCTGTTGTGCAAATTACTTTTATGGGCGCAAATGATGTTTACGCGAGATTTCATACCATGTTTAAGTACCCCGCAAGACATGGCAAGGCTGTGATTGGATGTTGCACAGAGCCACCCGCCATTAAATTTTGGTAAAGCGATGGTTTCATTGCCCTTATTGAATCATCCGTATTAATTTCACGGTACTCAACCACGAAGAAGACAAACTTCTCTTGTTTTTGATAAGTCCATATTTTAGGATGACGTAAGCAGCTTTTCAATCACGTGGCTAAAAGCGTCGGCAAGATGGGAAAGAAAAGATTATCGTTTAGGGAAGCCAGAGTTCCCAATTTTATTACCAACCTAAGTTACTCCGTTGGTATATGAATTGCTTATTTTGTAAGAAAATGTACATGCACTGTTTTAAATTTTCTGCCTTTTTTTAGCAAATTGAATCGCCATATTGGCATGACCTAATTATTCCGCACTATTCAAAGTGAAACTAAACGCTGGGCTATTTTAATAAGCATAAAAGGGCTTTGTTCCTGCAATGAAAACCCGTTCAATTTGCCATTAGGGCTGACGTCAAAGCGCTAACAACGACACTCCGGAACTTCTTAATGGTCATCAGGTTACGTCATTAAAACTAAATGAAAGGTGGAGAGCTTTCTGAGGGCTCATTAGCGAGGCAGTGTTGCCAACTATCATTTACAATGATAGTGCAGGAGTGCAACGTTTGATTACCATCATGTGCAACTAAAATCGCTAAAGACAAAATGCTGGTGTTATAATTTACACAAAATGAAATATTCTTTTAAAAATCTGATGTGTTGCACTCACATGACTTTCTCTACTCTTGTACTAACCATTCTTACAAACTCTTATTCCTATATCTTCTTCGTGTTAGTTAAGATAAACATTTGTACAACTTATCTTTTTGCTTATTTCCTTGTAGGTGCAAAGGGAATGGTAGAATACAGTAGGCTTTGTGCGATAGTCAGAACTTTTGAAGCTTTGAGATTCTCTTGTCTTTGCACACTTAACATATAAAAGAAAAAGAACAACGATGATCCATTTTACGAAAGTTCTAAGTTTTCCAAAACTCACACACATAACAAAGAATATCTCCGAAATGTTACACCCTACAAGAAAATTTATTCAGACATAAATTGTGTATTTTAGCAAGATCTACCTTTGTTGTGCAGTATGATTTGGTCTATCTCTAACGGTTTACCAGTTATGCAAAAGTCGTCCAGAGTAAATACGACTACAGGGGCTATAGCCAGAAAATTCAAGATATACACTTCATTTGCCATAAAAATATCTCAAACATATGACATTTTAATCAAAATCGTTAGAGCCATTTTCAAGAAAATCAATATTTTCGAAAAATTTTCCATGTAAAGGGTAGTTTAGGGTTGGGCTATTTTCTTCAAAATCGCCGTGTCGCATCCTTGAAAGACATTAAACTTAAATACCAACTTTGGTTCTTAACCGACTTTTCGTTTTTGAGTTATGCTGTCCACAGCCTGACAGACTGACTGACACACAGACACGCACACGGACCTTTTTCTAAAAATGCTTTTTTTTTTAATTCAGGGGGCCCCAAAACATGTATTTCCGGTGAAATCTCAACATCGAATTTTTGGGTGGAATACAATACTTCCCCTACATACCAGTAGAGAAAGTAAAAAGGTATGTGTATTGCAATGCCTTATTCGGTACACATGGCAACCAAATGTTTTTTTGAGTTCTCTGGGGTCATGCTTAGCCCTGTCAGATAACATATTCTTCGTGTGACAAAATGACCTCTCAACATCGACAGAGGTTTTTGGAGGAAATCTAAAACAGCATCATTGTAACATCCATTTCAACTGCAACAGAATTGTCACCTTGTAGAATTTTTGAAATATTTCCCAGTTTACCCAGATAAATAATGAAATAAAGGAAACAAAAAGCATTTCGTAAAATAGGCATTTATATTTAAAAAGGAAAAATAAGACTGTTGCATTTTAGTCACAATGGTATAACACTTTCAAATTGAAGATAGATTTGGCACATGTAAAAAGGCATTCTGTCTAAGTTCCGGTCTCTGATAATAATTAACCGTAAATTGTGACTTAATTCATTTGAATGGAAATAAAAAGGAACACTACAACATTGTTTACACAACGCTTGCTGGACAGTTAGTGCAATAATAAACCATTTAAAACCCTTCGCCAAGAAGCTAGGTGACTTCAAATATTTGATACTTTTTTCTGAATGTTTTTTTTTTTTTTTTGACAATAATTACATTGCACATATTTTTTACGCTCACCCTGCAGAATCCCTGGTTAACGTATGGCCGAAACAGTACCTTTCACCCTGTAGGTTTGACTAGCCCTTAAAGCAGGCACTGGAAGGGTTTGTCCGATCGAGCTGTGCTCTGACTAGCTTAGAGCCTCAGCGCGGCTCTCGAGTTACGTCAGTGGCGTGCTTTATTGATGACACAACTAACTGTACAACAGGTCAAATTAACCTCAAAGTGAACCAATATTCTACATGTATAATATTACAAAGTGCATGTATATAATAATTACAGATATATTTATTCCTATTTGTCAGACAATTTATCATACATAGTTCTGTTACACTTGTAGCCAGACGCCAGACGCCAGTTCGAGTCGAACGGAGGTGAGGTGAATGTTCCTCCGGTCGAGTGTCTTTACCGCAGTACCTAGCCGTCATACGGCTTTACCTGCGCGATGGTTTTGACGGTGTCACTACAGGGATGTTTTCACTGGGAAATTTGTTGGGACAGGGGTTTTTTTTAGTAACGGGAGGGATTGTAGGCAGGGATTAGTTCGCAAGTGAGCTGTGCGCGAATTTTACGCGCTAATTCCTACCAGGGTTCTGGCCGTCAGTCACTCGCTGAGAGGTGGACTGAACTGGTGATTCGCTCTGTTTTGAGTACAGATTGCATTTTCGCCTTTCCCATCTTGGATTAGATCGCCGGACTTAAGATGTCCTTCGGCAATCTTTTGGATGGTAGTCGGCGCGGCTGTCTCTGGTCGTATTGGCCCAGGGTATTCACCAGAGGGTTGGGGTGGTTCTGGAGTTTATTGTACATTGTTCGAGCGCGAGTTTTGATCACGTCGACAATGTACGGGATACCGGAATGTTCGTGTAGGATATGGGCAGGAAATCTTCGGCCTGTATCATAGATCATCCTTAATGCCCGGTTCTGCAACGTCTGGAGTCTGATGAAGGTGGACCTTGCCACCACTCCCCAGATCTCGCATCCGTACAGGACCAGAGGCGGGATGATCGCTCGATACAGCCGAAGCTTCAGGCGTAGGGGCATGGTTTGGGAACTGAGGATGGGGTACAACTGTCGCAGGACAGCGTGGCCTTGCAGTACTTTGCCCCTGACGTGATGTCTATACGTCAGCCGCCGGTCCAGCGTGACCCCTTTTTTTTTTTTTTTTTTTTTTTTTTTTTGGGAAAGGGGAGACAGAAGTAGAGTTGGAAGGATAAAGACTTGGCTTATCTCGCCGGGTAGGGAATATAGGGGACGGGAAAAACCTAAACTAAGGAGGATAAATGTAGCTATCCTTGAAAGGTGAGTATGGATGATGGTTGCCGAGTACCGCAGTAAGCACCTCGGTTATTTATTGTAAGGTGAAAATCCACGGCTATCTTGTGGATATGGCGTTAACTTGCCCGGGTGACAACCATGACCAGGGCCCTGGCTGCCACACACGGTGTATTGGTGTGGGGATAGTGTGTTACTGGTAGTTGCTGTTTCTTCGTTGGTTAATACATGTTACGTGTGTACAGGTGGCTGAGTCGTGCAGTCTGTCCAAATAGGCATGTTGTGGTGTTCGTCTTCTCCGTGTTCTGTCTGGTGGCTCGTAGTTGATGGGTGGATGTTTCTGCTGTAGTGTTGGAAGAGTGAATGGAGTTGAAGTTGCCGCTGGAATCTTCTGTGTTGGTTGTTCTGGTTGGAGTGTGTCTGTGTAGTGATACTGTGTTGAAGCGTCTGTTGATGTTGACATGATGGTAGTCTCTAGCCGATACAGCTTACGCTGTATGGAGTTGAGAACATCACTATTGTCGAGTTCGATAGTTGCTGCTCGTAGTTGATGGAGAAGTTTGGCTGCGGCGTTGAAACCTGTCGTGTGGTGAGTTAGTTGGCGGGCAATCGCTGCGTGGCGCTGGCGGCTTGTCCGTATCTGCTTGTTGATCTTGGCGTTAAGTGATGATATGGAGTGAGTGAGAGCTGGGACGCTCTCTGCGGCGATATGTCGAACCTCTTCTATTGCAGTTGTGGTGTCTTGTAGTTCGTTGGTCACGGGTTGTGGTTGAGTGGTGACTGCTGTAGTTAATGTGGAGACGGCGTTTGTGAGTTCTTTGCAAGCGTCTTCGATGCATCGAAGACGGTGATCGAGGCCAGAGACCATAGAGTGAAGTTTCTGGGCCTCGGTGCTGTGAAGCTCTCCATGTGTTGCTGCAGCGGTGTAGGGAGTTATTCCACGTGGTGTGGATGCGTCGGCGGAGATGGGTTGTTGTATCTGTCTAGCTGCGCTGGCTGGTGTTGACTGCCTGGGGTAAAGTGGGCACTGCGCCTGTCCTGTAAAATGACCATGTCCATTACATGTGGCGCAGTACCGGCGTCGGCGGCGGAGGTCGTGGTTGGTGCACTGTAATGTGAGGCATGAGGCTCCACAGTAATGGCACCTTGGTGCTGCGGTGCAGGCAGTGGCGTCGTGCCCATAGCGGCAGCATCTGCGGCATGGCACTCAGCGAGTAGTTCGGCTGGGCTCAGCAGGCAGTCGCCGCCCAAGTAAGGGCAAGCCCGTCCTCAAGGCGGCTTCCTGGTCTGCAGTGTCGGCGAAGATTATCCTCATGAGACTTGTAGGTCCGCGTGAGGTGACTATACGAGTGGCTCTCAAAGCTGACGGCCACTCGTGTTGTGCTGCTGTCAGTATGTGCCTCGCTGGAAAATCGCGAGGCACTCCTCGGAAGATGACACTAGTCCCCGAAATGGGGCCAGTGTGTGCAGGCGGCGCTGGAGTGATGGCCGGGTGATGCTTCGTAGACGGCGGTGGAGGGGCCGGCAACTCCGGGATAGGCACTGCCACTGCCGCTCCCAGGGAGCTAGCCTCCTGCCTGGCTAGCAGCGGTCGCTCGACTGTCTGGTGCGTACGCCGCGGCGAGGTTCTAGCATCGCTAGTGGCGCTCGGCGCGGCGCCCGCTCCAACTACGGTGGCTGCGCTAGCTGTCTCGGCGGTGGTTGTGGCTGCGCTGGTCTCCTGCCGGGCTAGCAGCGGTCGCTCGACTGGCTGGCGTGCATGGTGCGGCGAGGTTCTAGCATCGCTAGTGGCACTCGGCGCGACTTCAGCTCCAACTACGGTGGCTGCGCTAGCTGTCTCGGCGGTGGTGGTGGCTGCGCTGGTCTCCTGCCTGGCTAGCAGCGGTCGCTCGACTGGCTGGCGTGCAAGCTGCGGCGAGGTTCTAGCATCGCTAGTGGCACTCGGCGCGGCGTCTGCTCCAACTGCGGTGGCTGCGCTAGCTGTCTCGGACGGCGACGTCGGCGTTCTTCGGCGTTGGTTCTTCTTCTTTCCCATCACGGCGTAGACTGCGTTGCTTCAGGTGGGCCGAAATTTGAGCGTGACCCCGAGATACTTCGCCGTAGTGACCCAGGGGATCCGACGGCGCCGAAGCACGAGGTCCAGCGGGAGCCGGTTGGCTATCGTATTAGCCAGGAGAATCGCAGAGCTTTTCTCCGGGTTAATAGACATACGCCAGTTCTCGCACCATCTATTGATGGCACAGAGGTGGGCTTGTACTTGTCGGTAACTGTAGCGCGGGTTCTTGTTAGTAGCGAAGATCATGAGATCGTCCGCATACTGACAGATGTGTGTGTTGGGGTGCGTCGGGAGATCGGCCATGTAAGCTGCGAAGAGTGCCGGTGACAGTACACTGCCCTCGGGGACTCCTGCGCCAATGGGCCTCTCTCTGGAGAATGATCCCTCCACCTTCACCCGGAAGCTACGTTCCTGTAGGAAACTAGCCACCAAGTAAATGTATGGAGGGGGGATTTCCTGCTGTATGAGCTTGTAGACAAGCCCCTCATGCCAAGTGGTAGAAAATGCCTTTTCCACGTCGAGCAACACTGCCACCGTTTTAGCCCTCTCCTGGTAAGCCAGGGAAGCTTTCTCGGCTACACGCAGTAGTTGTTCAGTCGTGGAATGACCAGAACGAAAACCAAACTGGTGTTCCGGTAGGAGACCTTTTTCCTCCAAAAGAGGTCCGAGGCGGGACAGGAACAGTTTCTCGAACACTTTCGAGACAACTGGTAGGAGGCTGATGGAACGGTAACTGGATGGAAAAACCGGATTCTTTCCCTGCTTCAAAACGCATACCACACGCGCCTGTTTCCAGACAGCTGGAAAGTGGCACATGCTGAGGCATGCGTTGTAAATGCGGGTCAAGTGCATCACGGCTCTATGGGGTAGGTGCTGGAGCATTTCCGCTGTTACACGGTCCTGCCCAGGGGCTTTACTAGGTTTTAGGTGCCGGATGGTGTTAGTTACCTCGCGAGGGGTAACTACCGGGATGTGGAACTCCTCGTGGCCCGCGGGTCGAACTTCTAGGAAGTCTTCTACCGCTTGTTCCACGAGGTCAGTATGGTCATCGTTCTGAGGATCTACCCTAGGCTGGAACTGAGTCTCCAGATAGTCTGCTAGTGCCTCTGCTTTTTCCCTCGGTTCAAAGACAAGTCTTCCCCGAGGGCTGTGCACTGGATGCTGGTGTGCAGATTTATCTTTCCTCAAGGCTCGGACGATGCGCAGAGTACTTTACTTGAATTTAATTACTTTATACCTATTTGTACAGCGACCCAATCAACAAAACATAAAACAGAAACTGCTTCTCTACATTTAACTAATGAACCCTTACACGTAACAGAAACAAAATTATATGCGCAATGTAAAAGCAGAAGACAGATAATACAATTAGAAATTGAAAGGTGTAACTGATCAGAAATTGTAATCTATATAAATCATAAAATACAAGAAAAATAAAGCAAAACTTATACTTGTTGGTTTTCTGTTGACCAGCCTCTGAAAATCTGGGGAGACTTTTCGTGCTGGTTTGATTCTAAGTAGTGCATTAAGACTTCCATCAAGAACGCGTATTGAACCCACACTGCTATCCGGTCACTGCTCGGCAGGCAATCTCCTGGCGCCGTCTACTCCAGAGGCTCCAGAGGCAGTTCGAGTCGAGTGGGGAAGCTTATTCCCCCACCCGAAGTGTCTTTACCGCAGTACCTAGCCGTTATACGGCTTTACCTGCGCGATAGTATGGTGTTTTGGTCTACAGGGATTTAAAATCTGGGAATGTTTGGGGTCAGGGGTATCTTAGGGACAAGATGAATGATGGTAGGGATAGGTCCATGAACGGGCACTGCCCATACATGCTGATTGGCTGGTTAGTCAATCAGGTGACGCGCTAATCTCCTCCTGGTTCTGGCCGTCAGTCACACACTGAGAGGTGATCTGAGTTAGGCGATTTACTCTGTTTTAAGTACAGATATTCGTTTTGCCTTTCCCATCTGCGAAATTTAGACCGTTGGACTTAAGATGTCCTTCGGCAATTTTTTAGATGGTAGTCGGCGAGGCTCTCTCTGGTCGTATTGTCCCAGAGTATTCACCAGTGGGTTAGGGTGGTTCTGGAGTTTGTTGTACATTGTTCGAGCGCGGGTTTTAATCACGTCGACAATGTACGGGATACCGGAATGTTCGTGAAGGATGTGGGCAGGAAATCTCCAACCAGTGTCGTAGATCATCCTTAATGCCCGGTTCTGCAACGTCTGGAGTCTGATGAAGGTGGACTTTGCCACCACTCCCCAGATCTCGCATCCGTACAGGACCAGAGGCGGGATGATCGCACGATACAGTTGGAGTTTCAGGCGAATGGGCATGGTTTTGGAGCTGAGGATGGGATACAACTGCCGTAGGGCTGCATGACCTTGTAGTACTTTGCCCCTGACGTGATGCCTATACGTTAGCCGCCGGTCCAACGTGACCCCGAGATACTTCGCCGTAGTGACCCAAGGGATCCGACGGCGCCGAAGCACGAGGTCCTGCGGGAGCCGGTTTGCCAGCGTGTTGGCCAGGAGAATCGCAGAGCTTTTCTCCGGGTTGATAGACATGCGCCAGTTCTCGCACCATCTACTGATGGCACAGAGGTGGGCTTGTACTTGACGGTAGCTGTAGCGCGGGTTCTTGTTAGCTGCGAAGATCATGAGATCGTCCGCATACTGACAGATGTGAGTGTTGGGGTGCGTGGGGAGATCGGCCATGTAAGCATTAAAGAGTGCCGGTGACAGTACACTGCCCTCGGGGACTCCTGCGCCAATGGGCCTTTCTCGGGAAAATGAACCCTCCACTTTCACCCGGAAGCTACGTTCCTGTAGGAAACTAGCCACCAAGTAAATATATGGAGGGGGGATTTCGTGCTGTATGAGCTTGTAGATAAGCCCTTCGTGCCAGGTGGTAGAGAACGCCTTTTCCACGTCAAGCAACACTGCCACCGTTTTGGCCCTTTCCTGGTAAGCCAGGGAGGCCTTTTCGGCTACACGCAGTAGTTGCTCGGTTGTGGAATGGTCAGAACGAAAACCAAACTGATGTTCCGGTAGGAGGCCTTTTTCCTCTAAAAGAGGTCGAAGGCGGGTCAGGAACAGTTTCTCGAAAACTTTCGAGATAACTGGTAGGAGGCTGATGGAGCGGTAGCTGGAAGGAAAGATCGGATTCTTGCCCGGCTTCAACACGCATACCACACGCGCCTTCTTCCAGTCTTCTGGAAAATGACGCATGCTTAGGCACGCGTTGTAGATCCGAGTCAAGTGCATCACGGCTCTAAAGGGAAGGTGCTGGAGCATTTCCGCTGTTACCCGGTCCTGCCCAGGGGCTTTTCTAGGTTTTAGGTGTTGGATGGTGTTAGTTACCTCGCGAGGGGTAACTATCGGGATGTGGAAAACCTCGTGGCCCGCAGGTCCAACTTCTAAGAAGTCTTCTACTGCTTGCTCCACGAGGTCAGTATGATCGTCGTTCTGAGGGTCGACTCTAGGCTGGAATTGAGTTTCCAAATAGTCTGCTAGCGCCTCTGCTTTTTCCCTCGGTTCAAAGACAAGTCTTCCCCGAGGGCTATGCACAGGATGCTGGTGTACAGTTTTATCTTTCCTCAAGCCTCGGACGATGCGCCATGGTTTCCTCTCCTGGAGGTTTACATGTCGCAACGTGTTTTCCCAAGCTGCTTGCCTATGCTTTCTTAGGAGTCGTCTCACCAGGGATTTGAACCTCTGGTGTATTACTCCTATCCTAGGGTGACGGAATCTCTGCCATAGCCTTCTAACAGCGTTTTTCGCTTGAATGAGGCGTTTCAGTGGAACAGGGATAGCTGTAGGGTTTGGTGCATCGGTAGGAATACGGTGGGTATGAGCACGCACCGCATTTAGGATAGAGGTTGAGAACCCCGTGGCTGCCTCCTCGAGAGCCTCTATCGAGTCTATTCGAGGACATGCTTCCACGGAGTTGTGGAGGGCTAGGACGGCTGCATCCCAGTCGACTTCCTCAACCCAATCAGGCACTCCCAGCGCAGTTAGATTAACGATCCACAGCTCTGAATAGTGTAGCCTGGTTTAAAGCCTCGTGTATTTCAATATCCCCCGTGTATTTATAAAGAAACATGTAATAAAACCATTCACACAAATGTTTATCAAGATTAATACGAAACATAAAGAATCATAATGATGAATATTAATTAATGGGTGGACAAGGTCATGTTAACTTAATATATTAGATTTTTTTCTCCTGCAAGGATAATGGAATTGCAATGCCACCATCTAGTGACGAGGTTTGAAAATACTTTGACCTTCGCTTTAGTTTAACACATTCTACCTTGTAATGACAGTTTGTCTATATAAACAAGAAATAGATGTTGCAGAAAGTGCGAGTGCTGCATATAAGATTTTAAATGCAATATTCTTGTTGAGTTTGCTGCCACAGATTTCTTCTCTGAGTTACAGATAGTCTGACAGGCGGACAAGTTATGAACGGTCTTAGGCTAAGAGGAAAGTGAAATAGGTTTTTAAGTTGGCTGAACGAAGCTTATATCGGCTTCACTGTCACCATTTGTTAGACTGCCACACCAGCTGCATGTTCATATCTTGCTCGGCCAAGCATTACGCTTTGCTTATGAAAGGTTCAAGTGAAGCAGAAAATGCGACAGGGAAGGGAACAGAAGCAATAATGTCAACAGCATTTGCCGTCAAATGAAAGCCCAAGTGCCCTGGTGACGCATCCGTTCCTATATCTCTGAATAACATCTCAATTTGTTCAATTTAAAGCTTCGAAATCAGGTAACAAGGATATATAACTTATAGAAACCTCATCTACTTCCACGAATCAGAGTTTTGGCAAACTTCATTTAATGAAGAAAAAAATAGGTTATATTGGCCTAAATATAAATCTTCTATATGCACATTTCGAGCCTTCCAGTTAATATTTCTGGATGGACTCATTTATTTCTGAAGAGTAGGATTCCGAAGTACTTTGTGCACTTTCATAAATAAAATAATACACAGACAAGTAATTACATTATAATCGGTACATCCTAACAATAGATTTATTTATACCAGTAAAAGGGTGTCTTGACGTCTACAGATTTTCTAAAGGTGAGCAATTTGCTTCTGTTGCCTCAAACCACTGCGTGTAAACTGGTGACAATGAGCGCGGCAAAACACAGGATTTTCGAGATTATTCGTGAGGCGTCCGGCGGCCGGCATATTTGTAGAGGTGAAGTTCAAAAAAGATTCTTGTTACGTCCGTGCTAGGAGATACATCGCGTTGAAGTTTTAGTAGCGTTGAGTGATTGCATCGTCAACGTCAGCTGTTTTAAAGTGACGGGGAAAGTGAAGAAAGAGCTGTGAGCTGTGAGCTGTGAGTAGTAATATCACGAATGACTGAAGACTGTGTCAACGTCACTAAAAGAGAACTGTGTTGTTGGTCATTCAGTTACATAAAACAATGTGTGAAAAACATGCATTTGTTACGTAATAATTGAGACTAAGAAGTGCATAAATTTGAGCTTCTTCGATAAACAATGAAATAACAGCTGAAACTGAAGAAGTCAATGTTAACGGCATCTTACAAAATCTTAATTTAGAACATTGTGTACCATGGCTATTCATATTAAATACTGGTTATTATAATTTGTTCGTATAATTGGTACGATACAACAAGTGAAGTTAGGATACATTTAGCAAGTACCTGGGAAAGAAGGTGCTGTGAAAACTATTAAGGAGCACAGAGGGAGCGGAGTAATGTTATTATACTAATTGTAAACTATATGTTTTTGAGTAATTTCGTTGCACGAGATATATTACGACGGTAGAAATATTGACACTCGATAAAACCTATAATACATGAGGAAATCATCTCATGTCAAGAGGCCAGAAGGCACTTTTCATAAGTAATGGCACGAGTGATTGTCAATTCTGTGTTCTGAGGTTTCTTTCCCTTTTCGAATTATTTAATCTATTTTGGCAGTAAGTGTTTCACCTAAGCGAGAGTCAGCTGTTTTTGACATTTAAACCTAACGGCTCTGTAGCGTGAAATCACGTAGGCTCTTGCGCATCTGTAGGACATTGCAGCTAGATTTCACAAAACAAGAAAAGCAGAGGAACAGATTAAAATTCAGAGGAGTTGGTAATAAAATTTGATAAATTTTTCGCAAATTGAAATTTGAAATGATTACGCACATGATTGGATGATTTCAACCTAGACACGCATGAGTGGAATAGTCGCAGAAATTTCCTGTCACGTAACACAATATTCCTCTGGTTTGCAGAGTTTAAAAGGGAACGGACATTGAGCTGGCATTAAGGATTAGTTCGCTGAGTGTTTCAACCATCCTTCATAAATACCTAAATGTAAAGGGCACATTGTTGCATCATGACAATGCATCAGCTCACACCACTAATGTAACTACGGAGATTTTGCAAGGAACTGAGGCAAAACTATTGATTCATCCACTCTATAGTCCCAATCTGGCATCATCTGATTTCTTCCTGTTCCTTTTGATGAAGAACAGACTTCGAGGACACCGATTTTCTAGATCAGTTTCTGTAGCCTGAGTGGCGTGGAGGTTCCAGAAGTGGTTCCGGAGGATGGAGGAGAGAACTTGGAGAAACTGGGATAAACAAAACGTTTCTGTGACTATTCATATTTTGCTGCTTCAATGCATATCTAGTGACCCGCGTTCTTCCTGCCGAAAAAAACCTGCATACTATAATCTTCACAAGCATTCGTATGAATAACCTGCACAGAAGCATGAAACTATGTGATAATTTCTAAATAAAATTCCACAAATTACATTTGTTCTCCCGTATTAAGGTAAAGCATCAATGAAGTATTATCCAAATGTCGTTAAAAATAATTTTCAGATTCTTATTGCTTTATTCTCTTTGCACTTTCTAGTTTCATATTCTACTTTTAATACTTTAATGGCTGCGATATTTATGACGTAATTCATACATGTAGCGTTTGCTGCGCAAGTACTACTCCAATTTGCAAATACATTTTTTCTCCAACACTTTTTTGGAATATTTATATTCCTCTACGTATTGCAAATCTCAACCAGGTTTAATATTTTTTTATCTATTCGCAATAAAAACGCTAATTTTTAAACAGTATAAATAAAACATCTACTTTAGAGGAATTGAGGGCTTGAAGGCTGATTTATTCATATGCTAGTTAAAGTGACATTCATTTTATGAATATTACAGTACTCTTTTGTAGACGGTAAAATACGAAAAAGACACAGAGATGAAATATAATTATTAAGTGTATAAAATGTTGAACAAAGTAATTAGAGTTTTTCTTTCTCTTATACACACTTTTATGTAAAAATATATGGTGCAGAAAATTGGAAAAAGTCTGACATTAATACTTTTTTATTTTTATTTTTTAGCCAAAGAAACTAATATTTCCCAAAAGCCCAAATATATATTTCATTATTCTATAGTCATGTCAAATATAAATTTTGATTCATTAATCTATAATAGACACTAAATTTTCGGTAAATAATTATTTCTCAGTACTGGCTTAGCTTAGAGGCTCAAAATTTGGCAATTTACTCTTAGAGTACAATTATCGTATAAGAATGTTTACTGAAAAAGTGTTTTAATATACAATTTAATGACGTCATAACTTTGTTTTTACATAAAAATGCATAATTGACATGAAGAAGATAAATGAAATTGAGTTTTCTTTATATATATACCAGCTTTACTTCCCTTCCGAAAGCAGTCATGCTAATGATTTTATCGTACGAAAAATTCCATTGTCCTCCACTGGATTTGAACCCGCAACCATGGGAACTGCAAGCAAAACCCAAGATAACAAGAAGATAAGTTCTCCAGAGTAAGGAACTGTTTTTTCCTGCCATTGGCGCAACAAAAATTGAGCATTAAATTGCAACGCTGTACATTCTAAATTTAACAAACATCAGTTGTATAATATAAAAGGTACTATACATGGAGGGCAGATTTTCCAGCGTTATAGGCTGGAACACTAAGATAATCTCTGCACAAAAGCGGATGAAAGAATGAAAAACAAAGACCGCAACGCGTTACAAAACACTTGCCCAGAGCTGTCCTTTATTTAAAACAATGGAATTCCAAAAAAGTTAGATAAGCGCCTAGCCGGAACAATACCACGGCAAGACATTGCATTATTACGCCAGACTGGCATGAATATACAAGGATATTTAAATGTGAACTTTGTTCCACCGTGCCATGAAGAAGAAAAACTGTACAGTGCCCCTTTAGAGTATGTGTGATGTACGACTTTGGGAGGACAGTGTGGCATGCTGGCTACCTTAAAGGGGCACTGGTAATATGATGGTTACCATTGTAGCCTTAACACACATTGCATCGCAAGAGAGATCTTCTTCTTCTGATTACTCTCCCCTTATGGGCTACTGACACCCCCAAGGACCTACAAGCCTATGCCCAGGGTTAGATTCCTGTCGGAGACACGAACCTATGGACACAGTGAAGACCTGGAAGCGGGTAAACAACCCAGCACCAGGTATGAGAGTGAGAATGACGATGATATGAAATACAGGTGAAATGGATGAAAGGAAAGTTGATGATGTAGTAGATGGTGGAAAGAGTGGCGGGGGAAATCGAAGAACCCGGAGAAAACCAGCCTATTCGCCACCTCGTCCATCACAAATACCACATGCAGGTCCCTTGGATCGAAATGGGGTCACCTTATTGACAGCCGAACGGTCTAATGGCGGCCTATATATTTTTCCAAGGTTTGAAATGCTTTAATATTGATTTTTTTTATTTATATTCAAACTATGATTTAACAATAAAATAAACATTTTCCAGCCATTTGTGTTTTGGAAGTGCCGAATTATTATTATATTTTTTTCTGACGTAGGTTGTTGCGATGGGGGAAGCAGAGTGGGAAGTCCTCGTGATAACGATATCAAGGTCCCTCTAACGAAACTGATAACAAGTGAAGGTATCAGCCACTGTTCTTACAACTTATACACTTTAATAGAAATAAAATTTAAACAGTCGCACTACGAATGCAATTCTTATCCTTGCATTTCTAATAGATTCACTCCTTATTTTAACGTGAAACTGAGTTTAAATGCTTTATGTAAGGTTAATGACCTTAGACTACCTAGGTCAGCATGTGAGGTATGGAAGTATGTAGATGTGGAAGTAAACCGTGTGGTCTATACTGGCAGGCGTTGTTCATTTTGCGGCAGAAAACCTACACATTAGAAACCTGGATCTACTGGTCGGAGAAGAATCAGGGACGCGCTGTAATCTGCAAACATGAATAATAAATAAAACAGAAAGATATACACAATATGTTATTGTACTAGTTACACCATGAAATTAATGTGAAATTAATAATCATCCTCTGAAAATGCGTCATTGTCGTCTTATAGATAGATGAACTGGGGGGCGATATTTGTTCTCTAGTTCAACATGGCGTATGTAACTAGGCTAATGATTTTGTTTTCAATTTCCTTTACAGTATTTTGAACTAAGGCTAGAATTTCACTAATATTCTTTCTTCCGAAGATATTGCTGGCTGCAATGTTTCTTACCATACATATTCTATGAGATACACTTTAAAATGATAAGGGCACAGTCGGTGACCAGCAGCTATTTCATAAACAGCGTCATTTTGTGTTTATTCTGCCTTTTTATGTTTTTACAGTTGTATTGTTCGTGGTGGCCTCTTTTAGCATTCATCTGTAATAGAGAGTAGAACGTGCCACCACGTGCTGCGTGCTGCACGGACCTAGCCTTCCCTCCCTCACCCCACCTGGTAGCCAAAACCAATGCGAATAGATGTACTCGCACCTCCTTCTTGCTATACATGTACGCTGCCTGTGAAGGGCAGTGGAGTGTCTCCTAAAAGTGTGAGGATAGTATAAATGGAAGTGTGTGTACAACCTTACCACAGAACCCAGGTGTAGTGGTTCCACCCTAGATGTGCACAAATGAAGTGACGTCACAAAACACGTTCCTTCTGACATCGCTGTGTTAACTGCCCCTATAGCTAAATAGCAGTTCGTTAAGATGAGACAGATTAAAATGCTCCAGTATTATTGCTCCGGGAGGCAGCTTTCCGGAGAGTCGCGGCAGATAATGTTTGTATAATTGCGCACACGTCATGATATGAGAAAATAATCGTTCATATTGGGATTCCCAAGTCAGATTAACTTGGTTTAAAACTCTCTTTCGCAAATTGGCTCCCAACTCTCTAGAGCCCTCGTAGCCACTTCCGCCGTAACGCCCGTTTTGGGAAGCGAAACTTTCACGGCTCCTGCCATATTACCCCATAACAAACCGGGGAAAATGGCGGAGTCATGCAAATTCACGTGCTGAAACCATGCACCGCTTTAATTCCATTTGAATCCACTGAAGCGGCATGCTTAGGTGCATTCCAACATATCAACTCACAGTTGGGTCTCAAAGACAAAACTGCATTTACTGTAATCTGTCTAAAAAATATGTCTTCACACGTCTTTCTCTACCCACTTTGAATTAATACTTTCTCTACCATGTATCTAGCATTAGTGAAGGTATTGCTTTCAACCTAAATTCTATATAAAGGTTTCACCTCAGGTACATACTTGTTTTGAGGTGGCCTGAATAAAAAGAAAAGCATTTTTACCTTCTCTATTGGTAAATAGAAGTATTGTATTCCGCCCAAAAATTCGATGTCAAGATTTCACCGGAAATATATGTTTTGAGACCCCCTGAATCCATAAAAAAAACATTTTTAGAAAAAGTTTGTGTGTGTGTATGTGTGTGTGTGTGTGTGTGTGTGTGTGTGTGTGTGTGTGTGTGTGTGTGTGTGTGTGTGTGTGTCTGTGTCAATGTGTCAGTCAGTCTGTGACAGCACAACTCAAAAACGAAAAGTAGGTTAAAAATCAAAGTTGGTATTTAAGTTTAATGTCTTTCAAGAATGCAACACGAAGATTTTGAAGAAAACAGCCCCACCCTACACTACCCTTTACATGGAACATTTTTCGAACATTTTGATTTTCTTGAAAATGACTCTAACGATTTTGATTAAAATGTTATATGTTTGAGATATTTTTATGACAAATGAAATGTATATTTTGAATTTTCTGGGTATAGCCCCTGTAGTCGCATTTACTCTGGACGACTTTTGCATAACTGGTAAACCGTCAGAGATAAACCAAATGATACTATATAAAAATGTAGACCCTGCTAAAATACACAGGTTATGTCCGGGTAAATTTTCTTATAGGTTGACCCATTTCGTAGATATTTGTTGTTATTTGTGTGAGTTTCGGAAAACAACTTTCGTGAAATGGAACATCGTTGTTCATTTTTTATAAAGTGTGCAAAAAGGAACGGAATCTCAAAGCTTTAAAAGATTTGACTATCGCAGAAATGTATTCTAACATTCCCCTTACACCTACAAGTAAATAAGAAATAAGATAATTATGTACAAATGTTTGTCTTAAGACAAAGAACATATAGGAATAAGAGTTTTCAAGAATGGTTAGTACAAGAGTAGAGAAAGTCATGTGAGTGCAACATATCAGATTTTTTAGAAACAGATCAGGTATGTACGTATGTGTGTCTGCCTGTGTACAGCATAAGTAAGTCAAAAACAAAAAGTGGCATAATTGCATAGAAAACTTAGTGTTAAATTCAATTACACGAGATTTTAAATCAGATTTCGCATCCAAAACTATTCTTGTGGAACATTTAAACAGAGTTTTGATCTTCTCAAAAATGATTCAAAATTATATCCATTAACATTTAAGCTAATCACAGACCTGTTTTACGCCCCTGACTATCAAAACGGTTTCCTCTATTCCTCTTATACCTACAGCTAAAATGTGTTTGTCGGTCAACATGAAGCAGAACGAAGAATATGCTGATTTAAGAATTATAAATAATAGTAGGTAGAGAAAGTGTCTCTCCCTCTCTTTATCCCTTCCTCTCTCTTTCTTGCAGTTTATCTTTACCCATCTCTTCCTCTGTATTTCATTCTCTCTCTTTATTTCATTCACTCTTTATCTTATTCTCTCTCCCTTTATCTCTTTCTATCTCTCTTTATCCCTTTCTATCTCCTCATCTCTTTCTATCTATTTATCTCTCTTAATTCTCTCTTTTCCCTCTCTTTCTCTGCGTCTATCTTTCTCGACTACTGTCCCCGTATACAGCACTTACATCCCCTAAGACATACAAGCCAGGCCAAGAGTGAGACACCTGTCGGGGAGAACAGGAACCTATGAACCGGACAGAGTGAAGGCCTGGAAGTGGGTGATCAGCCAAGCACCAGTGTAAGGAATAGAATGCTATGAAATGTAGGCGAAATTGATGAATGAATAGGTGACGATGCAGCACTTGGTGGAACGAGTGAAGGGGGAAACGGAGAACCCGGAAAAAATACACTCAGGTGCCGCTTCATCAACAACGGGTTCGAACCTTGGTGCGGTCTAACAGTTCTTACGGCGCCGCCATGGTAGAGGTTATGTAAATCAGATATATTTTGTACAAGTTCTACTAACTATTCTTAAAAAGAGGACACAGAGAGCTGCAGGATGGGTATCTATTTATAATTTCTATATGCTGGCTTTTAAGTACCATAGATTTAAAACCGCGAGTGGTTACAACAGATCAAAAAATGAAAAAAAGTACTGAACCAAGATGGAAAAAAACGAGGAAGAGCTGTAATGATAATTGAAAATCTGTTAGACCTAAACTTTTCAAAACAAGACCTCGTTTGTAAAGCAGTTGCCAGTTACCACAAAATATTGAGGTTGAAAATCAAGAGTTGCTATTTTAGTATGTTCCAACAAACAGTAGCCGAGCGAGATATTGTACTAGCGTAGCGACTTTCTCCTGTCAAGAAGGGCGGGCTAGCTGTAATCTGCTATCTGTATCAGCTCAGCGTGAAACCCATTGAAATCTAGCGATAAAAGAGAGAGTTATGTGAACCAAGTGTAGCAGTGCCAAGAAGGCTCAAACTGCACCCCCCCCCTCAAACAGTAAGAGGCAAACGTTTCCAGTGTGGGAAAACTTGCAACTGAGGAATGTACGAATGAAAAATCTCACTCTCAACTTTCTGGCTACCACTTTTGCAAACATTGCAATAAAAATGGTTACAAAAACTTATGTAGCTATCTTTTCGCCAAGAAAACACTCCATTGCTCTGTTTTATACAGAAAGAAGGTCAAAACAGTTCTCATATCCGCTTGTCTGGCTTAGGTTGTGCATTTCCTTTCTTGATTAATGTAATGTTTTTGGACGTAAACATTCCTCTTAACCGTAGTGTATTTATCTAACACTTGACCCCCTCTAGGCCTTACAACTTTTCTCTATAATTGACTCCGTCAGATTTAAAAGAACATACACTAAGTAATGAGTAAGGTTATACTCAGTGCAAAAACCTGACGTGTTGTACTCATATGAATTTCTCTACCCCTGTACTAACTATTCCTACGAACTCTTATTCCTCTATATTTTTAATTTTAATAGAGATAAAAATTTGTAGCAATTGTCCTATTCGTAATGTCCTTTTACGTGCAACGGAAATATAGTAATACAGTAGACTTTGAGCGATAGTCAAATCTCTTAAAACTGGTCGCTGTATGAAGCCTTTGAAATTCCATTCTCTTTGTACAGAGATAAAAACTGAACAACGACATTAAATTTGAGAAAAGTATAAGTATTGCAAAACTCACACAAATAACAAGGAATATCTCCAAAATGGTTCACTACACAAAAAATGCATTGTGTTTTAGCGAGTATTTACCAGCTATGCAAACGTCACTAAGAATAAACTGGACTACAGGGGCTATAGCCAAAAATTCAAAATATACATTTAATTTGTCATAAAAATGCCTTTAAAATATGAAGTTTTAATCAAAATCGCTATAATCTTTTGAAAAAAGCAACATTTTCGAACTATTTTACATGTAATGGAAAGTTTAGGTTGGAGAAATTTACTTCAAAATCTTCGTGTTGCTTGCTTGGAATATATTAAACTTAAACAACTTTGGTTTCTAACCGACTACACACACACGCACGCACACACACACACACACACACACAGACACACACAGACACACACAGACACACACACACACACAGACACACACAGACACACACACACACAGACACACACACACACACAGACACACACACACACACACAGACACACACAGACACACACACACAGACACACAGACACAGACACACACACACACACACACAGACACACACACACAGACACACAGACACACAGACACAGACACACAGACACACACACACACACAGACACACAGACACAGACACACACACACACACACAGACACAGACACACACACACACACAGACACACACACACACACACAGACACACAGACACACAGACACACACACACACAGACACACACACACACACGCACGCACGCACACACACACACAGACACACACACACACACAGACACACAGACACACACACACACAGACACACAGACACACAGACACACAGACACACACACACACACACAGACACACACACACAGACACACAGACACACACACACACAGACACACAGACACACACACACACACACAGACACACAGACACACAGACACACAGACACACAGACACACAGACACACACAGACACACACAGACACACACAGACACACACAGACACACACAGACACACACAGACACACACAGACACACACAGACACACACACACACCACACACCACACACCACACACCACACACCACACACCACACACACACACACACACACACACACAAAATAATCGCCATCATCGTTGTCATTGAAATGAGAATTTGAAACATAGATTATAGAATCAACCATCCTACAAGTTATTGTTAATCTATATTGTGAAAACACTGCAAGAATAAACAGAGGGAATGTGTTAAGCGGAAAGATTAGAATTTCAAAGATCTATGATAAGCATGTGCCTTTCGCCTACCTACCGTCTGCGATATATTTAGATTCATCTTTATAAAATTAGTCCAGGAAATATAAATCACTGTGTTTAAAATTAATGACATTACAGCATATGGATGGCACATAGTTATAACTGAGAATGAATATGATATAAATTATATGATACAAAAACTGAAATAAGAATATTTACTTCATGGACTGCAAATCTATTTTTAAAAAATCGGAGTACTTGACTGTCGCAAATAAGAACTTAAAGGATGTACAATTGGGAAAGCAAACAATTAAAACTGTAGACAAATGTAGGTACTTAGGGGTACTTTTCAATTAAGAAGGAAATAGTAAAAACGAAATTGATCACATAATTAACAAAGGAAGGACATCTATTGGCTGTGGTGGAACAAAAATATCACAAAGTATTATTCAAAGTATTTCACTTTATGGAGCTGAGCTATGGGATGCAAATTAACGTCAGAGAAACAGGTTATTGCCTACGGAAATAGACGGTATAAGAAGTAGAAAATCAAGAGTGGATAAGATTAGAAATGAAGACATAGGAAGTCTATAAAATTAGATAGTACAATTAGACAAAATGGAGTGTAAAATGATAAAATGGTTTACACACTTCAAAAGAATGGGTGAATAAAGATGGCTTAGGAAAATATTAGAATGGATAACACAAGAAGGATGAAGACGAGGGTGGCCAAAAAATGAAGCAATAAGAGGGAGAAACCTAGAAGATGTGCCTAGATAGGCAAAAGTGTAGAATGGTAACGGTGAAGCAGTGTCAAGCGTAGAAATAACTGATATGATAATTATTATTGACAGTACATTTCAAATTACAAGTTGTAGAACTGAACATCGCAATTTATTATCTTTCCATGTAGTGTAGTACAAATTATGATGTATGCTGTATTATCTTTGATCTATCTAGTAAGATAATGCTAATAAAAACCATTTATATTTAAGTTGAACGAAGCTAAATGTGGAACTGAAGGAAAAATTAAATTTAGAAAGATAAATACAAGAATATAAGTACAAAAATATAGCAGGGGTCTACTGGGCCCCGCGCGAACAACGGTATTCTGCCAGGACGCGCCTAACGGAAGGTTGAAGTACGCTAGCTAATGGAAGCTGTAATAATTTACCAGGATTAGGGTGATAATTTGACCACCACTATGTTACCTTTTGAAGAGCTTCTTGGCTAAGCCCTCTAAAATAACAACAGGTAAAACAGGGGCATCAATGGGCTGACTTCATATGTTTAATCAACAACCAAAAATGTAAACTGGAGTTTCATGTAGAGTGCAACGTTTGAGATTGTGATAGTTAAAGATAAGATAAAAATATAATCCGAATATAAAACATTATGTAATTACAGAAGCAGTGGTGTGGGAAATAGCTTGGAGTGCGTCTTAGGTTTTCACAAGCTTGTTAAATCAAAACTGAAGAAAGCAAGGAATATTTTGCTTATGAATTGTGATTAAGTGTTTTATTTTGAGTGTTAAATTGGAATAAGGAGAAATAAAACATCGATACATGTCGAATAATTTATCCAAAAACTAACATTGACCCAGCAATGGGCCCATATACCAGAAGAAGAGTCGTCTAGTTGTCTGACTGAAGCTAGGCCGGGGACGATATATGGATAGTCATTTAAAATAACGCTCCATATGTCCTGTAGCGTGTGGTAAATCAAGCGCCATTACATCGTCCAGTTAAAAAACCGCTTCGATTTGTGGTCTAAACTTGAACACCCTGTATAAGCTACCCCAAAGGCTGTTTGCTGGCTTTTGACCGTAACTGTACGCACCACACAAAAACAGTGCAGGAGTCATGCATCTGTTGATCTAATAGGAAGCAGTTTTATGCAACCACAACACACACATGGGGCAGGGCAGGGTAGGGTGTATTAGCAAGTATAATGTGGCAACTGTCTATCTGCGGCATGGGCCCCCCTCGTTACTATAGGCCCTTTGTTCATACATTACCACATGTAGGTCTTTACTTGTGCAAACAGCATCTCCCTCTTTCTGACTTACTGGCTGGGCGCCCCACAAAGCTCTTGTTAAACCATGCACCATTTCTTAAACAATTCATTTGTAACCTAACAAGCTACCTTTACAAGTAACTACAAAAAGGAAAAGATCTGTACACATCAATAATATCTGCATTCGCACCCACAAACATCCCCAAAATAAATTTTTCATTTGAAATACAGCTTTTAAGATACATTTTTATTTTCTCTACTGCATATAATAAGGAAGGGTATAATTGTATTCCACCCAAAAATACCATACCATAAAGGTTTCACCGGAAATATGTTTTAAGGTCCCTTAAATAAAAGACCGGCGTCTGACCCTAGGCACTGGGTTGTAAGTCCTAGGGTGTTTAAGTCCTAAGTGCTATACAATGAGAGGATAAACAGGTAAAGAAGAAAAGACAGCATTTTTAGAAAAAGATTCGCGCGCGCGCGCGTGTGTGGTGTGTGTGTGTGTGTGTGTGTGTGTGTGTGTGTGTGTGTGTGTGTGTGTGTGTGCGCGCGCGCGCGCCTATGAATGGCATAACTCAAAAGCGAAAAGTCGGTTAAAAACCAAATTTGGTATTTAAGTTTAATATATTTCGAGGATTCAACACGAAGGTTTTGAAGAAAATTCTTCCCCCTAAACCATCCTTCACATGGAAAATGTAAATAATGTAAAAAACAGTTTTTGCAAGAGTAGAGAAAGTCATGTGAATGCAACACTTAAGTATGAGCATTCTACTCAAAATTGTGATATCCAGATTCCATCCCAAATATATGTTTTCAGTCCCCTGAACCCCCCCCCCCCCAAAAAAAAGCATTTTAGAAAAATATTCTATCTGTTTGCGTGTGCAAGTCCGTTTCCTGTCTATTAACAGCATAATTCAAATACTAAAATTAAACTTAGTACCTTCCAAGAATAAGGAAGAAAACAGTTCTAACATTTCGATAAAAATGATAGTTTTACGATTTTTTAACAAACGAAGTGTATATCTTGAATTCGATGGGGATATTTCCTGAAGTCTTGACTTTTGCATAACCGTTAAGAGAGAGAAAATCTAGCTTCACAAAAATGTAGAGCTGGTGAAAATACATTTTTACGTCCAATAAAGCTTCAATAACCATTATAGAGATATTTGTTGTTATTGGTTTGAATATTTTTCAAACAGGAAGCCTTTATTGATTTTTTTTCTTGAAGCATGCTTATTTAATAATCAAAGCTGTGTTACCATTATACAGTCTATTTAATGGTATACCCTTCTAGTCAAAATCTTAGTGTTTTTATTTAATTTAGTATGGAAATATCAGTAATAAGTTTTAATTGTAGCAATGTATGAGTACTTATTTCCATGACTGTATGTATAAAATACAATCTCGCACCTCATTAATTACTTCATGTTTCGCATAACCTCATTCCCCTAAACCTCTTAGCAATTTCCTCTCTCTACGCTTGGAGGAACTCATAATTATGTTTTAATTTTAATGAAATTCAAGAATATATTTAGCAAAAATAATTTATAAGATCACTTTTAAAATAGTTATGTAAATTACGCCTTTTACTTTATAGCAAATTTGAAATATCTATCATCATTCAACAATTACATAGTATTATTATAACTTATGCGCAAATAGTGTAAACAGTTTACATACATTTTATTACACCTCAGTTACTGTAACAAAAACTAATTAATTTATTAAATTCACTTTTAAAGTGAATTTCTTTTTCGTATTTCGCGTGCAAAAATGGAAGTATTTTACCTGATAATTTCATATATATTATAATCTAAGTACTTGTTCAAGTTGTTCTTCCGTTTACGTTACACTTGAAGTTGTGCTAAAAGCGAAAGCAGCGTTTCACGTGGTGGAAAAATGAACTAAACTATTGAAATGATGCGTTTAGGAAGGTCAATGCATTCTACACGGAATAGTTTAAAAACTCAGAAGCCCTTTATTTTAATGAGCCACATATTTTTCACAGCTATCCAAAATTTTATTAGTTATGCAGCTATTTTTAATCTGCAGTTTTTAATCAGTCTTTACAATATTTTTGAGAAAATCAAAAGTAACAAAAGGACTCCATGTAAACTATAACAGTAGGAGGAATAGAAAATGTTTCGAAAAGCAAGTAGGTATCAGTTTAAACTTATTAAAGAATTATCCTAAATCAGGAGAATGTAAAAGGAAGCTTTAAAATTTCTAATTAATAAAACATTATCAAAAGTCTGTGCCAAATTTTGTTCCATCGTCATTTAAAACCACCGCAAAACTGCACTTTGAGGTTAGGGTTTTCCCGGAAATACTTTTGGCACGGGTGACCAGTTATGTATGTTGCTGTTTCCTTTTTCTTTCTTCGTTTTCTTTCTTTCTTGGTTGCATTAATGAAAACACATACTTTAAGTCGATGTGTAAATTATGTGGGAAACCGAAGGAGGTCAACCTACATAAGAACGCTATAATAGCTGATTATTTGACCGCTTGATTCATTACGCTGGTAACATAAATATTTTCATTTCTAAGTTATTAGATTCATGAAGTGCTTTATAGGATCTGGGAAGTAAAATACAGTTATACGCTGTTAAATATACGTCCTCGCTTCTGGTTATTATATCTTAATAGATCTAATGGGTTGAGCTACGTAAAAAAGACAGTATCTAAGTTTATATTTTTATACCAATAAAGTCTGATGGGTAAAACTCTCACTACAGCGAAAATATTATCATATTCTTTAGAAGCGCTGCCACGGACCGTTGCCCTGCGGTCATTTAAGGTACGAAGTTCTGTTTTACCAAGTTGGATGATACAGTTCTCAATGAAGGTGAATTTTTAGCATATTTGATTTACTGAAGCGTTTTCCTGCCACATACAGGCCATGTTAACTGAAGCGAGAAACAAAAGAAAGCTGATTCATGAGCTCTTTTGTTTCCATAGTAACGATTCACGTTTTTCATTAAAACAGCACAAATAATGTAATCTTCTGCTCCAGACAAGAAGGGACATTTTAAAAGAAAGCTGTCTCTTAAAAAGACAACGAAATGTCGCTCACGCGTGTTATCTTAAGCATAAGGCATTTTCACAACCGTTAGGGGTTTTTGCTGCTTGTTTTGAAGAAAAACGGTCCAAGTTCTATTGGTTTAGTTAACAACTGAATTGTTATTGCAGAGAAATTGCTTTTTCTGGTGTCTTAGTAGAAGCCAGGGCATTAGGATAAGTTTAATATCACATAAAGTTGTGTTCTTTTTACTTTGCATTTATTCATTTAAATATTTAGTCACGGTATCTCCTGCAATAACTTGAAAATTAAACGACTGAGTGAGTGAGAGGGGTTTAAGAGCCCATGGACCCGAATTAGAACGAAACATTATATACACAAATAATATTATCAATATTTTAGTATAAATCCTTAAGTATTTTCACATGACTTTCCCTATCCATGACAAATTTACTTACATTAATCATGTAGTATCTCGGTGACCAAGTTTTGCTGGGTGTTTTTCCCCCCTTTTTTGTGAAATCTTGTTTTTTGAGTGAAGATACTTATTGAGATAAACTTAAAAGCAAAACGCTACTAAAACCATTTTTGTCGCAATTGTTAAGCCATTTCTGAGAAACAAGAGATATACTGATACATATAAATATTTCATAAGCACCATAATTTCAGCCGTAAAACGTAATATGTTGTATTACTATTTCAAACATACAGACGGGACGAGCTGTAACACAAACTAATATAGCTAGGTCAACTTTTTTACTGTATTCTGATAGCCCTGGAAGAGAACTTTAAAACGCTACTTTGTTGAAACCAGGCCAATAGAAGAGAAAAAACGTCAAAATAAGGTTCAATTGCTCTGTAGAAGCGGGTATAAAATATTATTTTTGTGTAAAATCACTTTTTTCAGGAATAACACATATAGATGAACTTAAAAAGCAAATCCTTATATGAATATAAAATTTGATCGAAATCGTTAGCGCTGTTTCCAAGATGCGCGGAATATATATACAAAAATTGCTCGTTTAAGTATGTAAGATATATTAAATTAAGATTGTTTTTTTATTGAGGCTTATACAACGTTCTCTTCGATGTCATTTTTGTTAACAATTTCTTGTATTTTTAATTTGAGCTTGTTTTCCTTTGTAAGCTCTCGTAAGAAAATTGGAAGGAGGTCGTCATATGAGTCGGAAAAACAACAAAATAACGCTTCGAAAAAGTGCTGAATGAATGTAATGTATCTGAAATCTACACGAGAAAGGTAAATTGTAATTTATCCAGCACATCCGTATTTCACAAATCATTATAAACCAGAAAAAAGTAAGATAAAAGTCAGTGGTATACAAGGACAAAGTCTTGCCATTGTACATAAGGTAATTGTAGCTTTTCCGTCGTCAACGCCTGCAGATGAAAGTTTTCATAGAAAGATCGACTGAGTCAAGCTGGGAATAACAAACAGTACAAAGGGAACGAGCTAAGATCAAGTAAAAAGAAGAATCATCTTGCCACATACAAACATACTAAACTATTACGTCATGAAGAAAAAAACATACAATCAACCTACAAAATGAACTAAGGTTCCATGCATACAGTTTCAATTTTTGTATGTGCAACAGTGTATAAAATCTGAAGCTACTTATGGAGTAGAATGTTGGAAAAATCTTCCTGGTGCGCTCAAGTCAGGGCAACCAACTTAAGAAATTGAGAGCTTACTTCTAGAAAGCAGACTAAAGAGAAATTTATTCCCTCCACTGTGTTACATTTATATTCTACCTCTATCCGTTTTGAATACATTTCTCCTTCTCCTTTCCCGTTTTGTTATCCTAATTTAATTTGCTGCCTATATCGCGTGAACTTCAAAATATGGCTACAGAGGGAAAAAAGTGAAGGCGAAGCTGTGAGCTGCGAGTAACGAATTCATTCATAGACGGCGCCGATGGTTACACAGTGCAACGAGCAGAATGGGAACTGCGATGCAGCAAAATGAATTACGGCCGACTATTGTGAAAGGGGTATCTATTGAACATCTACCTAACTGGATTAATGCGGCTTTTTACCACTGGCTTGGTCTAGAGAGCGCCACACTTTCTGTGACGTCATACATGTATATAATTTTATAAAGTGCACACACTTTCTACAGTAAATTTCAGAAGTACTGAAGCAGACAAAGAATTTCATTTGAAAAACGGTCTTCTATCTAAAACAGGGCTTAGGGCATTACAGCTGGTGTGGTGGTCATCATTTCCATCATCATCATCATCATCATCATCATCATTACAAAGTAACCCGACTTCTCCTGTGCAGCTTGCAAAGAATCGTTATTGCATCGTTATTTCTAACGAGTGAACTCTGCAATATTTTCAAGCAGTGAAACAGATTTCTGAGCACAATCCATATTTACGTAAATCTGGGTAACATATAGTAAATAGAATTCGCATAGAACCTCTTGAACAAAAGATTAATTTACCCTTCTGAAAGTAAGGATAAGTAAGGACTTCCCTTCCACATTTTCTTTGGGAGTCTTTATCATCCATTCTTATAAGATGGCCCATCCATCTTAGTCCTTGAGAATGTATAAATCTAACAATATCCTGGCCATTCATTAGATAATTCCTGGTTAGTACGAATTCTTCATGGTTTCATCCTCCTTCAAAGTTTCAAAAATATTTATAAGTATTCTTCTTTGGAAGAATTTAAGTGCATTAACAGCACCAACAGTTAGATACCATGCTTCTGAGCTATAGGTACGTAAAAGTCTTCAGTAGCAGAGTCCTGAAGACTTTTACTTTCGTGTTACGAGAAATTAATCTATTTCTGAGGAGGAATAAATTTGGATTATAGGTTAGGTTTCCAAAATTATTATTATTTTCTTGTTTAACGACGCTGTCAATTGCCAGAATCACATCATCGTCGCCGGTGTGCCGGAATTTTGTCCCGCAGGAGTTCTTTTACATGCCAGTAAATCTACTGACATGGAGCTGTCGTTTTTAAGCACACTTATAAACCATCGGCCTGAGCCGGGTTAGGTGGTTAGGTTTCCAGCCTGTACACTTCCTTTAATTATACCATGCTTCAGGTTCTCATTAAATCAGCGTGCCATTGATATTTAAGTTGTGTTGACATTTTTCACCTCGTGAAGGAGACATCAGTAGGTATTTTGTTTTGTTTATATTCACACTAAGTCCAAATTCCTTTGCATACCCTTGCATCTGTGTGAATGTATGCTTCAGTTCCGCTTAATTTCTGCTTACAATCAGAATATCGTCAGCATTTCACATATTTGAATTCTAGTGAGATTCTATTGAACCACACTTAACCCGCACTGCATTTACAGAATGTCAAAAGAACATGTGCCTAATTTTAGAACTTTGCTTATGCGTGTATAGGCTGTTATGGTAGAAAACTTGATGATTGGTGCCTTATTACATAGCCCCTAGAGTGTGCTAGTTGTCTTTTCTTTTAGCATAACAGTCTTCTTACAAACCAATGACATAATTCACTACCTGATGTTTTCATAAGCTCATAATTCCGCAGCGAAATGAACAATGTCTCTGAGATAGAACGCACGCTTTCCTTTACACTTTGATGTGTAACATACTGGCCTAGATAATGTGAGGTCATTGGCCTTGCAGAAAGCATTCGAAATCATTTCCGATACACCGCTCGTCGCGTTGGAGCATTCGTTCTGCCCACCCGGCTTCATGACTATTGTGCCAACTTGAGAACGAACATATAACTCTCAAATGAAACAATGAAACAAATGAAACAAATACTGATGTAATATCGTTCATTACTTGTTCTCAATTACCAATACAAATTCCTCTATCCCATTGAAATGATGTACATACAAAAATAATTCTGTTCACAGATGTTAGCCCCAAAGAAAAGTGTTAAGTTAGATTCTAGCATCCTTTCATTTTCGCTGCCTTAGAACCTTCTTTGGACAAACTTATGTCTAGCCATAAAACCTATTTTGTATGCCTAAATAAATATTATGTTTATAAATGAAAGAAAGTAGAACATAAATTTTACACACACACACACACACACACACACACACACACACACACACACACACACACACACACACACACACACACACACACACACACACACACACACACACACACACACACACACACACACACACACACACACACACACACACACACACACACACACACACACACACACACACACACACACACACACACACACACACACACCACACATCACACATCACACACACGCGAATGTATATATAAGGTGTAAATGAATAACACCTATCATTTCCTTATTTGGACTTTTGGATAGAGTACGACAATAGTTTCTTCGCCGCTGTCAACGTTGTCATTAAATTTCAGGTCACCCTTTCGAGTAGTTCCTATAAAATGACGTGACGAATTACATGTTTTTATTCTTTCTCTCATCGTTTAAAGCACTTTCCGTTTTGAAGCACAGCATATAAAAGTACTAAGCAGGATTCAACTTTTGTTAGTAAGAATTGTAATTAATTGTTCTTATATGTTGTAATAAAAATGCATACATTTAAATAGAATTACGAACTAGACCAAAACATTATTAACGCGCTCTACTCAAACGAAAGTAAGAAAGAAAAGAAAAAATATGTGTTGCACTCACATGACTTTCTCTACTCTTGTACTAACCATTCTAACAAACTCTTAGTCCTATATCTCCATGTTAGTTACGATAAAAATTCGTACAAATTATCCTATGTCCTTGTAGGTACAAGGGAGATATTAGAATACAGAAGGCTTTGTGCGACAGTCAAATCTTTATGACCTTTGAGATTCCGTTCTCTTTGCACGATTAACATATACAAAAATGAACAACGTTGTATTTCGCTAAAGTTCTGTTTTCCGTTACTCACACATATAATAAGTAATATCTGCGAAATGGTTCACCCTACAAGAAAATTTATTGCGGCATATATTGTGTATTTTACCAAGATCTACATTTTGTGTATAGTATGATTTGATCTATCTCTAACGGTTTACGAGTTATGCAAAAGTCGTCCAGAGTAAATACAACTATAGGGGCTATAACCAGAAAATTCAAGATATACATTTCATTTGTCATAAAAATATCTCAAACATATGGTATTTTAATCAAAATTTTTAGAGCCATTTTCAAAAAAATAAAAATTTTTGAAAAATTTTCCATGTAAAGGGTAGATTAGGGTGGGGCTATTTTGTTCAAAATCTTCGTGTCACATCCTTGAACGACGTTAAACTTAAATACCAACTTTGGTTTTTAACCTAATTTTCGTTTTTGAGTTATGCTGTCCACAGACTGACAGACTGACAGACAGACAGACTGACACACACAGGGACCTTTTCTAAAAATGTTTTTTTTTTCTTTTTTGGATTCAGGGGTCTCAAAACATATTTCCGGTGAAATCTCGACATCGAATTTTTGGGTGGAATACAATACCTCCCCTACTTACCAGTAGAGAAAGTAAAAAAGTAGTGAACAAAACTCAAACTCGAAAATAATTATCTTATACTCGAATGCTAATGTCAGTCAATGCGCCGATGTTAGGCTCTTAAACGTCGTTTCGTTTTTGTGTGTTGTGTTCTCGAATGTTTAACATTAGCCAGTGGCGTACTGGCACTTAAGAAACTTATACCCCTAATTTCGAAATTTGAACAAATATACTGTAAGTTTCCTGTCTCAAATTACTTGCTTAACACGTCTCCATATCCTCTAAAGTAACATTTATAAATATAAATTTAAACAGAAAAATCTCTTAATATGAACCAAATTGACTCGACCATATAGCTTAGACACTAGATAATCGACTAACCAAAATAGTTTCAAAATGCACATCCCAACGAAGATATCATTCGCTGAGCCGAAACAGGCCGACTTGGCCTACGTTGATGGTGATAAAGCAAGGGAAATGTTATGAATTCCAGACCATTAGGCCGATTTATCAAGTTACATACATGATTTACAAAAAAAGAGCTATTTTAATTATCACACGTTGACCAGTGCATGCGTTTATAAACGCCAAAACCAAACTAATGAACCAAATCACAGGTTAAAACCTGTTTGGAACTGACCTATAGCCTCACAATGCTACGTTCACGTGACGATATTGGGTGCCGTGCCTCTTCACTTCTAACTCAGGGGAAAGGGGTTACAGTAGTGACAGCAGACTCGCTCTGTTGACCTCCCCATACCACTTTAGTGGCCATATGCACCGTTTGGAAACCGTATACTAATGAGGGGATAACCACAAATTCACCCAAGTGCCAATATACATAATGCCAAACGCATTTTGTTGTGTGTTTTGCAATGGTAGCATTTTACACTCTCTTCTGGTTTGGACCCGAAAATGTCCACTATGGGACACATAAATGGAATACTGGTGGTGCTAAAAATCCTATTTATATAGCGTGATACGGCTGTAGAAAAACAAAAACCCCTCACTGTTGTAACATTCATGGAGAGCAATATAACACTGTTTTAATAATGGCCTTGCTTGCTTATCGTTTCTATAGTAAATGCTCCTAATCTGTGGCTTTTGTAGTCTATAAACAGGCGCCCATCGCTGATTATTATTTTCCCTATCGCGTATCTAAAGCGCGTTCCACCCTTAGATGACAGTACACGTTAAATGGAGAGCAGTGTTGCAACATGTACTAGTTCAGAATCTTTCTCCGCGAGCGACTCCGAGGTGGCCGAGTCCTGTACTTAGTCCTTCAATTGCTGCTTGACGAGATGGACACTTTTAACTTTGGTATCACTGTATGGCCTAAATTTACAAATGACTCGTCTGTATAAACAATTGATTTCCCCTGGTCCCTAAACCTTTTTACGTCTTTCAGATATTTATGTCGCCAACCGATGGTATCGTCTCTTTCTATTAATATGCACTTGTTACCCCTTCTTTCATATTCGAACCCCAAATCATGTAAGAACCGACTAAGAGTGGCCCTTGAGAAATTTGGTATGGTCTCATCACTGTTGAATCGTGACAAAATTATATTCAGCATGGGTGGAATATTTGCAAACTGTAAAGAATGAACAATTCGCCGCATTCCACCTTGCACTATTCAATCATATTGCGTTAACCTAGCGTTTTGTGTAGTCCCGCCCTTTTTGCTTTCTTTTTCGATGGCGTTCTTAGAGGTCCTTTCATTAGTTCCTTTTTAATCATACACACTACTGCTTCTGAACACCCGATAGCCTTAGCTGTTTCTTTTACTGCCTTACTTACACGCATTTTGCTTAAAAAATAATCTAACACATCCATAATTATTTGGCGTTCCTTACTTCTTAATTTACCAATATATCGTCTCCTCCTAGCTTCCCCCTCCATAACTACAAATATTTACAAAAATGTTAAACAAATAACGCAATAACAGCTCACAGTTACACACACGGCTTCTTTCGAACTAATGTAAGTGCTGCTTTTTATACTATCTTCTGTGTCAGGCCTGGCACGAGAATACGCTGAATAGATGAATACCTTTTGTTTGCCTTACTGGATAAAAGAAAGAAGTTACTGCCTTTTGGTTTATTTAAAAACTTTCTCCAACCTTCCTCAACATTTGTTCTCGCTGGTTCCCTGATGTAAACTCAATAACAAAAAAGTTTCACACTGCGTAACTTTTGCAGTGCACAGATATAAAATTTTCCCAAAACATTTAATTTAAAAAATTGTATCACTTAACTGGGTAAACATAGAGAATTCAAAGTAGGCAGGTAGTAGCACTATGGTTTACTCTACCTAAGAAAAAAATATAAATGCATTCTAGCAGTTAGTTTGTTTGTTAGTGCGTGATGAGTATAGAAACAGCAAATATCGGACTTCTATTGAAAAAAAAAAACGTTTTCTGAAGAAATTTGGACCTATAGATATGTATAATGACTCTGAAAAGGATATAACCTGATAGAGAAAAAAATTCTGCATAGGATAATGTGTTCAAATCTGAAATTTATAACAAATGAATATTTATACCATGCTATTAGGAATCTGGCAACAGCGCGAGGGTAGAAAAGGACGCGGCTAATGAAAACTTGTATGCGCTAGATAGAGACAGATATATCCCATTTAACTCCATACTGTCTTCTAAGAGTGGAACACTATATAGTAACCAGAGCAAGCAATGTATTCCACCCAAAAATTCTATTTTGAGATTTAACCGACAATATATTTGTGGAGGCCCATAGAGAAGAAAAAAATAATTTTTAGAAAAAGTACGTTGTATGTCTCTGTGTATGTTTGTAAGCAGAAATCAAAAATGAAATTCAAGATAACACCAAACTCGACATTTTTAAAAATATCTCCACTTCGAGCTTTCTTCATTTGGAAGGAATTTTAATTATGTCATTTAATGGGTAAACCAGAATATAAGGCAAGCGTTTATTGCATAAATCTGTAGATACCTTTAAAACACATAACTTATTTGAAATAACCTTTTTTCAGCATCAACAATGTCCGAGTTTTAGGTTAAGGATTTTTCAATTTTTGTCATTTTAAAACTGCGTCATTGAAAGAGACCATAATAAGGCGACATCCGCCTATCAGCTAAAGCAAAGTGCATGATGAACTAATTCTTTTGTAGTAGTAATTTTCAATAGCTATACAAATAAACGAATTTGAGTAGTGAAATTTATGTAAATGTAACTCATCATATTTTTGTAAAAGGCACACCTGAGTGTGTGTGGACAGCAGAACTCAAAAGCCAAATTTTGGATAAATGCAAACGTAGCATCTTCCAAAGATGCTATATGAAGACTTTCAAGGAAATTCCCCACTCCAATACTCCCTTGAAACATTTTTCGAATCGTTTCTTTTCTATAAAATAAACCTGAAGACGCTAATTAAAGTAACGTATATTTCAGATATTTAAAGCAAAACTAAAATATATACCTCAATTTTCTGTGAGGTCCCCGTGAAGTTCTTTTCACCCTCAAGAAAATGTGTATAATTTTGTACAACTACTAAAAGTTAAGCGATATAGAAAAGCAATAGTATGCAAAAGATATATTTCTCTTCGAAGTATAACAGCCCCTGCACCAACGAGCATCGTAAAATTGACTCGTCCCCGTGAACAAATTTTAGTATTCCAATCCTTCGGACAGTTTGTTAACGTTGTGTTAAAACTAGATCTATAAAAATTATTTGTTAGGTCTATTATTTTCTACAAAGTAATTAACTCGGGCTTGTCGACGTTGGTTATTAAGTTTACGGTTTAACTGCGAGTTTTCGACTGATCACATCGGATGTTTTTCGTAACACTGAACTCGGTCTGCTGTATCACTGTAACATGCTACTAAATATTCCCAAAATAGTTGACAGAGGGAGCGTGTAGTAGACAAGTACGTAATCACACGCAGCTGTCATTAATCATACATCAAAATGACATTACATGACTACTAAGGTATTTAGATGAACCACATAGTGACAGCTGCCAATACTCACAGTAGTATCAGGTTTACCAACCTCTGGTGTTCACCTTCCTCCAAATTCTTTTTACTAATCGCAGTAAAACAAGTGCTCTGCTCCGATTTTTTCTGCAACATTTTTACGTTGGCAACAGTTCTGAAACGCACATCATTCTACGTTGGAGTCCCCGTATGGGTCAGTGACAACTTGCAGAGTGGGACTTAGCACCTCGATCGAAAAGTGACCTCTCGTGCCTATGTCCCTGATGGGTATCCCCGATGATGAGGCGAATGGATCCGAAGGGCGACCGAAATGTTGCCACAGCGTTCCCACATTTTCCCAGTTAGAAGCACCCTGATGGATGCTGATTCGCACTCCCAAAGGGGCCGGTTCCCCTCCCCCTGTCGGGCTTGTACCATCCCGGAAAACAGAAGGCTCGCCTTCCAATCTGGGGGACAAGATTACCAGTACGTAGTTATTCCCCCTTCCACGCTGCTGCGCGGCGCTCGCCGACGTTTCCAACCTTGAAAGAAACCGAATGAAATGAAGAATGAAATGAAATGATTAGTAGTACGAAATGGAGGGACAGGAAATTACCAGCATTCGCCTGGCGACCCGAGGAAACCTCGCAAAAAAAAAAAAAAAAAAAAAAAAAAAAAAAAAAAAAAAAAAACAAACCAACAACAACTTGGTTCAGGAAGGTCGGCCAAGGGAATCTATCCCGCTATCTCCCGAATGCAGGTCACAGACGTTATTGTAAACATCTTTAAACACTCAATTTCTGACATTGTTAGTCGAGGAAGAGTTTTATTTTTTCCGTTTTAATTCCACATAAATTCTGTCTTAATGCAAAACTCTTGAAGAAAATACTTTCACACTAAAATACTTAGTGTTGCTAACCCAAGTCTACAATGCAATGCTACGTTTAACATACTTTCCAACAGCATGGAAGCATGCCAATATTATAATGATACAGAAGCCCAACAAAATTCGCAATGATCCATCAAGCTACAGGCCAATTAACCTTCTACCACTGTTCTCCAAGATATTTGAGTGCTTGTTATTGCCCAGACTTTTGACACTTCTTGGGGCATTACTGCCCATTACACAATTTGGATTTAGAAAACTCCAGTCCTGCCCACAACAACTTCACAGAATTATCAATGAAATAATGGAGACCTATGAAAACAAGCAGATGTGTTTAGGCGTATTTTTAGACACTGAGAAGGCGTTTGACAAAGTATGGCATGATGGTCTTTTATCAAAAATTAAGTATCATCTCCCGGATACATATTACCGAATAATTCAATCATATCTCTACAAACGCACTTATTCTGTAGTTTATGAAGATGTACAGTCCCATGTCAGACCTATTAATGCAGCAGTTCCTCAGGGAAGCATCCTGGGACCCATTCTATATATAGTCTATACACTGATTTGCCCAAATCTGACGACCTACGTATTGCCCAATTTGCAGACGATATGGCTACTATGTGTAGAGGAGACACTGGTGAAGAAGTTACAGCACATATACAAGTATTTAAAACATTCTACTGCGATTTTAATTAATCTTGATACTTCTTTACTTAGATTTCGCTAGCTTATCATACAGCAACATGTTGCATCTGCACGTAATAATGGAGCAGAGCGTTGCAGTTTGTTATTTTTACTATGATGTAAACCTTTTAAAACAAAAGCTACTTTTGTAAGTTAGACGTTGTGCTTGAGGGCTTTCTCCAAGTTCAGAAGCAACGGTAAAGACGGGTCTAAGTCACATCTACTGCTTGAGAGATGGTATGAAGCCCCTCCAAAAGGCACACTAGGAACGGGCGATTCATCTGGCATGTGATATACCATAAACTTTAACAAATGTTCTTGACAGATGTTCACAGCAAACTGCATACAACAAATTTCCCTGTGAGTTTAGTTTGAGCGCGATATAATCTTGTGTTTATGCGTTCTAACTTTATATAACTTCGTTGAGAAGTTACTAAAGAAGCTAAAAACAAGAAAATCACATATTTATTCTTTCCCTTATCTTTCCAAAAGTAGGTTGGTCTAAGAGGTTTAGGGAATTAGACTTCAGATTCCCCGCCGAATGGGTTTTCCTTGTTATTTCTGTGGGCTAAGTTCGTCAAACTGCCTTCTCTCGTGACGAGTGACGTCAAGCGGGAAACTTCATTCAAAGAGAGAGTGAAAGCATTTCTTCCCCCGAATTCTCAAGTGTATTTAAAGATCCCAGTTTACGAAGTCAGCCTGTCTTCCCACGGTTGGAGGGCAGAGACTTGTGATAGCTTCACCTACATTATCTACAGGCTGAACCAGAGATTACCTCCATCTGTCATGAAACTTCAGCAATCCATTGGCCAGCCAGAGCAAGAGTCAATTTACAGTTGACGAATCATCTGCAACTATACTGCAATCTCTACCAAATTAATTATCACATGTTTTAATAGTAACATCTATTTAATCTGCAACATATCGTGATTAGGAGCAAATTTTGAATATGAATTAAAATAATTATCACTTTGTCAACTTTAAGTCAATTATGTTTAGCCATAAAAAAATTTAAATTATTGTGAGAAAAAGGAAAAAGTTAAGTCGAGTTATTTCTTCTCACTTTATTTTCTTTAAAAATTAATGCACAACACAGTTGTTACGTTAACAGTCTTCAGTCCTTTGAGATGTTACAACTCACAACTGTTTTCTTCTCGTAACCTTGACTCACTCCCATGTCTGCCTTCATTTTCTGTTTCACTAACAGCTACAATCATTCGACACTACTTAGACTGCTTCATTGGCTTTACTTCACAACTGCATACACAATCTGTCTGCCCGTCTTCCCTCCGTCCCTCCGTCCCTCCGTCCGTCCCTCCGTCCGTCCCTCCGTCCCTCCGTCCGTTCGTCCGTCCGTCCATCCGTCCATCCATCCATCCATCATCTCCCCTAACATTGCATGCTTGACGACTCAAGTCTGTTACTACTCATTCCTCTCGTCACATCGTCATTTATAGTGCACAAAGAATGTAGAACTCATAAAATACACACGGCTTGTGTAAAATCTTAGTCGCTTTTAAAACATTAAACCCTTCATTTTTATATTTATGCAAGTAATTGTTATTACTTTCTCTACTGGTAAGTAGAGGAAGTATTGTATTCCACCCAAAAATTCGATGCCGAGATTTCACCTGAAATATATGTCTTGAGGCCCCCGGAATCCAAAAAAAGCATTTTTAGAAAAAGGTCCATGTGTGTGTCTGTGTGTGTGTGACAGTCTGTGGACAGCATAACTAAAAAACGAAAATTCGGTTAAAAGCCAAACTTGGTATTTAAGTTTAATGTTGTTCAAGGATGTGACACGAAGATTTTGAAGAAAATAGCCCCACCGTAAACTACCCTTTACATGGAAAATTTTTCGAAAATTTTGATTTTCTTGAAAATGGCTCTAACGATTTTGATTAAAATGTCATATGTTTGAGATATTTTTATGACAAATGAAATGTATATCTTGAATTTTCTGGCTATAGCCCCTGTAGTCGTATTTACTCTGGACGACTTTTGCATAACTGGTAAACCGTTAGAGATAGACCAAATTGTACTCTACAACAAATGTAGATCTTGCTAAAATACACAATTTATGTCTCAATAAATTTTCTTGTAGGGTGAACCATTAGAGATATACCTTGTTATGTGTGTGAGTTTCGGAAAACTTGGAACTTTCGTGTAATGGGTCATCGTTGTTCATTTTTTATATGTTACGTGTACAAAGAGAACGGAATCTCAAAGCTTCAAAAGATTTGACTATCGCACAAAGCCTTCTGTAGTCTAATATTCCCCTTGCACCTACAAGGTCATAAGCAATAAGATAATTCGCACGAATGTTTATCTTAACTAACATGGAGATGTAGGAATAAGAGTTTGTTAGAATGGTTAGTACAAGAGTAGCGAAAGTCATGTGAGTGCAACACATCAGATTTTTTTTTCTTCACATTACAAGTGATAAGTATTTTAGCATTTATATGAGGTAAAGTGTATCCCGGTCCAAACAGCTGCTCCACCAACATGCTAGGGGGAGAATCCTACTATAAGTAAGTGGTAGAGACATAATTAAAATGTACAGAATATTGTGACTTTTGGTGTGGGTGTGAAGTACAGTAGACAGATGTAGTCTAGATAAAGAAACACTTTTATTTCCGTAAACAGTAACCTTGTACACTCGTTGCAACAGCAAGAAAGTCTTTTCCGATTCTCCAACAGCACGGCTCCGAATTCGTAACACAAAGAACTGTCCCTTCTCCGTCGGCACGACTCCTCAACGCTTCACATACGTCTATCCTCTCCGTCGGCACGACTACTCAACGCTTCACATACGTCTGTCCACTCCGTCGGCACGACTACTCAACGCTTCACATACGTCTGACCTCTCCGTCGGCACGACTACTCAACGCTTCACATACGTCTGTCCTCTCCGTCGGCACGACTACTCAACGCTTAACATACGTCTGTCCACTCCGTCGGCACGACTACTCAACGCTTCACATACGTCTGTCCACTCCGTCGGCACGACTACTCAACGCTTCACATACGTCTGTCCTCTCCGTCGGCACGACTACTCAACGCTTCACATACGTCTGTCCACTCCGTCGGCACGACTACTCAACGCTTCACATACGTCTGTCCACTCCGTCGGCACGACTACTCAACGCTTCACATACGTCTGACCTCTCCGTCGGCACGACTACTCAACGCTTCACATACGTCTGTCCTCTCCGTCGGCACGACTCCTCAATGCTTCACATACGTCTGTCCTGTCCTCGGCATTACTACTCAGCGCTTCACATACGTCTGTCCTCTCCGTCGGCACGACTACTCAGCGCTTCACATACGTCTGTCCTCTCCGTCGGCACGACTCCTCAACGCTTCACATACGTCTGTCCTGTCCTCGGCATGACTACTCAGCGCTTCACATACGTCTGTCCTCTCCGTCGGCACGACTACTCAGCGCTTCACATACGTCTGTCCTCTCCGTCGGCACGACTCCTCAACGCTTCACATACGTCTGTCCTGTCCTCGGCACGACTACTCAGCGCTTCACATACGTCTGTCCTCTCCGTCGGCACGACTCCTCAACGCTTCACATACGTCTGTCCTGTCCTCGGCACGACTACTCAACGCTTCACATACGTCTGTCCTTTCCGTCGGCACGACTACTCAACGCTTCACATACGTCTGACTGTCGCACTTTACCGCTATTTATATCTCCCAGGCACTATTCTGGAAATTTCAATTATTGCGGTGAAATACAAAGCAGAATATTCTCGAAGTCTCTATCCTTTTTCTCTTTCGGCAAGCGCCCCAACAATGCGGCCATTCTCTGTCTCTTTCCTTCGGCTCCTTTGCGGTAGTGCCGACAATAATGCGATGAGTGATACTGCTGTTGTCGGCAATTAGATGCGGCGGGCGCAGTGACAATATGTAGAAATTATGCACTTTACAAGAATGTGTTATTTCATTGCATTAATACAAATCTGATAGTGTTGGACTCACATGACTTTCTCTACTCTTGTGCCAACCATTCTTACATTCTCCTATTCCTATATGTTCATGTTAGTTGAGATAAACATTTGTAGAAACTATCTTATTGCTTATTTCCTCGAAGATGCAAGGGAAATATGGGGATACAGTAGGCTTTGAGCGATAGTCAAATCTTTTAATGTTTTTAAATTCCGTTTTCTTTGCACGGCCAAGAGATAACAAGTGAAATCGACCTTTCATTTGAGAAACGTAGTATTGCAAAACTCACACAAATAAGGAATATCTCCGAAACGGTTTGTTCAATAAAAATACATTTGTATATAAGTTGTTTTTTAACAAGATCTACCTTTTTGGTAACATTTTGTAAGATTTGGTCTATCTCTTACGGTTTACTAGTTATGCAGAAGTTATCTAGAGTAAACAGGACTACATGGGCTATAGCCAGAAAGTTCCAAATATATCTTAAACATATGTATTTTTAATTAAAATCGTAGATCATTTTCGGGAAAATAAACTTTTTGAAAAATTGTAAAGCGTAGTTTAGGATGGCGGAATTTGCTTCAAGATCTGCGTGTCGTATCCTTCAAAGATATTAAACTTAAATACCAACTATGATTTTTAACCGACTTTTCGGTTTTTTAATTATACTGTTAACACACATACGCGCGCGCGCACGGACCGACACTTTTCTAAAAATGTTTTTTTTTAGATTCAGGGGGTCTCAAAACGTACAGTTCCGATGAAATCTATACCCAGTAGAAAAAGTAACATAGCGGTAAAACAGGAGTTGATTTAATTAGGTTGCCAACTTTTGGATATATCAACAGGAGTTAAACATCGAACGGCAAAGCCAGGAGGAAAAGACTTTTTAGCCCTTGCTATTTCCGCAGGTATGATATGCTAAAAGCTTTTCCTTTGCTTCTTTATAATTCTAAACGAGAACTCACATTTTGTGTAGTAAGAACAACAGGTGTGAGTGGAAACATAAAGTAAATTTTATTATTAATGAAAGTACAGTTTTTTTTTTTTTTTTTTTCTTAACCTTCGGCCGTAATTTTCAGTGAAGCAGATACTCTGAGAAACTTTCTCACTGCGTATGCGCAATTTGCGGTCAGGCGTTATCAAGCATACGAGACCTTTCCGAGGTAACCAACTGTGCCAATATGCTACATGAATGAGTTAATTACTTTCACAGATGTGAAACTTGGCAAAGCGATCTAACATTCCAGGAATAGTGTGACACTTCACGGCAAAGGGATACCATTTATTCACACAGTAACAGTTTTCAACTCAGTCAACTTTGTAGTCGAAATTTTATGAGCTAAAAGGTATTGCATAACTACATGTAAGCTGTTATATAAACGAAGATAATAACAATCATTAGCAATGAATTACCTAGGACAGTGCAAGTTCTTCTTTATCACTTTATTTTTCTTCTAAACATTTGCACAAATACACAGTTCTCTTCCACTGAGGTTAACACAGTCTACAGTGTTTCGTGATACTATAACTCAGAACTGTCTTCTTATCATAGCGTTGACTCAGTCCTTTCACTGTCTCTCAAATACTAACTCTGACGACACAATCACTCAACGCTCATTCAAACTTCTTCACTTCGACGGACAGCTGTCTTGCATCCACTGACACACTGACTGACTCAAAAACTGCTCCGCAAGTTTTTATACCAGCGATGACGTAGCCAGATCTTTCTCGAACGTCTAGCAACAAGCCGGCCACCGGACATTTCCCGAATGACCTGGAAAACCCCCTTTTTGACGCTTATTATTGACGCATGTTTGCTCGCGTGAGTGTTGTGGGACAGCTTGACCTTAAATTTGGGACTACTTTTTTCGGAAAACCCAAAAGCTCGAGTTTTACCTGTAAAAAGAAGGTACAATTTACTGTGTCGTGTTACATATGTGTAATAGAGCTTTTAACTCTGCATTTTTTGTCATATTAAGCACTTTTCCAGAAAATCTGAATGTGACTGTGAAAAATTCAAAAGGCCTCCTCCAAAAAATCCCTGGAGCTGCTAGTGGAGTTTTAAATGTATCACTGAACGGATGTCACCAGCAGAACTTTATTCCTTTGGAAGTTTTTAAGTAGCAAAACTCCCGAGACTCCAAAGACCCAGCTGTGTTTAGGAAGTGGGCAGCCGAAAAAGAGTGAATGTCTATTAGGGTGATGTATGATTGGACCTGGAGAAAGTTCAATAAGAACGGAGAACTCCTGGAAGAAAATCGCTTCTGATTCTCCAAGCTGACAGTTCGTGCAGAATCGCGAAAAAAATATGTTTATCCAGTTCAGATTAAATTCAACCACTTCCCTTAGGACAAACAAAGGATATTTGAAATTCCAATTTAACTGTTTTTATGCAAGTAATTGGGTGTGAATTTTCGCATTCCTAACCTAAATTATTTTATGACGGCTATAAATGCCGTTGTTTAATCATTAACATTTTTTAGAGTTAACAGTAATTTTGTGATATAGGTAATAGCAGTGTTAAATTAAAGGTATCTAGGTTCTTTACGTTTTATTGTTTACTTTATCAGCTATGTACTTGCAATAAGTCGAAATATTGTATTCCATTTAAAAATTATACATCGATATTTTACCGGAAATGCAGGTTTTGAGACTGAATAAAAAAAAAAACATTTTTAGAAGAAAGTATGTGTGACAGAGTATCATAAGCCGAAATCAAAACGTCAGTTAAACACCAAGTAGGTTTATAATCTTTAAAGAATTCGACTTTCATGAAAATATTTTATCCTAGACTATCATTACATGCACCATTTGTATGTTGTGGAAAATGAGTAAAGATTTTGATTAAAGTAACACACGTTTTCACATCGAATGAAATATCTATCCTGGGAAGCCCTCACAATTGCTCTTTATATTCTGACTACCATCGGCATGTTTTGTTAAGCGTACGAGATAGACGAAATATTATTACAAAAATAATGTCATGAACTTTTTTATGGGGTGAACCATTTCTGCGATATTCCTTGTTGTATATGTGCATATTCCAGCACTTGGGAAGTCATTCATTTTGTTATGCGCAGTACAAGCAAAGAGAATGGAATTAAATATATCATTTAAATCAAATATAAATTTTATTTGCCATGAAAATATCGTAAACATGTGACATTTAATCAAAACCATTAGCCATTTTTGAGAAAATGAAATTATTTCTTAAAACTTTTCCACCTAAGGAGTAGTTTACTATGGAGGAATTTTCTTTAAAATCTTGTCACAGCCTTGAATGAAGTTAAACATAAATACCATTTGGTTTTTAACCGATTTTTTTAAAGCTATGATGTCCACAGATGACTGACTCACAGACTGACACATACGTACGTACGTTTTTTCTAAAAATGTTTTTTTTTTTTTTTTTTTTTTTTTGGGGGGGAGGGGGGTGTGATTCAAAGGGCCTCAAACCATATATTTCCGGTGAAATTTAGACATCGAATTTTTGAGTGGAATACAATACTTCCCGTGCTTACTATATATAGGAGAGAAAGTAAAGTTTTTTTTTTTTAAATTCATGATGTGGAACGAATAGATCTATTTTAGTAAATCTAAAAGATATAAAAGAAAGTGTAACAGTTGAATGTGTACTTGTAAACTGAACCAGATGGCTCCAGCGTAACACGTGAGGCTCGCACTCGGGAAGTCTGTGGTTCAATTCCTGTTGACCGCCCAGTTTGACCCTGGAGTTTTCTTGCGTTTGCCCTCATCGATAATCAAATACTGCCATGTTTTTTCATCAGCCATGATTTCTTTTCCCCTTGCACCTACAAGATGATTAGCAAGGACAATTTCTAAAAATGCTTTTGTGGATTCAAATGTAGTAAGCATAGCTCAAAAACGAAAAGTCGGTTAAAAACCAAAGTTGGTATTTAAGTTTAATGTCTTTCAAGGATGTGACACGAAGATTTTGAAGAAAATAGCCCCACCCTAAACTATCCTTTACATGGAAAATTTTTCGAAAATTTTGATTTTCTTGAAAATGGCTCTAACGATTTTGATTAAAATGTCATATGTTTGAGATATTTTTATGACAAATGAAATGTATATCTTGAATTTTCTGGCTATAGCCCCTGTAGTCGTATTTACTCTGGACGACTTTTGCATAACTGGTAAACCGTTAAAGATAGACCAAATTATACTATACAAAAAATGTAGATCTTGCTAAAATACACAATTTATGTCTCAATAAATTTTCTTGTAGGGTGAACCATTTCGGAGATATTCCTTGTTATGTGTGTGAGTTTCGGAAAACTTGGAACTTCCGCGAAATGGGTCATCGTTGTTCATGTTACGTGTACAAAGAGAACGGAATCTCAAAGCTTTAAAAGATTTGACTATCGCACAAAGCCTACTGTATTCCAATATTCCCCTTGCACCTACAAGGAAATAAGCAATAAGATAATTTGTACAAATGTTTATTTTAACTAACACGAAGAAGATATAGGAATAAGAGTTTGTAAGAATGGTCAGTACAAGAGTAGACAAAGTCATGTGAGTGCAACACATCAGATTTTTTCACACAATTTCATAGAAAACTTTTAGAGAATTTTCAGTGATGTACTTTTAGAAATATGTGTTATTTAAGACACACGTAATTATATTCTAAAAATCTAAATTGTTCGCTCTTGGGTTTGTCAATCTCACTGTTGGTAGTCGTGGTTATTGTTGGAAATTAAGGATATCTCAGGTTGTTGTATTTTGAGCAGCCCTTAAACTGGTTGCGGATTGGTTCGATCGTGAAGCCCCTGAACGGCTATTCCGAAATGCTGTGTATGATCAAAAATGCTCTTTGGCTCTCGTAAGCGGATTATCTGTCACGTTCCAGCAAATTCCGCGGAGAGGAGCGGAAAAAGGCTCCGTGCGGCCAACATGCCGGCTTAAATGTGAGTTTCTTATTTGTTTGATGAAACGATGGGAAAGCATTTCCAGTTTATTGAAGTGTAAATGTATTCTACTATAGTAGACGAAGTATTGTATTCCACGCAAACGTTCGATGTCGGGATTTCACCGGAAATCCCCCCCCCCCAAATAAAAAAGCAACACATTTTTAGGAAAACGACAGCGTAACTCAAAAATGAAAAATCGGTTAAGAGCCAAACTTCGTATTTAAGGTTAATATTTTGCAGGGATGCGACATGAAGATTTTGAAGAAATTTCCTCCACCGTAAACTACCCTTTATACGGAAAATTTTTCAAAAATTCTAATTGTCTTGAAAATGGCTCTAACGATTTTTTTATTAAAATGTCATATTTCTCAGTTATTTTTATGACAAATGAAATGTATATGTTTAAACCCATGGAGTCTTATTTACCCTGGATGACTTTTGCGTAACTGGATAACTGTAAGAGATAGACCAAACCTTTGTATACAAAAAATTTAGATCTTGCTAAAGTACACTATTTTTGAGAACTTGTACTTCTTTATTAACCATGCAAAGAGGAAATTTCACTCCCAGTGTCCCTTAACAACATGTTACATTTTTCACTAATAATGTCTGTCTGCTGCACTATGACAAAACGACAAAATCCAGTCCGGTTGTTTTGCTTTCACTGTATCTTCTAAAAGTTTACTATAAATGTACAGTTTTCTAACAATCGACACTGTCTATAGTCTTTTGGGCTATCACAACTCACAATTGTTCTTCTCGCAAAATTGCTTAGTCGTTTTAGTGTCTTTGTTCACTTTCTGTGTATGTCATACTCTACTTTCGTTGCTATCACTCGTGACGCACCACACGACGACACAAGCACGCACAGTTGTCTCACACTCACTGACGTACTGAACTCTAAAACTCAGTGCTCTGTTTCTTCCCTGGTCTTATACACACGGACCTTCCTGGATTCTACACACACACACACACACGCACGCACACACACAGACACACAGACACAGAGACACACAGACACACACACACACAGACACTCACAAACACACACACAGACACACAGACACAGAGAGAGAGACACACACACAGAGACATACACACAGACAAACACACACACACACAGAGACACCACACACACACACACAGGCAAACACACACACAGACAAACACACACACACAGAGAGACACCACACAGACACACACACACAGGCAAACACACACAGAGAGAGACACCACACAGACACACACACAGACAAACACACACACAGACACATACAGACACACACAGACACACACAGACACACACACACAGAGAGACACACACAGAGAGACATACACACACAGACAAACACACACACAGACACACACACAGGCAAACACACACAGACAAACACACACACACACAGAGACACCACACAGACACACACAGACACACACAGACACACACAGAACACTCACAGACACACACAGACACACACAGACACACACAGTCACACACACAGACACACACACACAGACAAACACACACACACAGGCAAACACACACAGACAAACACACACACAGAGAGAGACACCACACAGACACACACACAGACAAACACACACACACACACACACAGAGACACACACACACACAAACTCACACACAGACAAACACACACTTATACGTGTATCTTTTCCCCATAGAAAACTGTATTCGCCGCTTAAAGTTTTATGTAATTCAGAGCTTCGTTATACATTGACACACAGGTATAAATATAGCTGAACCTAAAGGAGAAATTTTGCTTTATAAGCATCTGTCATCTTTAAATGAAGTTGACAAATATACTTCAGCAATGAGAGAAGATGTGGCAGTGAAGGATTATCGATAATTAATTAAGATATGGAAAAGAGTAGCAGTACTGTAATCGATTATCGATTATCGTTAATTCTAGCTGGAGGCTTGTTTACCACGAGAGAGAGAGAGAGAGAGAGAGAGAGAGAGAGAGAGAGAGAGAGAGAGAGAGAGAGAGAGAGAGAGAGAGCTGAGGAGCATAATCAGTCAGTCAGTCAGTCAGTCAGTCAGTCAGTCAGCGGTTTCATGTGCGTTAACCTGGTTTGCACCTCCAGGAAGGAGAACAAACGAACTTGGGGCTCTAACGAACCGGACCGGCGGCAGTATCTGGACCACACGAGCTGGAGGCGGCACAAAAAACACTGATCGATACATACAGACGCAATTTGTTTTGTGCTGCGTGCGCCTGCACTTGCAAACGTTTGTTGAACATTGTAGTACACTGTTGTTTGCAAATACCTGCTAATTATTCATGGGGTTGCACAGCAATTTAAAACTCACTGATGATTCCAGTATTTACTAAATGAAACACGACAATTGCCATACTTAACCCTTTTAAGCACCAGCAGGAATTTATACAGCTTTTAGCAAACGAGGGGAAAATAATATTTTAATGAAACATTAAGGGAACAAAGTAGTCTGAACATACAGCAATTACACCTCAGTCAGTTAAAGTTCTCAGTGGTTTTTACTTTCTCTACTAGTAAATAGAGGAAGTATTGCATTCCACCCAAAAATTCGATGTCGAGATTTCACCGGAAATATATGAACTGCTAAACTTTCTTTTATATAGGTAACTCATTTTTCTAAATCTATTCGTTCCACTTCATTACGTTAAAATGAAACTTTCCCCGTAAACCGTAAGAGATAGTCTAAATCTTACTCTACAGAAAATGTAGATTTTTCTAAAACACACAATTTATGTCTGAATACATTTTTTGTAGAATGGAGCATTTCGGAGATATTCCTTGTTATTTGTGTGAGTTTTGGAATACTTAAAGTTTCATCAAATGGAACATCGTTATAAATCTTTTTATATGATAGCCGCGCAAAGAGAACGGAATTTGAAAGCTTCAAAAGATTTGACTATCGCTCAAAGCCTACTGTACTCTCGTATTCCTCTTGCAGCTACAAGGAAATAAGCAATAATGGTTGGAAATGTTTATCTCATTTAACACGAAGGAGATAAACGAACAAGAGTTTGTAAGAATGGTTAGTACAAGAGTAGAGAAAGTCGTGTAAGTGCAACACATTAATTTCCTTCCCCCCCCCCTCTCCTTTTTTTTTTTTTCCTTCCTTTGGTCTTCAAGCAGAAGTCTTAGCTATGCAAATGAGGTATTTATTACATTTACACACACATATGCACGCACATAGACACTAATACCCATGTCCCAGGCGGGACCGAACCCGCGATCATCTACGCCTGGAGCCAGGGACGGTTGACTTTATCTTAAATATGTGCGTCACTTGTCTGAGAGCTTTACTCAAGAGGATGTTTCTGAATCGTAGAACTAAAACGGCTTATTATGACGGTATATATCGTGCAAAATTACCCTCTTTGTTGCACCAGTGTCAGAAAATAAATGACGTAATTACTCTGTTAACAAGACAGAAATGAGGTCATCACCGCTACCACTTAATGCTCTCTAATGTGCCAGTAAGAAAATCTGCACAATTACCACCTCTGACAAGTATGCCAGTAATGTGACAAACTAACGCATTTTTCGTTTCTCCATCCACAAAAATTTTCATATTCTTTTTCGTGAACATCTTTGGTTTTTCCGGAATTAATAAACTCTCAGCACTCTTGGCTTCGATCGAACCTCTATAAATGTTGAAACAAATGAAATAATCTGCTTAGCAATCATTTTACGTATACATCTGTGACTTCTGAAACTTGAGAAGGTTGAAATAAAATCTCATTTTTCAGGGATAACAGCATAATTCTGTTTGAGAGTTCATCTCGAAAAAGGAGATTGTGGCCTCCATGTTGGATTAAGATTTTTCATTTCGCAAAAGCATTAATCATTTTAAGTGTTTCACTGCTGGTATTGTATAAAACGTTGTATGTAATAGGTGTATAATTTTCATTCTGACAGTTGCTCACGCACTAAACCAGGACCCTCTGGATAACGGACCTGACACTGGCATCTAAGTTGTAGAAAAATGGCGCCGGCTGTTGGTCGTGATTTCTGAGGTGTTTCCACACGCTATCCTTCGTATTGTTTGCTATGCCTTTGAGTTATTGTTTGTTATAATTCCTGACTTCATATTAGCAAAGAGAGTGCTTAAAAACTTTTATTTGGGCAGTATAGGGGACGGGAATAAATCTAATAACGTGTTGACTGTGCCACATGTTTATGTTTATTGTATTCCATCTAAGACTATGGCTACATTAGATGTATATTGTGGTTAATTTATATGTTTGCAAGTACAATTTGTGTCACGATTACAGTGGTGAGAGGTTGTTGAAGGAAAACTGTTCCAGTAGTGTATGTTATTGTTGCCATAGTACCTAACCTCAAACATCACAATGCCCCGTAAGTGTTGCGTTTCCGGATGTATATCCAGCTCAATAAGTTCCGATATTCATTTTTCCAAAAAATGAAGAGCTTAGAGAAAAAAGGATAAGGTGCATGCGCCGTGAACAGTTTACTCTTTCAAAGGAGTCAGCTGTAAGTATTAAACATTCTGCTGCCGAGTTTATTATAAGAGAGGATTCATTTTGAACTGCACTCAATTAGTGACATCTACACCAACAGTCTGTTTAATGTAAGTAGTGTGCTGCTTGTATTTATACATTTGTAATTTAAATGCTTAACTGTAGTAATGTGTTATGTTGCTGCATGTAAAGCTGTAGACTGTAGCAAAGTTGTTTTACAATGCTCATTTAAGGTTACGTATTTCATATATTTCATTTACAGTGCTGTTTTAAAGTTGTTATTTTTAGTATTTCATCTGCTTTTGTGGATTCCCCTGTAAAATGAAGTGTCGTGAAGTGCTGAGTAATACGTTGTTGCAAACTGTGTGTTATCATAAGTTTTCAGTAAAAGTAAAAGCAAAATTCCACCCTAAAGCTTTTCAATTCAGTAGGTAGCTAATTATTCTAAATAGCAGCATTTTTATATCAGCCATCCAGTATAGTATGTTTTGTGTAGGTATATAACATCATGTATGTGGTGCAAGTGTGAAAAACAGTGTAGACAATGATTAATAATTATGAGTGAACTGAATGTCAACAGTTCTGTTTTAAGTTTCATGCTGCTTGCAGTTTTATCTATCTTCTTTGTAATTTGAGTGCGTAATGCAGTTACATAATGGCATGTAAAACTGTAGATTGCATGAATGTTATTTAAGGTTACATGTTTCATTGCCCATGGGTTATCGTTTAATATTAAATGTCATTCTTTTTTGTTTACTTGAGGTTATGTTTAAGACAGTGTTTTTGTGTTTAACACAGCCCATATTCACAAAATAGGCGTGTTATTACACCACAATTTTATTTTACTGCGTTGAAATTGTAGCCTGTAGACGAGTTCTTTGTAAGTAGTTCCCACCACACCACCATCTTGAACACCTGCGTCAGGTCCGGTATCTAGAGGGTCCTGCTTAAAGGTTAGTAGTTCCAGTTTATCCCGGCAGATGACTAAATACCAGTTTCAAGAAACTACCACCAGAGTTCGCCATATTTCGGAAGAGAATTATAAAGAAGAGAATAGACATGTAGAAGTAGTCCATCTAGTTACCGTTCCATCAGCCTCCTACCAGTTGTCTCGAAAGTGTTCGAGAAACTGTTCCTGTCCCGCCTCGGACCTCTTCTGGAGGAAAAAGGTCTCCTACCGGAACACCAGTTTGGTTTTCGTTCTGGTCATTCCACGACTGAGCAACTACTGCGTGTAGCCGAGAAAGCTTCCCTGGCTTACCAGGAGAGGGCTAAAACGGTGGCAGTGTTGTTCGACGTGGAAAAGGCATTTTCTACCACTTGGCATGAGGGGCTTGTCTACAAGCTCATACAGCAGGAAATCCCCCCTCCATACATTTACTTGGTGGCTGGTTTCCTACAGGAACGTAGCTTCCGGGTGAAGGTGGAGGGATCATTCTCCAGAGAGAGGCCCATTGGCGCAGGAGTCCCCGAGGGCAGTGTACTGTCACCGGCGCTCTTTGCAGCTTACATGGCCGATCTCCCGACGCACCCCAACACACACATCTGTCAGTATGCGGACGATCTCATGATCTTCGCTACTAACAAGAACCCGCGCTACAGTTACCGACAAGTACAAGCCCACCTCCGTGCCATCAGTAGATGGTCCGAGAACTGGCGTATGTCGATAAACCCGGAGAAAAGCTCTGCGATTCTCCTGGCGAATACGAAAGCAAACCGGCTCCCGCGGGACCTCGAGCTTCGGCGCCGTCGGATCCCCTGGGTCACTGCGGCGAAGTATCTCGGAGTCACGCTGGACCGGCGGCTGACGTATAGGCATCACGTCAGGGGCAAAGTACTGCAAGGCCATGCTGCTCTCCCGCAGCTATACCCCATATTCAGTTCCCAAACCATGCCTTTACGCCTGAAACTCCAGTTGTATCGAGCGATCATCCCGCCTCTGGTCCTGTACGGATGCGAGATCTGGGGAGTGGTGGCAAAGTCCACCTTCATCAGACTCCAGACGCTGCGGAACCGGGCATTAAGGATGATCTATGATACCGGCTGGAGATTTCCTGCCCATATCCTACATGAGCACTCCGGTATCCCGTACATTGTCGACGTGATTAAAACCCGCGCTCGCACAATGTACAACAAACTCCAGAACCACCCTAACCCTCTGGTGAATACTCTGGGTCAATATGACCAGAGAGAGCCACGCCGACTACCATCAAAGAGACTACCAAAGGACATCCTAAGCCCGGCGGTTTAACTCTGAAAATGGGAAAGGCGAAAGTACAATCTGTATTCAAAACAGAGAAAATACCTGTTTCAGTTCACCTCTCAGTGAGTGACTGACGGCCAGAACCCTAGAGGGAATTAGCGCGCCACCAGACCGGCCGGAAACGACCAACCAGAGACCGCGCAGAGCCCGCTCGCGGACCAATCCCCTCCAACCACCCCTCCTGCCCCTATAAAAACCCCTTGTACCATCAATCATTTCCCCCGCCGGATATGGGAAGAAGAAAGCTACGCAGGAAATCGCCGCCAACGCCGGGCTCTGGAAGCACATCGGACCCGGAACCCAAAAACATCACCACCGCCGAGACAACCAGCGCAACAACCACCGCCGAGACAACCAACACAGTCGCCGTAGCTGAGGCCACCGCCGCGCCGAGCGCCACTAGCGCTGACACCACATCACCGCAGTTAGAGAGGCAGCCAGTCGAGCGGCCACTGCCACTCAGGCAGGAGGCTAGCTCGCCGGGAGAGGCAGTTGTGCCAATCCCGGAATTGCCGGCTCCACCACCGCCGTCCACGGAACATCTCCCGGCCAACACACCGCCGCCTGCACACACCGGTCCCCCCTCGGGGGCCAGTGTTATTATCCGAGGAGTTCCTCGCGACTTCCCAGCGAGGCATCTACTGAGCGCAGCACAACATGAGTGGCCATCAGCATTGAGGGCCACCCGAATCGTCACCTCCCGAGGACCAACGCACTTGATGAGGATCATCATCGCCGACTCAGCAGACCGAGAAGCTGCCATAAGGACGGGCTTGCCATTACTTGGGAGGCGCCTGCCTGCTGAGCCCGCCAGGACTACACGACAAGTGCCCTGCCGCAGATGCTGCAGATATGGGCACGACGCCACCACCTGCAGCGCCGCACCAAGGTGCCATTACTGTGGGGCCTACGGCCTCACTAGTGAGTGCACCAGCCACGATCTCCGCCGTCGTCGCCGGTACTGCGCTACCTGCAATGGCATAGGCCATTTCACGGGGCAAGCGCAGTGCCCCTACTACCCACGGGCTCAGGCCCCACAACCTGCACCTGCCACCGCAGCCACACAGCCACGCCGCCGACCAGCTCTAACCAACGCAGAAGCATCAACAACGCAACAGACCAGACCAACCTACGCCACTATCACCACCACAACGCCACTGCCCAGGAACGAGGCCGAAGACATCCGCCAGGAGATCCAAAGCCTCCACAAACGACTGGAAAAGCTTGAGGACTCAGTACTTCAATTAACAGCCACAGTGACAACAATCGCCAACTCCACGGCCTCCGTGAAGACACAAGTCGAAACCGTCATAACTACTGGACGTGAACTTCACAACACAACAACAACCAGACTCACAGCACTACAACAAGACATACAGAAACTCAGCAAGAACATCAACACACTACGTCGGACTCACCGCAAACAGCTTACACCAATCACACGACAACTGCTAGTTCACACCACCGGCTTCAATGCTGCTGCTAAACTACTAGAGGAATTACGCAGTGCAACAATAGAACTGGACAACACTGAAATACTGGCATCAATTCAACGCAAGCTCCACAGAATAGAGAACAAACCGTCAACCACTACACATGAAGCATGTACGCAGACCTCACCACCTCCACTTCCACTCACCAGAGAGCAGCACCGCGAGCAACAAACTCACCAGCCAGCCACAAACGCTGCAACCCATTATCACCACACTGACACTCTTCTACCACGTAAACTGACACCAGAGCAAATTTCACTCGTCCAGAGGAGAGGCTACTTCAGCCACACAGGACATCCATGTGTCAACAAGTGCCGGACCATGCTCTGTAGCGGCACCGGACTAACACATGCGGACATACTGCCCTATATCAGCGGCCCCTCGAAGCCACCAACACAGTCTTCCCAAGGAAACACAAAAATGAACACCCAACTCAAATAAAGAACTTCACCTTTAACTCCCCCTCAACACTCTCTCTTACTTCTCTTACCCACCTTCACCTTTAACCCCACGGTCATGGCCAGTGCCTCGTGTAATGGCCATGTCCTGGACCCTACCTTTTCGCGCTCCCGCTATGTGCGGCAGCTTGTATCCTAACATATACTAACGGAGGTGCTGACGCGGTACTCCAACAACCCTTCCTTTGAATCCTACCAACTTCTCACCCATGAACATTAATAAAAAAAAAAAAAAAAATAAAAAAAAAAAAAAAAAAAAAAAAAAAAATCATTTCCCAGTGTATCATACATCCCTGTAGTAACACCATCAAAACCACCGCGCAGGTTAAGCCGTATAACGGCTAGGTACTGCGGACATGACATTCGAACGGGGCAAATAAAATTGCACCCGCTCGACTCGAACTGCCTCTGGAGCCTCTCTGTAGAAGTAGTAGTCTGCATGAGCTGAAGATGAGACAAGGAGGGTCGTCTCGAAAGTGCTTCGAAGTCTTACAATTCAATGGAGTGACGGTACGCGTCGACAAGAAATAAACACCTGCTCCAGTTTCACATCAAGTGTGAAGACTACAACACAATCTCTGCCTAACAACAGATGGCATGAATTGTGTTTTTTTTTAATTTGTCGAAGTGATTGTTCCTAAGTGACAGTGACAATCAAGCATTATTTAGTTTTAGTTAAGCTTGTAAAACCTCGCGTGGGGCACGCTTTGGTAGCTATTTATGGAAGTAAAGACAGCTTAAAAGTATTTAAAACGCACCCCACGCTTTTTTATAAGGTGTATTATTTTGTTAATATGGATTAGTTTTTATCTTAAACTTATTACAAAATGTTGAAATATAATGAATTAGTTGACTTTATGTCGCTATAGAACAAACTCTTCATACTTCTCATAGTATTTTCTACTTTTTTACTTCGGTTTCTTAGTTTTTTAAAACTATATTTATTTTTCCTTCTAAAATAAATTTAACTCTGAATTTATTGAACCTTTGGAACGCAAGAACTTTTATTTTGACTCTAGAGATGTTAACGAGTTCCTTTTACTTAGATTATTTAATTGACTTTTTGTAAACGTCCTCTGAGCTACAAATTACAACTCATTTGCAAGTAAAATTGAGTCAAAAAAGCCTATTATTAATCTCAAAATGTGTCTAGATGTATCTTCAATGGCTTTTAAAGTATACATTGAAATTCAGTGGTGAGAGAGCACAACCTTGTGTCACTCCTTTGTTAATTATTGTAGGTATTTCATCCTCTTCTTTGTTCTTATTTTGTTGCATACATACAAATTTATTATTGTTATTAAATGTATTAGTATACCTTTCTGTTCTAAAATACGCCATAATTTATTTCTTTTGACCTTATCAAAGGCTTTTTATAAATCTATGAATAATATTCAAGTATGTTAATATATTATATTCACTATATTTTTCTAATATTTGGTTTATACTAAATATGCAAGTCCTATTCATAATTTAGGGATGTAGAAACGTTTTCTAACTTCTTGTGTTACGCCTAAGGTTGCGTTATTAATGCGCTTCTTTCACGCATGCGCTTTTTATGTGTCTTCTTTGTGAACGGGACCTTAGAGTTTGCACTGCTGAATCATAAGTAAAGTTCATTTTACTCTGTCCGGCAGAAAAGCTGTATTCGATCGAAAATGCCTCCATGCTTTCACCGCAAAAATATGGTTTGAGGTCTCCTGAACCAGAATGACGGAGAGAGAGGGCCAGGTGTCGGTGAAAATTGAAATTCAAAACCAAATATCGAATATATGCTACACCAGAGTTATTTCAATCCGGTATTTTTTGAGGATGCAGAAAATTCATGGAATTCACAAGTGCTGAATTTTTTTTCCTATCCCTTCGTTGTGTGAACAAATTTGTTTTTATTAAAATACCATACGTCTCAAACTGACTTAATTCTTCTACTTTAATTGTTGTATTTGATGTTTAGCTTCTTTTCTAGTCTTGTATATCCAGCAACGACTTTAAGGCACTTCATTTCTGCTGTTCGTATATTTCTTATAATGTTGTGCCATCATTATTCAATTTATGATGCCGTATGTTAAAACTGGGACAGCCACTGTTTTATAAAGTTTTATTATGAAATCGTACTTCCTTTATTCTTTAAAGTTTTTCTATTGCATCTGTTATATAGCTGATTTTTTTTAATGCTTTCAATATCTAGATCTGTTTTGTATGTTATTTCATATCCGAGGAAATTAAATTTTGAGACTTGCTCAACTATATTATTTTCTAGAACTATTTTAGATCGAACTGGATCGATGTATATAAATGACATTGTTTTTGTTTTAGTTATAGATATTTCAAATTTATGTGCTTTATCCAATTTATATAACTTATATGCGATTCTTTGAAATTCATTCTCCTGTTTACTTTCTCTACCGGTACGTAGGGAAAGTACTGTATTCTACCCAAAAATTCGATGTCGAAATTTCACCGGAAATATGTTTTGAGACCCCATGAATCCAAAAAGGTATTTTTATAAAAATGTTCGTGTGTGTGTGTGTGTGTGTGTGTGTGTGTGTGTGTGTGTGTGTGTGTGTGTGTGTGTGTGTGTGTGTGTGTGTGTGTGTCGGCCTGTGGGCAGCATAACTCAAAACCGAAAAGTGAGTTAAAAAGCAAAGTTGGGATTTTGAGGAAAATAGTCCCACCCTAAGCTACCTTTACTTGGAACATATTTAGAAAATTTTGATTTTCTTGAATTTTTGTGGAGTGAACCATTTCGGAGATATTCCTTGTTATTTGTATCAGTTTCAGAACGCTTGAAACTTTCGTGAAATGGAACATCGTTGATCATTTTTTATATGTTAAGCGTGCAAAGAGAACGGGATCTCAAGGATTTAAAAGATTTGACTATCGCTCAAAGGCTACTGTATTCTAATATTCCCCTTGCACGTACAAGAAAATAAGCAATAAGATAATTTGTGCAAATGTTTATCTCAACTAACCCGAAGAAGATACACGAATAAGAGTTTGTAAGGATGGTTAGTACAAGAGTAGAGAAAGAAGGTGCCTTCAAAACGAGTGTTATGGTTCAAACATGCTTCTTTTACTTTATCTAGTTACTCAGTAGTTCCTTGTATTCCATGAAGGTATTCTAACAAATTTTATAAATTCCTATACTATTACAAGGGTTCAAATTTAACCAATTATAGGTTAAAGCAAACAGTGTTTAAAAGATCAAATCTAGTGAAGTGATTTTATGTAAAATCGAGTTACCGCATTTCTCGTACCTAAGGAAACTTTGCTCCCTTGTGAGAGATTCTGGAAACAGATGTAGTTCGATTTCCTTTGGGAGATCTAAGTGAATCCTTGTGGATTTTCCATCAGCAGTGCTTTCTGTCTGCATAATATATTCATTGAACCATGAATTTTTGAATGGTCTAGCAACTGCATAGAACCTCTGTCCAAATCACCGAGGACAGGGCTTTTCAATACGTACGTCTCAACTTTCTGATGCAGGAAATGTTCCAACTTCATCTCAGAGTTTGTAAGAGACCAGAACAGGCGTTTAATGACTGAAGTTACCAGACAATACTCAACTATTATTAATTTTATACTTCTTTCGTAGTATTTAACGCTAAATGAACAGAAATTTTCTATTAATTTGATTCTAACCTTACTTACCAGATACTATTGGAGGAAATACGAATGGGGGAAACAGGCATAAGGAGGGAACGAAAGTAAGTGTTTCTGGAGGGAAATTAGAAGCGTGAAGAATATTGAAAATCAAGAAATTTTAAGTAGCATTAATAGATTAGAGATTTTTACTTTCTTTACTACTTATAGTACAGCTGAGAACGTGTTGTATTCCACCCAAAACTTCGATGTCCAGTGTTCACCGGTTGTTTTTTGAGGCTCCCTGAATAAAAAATCTTATGTGTTGCACTCGCATGACTTTCTCTACTCTTGTACTAACCATTTTACAAACTCTTATTCCTATATCTTCTTTGTGTTCGTTGAGATAAACATTTGTACAAATTATGTTATTGCTTATTTCCTTGTAGTTGTAAGGGGAAAGAAAGAATGAAAGAAAGAAATAAGAAACAAAAGAGAGAAAGAAAGAGAGAAAGAAAGAAAGCGAGAGACAGAAACAGAAAGCAAGAGAGAGAGAAAGAAAGAGAGGAAGAAAGAGAGAGATGGAAAGAAAGAGAGCGATAGAAAGAGAGGCAAAGAAAGAGAGAAAAAGAAAGATAGAGAAAGAAAGAGAGAGAGAAAAAGGAGAGAAAGAGAGAGAGAGAAAGAGACAGAAAGGGAAAAAGAGAGAGAAAGAGAGAGACAGAAAGGAGAGACAGAGAGAAGGAGAGACAGAAAGTAAGAGAGACAGAAAGTAAGAGAGACAGAAAGTAAGAGAGACAGAAAGAAAGAGAGACAGAAAGAAAGAGAGACAGAAAGAAAGAGAGAGACAGAAAGAAAGAGAGACAGAAAGAAAGAGAGACAGAAAGAAAGAGAGACAGAAAGAAAAAGAGACAGAAAGAAAGAGACACAGAAAGAGAGAGAGACAGAAAGAGAGACAGAAAGAAAGAGAGAAAGAAAGAAAGAGAGACAGAAAGAAAGAGAGACAGAAAGAAAGAGAGAGAGAGAGAGAGAGAGAAAGAAAGAGAGAGAGAAAAAGAAAGAGAGAGAGAGAAAGAAAGAGAGAGACAGAACGAGAGAGAGACAGAAAGACAGAGAGACAGAAAGATAGAAAGACAGAAAGACAGAAAGACAGGATGACAGGAAGAAAGGAAGAAAGGAAGAAAGGAAGAAAGAAAGGAAGAAAGGAAGAAAGAAAGGAAGAAAGAAGAAAGGAAGAATGGAAGAATGGAAGAAAGGAAGAAAGGAAGAAAGGAAGAAAGGGAGAAAGGGAGAAAGGGAGAAAGAAGGAAAGAAGCAAAGAAGGAAAGAAGGAAAGAAGGAAAGAAGGAAAGAAAGAAAGAAAGAAAGAAAAAGAAAGAAAGAAAGAAAGAAAGAAAGAAAGAAAGAAAGAAAGGGAAGAAAGGGAAGAAAGGAGTTTAAGGTATATTTTAAGGAAAATTTACCTGTATTAAACTACAAAACTCAGTTTGGTTCTGTTTCTCTGTAATTCCATTGTTTTTGTTCTGTTTTGTCCTTACTTTTATTCAGAGTTATCTCCCCATGTTTGTAATGCCGCCAGCACGTTCATAGGTATTAAAGCCGACTGAAAGGCAGGTTAAGCAGAAAGGTAAATAGGTATATTCCTCTTGCTCTTGTTTCTATAGAAAGCGTTGCCTAGTAACAGATAGGGCCGTTCGTGCTGTCATTTATTTCCTGAGCTGTATCGTTAATATTCACTGTGAAGATTTGTTCGAGAAATCAATTACTCTAATGAGTTGTTCAGCCTGTTCATTAGAAAAATGAAGCAATAGATGCCTTCTAGCCTACCTTTCTGTTATGAATTATTGGGAACTTTGAAGCCGTTCTTCAAACAATCTATTGCAGCCAGATGTTACAAGGTTATCCACTAGCTATATAAATTGTGAGATAAATGTGCGTGTGAATAAGTTACAATTCTCTGGAAAAGTCTTAGCTCTGCAATAACTTTGGGTTTTGTGTGTAGATATTTTCACTCTGAATAACATGTGGGCATAATTTTTGCATCACCCATCATTTTTGGGGCTTGAGATTTACATACGTTTAACAATGATAATGCTAACTGCTTTACTTATTCAAATCAGAAAAGACACAGCTAGATCTAGAATTCTCCAAATATAGTAGTGAATTTCTTCAAAAATGTGGACAACCAAAAAGGAGGGAAAACACTGCAGTACATCGAACCATACTGAAGGAGCCCTATATCCCATTTGCACGCGTTTCTGAGTATTATGATTAATTGACATTTTATCATGCAGATATTTTCAGCAGTTATAATAGGAAATTAATATTATTAGTAGTCCTTTATTATTATTATTGTTATTGTTATTGTTATTGTTATTGTTATTGTTATTGTTATTGTTATTGTTATTGTTATTGTTATTGTTATTGTTATTGTTATTGTTATTGTTATTGTTATTGTTATTGTTATTGTTATTGTTATTGTTATTGTTATTGTTATTGTTATTGTTATTGTTATTGTTATTGTTATTGTTATTGTTATTGTTATTGTTATTGTTATTGTTATTGTTATTGTTATTGTTATTGTTATTGTTATTGTTATTGTTATTGTTATTGTTATTGTTATTGTTATTGTTATTGTTATTGTTATTGTTATTGTTATTGTTATTGTTATTGTTATTGTTATTGTTATTGTTATTGTTATTGTTATTGTTATTGTTATTGTTATTGTTATTGTTATTGTTATTGTTATTGTTATTGTTATTGTTATTGTTATTGTTATTGTTATTGTTATTGTTATTGTTATTGTTATTGTTATTGTTATTGTTATTGTTATTGTTATTGTTATTGTTATTGTTATTGTTATTGTTATTGTTATTGTTATTGTTATTGTTATTGTTATTGTTATTGTTATTGTTATTGTTATTGTTATTGTTATTGTTATTGTTATTGTTATTGTTATTGTTATTGTTATTGTTATTGTTATTGTTATTGTTATTGTTATTGTTATTGTTATTGTTATTGTTATTGTTATTGTTATTGTTATTGTTATTGTTATTGTTATTGTTATTGTTATTGTTATTGTTATTGTTATTGTTATTGTTATTGTTATTGTTATTGTTATTGTTATTGTTATTGTTATTGTTATTGTTATTGTTATTGTTATTGTTATTGTTATTGTTATTGTTATTGTTATTGTTATTGTTATTGTTATTGTTATTGTTATTGTTATTGTTATTGTTATTGTTATTGTTATTGTTATTGTTATTGTTATTGTTATTGTTATTGTTATTGTTATTGTTATTGTTATTGTTATTGTTATTGTTATTGTTATTGTTATTGTTATTGTTATTGTTATTGTTATTGTTATTGTTATTGTTATTGTTATTGTTATTGTTATTGTTATTGTTATTGTTATTGTTATTGTTATTGTTATTGTTATTGTTATTATTATTATTATTATTATTATTATTATTATTATTATTATTATTATTATTATTATTATTATTATTAATCATACCAGGAAAGTAATTTTTCATCAATGGGTAATCAATATAAAACGTTTTTAAAATGTCTGAGTTTTAAATTTTGCATATTATTTCTTATATCTCTACAGCCGAAGATTATATTTTGTGTGACTAGTTCTCTATGAAGCAATAGTAAAATCTGTAATACTGTTAATTTTTCAAACCTTCCCTATAACTGTTAAAACCTGAAAGTTATAATATGATTGTCAAAAAGAAAGGGCTCTTGAGATTTAAAAAAAGAAAATAAAACAAATAAAAAAAAACTTTCACTAGCAATCTGAAATAGGCATTTTAAAATGGTAGAGACACAAGAGAAGAACATTACGGGGCCCGGCCTGGGGTGTCTGCCTCATATTCAAGATATCCCAAGTTCGAATCTGGGTTAGGGTGAGTCATCCGGATTAGGCCGGACACCAAGGTCATTGGAGAATTACGTCAACCATTAATTCATCGTCCACCATGTTGATCTGACGTTCTCTTCAACTGTCTTCCCGCATTTCTTCTTCTTCTTTCCAGGTTGTAGAACGGGACAATATTTGCAATTTTATCGGTATCCATCCTTCGTAAGTGTTGTAACCATATGCTCCATATTTACATATATTTGCAGTGAAATCTTGACATAAATTTGTGGGTCGAATACAATATTTCCCCAACTTACTACATTTAGTAGACACAGTAAAAGTTTATTCACGACTGAAGATGTGTTCTCTATTTCATGCATATTAAGTAACAATGAACAAGTGATATGGTTGGAGTAAAACGACCAAGGCAGGCAGCAGGTCGTGGTGGCAGGAGTGGCAAATCCCATTAGCTTGGCAGGACTTAACCTACTTAGTATTTTCACGCAGGGAATGGATAGCAGATAATCCTGGTTCTCCTGCAAGTTAAGCACTACTTCTTTGGTTCCTGGCATTACGAGGTTCTATCGGCCATATAACAGACTCACCACTGCCACACCAAGATTCCCTCACATTCAAGTGGAGAATTGAATAGTTCAAAACTTTCTGATGTTTCTACTCAGTCTGTGGGCAGCATAACTAAAAAACGAAAAGTCGGTTAAAAACCAAAGTTGGTATTTAAGTTTAACGTCCTTCAAGCATGCGGCATGAAGATTTTGAAGAAAATCCTTCCACCTTAAACTACCCTTTAGATGGAACATTTTTCGAAAATTTTAATTTTCTTGAAAATGGCTCCAACGATTTTCATTAAAATGCCATATGTTTGAGATATTTTGATGACAAACGAAACGTATATCTTGAATTTTCTAGCTATAGCCCCTGTAGTCGTGTTTACTCTGGACGACTTTTGCATAACTGGTAAACCTTTAGAGATATCCCAAATCATACTATACAAAAAATGTAGATCTTGCTAAATACACAATTTATGTCTCAATAAATTTTCTGGTAGGGTGAACCATTTCAGAGATATTCCTTCTTATGTGTGTAAGTTTCGGAAAACTTGGAACTTTCGTGAAATGGATCATCGTTGTTCATTTTTTACTTTCTCTACTGGTAAGTAGGGGAAGTATTATATTCCACCCAAAAATTCAATGTCGAGATTTCACCGGAAATACATGTTTTGAGGCCCCCTGAATCCAAAAAAAACATTTAGAAAAAGGTGCGTGTGTCTGTGTGTATGTCTGTCAGCCTGTGGACAGCATAACTGAAAAACGAAAAGTCGGTTAAAAACCAAAGTTGGTATTTAAGTTTAATATCTTTGGAGGATGTGACACAAAGATTTTAAAGAAAATAGCTCCACTCTAAACTACCCTTTACATGGAAGATTTTTCGAAAATTTTGATTTACTTGAAAATGGCTCTAATGATTTTGATTAAAATTCCATATGTTTGAGATATTGTTATGACAAATGAAACTTATATCTTGAATTTTCTGGTTATTGATCCTGTAGTCCTAATTACTCTGGATGAATTTTGCATAACTGGTAAACCGTTAGAGATAGGCCAAATTATACTATACAAAAATGTAGATCTTGCTAAAATACACAATTTATGTCTCAATAAATTTTCTTGTAGGGTGAACCATTTCGGAGATATTCCTTGTTATGTGTGTGAGTTATGGAAAACTTAGAACTTTCGTGAAATGGATCATCGTTGTTCAGTTTTTTATATGTTAAGTGTGCAAAGAGAACGGAATCTCAAAGCTTTAAAAGATTGGCAATCACACAAAGCCTACTGTATTCCAATATTCCCCTTGCACCTACATGGAAATAAGCAATAAGATAATAATTTGTACAAATGTTTATTTTAACTAACACGAAGAAGATATACAAATAAGAGTTGTAAGAATGGTTAGTACAAAAGTAGAGAAAGTCATGTGAGCGCAGCACATCAGATTTTTTTCATATCTTAAAAACACCTTATCACGTAGCTCCCAAAAATGATGCTTATTGGAACCACCATTTATTTCTGCTATATTCATTGTCTATGTAGACCTGGGATAGTGTGTCTTAAAAGGTTGTATGTTATGACGAATATTGTCATTGCATTTTCTAAGCGCAAACGAAGGGAGTAACTTTACATGAAAGCTAAAATATCCGTTTCAAAATAGATTTGGAACTTTAGCGATATTAATGCTTAATTACCATAGTCAGGGTCATGACTTCTTAAATTGTGTCCTTTTCTCAACAAAAAATGTTCTCGTTGGGATGCTAAAGTCATACAGTTGGTCTTGGAAGAACCATCCTTCTCTAAAAATACTACAGTTCACGAAGCAGAGTGCAAGGTAAGAAGTATTGTCCATGGTAAATTCTATGTTATCACAAATAATAATTTTTCAGGACTAACGGTATGGTGTGATCTGTTCTAAGGAGTATCTAATTGAGGCGTACTTCTTGAAGAGACTGTTATGTTAGAAATAATGATTCCACGTTTTAATGATCTCTTTGCGAATCAAAACGAGGTTACTTCCAACAAGATGAAACTCCATCTCCCTTGTGGTGGTGGGAAAATTTTTCGATGGCATATTGAATCAGCGATGGATAGGATGAAGAAAATGTGCAACGGAGTTCCCATATTGATCTCCAGATTTAATAATTCTGACTTCTACATTTGGTGAAATTTAAAGAACACGGTGTGCGCCAGAAAACCAGACACTGAGATGAGATTGAACATGCCGCCAATCATATCCCATTACCAACAATCAAGATGTATGTGGCTCAGTTCGACGTCATTGTTGGGAGTGTAATGTGGCAGAAGATAGACATTTTCAGCACGTATGGACTTAAGGAAGTTAAAGGAATATAACACAAATCACATTGTATTGAAAAGTACGTGTATATCAGTTTCGTGTCCTTCTAAAACAGAAACAGAATTCTAGAAACGAAACACTTGAAAAGTAGAACTTTCTGAAAGAATTGAAGTAAACTATATGTCGTTATTTATTTAAAGTCATGTCCAGGGAGCGGGGTTTTAGTGGATAAACATAGGAATGATATTAACAGCACGGAGTATAGAGCCGGCAGCTAGCGTGAGGGTTAAGGAAACGACACGCCCACTCCTACACAACAGCCTGTTTCTTGTTTGTTTTCTTTTTTTCTTCTCTATTGTGTCTGTCCAGTAACACAAAAGGCTTTACTACTTATTACGGACGAGACTTCCTATATGAAGAAAGCTGCCACAGCAATACAGTAAGTATTTACAAAACTAAAGCTTGTCTAGCACAGTCTCCACCGAGTTGCGGAAGAAATTATATCCTCTTTTCCAATGTAAGTGCTTTTATAGCCAACACGAAAAATATATTTCGCAAACCACCCTCCAAAATCAAGATACTTAAACAGATGGCACCTGGAATTCCCTTGCCTCCATAACCAAATGTAACTCGGTGGGGGCATGGCTACAGGCTGCAGTATATTATACTCAATATTACCACACAATTTTAAACATAATAATAAAAGCCTGTGACGTACAGAAAAATGTCGCAACACTTGCAGTGAAGCAAATAATTACACCAGCCTTGTTTGAAGGTCTTTCATACATTGAGAAGAGTTTCAGTAATATGGTAACTATGTGCATAAAGAATGTTCGAGACTATTAAGAGAATAGAACAAGTTTCAGGGACAGAGAGTCATGTTTTTCTACGCTCCTGTTACGTCTGAAACGTAGTTTTTCAAAATACAAAAACTGTCTGTGAGTAAATCGAATGCGACTTACTTTCCATAAATTTAGGAAATACATTATTGCACATTGCAATAAGCTCTCACGATGTCTCTAGCTAAAATTCTAGGGATTTAAACCTTATTAAAAATTAAGTATATTGCGCGCTTCAGATGGGTAAACATTCATTTGCTGCCTAGTAACGCCCCTTAACCCTGGTATTCCTAACTTTGAAGCAGGGTGTACTCTGTGCTGTCCTCCAGTTTACTTGTAGGTGCACAGTTAACTTGATGGACTTCTTACTAAAACCCCGCTCCCTGGTTATCACAAGTAATGTTGCGAACGTTGTGTATAGAGTGCTGCGGAAGCGGGGCATTGTTACCTTTTTTTTTTTTTTTTTTTTTTTTTTTTTTTTTTCTTTTTTTTTATTTTTTTTTTTTTTTTATTTTTTTTATTTTTTTTTTTTTTCTTATATGATGATAATACTAATATTTAATAGAATACTGCTCCCTTTTTTTTTTTTTATTTTTTTATTTATTTTTTTTTTTAATGAAAACATACAAAACAATAAGGAGACATACTCATATAACATGTAGTGTTAACCGAGTTGTGAATGAAACTTATATAACTGGATTATAGTTTTTTTTTTTTTTTTGTTTTTTTTATAATCGTCGGCTCTTTTTTTTTTTTTTTTTTAAATTTACTTTTTTTTTTTGCTTTTTTTTTATTTTTTATTTTATTTTTTTTTTAATTTTTTTTATTTTTTATATGTATATATTATTTTGATTATAGTTGCATTGTCGTATTTAAAGTGCAAGGCGTGTTATGTACGGCTGCATTGATTTGCTAAGACCAGAAGTTATCAGTTGCCAGCGTGCCTGTCTCAGAAAACTGACCCAATCCTTCCTCTGCGCCACTGGGCCATTATTCTGTTTAAGGATCCAGTACATTGTTCCCATTACCAGCCAAACTACACAGCGTTGGAGTGCAGTATTCTGAAAATGAAATTCCAAACGCTGGAGCTTCTCAAGGCATGGTGGAGCTTGCGGTTGGCACCATTTGGCGACGTAGGTCCTGAGCTCTACCCAGATGACTTCAACCTGCTTACAGGAAGCAATCCGGTGGTCCAGTGTGTCGACGGCGGCACAAGATGGACATTGGTTTGACTGTGCCCTTCCATGTCGCCAGAGTTTATCCGCTGTCGGTATAGTCTCATTTACTACTTCATAGGTGGTTTCCTGCCAATCACTGGGCACATGTTTACAAAATAAATTCTGCCAGATCACTTTCCACTCCCTGGTATATTTCTCTGCCACTCTGGGCACCAGATGAACTGTCGTGAGCATACGGTAGTGGTTCCGGGTGCATTCAAAGGCCGTAATGTCATCGTTGTTGTCCAGAATTCGTTTTAGGTGAAGGACAGTGGGTTTAAATCCGTTGAGTGCCACCTGAGGGTTATGCAGCTGTTCCTTCCAGAAATTTTGGTCAATGGATGAGCCAGATCCGCGCAATGATTGTGTGGCGGTTTTCCCCAATAAGGCCATGCATTTCTTGGCAATGTCCACTAAGCCGCAACCACCTTTGGACGGAGGCAAACGTAGTTGAGGCCGGCTCACCTTATATGCTTTTCCAGTCCACAAAAAGTAACCAAGGAGTTGTTCCAATTTCTGTGCGTCACGTTTTGCAAGCGGCAGAATCTGTGCCACATACCAAATTTTGCTTAGACCATAAGTATGCAGGTACCAGATGCGTTGTAGCAAATTCAGGTTCCGGATCCTCTCCATGGATAAGGAATGGCGTAAACTATTAATTTTTTCCCTCCAGTTAACTGCAATCGTATCTTCTATATTTGCCATAAAGCATATTCCAAGTATCCTTGTAGTAGTCACACATTGCATCCCCAAGGTCTGTGGCGGTTCCGGCCAATTTCCTAATATTAGGATCTCCGATTTCTCAGCATTTAACACTGCACCGGACATCGTTGTGTACTGCTCCAATCCCTGTTGCATGGTCGTCATGTCTTCATTATCTGCAGCCACCACAGTCACATCATCAGCATAGGCTGTAAGTGTGAACCGTTCATTGTATACACTGACTCCTCGCATGGTTTGTTGCAACCTCTGGAGCAAAGGATTCAATGCCAATGAAAACAATCCCATTGATAGCGGGCAGCCTTGACGTACTGATCGTTGTATTCGTACCGGCCTGGAAAACCATCCGTTCCATAAGACTCGAGACTGTGCCGTGCCGTAGAGTCCCTGAATAAGGTTGATTACCGGCACTGGAAATTTCGCAGCCGTTAAGCAGTTCCACAGATACGAATGGCGCACTCTATCAAAAGCCTGTTGAAAGTCGAGATTGATCAAAGCCACCGCTTTATTTTCTCTGCGTAGATGGATCAGCGTGTCACGCAGTTCCGCCAATGTGTCAATAATGTTCTTTTTCGATATTGCCGCTTGGTTACAATGCATGATTTCTGCATATGCTCCTTTTAATCGGTTAGCCAGAACTTTCGCAAATAACTTATAATCGGCGTTTAGCAGCGTTATTGGACGATAGTCCTTCATGGTGGCGGTTTTCTGTTTCTTCGGCACCAGGGTGATAACACCATCCGCGAAGGTTGCGGGAAACACTGCTGTCTCCCACAGTTCCGCATATACTTCCATCACTTCGTTCTTGATTATTGGCCAGAACTTTCTATAGAATTCATAGGTGAGCCCATCAGGACCTGGTGATGTGTGTCGACTGGCTTGTTCAATGGCGACCAACACCTCCCGCTCCGTGATAGGGCTGGTAAGTATTTTTGCGGATTCCTGGGTGATGCCGGTGTCAAACAGTTCATGTTCCATACGCCTATAAGGGGTGTCTGCTTCTGGCGCTTCTTGGAATAAAGCCTGAAAGTGATCCGCTATAAGCTGGAGCTGGGCGCGCGTTCCAACATGGGCAGTTCCAGTGTGCGCGTCCCGTATTGTTTGAGGATATCTTCCATGTCCCTTCTGCCGCTCCTTTGCGAAATAATAAAATGAGTTCTGTTCCGCTTCATGCATGGATTTCACTTTGGCTCGAACTTTATGTCCTTCCAACTGGTGTAAGTGTTTTAATTTGATGATTTCTTTTACTTTTTTTATCTCCGTCTGCACCTCATAGCCCTCCCTTTGCTTCAGATGCAGCCCCCACAGCGCCTCATTGTAAAAATGTAGTAGCTGCTTCTTGGCCTGTGCCCTCACAATACCCATGGATTTAAATAGGGAGCGAATCGCTGGTTTTGCCGTGTTCACCCACCAAAAACTCTTCCGAGTTGAACTTCTAAAGGCCGACTGTAACTGAAGCCATTTGATTTGAAATTGTTCCCTAATTTCTGTGTCCTCCAGCATAGAATTATTGAGTTTCCAGTAGCCACGGCCGGCCGTCTCAAGCCTTATTTCATTTATTTGCAATTGACATAGCACTGCATGATGGTCACTAAAAACCACCGGAATGACCCAAATTCGATGGACATTTGGAGCCATTCCGGGAGATAGATACTGTCGGTCGATGCGTGAGGCAGAAGTGTTGCGGGTGAAAGTGAATTCCACTTCGTTCCCATGCTTGATCTCCCATGCGTCAAGCAGTTGCAGCTGTGACACTAGGTGTTGTAGCATGATGCTAAAATTCGTAGCACCTTTTTGGTCCTTCGCCTGCAACGTGCAATTGAAGTCGCCTGCTAGCAGAAGTTCCTTGCCTTGTCGCAAATGCGGGGTTACCGCGGTTTGGAAGAAACGCTCTCTCGCTTGTCTATTCTGTGACCCAGCTGGATCATATATGTTAACCAGGACGGTCTCTTCCAAAGTAGCGGAGAGGACCCGTCCGTCGGGATCCATCTGAAAATTCTGCAGGGGCAGTCCCTTCCTGTACACTATTGCCGTTCCTCTGCCGTTCAAACCTAGGTTAACTTTATAGTCGTAATTGTAAAGAGCATCCAAGTTGTAAGTATTTACTTCTTGGAGAAAGCATATGTCAATGTTGTTCACCTGGAGGAAACTATTGAGCAGTTTTTGGGTTACTAGATTTCTGCACCCATTCACATTCACTGTTGCCACCGTTCGTAGATAGATCATTATGAAAGCGACTGTCGCAAAGATAGTGTAACTCGGGCGTCTACGTCCTTGGCCTCGTGCATTGCTGCTAGTGTGCTACTGTTCGGTCTCTGGATGTCTAGCTGGGGTTATCTGTGCCGGAGGGTTTCCCTTAAGCCTTGGGTCACATAAGGACATCTGGGGCTTCCGTGTCACCTGAAGTAGGATCGGCGACTCCGCTTCTGTGGCCCTCGCAGCAGGTTGAGAGGGATGAGATCCACCAGCCATCTCTGCACGCCGATAAATTGCGACTGCTTCAGCTGACCGTGGTTGGTCCTCTTGGGATCTGTGTGGCCGTTCGAGTACTTGCGGTCGAGAATCACTCGCAGATGGTCGTGCCGCTACGGTGGTGCCGGGGGTGTCCTCCCGGTAATGGGAGTCTGCTCCTATCTCCACCGCTGGGCACCTCACACTTTGTTGTAACTGTGCTGCTTCGTAATCACTCTGGGGGTTGTTTGCCGCGTCCCTCCTTGCAGGTTGAACCTCACAGGTGTTCCTGTCACCTCCCTCCTCCAGGATACTGCTGCCAATCAATGCTGAGGCAGGCTCTTGCGTCAGTACTCCAGCCGTATCTGCTGTGTCTGTGGACGGGACTTGCAATAGACGTGCCTCCTCATGGGCTTCTTCCACAACTTCCTCCAGCTCCATTTGGTTATTCCAGGATGGTTCTTCCTTCTGGGCTTTGCTTGTCTTCGCCCGCTTGGCCCGTTTCTTCTCGGTCGGGCGTTTCTCTTCTGCTGCAGCTGTCTCCGTTACAAGTGAACCCACCTCGGGTGGTATTATCTCCTCCGGATTGGCCAGATGTACTCGTTTGCCTGTGGTATCTCGAACTATGGAGGCATACTCCCTTTGCGGTGCAGACCTTGCTGCTTCCTGTTGACTGTCATTCACCAGGGACGTTTGCCTGTTTTCATCCGTAGGATGCGCTCCCTCACTCTGCGTGTCCACTACCACCTTCGTCGGTTCTGTTTCGTTTCTCCGTCCAGTCGCCACTGGGCGTGTTGCGGTCGGACGGTGGGGGCAAAATTCCTTTAGATGTGCCGTGCTACTGCAGACGTAGCAGGATCTGGGTTGGCCGGCGTAGGACACCGATAACCTGTAGCTGCCAATGATGATAAAACTAGGGATGTTCGTCTTCAGTTGCATCTTTACCGCTCGTACCCCATTAAACACCGGGACGCGATATTGTCGGCTCCATTGTTCCTTCCGGACGTCATATACCGTTCCGTAACGCTGCAACGCTGCTTTTAAGACCTCTGCCGGGAGCTCTGGGGGTACATCAAACACTCGGACATTGACAGCATTACCGGTCACGTGTTCGATAAGCACTTTAGTCATCTCACCATTCATGTATGTGAAAGGTGTTTCCGCCGAGAAGGTATTGAGGGTTTTCTCCAGCAAGAGTGCTGATATTAATTTAACATAAATTGCCCGTTCACTTGCAATTAACTGTATTGTATCCACTTGTTCCGCATTTAACCGTAATGTATCTGCTATGAAATCATGCACTTCATATGCCGACGGTCGCGTTGCACTTAAAGCAAACTTGATCCTGAGGGTATTTTTCCTCGCGTACATTTCCATTTCTTTTCACTGTTAAATTTAGCTGAAATACTCACTTTAAATTCCTACACTTGGTGATCGATAATATCACTCACAGTGTTGTATATGTCTTTCTTGCGCTCACTCACTATCAGGCCACACACGCAGTAGACAAAACAACCGGTTCTCCTGGTACGTCTGCTCTGTCCCAGCGCACTGGCTTGCCTTTACTTCCATACCAAAGAAATTACGAAGGAGTCCTGGAATTAATTTAGCTAGAATTACCCATCAAAGAAGAAAAATTATGTGAATGAAAATTGTATTCAGTAGCAGTATTAGCAGAATTTTACTAATGTTTAGCGCTGATGTGGCTATACCACCATCATAAGTTAACCTAAAGATCTAGAAAGGTAGGCTAAAAACTGCGTTAGCATAATATTAGAATGTCCGTGTGTCACAGCGAGAGAGGAAGAAGAGAGCTAGGGCCGGGAATGAAAAAGCGCAAGAGGCCCGAGAAAAAAGTAGAGCAAATAAAACTCTACTCGCAATGGAACGGAAAGATATTGCTTTATGGTGAAGAAGTAAGTAATTGTGGTATATGCCGCTTCTTTGTTATTCGGCCTAACAATGCCATCCCTTACAGTGTTTCTAAAACAACACCAGTAAATTACTCTCCGGAAAAAGAACATATTTTGTAGTCTGCTTTCTGCAATGAAAAATGTAAATTAGCTTTTTTAATTTTTCATGTGAAGTATTTTATATTTTATATGAAGCTGATGCTAACAAAATTTATCATTGTGGTTGATTGTAATCGGTTATATGGGTGTGAAGGCGATAAAGGATGTCACTAATTCTTGGCTTCTAATGTTCGCTCTTTGCGAACTCCGAGAAACAAATTAATGAACATTTACTACGGCAAAAATGTATCGGGAATTTCAAAATTTAAAGCAACAGCAACTCTAAATAGCTAATGCTGAATATAAACTGTGTTTTAACGATATCCACCATTTTATATACTAACTCTGCCTTTATCCTACAAAATACATAACACAAATTGCATTGAGAATGATGAAGGTATTAATTTTAATATTAGTGAAAATATTTCAGACGTATTGTACTTTCATCAAAGTGGTATGAGCCATTTAAAGTTGTTGTTGTAGTGTTTAACGCCGGCACCGCAGGCGGTGACACTGATGATACATGGAATGAAGATGGAGCACCGGTGGAATGAGATGGCGGGGGAAACCGGAGCACCCGGAGAAAACCCGCCCTGACGCCGCTTCATCCACCACGAATACCACATTCGGGTCCCTGGGATCGAACCCGGGCCGCCTAGGTGGTAGGCGAGCGCGCTAACCGCTCGGCCACGGCGCCACCGAGTCATTTAAAAAAAAAATGAAAATATTTTACATATAAATAGTAGATTCCTATTCTTGGATGTCGAATTTTAATACCAACATTTCAACAACCCCGCCCCCCCTCTCTACACCACACAAAGTGTTTTGGAATAGTTCCAGACTGACGCTGCGAAAAACACTGGAGGGTTGTGGTTGCAGAAGATCTTGCAGACCGCCCTCCGGTTCTTGCCAGGTCAGGGTATCAACCCTCTACTGGCCGTGTAAGTTGTGTTACATAATAGACGGTAATAAGGTTGGTTTGTTGGTGAATGTTTTTTTTTTTTTTTTTTTTTTTTTTTTTTTTTTTTTTTTTTGTTTGTTTGTTTGTTAATTAAGTATGTCAGAATATTGGTATGTCACGTCAGGAAGTTATGTCATAAATGTTGTTTTTTTTTTTTTATTTTTTTTTTTTATTTTTTTTTTATACGTTGCCAAGGACAAGTCGTGGGCGTTTATAACGCTCTCCAGGGTCCAAGTCATACTCGCCTAGTCCCCGTATTAATTGGTTGAAACTGGAAGGGAGCTTGTCAAAGAAGGGTTTTGAAAGTATGTTGATATATTGCTTCACTGAGGGAAAGTGAAGATCCTTCTGAATGGTAGCATTTGGTATATACCATGGAGAGTTTGTAGCCGTTCTAAGATATCTCGACTGAAGGACTTCTAGCTGTCTCAGGTGTGTTTGAGCTGCTACTCCCCAGATCTGGCAGGCATATGTAAAGGCTGGTCTAAGCACTTGCTTGTACAGTAACAGTTTGTTGTCCAAGGACAAGCGAGATCTCCTGTTGTAAAGCGGGTACAGCATTGCCATTCGTTTGTTAACCCTATTGCTGACGTCTTCCAGGTGTGTCTTCCAGGTAAGTTTGACGTCTAGGGTAACTCCTAGATATTTCACACAATTAGACCACGGCACATCTTCCCCTGCCAGGCGGATGGGTGCCACGTCAACCATCGGGCGACGGCCAAAGGTTATAGCTTGGCTTTTCTGAGGGTGGATACGTAACCGCCATCTATTAAACCAGGTGGTCAGTAGGTCAGCATATTGTTGAATGCGCCTAGCTGACATGTAATTTTTTGAAGATGTTGAGGTAATGGCGGTATCATCCGCAAAAAGATAGAGTGAGCACCGTGGTAGTGTAGGCAGAGTGTTTATATACAGAAGAAACAGTGTGGGTCCCAGTACACTGCCTTGGGGTACGCCGGCACGTATAGGATGAGAGGTGGAAGTAGCATCTTCATAAGCTACAGCGAAAGATCTGTTTTGAAGATAGGAGTACAGTAGATGGATGAGATATGATGGAACTTGATATGTGAGGAGCCGAGAAATAAGTCCCTCATGCCAGACGCTGTCGAAAGCCCTAGTTACGTCCAACAATAGGGCTGAGACGTAATGACGTCTGTTAAAGGCTGTATATATCTCATCCACCAGCCGGAGAAGTTGGTGAACAGTTGAGTGTGATGTTCTGAAGCCGAACTGTTCGGGCCTAATGACATTGTGCCTGTCTAAGGTACTCCTTAGCCGTGTCTGTATCACGTTCTCAAAGAGCTTGCTCAGAACGGGAAGTAAGCTGATCGGTCTATAGCTCTCTGGAGATGACGGATCTTTGCCTGGCTTGCATATTGTGATAACTTTCGCATACTTCCATGTTTGTGGGAAGTGCGAAGTTTTAAGTATGGCATTGAAAATATGTGCCAATAGTTTCAGCCAATCAGGTGGAAGGGCTTTAAGAGCGGCGTTTGTGATTCCGTCAAATCCTGGTGCTTTGTAGGGAGCAAGCTTGCGTATATATCCTGTGATTTCCTGCACCGACGTTTCCTCAAGGTGAGAATAATCAGCAGGAACCTGGAGAAAGTTGGTAATCTCCGTTTGGACTTGAGTGATGTGGTCCTGGTCAGCTGAATCCGCTGCCATAAATGATGTTTCCAAATATCTAGCTTGCAATTCAGCTTTTTCTTTTCCCGACTGAGCTATCATCTGTCCGTGTCGAAGAGGTGGCTACTCATCGTAGTAGGGTCACTGAGGGGTTATCCTCCCTATGGGAGGCGCCCTCTGACTCTCGCCATTCCGGGACATAGTCCCCTACTGGCATATGGTGGTAAGTTTAGATACTGACGGTGGGGTAAGGGTGGCAATTAACACCAGGGATTTTTTTTTTTTTTTTTTTTTTTTTTTTTTTTTTTTTGGTAGGAATGTATGATAGAAGGGTGAAATGAGCGGAGTGGCTATGATAGTTATGGATTACTTGTTGATGATGGCGATGAAAGTTGTCTGGTTGTTATGTCACTGTCCTAGTACAAGTCTTGGTCGTTTGTATGTCTCTCCAGGGTCAATGTCGTATTCCCCGAGGCCGCGGATGAGGTGGTTGAAGCTGGATGGAAGTTTTGCATAAAAGCTCTGGGAAAGGTAGAGGATATAGTCTGCTAGGTTGGGGATGGATAGGTCTGAGTGGATATTGGCATTGGGTATGTACCATTCGGCTGCGGTTGCTGCCCGAAGGTATCGGTTTTGGAGTACTTGAAGGGTGTGGAGGTTAGTTTTAGCGGCGATTCCCCAGACTTGGCAGGCGTAAACTAGAGTTGGTCGTAGCACTTGTTTGTATAGTAGGATCTTGTTACTTAAGCTCATGGGGGATGTCTTATTGTAGAGCGGGTACAGCATGGCCATTCTGCGATTTACTTTTGATGCCAGCGAAGTTATATGCGCCTTCCAGGTTAGGCGCATGTCCAGTCGCACACCGAGGTAGTTTGCCTCTGTAGACCAGGGGATTTGTTCTCCAGCCAGATGTAGGTCTTCCACTTCTTGGAGGTGGCGTCTGGCAAAGGTGACGGCTTGTGATTTGGTAGCGTTGACTTTTAGACGCCAAGCTCCAAACCATGCGGACAGCATATCAGCATAGCGCTGGAGACGTTGAGCCGCTATTTCATGGCGAGACGATGCCGTTGTAATGGCGGTGTCGTCGGCGAATAGGTATAAATTACAGCCCTGGAGAGGAGGAAGACTGTTGATATAGGTGAGGAATAGCAGAGGACCCAAGACACTGCCTTGGGGTACCCCTGCATTGATGGAGTAAGGTTGAGAGTGGATGTTGTCCCTGGAGACTACGAAGGAACGGTTAGAAAGGAAGCTGTGTATTAGATGCACTAGGTAGGGAGGGATGTCGTAGTGGATAAGTCGGTGGATGAGGCCTTCGTGCCAAACAGTATCGAAGGCTCTGGAGATGTCAAGGAATAGGGCTGCAACGTAATGCCTGTTGTTGAAGCCGCGTATCACCTCGTCTACTAGGCGTAAGAGCTGGTGTGTAGTGGAGTGCTGGTGACGAAATCCGAACTGCTCAGGGCGAAGAACATTGTGGCTATCAAGTATGCTCTGCAGGCGACACTGAATGATCTTTTCAAACAGTTTACTGATAGCTGGCAGCAAACTGATGGGTCTGTGGTTGCCCAGATGTTGGGGGTTTTTGCCTGGTTTTGGTAGTGTTATTATCCTTGCGTGTTTCCAGGCAGTAGGAAAATAAGCCAGACGGAGTAGGCTATTGAATAGGTGAACTAATAGTTCGATCCACTTGGGCGGCAGAGCCTTGAAGGCGGCATAGGGCAAGTTGTCATTACCAGCCGCTTTGAATGGGCGGACAGTCGCCACAATGTTGCTGACCTCTTCGGTGGTGGTAGGTTTTAGTTCTTCCAGTTGGTAGGGAGCGGATAGGTAGTCACGTACCACTGTCACGACATCATTGGCGATCTCGTCGTCCAGGGGGTCGGCCGGGTGGAAGGTGGAGGCCAGGTGTTCGGCCAGGAGTTCGACTTTTTCTCTAGCAGACTGAGCCACTCGTCCACCGTCTATGAGGGGTCGGTCAGAAGAAGGGATACGCAGGAGTGCTTTGGACATTCTCCATAAAGACGAGTCTTGTGTGTCCAGGGAGCCCAGGCGTCTTTCCCATTCCTCGTTGGCATTGTCCTGTAATTCAGTCCTAACTATGTATTGGAGGCGGTTCCACTCTCTTTTGTCTTGTGGGTGGCGTGTTCGCTGGTATTTACGCCTGGCCTTGTTCTTGGAGGCTATGAGATTCCGTAGTTCTAGTGGGAGTGGTTTCTGATGGACTAGAGATTGCCGTCGGGGAGGAGTAGCCTTTACCATGGCACTTGTCATTGTGGCAGTGATGGTAGCCGCAAGTTCATCAGCTTCCTCGGCATTGTGGCAGGGCCGGATAACCGCAGGTTCGTCAGACATTACGGCGGCGTATTTGCTCCAGATGGTGCGCCGTGGATTAAAGGGTCTTGCCGGGGCTTTGGCGGTTGGTCTTGCCCTGAATAGGAGTAGTAGGGGGTAGTGATCGGAGGAAAGTTCGGGGAGGGAGAAAATACTTGGGTGGGAGCGGATATTTTTAAGTATGGCAAAGTCTAGCCAGTCTGGCGGACGACGATCACCATGAGTAATGGTTGGGGATATTGGAGCAAGAACGGCGAGGGCTTTGCGTTCGATGTAGGTCTCCAACACCAAGCCTCTGTGGTTTTTTGTGGAAGAATTCCACAGCTGATTCTTGGCGTTGTAGTCGCCCATAGCGATGGTGGGCGTATCAGAGGTGAAGACAGCATCTAGGTCTTGATGGCTGATAGGTCTACTCGGTGGGATGTAGATGGAGTAGATGTTTAAAGGTCCTCTGTTCGTGGCCAATTGGATGCCTGTCCCCTCCAGGCCAGCTGTGGCTGTCAGATGGATTCTGTGATGCTGGAGATTGCGGCTGATATAGATGGCCGTACCGCCGTATCCATCGTCACGGTCGCTCCTGTGGCAGAGCATGCCCGGAATGGTGGCTTTAAGGTTACCAGAGAGATGAGTTTCCTGGACCAGCAAAACGTGGACTTTATTCACTGCGATGAAGTTTTTGACCTCATGCAGTTTACCACGTAAGCCATTTGCGTTCCACGAGCAAATTCTGAGATTGAGTATGTTAGCAATAGCCTTATTGTTGTCCGCCATTCTGTCCCATGAAAATGAAGACGGTGTGGACTAAGATGGTTTCGGGGGCAATGGTGTTAGGTCTCTGAGCGAGAGCCTCCGCCAAAACAGCTGCGAAGTCTGGTTGCAGGTGAATTGGAATTTTAGCCATTAGACTCAAAAAGTTGGAGTCCGGGATTAGCGGGATGCGGTTGGATGGATTGGGGGTGGGGCGGGCCATAAGGCGCTCCTGGGCAGGTTGCCTGGGCAGTGGTGGTGCCTGCTGTCTTGCGGCTGCAGGTTGAGAGGCTTCAGATGTTCTGGAGTACTTGGGAACTGTTACAGATGAAGAGGTTGGCCGATGATTCTGGGTGGGTCTAGTAATGGGTGCAGAGGCCGCGGCAACGGTTGCGCCTTGTTGAGTAGCTGAAGGTGCCGAAGCTTTGGGCGCACTACTGGGCTGATGAGATTGATTGTTGGCTGTAAGGGCGGCGGCGTAATCCTTATGTTGTATCCTTGTAAGGGAGAGTAGACCCGGAAACCTAGCACCCCTGAAGGCTTCCTTGGGGAGTCCAAGAGGATTTCCACCTCTTGGAGCGGCGTCGAATCTCGTACGTTCGCCGTTCTTATTGAGGATCATCTCTACTCGTGCCTCTTTCCAGACTGGGCACTTAGCGTAGCGACTGCTGTGCTCGCCACCACAGTTATAGCATTTGGGCTTTACGCCCTGTATTCCGGGGAGCTTGCAGTCTTTGTATTGATGCCCGCTCTCGGCACAGAATGAACAGATAGTCTCAAGCCTGCAACCTGCGGCGCTGTGAGTGTATTGCTGGCAATTGGTGCATTGAAGAGGGCGTGCAGGAGGGCGGTAACTCTCCACTCGGATGATGGCGTTGAACATCCGTGTCTCGTTGAAGATATTCCTGGTATTAGCTTCCTTTTTCAGGGCCACTCTAAAGTGGGGGATGGGTTTTGGTGGTTGGCTTCTGTTGGAACGAAGTTGACCAACACGTTCGACGGGGTAGCCGAGTTCCTTTAGCTCGGATTTTACATCCTCTTCTGTGATGAACATGGGGAGGTCCTTTAGGGTGACGTAGAGCAGTTTCTCCTCTGGTAGCAGGGTAGTGAGAAACTGCACGTTGTGTTCGTTAAGGATACGCCTTATTTGACGGTGGTCCTCGGGTGTGGAGGGGAGGAATGCAACAGTCCCACTCATGTTCTTGAGGTTATACTTGACGTGTGGGTGGGACGTTGTAAGGAATTTGGTTAGGTCACGGGCTCGACTAGGATCCCGGAGAAAGATTGGGGTGGTTCTGTTGGAACGGGTAGGATTAGCTGAGGTGGTGGGGTGGGCTGCCTCGCCATCGGTGGGTTTTGTTGAGGAATACCCATTGGTACTTTGGTTGTCCGCCAAAGAGAGCCGTCTTCAGGTTTTAAGTGACAAAGGTGAGACTCCCATTTGTTGTTTGAATGTTGGCGGAGTTCAACCTTAAGTTCCTCTTGTAGACGTCTGTAAAGTGTCTTGTCCTCCGGGGATCTGGAGAACATATAACGTCTCCTGGCTCTATTCTTGTTCTGTATCAGGGCCCTTATCCTACCAGGTAGAGGCTCGCTGTTAAATTGGTGTAGTGTTGGCTTTGGCGATGCGCTCTTGATCGCAGACACTATGGCCTCTGTTGTATTTTTCACCAATAGTTCAACTTCCTGGGAAGTTGTGCAGGGTTCAAGGCGTGGTTGAACTTGTTCCAATATATTGGTGAACTTTTCCCAGTTTGTAGTTCGAGGCGACGGAACTGGCCGTGCTAGTTTATATGTTGGCTTAGATGGAAAAGTAATGAGGACTGGATAGTGGTCAGAAGATAGAGCTGGCACTGTATATAATATTATATGAGGTCTCACATTTTTGACCAGTGCAATATCAAGCCAATCTGGAGGTCTGCGATCGCCGTAGTGTATGGTAGGTGAGTTAGGGACCTGTACTGAGATGGCTCTCGAGGTCACATAGGCATTTAACTTTTGCCCTCGGTGAGATATACAGGTGGAGTTCCAGTTTTGGTGTTTACTGTTATAGTCGCCTGCAGCTATAGTTGGTACTGGAGAGGAGAACAGTAAATCCAGTTCCCTGTCTAGCAACGGCCTTGTTGGTGCAATATACACCGAGAACAGGTTTAGGGGTCCTCGAGCCGTGCTTATCTGGATACCAGTAGCTTCCATGTTTCTGGTATTTGAGATGTCAAGTTGATGGTGACAGATGGAGTCATTTATATATATTGCTGTTCCTCCAAAGCCATCTTCACGATCCTTTCTGTAGCATTTCATTCCAGGGATTTTCATCCTTATGTGCGGATGCAGGTGTGTTTCCTGTACTAATAGTACCTGGACTTTGTGCATAGCTAGAAAGTCGCTTAGTTCTTCTCTCTTGGATCGCAGCCCATTTGCGTTCCAGTAGCATATTATGAGCTTGGAGAAGTCTGGTTTTGCAATGGGCGTACTAGCCATGACGACTACAGAAGGTGAAGACGGTGCGGATTAGCACTGTGTCCGCCGAAAGTGATGGTGGGCGCGACAGAAGTGCTTCTGCCAGTGCGGCAGCAAACTGGATGCGGAGGTGACAAGGAATACGGTCGATTACCTCGTAAAAGGCCGAATCCATTTCCTCGAAGTTTGAGGCAGATGATGCTTGGTTTGCGTGAGCATTCCTGGCTGGTGGTGTAGTAATAGTAATGGTGTTTTCTCCCATTGGTTTAGGTTGTCGCTGAACGGCCAATGAGGGGATGTTGGAGGAATGCCTTAGATGTTGTGCTTGTCTCTGTGGCAATGGCGTTATCTCCAGAGGCTGAGACTCTTGGTTCGAGGAAGTGTTTGCTGCAGCAGCATAAGATGAGAAACTTAGGGGCTGGCGAGATGGTAAGCCAGGGTGCCTAGTTCCGTAAAAAGCCTCCTTTGGAAGACCGCGAGGGTTTGGGACCCTGGGTGCGGCATCAACTCTGGATGGTGTTCCTTTCTTGCGGCACTCCATCTCGTATCTTGCCTCTTGCCAAATTGGACATTTGGCGTATCTACATGAGTGTGCATCCCCACAGTTTGCACAGGTGGGTTGCGCCCCATCTATCAGCCTCTTGGGACAGGAGTTTCTTTCATGGCCTTTTTCACCACAAAAGGCACAAACAGGGGAAAGGTTGCACCCTGTAGCTCCGTGAGTGAACTGCTGACAGTTCGTGCACTGTTGAGGTCTACGGGGTGGTCTGTAGGCCTCCACTTTGACAATGGCGGAAAACATATGTGTTTCTTGATATATCCCCTCTGTGATTTCCGTTTTTTCTAAAGCCACACGGAAGTGGGGCAGGGGGCCTTTGTAAGGTCCACGAACAGCACGAAGCTGGGCTACATTGACTACTGGGTAGCCCTTGCTCTTTAAGAGGTCTGACACCTCTTCAGTGGTGATGTACTGAGGCACGTTTTTTATAGTTACGTGCAGCCTCTTTTCCTCAGCCAAAGGAGTGGCGATAAATTCCAGTTTTTGCGACTCCAAAAACCGGCGGACTTGCCTATGGGCTTCAGGGGAAGTTGTCTGAATGCACACTGTCTGTCGTGCATTTCTAACAGTAAATAGAGGCTCTCTTGCCTCGCGGAAGTGATGGATAACCTTCCTGGCATCCTCTGGATTACGCAGAAAGATTGGCGTAGTCCTTCTTGTATTTTGTTGCGGCTGTTGGGCAACATTGCCTGTCTGGCTTACATTTGGAGTGGCAACATCCTCTTCCATGCTCTCAGCCACGTTATTTTGAGTAGACGTGGAAGCCAGAGCTTGGTATTGATTTGCCGTAGATACTGGCACGTTTACATTGGGATGAGAGGGTGTATTTCTCTTCCTCTTTGGCTGTACTGTGTGCCACTGTTGTTGGGATTTCGTGGCCTGGTCGTGATGGAATAGATAGCTATCTATTGCATCTAATCTTGCCTTGTGTGCAGCCATGGAGATGTACAGTTGAGTGCAGTCGCTTCTCGGTATTTCGTTTTTAGGCAGCATTTCAAGCAGCTGGGAATCAGCTTGTTTGATGTAAGCTTGCCGTGCTTGGCGCTCGCTTACAAGGGTGTTGCGAATATGCTCCTCCAAGGGTAGTGATGGCTCCTGGATGAGTTCCTGTCCAAGGAACGTTAAAATATTACCTCCCTCAAGGTAATATAAGCTCATTTTTCCAGTTTCGGATGTCAGGGGACTAGGCATGGTCAGTCGTAAAGTTTGGTGAGCGCGGTTTGCTCGGGTAATAGAGGACAGGACCAAAAGGCGCCGTATCAGTAATAAAACTGATGGCTAAGTCTTGTTACCCTACCCACCGGTCTTAGAAATAGGTTTAGAGTGCTTTAAAAGCACAAAAGTCGTGTGGAAAGAGTCAATTGATACAGAAAGTTTGTACCAATCGGTCAGCCTAATACAACGACGAATCACAACGCCGGGATGAAGAAATGATAGACGCTTCTTCTCTCTGATTCGTCCACAAATCTGCATGCAGGAGCGCTAGTAAAGTTACGTCCGCTTCTCACGAAGGTTGGAACGCAACTCGAATAGTTCCAGGGCCTTGGTACAGAAAATAAGAAAACCCACCATGGGATGCCAAGATTATGGAGTTAGAATTTTTATGGAACGCTAATGAGAAGGAAAAACCTATACAGTTATGATTTCACCACAATCACCAATTTTGAATTTTGAATTTGTGCTGGAGAAGTCTATCTCTGTAATCGCTTTGTAATCTATTGTGGCTAGTAAACGCAATTACAGCAACGAGTTAGACTGGCAACGACATCTGTAGAGAAAAGACGGTGTCAAAATTGGTACAATCCATCAATGCCGGTCCAACAATGCATGTTATACCTCTCCCACTGTCACAGACCTTCACTTTTTTGATGTCTCATCGGAGAAATCTACAAATGTGATCAATAGGGCTCGGAAGTTGAAGACCCATAAATTATTTAAAAAGACCTCTAAAATACCTAAAATATCCAAAAAAGGACCTGAAAGCTGGTAAAGATAACACAAAGGGGTGCTCACCTTGCAATATTTGCGGAAAAGAATACTTCTACCAGTCAAAGTTTACTAGACTCGGTTTTAGGCACATTTACGCCCTGGATTTCCTCAAAAATACAATAGAAAGGGTCAAAAACCTATTGTAACCAGTCTTAACAATGAGTATTGAGCTTAGACTCTGTTAGACAGTAAAAATTATTAACCCCCACCCCCCCCCCCCCCCCAAAGTGCCGAAAAGCCTGAAAAGGACACCTTAAATCCACAATTTTTCTAGCGTGTAATGGCCCATTATGACAATATATCCAATATTCATGTTGGGGCGCATCTTCAGACATTAGAAAAAAAAAAAAAATCCTCAATTTCTTAGCCGTAGTAAATAGCACAAAGAAATTTGCTCTCATCTTAAGTAGCACAAGGCATGTAACTGTTACATATGAATAATTTAAAATCAGATTTATTTTCAGTTCAGTAGCCATGCATACTTTCAGCCTCGTTTCTGTTACATACAGACCAGGAATCAATTTACACGCAGCCCAGCGTTTGTTTATTTTCTGTGAATTTACTCTACGTTCAGCTGTTTTTACTCGTTTCATCGTGTTTGATGACCATAGTGCGAAAAAATGTTAATGTTTGCCTGTTCTTTCTGTATTGCAAATATTTGAGCTTTTAGGCATGACCAAAAATAAACGTAACGGTTCCTGCGTAACTGCTACGTATTTTTAACTGTTGCAACGATGGGTATCTGTGTGTCTAATAGGAACTAAGGAATCGCAGGCATTTGATGATTATTAAAAGACTTAAAGTAAAGATAAAGATGGCGTGAAAAAAGTGAACAACGATGACCCACTTCACGAAAGTTTTAAGTTTTCCGAAACTCACACACACAACGAGGAATATCTCCGAAATGGTTCACCCTACAAGAAAATTTATTTGGACACAAATTGTGTATTTTAGCAAGACCTACATTTTCTGTATAGTATGATTTGGTCTCTCTACGGTTTACCAGTTATGCAAAAGTCGTCCAGAGTAAATACGACTACAGAGGCTGTAGCCAGAAAATTCAAGATATACATTTCATTTGTCATAAAGGTATCTCAACCATATGACATTTTAGTCAAAATCGTTACAGCCATTTTCAAGAAAATCAAAATTTTCCATGTAAAGGGAATGGTGGGGCTATTTTCTTCAAAATCTTCGTGTGGCATCCTTGAAAGACAGTAAACTTAAATACCAACTTTGGTTCTTAAACGACATTTCCTTGTTGAGTTATACTGTCCACAGAAACACAGACTGACATGCAAGCTGACACACACATACACGAACCTTTTTCAAAAAATGCTTTTTTTGGATTGAGGGGTCCCAAAATATGTTTTTCCAGTGAAATCTTGACATCGAAGTTTTGGGTGGAATACAATACTTTCGCTACTTGTGGTAATCTGATTTATTTCACAGAAGATAGATTACTGCTATCAGTGAGATTAGGTTACCTAAGCTCTCCTTAAAGATTTAAAGGTATATATGTAAGCCCATTGGAGTACTAACTATTTTGAAAGTAGCAAAGAGATATCTAAGTAGTTTTTCCCCTTTCAAAGGAATGAAAGAAATGTACACTAATTCAATATCTCAAAGGCTAGCAGGAACTGAATTTTCTTGGAAGGTTTTTGCTCCGGTTTAGCAACCATTTCCGCCCTTTCATTACAGCACCCCGGAAATCAACTGGATGCTCACCAACTGAAGCACGTACCGAGGAAAGTATTCAATTTGCTTGCAGATAAGGCACAATTTATTCCAGTTACCACACCTCACCACATATCTACCAGTGTTTTTCAAACTTTTTAACCAGAAAATACAACTGCGGAACTTGGCACAATATTGCTTGTCTATATTAAACTGAATTTAGATATTCCGCTTAACAGTGATGGTGATGATGATGATGATGATGATGATGATGATGATGATGATGATGATGATAGACAATGGGCAACAAAAGAGCTATAACTATTATTATATAAATCTTTGATAAAAATGTACTTAAATTGCCTAAAACACCAGTGCGTTTAACAAGAACTAAATAGAAAAATCTGACGTGTTGCATTCACATGACTTTCTCTACTCTTGTACTCAATATTCTACGAACTCTTACTTCTCCATCTTCTTTGTGTTAGTTGAGGAAAACATTTGCAGAAATTATCTTATTGCTCATTTCCTTGTAAGTACAAGGGGAATACAGTAGGCTTTGAGCGATAGTCAAATACTTTGAAAGCGGTCGCTATATGGAAGGTTTGAAATTCCGTTCTCTTTGCATGGCCAAAACATTTGATAAGAGTATAAGTATTGCAAAAGTCACATAAATAACAAGGAATATCTCCAAAATGGTTCCCTTGGGACAGAAATTGTGTGTTTTAACGAGATATTTGTAGAGTAAGATTTGATTTATTTCTTACGGTTTACAGGTTATCCAAAAGTCATCAAGAGAAAACAGGACTACATGGGCTATAGCCAGATAATTCAAAACCAACATTTTTTTTGCCATAAAGTATGTTAAACAAATGTCATTTTAATGAAAATGGTTAGGACCATTTTTGAGAAAACCAAAGGAATTTTCTTCACAATCTCCTTGTTGCATCCTTGAAATATATCAAACTTAAATACTCGTACCAACTTTGGCTTTTAACCGAATTTTCGTTTTTGAGTTACAGTGTCCATTCCCCACACACACACGCACAAACACACACACAAAAACACACAAATACACGCGCGCACACATACACAACACTACACACACGGACCTTTTTCTAAAAATGCTTTTTTCTTTTTTTTATTCAGGGGCACTCAAAACATTCATTTCTAGTATATCTTCTGATTGAGCTAATGGAAAACAAAAATTAATTACTGTTAAATTAAAAAAAGAAAGGAAGAACAAAGCAAAGCAATAGTGTGGGCTTAATGGCGTAAACCACTTTTATTTTAATCCACAAACGCACAATTATGGGTGCGTGTGTTCCAAAAACACGCTTTGAAACACCTTGCCTGGACAGGCACGCCACCTTGAAGTCTACTGACAGATATTTCCTATCAGGGAAACGTTTTACAAGTGCTTGAAGACAGGGAGAAATTTATACCTCGTATCCAAGAATGTAACCCTGTCTTCTTAACTCCTTCCTTCAGCGGACTTAGTGAAGAAAAACGTTAAGTTCCGGGATTTAAAGTTTCCCCTGACACTATCCGTCACGTAGCGCTGAGAGTTTTCAACTTTCTGAGTAGGAAATAAAGGTTTTACTGGCAAACTTGCCACTGCTTGTAGACAATCAGTAAGCCAGTACACATGCATTACCATTGTCCTAATTGAAAGATTAGCGCAAGGTTGGAAGGGGTGGTAGAACGAGACTGAAAAATGCAATGCCATAGCCGGTATTTGAAGCATGGATCTTCCGGTCTTCCTCGGGCAGCTCTAACTACTGAGCTACCAGGACAACGTGCCGATAGACATAAAATTGAGTTGGTGGTGTTTATATTTCCGTGTAATAATAAATATATTTAGATTATATTGTTTAGTATCTCTTAAGATTTATAGAAATCTGACTTACTAATTTGCAGAAAGTAATACATTTCAAAACATTGAACTTGTTATCTCAAGTATCCGGCGTTGCTTGTAGTTTGACGAATAATCCTTACATCACTTAGCCTTAGATTGCGCTTTTCTAAACGTTTTGGTTTTCTTTGGAGGCGTTCAGTCTTACTGTGAAGAAATAATATCAGTTTACGTCAATATAACTTTATTTATCTTCATAACCAACATGACAAAATCACCAAGAAAACAAAAGTCAGGAAAAATACCAACTTCGACTGTGTTATTACTCCATGCACAAAGTCAGAAAGATCAAGGAATATTACAATAAATCGCTCTTCCATTTTTATTTTGTGAGGTCGTGAAAACATAAGTATTCTTACGTTGGCAATGCTGGAGCTTCTGCGGTTGTCGCTAACAATGATATAAATGATCTCAGATGCCTTTGTCGGCATTATATAAAATTAAATAGTTTACTGTGTAAAGTGCATGAAATTTAGAATTATGTGCTAGACAGCAACTTTTGCCTCATGTCAAAGTTCCAAGCTGGGTCGAAGTCGCTGTAACGGCGTAGAAGCCTATAGGAAACGCAAGCACACGTACATACATAAGCACAGGATTTTATTAATTAAAAATTAAAATATGTGAATATGATGAATTAATAATTTTTAACTGTCATATTTATGTGCATGATATAGAGGTTTTAAAATATGTAGATTAAGCGAATTATTTGAGCATCAGAATCCCTTTCCTTAGAAATGAAACTAAAAAAGTTGTATAGAAATGTAAGCTATTGGAAAAACCGCTAGTAGAATCTATATAAGAATAAACCGAATGCCAATGCGAAAATATTTCGACGTCCCTTAATTTGTAAAGAGAAAAACCACAGGCTAATGCGCTATTTGTCATTATTATATATTTTGTTATCTGAAGTAGGCGAAGTAGGGAAGACCCTAGAAATTTGCTGCAGACCATCGCAAGTAGGCCACAGCAGCTGTTTATGTCTCCATTGTGACCCATGGAAGGGAGGAATGAGGGGGAACACCCGAAGGGCGATAACTACGTGTGTTAGCGAGAGCAATGTCTTAATGATTCCAGATGGAGCACATTCTGGGGCCGCCTAGAAACACCGTAGCGTGGAGGGTCACAATGACCCAGGAAGGGGTCTTCGGCGTCCAACCCCAGCCTGGTCCTTCAACTCTGAAACAGATGTAAGGGAGTAGTAGACAAGAGATTCGTGGCAGAAGAGAAATTAAACTAGTATTGCCTTACTGACGTGGGAAAACCACGGAAATAAAATGCTTAGAATGGCTGGCCAAACTAGAATCAAGCCAAATGCGATCCTCACAATTTCTCTACATTTGTCGTCATCATCGTCATCGTCGTCATCATCATCATCATCATAATCATCATCATCATCATCATCACGGTATAAGCCTTGTGGCTCGTTCCGACTTCAAGGAAATTGATCGGACCATCTCATTCGTGGCCTGCCAACATTTCTTCTACCTACAGGTTTATACTTGTGCATTATTTGTGGTGTACGGTCTTCGGTCATTCTCTGCACATGATCTTGCCATTTTTGCCTTATGCAATGATTGTTTCATTTAGACTCTGAATTTCCAATTCTCTTCTAATATCCTCGTTTCTTTTCTTGTCTATGAGTCTATAACCTGCCACCTGTCTCAGAAATTCCATCTCAGCAGCCTCCTTTTTCTTGTGTTGTGAGATAGTCAAGACCCAGTTTTCACACCCATAAAGCAGGGTTGGGATCGCCATTATTTTATACAGTTTTAAAAAAGTTTGACGACTACAATTTTTAAAAGTTCTTTTTATTGTGCCACATATTGTTTGGCACTTGTTTATTTTGTTTTGTATATCTCTATTGCTAGTATATGACACAATATAGCCAAGATAATTAAAATCACTTTGTTATTGGATGGGTTTATCATTTATGCAAATTTTTGCTCTTAAATGGTTTGTTCCTATAAAAGCCATTATTTTTGTTTTTTCATATGAAATTTGAAGATTATATTCCCTTGTAATATTATTTAATTCATGTATGGCTCTTTGTAAGTTACCTTCCGTCTATCTCTACACTTGTTGGAACCTATTTTTGAAAAGTCCTTATATTTATTAGTAACATAACTTGAATAAAAGTGCCGAAGACATTAACACATGCAAATCACTGTTTATTTTACTTGGGCCCATCCCGTTGACGCAAACGCTCCTCTCCGTCGAAGACGTCGCCTTTAAGACCTATAAGATCTCGTGTTTGGTGTCCGGAGTAGCTCTAGCAAGAGGTCCTAATCTACAGGGTATGCGTGAGTTATGGTAGGAATGGAACCAATCGAAGAATTAACCAACAGATCGCTTTATTTGTAAATTTCCAGACTTGTAGAGAACTGTCGACGATATTTAAATAGAATGTAACTTTGTAACTTCAACTACAGCTTTATAACACTTTAACTTTGTCACCCTTTAGCGACCGCCGAATTATGTATACGCGCTAGCTTACGTACAACTCAGAAATTGCACGTGTACTCTCGGCTCGATTCAAGACGAGTGTGTCTTGCGTTTCATTTGTTTTTGCGCGAGCAACAATAAAGAAGCGATTTCCATTGGCTAACTTTAGAGCACGTCATGGTAAGATAGGAATCAGCCCGCTGAATCACTAAGGCTGAGTACAAACAACAATTGTAACCTTATCACTCATTTAAATCTGCCTAGGCTTCCATTCTTGAGACTTTAACATATTCAGCTTAACTATTGACTAGAATCTCCTTTTGTTTCTTTCTATTATCAAATATATTGACATTATAATTTCGGTTTCACCGTCCATAAGCACTGAATTTGTAGTACTGCAGCGAGGATTCTAATCTAGGTAATCTCTGACACTGTAATCCATGTATGGTTTGGAAACTGATGCCATTAAAACGGATTGACACGGTTAATATTTAGATTGAGAATATTACAACAACATTTCAATTAATACTTGAAGTTTTCTCACTGTAGCGAGTTCACTCTTGCACCAAATACCAAAACTCGAAAGCTTCACAGGTCTGGAATTTCTCCTCAAGTGCGCTACCAAAGAGTCCATCGCAATTTAATACGGTAACAGAAACGTCCAAAACACGGCAAATTACGCGAGCTTTGTTGGGAAGCTAAGAGGTTCTTTTGTTTCTCACGGTAACCTAGCAACCGACGTTTCCTTTTGGCTGCTTGCATCTGCACAAAAGTTATGGTCGACAAGAGGGAATTCGTTAATCAAACAAGTTCCTACAGTCCAAACAAAACTGTGGACAAACCGCTGCAATTCCCAGCGGCATGCTGGAACAGCCAATAGCAGGCGACTCAAGTTTCTCAAAAGCACGCCCGCCCGCCTTTACACTGGAAATATTTGGAATAGAAATTCAAATGTTAAAGGGTATAAGGAAAATGAGAAATATACATGTAGTAATTTGACACTAGGTGGCCGTTTGCTTCGCCTTACTCTGTTTTCTTCTATAAACTTTTCCTCCAGAAGCTTATACTTTTATGCATTTTGTGTATATCGAAATGAATGCCTCTGAAAATGTTTCGTTGTTGTTACAAGGATACAAGAAGTTGAAGTGTAGCCATATTCTTTGCGTACTATTACGAGAAACAAATGAACAGTCCATTTGTTGTTCTCTACCCTTGTACTAACTATTCTTGCAAACTCTTATTCCTCTATCTTCTTCATATTAGTTGAGATAAACATTTGTACAAATTATCTTATTGCATATTACCTTGTAGCTGCAAGGGGAATATGGGAATACAGTAGGCTTTGAGCGATAATCAAATATTTTAAATATCTCCGAGACGGTTCACCCTACCAGAAAATTTATCTGCACATAAATTGTGTATTTTAGCAAGATCTACATTTTTTGTATAGTATAATTTGGTCTATCTCTAACGGTTTGCCAGTTATGCCAAAGTCGTCATGAGTAAATACGACTACAGGGGTTATAGCCAGAAAAATCAAGATATACATTACATTTATCATAAAAATATCTCAAACATATGACATTTTAATCAAAATCGTTAAAGCCATTTTCAAGAAAATAAAAAATTTCGAAAAATTTCCCATGTAAAGGGTAGTTTAGGGTGGGGCTATTTTCTTCAAAATCCTTGGGTCGCATCCTTGAAAGACATTAAACTTAAATACCAAATTTGGTTTTTAACCGACTTTTCCTTTTTGAGTTATACTGTCCACAGATACACTGACACAGGACACACATACAGACACACACATACACACACACACACACACACACACACACACACACACACACACACACACACACACACAATGATTTTTTTGCATTCAGCGGGCCTCAAAACATGTTTCCGGTGAAATCTTGACATCGAATTTTTTAATACAATACTTCCCCTACTTACCAGTAGAGAAAGTAAAAATAGAATAACCACTTTCCCCTTTAAGAAACGTATAAATACCGGGAAATTGAAACAAAGAACATGGAATATCTCGAAAATGTTTAACTCCACAAAAAAGAAGAAAAGAAACGAAAATGTATGTGACATAAATGGCGTATTTTAATCACATAGGTATATATTTTTTGTGGTAAAATATTGTCTATCTCCTACGGTTTACAAGTTATGCAAAAGTCATTCAGAAAGAAGAAAACTTCATAGGATATTCGCAGAAAATTCAAGATATACATTTCATTTGTGATAAAACATTTCTTTAACAGATAGTATTTCACTGGGAACCGATGACCGAAATTTTCGAGGACATTTATATGCATAAAATTAAAAATCGCCAATTTCATTTTTTTTTTCAGTCCCAGAGACCCTTAAAACAACCATTGGTCTGGACTGGATTTTACCCGCGATCTTCTGATTAGTAGGCCATCACCTAACCATATGAACCAGTCAGACCGACATTGTAACTTCATAACAGTGCTATTCTATAATACCCTCGAAAGGCAGGATTAATTAATTTAAGTAATTTAATTAGTTTAATATCCCATTCATTTGTGGATAACATCCCAGCTTACCAAATCTCTCTGGAGATACATTACAAGAAACAAATATGAACTAATGAACAATGTTATACATGGTGTAGTATTGGAGTAATTAATTGTCTTAGTAAAATTCACTCTGGCAATCATCGTGGACTAGCCCAGCGTATTATGTTTAACGATTCGACCTTTTAGAGGGACAGGTGACTAAGGGACGAGTTGCCTGCAGCCTTAGGTGCATAAGTATTGTAAAGTAGATCACATAATTCTCGTTTATAACACGAATTTTTGGTCCTGATAAAATAATTAGTGATTATTGTGTACTTACCTAGTCTCAATCCAAAACACGCAATGAAATCAGCTACAGTTTTCAGGAGCTAGAGGCACATTACAGCAAAATTATCGATTTTAGCATTAAAAAACTCCAAGTTACAGATTACACTTTTTTTAGATTGATTTCCTGATATTTTACATGTTAAACGACCACAAAATAATACTGCCCGCCTCTGTAGCGTGATGGTTAGCGTTCCTGCCTCACGTTCAAGAGGTCGCGAGTTCGAATCTCGCTTAGGGTAAGTAATCCGGGTAAGGTTTTTTTCCGAGGTTTTCCCCACCCTGAGAAGACGAATGTCGGGTAACTTAAACCTCCATGGACCTCGGGCTCATTTGAGCATCATTTCACCCATTTCATTCATTCATTCGTCCGATATGACACAATGTTGGAGGACGTTAATAATAATAATAATAATAATAATAATAATAATAATAATAATAATAATAATAATAATAATAATAATAATAATAATAATAATAATAATAATAATAATAATAATAATAATAATAATAATAATAATAATAATAATAATAATAATAATAATAATAATAATAATAATAATAATAATAATAATAATAATAATAATAATAATAATAATAATAATAATAATAATAATAATAATAATAATAATAATAATAATAATAATAATAATAATAATAATAATAATAATAATAATAATAATAATAATAATAATAATAATAATAATAATAATAATAATAATAATAATAATAATAATAATAATAATAATAATAATAATAATAATAATAATAATAATAATAATAATAATAATAATAATAATAATAATAATAATAATAATAATAATAATAATAATAATAATAATAATAATAATAATAATAATAATAATAATAATAATAATAATAATAATAATAATAATAATAATAATAATAATAATAATAATAATAATAATAATAATAATAATAATAATAATAATAATAATAATAATAATAATAATAATAAAAACACTACAATGGATATGTTTGTTTCTTAATAAACTTACTTTCACATTTAAAATTATACAATCGTAACAGTGAGCGAACACAGAGGGCCTAACGGGAGTGTGGTGAAGTGAAAACTAATTCGCTAGCGCTCCTTACATTCTTAAATTCATACAAATTGACATTTGTACTCCATGACTTTAAAAATATCTAGGAGTCATAAATTCAAAATAGTTTTCCAGTTTTTAACTATATTTACCGAATGTACGTTAAAAATCATATTAATGATGGGTTTCATTTAGGAATGTAAGGTTTATGAATATGCTCCTTTTTACCATATTCACTTTTTGAAAATATTTTACACGATACAGTTTTTGACCAAATCTTCATTTATCATAAAGATTTCCAAAATACAAAAAGTAAATTTGTCATATACTTTTCTTTTGAAAGGTTTTGGGTTATTAGTTTTTAAACCTGTATACAACTTAAAACTAGAAATTTCAATGACAAAGTTTAAAAATTACGAAATTACATAACATATTTTGCTCTATAATCAGATAAATATAACAGATATTTTAAAAATTACAATTTTTACATTCTCTACTACATATAGCAAGTAGAGGAAGCATTTTATTCCGCCCAAAAATTCGATATCCAGATTTCAATGGAAATACCAGTATATGTTTTGAGGCCCCAAAACAAAAAAGCATTTTTAGAAAAAAGTGTGTGTGTGCGTGTGTGTATCTAAATTTAATATCTTTCAAGAATGCGACACGAAGATTTTGAAGAAAATTTCTCTACCCTAAACTACACTGTACATGGAAAAATGTTCGAAAACTTTCATTTCTCGAAAGTGATTTCTCGAAATGATTTTGATTAAAATGCCATATGTTTAAGATATTATTATAAAAAATCTGATGTGTTGCACTCACATGACTTTCTCTACTCTTGTACTAACCATTCTTACAAACTCTTATTCCTATATCTTCTTCGTGTTAGTTAAAATAAACATTTGTACAAATTATCTTATTGCTTATTTCATTGTAGGTGCAAGGGGAATATTGGAATACAGTGGGCTTTGTGCGATAGTCAAATCTTTTAAAGCTTTGAGATTCCGTTCTCTTTGTACACGTAACATATACAAAAATGAACAACGATGACCCATTTCATGAAAGTTCCAAGTTTTCCGAAACTCACACACATAACAAGGTATATCTCCGAAATGGTTCACCCTACAAGAAAATTTATTGAGACATAAATTGTGTATTTTAGCAAGATCTAAATTTTTTGTATAGTATAATTTGGTCTATCTCTAACGGTTTACCAGTTATGCAAAAGTCGTCCAGAGTAAATACGACTACAGGGGCTATAGCCAGAAAATTCAGGATATAGATTTCAGTTGTCATAAAAATATCTCGAACATATGACATTTTAATCAAAATCGTTAGAGCCATTTTCAAGAAAATCAAAATTTTCAAAAAATTTTCCATGTAAAGGGTAGTTTAGGGTGGGGATATTTTCTTCAAAATCTTCGTGTCACATCCTTGAACGACATTAAACTTAAATACCAACTTTGGTTTTTAGCCGACTTTTCGTTTTTGAGTTATGCTGTCCACAGACTGACAGACTGACAGACACACAGACACATAGACACACACACACGGACCTTTTTTCTAAAAATGCTTTTTTTTGGATTCAGGGGGCCTCAAAACATGTATTTCCGGTGAAATCTCGACTTCGAATTTTTGGGTGGAATACAATACTTCCCCTACTTACCAGTAGAGAAAGTAAAAATGAAATATTCATTCTGAATTTTGTGGCTTTAGCTTATGTAGTCCTGTTTACTCTTGATAACTTTTCTATAACTCGTAAACTCTTACTATACAAAGATGTAGATCTTGTTAAGACACACAATTTATGTCCCAATTTTTTTTTTTTTTTTTTTTTTTTTTTTTTTTGAGTGCACCATTTCAGAGACATTCCTTGGTATTTGTGTGAGTTTTGGAATATTTAAGCTTTCGTCAAATGGAAGATCGTTTTTCATTTTTTTATATATTAGCCGTGCGAAGAGAAGGGAATCTCAGAGCTTTAAAAAACCTGACTATCGCGCACAGCCTACTGTATTCCCATAAGCAATAAGATAATTTGTACAAATGTTTATCTTAACTAACACGAAGAAGATATAGGAATAAGAGTTTGTAAGAATTGTTAGTACAAGAGTAGAGAAAGTCATGTGAGTGCAACACATCAGATTTTTTAAAATTTGGCATAAAGAAATAACATCTAGATTAACATTTCATAAACCAAGGGATATATGGCAGTGAAATTTAAAACCTTCTAAGGTTAATATAAGACAACAATGAAATAAGAAGCACATATAAGACTTGCAGCGTTCATATGAGAGTTTTTTATCTCTGAGCATTCGGAGGATCTATTCTTGGAACAAACCAAGTCAGTTTGTTCTCCCAAAGCCATTGGCCAAGTGTAAATCTTACCCCTCACTAAGCCTTACACAAATGGAAAGATTTCCGACATACGTGAGGCTACATAAGGCGTGAGATTTCCCGTTGAGGTTATGTTTGCCTTTCTTTTGAACCGTGTTACGCATTACCCAGGTGCGTTGGGACCACTGTGCGAGGGGGATTTAGAGGATTGGCTGAGGAAGCGCGCGCATTTCTTTCTCACAGCATAAACAGTTGCAAGCATGAAGAAAACATTTCATCTGGAGTCGGGACGCACAAAAGAAAACGGGATTATAATTGTAGACCTAGCATTTAACTTCAAATATCTTGCTGTTTTGCATATATAAGGAGCATGGATAATATTTAATGTGGAAACTCTGGAAGGTAACAAAAACATCTGATGACAAATCACATGACTTTCTCTATGCCCTACAAATTCATGTTAATATACGACAACATAATATAAAATATAACTGGATCACACATTTCATGACTATATGCTGTCTTTTAATTTACATAATCTTTATACGACATCGCGAGAAACTAAATGGTGATTTGTCACTTGAAAATGTATATGGTGAACGGGAAAGTCATAGAATGAGGCCACAGCCGGGTTATGAACCACAGAGCTTCCAGTCTTCATCTGCCTTCTATAAATATAGACCTTTTCCGGATTTTTTTTTTCCTTTCAGCAGACGTCAAAATATGCATTTTCTATGAAATATAGGTACCTAATTTTGGATGGAATAGAACTCTCCCATTTCGTAGTCAAGGAGGCTGGCAAATAATTTTAAAAAATGTTGCATAACTTTATCTAATCCCTTCATATTGTAAAACTGAATTCTTTATTTACTTCAGTTAATCAGATTACGTCTGCTGAAATAGTTAAATATTTCGTTATGGGCACAAGGAGGATAGATGAAATCGAATCGATAGCTAGATGTTTAAAAGCGGGTCACTATATCCTGAAATTTAACTTGCATAGTTTCCACGACATCTCGAGCACATTTACAAAAATAGGAAATTTTGAAAAATTAAAACCAATAATTACGGATATTTCCACCAATCTCTGATTACCCTAATGCAAAATAATAGAAAAAAACTCTCTAAATGGAAAGATTATCACCAAAATACTTTAACACACATTCTAATGGTAGACATTTTAATCAAAACATTTAGTGCTACTTTTTTATAAAATAAAAAATTTGTCCAAGAGAAGGATATTTTGAGGAATTTTCAATATTGTATCGTTGGAGAATAGTAGACTTACACAGGATTTGGATCCGAATTTTCGTTTTTGTTTTTTTGTTTTATGCCGTTAACACACACGCGTACATGACTTTTTCCTAAATTTTAATTTTTTAGTTAGACGGCCCACAGACACTTTTCTGTGGTGGAATCTTAGTGTCGAAAGTTTAGTTATTGAAACAGAGTATTTCATCATTTGCGCTCTTTAACTACTAGTTCTCAGCGTCCCATTTTATATTGGGTGAGAGTTTCTTTTAGTCTAAGTCTATAACAGAAGATCAACGGCTTCCTTTTCCTTCCGGACGAAGTCGTGGACTCTTAAGCCTTCCCTAAAAGGAAAAACATCGGCAAATGGATAATGGAAAGGAAAGGAATTTAAATAGTGGAGGATTTTATATGCCTAGAGTAAAACTGAACAGGCAATGGGATTAGTCAAAAATGTCTACATTGGGCCTATGATGTGCACCGTCTACTGAGGTATACAGAGCCATAGCTCATCAATAGGGCTCGGAAGTTCATGCCCTAAAAACACTGAAATATGCATGCAAATATGCTTTTAAAAACTTGAAAATATGCCAAGAAATATGCACTATTTAATTAAAACAATCTCCCTTTGCAGTAGACGACTTAGCATAAATAACAAATAAAGTTACATTATTCCTTAGAGGTTGAAGCAGAAGTAGTCCCGCTGCTAGTATTAACTGCTAAATTGCAGTTCACAACCAACACTTTGCACAAATTTTCAACAGTAAAACATCGTCTGTTGTCTCGCAAAACACTTTTGTAACGTGAAAAACTTCTCTCCACGTCACAAGATGTTATCGGGGCATATTTAAATGATGATAACTGCTTCACACACACACACACACACACACACACACACACACACACACACACACACACACACGCACGCACGCGCACACACACACTCACACATACACACATACACACACACAAACAGAGAGAGAGTCAAGTCTCTTGGTGAGACATGGTTTTCTTTTGAGGATGTCTCGAATATCGCACATCTGGCTATAACCAGAATTTTTTGAAATTACATAATTCACTTTCTCTTTCACTTTTTGTCCTATGCTACCAGGAACCGAACTTAGATCACATATTGTTTTTTCAAAGACAGTGATTCATGCAAAGGAGATCCTACAGCTTCCAATGCCGTTATGGCTGTTGGTAAGAAAGAAAAATGGGCAGATATGAAACCAAGATCCTCTTTTAACCCAGTGCCTGACAGAATATTTTGCACAGTTTCTATTGAGGAAGCATCTTTCGAGTCCAATGAATTAACAACCTCTTCGGCTATTTCTATGTGCTCAGCATAATATAAAACTGCATCGATCCATGTTCCACATCGATTAACACTGGTGCAGGAAGAAGTCAGATATTAGGTGCTGTTTATCTAAACAACTTAACTCTTTTAGGAGATTTAACAAAAATTATCTTCGTACTGGACACAAATCTATCTACCAATGGGAAAGAACCATTGTCTCAGAAATGCTACCAATATGAAAAATATTATACAGATGAAAAAATAAAAAAATCATAAAAATCATTAAAGTATGCAATATTGGGGCAATAATTTTGAAATCTTCGTGGGTTTCATCATTATGTGCAGTACTGCCAATATGAAAAATATTATCCAGATAGAAAAAAGTAATAAAAAACCATAAACTCATTAAAATATGCAATATAGGGGCTACAGTATTGAAATAATATGCATTTATCAAAAATCAAGAAAATACGCACTTATTTGCACCATGGAAAAACATGCAAATGCATGAACTTCCTAGCCCTACTCATCAAGGTCTCACAACCTACTGAAACAACTTAAAATTTTACTGGACAGGACAAGGATGAAATCAGTTAGGATCCGTGGATATTTAAAAAAAAAGTTACACTTACTAATGACAAGAAAATCTTGCCTTCATTTTAACAACTTCAATATTACAAAATTGGGCTTAGCACCTTCGAGACAATCCACTCACCGCACTTCAAGTCTTTACATATAAATATACTTTCAAAATATTTTTCTTCCGCTACCAAGTCCTTTTTATTTACTCCGAAAGTCCCTGCCATGCTGAAAATTGCTGTTAGGAAGAACTTATACGCGCCAAAATCCGCCGCCCAAGATATTAAAGTATGTATAATCGAAAGAACCCTGAAGATGAATTTAGAAAAACCTCACGCCATTTAAGTAAGCTGTGCCGAACGTCCTGCCTCCTTGAGATCGCAGGCCTGGTTCCGTCGAGGATGAATTTCGTGCGATGCGCATGCGCCAGTAGTTCGGCCAGTTACCGTGGGAGGGCAGCTAATTTGCAGGGTAACCATGCGAGAAGCCTTCAGATGGTGGAATAGTTTGAAAGACCACAGAAGTATTAGTAGAAACAAAATGGATGAACAGTATAAAAATAGAAGTTGAAGAAAATGGGGAAAACGGATAAGGGCATTTTGTAAGTTAATATTGGGAATAGACCCAATGTAGGGCAATTACTGGAAATGAGAAAAGTTAGTGTGGGAGAAATGGTGGTGGAAAGAATGTTTGTACAGCTTAAGTCAGATGATACAAATTTGAAAAATTGTTTAGTACACCAAGAAAAGCATTTGAATTATGATTTTTAATGAGTAAAGTTGAAGAACTCATAATAAGAGCTGGGTTAAGGTGTGTGTGGGAGAAAAAACATTCAACGGTACGCGATTTTGGAAAATTTCCAAAGAAAGATACGAGCAATTGGATAAAGAAGGGTTGAGGGGAGGCATTAATGAAATGAGATCACTGGTGTCCTATAAAATGAGCTAAAGTAGTTGAAAAATGCAATTAAACATTTTTTTATCGGCGCTCTAGGAAACAAGTAGCCAGGCTCACTCAAGTAACACCCTGAAGTGTAAATAATTTAGCACAAATAAATATTGATATTTAAGCCCGAACAAATGCAGCGCACCCCGCCGGGTTGGAACATTTCGGTGGAATCCTACGTCTCCACATAATAGACAGGCTAAATAGTTCAGTAATACTTTTAAATTATAATTTTATGTAACATATTTAACTTCATTTATTGGTGACTGGCATATTACTTGTATACAATACAATATTCCCACTTAGCAGAAGCTTCCTTGCTATGAAAATATGCAATAATAGAGCAAGTGCTTGTACTGCACGTGGAATATCACTCCACCCTAAAAGCAGAGCATGAAAATGGAGCAAAAAAGAGCAAGAAGATTAGGAGCTATATTTTTTCCGGAACAATTAATGGATATGTTACGTGAAACTTTTCGGAGTTTACATCCCGTTCTGGAGCTTAACAGCATCTAAAGTTGCCTGCAATTCTCCCTCTAAGGAAGGGAAAATCTCCTAAAGCTTTCTGGAGGGGAAGGGGAAAGTTAGGATTATGTAAGAATGATTACAAAGAGAGAAGCCAAACACTTTTCTCCTTCTCCCACCAAAACAGTATTAGCGCACCGTGTATGTATACACAAAACAAGCTGTACAAAACATAAACGTTTATAATCACTGATACATTTTTACTTTCTCTACTGATAAGTAGAAGTATTGTATTCCACCCAAACATTTGATGTTCATATTTCACCGGAAATATGTTTTGAGACCCCCTGAATTAAAAAAAAAAAATTATAAAAAGGTGTGTGTGTGTGTGTGTGTGTGTGTGTGTGTGTGTGTGTGGACAGCATAACTCAAAAACGAAAAGTCGGTTAAAAATCAAAGTTGATATTTAAGTTTAATGTCTTTCAAGCATGTAATACGAAGATTTTGAAGAAAATAGTCGCACCTTAAACTACTCTTTACATGGAAAATGTTTCGAAAATTTTGATTTGCTTGAAAATGGCTCTAACGATTTTAATTAAAATGTCATATGCTTAAGATATTTGTATGACAAAGGAAATGCATATTTTGAATTTTCTGACTATAGCCTATGTAGTCCTCTTTACTCTGGATAACTTTTGAATAACTCAAAAGCCGTAAGAGACAAATTCTTAATATATTAAAAATGTAGATCTCACTAAAACACACAATTTATGTGTATTTTTTTTTTTTTTTTTTTTTTTTTTTTTTGGTACAGTGAACCATTTTGGAGATATTCCTTGTTATTTGTGACAGTTTCGGAAAGCTCAAAACGACTATCGATCAAAACTTACTGTATTCTAATATTTCCCATGCACCTGCAAGGAAATAAGGAATAACATAATTTGTACAACTAACACGAATATATAGGAATAACAGTTTGTAAGAGTGGTTACTACAAGTGCAGAGAAAGTCTTGTGAGTGCGACACATCAGATCTTTTCTGACCTGGGTCCTTGTATTAAGTATACAGTGCGGTGTTTACCTTGGCGACTGGGGGATACCTCGAAAAAAAGAAAAGAGACAATATGTAATGTGCATATAAATCCTGCAGATGTATCGTGCCTAAAAATGTGCACTCACAGAATAAATATTATTGAGCCCAATACGAGAGCAGAATATGCCGTATTGCAGTGCGGTTTACACAAGTCCGTATTTCTAACAACCAAGTGAGTTTATTGATAGACTGTTCCATATTTTATCGTCTATAAATAAGCAGTTTGCTAAACCGTCCTTTTCTTTATCAGGGACAAATAGGAATGCGAGTGGTGATTCAACACACCGATCCAAGGGAACCTCTCCTGGTATGTATTTTTACTTTTGAGAAAGTAAAAATGTAGTTAAAATATAAGTATTGTTCGCAGGATAGTTACATATTATTATTACTATTATTATTACCAATGTTATTATTATTTTTCTTTTTTACACAACTGAAGCTATTAACACTGAAGTAATATAGTCCACCAAATCCACAAGTACGTAGAGACCAACAGCTTCGCTTAATTAAAACTGAAATGTACATATTCCAGAACTAAAGCGTTTCAGCAGCTTTTCTGCCATTTTCAAGGTGAACTGGCCTTGGTCAATCTTGCTAGGAACCGTTGCATGCGAGCCCTGACGTCACGTTTACGTCACTCGCACTGACGTCACTACCCACCACTGATTTACTAACAGAACCAACAGACAGCAATTAAAAATTCATAAAACGATGCCTATTTTTCAAAATTAATATTTTTTTTTCAAAACCATCAAATCAATGAGTTCATTTAATTGCTTTAATAAAATTTAACCTCTGGATTTATTTCATGATTAAATTACATTTTAATTTCATTTCATATACTTTGTGATATTGTTATAATAATTATATATTTTATCAAAACAATTTATCATCACCTTTCTGAATTATTATTGAATAAACGACAAATTTTTCTTTTGACGTATTTCAATAGATTCAACGGTTTTTGTGTAAATTAAAGGAACCCACAATTTCTTGCCTTTTTGTTGCAATAAATTTTGGGTTTCTTTAAATTTAATTCTATGTTGCTTTGTTTGACTTCATTGTTGGGCGTATATTCTAGCACAATTTGGGTATTTTGAACGTGTAAGGGCTTAAATAAGCTTAAGGAATAGAACATAACAAAAATTGTATTTTTGTCTCCTTGGGAAATACCGTTCCAAAGTGTGTATACATCAATTTGGGACACACTACGTATAATATATATATATATATATATATATATATATATATATATATATATATATATATATATATATATAAATATAACGTTAAAGAGAATATTTCAGTTTACAAGAGCGCATAAAGAAAGTAAACTATTTTTTGACAATTTTCGCTATTTAATCTCTCATTAAGTAAGGAAAAAATGCGTTTTTGTTTCTTTCAGTGGGAAAAATCAGAAATCTAACTTTCACTTTGAGAAAGATTTGTCTTCTGCTATTTTGTTTGGCGAGTGCAGATCCTTTCTCCGGCTCCAGCAAACACTGTTGATATATGTGAGAGTAGAACCTTCTGTGTCCTTTGGTAAACCAAACAAACGTGTGTAGAAAAACAGATACCTACAGCGGTCACCAAGTGAGATCACAAGGGTCGCAAATACATAAACTATGTCTTGTAGCGTTGTCCATAAACCATGAGGCTGAACTCGATTCCCGTTGGGTAAACTTTCGCGCACGGAAAGGACAAAAAGTTTACAGCGAGGGTTCTCAAGTATTTATAGGTCAACACAAGCAGTACAGTGCCAGTTGTTATTGTTTTTTAGAGTAATATTTATGAAGCTTATCTCTAGGATGATTATACAAGACTATTTTATGGTTTATTTAACGAAAGCTTATAACCCGTATAGTGCTAATTGTAAATTTGTCAAATTTGACTCGAAACCTCAGCCACTGTTTAGGGTATATAGTTTGTTCACCAGCTCGTGGTCTCTGGCGGGAATGCTGCGAACCATTACATCAATAAACAATTCCAGGCACACAACGATACCTGAAGAAGTTGTGCTTTGTCACGCTTACGATAATAGTGCCAACCTCGGGATGTGTATTCACGCTAGATTAAAGCAAGTCGCTCAAAATAGCAGAACTTAAATATTATTTGGTTCTTGCGATATATTTAGCTTATAAAAGTAAACGATATTTTCAACTACCCTTTGTCCCTGTGATTCTTTTCTACCATTTCTATATTTCTACTTCCTCTAGTGGTAAGTAGGGGAACCATTGTATTCCTCCTAAAAATTCGATATCAAGGTTTCACCGGAAATATGTTTTGAGGACCCCTGAATCCAATCTTTGGACCGGATAACTCAAAAACGAAAAGTAGTTTAAAAACCATAGCTGGTATTTAAGTTTAATGTCTTTCAAGGATGCGACAGGAAGATTTTGAAGAAAATAGCCTCACCCTAAACTACCCTTTACATGGAAGATTTTTTCGAAAATTTTGATTTTCTTGAAAATGGCTCTAACGATTTTGATTAAAATGTCATATGTTTGAGATATCTTTATGACAAATGAAATGTATATCTTGAATTTTGTGGCTATAGCCCCTGTAGTCGTGTTTACTCTGGACGACTTTTGCATAACTGGTAAACCGTTAGAGATAGATGAACTCATACTATACAAAAAATGTAGATCTTGCTAAAATACACAATTTATGTCTGAATAAGTTTTCTTGTAAGGTGAACCATTTAGGAGATATTGCTTGTTATGTGTGTGAGTTTCGGAAAGCTAAAAACTTTCGCGAAATGCAACATTGTTGTTCATTTTTTTATATGTTAAGCATGCAAAAAGAACGGAATCTCAAAGCTTTAAAAGATTTGACTATAAGATAATAAGATAATTTGTACAAATGTTTATCTTAACTAACACGAAGAAGATACAGGAATAAGACTTTGTAAGAATGATTAGTACAACAATAGAAAAAGTCATGTCTGTGCAGGACATCAGATTTTTTTTAAATATGAGCATACATTTAATAAAGTGTATTGCTTAGCATCATTAAAATATATATTTCATTCTTGGTGTAGAATTTGAGTCTGCGTTGTTAGTAAAAAACTGCTAAAATTCAAGCTATTATGTTCTTTGTACGCTATAGCAGTGATTTTATAAATGTCACTGTTTTGCTATTTTATACTGCGATTCAAATGTTTGGTTTAGGATATTATACAGATGTTCTTTCTGGTAATATACAGCATTTGTTAGTGCACTGGTGTAAATAAACTAGCGACATCGTGCAAAGAAAATAAGTATAAATAAAAGCAGAGAAATTCTATAGCACGCTGACTTTTGTAAGAAATGCTTATAGGCACGTGAGAGAATACAGTTCCATCTGTATTTGTAACACTGATACAAAAGCTTCCCTTCCTATCTCATTAAAATTTTAACAACCTTCTTTTATCACGTACATATGACAGCTAATTACCTCATCATTCACATTTTAAATTTATTTTGTTGTCAATTTATTTTATATCGTTAATATTAATCCCCTTTAACCAGTCTGTAATTGCCAGTTTCTCTAATTGACGGGAGAGAGGGAGAGAGGGGGGAGAAAAAATGTATTGCATCACTAAAAGAGATGTAATGCTGTGGAAAGCGAAATGAGTTATTAGCGTGAAAGTAATTGGATTCATGGAAATTTCGACTATCCATTTGCAAATTTATTCACCCGTTAAAATGCACTAGTAGACTTGGGCGTAGTTTAGCTAATGACAGATGTTCTGTGTTCTGCTAATTTTGTTACGCTCCAACGTTTTCACGTGAAACACAATTTTGTTCAAGTGAACTGCGGTTTCGGAATCCGACTATACCTGCCGCTGCATGGCCTTAATGGGAAAATTATCACAGAGATTTAACAAGCCTAGGAACGCATTCTCATTTAATTACTAGGTACTAGGTAGTCTTAAATTTATTTACACGCATTTAATATAACATCAAAATATCGCTGAACCTCTCTTACCCTATTCCAATTCTTTTTAGATATAGGCTAAATATCAAAAAGAGAAGAGAGTGTAATTTGGAAACATATAGATTTTGGAAATATTTTGATAAAAGATAACAGAGCAATGAAGGAGAGTAAATTAATTTATAAACCTACTCTAGACTTTGGCTAGTACAGGGAGATCAAAAAATCTGCCAAGCCCCTGCGCGGTGTTTTGTCTGTCGCCACCCTCGGCGTTTGTTAACGTTTGCCGCTATCATAGAAAGGCAGGGATGAAAGCATACAACATTTTAAAACTACTTTTAAAGGCGTTGCTGACCAACACTATGAAATAACATGCTAAAATTGTTCACCGTCGTCCACATATACGCTTTTGGCACCTGTTTAGGAAACTATCCATCACTCGCTCGTAGCGAGGGATATCCAAAATTCCAAAACTGTTGATAGACGTACTCAGGAATATATATCAAGAAACGAAAGTGAGAATAGTTTTAGGTAACGGACGATTATCACAACATAGGAAAATTAATACCGGTTTAAGACTATCATTGACATTTTTATTTAACATTTATATAGGCGATATTCTCAGAAAACTGAAATACGAAATACCAACAAATAAAAATAATACGTTAAATATACTACTCTTTCCGGATAATACAAGGCAGAGAGGATAGGATGCACACAAGTATGTACAAGCTACAAAAATGGATTGAGGATTTGGTTTAAATACTTCAGATTATGGCATTTTTAGGAAAAGAAATAAAAAGATCGAAGATAGGGTTAAATAGTGAAGTGTTGGAACAGCTGGGAAAATTTAATTAATTGGGCAGTGATGTAACCTTTAAAATAAACAATGTAGAAATAATATATTAAGTGAGTATTTGCGGAATAACAGCTTATAGCTTGAAAAGAAAGATCCTTAAGGATACAAAGGGATAACATAAAAAATGAACAACAATATTCCATTTCACGAAAGTTTTGTATTCCGAAACTCGCACACATATCAAGGAATATCTCCGAAATGGTTCACTGTACAAGAAAATTTATTTGGACATAAATTGTGTATTTTAGCAAGATCTACATTTTTTTGTACAGTAAGATTTGATCTGTATCTAACGGTTTACCAACTATGCAAAAGTCGTCCAGAGTAAATATGACTACAGGGGCTATAGCCAGAAAATTCAAGATATGCATTTTATTTGTCATAACAATATCTCAAACATATGACATTTGTTCTTCAAAATCGTTGTCATACTTAGCCGCTTATGCCAGTACTGAAGGAAGCAGTAATTGACTTCATATGTTTTAAGAATAAGCTTTAGTATTTTTCTGCTGGATAATATAATTTTTATGGATATAACCACGTAAGCTATCAATGAAATAACCACTTGTAATATATAGAACAATTCGAGTGGCGACCCTGGGAAACCTGCGAAAAATCCCATGAGTAAGAAAGGGCGGTCACGGGCTTCGAACCCACAACCTCTCGAATACGGGTCACAGACTGCCTAAGTCATCCTGCTCGATTTGCCAAACAATCCCATTTTCAACTTTTAAAATTTGTATTCAAAGCTGCGCTTCATATTAATAAAATGCATACTGTTTTTTAATCAATGAATATTATGTACCAGATGTTCAACTTTCCACAGTAAATGATACAATTTCTCATTTTAAGACGCTGAAGCCCTCGAAGTTTCCATAGCAACGTCACGCGCACATACAGCAATTTTACGCTCGGTTACAACTGCATGCCAACTGGGCTGATCTTCCGAAACAAAAACAGGTAGTTTACATAAAACAGAGAGGAGGGAATAAAGAAAATTCTGGAGCACTTTATAACGTAGTGAAGTGCCTATTTAGTGGCTGCCATTGGGCACAAGATATCAATTAGTTTCTTATCTGAAGTCACTAAATAGTGCACGCAAAATTTCCTGCTGGAAATTACACGAAAGTTGCAAAGTCCTCACGCACACTATGGGAATCATTAAGGTTAATGTTACTGTTAAAGACTAAACTTTTCAACACGCAAATGTTCATTATGATCGTATGGCTTACGCAGAACAGTTCAGTCCAAAAACACTGCAGTGTTAGCTACAGCATTTTACAAGGGCCCAATGAAAAAGTTTAGGACGCCATGTTGCGAAAAACAAATTAAATAAGTTTCTATTTAACAGCTATTTTCTAATGTTTGAGTTAATTGCTCTGTACAGAGTGGCCAAGATAATAGGCCCCTGTGCTATTAAAAACGTACAGACAATTCACTCGTTTAGAATAAATTCAGAATAGCATTTTATTATCATTATCATCATTATTATCATTATCATTATTAAGGGGGCTCTAATGACCTAGCTGTCGACGGGCCCTTAAACCCTAATCACTCACTAATTATTAAGAACAATGAACAGTGTTCTGAGCTTTCAATTGGCCAATAGTTCACAGGACTTAAAACTGTTCACCATTAACTTCCAGATACAACTGAGCACGTCACATGTTTGCAGAAACATTTTGCCAATTCATGTAGTGTGATTTCCGCAATCATATTGTAAATATTCATTGTTTTCAACTCTTTAATTGTCTGCGGATTGTTGCTGTGGACTTTGATCTTTAAATTACCTCACAAATAAAAATCACAGATAGGAAGAGCTGGCGATGTGCGAGGTCATAAACCTGCGGAAACTGCACGTTCTTCTTCGAAGGCTTCATGAACGTTGGACAATGAAAACCCTGAAGAATGCGCCGTAGCGCCATCTTGCTGGAAAAACGCAATTTCAAGTTCTTCTTCCGTTATCTGCGCTGTGAATGGTTCCAACAAATTGGTTACAAATACTCGAGGGTTCACGGTGCTATTAATGAAAGTGGGGCCTACTATCCGTTGGCCTGAACCTGCGCAATAAATGTATAAATGTAGCATATGTTTTGATATAATGATAAGCGCTATTAAGATCAATGCCACATTTATGCATGTAAAATATGACGTTCAGTACAACATGGAGGCCTCTCTTAACTTGGCCAAACTGTAGTTTGTTATTTTGCTCTAATATGCTTTTAATTATCATCACTTAGATTTTCTGTTCAGCCCTTCCCCCCCCCCCCCCCCAAATAAAAGTAGTTCCTCGGAGAACATTTTCGTGCATTTAATCTTCATTCATGCCTAAAAATATAAAGCCCGGCTTAGAGATTATTTGGCGAAGAAGTCTCATCTAAAGGAATAATGTACAGCGAATTCAAAGGAGCTAGTATTTTTTTTTTTTTCTTTGTTAGTGACGAATTTCCCTAAGGATACCGAAGAACTGCTATTAATGATGAAAGTATTGCCACTGTTCGAGTGATCGACGGACATATTAATTTATTCGATAGAATTTGGGAATTGGTATGAACCAAATTCAGAATATTTTATCAATTCAATGTGAAAAAACTTTGTTCTCAGATTCCACATAAAATGACGTTCAACAAAAAATAACAGACACATTGATTGGTGCAGAAAAGCTCTGGGGACATTTCAAGGAGGCACCTCAAGTTTAGTTTGGAATATCGCCACTCCTGATGTATCTTCTATTTTGATCCTGAAAAAGTCAATCGGGTCAATGGGACTTGCGAACAGAACCTAAGCGTTTTGTATTCGTCTTTTCTTTTTTACGGGTCATATTGCTAATGTTGTCTATACCATATTACCTTGCTACATCACGACTCCTTACCCCTCGCCCCCCACGGCAAAAACTGTAATTCAGCCTCTGTGACCGGCAGATGATAATTGGTATCTGTGGATAGATGGCAGAACATTCGCCATTACGACTTATTTTTATTTATACTATAATTTTAGACTTCAGGTGGAGTTTGAAAAATGTAGTATCCGCCGATATTTCTTACATATATTCGTGAACTTGAATATTAAAAATATCACGACGATTAAGGAATTTAAAGTTATTAAGTGCAGAAGGTAAAACTTACCATAAAATCTTTGACATCACTGTACGATAATTTAGTAAAGAACACCGGAGACGGGTAGTGTTGAATCCACGGTTGCATCCACGAGTTCGGTAAAGTCTTCGTCTTGCGGGTCCTCCCGGGGTTCAAACTGTACCTCAAGGTGGTCCGCCTCGGGAGGACCCGCAAGACGAAGACTTTACCGAACTCGTGGATGCAACCGTGGATTACCTCTACGAGGAACCACGGCGGCTACATGAGAGGATCCATCTCCCTATAATCACCCCGAAAGCGGTGATTTCTGAAATCTTAAGTCTGAACCCAAACAAATCCCCTGGACATGACGGCGTCACGGCGCTCATGCTTCAGCACCTACCCAAAAATGCTGTGGTTCGTTTGACTCGGATCTTCAATGCATGCCTCCGTCTTAGTTACTTTCCGGTTTTCTGGAAGGAAGCGAGGGTGGTATGTTTATTGAAGCCGACCAAAAACCCAGTCTTTCCTAACAACTACCGTTCCATCAGCATTCTCCCAATCGTCTCAAAAGTTTTTGAGCGGTTGCTCCACACCCGCCTATTACCTCTGTTTAAGGAGAGGCAACTCCTACCGGATCACCAGTTTGGTTTTCGTCGGGGTCATTCCACGTCCATGCAGTTGCTGCGTGTGGCCGAGATGGTATCTCTGGGATTCCAGGGAAACATCAAGACCGTAGCGGTGCTGCTGGATGTGGAAAAGGCTTTCGCCACAACTTGGCACCAGGGCCTTCTGTACAAACTTAAGCAGGCAAATATCCCTCCACCATATCTCACTATCCTTAGCAGTTTCCTTCAGGACCGCACTTTCAGAGTGAAAGTGGAAGGAAAACTGTCTACCAAAAGACAAATAGCGACCGGAGTCCCAGAGGGCAGTGTACTCTCCCCGCTACTCTTCGCAGCTTACATGTCCGATTTCCCCACGGAACAACATACTGCGACATGCCAGTATGCGGACGACGTCCTCATCATGGCACAAAATAAAAACGTGAGATATTGCCTCCCTCCCCTTCAACGACAACTCGACGCCGTCGACCGTTGGAGTGAAAAGTGGAGAATGGCTATTAGTCCGGGGAAAAGCTCCGCTCTCCTCCTTGGTAAGGTTCGCAATTGGCGACCGGATCGGTCACTTCGGCTCAGGCGAAGAAATATCCCATGGGTAACCTCTGCCAAATACTTAGGCGTTGTCCTCGATCGCGGGCTAACATATGCCCCACACGTCCGCGCAAAGGCCAAAGTTGGTCACGCTGCTCTCAGACAGCTCTACCCTATCCTCAAATCTACTATGCCAAACCACCTTAAATTAAGGATTTACCGGGCCATCATTCCGCCCATGATCCTTTATGGCTGCGAAGCCTGGGGATCAGCTGCACCTTCACACATCATAAAACTTCAGTCGGTGCAGAACAGGGCACTAAGAATGATCTTCAATACCGGACGTAGATTCCCGTCTCACATCCTACATACCCAAACAGGACTTCCCTACATCGAGGACTTGGTAAAGGAGCGATCCCGAACCATGTACTCGAAAATCAACTCCCACACCAATCAGCTGGTACGGGTATTAGGTCAATATGACCACTTAGCACCTAGAAGGAAGAAAAGCTACCGCTTACCCAAGGACGTCCTTGGATAAGGGTAACGCCACTCCCATCCTCCAACACATCATTACCCATCACCTATTCCTGCCCCCTTTCTGTATCCTCAATTAGGTATACAGAAAGAAACCTTTGCCCAGAACAAACACGCACGACAATACACGGACAACCTCCCATATCGCACAGATAAAGCCGCAGAAGCGGCTAGGTGCTGTGCGAAAAGACACACCGTACAGGAGAACCTGTACGACCTGATAATGGTTCTGGTTCTAGTTCTGGTTCTGGTAGTGTTGAAAGAACCTTTATATTAAATAGTTTTTGTTTTCTTACCTTCAGCTGCATGGAGTGTTGCAAATGGGAAAGCCGCTTCCTGTAAGGAAATAAATGGATGACAGTATTAATTTTATTTAGTATACTGACATTTTAGGAAAGATGTTCGTTCATCTACCTATTATAACGATAATATAATTACAACAATAATAGTAATAATAATAATAATAATAATAATAATAATAATAATAATAATAATAATAATAATAATAATAATAATAATAATAATAATAATAATATGACATTATTACATATAATGTAAAATTTCAACAACAAAGTTAACTTCATTTTATAAATGAAGAAATTCACAGCATATCTCTTTCACCAGAGCTTAATTGTTGTACCGACAATGTTCAAAGAAGTTCCAACAAAAGTACAAATTTTTAAGTTTGCCGAACGATCTCCAGACATTTTTACTTTGTCCTAGATATAGATGTGTGTGTGTGCGTGTGTGTGAACAATATAACTGAAACATGAAAGTTCCTTTGAATGCCAAACTTGTTTATCTTCAGCATATTCCTGTCAAGAACATCTCCTATACCACAAACTATCCCTTACGTAGGAAAATGTTCGAATTATTAAGTATAACAGAAATGGCCATAATAATCTTGCATAACATACCATATGCTTAAGATATTTGTACGACAAATGAAACGTGTATCTTGAATTTTCTTGGAACAGCCACAAAAGGTTTCTTCATTTGGAAAGCTTTTTGCATAACTGATAAACCGTAATCAAAAGAAAAAATTTACTACATAAAGCATCTACACTTTGTAAAACCGTACAACTTTAAAATCATATTTTGTGGCTTTAACCACCTCCGAGATATTCTTTGTTATTTGTTTCAATTTCCAAATATTTTCGTACAATTTTTATAGGTGGCAATACGCTAATACTTCCTTCTTTTCACGCGACCATGCAAGGAACATAGAATTTCCAAACCATCATTTTACAGCAATCAGTTTTTAAAAATATGACTATCGCTTAGGCCTACTGGATACTTTTTATGCTTATAACGAAATATGTAAATGTGAAATAGAAGTTTATCTAGATTAAAAAGTAGTAAATAGAAGCAAGATCAGTCTAAGGTACAGTGATCGAAGTCGTGCAAGTGCAAAGACACCAAAGACGTCGGAAAACACAAATATATAAACTTGAGTGAGACTTTTTTTAACGATGCCATGCCAGGTAAACCATTTAAAAGGTTACCTTACACAATTGTGTCCATATTAGGAAGAAAAGAAGTCGGTTTCTGTTCTTTATCTGATTATTACCCTTCCCGTATGTAGCACTTACACCCCCTAGGACTTGCAAGCCTGTGCCCAGGGTCAGACGCCTGTTGCGGAGCAGACGAACCTATGGACCGGACAGAGTGAAGACCTGGAAGCGGGTGAGCTTCCAGGTATGATAGTGAGGAAGAGGATGATATGAAGCGCAGGCGAAATAGATGACAGGAAAGTTGATGATGGAGTATTTGGTAGAAAGAGTAGCGGGGGAAACCGGAGAACCGGAAGAAATCCAATCCAGGTGTCGCTTCGTCTACCACGAATACCACATGCAGGTCCCTGGGATCGAACCTGGACCACCTTGGTGATAGACGAAAAAATAAATCGGAATCTATTATTTTCTGGAATTTTACTGTAACGATTTTAACTAAAATAACAATGATAAATAATATTTTACATCTCGATCTTCTTTTTCTTGGTCCATTGGAGGAATGTACAATGAAAGATAAGGGCTGATAAAAGTGCATAAGACTTTGTTAAGGAAGTTTTTGCAGCAACTAACTCTAGTCAGGAAATCACATTTCCTGTGATTTTGGATAGGAAGAAAATGATTTAAGGGTGTCCCATGAAAGGAATACTCATTTGGAATAATATTGGGGGCAGATGATAAGATATCGAAGGATAGGGAATACATATAAAGTGAATTATATATGTAGATGAATAAGAAAGCAGAGCACTCGCTGGGTTTACAATGAGGAATCTGCCCTTAGGTGGAACATGGATTAATTGGATGATTTAATGAAGATAAGAGCTGAAGGAGCAATAAAGGGCAAGGATAATTTGCAGATAATAAAGCAGAATTTCAACTACTCATGAAGTTCTGCCCATTTCAAACACCATTATTTAAGATAGCATCATTAGCTCTGCTGAGAAATGAAATATGGTTTAGCAACCATAAACCATTGAAGACTGTGACCTTTAGAATACCGTACTAGAATTTAAGATGCTATTATGAAAATCGAAGGTGCTTACTTCCAGCTAGAAGGTGCTGCTAAAAATCTTATGGATCTTTCGTCATAAAATAACGTTTATTGGGAATTTTAGAGGCAGTAAATGTGATTACTCTTATGCTGGGTCATGTTATTGGCGCATGAAAGAAGTTTATAACTCCAGACTTGGAATAAAATACTGTTTTACGAGTAAAGTACTTTTTCTTGTAAAAACGCCATATGAAAAGTAAGGAACAGGCAGATACGCGCAGAGTTTGGTACCTCTGCTAATAGGGGGTATTCGAGAAGCTATTTCAAAATTATACTATTCTTACAAACTCTTATTCCTCAACCTACTTCATGTTAATCGAGATAAACATTTGTAGAAATTAACTTACTGTTAGTTTTCTTGTAGGAGCGTAGGAGCAAGGGGAATACAATAGGCTTTAAGCGACAGTCAAATGTTTTAAGAGTAGTCGCTATATGGCAACTTTAATATTCCGTTCTCTTTGCATCACCAAAAGATAAAAAATGAATAACGACCTCGCATTTGAGAACACCAATTTCAAAATTCCGGCAATTTAACAAATATATTTGACGTAAATTGTGTGTTTTAATGAGGTCTAAATTTTTGTGGGGTAAGATTTGGTCTATCTATTATACGAAAGTCGTCGGGAATAAGCAGCACTATATGGAGTATAGTCAGAAAATTCTACTACCGTAGTAGAGAAAGAAAAAAAAGTGATAAAACTTGGATAAAATAACTATTTATCAAGTAAGCTGTTACATGGAGTGTACAATCGAAGGCAAACGAATTCAGAAACAACGTAATAATAAAATGAATAAAGGATTAAACCCGCACACATTAAAAGAATTGAAGGACAAAATCAGGAGAGAAATAAAGTCAGTCAAAGTGAACGTTTGCCAGTAAACCAGAATTGTTTTCAGAGATACAGAGAACGTGTTCACGTTGAAGGTCAATTTCAAGATCTGGTGTGATGCAGGTAAGTCTAATGCAAGTTAGTGTTCCGTACCCGTGACTTGCCGGTTTTTTACGCATAACTCTGGCGGTGAGCGCGCCGGTTCCTTGCATCCACGTGGCGGTCAAAGAATGCATGGTATTTAATCCGCTGTGTTCTGCTCGCTCGGACCTCGGGTTGGCAATCTTCACATCAAGAATCCCAGTAAATGAATGCCGCGCTCGCTTCTGCAAAGATTTTTATTCTGAACAGCATTGGAAAGCATAAGACAGAATGACAAAGAACTCCTTTCACTCACACAGAAAATAAAATACACTACTGGTATTGTTTATCTTATAAACAAATGAGGAGGCACAGGTAGTTGTCCTGCTTGAATAAAATTATTAATAAATAAAAAAAATAGATCTTTATATTTTTGTGAAGGAGTGTAAGTACGAAGGCGTCCGTAAATGATTTACAGTAACCGATTTATACTTTATTTATTAATAAAATGATTTCGATGTATATGACATACCTCAATATTCTCCTCGCCAACAACACTCCTGTCATCTTCCTGCAACTTCATTACTACTTCACGGAACCATTGTTTGGGGTACTACGCACCCACTCGTGCCTACGATTCCTTATTGTTGCTAAAAGTTTACTTTGTAGTACGTCTTTCTTTTCAGGTGCGTGGTAGTGACTAATTACCATTTTCTCAAGAAGATCTGGAAGTTCAATCTTCATTTCCAATGGTCGACAACATATGTCAATTCTGCTCTTCATTTGGGCTTGTGTAACGTCCAATGAAATGCAATATGGACACACCTTTCTCACACCTTCTTTGACTAGTTCCTTCCACAAAACGATGCAGTATCTTTGCCCATGAAAGTCACCTTCCATTTCATCCATGGCTTTCTCTACTCAACAACAAACAAGCGCTGTTATTTCATTATACACACTCTTCACAACTGCTATCTGGTGTTTGCGTGGTGTACTAGGATCAGCTCATCATCTTACGAGATGACGTGTCCATAGATGGAGCGACGTGTTTTCAAAACGGAATTATATATCATTTGCGAACGCTTCTCGTATTATAAAGAAATGATAGAGCTCTTTAAAATAACTAACAATGCTTCATATCACGCAACAAGTTCCTTGTTTTTGTATCGTTTGAATAATAAAACCGAGTACTCGAAAAATACGCAGCGTAGACAGCATAGATATTGGTCTTAAGTACAAATTACGTCCGTTCACATACATCTACAAGTCGATACCAAAATACAAAAGTTCTTTGCGAGTGCTTTTCTGAAGCGTAAGGTTAAACGTTTTAAGCATGGGTGTACTAGCACACGGAAGTGGATACATATTAAACTAAAATTTCTCAAAATATCTGTATTATACCTCTAACAGCGAATTTCTCATGTTGCGAATAACAAGAAAGTCTAATACCAAAATGTTTAAAAGTTATAGTTTTCTAGAAAAAAATATTTTTATCAAAAAAAATTTATCACCTGGATGAATTATTATTGATTGAAGGTTCTTGATTTATGGCTATATTCATAGAAAATTGAATAAATGACAACTTTTTCCTTTGGCGTATTTCAATAGATTTAACGATTTTTGTGCAAATTAAATTTAAAAAACCCACACTTTATTGCAACAAAATGGCAACGTACTGTAGGTTCCTTTAAATTTAATTTACACAAAAACCGTTCAATCTATTGAAATACGCCAAAGGAAAAAGTTGTTTTTTGTTCAATTTTCTATGAATATAGCCACAAATCCAGAACCTTCAGTCAATAATAATTCAGCCACGTGAAGATAAATTGTTTTGATACAAATATTTTTTCTAGAAAAGTATAAACTTTTCAACGTTTTGGTATTAGACTTTCTTGTTACTCACCACATGAGAAATCATTTCACTTCCAGCCTGTATAGCCGGCTGTCTTGGAATAACAGCTAATATATTTGTGTGTGTTTTGGTAGGAGATATAAAATGACCAAGGAGAAGAACAATAGGAACAAGAATGTTAATTTATATTCACTTTAACATTGGGTGTTGTAGGTGTGTGTTGTAGTGTTTAACGCCCGCTTTTACTACTACGGCACCGCAGGCGGTGACACTGATGATACATGAAGATGGAGCACCGGTGGAATGAGATGGCGGGGGAAACTGGAGCACCCGGAGAAAACCCGCCCTGACGCCGCTTCGTCCACCACGAATACCACATGCGGGTCCCTGGGATCGAACCCGGGCCGACTTTAACATTGTTATTTTTGTATTTTGAAACTAAAACGCAATAAATTTACCGAGAAAGTATTTAAGTATTTAAGTTTAATATCTTTCAAGAATGCGATAGGAAGATTTTGAAGAAAATAGCCCTAACCTAAACCACCCTTTACATGGACAAATGTTTACTTTATTGAAAATGACTAACGATTTTGATTAAAATGTCATATGTTTGAGATATTTCTATTACAAATGAAATGTGTATCTATAATTTTCTGGCTATAGCCCCTATAGTCGTGTTTGTTCTGGGCGACTTTTGCATAACTAGCAAACCGTTAGAGATAAACCAAATCACACTATACAAAAAATGTACATCTTGCTAAAATACACAATTCTGAACAAATTTCCTTGTAGGGTGAACCATTTCGGAGATATTCCTTGTTATGTGTGAGAGTTTTGGAAAACTTTCGTGAAATGGAACATCGTTGTTCATTTTTATATCTTAAGTGTGCAAAGAGAACGGAATCTCAAAGATTTAAAAGATTTGACTATCGCACAAAGCCTACTGTATTCCTATATTCCCCTTGTACCTACAAGGAAATAAGCAATAAGATAATTTGTACAAATGTTTATCTCAACTAAGACGAAGAAGATATAGGAATAAGAGTTTGTAAGAATGGTTAGTACAAGAGTAGAGAAAGTCATGTGAGTGCAACACTTCACAGTTTTACAATATTGCGTCCACAATTTTTCTTCTTCACATTATACACAACTTGTAAAACAAGAAAGCAATATATACTTGTTCTCAATAAATGTACATAATGTTATTAATAAATTAACAACACAGTCACATTATTATTAAGTTGTAGACTTCAGCATGCACGCGGCAGGCAGTCCTTCAACAAATCTAACTGCCTTTCAAATGTTATCTCTCTCAAGTGGTTTTATGATCATGAATTGGCTTCCCCTACCATACGGGATGCACTGAAGTAGGCCACTTGAGTTAGCGTGCCTGGTTGGCTTAAAAGCATTTCTGCCTATCAGCCAAAGCGAGCCAAATATAATCCGGGACATTCTGAAACAGCGCTTTACAAAGTGATGGTGCTGTTTTATCCTCAAGAGTGGTGCAACTTGCGCAAACCTACTGGAACAAAAATGATTATACCTACTTAGGAGGATTCTAGACTCTTAATATCCTGTTGTAGGTACGGGAAGTCTTCATAAGACTTTAAATTTGGAAATATCTAAACTATTATTATTTATATATGCCAACAAACTTACTGTTGGTGTTTTTAAACACACAAGCCGTGTGTGGGCAAAGTTTAAGAGGAAATACGAACTGGATTGTGAATTTAATGCCGTTCTGGCAGTTTCTCACAATAGCTCAGTGGTTAGAGCAGCCGCCCGGTAAGCGGAAGGTCCGTGGTTCAAATGCCAGTTGTGGCATTGAATTTTTAAGTTCCAGTTCTACCTCTTAATCTAAACTATTATTTGTTTATGCCAACAAGCTTACTGCTGGTGTTTTTAAACACACAAGCCGTGTGTGGGCAATGTTTAAAAACAACAGCAGTAAGCTTGTTGGCATAAATAAATAATTACCATCTAATTCTAAAAGTTACTTAAACCCGGGACATGAAGTACTTACAGTTGCAAGTCACTCTTGGGGTAATTATCTCTGATGTGAGATTCCCTTGTGGTCTAACCGGGAAAAGTATGAATCAGCTGGGAATTTAATGTTGTACTGACAAGTTGGCAATCGTAGCTTAGTGGTTAAAGCAGCCTCTTGATAAGCGGAAGACCCATGGTTCAAATCCCGGCTATGGCATTGAATTTTTCAGTCTTGAATCCACCTCTTAAATATGTTAATTGTTAGAGTGGGAGCTTATTGAGTTTTGGACTCTCTGCTCAAAAATTCAATGTCGGAACTTCACCGAAAATATATGTTTTGAGGCCCCCTGAATACCCCTAAAAAGCATTTCAAAACAAACTCTGTGTGCGTTTTTTTGAGTGTGTGTGTGTATGTGTGTATGTGTGTGTGTGTGTGTGTGTGTGTGTGTGTGTGTGTGTGTGTGTGTGTGTGTGTGTGTGTGTGTGTGTGTGTGTGTGAACAGCATAACTGAAAAACGAAAGAATAGCTAAAAACTAAAGTTTCTATTTAAGTTCAATATCTTCAAGAATGCAATACTAAGATTTTGTAGAAAATTCCTCCAACCTAAACTTCTATTTAAATGAAAAATTTTGATTTGGTTCGAAATATCTTTAACGGTTTTAATTAATCTGCCATATGTTTAGGATATTTTTATAACAAATGAAATGTATATTTTGAATTTTCTGGCCATAGCCTATGTAGTCTTGTTTACTTCTAATGATTTTTGTATAACTAGTAAACCGTAAGAGATAGACCAAATCTTACAACGCAAAGCTGTAGCTCTGGTTAAGATACGAATTTATGTTAAGTAATATGTATCATTCTTCCTGTATCTTTATTTCTGCAATTGAAATACTTTAACATATTCAGTTTTTAGTGTCTTTTCCATTTGATGTTAAAATGAGTCGTTTAGCCACAAAAGATCTTAAATATTTAGATTCAATAGTGTCTATTAGAATAAGTTTGCAAACATGCGCTTAGCAACATTGTATATAGAGCGGAAGGTCAGGAATACTGACAGTAAAGATATACAGTAAAATCTTTCGTGATATTACAACCGACAAACGGTTTCTTCTCGTAACCTTTCACAGGCTTTCTCCACATTCTCTGTCTCGCATTCACCAACTCCGACGGTATAGTTACTCAATACTCGTTAAAACGTCTTCATTTCGACGCTCTTTCTCACTCACTGACCATTTCAAAAACTGCAACCGTTTCTCTGCTGGTTTCTTTCTCCTTATATAGACGAGATGACGTCATATGATCCTTTGTGGAACTTCCGCAAACACGCCGGCCGCCGCGCTTATTGTTATTAGTCACGTATACACGAACAGTCGCACGAGGCAGGCAGACCTTGAGCGCTTGTGTTAACTTGCCGGCCTGGTGTGTGGTGTGAAGTAGCTTAACCCCGACCATAGTTTGTTGTGCGCCGCGCCGACAACCTACAGTTACCACTGTGCTCAAGACGTTAAGGTAAAACCTTAAGCTGCTTAACGTTTGAACCCAGACACTAAGAAGTTCAAGTCAACTTCTTGTTTTGTTTACATTGTCAGTTCACTGGCGATGTATATAATAGCGGAATAATAACAGGGTTTAGATAGAGTTTAATGTTTCAGGCAGATGTTGGTAAAGTTACAGACTGGGCAATTGTGTGCAGTTCAAAAACAGAATTCAGTAGTGAGCATTGTTCATTGCGTCCGTGCGGAGGTCCCGCGGGAGGCCTGGACAATGTGGATGAGGTCATCTCACTTGATGTAAGCATGAATCTCTGGCTGACACAATTCTTCCTACCATTTCTCAAAGGGGGCCACGTCCAGGAGCGCTTTTACATCCTCCTGATACCATACATCATTTTAATTACTCCGCTCGTGTGCTACTCTACAACAAATGGGACGGCTTTGCTTACTTAGCCAACACACACGGTTACTTCACTTCATAATACTAGAACCTGCGGCTCCCTTCGCATAATTGCCATAATTAATTAGTTGTTTCTCCTGCCTGTGCAGTGTGTGCGTGCGTGTGTGCGTGTGTGTGTGTGTGTGTGTGTGTGTGTGTGTGTGTGTGTGTGTGTGTGTGTGCGCGTGTGTGTGTGTGTGTCCACGAACAACCTAACTCAAAAACGAAAATTCATTTTACTACGAAATTGGGATTTACCTTCAGACGTGGCACGAAAATTCTCAGAAAAATATCCCAACCCAAACTACCATTTACGTGGAACATGTTAAATTAGTTTTAATTATCGCAAAAATGGTTCTAACGAATATGAATAAAATGCCATACTTTAAAATCTTTGAATTTTGTGCGAGTAGTTCGTAAAAATGTACACAATTTTTTTTCAAAACATTCAATTTTTACTTTCTCTACTGCTAAGTAGTGGAAGTCTTGTATTCCTCCCAAAAATTCAATGTTGAGATTTCACCGAAAATTTATATTTTTAGACTCACTAAATCCAAAAAAAGTATTTTTGGAAAAAGGTCCGTATGTGTGTCTATGCCTGTCTATGTGTCTGTCTGTGGACAGCATAACTCATTGGTATTTATCTTTAATGTCTTTCAAGGATACGATACGAAGAGTTTGGAGAAAATAGCCCCACTCTAAACTACCCCTTACATGGAAAATTTTTCGAAAACTTAGATTTTCTTGAAAATGGTTGTAATGATTTTGATTAAAATGCCATATGTTTTAGATATTTGTATGATAAATGAAATGTATATCTTGAATTTTCTGGCTATAGCCTATGTAGTCCTGATTACTCTGGATGACTTTTGAATAACCCGTAAAGCGTAAGAGATAGACAAAATCTTACTGTACAAAAAATGTAGATCTTGCTAAAACACACAATTTATGTCAGAATAAATTTTGTTGTAGAGTGAACCATTTCGAAGATATTCCTTGTTATTTGTGTCAGTTTTGGAAAACTTAAAAACTTTCGTGAAATGGATCATCGTTCTTTTTTTTTATGTTAAACTTGCAAAGAGTACGGAATCTCAGAACTTTAAAATATTTGGCTATCGCTGAAAGCCTACTGTATTCTAGTATTCCTCTTGCACCTACAAGATAATTTCTGCACATGTTTATCTCAACTAACACAAAGAACATATAAGAACAAGAGCTTGTAAGAATGGTTAGTACAAGAGTAGAGAAAGTCATGTGACTGCAACACATCAGATTTTTTTATTTTTGTGTCATATAGTGGTCCTGACTTTCTAGTTCTTAAAAAACAATTAGACCTCGGATATAGTATTGTAGAAATTTCTTTTCAATATTTATCCTAACCAAAAGGTTCAACTTTTTAATCTGAAGGGGTAAAAATTAGGAGACACAGCTCATTCGTACATTATTTTGAAGCTTATTAGGTAAGAAAGGATGTAAACCAATAATATAATTTTAACATAAATCACAAAAAATCTTTAGCCATTCTAACAAAAATCAGCTGGAAAAAAAGCAAGTTTGGATATCAAAATTGATAACTTTTTAAACAGCCAGTTTACTTGACGTAATTGTGGTTTAAATCACTGTGCATGCATCACTCAAGAATAGTGTCCGTATTTCTAATTTATTATACGAATCATTAGAGAAAAAATTTAAAGAATCTCTTTCTAACGTATGTTCTTTGAGTAATCCATGGATATTCGATGTGAATACAACGTAAAGAGTTTCGTGTATTATCACGAATTAATTTTGTTCAGCTTTAACCTATTATGTAGCAATAATACATTTCAAAGTCAACAAGCTCGTATATTGCGAATAACTTTGGTCAAAATTGAGGTATTTTTTGCGCCATAATAATTTCCGTTTACCTTGTTTTTCGTTAAGCTTTTCCTCCGCGTTTCTTTTTCCCCTTCAATCTCCTTTTTTACTATTGGCGTAGCTACTTTTCGCCAACTATGTAAGCTTGTATATCTTTGCATTATTGGTTGTGCACATTTGGTGGAATTAAAGAAAGAAAAATAAAGCCCTAATCTTTGTGTAGGCTTTCATAGCAGACTCGTTTTTCAGTTCAACCTGCCATCAACACGCAATGTTTACAGCTGTTGCTGCCACCGCCACCTGCTGGTAGAGAGGAAAATGCCACTTTCATTTGTTTCACTGTTGAAGCGTTTCCGAAATTATTATTTACAATATGAGGACTTTGCACGCGGCAGCTATGTCGTTTGCAGTATATGGAACCGTAACAAACGCACGTATGAGCAAATAGGACACAAGACTGGCAGTTACAATACGGCCAAGAAAAAGAGAGTGCATTTAGCTTCGGTCCGAATGATTTATTACGGCCATACTCAGACATGAAATAAACTAAGAGAAAGGCCCCCCCTTTTTGCACCACATAACCGCAGGATTCTCTGTTGTATCCTAGAACAATTAACTAGCTTATATTGTAAACATAACCAAAGTTGGTATTTAAGTTTAATGTCTTTCAAGGATGCGACACGAAGATCTTGAAGGAAATAGCCACACGCTAAACTACTCTTTACATGGAACTTTTTTCGAAAATTTATTTTCTTGAAAATGACCAACAATTTTGATTAAAATGTCATATGTTTGAGATATTTTTATGACAAATGAAATGTATATCTTGAATTTTCTGGCTCTAACCCCTGTAGTCGTAATTACTCAGGACGACTTTTGTTTAACTGGTAAACCGTTAGAGATAGACCAAATCATACTATAAAAAATGCACATCTTGCTAAAATACACAATTTATGTCTAAATAAATTGTCTTGTTTCAGAGATATTCCTTGTTATGTTTGTGAGTTTCGGAAAACTTAAAACTTTCGTGAAATGAAACATCATTATTCATTTTTTGTAATTGTTAAACGTGCAAAGAGAACGGAAACTCAAAGCTTTAAAAGATTTGACTATCGCTCAAAGTCTTCTAATATTCCCCTTGCACCTACAAGGAAATAAGCAATAAGATAATTTGTACAGATGTTTATCTTAACTAACACGAAAAAGATATAGCAATAAGAGTTTGTAAGAATGGTTAGTACAAGAGCAGAGAAGGCCATATGAGTGCAACACATCAGATTTTTATATGTATTTCAGGATAGGGACAATATTAGCAACATTTGCGAGGTGCATAAAGAAATGCCACTGTTTTATTCCATCATCATTTGCTAATCTCCAAATCAAACAATAAAAAAACAGGGCGATATTTGGGGACCTTACACATATAGGGCTATTATAAATGAACAAAGCAACGTGATACTAGAGCAAGACTTGACGGATTGCGCTTCAGCTTGGATTGACAGTCACCGCACTCGCCGTCCGCAACATCATGAAGGCAAATGAAACGGCGAGTGCTTTAGATTTTAAGGCCAAATAGGATATTTAACTGGCTTTGTACCATTAAAATAAAGCACAGCATTCAACCTTAAACTCTGCTCTTTCTATTCCCTTTTCCAGTATATTTAATTACTGAAACTGCTTCTTGATAGAATGTCTTGAAGGCTTCTAGTTTACAAGTTGTTTGATCTAGTTACATAAGCCAACATAAGCCAAGAACTCGCTAAACAAATGTTTATCGCGCGAGTTTTGAAAGTGCTTTCATAAATCAAACGCAACATAGATTATCAACTTTGTACCTATAATGAAGAGTATAAATTGTAGTGGGAAGAGAGAGTAACGTAAATGAACAATGACCGACACCCAATAGTGTATATTTATTTAGTTCTAACATGGCATCTACTGAACAGAAAATGCGCTGCAGTTCACTATGTTTTTAATTGATGCAGTAGCCATGTTTATTTCCACAAAAATTAATCAAGCTCAGCTTCAACATAAACACCAACTCTCATCTGAGTTTATTTTTCAATTACATACATGTTTATTACAGGAGTATGCGCTATTATAGTACCTTGATTATTAAGTATCAAATATATCCATCTACCTATTCAAAATTTGTGTTATGTCCGCAAAAGTGTTCAATAAAATAGTCGCGCTACATAATATAGACTCAGGCCTGGGGAGGAGTACTCCGAAGGTGTGAACAGAGTAGTCGCTCCCTTCTTGCAGAGCTACTAGCACCATATATACACACTCGTAACCTTGACTCACTCCTTTCTGTCTTTCTTCACTTCCTCTGTTTCTCAAACAGCTAACTTAGACGATACAATCATTCGAGAACGGCTCCGCTATCTTTCCTCACGACGACCAAACACCCAAGCTGACACATACACATTCACATATAAACTAAAAAGTGTCTCTGCTACGACACATGTCTGTAAATAACTACTAACAACTGATTGCTCTTATCGTCTCGCCTCGTTATATAGCGAGGATGAGCTAACGTGAACCTTTTCTCGAATTTCACCTTTTCTCAAATCTGTACAAATACGCCAGTCGCTGGACACTTCTCGAATAATCTCGAAAATCCCTTTGACATGCCGCGCTCATCGTTATCACGTGTTTGTTCGCGGTGTATTTCTGTTGTTATAGACACATAAACAAGAACTGTGGTGTCATGGAAAAGGAGTTTCGTAGCTTGAAAGGCATTACAGCATAGCAAAACTACAAATCTTAAGCATTTTGAGGACAACAATTAATTTTTTTAGGTGTTGTCTGCATTTTTCATTAAAACCACACATCTGAACTCGCTTAATTGATATCATACGTCACTGTGTATCAATATTCAGCGCTGGGGATATAAGTAGCCGCCCTAAATGTATCGTGATCCCCTTCCTGCACACCTGTGTACCTCTTCCAGACGGGAAGTGCTCTGCTCTCTATATAGGAAGGAGCCCGTCGCGTCGCGTACGTGAGCAGATTATCCCAAAGTGTAGGTAGTCTCCGTAGCAACAACACTACTCTCAGCTTGGGACACGTAAAGGAAGACAAACGACGTGGCTTCCATTACACGTTATGAAGTTGCCTTTTTCTTTCTAATTTCACGGTAAGCATCCAATAAACCTACTTTATTCTGCAAAAACGACAGACAAACGAGCTTCAATTATGCAAATGCGAAACTGAAGCACTTCTTTGGTTGAAGAGAACTCTTTTTACCTTCAAATGTTGCTGCAAGTTTTGAGACTATATCACAAAGTAGAATATTCCATAAGGGAATATACGTTGTAAAAGCATAAACAACATATGCTACGAAAATTATAAAAGCCCCCTGTTTATTTATATCCCCTTGAACTTACATTTTATTCTCTTATACCAGGTGTTTGCAACAGGAGTTGGGATTGGCCAAAACTAGAATAAATGTTACTAAAAACATAGATCCAGAAACACCAAGCAGAGGTTATGATTATTCCTGCCATTCTGTCCTCTAGTGACATCTGCACGTTATGTCGATACTACTACAGGAGATGCTACAGGTGGTTACCATTCATTTTTTCACATCCTTCAACTCCTCTTCTCAAGTAATCCAAAACTCTTTCGATCATACCTGATTGCTCTCGGATTTGGACACGCTCTTGTAAAACATGCACATTGCCGATGGTTTTAGCATACATCAATGCCTTTAATTGTCACCATAGCCAAATCTCCAATAGATTAAGGCTTGGAAAATGGACAGACAATGCTACTGGACCTCTTTGACCAATCCATACGTTGGATGAAGTACATTGTCTGGTGTAAATGTGCCAACACAGGTAAAATTGCCAATATTTTAAGATGTATTTGCTGTCGGACAAATGTTTATATGAATATTTAATCTAGGTTTGTGCAATCAGATACATCCTGTAAAATAGTCAATGAAACTAAAGCAACTAATTCTCGAAAACGGCTCTAACCATTTTGATTAGAATGCCATACGTTTAAGACACTTTTATAGGAAATGTGATTTACATTTTGAGTTTTCTAGCTATATTCCTGTTTAGTCTCGATAAATTTTACATAACTGGTAAACCGTAAGAGATCTACTAAATCTTACTACACAAAAATTGTAATCTCGTTGAAACACATAATTAACATCTAAGTAATGCATTTCTTTGTGGAGTGAATCATTTCGTTACTTGTCTGAATTTTCCAGTTTCTCGAATGAGAGGTTGTTATTCATTTCTTTTCTCTCTTGGGCATGCAAAGAAAAAGCAATTTCTGAACCATCGCTTAAAGCCTATTTTATTCCCATATTCCTCTTACAATTACAAGGAAATTAGCAGTAAGATAATGTGTACAAATGTTTATCTCAACTAATACGAGGAAGATATAGCAATACGAGTTTGCAAGAATGGTTAGTACAAGAGTGAATAGAGAAAGTCATGTGAGTCAAAGAGTTAGGTCGATGTGTTTGTGTGTGAACAGCGTAATTCAAAAACTGTTGACTCAAACAACAACGCTAAGGGATAAATACCAGATGCATAGATATATTCTCCGCCACTAAGAATCTCCTAGCATATAAGACATTGTAATGTTAAAATGAAATTGAGACTAATCTAAATATTATTATTGCTATAATTTAGCACTTTCACTATGAAAACAAGCAATTAAGGTTTCTTATTTTAGAAGTTTTCGTATACACCAAACTGGATCCATTGCAATCGTATCAGAAAACTGAAATGTTTTCATTTTGCCAGGTTTAATTGAGATTTATGGAAGCTTTTTGCATCGATCCTAAATCACACGACTGACCACTCACTTCAGCTTACCAATTGATATTTACATAATTCTACTCGATATCCATTAATAACTTTCCATCGCAACGAACATAAATCTGTCAAGGGTGCAACATTTGCGTTATAAAACACACATGTCGAAACCAAAGCAAAAACTTGGACATGCAATTAAGGCCGGGCATGCTACTCTTGCTGAATTTTGATCGTCACTAACATCAGCTATTGCACATTCTTCGTTATGGATATGCTTTTTACATTTACCTGCTAAAAATGAAAATGTCAAACATGCAATGACTCTAGAAATGTTTGTGATCTGGTAAAATTATCCAATTTAAGATTAAGTACACTAACATACGCGCGCACACACGCACACGCACACGCACACACACACACACACACACACACACACACTTCCTTAACTAGGCTCGAAATGCCCTATCTTGCCAATGCTAAGTTTCACCCATTGTTTCAATAAACAGGTCGGTCGCTTGTAGGGTAGTGTAATGTCTTTGGAACTAACGATTCTGATTGGTCTACACCCGCACAGTAAACATGGAAGGTTGCTATTTGTTTATGTTCAGGAGACACCACGCTGCGGTGATTATTTATGTACTGAGCTAGGGAAAGTGACACACAATCTGCAGTGTTGCCAGCTTGTTTTCGACAAAACTAAAATACCCCCGTTGGAGACGGTCAGAGACAAAAACGCAAGATACAAAATGTGTTCCAAATAGCGAGAGCTATTACTGGTTTAAATTAATATAATGACTTCCCTAACATCCTGCATTTCTGGTGAAATCTCGACATCGAATTTTTACAGTAGAGAAAGTAATAAATATAATTTTTAATACTTTAGTTCTTTAATTTATAAATTATTAGAGTAAAGTGGATTAAATTTAGAATGTTTATGTTTGAATTTCAGTACAGGTATTTTATTTATTATTAGTTCAGAAGTTCGAAATTTTCAGTCACACATATCCTTAAGAAATATTCTCAATCTAGCAACTGCTTAAAAGATGAAAACTATACGAACTTTGATATCATCGTCTATGTTCTGTAACACCTATAATTTTTTCCAGTGTGCAATTAACCTTCTGGACTGTCGAAGTCTCCTACTGAACCCAAGGTTACGGGTTCAAATCCCGCCCAAATCAGTGTGCTTAAAACGACAGCTCCAAGTCAGTGGATTTACTGGCATGTAAAATAACTCCCGTGGGACAAAATTCCGGCACACCGGAGACGCTGATATGATCCTGGGAATTGACAGTGTCGTAAACAATAAACTATATTTTTATATTGGAATGATATAAGAAGTACTGTGCAGCCAGGAATAACGATCCATACATTTCTTTGACAGTCAAATATTTTGAACGGTCACAGGCAGGAAGATGATTTGCTGAAATCTTGCTTATTTGTGTATACCATTGCCTATAAACACAGTTGAAAAGTAAAGAAACTCATTTCTGAATAACCATTACTGTAAACAGTTAAGGTATCTGATTGTGTATTCTGCCTGTAGATGGCAACAGTGCCTTGAATTTGCTTTTCAACTCGTGCAATAAACTTAATTGCTTCCAGAGGAAGAGTAAATAGGGGAAATTCTCCTCACACCCTTCTCGCGCAACAGAAACAAGTGAGTGCAGATTATATGATCTTCCCTCCTTCCGCGAGATTATCATTGTAATAACATTTCTACAGTTTGTCTTCATTTGTATTTCTATCTGCTCCCTCTAGGTTTTAGCAAAACTTGCAAAATCCTGGAAAATATTACCTCGTTATTTTTTACTTTCTCTACCAAAAATTTGATGTCGAGATTTCACTGGAAGTATATGCTTTGAGGTCCCTTGAATCCAAAAAAAGCAGTTTTAGAAAAAAGTTCGTGCAAGAGTAGAGACAGTCATGTGAGTGCAACACATGCTATATATTGACCCTATTGACTTCAACAAATATAATGCAATGAGTTTCTTTATCCACTTTGTTTATCTTTATCTTTCTTACGAAACCATTCATGCAAAAGCTCTAATTTTTAGCAATTGAGATAACTGTCCCATGCCTCTTGCGCATAACCACAAACAGAACAATGTGACTGGAATATTCAAACCAATATAAACAAATATATTGGAAATTACTATCGTTCTCAACCTTAATCTCTTTACAGACATTTTGTGTTTTAAACAGATATCCATTTTCATTTCATAACCTCACATCTATGTCTGATGTGTTACCAGTTTTGCAGACATACGCAACATATATTCAAAGAATGACGCCTTCAAAGGTCTTTCGCAAAAAATTCAGTATAATGATCATTGCCGTTGGTCACAATTGGAATAATAAAAAAGGACAAAGAATAAAATGAAGAGTATTGATTTGAGGAATATTCCTGAAAGTCATCCGTCGCTTTTTCGGAAAATGCTTACACAAAAACCACTTTTTTATTTATTTAACACATAATTTGTTTTCCTTCCAGTTTTTGACACTTTTTAGCCACTTTATCTACTACGTATTACTCACAGTAAATAGAGGAAGTACTTAATCTGTACTTCACCCTAAATTTGACAGTAAATTATACAGGAAATGCACGTTTTGAGGCTCCCTGAATGAAATAGTTATCAAGGGTAAAGAGGACTGCATCGGCTATAGCCAGACAATTAAAAATATAAATTTTGTTTGCTATAAAAATATCTTAAACATATGGTATTTTAAATAAAAATCTTTGGAGCCATGTTGAGAAAATAAAAATTTCCGAAAATTTTTCCATGTAAAGGGTAGTTTTTACGGTGGAGGAACCTTTTTCAAAATCTTAATGTCACACCACTGAAAGATATTAAACATAAATACCAACTTTGGTTTCTAACCGACCTTTCGTTTCTGAGTTATGGCGTCTACACAAACGGACATTTTTCTAAAACTACTTTTTACTTTCTCAACTGGTATGTAGAGGAAGTATTCTATTCCACCCAAAAGTTCGATGTCCAGATAGCTCCTGAAGTCAGAAAAAGCTCCGTGTGTGTGTGTGTGTGTGTGTGTGTGTGTGTGTGTGTGTGTGTGTGTGTGTGTGTGTGTGTGTGTGTGTGTGTGCGCGCGCGCGCACGTGTGTCTGCGTCTGTCAGTCTGTGGACAGCATAACTCAAAAACTTAAAGTCGGTTAAAAACCAAAGTTGGTATTTAATTTTAATATGTTTCAAGAATGTGACACAAAGTTTTTGAACAAAATAGCCCCACCCTAAAGTACCCTTTACATGAAACATTTTTTCGAAAATTTTGATTTTCTTGAAAATGGCTCTAACTATTTTGATTAAAATGCCATAAGTTTAAAATATTTTTATAGCAAATAAAATATATATTTTGAATGTTCTAGCTATAACCCATGCAGTCCTCTTTATCCTTGATAACTTTTGGACAACTGGTAAACCGTAAAAGATAGACCAAATCTTACTCAACAAAAAATGTAGATCTGGCTAAAACGCACAATTTATGTCTAAATAGGTTTTTTTTTTTTTTTTTTTTTTTTTTTTTTTTTTTTTTTTTTTTGTAAGAGTGAACCATTTTGGAGATACCTATTCCTTGTTATTTGTGTTAGTTTCGGAAAACTTAGAACTTTAGTGAAATGGAACATCGTTGTTCATTTGTTTATACTTATGTTAAGTGTGCAAAGAGAACATAATCTCAAAGCTTTAAAAGATCTGACTATCGCTCAAAGAGTACTGTATTTTAATATTCCCCTTGCGCCTACAAATGTTTATCTTAACTAATACGAAGAAGATATAGGAATAAGAGTTTGTAAGAATGGTTAGTACAAGAGTAGAGAAAGTCATGTGAGTGCAACACATCATTTTCTTGTATTCAGAAGGTCTCAAAACATATATTTCCAGTGAAATCTCGACATCAAAATTTTGTGTCGATTACAATGCTCCCCCTACTTACTCTACGTGGTAGAGAAAATAAAAGATGTATCGTGTCACAGAATAAGATACTTCCCTGGTATATGTAAACATTTGACAGAAGCCTGGCTGGTACTGTAACTGCATAAAGCATTATACAAGCCACTTCCCCCGAGTGAAATCAAGATCAAAGTGCTGTAGTGGTTTTATTTCGGTTGGAATTTTGCCCGATGGTAAATAAACGCGACCTCGCACGTTAATTTGGTGATGATCCCCTGCTGGGATGAAGGCTCCCCTTTATTTCAATTGAAATTAATCAAACCGCGCCATCGCCTCCACTAATGTTTGCGTTGTTTTAACTGCAAGCCATTATATTTCAGTTTGTGTCGTGAAAAATTCAACATGGTGTTTTATTTTCCCTTCAGCACCTTGTCCGCGTGGAGTGCTGGTTGATCGACCTGCGGCAACAATTAATGCCCGAGCAAACATACGCTTGAGGACACTTCACTTGTCTGTCCGTCCGCTAACATGACGTTACAAAAATGCAACCTTTGTTTCAGGTGCAGGGATTCCGACATATGCGAGAGAGGAAGGAAAAAATCTGTTGTGTTGCAATCACAAGACTTTCTCTACTCTTTTACTAACTATTCTCACACACACACACACACACACACACACACACACACGCACATACACACACACACACACACACACACACACACACACATACACACATACATACATACATACATACATGCTGGTCGAAGTAATATTTGAAGAAATTATCTTATTGCTGATTTTCTTGCAGGTGGAAGGGGAACATGGGAATACAGTAGGCTTTGATTAATAGTCTAATCCTTCCATTTGAGAATAGTTTACTGCAAAACTAACAAATAATAAGAAATACCTCCGAAATGGTTGACCCCAGAAATAAGTTCTCCCTCTCTCTCTCACACACACACACACACACGCACGCACGCACGCACGCACGCACACACACACACACACACACACACACACACACACACCTTTTTCTAAAAATGCTTTAGTTTTTAGTTTTATTCAGGGGCCTCAAAACATATTTCCGGTGAAATCTGTACATCGAATTTTTGTGTTGAATACAACACCGTATACTTTAGGTAGTAGAGAAAGTAAAAAATTTTAAACTCTAACAGTCAGACTCTGCCCATCAAACAATTTAGGCGTATAGCTTTCACGTGACTTTTTCTACCCACTGTTGTTTACTTTAAATACCTAGAAACAATTCATATGAAAGTTTGTGTGCTCCGTGTTAATCAAAATAAACCTTTGCAAAAATAGTTTCATTACATATTTCGTTGTAGGTAAAAGGAAATAGACTATATCGCATACACACATATTTTACAAAATTTTACAAGAGGAGCTTCGAATTCAAAGTATATTTTTATGTTTCCGTTTAGTTTTCTGGAGTACAGGAATGTTTAGTGTATATTTGTAAATACTATAGCGATTTAACTAATGGAGTTATGTGGCCGCCGTTCTAAACCCATGGGTTCGTTCATGGGTTTCCTCGGGCCACCAAGCAAATGCTGGGAAAGAAATTATATTCCCCGAATGTTCCGTTCCTTCCTTTCCATCCGGTCTTTCGAGGGTTGGAAGTGACGACAATAGGAGACGGTGACTGCTATAACAAGGCCTTGCGCAGTTCTAGGCGTACAGGTGGCGTTGTGGTCGTCTGTCCTGTTGGGCAGTCTGACTGTCGATTTCTACAGCTGGCGCCTGCACGCATAGCTACATCAATAGCTATTGTTTTTCGGATGTTTTTTGCAATTGCCAAGTCGTAGCTACGTATTCTGAAATTTGAGTGTAACTTATAAGCTACGTGAATCGGAAAAAAAGAGTGGTTATGAAAGCTGAAAAATAGTTTCTGTTGAATGGTATCTTCTATATTAGTATCTTTTTCAGATAGGCAACTTTCCCCAATCTACTTTGTGCTTTTATGTCTCAGTCAAAAGATGGATAAACCGTTGAACATTTGTCTATGAAGATTATTGCAGGGACACCAAAAAGGATATACCAGAAAGTGCCTGAATACTTAGGATAGGTACAATATCTAATGTTTGAGAATCATAAAATGTTGATATCTTGCATAGATTGTCACTAATCTCGAGTTTCTGCAATCCAGATTAAATTGAGGGATATAAAAATAATCTAACGCTAATTGCCTGTTCCTCAACAGAAGTTCCAATAATCGAAGCTCTGTTTGACGGAAAATCAATAATAGCTTATACAGGCTGGAAATCACAAATTCACGAAATAACAGGACTGATATGGTGTTACTTCTACTCAAGGATTTCGTTCTGTAAAATGGATTTTCTACATCGACATATCTGAGTTTCGTACCAATATTATGCGTTCTATATGTAAATAACGTGACAAACCAAAGGTTCAGTTACTTTAGTCCAGCCTGATTTTTTATAACACATACTACAGTTTTTTGTGACCTTGAAACTCAACGCTGTTCAGTCCTCTCGTAACCTAGACACGCGCAATTTTCTGTCTTTCAGTTCTCTCTGTCTACCAAACCACTGGCTTGGACTATCACAGTCATAAAAACTTCTTCTCACAACAATAACTGCGATAATAGCTTTTCGCTCAACACTCACGATTCCGCCACAAAGCAGTTACAACTGTCCCAAAAATTCCTCCCAAATCACCGTCTCACCTCTTTACGTACCAGGAATGAAGTAGGATGGATGTTTCTGTAAAGTCACCTTTTTCTCGACATTTTCACAGGCAAGCCTCGCGAATATTTCGGAAAGCCCATTGTCTACCGCGCTGATTGCTATCAGTCACATACTCACAAGCAATGGCCACCACGTGCCATCGTTGTATTTAGACAAGAATATATACACTATTTACAAGTTAAGTACGTGGATATATTTACAAAATGGCATCAAGTTTTGGGACAGGAGTTGCTGGGACGTAACCAGGCAAGGGTTTTAATAGTCAAAAAAATTGCTGAAGTGTGGCATTTTTTATTAAAACTTACAGAGAGCTTTTTTGTTAAAATATACATGTACATAAAAGTTAAATTGAGGTAAACGAATTTTTTTTAAATATTAATGTCGGACCCTTGAAAGTCGCTGAACTAATGTCTGTGTTTCTTCTGTTTAGGAGTCCAGTAGGTATGTGGTCCAAGTTTAAAGCTTCATGCCTTGCACCGTCGGATCAGCTGAAGTCTTCTAGGGAAGGTAATGCCCCCGAAGGGGATTTACTTGGGAATCGTGACGACCATTAAGGCTCTACATTCCGTACAAAAATCCGATCAGACACGCGAGCAACGACTGGTGCAGTCGGAGCGACAAAAATACACTTAAATCGCCATGTGCTGAGAACTTCTGGGCTTCAGGCTCCCACATTTGTTAAATGTATAATTAGGAATCATTGTCTTATAGCGACAAGGAAAATGAATATATAAATTTTACCTTATTTATAACACCTTACCTAGGAGCATAGAATATTGTATAAATATGTATTAACTAGCTATGAAAAGCAAGAGATATAATATGGCAAATAATTCCTGTAATCTAAAAAATATTTAAAAACTACACCTACTTCTTTTTTCATTATTTATTTAGAGCTTAACTTGAATTTTGAAGATTTTCTTGTGAATTTCGAATAATACTGTGGTCATCTGCCAACACTGAGATCAAAAACTGTGTTTGCACTTTAAATACTTTAGCTATTGGCTAACAGTACAATTAAATCGATAAAGGATCCTTCCAAGAACACATCTTTCAATGCAAATTTAGTCTTCTTTATTGTTTCCCATTTTCCTGTTTTCTTTTCACAAAGAACACTACGGTATCTCCTCCCTCAAAGATTTAAATCCTTTTTGACATTAGTTTGTAAATAAATGAATAGTAATAAAATGACGCAGCTCTTACTAATACTTAAAACTTATGTTGAATTACTTTATTCGTAGTATTGCCATTTCTGAAGTACGTACGTTTTTGTTTAAATTGTCCCAAATATCAAGTCTATTGTGTTTTTAAGTATTTTTTATTTTTAATAAGATCATCACTATAATAAAAGGTGATTGCCATCTGATAGTCTTCTGCGTCCTACGAATTGCACTTTATCATAGAAAGTATCTGACAAAATTACGCAGAACTAAACGCTTTTGCTATATTGCGTAGGCCATGGCACGCAAGCCACGTCCATTTTCCTCCAGATGGAGTACAGTGGATTTTTGACTATAGAAATCGTTGGCTTGGAAGGGAAACAGAAGATTGCCACATGATAGGAGCTCGGCTTAAATTGCAAAGCATTGGATAAATAATTGCTTAATATCCTAAAATGTAGTATGGCTCAAAGAAAAACACGCAATGGAAAAGAGATTAAATTATTGTGGCGTTGACGAACTCCAAACGCAGAGCTTCCATTCCCTATCTTTTAATGTTCCGTGGATGACGTTATAATGATGTTGTCAAGGGGACAGAGTAACCTTGACTAAGTTTTGAAATGTAAGCTTGTGTGCTAAAAGAGTTTTGAATGTGTATTTGTGGTATTCGTGTAACTGAGAGAGTACTTGTTGAAAAAGAGAAAGTAAAGGTAAGTAAAAAGAGAATTGAAGACTAATTCTGCGATATTTGGTGTCAGGTGTGGGACAAAATTCCGGAATGCCAGAGATGAAAAATAAGATGGCCGAGATGTAGAGAAAATGAAGAGTAAATAAAAAAGTAATTGAAGACTAATTTAACGATATTAGTTATTAATACTTATTTAAATTTTAGGGTGGTGCAAGAGAGTAGCATCTACTACCGCGCTAACTAGAGGAGCAAATGCTCAATTTTGAAAGTAGAGCCATTGTTGTCACGTGAAGTGCTCATAATACACGCACAAGCAGTAGATATACATCATTGTCACAGAGTAGCAGTTGCAGCGTGACAAGGTGATCATTCAGGCTTCCATGGGACTAACCTGCATTTGGCACATCCGTCACACACGGCACTTTGTCTTCAGCCTATCGTCTTGTTCCATGTTCCTGATAACAACTCACATCTTCAAATACAAACATATCTCCAAAATATCTTACTGGTGATTCTGCATCCTAAATATTTGGTGAAACTCAGTGGGTTTAAAACGACCGATATTTTACAGTAAAGCCTTATATTTGTTTTCATCTCAGTTGGATGAGCTCTCTGTCGCAAAGCTGTTAGTCACTGGGGCCCTCTGACCTTGGGCTTTCTCGAGGTTATTCCCAGATCACTAGGCAAATGCTGAGAAGGACATTTACCTTACATCCCCCGCATCATCACTCTCTTTCATTTCAGTCCCTGTATCCGGTCTTTCCAGGTTGCAAGAGTCAGTACGATTGCTGCGGTGCAGCTTGTACTATGGAAATACGGTGTTCGGCTGAAGGGAGATGCTAGTCATGCGCAAGGGAGACTGATTGATCAGCGGTGCCCTCTCTGTGGTGACCTGGAACTCCGTCCGCTTGCACAGTAGTTCTGCCTGTGATACGTTCTGGCCGCCTGTAGTGCACTCTCATATCATCCTTACTCCCAGAGTCCGACGCACAATAAACTATCGCCTGACGTTCAGGAATTTCCTACGTGACAGACAAGACGCTGTTAGTCGTGATGTATCTGCGTACGATGTCAATTTGATAGTCCCAAAGTATTGCCTACAGCTGCATTCCTGAGAAGCGGCCGCAAGGCCCTTGAAAGCCTAATATTATTATAGCTCGCGCATTAGTTTTTGAACACCGAGGTTTACCAGAAGGACAGCGAGCTGGGATCTCCTCTCTCTCTTTAAATCTCCTATATTAAGGACCTTATCTCTCGTATTACTTGATGCAATATAATCTATAATCGTCTGCCCCCTCAACCTTCTTGTGTAGACACATGTGAAATAAATAGTTCACTGAGGGTAACGACATTACAATAGGATAACCTGTTACTGAAGTTAAGTGACCCACATAACGACTTTTATTTAAATATTTTATGCTTAAAATCGGTCGTACAAGCTGCAACGTGGTAGTTATCAAAAATATTTTATTATGAAATATAGCAGAGCAATATTATTAATTTCTAAAACCTGTTGAACTGCGTTACCAGCGTACCATAGACCAACAATCTGGTCACGTGTAGCTTCTGATGCGCACTACAGGCTGTGAAACAAACAACAGTAGCTTACTGAGTAACGATTTAGTGAGCTATCTAAATGATCAATACTTCCCTTTCATGTCGACGTGTCATTGGTTACACGTACAGTCACTAACATGCATACTGCTGTCATTGGAGAGGGGTAAAGAGAGGGAAAAGAAGAGGAAGCTACGAAGGCCTCGTTAAATAATGATACCCTTGCATTTTACTGAATTCACTTTCTGTACAGTTGAGACCGCCTTCTTAGAACATATCATTAAACTGTGGTTACTGGAACGAGTCTTCCGTTTAAAGTTAAACTCAAGTTCAACAGAGGATTAGCCTTTATAAAACTAAGCAAAACTTAAAACTATAGTTTAAACTTAACCAGGAGTTTAAATTTCCATTATAATACCGGGCTTATGTTAGTAATGCAGCCTAGCACCGTCTCGTGCTAGCCATTAAGGAGAAAACACTGAACCCTCGTTATTGAAGTAGAGGAAGAACTCTATGCGGAAATTTCAAAAGAAATACACGTTTTGAGGCCTATTAAACCCAAAAGATATTTGTAAATAAAGATTCAAGCGCAAGTGTGTGGATAAGTATGAGATAAAGGGGGGAGGGGCAGAGAGAAACATAACTCAAAACCTAAGCTTTAGACAAATACCAAACTTGGTAATGCAGTTCAACATCTTGAGAGGGCGTGGCAAAAGATTTTCTGTACTAATACCATGATAGGGTTCCCTATGACCATAATTTTGCGAGCGCGAAGAGTATTCCTAGAAATAATTAATAATTCATTTATTTAATATTGATATTAATAGTGATTTAAAAGCAAACAACTTACAATTTACAGTAACGTACATATACTCTAATTAAAATTTGTTCTCAGAGTTGGCATTACAAATAATCAAGTAGGCTGTGAGAACAACAACAACAATAATTTTAAAGCTTAATCCAGGGAAAAGAGCAATCAGATATATGATTAATACACACGAATTAGCGTTAAGAGGGTATTTATTAAAGAAAGCACTGCTTTATTTAAAATTAAGGTTGTTAATGGTACATAATCACTCAAGCTTCCACGGCCGGCATTAAAAATATCTCATCTTTGGATATAACCAATTTGAAGTGGCAAAAACCGGATAGCCAAGATATTGTTCAAGTTGCAATTTCAAAAAGTAAATGAAGATGTATGCTGTGTTTGTTTCATTACATTCACAGATGTGCAGGTTGCATTTCTTAATTTACCTAATAATTTTACTGCGCACGGATGCTTCGATATTCAAAAACCTAAGAAGACGTTTAGGTTGGCGAATCGCAAGATGACATAATCTGGCATGAGTGGAATAGAAGACAATGCTTCTAATACTCTTTATTCTCATTGCTAATTTTTATGTAGCTGCAAGGAGAATATGGGAATACAGTCGGGTTTGAGCGATAGTCAAATTTTTATAAATTCCGCATAAAAAACTGATTAAAGACTTTCCACTTGAAAAAGGATAAGTATTACAAAGCTCACACAAATAACAAAGAATATCTCCGAAATGGTTCACTCCACAAAAATATGCATTCAGACATAAATTGTATGTTTTAACGACATCTACATTTTTGTACAATGAGATTTGATCTATCTCTTACCATTTACCAGCTATGTAAAGGTCATCAAGGGTAAACAAGACCACATGGGCTATCTATAGCCAGAAAATAAAACATACATTTCATTTGCCATAATAAGATGTTAACATGTGACATTTTAATCAAAATCGTTGAGGCGATTTTTGAGAAAATCGAAGTTATCGAAAAATTTTCCATGCCAAGCGTAGTTTAGGATGGAGGAATTTTATTCAAAATATTCATGTCGCATCCATGAAAGATATTAAACTTAAATACCAACTTTGGTTTTTAACAGACTTTTCGTTTTTGAGTTATGTTGTCACACACACATTTTATGAGGGACTCATTTTATTCCCAGAACTCATTCTATTAGCTGAAATACAAGATCTACTGTTTGAAAACATGAACTGTGGTATCAATATTTGTCCTACTCAGTTATTTTTCCTTGGTTTCTAGCACAGTTTATTCGAAGCAAACAAGCGATAGCATATGGGGAAGTAAACAACCAAACACAGAAACTATTTCAGTGTTGCCAGCCTCGAGATGTTTTCCTGACCCTGGTTGTATGAACGGCTCTTGTTTGGATAGCTGCTAGTGTCCCTCGTATATTTCTAGGAGTTAAATTCAAACTTGCGGTGCTTTCTAGAACTAGTTAAGTAATGATTTCAAATTTAAAGCATTTGAAACAGAGATACAAAAGATAAAAATTGAATAAAAATAAAATTCAGTGAAAACGTTTATGGTTAAAAAATTCAATTAAAATGTATATGGCTCTGTTATTATTTGATATTGTGGCGTTGGTATTGAACGTCTATACAACTTAAATGCCGAGCTTCCGTGCGAGAAGTACTCCGGATGTTTTATGTAGGTTGACCTCACGTTGCTAGTTTTGAATCCTGTTTATGAATTTTGTGGAGGAAATGAATTTTTGAGTGTGTTTGTAATACTTTGTGTATGTAAGGCCGCCACAGATGTAGAGAAAATAAAGAATAATTAAAAGAAAATTGAAGACTAAAATTGTGACATATTTTTCCGAACCTTTACAGAATTTTACTAAGTGCAGGAAGGATAAACAGTACGCTGATTAGATTTATAGCTAATGCGTTATCTTTCTCAAGAACAATATAATCAATTTAAAGTGCATACTCAACTATTAGAACGTAAAGCTGATACTGTGTACAAATGTTCCACCAACTGTTACTATTGTCCCCCTTCAGCTGTTTAATCGCTTCGTACCTCACTTATATCGATATCGACACTGCGATTATTTCGAACTTTACGCAAATGTTTCGGAATCGACAAGAGCACGCTTTGAGACAAGTTGGTTTTGGCAGTGATGGATATGCGAATTTCTCGTGCCATATCAAGTGACGTCATAACGAGGACTGGAGGGGATAATCCTTGTTCATCCCTCACATTAGTGGGGTAGTATTGTCACCGCCACCCGCCATCCATCTCTTACACGTCATGGTGCCGTGAAATTGACTGCTGGGTGCTCCAGCACGGGTCGTTGGTTCCCCAACTGACCACCAGGATCGTCTGCTCTCAGATATATGTAGATGTCAGTGTATCTTCTGCCACCATCGCTAGAAATAAAGTTAGGGTCAGCTGTGGTTTCCTGCAAAATGGATTTACAGCACTGATACAGAAAAACGTATATTATATCTGTTACAGACATGTTCAACTGGGGTACACGCACTCCAGAGGTATGCGAGGACTTCTTAGAGGGTATATAAGACTTCAAATACGTATACAGTGTAACGATGTTAAATATGTTGTTGATGTTAATGTGAGACGAACGTACAACTGCTATTTAGCTGTTCTTAATCTTCGTTGGAATGAATTACTCGCGGCCTAGCATCGGTCTAAAGTTTCTATTACTATTGTCACATGGAGTAGTACACATCTATTGTATAGATGAAACACCAATATTGTTTTAATGCATGTTTTGAACAACGTATTAACCCATAAAAGTCATTTTCCTTCAAATGAAACAGTTTTACAATTTTCTTGCTAAATATGGCGGACTTCTTTGCTAACAAACAAAAGTCAGTGTTCTTTTCTAATCCCAATTATTGACGATATAGTTCCCTTTTATGAATATCACAAAAGTTCACCATTAATTATTCACTTTTCGATGTATAATTATTTCTCGTTATATTGTCGATCAAAAGCATTTCTTCCCTCTTCGTTGTATTACACACGAACACAACAACCCAGCCTACCCTGCCTATATTTTAACATGGTTATTTCAGGGGGCTTTCTGTTACCTCTATATTTACTATATGAATAATTTCAGATAGCTTGCTCGGTTAGAACAGCGTTAGTTGTGCTATATTTTGGTGCGTATATGATTGAATTTATTTATTTAAATAAGTGAAATTTTGGTCAAAATTGTCAAAAAGTCGAAATTGTTTTTTTACCTTAAAATGTTCCTGGAGCACCGGTGCATTTGGATCAGCTAACATTTTTCATATCCCCCACTCCATGTGGTCATTACGGCCCTTTCAAATAGCGCTCTTCCCTTAACGTACAAGAATGCTCCTATATAAAAGCCTGTTTTTCTCAAAACTACATTTCTGCACATTCCAAAAGAAGGTCGCGCCTGAGTTTTGCTTCAAATTCAATGAAAATTTCCAAAAGTATTCATAAATAGCAGCTAAACAAAACTATGCCTCAATATTGATGTTAGCATTAATATGAATTCCAAAAAAACATTTTTTTTAATGAAAAAAATCAATAATTTATAAGATTAAATTTTCTTTGTTATTAAAAAAATATGTACAGCATAATCAGCAAACGTATTTGAAATATCTCTTCATATAATTGTTACCCATGTTTTAGAGCACCAATTCTGCCAATATAAATGAATTTTGAGAAGGCAATAGACGCGAGCTCTATTTTGAAAATGTGCCTATTAAATTCCTAAAATAATTTATATATCCTAAACGAATTATCCAATTTTAATGACATTTGGTGTACCGCCTATTCTCGTATAAATACAAACACAGTAAAAATTTCGAAAAAATCTATCAAGAAATGTGGAACTTTCAAATTTCACTCCCAGTGTCCCTTAATTTTTCCTTCATTCACATGTATAGCTTCATTTAGCTTAAATATACATGGTTTTATTAAACTTATCTTGCTAGATAAATCATGCTCGTGCATGTGAACGGTTTTTTCATAACCACTGACTAATCGCTATAAATTCCTTACTTCTGTTGCATTATTATCTTATATATTTAAATGAGCAATTCTTGTATATATATTCCGGGCAACTTGGAAACGGCTATAACGATTTCGATCAAATTTTGTATTCAGATAGAGTTTTGCTTTTTAAGTTCAGCTATATAGGTGTAATTCCCGAAAAAACGTGATTTTACATAAAAAATAACGTTTTTTATTCCCGCTGCTACAGAGCAATTCTTGTATATAGATTCCCGGTATTTCAGAAACGGCTCTAAAGATTTGGTTAAGGTTTTGCATGTTTTATATACTCACTTTTAGGTAACACATTCACATTTCTTTCTCTACTCACTCCTCTATAAAGAATTTTCCATAAAAAACGTGATTTTACACCAAAAAGCATTTTTATCTCCACTTTTATAGTAAGTCATACCATGTTCTGTGTGTTTGAAATAGAAATGCTGTTACATTCACACTGCTTTCTCCTCTCACTTTTAAGTAATACAATTCACAGTGGTTTCTCTACTCACTCTTCTACAAAGAAGTCATACAGCTTTCTCTATGTTTGAAGTAGACATACTACATATTACCTTCACAGTGGTTTCTTAGTTACTTTTAGGTAACACATTCACATTTCTTTTTCTACTCACCCTTCTAAAAAGAAGTCATACAACTTTCTGTATGTTTGAAATAGAGATGCTGCACATTACATTCATAGTGGTTTCTCTACTTACTTTTACGTAACACGTTCACATCACTTTCTCTACTCACTGTTCTATAAACAATTTTCCATAAAAAACGTGATTTTACACAAAAAATGTTTATCCCCACTTTTAAAATAAGTCATACAATTTTCTGTATGTTTGAAATAGAAATGCTACATATTATATTCATACTGTTTTCTGTTCTCACTTTTAGGTAACACATTCACATCTCTTTCTCTACTCACTCTTCTATAAACAATAATGGAAAATAACTCCATAGCTCGAAGAAAACCTCTAACTAGGTGGATGTCTGGGGTAGGCTTGCGTTCAGCAGTAGAACTGATGGTGTTTATGAAATATTTATATGAATTTCTATATATCTTGTATCTCGGAAATGACTTTTTTAACAATTGTGACAAAAAGTTTTATATAGTTAACATTCAAGTTTATTTAAATAAATATCTTCTTTCATAAAAAACAAGTTTTCTCAAAAACAGAGGCGAAGCTCGGTCGCCCTAGTACTAAAGTTAAAATAAGTTACTTTCCACACAGAGAACTGTTACTTATCTATCGACCAACCGACATCTGCTGCCTCTCTCTTGTTGGCTTATAATTAATATGGATCATTATCTACAGCCAGGGGGTTTATAAATTGTAATATCAGTATCGATATCTTCTCCTACCGGCGATACCTAATCTCCACGCTGCTTTACAACGTTAAGATAATGGGTTTGACAAAAACCGCTCATTTTCCAAATATATGGGTAGATTCCTCGACCGAGTTATATCGTAGGCTGGCGATTTATTATTATAAACTGATTCTGAATATTTAGGAATCTGAGATATTGCCGAATATAATCCAATATTGAGATATATTGTGTATATGCGGCTAAAGTTTCGAAACTAAGCCAAAAGCTTAGCTATATTTTCGAAAATAAGGTTTATAAGAACAGATGAACAATATTAGAACAGTTTAGAGATAATTTAAAAAGTAGAAGATGTAAAAACGTTTTCAGCGTTCATGAAGTCAGTTCAGAACTAAAAATTACCTTCAGGGGACTCGTAAATAAAAGATTTTATAAGTATTCCTTTATCTTAAATGGGAATTGCTTCCGATCCTTTATGCAGGAAACTGTTCTTTGAATGTCTGGAGAGTTAATATAAACTTCTTTTCTTGTATTTTAAATTAGCTTTGTGCAAAACAAAAGGAAGTAAAAACGTTGATGTACTAACCCTTGTACTAACTATTCTTACGAATTCTTATTCCTATATCGTATTGCTAAATTTCTTGAGGTGCAAGGGGATTATGAGAGTACATTAGGTTTTGATCCTTAATCAAATCTGTTAAGCCTGTTTGATGTATAAAGGTTTTAAAATACCATTATCTTTGCACGGCCAAGAGATAAAAAAGTGAATAGGGGACCTTCCCTTTGAGAAAAGTGTAAGCATTCCAAAATTCACACAAATAACAAAGAATACCTGCAAACTGGTTCTCTTAAAAAAAAAGTGCATTTGAGCATAATTTTATTTGTATAATTTGGTCTATCTCTTGCAATGTACCATTTATGCAAACGTCATCAAGAGTAAACTGGACTTCATGGACTATAGCTAGAAAATTAAAAACAAATTTTATTTCCTATAATAATATCTTAAATATTATGTTAATCAGTAGTAATTTCTAAGAAAATCAAAATTTTCAAAGAATTTTCCACATAAAGGGCAGTTTAGGATGGAAGAATTTTTTTCAAAATCTTCGTGATGCATCCTTTAAAGACATTAAACTTAAATACCAACTTCGGTTTTTAATGAACTTTTCGCTTTTGAGTTACGCTGTTCACTACTGACGCACACACACACACACGCACACGCACAGAGAGAGAGCTTTTGAATTTTTTTTAATTCAGGGGGCCTCAAAATACAGTCAGTGAAATCTCCGCACCAAATTTTGGGTCGGGCTCATACTTCCCCTACTTGCTATACGTTATAGAGAAAGTAAAAATATATATTTCCATTCCAAGACATTATAGTATTACAGATGTGTATTTACATATTTCAACAGTTCATTTCCTAAAAGTGCAATTTTCTTTATGGACAGTTCTAGTTGCTTTATTTTTAAATTAAAAGTGACACCGAAATTATTTTACTTATTTTACAAAGTACATGAATGCTAATATGTATGAACAAAAATTATAATTTTGTGACATCGGTCTATTTGTGAATGTTCTGATTAATTCATCCATTCATTGCTTATTTACGGAATTTACTTACCTACTTACTTATCTACCTACCTACCCACCTACCCACCCACTTACCTACCTACTTATTTATTTATTTTTTTAGCTATTTTTGTGACTTCTATTAGCTTAGTTTAGCGGCCTTGTCTTATTGCTTTATTGTTTGGGGTAAAATTATGAACTCCATATTTCAAGGAAAAGTACTTCACGGCTAGTAGAGAATATAGCTGTGATCTGGTAACAGACTGAGGGCGGCAAAAGCTACCCTCTGATGTCAAGTCATCAGCTCTCCTCTCTCCCATCAAGGAACAGGCAAAACTATCTTTGCAATATGTTCTTTTACAATTGCGTTATATTCGATTTCTAATTTCCGAGCTAGAGGAAGCACTCTAGCCACAACTTCGATGTCTCGATTTCCTCAGCTATGAAATCCTATTAGTCACTTCCATTTTACGTTCATGTCATGTTGCCCTGTTGTCTTTGCAAACCTTACATAAGCAACCCCTAATGTACAAACATGGGACAATTCTGCTTGAAGTTTGTGGGTGGAAATGAAGACAATTACGTTGATTTTCTTGTCAATTAGACGCATTAGATTCACCTGCAAAGCCAGTTCGTCACTACCAAACTAACAATGTCACCGTAATTTTCCGGCAATAATTATGTTTGAGAGAAGGCTTAGATAAAACCAGCAGCAGTGATCAAGAAGGCTTTGATTCTGCTACGTGGCCAACTCTGATATTATCAAGCTAGGGGATTAATCTCCGTGGTATTAGTCATTAGTCCACCCCGCTAATGACTTGTAAATGGCAGGTTGTTCGGAACTCCCCTGTCTCCACGCTTTGATTGCAAATCGCTCTGTCCCACTCGAATACTAGGGATTCCCCGCTGAGTGGCAACGTATCTCCTGCTATTTTGTTATTCTCATTACAACCAACTTAAATGTTAATTTAAGCACTTTGATTTGGTAAATCAATGCGTTCCATTCAGCTTTAGTCCAACTAAGGTATGTTCGTCGAACAAAGAATCCTAGCTATCCACGAAAATATAACCTTAATAACAATTCGATGTACAGTTTATTTATAATTTGTAATGATCTTTATGTCTTCATAACACTATTCACAAATTATACGGTTATTTAACTAGAAGCTTACACGTAATATTTTAGACAACATTCTGTGTCATTTACCTGGTTAAAACAACCAAATCCGTCATATAATATTGCTTTACCAACCTTAGTTCAAAATAAAACATTTTTAGTTTTGTCAATTGAAATTTCCACTTTTTAAGCTGTATGTACCTTTAAAAATTAATCATTCAAAAACCCTAACAGATTTTATTCCTTTTGTTTTGGGAATGTAAACATCAAATTTCAGGAGAACTGGATTCAAATTGCATCATGTGGAACAATTTACAAAAACGTCAAATTTCAAAATAACGTACCTTTGTTCTGGATTTTTAACCTAAATTATATACACATAGGTGCATGATATAAGAACACATTTTGAATTAATGGCCCCTAATTGTTTTTAAAGTCACGAAATACGAATGTCAATTTTTGCGAGATTTATACCAAGTTTTAGTGGTGCATGTATGACTGAAGATTTGAAATTCTAAAGTAAAAATGCTAGTCTTTTTTAGATTTATACCACACGTTTAATGTAATGTAAACATGCGAGAACCCACATTTTATTCAGTTGTACTTTAATAGTACAGAAATACGTCAATAAATACCTTTACATTTTTATCTAATATCTTTCCCTAGATTCAAAATACACCGATTCTTAAAATTACTTCATATTTCCCTGCGTCTCTTGTTTGAAAATTAAAAATACATGCTTTGACTTATCCATAATAAAAACTAGAGCGAGTTTTATTTGTCGTGTCTTTGTGAACATTGTAACCAATTTCTTTAGTGCAATATAAAAACTGGTTCGCAAGGAACTTTTGACGAGCAGAAAATGCTGAAACTATGAATAGCAAGAATACAGCTAAAAAAGTTTTTAATGCATAATTCACATTAAAATACATGCAGATGCATTTTTCTGGGTTCTAGGATGTGTCAATTTGTTTTTAGAATAAAAATTCACAGGAGTTCCTTTTCTCAATTTTCCTGAAATGTCAGTCATATATCCATATACATAATTATTATGTTTATAATATATATAGATTTAGGAATCTTGGTCCCAGTCACTTTGGTGTGGATCTAATCGCTCGGCCACGCCACGGCCCTATTATACGTAATGAAAACAGCTAGTACAGAAATGTCTGTGAATGCAACATCAAATTTATTACCCTAGGTTTGATTAGCACAAGATTAGAATGAAATACCTGAAGCCAATCAAGCTAAAAGCCTGAACCACATGTGTGCAAAATCTCAATCATTTTATATCGAGTTCCGAAATTCACTCTATTCTCTTAACTTGCCAAGTCTTTTCAAATAGTAGCTCTTTCAACAGCTGACGTCATGTTGATGAACGAGAGAAACATTTGCATAGCGCGGGCGCATTGACCACCAGAATGTGAGATAAAAGCCTGGGTAAAGATCCAGGAATAAATACACACTCACTCGCTCGCTCGCTCTGTGTCTAGTTAAGATTGAATGATAGCCGAGTGGATAACATCAGGGCACCGATCTGGCTGGAACGTGTCCAAAAGAAACGCCCTCAAATAGTCTACCCAATAATCAGGAGTTGCGACGTGGAGATAAAAAAAAAGCTGGCTGGGCTGCTGCTTTGAATTGCATTTCACCACACGGCCGTACAGGGGGGGGTCTCTTCCCACACCCTGCAACAACCTGGCCACACAGCCGTTGCGTGACCCCTAATGGCGACCGGAAGCCACCGTGCTCGATCACATCGCCACTTCCGCTAGTTACACTGTGGTCTTCCTTTGTTGAACACGCCCGTGATTTATTGGCAACGCAGTGACGTGTAACACCTTTGCTCTCTGCTGTATCTCTTTAAACATTAAGTTGGTCTACAGTCAAATGAAAACCGCGAATACGGCGCGTGACATGGTCTGTTTCATCACTGACCTGCCAACAGCCACAACATTTGGAAGCAAGTGTCCCTGAAGATTTCCCCAAACGTCCTTCTTCCATTTATATAGTCTGTTTTCTTCTAAGCTTTGCATTTGCATGTCAAAATGCAGCGCTTTTACGCCACTGCAATTCTGCCAATTCTGCTATTCGCGAATTAAAGCGCTCCAGTTCATAACAATACTGCTAGCCACCCATCGAACAATCCCTGTGTAGCAATCAATAGTTCGCCGTCTGCGCACATTCCCACGCAACTGCAAGCGTAACTATCGATTCCTACGTATCAGGAGTCAGATAATTGTCCATCCATACTAAGATTAAAACTATTACAATAGTTCCTTATCTCTTTCGTGCTGTATTCTGATGTGTAATTTTGCTTTCAATGTGATGTACAAGGTTGAGAAATAAATATTCGCTAATTCGTAGAAAATTGCTTTAGTTCTCCGGGTCCTCTAACCTCAATTCGTTTAGTAGTAGACCCAATACAGCTCCGAACTTGCCCTGTTCTTCTCTTTGCAACAATGCCCGTGTCCACCAACGTCTTTTACTTCTAATACATATTTTCTTCCTATTGAAACACGTAAAAATATATCCCAAACCTATATTTAATAATATAGCGATCACTAAATTCATATTTATTTCCGGTATGCTTATTTCTCTCGCTTGCTTCGTGAACTTTATTTGTATTGGACCAAAGTGCATCATAGTGTGACAGACACTGTTTCTTTTGTAAGTTGGACCGTGGGACACCGGCTTTATTCCTATATTTGACCAAAATATGTTCAAATATGCAGCTATAACTATGGCCAATAAAAGCTGATTGATTGTGTGCATAAATATTGGAAAAATGCTCAAATTAACTCAGACATGGAAAAATAAGCCAGGATAAAAATATCACACGTCATAAAAATCCGAACTCTGCTGATCACAGGCAGAATGCGCGCGCACACAGCGAGAGAGGGAGCGACAACACATTAACATAGTCCGTTTTCCAAGAATGCTTTTTCATGATTCAGAGAGTCTCAAAATAAGTATTTCCAGTGCAATTTCGTTATTATATTGTTGAGCAAAATGCAATTTACATTCTTACTGTGAATACTGAAGCATTCCATGCCACAGAGTACTGATAACATTTATGGAGATATTCAACGAATTGACGAACAGTGGTTGCTGTAGCAGAAAAAAAGAGTTGTCTTCTTGAATAGTTGGAGAATACTTGTACATGAGTCGTCCGCCTTGAAAATTGATCCTTCCAACATGCCCCTGGGTCGTGAAATCCAGGGAGCAGTTTCACGAGAAATTCGGTGATTCCAATGCCCAGTTGTAAAGAACAAGTGACTGTGGGCTGTCGGTCACTCACTCACCCATATCTGTTACACGCAAGGAACATAAATCCGGTATGCAAGTCCCCCAGTTTTTTTACTCATCCGGTGAACGGTCCTGTCGCACAATCCAGTTTGTCGTAGACCAAACTTTAACCTCTCAACATCCGTTGAAGTAGTGCCCGATTCTTGTTTGAGATGATTAAGGCTAGGGTTTTTAGGTTTTAACCTATTTTCGTCGCTACTTAATTAATAAATTTCATGACATATATTCGTTTCAAACTTCCTGAAGCAGAATATGTGAATTTTACTGCACCTAAAAGGAACCTAACAGGAACCCTAAGATAACCTATACATCCATTTTGCCTTCTTGAAACGAAGAATGTTATTTCCCTTTGGAACTCGTGGCAAAATAATTCCGTGGATTTCACGTTGCCACCATTAAATACATATATGAAGATGTATTTTTGTTTTAAAACAGAAAGATCAATACAATCTACATTTGCCCTGCACATACTTAAAATATGTGGTATGTTAAATAAAATTATTTAAGCTACTTTTGGGAAAATCGTTGTGTTTATCTTTGGAAGGCAGTGAACGTGAATACCAACTTTGGTATTCAACCGGCTTTTTGTTTCTGAGTTGTACTCTTACTAATAGTAACTACTGTAATTGTTAAAAATAAATACAACAGAACCAATGTTGATTATTCCACTCATACGCGAGTTGGTTGAAATCAACCAATCATATGCATAGCAATTTCGAATTTCAACAAATGACAGTCTACATACCTTCGCGAAAAAATTATCACCTTCTTTGCTTCTCTTATGTTATGATCTGGCTTAGCTGCATTATGCTAACAAATGAGTAACGTAAATTGACGTAATAGAGCCGCTATTCAAATGTCCAATATGGCTGACTCTGCTTCCGTGACGTATTTAACCTATGTTTGGAACCAGTTTGACAGATTTTGTATTGAACGAAATTATAAATTTACAACAGATACTCCAACTTCTTACATTGTCAACATCTGAACAAATTGAAGCATCAATTTGAGAACATAGAAGGCCGTGCTAATGGACGCCCTTGTATGTATACCTGCTCCATGTTTCTCTTCAGAGGTTAGTAATTACAATACATCATTTAAACAACATTTCATAGGCTGTGTCATGCTTTAATTCGTGATATAGTCATAATAACTGCTACTTGTAATAGAAGATAAATTGACAATCACTCAATAATAATTTGATTGTATACCAAGCGAATTAGCTGATCCTATTTTTATATCTGTACAACCCGCAGATTATAGTCTTGCTTGTAAACATTGTTCCGCATATCAATCCAGAATTTGTTTTCTAGCTTTACTGTGTGAAATACAGTTAATTACTCGAAAGCTTATTCTGATAGCCATGACGAACCAAGTTGCGTTATCTTTAACTAGATTAGCAAACAGTTTGATATTTATATTTTTCAGGCTATTAGGTTTGCTATACAAACCAGTAAGGTTGTGATTTATGCCAAGATTGAATTATTAAACTATTTAACATTAATTGATGTGACTGTGCAACTCCATTATGAATGTAGGCTTGTCTTTAATTGACCATAACCTATCACTATCCTTAGGCACTGATCCGCCCGCCATTTTGTTTTGATTAATTTTGAAATGGGGTCTATTACGATTGGTGCTCGTTGAACAGGAGTTTCTAGAGGGTGTGTGTGGAATCTAAAGTTAAAAAATTGTGTACCTAACCTGTTGAAATTCTTAATATATAATCTGTTGGAATATGTTTTGCCCCTTAAATCACTTATTCACTGAGACGTTAAGATACCATTCTGTCTACATCAGTGTGCGGTCATGGTGGACTTAAAGTGAACCAATTTCTTTGTGGGTTGCATAAATTCGAAAAAAATCTGATGTGTTGCACTCACATGACTTTCTCTACTCTTGTACTAACCATTCTTACAAACTCTTATTCCTGTATCTTCTTCGTGTTAGTTAAAATAAACATTTGTACAAATTATCTTATTGCTTATTTCCTTGTAGGTACAAGGCGATATTGGTATACAGTAGGCTTTGTGCGATAGTCAAATCTTTTAAAGCTATGAGATTCCGTTCTCTTTGCACACGTAACATATAAAAAAATGAACAACGATGACCCCTTTCACGAAAGTTCCAAGTTTTCCGAAACTCACACACATAACAAGGTATATATCCGAAATGGTTCACCTTACAAGAAAATTTATTGAGACATAAATTGTGTATTTTAGCAAGATCTACATTTTTTGTACAGTATAATTTGGTCTATCTCTAACGGTTTACCAGTTATGCAAAAGTCGTCCAGAGTAAATACGACTACAGGGGCTATAGCCAGAAAATTCAAGATATACATTTCATTTGTCATAAAAATATCTCAAACATGACATTTTAATCAAAATCGTTAGAGCCATTTTCAAGAAAATTAAAATTTTCGAAAAATTTTCCATGTAAAGGGTAGTTTAGGGTGGGGCTATTTTCTTCAAAATCTTCGTGTCACATCCTTGAACGACATTAAACTTAAATACCAACTTTGGTTTTTAGCCGACTTTTCGTTTTTGAGCTATGCTGTCCACAGACTGACAGACACAGACACACACACACACACGGACCTTTTTCTAAAAATGTTTTTTTTTTGGATTCAGGGGGCCTCAAAACATGTATTTCTGGTGAAATCTCGACTTCGAATTTTTGGGTGGAATACAATACTTCCCCTACTTACCAGTAGAGAAAATAAAAATAGGGGGAGGTGATTCATGTGGTATTTTTAACACACAATTATTAGAACTAAGGCTTTATTTTGTATACTTGCATATAAGTTTATAGACTGATTAAAATTCACATAGTCAATCTAAAATTAGACATACAGGCATACACGCATACGTATAAGTTTATATGGTGATTTTTTTTTTTTTTTTTTTTTAAATTTAGGGAGCCTTAAAGTATGTGTTATTAGCCGCCTCCGTAGCGCAAGGCAGCGCGCCTGACTCTGGCGCAGACGACCTGGCTTCGATCCCCGGTACCGGTGTGGGGATTTTCCTCCGTTGGGAGGTCTGGCACGAGGTGCACTCAGCCTCGTTAGGTCCCGGAGTGGCCAATAACTGCTTGTTACTACCACAGGTAGCGCAGGCCGCATTATAAGCCGGGAGGGCTCAGAGCATTGACCATCTCCCACCCTCCAGTTTTCCACCCCACTCATGATTTTTGTAGTGGGCAGAGGTGGGGGACGCAGCGGCCGAGTGGTGAGTCTTGCCCTGTGAAGTACTGTTGCGCTAGGGAAACAAAACTAGTGTTACTGGTGAAATTCCTATAAAATTTTGCCTAAACTACTTCCTCTACTTTATAGAAAGGAATAATATAAGAAGTGCATTGTAACTATTTTAGTTTGATGTGTGTGGGAGAAGACTTATCCATTAAACTAGTCACGTCTTCAGAGGGAGGCGACTCAAAGGGACATAACCACAGATGTGGGCTGAGTGTGCAGATGTTCTGCTGTTATTACGATACCTGCCGTAGCGTAGCGTAGCCGATAATACCTGTATAACCAATGTGTAGGTACATATCGGAGAAGGTATTAGTAACAGCACTCTAATCCTGGGCTGACAGGTGTTTAGGGAGAAGGTCTTGCAAACCAGGCCAGGTAATTTCATTACTAGCATTTCCTCTGCTATTTGCATTTAGATGGAGCAACTCTGCTTTTGCCCACAAAATTGGGGCAAACTTGGATAGCTACGACATTTTCATTTATGTAACCTTGCAGATAACAACGTTCACAACAGATTACAAAAAACTGCACATACACCTTTGTTATCTTCATCGTGTTTTGCAAATAGCTCAAAATAGGAATATGTAACCATTACGTAATGCTTCATATCACTGAAATTACTTTTTTACTCATAAAAACTTTTGAGAATGTCTCTGTAGACAAATCATCAGAAAATGGCTTCTAAATTTAAAGGTCCCGGTTGGATTCCAGGGAGAGAAAGGCACTGAATCTGAAGGAGAATAAAATCTAATTGGTGATATCATAACCATTAAAGTTAGGAAAGTGCTATAATAATAATAATAATAATAATAATAATAATAATAATAATAATAATAATAATAATAATAATAATAATAATAATAATAATAATAATAATAATAATAATAATAATAATAATAATAATAATAATAATAATAATAATAATAATAATAATAATAATAATAATAATAATAATAATAATAATAATAATAATAATAATAATAATAATAATAATAATAATAATAATAATAATAATAATAATAATAATAATAATAATAATAATAATAATAATAATAATAATAATAATAATAATAATAATAATAATAATAATAATAATAATAATAATAATAATAATAATAATAATAATAATAATAATAATAATAATAATAATAATAATAATAATAATAATAATAATAATAATAATAATAATAATAATAATAATAATAATAATAATAATAATAATAATAATAATAATAATAATAATAATAATAATAATAATAATAATAATAATAGTAATAATAGTAATAATAGTAATAATAGTAATAATAGTAATAATAGTAATAATAGTAATAATAATAATAATAATAATAATAATAATAATAATAATAATAATAATAATAATAATAATAATAATAATAATAATAATAATATTAATAATAATAATAATAATAATAATAATAATAATAATAATAATAATAATAATAATAATAATAATAATAATAATAATAATAATAATAATATTAATATTAATAATAATAATAATAATAATAATAATAATAATAATAATAATAATAATAATAATAATAATAATAATAATAATAATAATAATAATAATAATAATAATAATAATAATAATAATAATAATAATAATAATAATAATAATAATAATAATAGTGGTGGTGATGATAATTCGAAATATACACTTAGCATAAAAACATTCTTAAATATATGGCATTTTAATCAAAATCGTTAGAAACATCCTCGAGAAAATAAAGATGTTCTAAAAATTTTCCATGTAAATGATAGTTTAGGGTGGAAGACTTTTCTTCAAAATCTTCGTCTCGCATCCTTAGCAGATGTTAAACTTAAATACCAACATTGGTTTCGTTTTTGAGTTATGCTGTCCACAGACTGACTCGCGCGCGCGCACACGCACGCACACGCACGCACACGCGCACGCGCACGCACGCACGCGCACGCACGCACGCACGCACGCGCACGCGCACGCGCACGCGCACACACACACGCACACACACACACACACACACACGCTAATCTTTTTTTTAGATTCAGAGGACCTCATAATATATTTCCGATGATATTTCTACCTCAAAATTTTTGGATGGAATACAATATTTACTCTAGTTCTTACACGCAGATAGACTTGCTGGAAACTAACAACCGAAGGCAACTGGGAGCGACCTACTTTACATCTACAAATTACAATTATATTCACTGGTAACCAGTACATTTGAATTTGACTATCATGAGCACCATTTATTAAGACTATTTCACGAGTTAAAGGGTGATCTAGCCTGGGAAGTGTTATTTAAATATTCCAAAGTAACATGCACCAGTGTCCACTGACACGGCCTACAAAACTCTCATGTCCATGCTCCAATTTTTTTAAGATGTTGGCAATGTCAAAAATTGTAGTATCTATTGTTAATTTATAATTTCTTTCCATACAAAATTTCTCAAACTGATTTCAAACATATTTCCTATTGTATTCATGTTTTGAGGTTTCCATCTTCGAATTATTTCATCTATTTTAGCATCTGTTTATGGCCAGTCAGCCATATTTGACATTTGAATAGCGTCAAATTACTTCAGGTGTTGCGTATCTGTGGCACACTGCAACCTGATCATAACCTAAGAAATTTGAGAAGTTTTTCGCCAATGAAGCCTGTCATTGGTTCAAATTTTGAACAGTTATACACATGATTGGTTGATTTCCACCAAGTCACGTATGAGTGAGTCTACTCTATCTTCACGTTTATATTTATTTACTTAATAGTTTATTACATAATTCAGTGGATATTAATTGTTACAGTTTATTTTTGCAATTATTAATTATGTGCTTTATTTATCATCCCTCTCGTAGAATTAAAACTCAGTTAATTTAAATATTTTCTTTAAAAGTTTTTATTTTATTAGCTGTTATAGTTTTTATCTCAAAAATTAAGAGTGAATTAAACGTAAAACTTTTGTTTGAACCGAGACACTAGGGTAAAATATTCAACTTTTATTTATTTATGACATACGAGAACATTACACTCATAGGTTACAACTTCTGCTTCCTATGCACTATATACAAAGAACATCTATAAAAAGAGATACCCTCGGCTCATGTTAATTACAGTAACCACTGAAGTTGTTCCTTCTTAAAAGCCACTCTTTGTTGATAACGAAAACTAAGCTTCATTTAATACACAAGAACATTTTGCTAGATTCTTTAAATTGCTTCGCTGTTCCCGTCTTTCCTTTGTTCTCTAATTATCTACAATAGCGTCGTCCTTTTATCCGTAAATACCGCCTCTTTCCCTATCCCACAGAATAATTGAATAAGTTACACCGTTGCTCTTTTCTTTGATTTTATCTTCCGCCAGGAAAGTCTCATTTTTGTACGTTTCTACTTCCCTCCCAATTAACATCCCCTTCATTATAAAATTCATTTATTTTCAATCTCTGTCTCCCCATGTTTTTACGGAAATTTAATAATTCCGTCCTCATTTATTGAGCCAGGTCCACCAGAGTAACTAATTAACCTACTTTCTACTCCGAGGAAGAGAGTGCGTGTATTTTCATATTACAGGAATGTGCGGAGATAAAATAGGAGTATTTAAGGTAAGTTAAAATGGCCAAACTACATCAAGGGCTATTCGAATATAATTTGATATTTTTGTGTAGAAATACTGTCGGACCGTCACAGAAGGGGAACCATAGGAATGTGCCAGGCAAATATTTTCTACCCCCCACCCACACACACACACACACACACACACACACACACACACACACACACACACACACACATACAGACACACACACACGCACACACACGTCCTCTATGTGCTCCTAAACCGCTTGACCATCACCTCGAAATTGGGCACGTATATGTATTTTTCCATGGCGAAATTTTCCACGCTATCTATTTTCACGCGGTTTTCTCTACTCATTTTTACTTTCTCTACTGGTAAGTAGGGGAAGTATTGTATTCCACCCAAAAATTCAATGTCGAGATTTCACCAGAAATACATGTTTTGAGGCCTCCTGAATCCAAAAAAAGCATTTTTAGAAAAAGGTCCGTGTGTGTCTGTGTGTCTGTCAGTCTGTGGGCAGCATAACTCAAAAACGAAAAGTCGGTTACAAACCAAAGTTGGTATTTAAGTTTAATGTCGTTCAAGTATGTGACACGAAGATTTTGAAGAAAATAGCCCCACCTTAAACTACCCTTTACATGGAAAACGTTTCGAAAATATTGATTTTCTTGAAAATGGCTCTAACGATTTTGATTAAAATGTCATATGTTTGAGATATTTTTATGACAAATGAAATGTATATCTTGAATTTTCTGGCTATAGCCCCTGTAGTCGTATTTACTCTGGACGACTTTTGCATAACTGGTAAACCGTTAGAGATAGACCAAATTATACTATACAAAAAATGTGGACCTTGCTAAAATACACAATTTATGTCTCAATAAATTTTCTTGTAGGGTGAACCATTTCGGAGATAAACCTTGTTATGTGTGTGAGTTTCGGAAAACTTGGAACATTCGTGAAATGGGTCATCGTTGTTCATTTTTTTATATGTTACGTGTACAAAGAGAACGGAATCTCAAAGCTTTATAAGATTTGACTATCGCACAAAGCCTACTGTATTCCAATATTCCCCTTGCACCTACAAGGAAATAAACAATAAGATAATTTGTACAAATGTTTATTTTAACTAACACGAAGAAGATATAGGAATAAGAGTTTGTAAGAATGGTTAGTACAAGAGTAGAGAAAGTCATGTGAGTGCAACACATCAGATTTTTCTTTATGTAACATACCGGGTGGAAGGAAAGTCAGTACATTAATTTAACCCAGTGGTAGATATTGGTATTTGGAACACATTTTGTATGTTACGTCTTCGTCTCTGGCCATTTCCTACGGAGATATTTTAGTTTTGTCAAAAACAAGCTGGCAATACTGCAGATTGTCTGGTTGTCGCCTTCACTAGGTCAGAACATTAACACCGTAACGATGTGTATTGAAAACAAACGCATACCCTGTTTTGTCCTGTGTTTACTGTGCGAGTGCAGGCCAATCACAATGACCCTGCAAGCGCCCGACCTGTTTACATCCACAAACCAGGTCAATTTCCTGGCCAACCTCAATGCAACGTTGTCAACTTACTTCACGTCTGAAAGAACAGCTCGGAGTACTCCTTCTCGTCTTCTAAGTGATTAATTATTTCGAAACCCTGTTTGATGTCGTATAATTTCTACCAAAGTTATGTCAGAAATAAGTTACTATACCGTCTTACAAGTAACAAACTGCGATCTTCGTACATTCTTGAGGAATTACGCATTCAATTTGGATGAAAAACTATTTATTTTTTCTAAATCAGCTGACCAAAGAACAAAGTGCTATTCGACTTTTTTGTTTTTAATGTTTCTATGAAGCGTAATGACTTTCCTTCCACCCTGTATACACACGATCTTATCTACTCAACAAACCTGCAACAAACAATTGATAAGAATTTCCATATAAATAAAATACAAAAGGAATGTGTTATATTCACATGTTTTCTCTACTCATTTTTATGTAAAACATTGGCATATTCTTGTCTACTCGCTCTTCAACAAACAATATATTATATTTATGTTTGTATTATGAAATTAATGAACTCGAAAACCCATTAACTGATCACCATGAAAATTGGCACATTTAAGTGTTTTATAGAGATTTTTATGATATCCGTTTTCGCAACTTATTACATCCCCATGGTTTTCTTTGTTCATTTGTCTGTTACGAAACACAATTACGCTTATTTCTCTACTTTATAGTTTTCTATATGTTTGAAATAGAAATGCTACGGATTACATTTGCATGGATTTCTCTAATATGATATAAAATCTACAGAGTTACGTACTATATATCACAGGTTATATTGACAGTATGAATGATTCACACACATTTTCTAGTAAACAAAGGTCTATGTGAGCAGATTAACAGTACAGGCTCCCTCTCGTACCTCAGACTCCTCTCACCCTGTTCTGGTTCAGACAATATACACTCATTTAATGAGTTACAATTTTCAATATATTTTGTTTTTAATTTGTGTGCTTCCTTTTAATTTTCATTATGATATTGGAGACTTGAAACTTGAGAAAAACTGCCATGCCTGGGCCCCGTGATCTAGCCGTCCTTTGTCTCCGCTCGCTTCACCCCTTCCTGCCGAGGCAACCCTTTGGGGCACAGGTGCACAGGGCACAAGTAGTAACAGACATCGAATTTCTAATTGTGTGTAGGGGCACTTATAGGGTGTGTCTTCTGATATCAGTCTCCACCAGTTTGAAAGGGGACACGTTAGTTCCTCTCCCTTCCAGTCGAGGGAGGTGGCTATACCTGTTCGTAAAGTGCGTATTCATTTGCTCTAAAAATATGGTGGGTTATAACTAAGCTCTGGTGTTAATTACTATATTTCTGGCATTCTAGCAGCATTATTAGGGCTATTAAAACATCAACCCATGTACTTTGGGAACGTAGTATCAAGAAATCCACTAATTGAACTGTAACATCCCTTCTTAAAGCGCATAACGTAATGTAACATTTAACAAATACACTCAATGGGTGTTGTGTTTCTTGTTTGGACAACTTTCTCTCTTTTTCAATGAGCGACTAATGAACACAAGCAAGTCTCTCGCCCTATTTCAGAAACCCTCGTGCAGTATACAGGAGATTAGCCCCTTCATCCCTTTAATGCGCTCTCCATTGCTGGGATAAAGTGAAAAGAGATATAGCAAAGTTCATCCCCTTAAAGTTAGGCGAAGGAGGAGGTAACAGAAATGAGGAAAATTAATGTTAGGATACAAGCGAGAAAATGGAGAAAGCCGATCAGAAAGAGGGGACCAAGGTTCTGGCCAAAACTAATTTGCCCACTGATCGTTAAACAGAAAAAGAGTGGGTAGCAACAAGGATAATAAATTTAGCAAGGACCAAGTAGCTCTTGGGTGCTAGGCTCTGTTAAGGGCTTAAGTGTGTACAAACTACTAATTTGAGCTTAGTAAGAGATATGTATTAAGTGCTACATTAACAGCAAATATAGCATATAGCATAAAAACTATATGTACTTGGTGATAATGATAATGCCTTCTTGACTCTCACAAGACTCTCTCTCTACTCTTTTAGTACGGTTGTGTAATTCTACGATAGCTTTTAATAGTTGTGTAGTGGCCATAAATGGGCGAATGTCATTTAAATAACGATTCAAGGGAAGGCCTTTGCTATGGAAACGTAAACAAAAATTGTCACATTAGAAACATTGATAAATAATTTACTCCTAGGCCAGTTATCGCCGGTTGTGTGCGGGAAACCAAATTGCTTGGACGTTTGGTTGCGCAGTTTGTTGTTATCATACTTTGGTAAAACTTTTATATTAAAAGAAGTGCTTATGGAAGTAAGAGTTGGTGGATATGAAGGTGAACGTAGAGGTAGACCGAGGATTCATGGCCAAAGATAAAGATCAGCTTCTGGTCGGGGTGTTACATTGCACAGCCGGGCTAGAGAATTTGTCTGTTCTCTTAGGCAATTCTTCGAACAGGAAGAAGAAAACATTTTCCTTCACAATGAACCTCTTATTCTTTCGAACCAAGTGAGGAAAAGAATTCCACGTGCTCTGAAAATAAGTGAGGTGAGAGTGCCTCCTGGGCAGTTTTCAGTCTGAGGCCACTGTTGATATTGCACCCGAAATATATTCATTACATATTTTAATTTCTATGTATAATTATGAGAGAGACATTCATTCAGCTACAAAATGGCCATACCTGTGAACACGCAAGGACAGTGAATTCAAATTACTTTATTGGACTGAAAACGAACTTCTTTTTTTTTGATAGCAGTCTTATTTTGATTATCCTGGTTTTATCTCTCTACTCAACAATTTTTAAACCTTTTTTCTGCCCCCATTATACTAGTTATATTAGTCGATATGCTTTAAATTAAATTAACTTGTGGTATTTATTGAAGGGATCAGATATTTGACGAGAATCGTGAAAAAATATTAATTTTTTAGACCTTGGCATAAATATCTTTCAAAATCGTTTGCTATAATTTTTACAATAGCTCAATCCGTTGTTTATGAGGTCACCATAGCTAAAATGCTCAGCGTTGGATCTTTTCATGAAAACAAAATGTGTTTTTCTGGGAATGATAATTTTAAGCCTGCATTTTGCTTTTAATTTTAAAACAAAACTTTTGTGTCGATAAAATAGGACACTTTTAGTAAACTTTAAAGGAGAGGAAAACGTTTGCTGTGGATAATTTGCTAATTAGTTTTTGAACTCTATGAACAACTTTTGCAAATAAAATCGCTGGCTGTTATTACAGATCTGCAAACAGATGCATTTATTAGAAAGTCTTTGGAGAATAATCTAATGTTAGCTTGCTGGAAAAAACAGCAATAACAATGAGCATACATTATGTAATATGAAATAAAAAATTAAACCAAATAATATAGTTATACCCGAATCTAACTCAAAGTTTAACCAATTTTATTCATTAATTTAAAAGTTTCAAATTTCAACTCCACTCGCTTTAAACTTGCATACTGAAGTTCTATTACAAACAAATTAGTTTAGATACAACCTAATCATAATATTTACGAAATTCAAAGGAAATTTTATGCTGAGAACATTAATCATTTAAAAATAATTTAAAAAATAATAGACGGAATAAAATTTAAATAAAAATGAATAGATAAAACGAACGTGAAAGGAGGTAGCGTCATTTCATAAAAAACGCACACTTTTGTTGGTCAGTGGAAGAGTAGTTCTTTACCAACAGACGCAGTTTTGTGTTATAGTGAAGCAAATTTTTAGAGTTTTAAATACCAGCACAGTTTTATTTGATTAGTGAATTATTTTATAATTTACATTGGTCGGCAACGTCTGAGTGCAAATACTGAAAAGATGGGAAGTATTTATTAAAAGACGTTATAGCCATAATTAGCGTCATCCTTTTTAAGCAAAACCCACGCATACCCTGGGAGAGAAATCTTAGGCCTCTGTCGGCGGTAAGGAACTGAATGAAAGAACTTTGAGACATTATTAGGCGGCGCGAGGTATTGTTGCTTCAAAATGCCTTATCAACATGTGACATACAAAACGCTAATTTGGCTTCAAAATTGTCGCAGCGACTGGTGAATGTTGCTTCAAGTGATATTTCCATCGTATGGCAGAATTGTGAGTTTCTTAACATTCCAAATATCTGAACTCGAATTTTTTGTCATATGTAGTATCTGTATAAAGAAGCATGCTTGCAAAGTTTGGTGCATATATGTCAGGTAAATTAGTTGGCTTATATTGGGGAAATTATTTCCGTAGTTTTGCTTTGCGAAGTTTTGAATTGTATGGAGCATTTTAATTTAGAGAAACGACTGAAATAGCTCTTAAATGACAGAAAAGCGCACAGAAAATTTCTGTACCTTTTATTAAATACTGCACTGTGCTGTAGTTAAGAACATGTAATCCATTAACTAAAGTGCTATTTTTAAAAAATGCTATTAATTTTGGCAAAATGGAAAATACCAAAAAATATCAGGAAAATAACAAATTATAATCCCTATGTTCAGGGATATTGAAATACACTGGCATCTTTGAAGGACGTAAAGGAAAATTTGCAACGAATTTCTCTCACTTCATCTATTTACTTGCACAGCTATGTGATAATTTATCCTTACAAAGCTATCCTTATTGTTATTATCCTTTGGAATTTGGAAGGGAAGTGCTTAGTGTCAAAACGGGCCAAGTCACAAAAGTGTTTTTCTTCAGTATTCATTAAAAACTTCTGCAGACAAACCAATGAAAGTTGAAGTTTCGACTTGGCCGGTTTTGCTGCAGCCAGACATTTTTTAATTCTAAATCTTTCAAATAAGAAAGACTTCATTTTAATCTTTATTCAACATCAATAAAAAACAATTTATTCATTCATTTTAAAAATGCCGTATAATATTAAAGTAGAACAAAAAATAGTAAAACCAGAAGAAAATTCAAAAAACCACAGTATATTTTCCCTTTTACTAAGCTTTAATATATGGGAGATTTGGCATGTAAAGTATCACTAATTCTTTATTAAAACAATAGCAGTTTGATATATATATATAATTTTACACACCTCAATCCTACTTTACATAAAGATTACAATATCTGGCATATTTTTTATATATATGAATAACATGGCATTAAGGAAAATGTTTTCGCGCCAATTAAAATGGTCATTTGTACCAGTATAACATCTGCAGCTAAAGTAATAAATAATTTTTAACTTTTGCATAAAGTTGATGGTTTGTTGAGCCAGCGATGTCAAAGCGAAAACGCCGAAGCGGGGTGTTATTGTAACAATAACTTTCCTCATTGACTTGGCCAGATTTAATGCATGTTAATTTATCAACAGAAAGACTATTTGTTCTAGTTCAGTTTATAATGAAAGCTCACTTTTCAAATCTTCGTGACTTGGTCGGTTTTGATACTAGATCACTCAAGTAATAAACGAGCGCGAATAGATAATATGTGGATATATCAAACGCACACGTGATACAACAACAATAGTAGTGTAATTAGCTCATACTGTTACCGTATCGCAGTATGTTGCATTTCTGCCATTTCGTACTTGCATAACACTATTGTTGTAAGTCCCTATATAAAATTCACTTATTCGTGGTCTTCTTGAAACACAGGAAGTTCAAGCGTCGCCTCCAGCTGTTTGGTGGCTATGTATAGCAGGCCTTGGATTAGCAGCGTCACTGAAAATCAGAGCTGCCAAATTCGGTAGCGCAAGAAGAATAATGTCTACAAATGGGAGTTGTTAAGTTTCTCCGGGGGGTAAATCTGTCTAGCCGTGCTCGTTAGCGCTGGAATTCCGGGCCGGAACCTTCACCGGAATCGTGCCATTGCAGCCTGCCCCATCCCATTCACCCCTGCTACGTGCTGGATCGTGGTTACCCAGTCACGCGTCTTTCTCCTGCATAAAACCTGCCTAGCCAACTTTACCTACCCTTTTTTCCTCCCAATAATGACCAAACTTAAAGCACGGGTCTAAAAGTAATTAAAAGTAAGTTTATAGGTCACTACTTCCGGGGGGAAAGAAAACTTCTTTAAAACAAAAAAGAAAAGCCCGTTTAGTAAAGCTTTGGCGATAGCAGTTGTTTCCTGCATATACATTCTTTGCTGCTAAAAATTAGAGTACGGAATAGAACTCAAAGATCACGGATTTTAGAGGCTACATTCATGAAGTATTGATCATTTATAGCTCTAATACCTGATGTTGCCCGTGGTTTAACCATTTAGGTATCCCTAAAACTTTCGGACTTAGGTTGCAATTGTCCATTATGCTTGATTTTCTTTGGAGACATTATAAAGTATTACTTAACACACTTAAATATGTCGGTCTGGGTGGCTCAGTTGGTTAGACGATCCCAAGGTCGCGGGTTCAAATCCGGCCCAGACCAATGGTTTTTAAGTGTGCTTAAAAACGACAGCTCCATGTCAGTAGATTTACTGGCATGTAAAAGAACTCATGCGGGACAAAATTAAGTAAATGAAGTAAATGAAATACCAAGTAAAAGCACTGTTGAACAAGCATAAATACCATAGAAAGAAAAGCGAGTAACGAAAACAGCATGAATGTAATACGTTGCATTTCTATTTCGAGAATACAGAAAGTGGTATGACTTGAATAGAAATACATGTGAATGTGTTATGTAAAAGGAAAGTGAGTTCAGTAAACCATGTGAATGTAATGTGTTGCAATCAACAAAATTGCATGAACTCATTATTGAAGGGCAATGGGGAAAGAAATATGACCATCTTTCGTAAAAAAGTGAGTGGAGAAAACTATGTGAATATAATATGTTGCATTTATATTTCAGTCATAGAAAATTATATGAATTATATGTTGAAGGATCAATAGAAAAGTTCATGTGAATTTAATACGTAAAACAAAAGCGAGTAGAGAAAGTACAGTATAATTTAAAAGTTAATCGGATGAATATCCAACCACACACTGAAGACCGGGTCTATCAAGGACATGACCAACATTTATACTTAATTCCCTCCAATACAATTTAATGTTTAATACTTCCTAGGGCATCTCCGCTTTACAGGGCATATTCCTATTACACAGCTGACAGCCGCAGACAAGACCACTGAGGAGTGCAGAAAGGGGGCTGGCGGAAGTTAATGCTCCGACTTACCCGACCGTAAGGATGGCTACTCAATTGGCATTGCGAGACTGAGTGCACCCTGGGCCAGACCTCCCAGCGGGAAAAAAGACCCCACAACAGTACCGGGGATCGAAGCGAGTCCCACATGCAGAAGCGCACTACAACTGCGTTAGGGCGTAGCACAATTTAGTATTTAAATAGGAAAGCATCTGTTGATTTTTATTTTCTTCTTTAAACCGATTAATTAATGTTTAAGACATTCGCTTGAGAAATAAAATATATGTATAGTTTGAATCTTCTATGCGAGTACGTGGAAAACATTTACTGTACGAAAAATATACCCAAATATCGTAAAAATATGCTAATTGAAACCGAAATTATAATGTGAATATATGCCATGTAATAGAAAGAAACAAAAGAAGATTCTAATCAATAGTTAGAGGGAAGACGTAATAAAGCTGAATATGTTAAAGTCTCAAGAATGGAAGCCTAGGCAGATTTAAATGAGTGATAAGGTTACAATTGTTGTGCGTACAAAGCTCTAAAGATTCCGCGGGCTGATTCGTATCTTACCACGACGTGCTCTAAAGTTAGCCAATGGAAATCGCTTCCTTCGTGTTGCTCACGCAAAAACAAATGCAACGCAAGACACACTCGTCTTGAATCGAGCCGAGAGTACACGTGCAACTTGGGAGTTGTACGTAAGCTAGCGCGTATACATAATTCGGCGGTTGCTAAAGGGTGACAAAGTTAAAGTGTTATATATAACGTTGTAGTTGAAGTTACAAAGTTACATTCTATTTAAATATCGTCGGCAGTTCTCTACAAATCTGGAAATTTACAAATAAAGTGATATGTTGGTTAATTCTTCGTTTGGTTCCACTCCTACCATAACTCACGCACACCCTACAGATTAGGACCTCTTGCTAGAGCTAGTCCGGACACCAAATACGAGATCTTATAGGTCTTAAAGGCGACGTCTTCGAAGGAGAGGAACGTTTGCGTCATAGTTCAATAACTTTTATTTTCTCTACTGCGTATAGTAAGTAGAGGAACTAGCCGAGCGGTTAGCGCGCTCGCCTACCACCTAGGCGGCCCGGGTTCGATCCCAGGGACCCGCATGTGGTATTCGTAGTGGACGAAGCGGCGTTTCGGCGGGTTTTCTCCGGGTGCTCCCGTTTTCCCCGCCATCTCATTCCACCGGTGCTCCATCTTCATTCCATGTATCATCAGTGTCACCGCCTGCGGTGCCGTAGTAGTAAAAGTGGGCGTTAAACATTACAACAACAACAACAAGTAGAGGAACTACTGTATTCCAACCAAAAACTCGATGTCGTGTGTGTGTGTGTGTGTCAGTGGGCAGCATAACTCAAAAACGAAAAGTGGGTTAAAACTAAATTTGGAATTTAAGTTTAGTATCCTTTAAGGATGTGACACGCAGATTTTGAAGAAAATTCCGCCACCCTAAACTACCCTTTACTTGGAAAATTTTTCGAAAATTTGGTTTTATCGAAAAAGGCTTTAACTATTTTGATTAAAATGCCGTATTTTTGAGATATTTTTATGGCAAATGAAATTGCATATTTTGAATTTTCCGGCTATAGCCTATGTAGTCCTGTTTACTCTGGATGACTTTTGCATCACTGGTAAATGTAAGAGATAGGCCAAATCTTACTATACAAAAGATGTACTCGTTGAGGTGGCTAAAACACAATAAAATTAATTTTCTTATGGAGAGAGCGACTTCGGGGATATTCCTTGTTATTTCTGTGGGTTTTGGGAAAGCAGTTTTTGTCAAATGAAACATTGTTATTCATTTTTTTATGTCAGTCGTGCAAAGAGAACGGAATCTCGAAGCTTTAAAAGCTTTGACTATCACTCAAAGCCTACTGTATTCTACTATTCCCCTTGCACCTACAAGGAAATAAGCAATAAATAATTTCTACAAATGTTTAAATGAACTAACATGAAGAAGATATAGGAATAAAAGTTTGTAAGAATTGTTAGTACAAGAATAGAGGAAGTAATGTAAGTTTTACGTCAGCACCTCTTTGTAGCAGGCAGATGATTCTCTATATCATCGTCATCATCATCATCATCATCATCATCATCATCATCATTATCAATGGTGAAAAGGGAATGTGAAGAAAGAGAAATATTAGAAGAAGAAAAAAATTGGTTAGCTATAAATAGATTTTAAAAATAATATAACTCTAATGGACGCTAATACCCATATAACCTGCAATTGCATTTGTTTGTTTATAAATATATTTAGACAAGTAAGTCTATAAAGGAAATATTGACAGGTTCATACGTACGATTTTTATTTATATTTTAAGTGGAAATAACAATCTGCATTATAGATTATAGATTATGCAATCATAGTTATGAGGCTTATTTTATTAGAAATAAATCTAATTCAATACAAAAATGTTAAGGAATATTAATGTAACAAATATACCTCAATACTTCGGAGGAGATTTTGATTTTAGCTACCAAAATTGAAATAAATAAATTAATACTTGAAGTATGCAGTTAGGTACATATTGAAATGAAAATTGTTTGCACATAAGTACTTTAGTTACCTGTAATGTGTTTTCAAAACCATTAAATTTGTAGCTCGAATACCTTAGAAAATAGCTTCTAAAGAGTCGGTGTGCTGTTAAAACTGTAAAATGCCACACGTGTTTATTAAGATGCGGCAAAGAATCTCTTTGCAAGTCTTCAACGTAACAAGGAAGCTTTGTAGACCTGCACAAAGGAGTGCGTGCTTCACTCAAACGTTTTACGGTAAAATGTTTTGAATAAAATATCTACGCCATGATACAGTTCCTTTCTCCCTGTGGCCTGAGAGCCTTTTATGTGCACTCATAGAACCTAAATAGCATCAAAGTAATCCGCAGTCTCCCTGCCAGAAAGGCAAACGCAGACAAGAATTTGTTATCCATCCTTATCTATTTCCACGTGTTTAACAAGTATTTTCACAAATGCAGACGTTTCAAATGCCACATAAGGGAAACGTTTGTGAGAAAGCATGTGAAGAGATCATTGTTTTCTTGCTGCCTTTGTTTCTACTCCACTCGGTGGAATTAAAATGGTTGTCTGTGCTCCACACGCTCGTTTGTTCATGCCAGCATTCGTCTTTTGATGTGATGCTTCTTCGAATTACCTCTTGAACATCATGGTTCTTTAATCTACGTTATTCATTTGTTTCTCATTCTCTGTGTCTCTAAGCGACAGTCGGTGATGTGTCTCAAAGGTGGCAATTCACTTGTTTGCGGATTATTCAGAATGGATAGATACTGAAGTGTTGGAAAAAAGGCAGCCAGAGAAACGTGAAAGAATACTCAAAATAAACCATCAAGTAGGAACAAAAGACTACATTTATGCCATCCTAGCATTAAAACGCTTATTATAACGGCATAAATTGTGTGAAATTACCGATTTCTGGCACCAGTGCCAAAAATAACATAATTGGCAACAAGACAGTAATGCTGTTATCACAACTACAACGTAATTTTCTCCAATGTGCCTATAAAAATACCTGAAATCATCATTCTCGCAAGTGCAGCAACATTCATACACACCTTATTAAGTTTATTTTAAAATTAGAACCAACAAGGAATTTTTCATCTATAAAACTTTTCCCATTCCGTTTTGTAAACATCTTTTGGTTTTTTTTTTTTTTTCTGGAATTAATAAACATTCAGTACTCTTGGCTTCGTTGAAAATGTTCTATGTAATTAAAATTTGTGTTAAGGTATTTATTGATAGCGCTGTAGAATTACCAACTTCCAATAATCGGATACTATGAGAATTTAATTCATTTTGCGGAGTTATATAAGAGTAAAATTGAATGTCGGTGAAATCTAAATATTCATAAAGTGGAATAAAATCCATATTTTGAATGCTCTTATCATTACCTTACATTTTCCTCTATAAGTTCTGAAACAAATTTTATGTGCTAAAGTTGCATAAATCGTTGTATGAAACACGTTTATGATTCTTTCATAGTGACACTCGTATCACGGTCAATCATACAATTCACAGTTCTTCGTGATGTTTTAACTCAAAGCTCTGTTCTCGTAACAATGAAACACGCTTTCTGTCTTTCTTTAGTCTCTCTGCCTCACAAACACCTGGCTTTGACGATACAATCACTCAATGCTCACTAAAATTGCTTCACTTCAAGACTCCGACGTGACGCATCCCAAAATATCTCTGTGGACACCTATAGTTCTCTCACGATGACGACTGTGCACATGCGCATTGCTAACAGCTGTCCCTTTCACGAACCAGCAACCACTCTTGCCTTTTGTCTCAAAATCTGTCCTTTCCAGTAAGCTTTTTATATACCAGAACAACGTAGCATGGATCTTTATAGAAATTCGCCTTTTCCTCGAACCTTTTTCAAATAAGCCGGCAGCCAGAAATCTCGCGAATGCTCTTGAAACGCTTTGTTTTGCCGCACTTTGTTGTAGGCACAAGGAAGTCAAGGTAGCCTGACATTTACTCGCTTTTATGTGCGCCCCGCCGTCCAACGTCACAGTATCGTAGTGCTACTTGTAAATTCTGTGTTCAAACTGTAGCCCATAGCTGCTTGCCAGTACGACACAAATGTCTTTCTTCTCTTCCATCCAGATCAACAAAGTTGTTGGGTCTGTCTCAGATACAACTGCCTTAAAATAACCCCACAAAAAAAGAGTTCAAACCAAACAGATCTGGGGACCTTGTTGGCCACTCTACGTGATCTCTCTAACCAATCCATCGATATACCTGCTCTTAAATAGTGATGAAAAGTCTGTCCAATGTGGACTAGGGCTCCGTTTTCTTGAAAAAACGTCATTTTAGTCAGCCGGACTGTAAGTATTTTAAACATATGGTATTCTAATCAAAATTGTAAGCTGCCTCTGAGAAGACAAACAAAAACTTTTTTCCTTATTAAGACTAACTTGGAATGAGGGGCTCTTGTTGAAAATATTAGTGTGCTCCTTAAAATATATTCTAATGAAATACCAAGTTAGGTATGTAGCCAAATTTTCGTTCTTAAGCTATAGTGTTCACATTGAGACACACATACACGCATACAAAGGACGTTTATATAAAAATGGTGTTTTTTACTAGGTGACCTTAAAAAAAGGCGAATTCCCAATGAAATTTCTATATCAAATGCATGCTACTTCACACCATATGCCGTGCCTAGGAGCGGACAAAGGCATTCAAGGCCAGGCTAACTCGCGCGACTGCTGTGTGTATGTGATTCTCAACAATCGAAGCGCCAGAAAGAAAAGGGATTTCGAGATAGTTCGCGAGACTTCTAGCTGCCTCATTTCCAGTGTGTGCATGTGTGTGTATGTGTAACTCGAGAAAGATCCATGTGACCTTTGTGATGACCATGTGACCTGTCCAAGACAGTTGTGCGTGTGTGGCCGTGTTAGTACATAATACGAGTGATTACACTATGGTAGCTAATGCGTGAGGGACACAGGAAGTGAAGAAAGGGACTAAAAGGACTGAGCAAGGTTACGAGCATTACAAAATATTAGCTGTGATAACACGAAAGTCTGTAGACCATGTTAACAACGGAAATAAAACTGGGAAAATTTTAGAAAACAATAATCTGATAGAAAAGTAATCGGACTGGACCTTCGCCGTTTTGTTGCAATACCTTTTAGAGCCCTTTCTTTATTCTTTAAGTACACAAATGTTGATAGGAATAGAGGCTAAGATATTTTTGGCCTTCCTATGAAAGAATCGAACGTTGTGTGTGACAGACAGGCTGGGCGATTGACTGCCTTCATATGAACAGCGGCCGTATGTCCACACAGGCACTGCAGGGCATCACAGATAAGGATCACATCATCCCTTATGTTCACCATGGTATATCACCCCGTCACAGTCTTCTCCTGTCCCTGTTCTCTTCTTCACACTCCTTCCGCAACGTCATTTCAACTAAATTCTCTACAAAACGCTGCACTATATCGAATAAGGTATTCAAAATTGGATGGCTGCTTACTCTGACTTGGGCTTTTTCGCTTTGTCACTTAGACAAATGCTGGGGTAGTTAATTTTATTAATGAAGGAAAAAATAATGGTGCATAATTCTAGACAGATTGAAAACTTAGAGAATTTTTATATTTTTGAAAAAAAAAAAACTAACAGTAAAAGTTCTAAAATTTAAAAGTTTTTTATTAAGCAATATTCCACAATAGAATGGGTTTCCTTCATCCCAAAATGATCTTCTGCCGCCATAAGTCCCTGTCCATAACATATTTCCGCTTTAACCCCCCTCTCTTCATACTCCTTTTCATCCCATCCATCCCGCATTCCCTAGGTTTCCTCTTCTTCTTTTTCCTTCTACTTTTCAATTTAAAATTTTATTGGGTATTCGGTCCTCTGGGATTCTAAGTGCGTGTCCATACCATTTCAGGCGTCTTTCTTCTACAGTTTCCAAAATGTTTTTGTCAACTTTCATAATTTAGCTTATTCTATTCCGAACTTTATTTTTCTGAATTTTCGTGTTGACCGTCTCCGAAAGTGCATTTCCAGTGCCGTTAATTAGTTTGCTTGTTGTCTGTTTATGGTGCAAGTGATGGCCGTATGATGTACTTTGGAATAGCGTCTGACATTGATATATAATTTTTTAGTTCTATTTAACGTATTTTAGTCCATAAAACTGAATTGACCATTCCTATAATTATCTTCCCATTAGTTATTTTTATATTTAAAATAGTCAACATGTGTTATTTTGTCTAAAAGCTTCTCTTCTAAGCTCATTGATACATATTCAGTTTTACTGAAATTTATTTATAATCCCCATACTCTGTACTCCTACTGATTTTCTAAGCATATATGACGCACCATCTGTACGCTCGGCAATTACAACTGTTCTGGCTTCTAGCTTCAATTCCCCTGAGGATGGTAGCAGAGCTAGTTGCTGAAAGCTTGGGCAGTTACCCAAATTTGAGTTTTAAAACTTGGAAAACGAAAATTCTCTGTTTGTTAAACTCGTAAAGCTGCTGCTTTTGTGACCTAACAGGCAGTTTTTAACAAATGGTAAGCGTAGGGGCATAAGAATTCTTAAGCTTCAAGTTAGCTATTTTCAAACCACCAACAATACATAGAATGTACAGAACATTCACCAGATGTCGCTGACAGCATCTTGTGGTGGGTTTGCACTCGTCAGAAGACTATATCCCGGATGGAGGTTAGTTTATTATCTACATTGTCGCCCCGATAAGTCCGGTAACAGTTCAACCTAATTCCCCTTCGTTGTGGATTTAATGCTTAGAAATTCCTATACCTGCTTGTCTCCATGAATACGATGCGTGGTAGTTCAGGGTCATGATACTATTTATTTGTGTATTGATCATATCGGAATGTAGTACTAAAGAGACAATCAAGGGCACATTTTGCAAAGTTGTCTACAATATGTTAACCAGTTACCAATATGACTGAAAACCAGAAATGGATACATAAATTTGTTATTCAAGGTCACAAATTATAGTGAGATAAAAAAGAGGCCTTGAAAATCTTCAGGTCCTTAGGATAAGTCCCTTATTATAATGTGGTCTATAATTTTGTTTATGAAATAAGTTTTTGTCTATATCTTACGCATTACAATAGTATAAACTCATACATAAGTCAATCAGTATGAATGTACATTTTTCATCTAAAGAGTAATTTGTGTTGGAATTTCATAAACATTTTCATACTAAAACTTACAAGCTGCTGAAATGTTACACTAATCCATGTGCTCATACAGCATTTCGTATGAGTTATATATATTGTGACGCCGGCCGCGGCGCACAATAAAAGACGGTCAGGGCCAGGCTGCCCTACCCCACTGGCGGTGTAACAAAGGCGCTTACCGTCAATATGTTCCGCGCGACTGTTGTGAACACGTGACAACAATCAGAGCGACATGACAAAAAAGGGTTTTCGAGATTATTCGAGAAGTGTTCGGTGACCGGCGTTCGAGAGGGATCCGCGTTGTCATCCTCGCTATATAAGGAGGCGAGGTAACGGACAGAGTAAGTTATAAACATGAGTCGTGTGTGTGTGTGTGTGTGTGTGTGTGTGTGTGTGTGTGTGTGTGTGTGTGTGTGTGTGTGTGTGATCTACGTGTCTGCAGTCGCTTCGAAAGGAAGATAGCATAGTAGTTAATGAGTGTTGCGTGATTTTATCGTCAAAGTGTACTTATTTGAGAGCCAGAAAATATGAAGGAAGACAGAAAGGAGTAAGACAAGGTTACGAGAAGAAAACAGTTGTGCGTTGTACTATCACGAATGACTGAAGACTGTGTTAGCGTGTTGTGGTACATTCAGTTAGAAAATAAAGTAAAAAAATAGTAATTGCACGGAAGTTTTGTCGTTTTTATGAAACTGGTGTCAGAAGTAGGCTAGGCAAATCGCTGTTTTGTTACAATATTTTGAGCCTTTTAGTGGAATACACACTTCCCACCATAATTATCAGTAGAGGAGAATAAAACTTCAAGTGTGGAATGTGTTTAAGATAAATCTCATTATTTTGAAAACATTTCAGTACTTCAAAAACCGAGATACGCGATGTATAAAATAAAGGGGAAAATCATCAAAGAGAGTGAGTGTGTTGCAACACAAGTGGTTAAATATCGCTGAAATTACAGTGGATAAAAATGGCAAACATTTTATTCCACTTTTTTCTTTAACGATGTTTATATTCCTCTTGCATCAATTATGATTTATTCCCTTTGACTCCTGACATTTCGGAATCGCTTATCGGATGAATTGCTAACACAATTTTTAATTGAGATCGGCAAAATTTTTGTGGTACTAATAAAAGGTTTTCATTGGATTTTCATTGCATAATGTAGAACGCGTACACACAAGCCAATTTTGCGTGCAATTATTGTTGAAAGTGTAATTAATTGCAGTTCCAGATCGCAGTCAGTGGGTCAGAATGTTACCATGGTAACTGTTGCTCGCTGCAGTGACAGCCGTCACTAATACAACTGGCAACAAAGGACGTAATTGTCACAAGGGTTATGTGTAACCACGCGTGTTAATTGCGAATATCTCGGAACGTTCGGAGATTCTCCGCTGCCATCTCTATAGCTATGTTATGTTACGGAATCATTACTAGCTATTTAGGGCACAAGCTGAAGCAAATACACTTAGTCGTACGTTGGAAAGATCTGGATAATAACCCAGGCACCTAATTACTTAAAACAAGGCCAATATGCCAGATTTTTAACATTTATCCGTTCTACACATTTATACATACAATATAATTTACAGATGCATTTATAAACATTTAAGTAAATATTTTATACATTATATATAACAACTGATAAATATGTAGAACATACAAGAAAATACATAAATATAACAAAAAAATTAGACAAAAATTATCTCCACAATAAAAAAATCTGATGTGTTGCACTCACATGACTTTCTCTACTCTTGTACTAACCATTCTTACAAACTTTTCGTGTTAGTTAAGATAAACATTTGTACAAATTATCTTATTGCTTATTTCCTTGTAGGTGCAAGGGGAATATTAGAATACAGTAGGCTTTGTGCGATAGTCAAATCTTTTAAAGCTTTGAGATTCCGTTCTCTTTGCACACTTAACACATAAAAAATGAACAACGATGTTCCATTTCACGAAAGTTTTAAGTTTTCCGAAACTCTCACACATAACGAGGAATATCTCCGAAATAGTTCACTTTACAAGAAAATTTATTCAGACATAAATTGTGTATTTTAGCAAGATCTACAGTTTTGGTATAGTAAGATTTGGTCTATCTCTAACGGTTTACCAGTTATGCAAAGGTCGTCCATAGCAAATATGACTCCATTGGCTATAGCCAGAAAATTCAAGATATACATTTCATTTGTCATAAAAATATCTCAAACATATGACATTTTACTCAAAATCGTTTGAGTCATTTTCAAGAAAATCAAAATTTTCGAAGACGTTTCCATATAAAGGGCAGTTTAGGCTGAAGCTATTTTCTTAAAAATTTTCGCATTGCATCCTTGAATTACATTAAACTTAAATCTGAACTTTGGTTTTTAACCTAATTTTCGTTTTTGAGTTACGCTGTCCACAGACAGACAGACAGACAAACACAGGGACCTTTTTCTAAAAATTCCTTTTTTTTTTGTTCAGGAGTCTCAAAACATATTTCCAGTGAAATCTCGACATCGAATTTTTGGGTGAAATACAATACTATCCCTACTTACCAGTAGGGAAAGTAAAAACAACGAACTTTCCCAGTCGACTTGCCAGCGAAGAATACGTTTGCTCTCCAAATGACGCAACCAAAACCCTTAAAACTATCCAGATTTTTAAATTCCCGTTAGTAATCTTTTTATAATGATTGCACTATATATTTTTATTGATAATTATTATTCTGATGGTTACTTTAAAATTACACTTTAAACTTCTGAATACCTATATAATTTTGGTAATAAAGTTAAACAAGCTTTAATAAGGAATAATGTTAATTTAAAACACAACTAAAGGGAATGTTTAAAGTGAAATTTGAAAAATCCACAGTATATAAAATACCTTACTCATATTTGTCTCAGGTTTTACACACAATTATGGTAATCTTTCTGAATTTTGGAAATTCTATCGTGTATGTTTACTTTGTTATATTTTATTTTGTAAATTCATTATTCTAATACAAATGCTCCATCACATGCACATTTAAAAACACTCACAGTAATCATTTACATTTTAAAATAAATGAGTTTACAAAAACATATTTTTGCATTCATCTCTAATTATTGTATAAAATTATTATTTCTTGTACTCTCCAAATTGTAATTTTCAAAAGTTAATTTATTTCTCAAAATTTGATCAGTTTTTTTAAAAAAAAGTGCAGATATGTTCTTGTATGTACTTTTGATATATAGTGCAACAATTTTGAAAGAAATTAGTAAAAATTGCAAAGTATGTTAACGTTGAAAAAGACTGAAGAAATTTACGAGAATACGGATTTTAAAGTTGGGCTCTTGATATATTGTTATACAGTGATTGGTTTGCATAAAGTTTAGTATTCATATTATGAAGAAACCAATTTTTGTTAATTTTTGAGAAGTTTTAGAAAACTATTACAGGTCTACTGTCTTAAAATTAGCAAATGGTGTCTTTGAGTCAGAGGCATTTGCTCTTTTAACTATAGTACTTGGGAGAGAGGAAGGATAATAGTAATAGACAGATTCCTAAACACTCCAATAGCTAGAGGGATCTGCAGGCTTTTAATAAGAACTTACTTCTTTTTCACAAGTTATAAAGCTACAGATCATGACCACGACCGGCGCGGCGACATCCCGCAGCAAGCTTCATAATTGTGTCCACTTAGTGATTTAGATGAATGAGATTAAACATTTTACGCTGTAATGCGTCAGCGTTCTCTGGATCTAAATAACCACTCAAATTTCAAGATTCCCCGGGAACTTTCCCGAACCTGGGGTTCGCTACCAACTCTCGAACACTACAATACACAACAGTTACATCGAAGACTCCTCCTAAATGTATTACTATCAGTATAGTGACGTCGGACGCGGCGCAAAACAAAGGACTGTCGGGGCCGGACACCTATATGTCACATGTCGGGCCAGCGAGCGGGCAAAGGCGTTCAAGGTCAGGCTGCCTCGCGCAACTGTTTGTGTGTACGTGACTTACAACAATGGACGCGGCCACACAAAAGGCAGCTTGTCCCAGAACTTTCGAGAAAAACTGATCGCCGGCGCGTGTGTAGAAGTCCAGAAAGGTATCTGTGACGTCATCCCCTTTATATAAAGGGACGAGGAGAGAACAGCGAGTTCACAGTTACAGACACAACTAGTTAGTGTATGAGAGACGAAGTGAAAAATACACTGCAAGGACTGAGTCAAGGTTACGAGAATTAAAATCTGTGAGTTGTGATAACACGAAAACCTGCTGACTGTTAACGACGACAAGAAAACTGTGCATTTGTGATAAAATTTTAAAACACAATAAAGCGATAGGAAACTAACTGGACTGGATTTTGTCCAGTGGTGTCAGAAGTGGGATTCGTCGAATTGTCTTTTCTCAAATTATAAGAAAGCTATCATTATTATCATGTTTTCTTCATTGCTAAAGAACACCTGGTAAAGTCTGGAACACAGATGTGTTTCTAGAGTCGAGCAATGGCGTGATTTAATTTAAACCCCAGCTTATTGTTAACCGTGTCATGCAAAACGAAGAGAATATTTTAAATGATGTTTTCACACGCACCAAGTATTTCTTCAAGAGCAATAAATTAGAATGCTAAGAGGATAAAATGTGTGTACAGTGCCTGAGATTCAAGACGGTGCGCTGCAAAATGTTTCCTTTGTATTTACATTTATTCCTTGCTCCTGTGCCAGCAGCCAAACTGAATCTAATGAGCATTATGCTGATTGCCAAGTAAGGCGATTAGAACTGATGGTCTGGTCGCCTTAAAACATGCTATGTTCTCCAAGTATTTGCATAGCATTTTCAGGAACCCGCTGCTGGCAATGGAGTGAAAGGCGATAATGCAAATGAAGAACTACCTCCGTCCTTTAAATACTGGACGATGGACCGCAGACTCCCTGAGGTTATTTTCCCGTGAGAAAGCAAACATATACTAATTGGAAAATTAACTTACTTCCTTTTTTGCGTATATGTAAGCTTCTGTCTTTGAGAAGAAACTTGATTGTGTTGTCAGAGGAATATGCCACCTTCAATAGTAGAAGAATAATAAACGAATTTTTCCTAGAGCACCGTAGAGGAAATAAAAGAGGGATGAAGAGAACAGCCATAAAATATTCAGTAGAAAGAAATTAATGTCTGCAGACTGCTCTTACAAACTATTTTTGAAACAACAATAAAACAGTACCTTCTTTAAAGGGAATAAGACTAGCTGGTACCTTTGTGCAGATGGCAGTTCATTTATGCATTCTTTATTATGTAGTTACAGTAAGGAGAGGAAATATTGTATTCCAGTCAAAAAGTTGATGTCGAGATCTTACTGGAAATACATACTTAACGCACGCCGCGGCGCACAACAATGGACAGTCGGGGCGGGCTGCACTACCCCACCAGGTGTCAGCGAGCAAACACCGACAATTAGAGCGGCAGGATCAAAATGGGTTTCCGAGGTTTTTGGAGAAGTGTCCAGCGGCCGGCGTATTTGTAGAAGTTTGAGAAAGTTCCATGTGACTTCATCCTTGCTATATAAAGAGGTGAGACAAGGAGAGTAGAGAGTCAGTTTTTAGTTTGAGTGTGTGTGGGGAGGTTGTGTCAGCTGCGTGTGAACGGTCATCCTGAGAGAACCGGGGCATAATGTAGAAAGATAGCGAAGCAGTTGATGAGTGTTGAGTGACATCAGATTTAGCTGTTTGAGAGACAGAAAAAGTGAAGAAAAACAGAAAGGAGTGAGTGAAAGTTTCGAGAAGAAAACAGTTGTGAGATGTACTATGACGAAGCACTGTCTAACGTCAGTAAAAGAGAACTCTGCTGTTGTGCATTCAGTTAAGAGGAACTAAACTGAGAAAAAAAATAACTGAACTTTTGTCACTTATCTTTAGGCATATCACAAGATCTATATGTCTATAGATACATCTGAAAATCAATCAGTTTGCCATCCTGCACAACATAAATGTTGTCGGTGCTTTTTGGGGCACCCAGTAGGTATACAGAGTGGAAGTGAAATGATCCACCAGACTTTAACAGTGAATTTTTCATGTTATGAATAACAAGAAAGTCTAATACCAAAATATTGAAATGTTTATAGTTTTCTAGAAAAAAAAATAGTTTTATCAAACAAATTTATCATCACCTAGCTGAATAATATTCATGGAAAGTTCTTAATTTATGGTTATATTCATAGAAAATTGAATAAAATAAAACTTTTTCCTTTGGTGTATTTCAATAGATTCAACCGTTTTTGTGTAGATTAAATTTAAAAGTTCCCACAATTGTTGCCTTTTTGTTGCAATAAATTGTGTGTTTTTAAAATTTAATTTACGAAAAAAACCGCTGCATCTATTGAAATATGCCAAAGGAAAAAGTTGTCACTTATTTAATTTTCTATGAATATAGCCATAAATGAAGAATCTTCAAGGAATAATAATTCAGCAGATGATACACTTTTTCTGATAAAAATAATTTTTTTTCTAAAAAACCATAAACTTTTAAACTTTTTGGTATTAGACTTTCTTGTTATTCACAATATAAGAAATTTTCTGTAACGGGTATACCATCCATAAATTTTGGATATGCACGCTCACAAGAGATCATAATAAAGCAGCTTCATGAAAATCCTATTTTTCGCCTATAATCCGAGATGCTATTGTATTGGACATGTCTTCCAGGCCTACAAAGGATTTATCAGGCAACAGGAAGGCGTCATATTTCTATTGCATATTTAGATTTGCATTTCAGAAGTACTATGTGATGTAATTTTAAAATATCTTTCTCCTGGTTTGACAACTTGTATCAAAACGTTAGTTTTATTTTTCCTGTACCATCCAGATAGCAATATAACCTAGAAATGCTTGTTCATCTACAGTAAAAACAAAAGTATTTCGACGTGTGTTTCAATCTATCAAGAAGTGCATTTAAAACAGGACAAGTATTGCCGCTGAAACACGAACAAGAGTCTCCCCTTGTCACTAACAAGCTGTACAACCCTCCCATGTGTAACACATGTTACCATGGAAACAGTTTGAGCAACCCCCTCCCCTTGACATACCAGAAACGTGCACTGATTTACCGACACACTCCGCGAATGCTCAACTTCATGGCTGTCATTAAAAACTAAACTCGTGCCGTCGCCATTTCCATAGATATCTTGTTAATATCCTGTGGCTGTTAGTAGATCCACAGGACACTTACTGCGAGGGATATAGCTTATGCATATAAACAAGTAAACAACTATCAAAGTCAGCTTGTCTTCCTTCTGCTAGCATTTTCATAACAAAAGTTGAAGTAACCTGTTTTACTTTCTTCTCCGCTCACATTTCGTAGACAAAAGACATATTGTTTCCCAACAAATATACCTAATAGCTGCTTTTCTTTACCTATTCTTCAACAAATTTAAACTTAAAAATCTTATTTTTGTGTACACTTCGAGTTAATCGAGATGAACTGTTTTATAAATGCTTTTATTGAATATTTACTTCCAAGTTCAATAGCTATTGGGAATATAGTTGACTTAAAGGATAGGATCTTTCAAGAGTTTGATGTAGGAATCGCCGTCCCCTTACCACTCTCCTACTACGACTGCTGCTTTCTGATATCTTCTGCTCCGGCTGCTCTGGCATGTGATCTTAACATGAGGGTATGCGTGAGTGTTTGCAAATAAAACCAGAACTTCGTTGAAATACTTTTATTCTCACCAAAATAAAAAAGCGTAAGATTTGCCGATCGTTATTAAATTAGTTTAGTCGTTACCGTGTCTTTACTAAGGCAGAAGATTGTTAATATTAACTATAATGTGTCCTCACACTTGAGGATCCGGAATACAAGTCCCGTAGCTGATATGCTCGCTCGGCGGTCTGGGCGGCACGTGTGCTGTCCCGTCGGGTTCTGGAGGGCAACTCTCAACGACCCTTTCTCTCCGGGTTCTCGCAGCCAAGTCTGTGCGTTATGACGCTCTCTATACCTTTCACTTCCTAATTAGCAACAGGGTTTCGAAGAATCGACCATCATTTGTAACTTTATATATGTAACGATTTTAACATTTTCTGATTATTTAATTCCGCATGTGATGCCGTATTCTATCCATAATTATGGCGTTCACAATTTCGGCTTCAAGTTGCTGGCTCTATACTGGCTTTAAAATCCGCTGTCTTTGCATGACCAAGAGAAAAATCGATAACAACTTCCCTTTTCAGAAAGGCAAATATTTGAAAATTTAAAATAGTAAGGAAATGTACCTCGGAAATGGTTAACATATACCGCTTGCGGATTGGTAAACTAGGCAACTCCACGAAATGAAGGTAGACACCGTACTCACAAGTCGGTTCACAACGCTGTGTGGTAGCGCAATGGGTAACATGCTGGAATGTTCAAATCACGCCTGTGAATAAATGACTTTTTGACATCCAAACTATTCAATATTTCAGCACAATCGGTTGACGATAACTACTTTAAAATTCAGTTGCAAGATCTGATCAGAACAAGCTGTGCTGATTGCACTTCTTTTTTCGGCTTTTGGCGTTTCATTTGTTTCGCGACTCCCCAAAATTTGCCGTGGGAGTGCGCGTTAGCCAGTTGATTTTCTTGGCCGCGGGTCTGGTTAGACGAGCTCAGAAGCGGTTCTTTCTCTTCCTCCCGTGCGGTACTAATTGTTTGGGAATTATATCTACTTTGTGAAATGACCTTTCTGACCGTAAACTTGCCTGGGTTGTACTTCCAGTGCGGAATATGTTAATTGTTTTGGGAAATGAGAAAATAAAAATAAATATGATCTTATGACTATGTTATTTCAACCATTCCTAATTACCATTGTTACAACATAGATCAATTTCGACTAGGAAGTGAACTTCTCAGGATTACTGGAGTTTCAGTAAGTTTGCTGATAATGAACAGCTGTGCCACAAACTAGGAACTCAATACCTACAAACTACACCCAAGTTGTACAACAAACTTGAAGATGTTCTAACAGATGTCACCTGCAACCCCAACCACACACACACCAAACAATTCCACTTGCAAGTAAACTAGTTAACTATATTCTACTAGAATCACTTTCATTCTACTTGCTGTAACCTTCCTCCTAAGGGAAATCCTCATGTTTTACGGTCACAACAATTCCTTTAAACATACCGGCTTTATTTTGCTGTCATTGCATTTCTAGGTTCTCTACTATAGCGTTTCACTCTTAGAAGACAGTATGGAGTTAAATGGGATATATCTGTCTCTATCTAGCGCATACAAGTTGCCATTAACCGCGTCCTTTTCTACCCTCGCGCTGTTGCCAGATTCCTAATAGCATGGTATAAATATTCATTTGTTATAAATTTCAGATTTGAACACATTATCCTATGCAGAATTTTTTTCTCTATCAGGTTATATCCTTTTCAGAGTCATTATACATTTCTATAGGCCCAAATTTCTTCAGAATACGTTTTTTTCAATAGAAGCCCGAAATTTGCTGTTTCTACACTCATCACGCGCTAACTAACAAACTAACTGCTAGAATGCATCTATATTTTTTACTTAGGTAGAGTGGACCATAGTGCTACTACCTGCCTACTTTGAATTCTCTATGTTTACCCAGTTAAGTGTTATAATTTTTTAAATTAAATGTTTTCGGAAAATGTTATATCTGTGCACTGCAAAAGTTACGCAGTGTGAAACTTTTTTGTTATTGAGTTTACATCAGGGAACCAGCGAGAGCAAATGTTGAGGAAGGTTGGAGAAAGTTTTTAAAATAAACCAAAAGGCACTGACATCTTTCTTTTATCCAGTAAGGCAAACAAAAGGTATTCATCTATTCAGCGCCAGGCCTGACACAGAAGATAGTATAAGGAGCAGCACTAACATTAGTTCGAAAGAAGCCGTGTGTGTAACTGTGAGCTGTTATTGCGTTATTTGTTTAATATTTTTGTAAATATTTGTAGTTATGGAGGGGGAAGCTAGGAAGAGACGATATATTGCTAAATTAAGAAGTAAGGAACGCCAAATAATTATGAATGTGTTAGATTATTTTTGAAGTAAAATGCGTGTAAGGCAGTAAAAGAAACAGCTAAGGCTATTGAGTGTTCATAAGCAGTAATGTATAGGATTAAAAAGGAAGTAATGAAAGGACTTCTAAGAACGCCATCGAAAAAGAAAGCAAAAAGGGTGGGACTACACAAAACGCTAGGTTAACGCAATATGATTGAATAGTGCAAGGTGGATTGCGGCGAATTGTTCATTCTTTACAGTTTGCAAATATTCCACCCACGCTGAATATAATTTGTCACGGGTCAACAGTGATGAGACCCTACCAAATTTCTCAAGGGCCACTCTTAGTCGGTTCTTACATGATTTGGGGTCCGAATATGAAAGAAGGGGTAAGAAGTGCATATTAATAGAAAGAGACGATACCATCAGATGGCGACATAAATATCTAAAAGACGTAAAAAGGTTTAGGGACCAGGGGAAATCAATTGTTTATACAGACGAGTCATTTGTAAATTTAGTCCATACAGTGACGAAGGCGTGGGATACCAAAGTTAAAAGTGCCCGTCTCGTCAAGCAGCAATTGAAGGACTAAGTACAGGACTCTGGTCACCTCGGGGTCGCATGTGGAGAAAGATTCGCAACTAGTACATGTTGCAACACTGCGCTCCATTTAACGTGTACTGTCTTCTAAGGGTGAAACGCGCTTTAGTAAGAAGATGAAGTATTGTATTCCACCCAAAAATTCTATGTCAAGGTTTTGCGCCCCCTGAATCAGAAAAAAAGCATCTTTAGAAAGTGTTGTTGTGTGTGTGTGTGTGTGTGTGTGTGTGTGTGTGTGTGTGTGTGTGTGTGTGTGTTTACAACATAACTCAAAACGAAAAGTTGGTTTAAAACCAAAGTTGGTAAGTAAGTTTAACGTCCTTCAAGGATGCGAGACGAAGATTTTAAAGAAAATTGCTGCACCCTAAACTACCCTTTGTATGGCACATTTATCGAAAAATTTTTATTTTTCAAAAATGTCTTTAACGATTTTGATTAAAATGTGACACATTTAAGACATTTTTATGACAAATGAAATGTATATCTTGAATTTTCTGCCTATAGCCCATGCAGGCCTGTTTACTCTGGATCACTTTTGAATAAATCATAAACCATAAGAGATAGACCAAATCTTACAACAGAACAAATGTACATCTTGCTGAAACACACAATTTATGTCCAAATACTTTTTTTGTTGTTGTTGTAGAGTGAACCATTTTGGAGATATTCCTTGTTATTTGTGTAAGTTTTGCAATACTTATATTCCTCTTGCGCCTATAAGAAAATTAACAATGAGGACATTTCTGGAAATGTTTATTTCGACTAACATGAAGACGATATAGGAATAACAGTTTGTATGAATGGTTGATACAATCGTAGAGAAAGTCATGTGAGCGCGACACATCAGATTTTTCATTAAAAATTCTGAGGTGGCTACACGGGTCGTCGACGGACCTTAAACCCCACTCCTCACTCACTCACTCACTCACTCACTCACTTACTCACTCACTCACTCCTGCTGTGAGTGTGGAGAAATATACCAATTATATATTTCTACTTACGTTCTGTTTTTTGGGATCACTTCAACTTATACTATAGTCTGCAAAATCCGATAAATTTCATTATGGGATCAATAGAAGATATCCAACCTGCAAAGTAAGAAAGAGAATCTTAAATTAGCAGAGTAAAAATAGCTACACAGGTTCTGAATTAACACCCATATTTTAAACTAAATGAAATTATACATATATCACAAATTGTTCACCATAGGTCTAATATGCATTAAGGAAAGCAAAAAAGAGGTTAAAATTGAAGTGAATAGAAGTGGCAAGATTTTTTATTTGTACACTTTACCGTTGAAGTTCAAAGTACTGTTAGATTCCAAATAATCGTTCCGCAATATCACGTACTCCTCATCAGCCCTCAAAAGCATCACAGCAAGACGCTTTTCGGCCATTGTTACTTGACTGTTTTAGGTTTTTTGACATTAAAACGAAATTATTCGTCGCGGTATCCGAATACCATGATCCCCTCTTTTCTCTCCCTTCAACTACTGAAACATGAATTCTTATCAGCTTACTCGCAAGGTTTTTTTTCGGTCTCATTTTTTAACAGTTGAGCCCATTTACTTTTCAGTCTGCCGACACTTCTTCTAGCGTTTGATTACTTGTACGCCTTGTTTGCAATAATTTATATCTTATTTTATGCTTCCTGTTAGTTTGTCTTCGTATTATTTATCTAATAAGATTTATTATTTCACAAAAGATCTCAAAAATCTCATTTTGGCTATTTTTATCCTTTTCTAAACCTCCGAACCGTAAAGTAACTTTGGAGCGACCGTTTGGTTTCCTTTATGTTATTTTTAGGGATGATTAATATCTCGCAACTGAATTGATGAATTTGTTTTTAATGCCGTCATTCCTCGTGTAGAAAATATATATTTAGTATATTTATGGATATTTCCTCCTTTACTAGTAGTTTTATTTTATACTGACATTTATCTCTAGCTTTTGCAGGATCAATTTTATAAGGGCGGTAATGACCAAGTAGTTGAGTGTCCATAAAGTTAAATCATTAGTTAATTAGTTCTCATAATTTTCTCTCAAAGGCAATTTTAGCTCTAACTGTATCTGCTGCTTTAAATCCTTTTGTTTGGTTAACTGGAACTAAATTAAGATCTTTCACTTGTTTTATTTAATCGTAATGACACCCTCTATGCACTATTTTCAGAACTATGTATCACAATTGGGTAATCTGCATTGAGGAGCGCATCTAAAACTATTTTTTTATTAATTTGCAATGCTATTAATACAAATACTGATCATAATTACTCATCTAAAATAATCGGTGTCCGTTGGCGTATTAATAATCGTCGTATATAAGTTTATACAACACTAATGATTGTGTGTTCCAAAATAGCATTTTGGTTAAGAGCATTTTGAGTGTGAACTGCAAGAGCTCATAAATGTAATTAAATCTCATTTGCTAGAAGGTTTCTAGCCGACGGGCTCTATTGCAACTTGAGAGATAGTGTTAACTCTATCGTCTTATGACCACAAAGTAACATAACCTATTCTCTAAACTCAGACCATTTCTTCTAGACCGATTACAAAAACAGTCGAAAAATTGAGAATTTGGAGGACATTTTGCAATGGTACCAATCTTCTTTTGTCCTAACTCTAGGGCAGCGATGTCCAACGTTTGCGAAAGAGGGGTGGTTAGGTTTACCTCCTTAATCTTTGTGTGGACTGCGCCACTCTTAGCATTCAGCCGTGCATTGTGTTGCAGTGGCCCTTTGGTTATATGTATGTTACGGTTAATTTACGAAAGCAAATCAAAAGCATAGCATGCTTACGAAAGCATAAAGAATACCTCTGAAATGGTTCACTCTATGACAAGATACACAATTTTGTTTAGTATTCCTTTGTCTGCGTCTTAGTGTTTACTATTTATGTAAAAGACATCCAGAATGAAGAGACCTTCTGAAGACATTCCCAGAAAAGTCAAGTTATGACTTAGAAAATGTCGTGGAATTGTTTGCTTGTGTCTGTCACAGGATACTGACTGTTTGTGAATCTACATGTCCCAGGCACTGCTGATTCAACCTCTGACTTAAGTAGGGAGGTCTCCAAAGATACATGGTTGGACATCGCTGCTCCAGTGGTCATAGTTTCTACCTCCACAGTTCATCCTAGCAGTGATATTGCTTCTATACACATATACGTCATTGGCAGGAAGTAGCTGGGAAAATTATGTTCTAGGAGTCGCTTATACCAGGTGAGTCAGCCGCGCCTTATTTTTTTGGAAGATAGGCCACCCATCTAACGGCATGTGCGCCTTAGTCCAGTTTTGCGTTTACTAAAACGTATTGCTTGACGTTCTTAAAGAGAGGAATGCGCAAAATTGAGAGCAACAGTGCTTTAAGGGACAGAACGTACACCTCGCTAAAGTACACATCAAAAACATACGACTCGTTTACTGAGAGCGAATTCCGGTTTCCAGCCGATTTTATTAGAGTATACATAGCAACGTAATTCAGTAAACGGCTCGGAAAAAATGGACCTATCATATGAGTACAATAACGTCAGCTAAAAAGAAAATGGCGGATTCTTGTACTTAGAGCAGGGATTGGCTGCTAAAAATTAGGAAAAATTTAGACACGCCTCATCCATCATGGACCCGTACAGTCAAAACGGACATATTATTAAACAACAGTTTATTTGCATTTTTATGTGAACTACGCCTCGTGCAACTCAATTAATATGCACAACAGCTTTTGACATTTAAGTAATAATATTAAAACGCCCAGTAAATGATTAAAACTGTCTTAAAAGGCTAAATCAAGTCCGAAAACTTGCGAGGTGGCAATGGCATAGCGCCAGGCATACAAGTCCTACTATTGGACGTGGTAGGTGCTTTCAGGAAGCCTTGAAATAGCTGAATAGGATTGTGACAGGTTCTTCTGCGCTAAGCCCTAATGACATGGGTTCGAGTCTCAGCATTGTAAATTTTTTTTTATGTTCGAAGTCCCTGAAGGTTTAGGACATTATAACTTAAATAACTTTTGGTTGTCTGCATTTTTAATAGCACAGTAATTCATTGTGTGCAAAATTGAGTTTAAGTTCCATGTTAAACTCTGACAATATAATTTCCTTGCTTTCTGTGTTCAAATGTGTATGAATGATCCTTATTTCAATTGCATTTACTTATAGGTGTGTTTAAACAACTACATAATTGTAGTTCACCAATAAAGAAACATCAAACAATATCATAAAACAATAAAAATGAATATAACAGTTTTCAGAATAATAATTTGTAAATTGTCAGGATTGCACGGTAAAAAAAAAATTAGTACACGCAGGTGATTCGAATCACCTTCACTGCAGACAGATTACTTCGGAGTCTTGCGCCCGTTCCAACTGAGCTACCTAGTAACGTATGAACTAAACATTCCGTTTAAGATGTAATATTCGCTGGTTCCAGTGAACATTTGCAGAAGTGCAAACGTCAGCTGTCTAATTACGAATATATTAAAAGGCGATGTGATAACATCTATATTAGTACTAATTTCATCGAGTGTTTAACATCCATGTTAAATACGTGGGTAGAACCTGGTGATGGGGTCGATGTTTTCATGTTGGACTATAAAATGCGGATTGCATAAAACTCGAGAATAAGGGGCAGCTGACTCACCTGGTATTGCTTTGACAAACTAATGGGTAGGGAAGACTTTATGCTTCCAATATATTCCTCTGTAATTCAATTTCCTCCAGAATCGAGAGGAAAACTGAACAGCGAATACAATCCAGGATGATCCAGAAAGACTATGGGTAGATATAGTTTCTCCGGATTTGATCACAATGTTCCCCGGCTTTTCAATTATTTTTTGCGATTTTAATCAAAACGTACGTACATAAAAAGGTAAAGTGAATTTTCGAATCAACTCTTCTTGAATTATTTATCAAGCTTAACGATTTAATGCAAAGCTCTATGGGAAGAAAGTAAAAAAGGATATAAAAGTAATTAAAGTTCCAATAAACTCAATCCGAAATTTCATTCACTCGAATTGAATTAGAAGGAGAAGAGGTAACGCACCAGTTGCAAATAGAATTTATTCATTTTCCGAAAGAGCTCGCAGATTAATCAAAGCTTTATTCCAGGAGTGATATTTATTCCCTTTTCGCCGTTAACATGGCGATTTCCGCCGTTATCTGGTCTTTATACTGCGCGGAAAATTGGGACCGTGTCGTCAGCGACGCGGAGTCGTATTTCCATTACACGCAGTGTTCAGTGGCGGATCTAACACAAGCTCTGTCCTATACTCGCAGATAGAATCAGTGAAACATGCAAAGTAATAATAGTAAAATAAACAATTTGATATGTTGCACTTATATGGCTTTCTTAAAATGACCAAGAAATAAAAAATGAATAACGACCTCCCTTTAGTGAACGGTCTATAAGTATTGCAAAGTTCTGACAAATGACAAGGAATTTCTTCGAAATGGTTCACGTCACAAAAAACATCACTTTACAGAAATTGTGTGTTTAACGAGTTCTGTATTTTTCTTTTGTATAGTAAGATTCGATCTATCTCTGACGGTTTACCATTTATAGAAAGGTCATCAACAATTAACAAGACTATATGAGTTATAGCCAAACAATTCAAAATATACATTCCATTTACAGTGAAATATCTTAAACTTATTGTATTTTAATCAAAATACAATTGGAGCGATTTTTGAGAAAATCAAATTTTTTTTTTTTAATGTTCCAGGTAAAGGGTAGTTCAGAGTGGAGGAATTATCTTCAAAATCTTGGCGTTGCATCTTTAAAAATTACTAAACTTAAATACCAAATTTGGTGTTTAATCGACTTTTTGTTTTTGAGTTATGCTTTTCACTAAAAAAGTGATCTTTTGGATTCAGGGCCTCAATGTATTTCCTGTGAAATTTCGACATTGAAATTTTGGGTCGAATACAATACTTCCCCTACTTACAATATATAGTAGAAAAACTAATCTTTTCTATCTCTATCTTTCTTCTTTCGTTTTTCTACCTTCCTCTACCTTTTTCTTGTTTGCTTCAAAACTCTCGGCTACCTCTTTCCTCTCTATGCAATGTAAGTCTGTATTATACTTTGAAGTTGGTAATAAAATTCTTTCTGTGTTCTGACTCCTCTTCATAAAAATGTTCTCGGGTTCATTGACCTGTCTATTGGCACAAATTAAAAGACTACATAAAGGTTTGAAAGCAATTAAGGTTTGAGTGATAGGGGAATGATATTTGGCTGCAGAATATTTCGACGAAATTTTCAATTGATTTGGTTAATTGCTCCGGAATTGCTCAGGTGGACTGCAAAGTCAATGTTTTGAGCTATATCACTATATCACATATCTTATTCAGTTTTAATAAGTTATCACCTGAATTGAAGAAGTTAAATACAATTAATAAAACTTATGATCTCACAGTAATCAGCGCGTGCTACTGTATCTGGTTATGTGGAGTAATTTTTAATCACCATTAGTTACTCTTTGGTAATTGTTATTTATTTATGCCAACAAACTTAATCCCGGCACATAAAATAATTGTTTCTGATGTGAGACTGCTTTTGTGGTTTACCGGGAGAAATACGAATTGGTTGGAGAATTCAGTGTCATTCTGGCAGATTGTCACAGTACCATAGTGGTTAGAGAACCCGCCTGGTCTGTGCTTCAAATCCCGTCTCTGCATTGGGTTTTTCAATTCCAATTCTACCTCTCAAATATTAGTTACTCTTTATCCAGTGCTCTGAAAAGAAAACCTTCTTAAATCGATTTTAGGAACTATTTAGGAATTGTCATACAATATTTTATACTAAATATTCTATCCCAAACAAAAAATCAGTACAGAAACAGAGAGAGAAGTACTGAATAAGAATAAATACGTATTATCACACAAAACAGTGAAGGAATAACCAAATAATAACTCACCTTCTTTGACTTGAAATTCAGCTGTTTTAAAATCCCAATTTACATTAAAATATAGAAATTCAATTATCACTTCGAACCTTTGTATGCGCACTCTAGCAGTTTAAGACGGTTCTAAACCTATACTAGACATTTAATTAGTTTTAATCAAATAGTATAATTATATAAAAAGATCGACTTAATCGTTATGTTTTTATACCTCAAGGTCTAATTAATTATAAAAAATATGTATGATTGGTCTATTTTTAGAGTTTATTAATGTATTATTTTGTGTAGCATAATATGTATGTAAAAGTGCATAAATGGAATACGTTAAAATTATTTTAGCAAGATAAATTCTAATTCGCTCGTAGAAACCCTAAACGCCCGGAAGGCTATTAACATATATAGTTTATAAAAAATATATACACATAAAAATAGCAAACCATAAATTTCAATCTGAACCTGACGAATTATTAATTCTTAAAATAAAAACTAAGAATGTTCCTACAAAGTCGATAAAACCAACAAATGGCTACAAAACACTTTCGCAGAAGTTTCCATAGGAATGTCTCTGATTTAATTAAAGATAAACTGTAAAATACACGCCCAACTTTTTGCTCTTCACCATGGGAAGCAGCAATATGGCACGATGTTTTCAATTACTGGGCCAATATATTTCCAATAAATTAATCTCATGCTTTCACGATGAAAGCAAAATTCAATTTTTGGCATCGCAGGAGATTGGAACGTTAAATGAGGTGGACAAATAGTTAATCAACTGAATTGATCCACTCGGCTGTGAAAAAGCCTTTTTCATCCCTCATCAAACTGCAGCCTGAAACGATTTCAGAATCGCAACCATCTTTGTCCACGACAATAAGCGGAAGTAAAAAGTCTCAAACTTAGCGAAGGAAATGTTTTAGTGTGTGGAAAATATAAATGATCAGAGCAGTTCAGTGAAGTAAAATATATTTTAAATATATCCTTGTGTCTTATACCTCAAGCTATGGCTTGAACTTAGAGTTAAAGGACAGCACAGGTATACTTGTAGACTTACAGTTTTATCGGCATTGTTCCTGCTAATTGTTAAATATTAGACATAAATCTGATTTGAAACACCCACACACTAACACCTCTAACCACTAACCTTGATTTATATAGCTCTTCTACAAACTATTTGAGAAAAAACGTTAAGGTGATCTAAACATATATAAATTACTGAAATGACAGCTTAGCGAGTTAAATTTCATTGCCCTTAACCCTAGCCATATTCAAAACCTTATAAGTACAACGGGAGGGCACATAAAGTTTGTTTCAACACGATCCAGCATCAGTTATGCGCATGCGCAGTACCTAAGTAGCATTGCAACATGACAAAAACTCCGAATCAGTTCTGCTCAACAGTGCATGTGTGTAAGAAAATGTTGCTATTAGTGCAGAACGGTTTCAGAAGCACTTGTTGGTACAGACCTACAGGTTGGAACGTTACTTGATCCATCATTAATCTCTAATTCTAAATGACTGCGCACTACGGTTTGCGCATGTCCAGAATTTGCAGTTCCTACATTTGACCAAGCACCGATTTCACTGGTTCCGAACTAGTTCCAAATGTTGGAACAGCAAGTTAGAAATTCACAACCAGGTCTGAAGGATTTTCTGTCATGTTGGATCACTGCTTAGCTACTGCGCATGCTCAGATAACGGAATTGATTATAGATCGTGTCGGAACAAGCCTCGTATAGCTTAGAACGCGTGCTTAGGTTATTCAGAATCACAGATAAATAATGGTTCAAGTAATATTGCAAGGTGCTCGATTGCGCATGTGCGTAAGAAAATTTTGGTATTAGTTCGAAGAGTGGAGTGGAGTGGGAGTTATTTACAGACATGAGAGTTTGGAGTCAGTCGTGTGTACGGACGTGAGAGAAGCGGCGTGTCGTGAAGAAAGATAGGGAAGCAGTTAATGAATGTTGAGTGATCGTATCGTTAAAGTCAGCTGTTTGGGACACAAAGTAAGTGAAGAAAGACAGAAATTAGTGAGTTAAATTAAGAGAAGAAAACAGTTGTGAGCTGTAACACCACGAAAGACTGCAGACTGTATTAATGTCACTAAAAGAGAACTGTTGTCCAAAAGTTTTAGAAGAAAATAAAGTGAGAAAAGAGTAACTGGACAGAACAACTTGTCATTTTTTCACATTGGTGTCAGAAGTGGTATTTGTCAAATCGTTACAATACTGTGAAATTCAAAGCATGACTCCCCTTAAATTAATTAATTAATTATGGAGTTTGGGCGTGCATGAAAGCTGGAACACCACAAGGAAGTGTCATATCAGGACTATTGTATATCCTATACACCTCCGATACCCCACAACCAATATACCCTTCAATTCAACTTGCCCAATATGCTGACGACACAGCTTACTGGAGCACTCACACACAGATATTAGCGGCAAAAAACAGACTCCAACAACAACTAAAAGTATTCCTAAAGTGGACGAGAAAATGGAGAATAACAATCAACGTACAGAAAACCCAAGCAATAACCTTTCGGAAAAAAATAAAAGAGAAACACAAAAACGTAACTATAAAATTCAACAATGAAGACATAATGTGCCAAAAAAGCATTAAATATCTAGGCATCAAAATTCATCGCTCCCTCACAATAACACCACACTACCATGAAGTTTTAAAAAAAACCAGACCCATACTTGGAACAATAACATATCTCGCCAAACTCAATAAAAGAGGCCTCTCTCCAAAAATACTTCGTCACCTCTACATCGCCCTCATTCTTCCAAACTTAACATATGCCGCAGTAGCCACCATGCCTCTCATCACACCGGATACAATGAAGAAAATACAATCTTTTGAAAGGAAATGTCTACGCATCGCATACAAACTTCTACCCAATTTTAAAAACAGCAACATCTACAATTATACAGGAACCATGCCTATTGATCAACATATAGCCAAACTCATGCTCAAATACATAGATAACGCCCATACCAGACCATACAGACGACGATTGATCAATACAGCCCAAAAAATGAAAACCATACGACCAAATCAAAATGAAAAAAATCCGCCATTACTCACTCTTATCCACATCTACGACAAACAACAAGAAGACCAACAACAACAACTACAAGACCTCCTACAATATCTATCAAACATATAAAAAATAAACATAAAAAAAAACATTAATATATCAAACAAATGACATTAAACAATAAATAAAAACTAACAAGAGCCTGAAGCAGCAACAAAAAGAAAAAGAACTAAGCAAACAGCAAAATCGGCCTTCTTGGGTAGCGACGGCAGCAAGATGTGTGACCTGGGAAAAAAGAATCAAGCATCAACAAAATGAGAAAATGTACCACCCAAACTGATGGATCTCTGCCCCACCAAAAAAGAAAAAATAAAGCTAGGCTGAAGAGGGCACATTCCCTAAGCAGCCCTTAGCACCAAGCCTTTCCTTTTAAAGGATTGATGAGAACGTCATCACCTTGCAGTGAAGAACAGATATGTACTCTCTGAAGTAGACATAATCCTCGAGGGACAGATGTACTTGCAGTAAACATGACAAAAACGGCGGAATAAAAGCGTCGAGTTTTCTTCCATGTATTTATGTGGCTTAATTTAACGTTATTTCTTTTTCGCTCGCTCGACATCGCTATGCATATAAAATCCCATCCGAACAAGCGACATGGCAAAAAGAGCATTACGTTGTATGTATGTGAACGAGCGAAGGGGACAGTTTTATTTTATCTGGTAGTGGTGGCCATAAAGTCGACAGCTGGCCCATTCTCACGACCCTCTGCATGGACCGCTGCATGCTGTGCAAATGTTATGCATCCTTGAGAGATGTGCTAAATGTACCCAATAATAATAGTAGTAACAATAGCAACAACAATAGAGGACCTATATATAACTTAAACTTCGATTTTATGCACTAAAGACACCTGAAGGGTTGTCAATAAGGAACAGTCTGCCTAGGGAAAAGAAATAATAGTTATTATTATTATTATTATTATTATTATTATTATTATTATTATTATTATTATTATTATTATTATTATTATTATTATTATTATTATTATTATTATTATTATTATTATTATTATTATTACTACTATTATTATTGTGATTGAAAACAATGCGTACAATATTTGGATTCGCACATATTGTATTAATCAATCCGACACATGTAGTTAATGGGGATCTGTCCGACTGGAGGAAGTGTGATGCTGACCTCATTTCCGTATAGCGCGAGATGACAGGAGCGTGGGATTGGCAACCGTATTATGGCTACAATGCAACATAGTGTGATGCCGGGCTCGGCGCACAACAAAGGACGGACGGGGCTACTTCACACCATATACCAGGCGCGGCGTGTATCAAAAGGCTTACGGTTAACCGTCCCCACACCACTCACGCGTGACTGTTCTGTGGACGTGACTAACAACAATAGAAGCGGCTATACAAAAGAGGCTTTCTCGAGAATATATGATGACCGGTTCGTATGTAGAAGACGAGAAAGGTTCGTATGACGTCATCCCCACTGTATATCTAGGCCAGTAACCAGCAGTTAGTTAGAGTCATGGACATGAGTCGAACAGTAGTCAGCGAGTGTGAAACAGCTGTGTGTGTGCGGGGGGTTACGTCGCAAAGAAGACTCAACGAGCGTCAAGTGATTGCAACGCCTTAGTGAATGAGAGACAGAGAAAGTGAAGAAAGACAGTGAAAGGACTGAGGTAAGGTTACGAGAAGTAAAAGTTGTGAGTTGTAATAGCACAAAAGACTGTGTCATCCCCGGGAAGAAAACTGCATTTATGATACAATTTTAGAAAACAATAAAGCGACGGAAAAATGGCTGAACTGGACTTTGTTGTGTTGTTACTTATTCTTCTTCCTCTTCTTCTTATTACTATTATTATTATTACTACTACTATTATTACTATTAGTATTAATATTTTTACTATCATCATTATTGTTTACATTGTCGCCCATGCTCAGGTGATTCTTGCTTTCTTCCATACGCTCTATTTGCCTGACCCCAAACTTTTAACGAAGATCAAACAAGATCTTCCAAGGAGAATGCCAGAGTAAGAGAAATGTGATATATAGTTATTACGTCGAACATGGAAATACTACGTCGGTGTACATTGTGACTTAGGTTTTAGCATCGACAAAATTGGTTATTTTGAACATTCATAACAAATTCTGTGAATATTATTACATGTCAATTACATTTTTCAGAAATGTCCTGTATTATAAGTTGTAAACACATCTACAACTAGTAATGAAAAGTCCTGTAATTGCAATAACCCGGCAATGTTTAATTCAAAACCACTAAAATCTAGGAATTTCAAAATATTCTGTGTGCCGCCTTAAGGAACATGCTTGCCAATATTACATTTGTTCCTATTTAAAATCATCGCGACATCTAATGCTGTTAACGACTACATTCGAATACGAATCCTTTTATAAAACCTGCTTTTTAAAATAGATTTACTTGTTTTGTGTGTTGTATCATATTGAACTATCTAGCAATAATAATCAGTCACAATGATAGATTTAATCAGGGAATATTTTTTCGTTGTGGGAAAAGTACAGCATTCTTTTTTTCTAAACCGTTGTTGGTAGGTTAAATGTTGCGCATGCGCCTTGTACTGTTAGAAGTAACTGATTTACAGCTTGGTCACTTTCTTCGTGCCATTCTTAAGAGACCGAAAGCGGAAGTACGTGAAAGAATTTCGAAAACAATAAAGAACCAGAAGCAAATGAAAAAAAAAATGAACTAAAATAGGAACTAAGTTGGAAGCAGGAGGGCAAGATAAGAATAGAAAAAGCTCTAAAGTAAAGGATTTAAGCCGGGAGAAGGAAAAACAAAGGAAACAAAGGAGTAGCGTTGCAGAAAGGTTCATAATGACCACTTGAAACAGCGAATCACAGCTCCGTTACAAATCTTGAATAAAACATGTCCTTAATATATTCAAATTACTTGTGTAGCACGGACTACTGGATTCAGTTTTCATTAACAAAATGTTAGCTAGAATATTCTGACTGACTAATCATCTCATTTCACCTTTAAAATGAAAACGCCGGTACAAACAGGCGGAGGTAAAGGCGAATTAGCATTTCCACGTTAGACATTTCGTTGATTTATTCCATGACCGGTTTTTGTGACGTCAGCAGATGCTCCTCTGTGTGTCGGTGTACAAGTGAAAAATTGCTCAGCCACCGTAATTTCACGCCTAGCGAGACTTCAGTAATCTGAAACGTTTCAGCGCTTTGAAAATATACAGCTCTCATTTTAAAATAAAGCGCACATATAAGCAACATTTTATAAATTATTTAAAGCCCAAAATACGGCAGAGATAGAGGTGGTGTGAGCCTTCAACATTTCGCTGCAAAGTATTTTTTTTTTTTATTAAACGTACTGGATGTTAAAATACTTTTTGAATCTGATTCATGCCTTAGATGGAAGAGAAGTGCATATAAATATTAGGCCTTTTCTGAGGGATGATAATAATTCACTGTTTTCCTTTCTATATTCTTTGCTACTTTCAGATCCATATTTCGAATGCAGAAGACCCTGGAGTGCATTCGTTTGATCTGTATAGTTGGCATTTCTACAGGAAGATTAGATTTTTCTGTGTTTTTAACAACAAAATAACTACCTAATATGGTGTTATTTTTAATGAGGCTGTCACGTTAATATCAAGCATTTATTTTCAGTCTGAGAGATCTCTTTCGAACGGTGCATGGTGGTAAGAATTTTGGTATTATGTCGAATAAATCCTTCTCCATTTATGATCGCCAATGCCTTAACAGTTTTGCACCCAAAAGGCCACATTTAATGTGGCAATGGCCAACAGGCTTATCAAAGTATGCTCAGATGAATTATTGCCATTTTTCTGGAAGAAAGCTTCTCAAAATTGGAAAATTAAAATACAAAACTATGTTCAAATGGAACCTAGCTAACCAAATTGCAGTTTTTTCTACTTTGTTTTTATTTTTGTTTCCTTTGTCTTTGCTTTTCTATTATGAGTACTTATTGAAAAGCTACAAGGTAGCAGAAAATCGTTAATATTATTTTTGGAAGGGTAGCGGGTGGGACAGTTGTCCCATCGTTTCCCTCGCTAGCCTCAGGTCACGCTGACCCGAGCGTGTAGTATCTGGTTGAAGGGCCCCTTCTACACTGTTACATGTGAAGTCCTTAACAGCAAACAGGCGGAGAAGACCTTTGGAATGGCGAGTTTGGTGCAAGAGGTAATCCATCTATTAGGGTTTATAAAGGAGAGGGACAGGCGAGATTCCAAAGCCTTGTATGAGAGAGAACTCCAAAATTAAGCTCTGGTTCCCAGATTGGGGGTCATAACGAATGGCTTGGTACCCCTCCCATATACAATAGCACAACTAGAACATTTTAATTACTTGGGATATATCATATTTTATAATGATAGAGATATAAAACAAAAAATTATGTACATATATGTGGAATGCTTAAACGGACTTTGAAAATAAAATTCGAAACGAAACTATGTTGAAGTTCTGTAAGTGACAAAATGAGGGCGCGTAATGTTTGACTGGCATTCCTTTGATTCTTATTAATGTTGCTGTTATATTTTATTATTTTTATTATTGTTACTATTTTTATTTGTTATTGTTATAAATTATTATTATTTATTATTATGTTAACAATATTACATTTTTTGTTATTTTATTCTTATTGGTGTGTTTATCATAACTATGTTTATCACTGGTGGTGGTGATGGTGGTGGCGGCGGCGGTGGTGGTGGTGGCGGCGGCGGCGGTGGTGGCGGTGGTTTGCATGGATTTTGTTACGGCAATCTACAATTTGTAATCCCTAACATTAGACAATAGCAACATATATAGGAATGAGTTTATTCTCTGTAAAATGAAGTCCTGTAAGTGAAGTGGAAAATATTCTAAGACTGCCTCTCTATTATCACGCGCTGCACACACCAGTTGAAGCCTGGTCAATTCCTCTGCCGCTCGGTTCTCTTACAAGCAGAACAAAGTTCACGCACGCCACTTATTGGATTTACCTCTGTGATTTCTGCAGCTTTTAACGCACGAGGGCTTTTCTACTTACCCGAGGGCCAGCTAGAGTGCACCACTTGGCATATGCTCCAGTATCTCTGAAAATTATGGGTATGTGCCTTGCATACTAGTTTTCTTAATTTTAAACCCCCTACATTTCAATAAAATCTTAGTGTTGAATTAGAAACTCATAAAGAAAATGTATTATTGTTTCATCAGTCAACTGCAAAAATACTGCTAAATATGTCGTAGAAGTTTAGGTAATTATCTTAAATTGTATTCTAGATAATGAGTCATCTATTAACATTGGAGAGACAGGGTATTTCGACTCCCCTTAAGTGAGACTTATGCTAGATTGAATTAGAAGCGACATGAAAAGGGTAAAGTCATAATATTTAGACATATAAGCTTTAGCTCCAATTTCTGAAAATTAAGAAATATTAGAGTGAAGTAAATAACATGTAATGCTAAAGCGGAGATCATAGTTTTAATGAACTAAGTTTAAATTCCTTATCCCGATCATGTATATTTCTTGTAGTTTCCCACACAATAAATTTTAGATTCAGTAATACTTTTCCAAAGTCCACACAGTAAAATCACATCAGTAAAACCAAGGAGATTGACAATCAACCCAAATCAAATTATCAAATTTTTGGGTGGAATACAATACTAAGTGCATAACAGAGATGATAAAAAACGCTCAATTAATGGTACGCTGTTTCCTAGCCTTAACATGCGATTGTTTTGTTAAAACAAAATAAAACTTGGTTTACTGCCGTCAGCTTTTTGCATAGCCGTGTTCAAACCATAACCATAAAAAATGCGTTCGTTATCATCAAACACCAAAATAGTCTCTCTTGCTGCACGAGGTTTTTCTCATTAAAATGTTTTGAAAACTATGAAGCGGGCTTCAAGTATGAAGTGCAAACTTCCCGAGTAAAGCCTTAAGAGTGCTTCAGTTTCCAACCTGCATATAAAAATCTACTACTTTTGGAAATAAACCCGCAAGTGCTGACCACTAGTTCACACCACTTCTAGCAATAATCGCGAAGTTCACCTTAAATACATTTGCCTAAATGAAACAGAATTTCCATATCTATACGCGTAATAAAACTGCAATGGATGTTTATTATTTTGGATGTGTAACTGCTGTTAAAGCACATAAAGGGCTGCCAAGAAACCAAAACTAGTGTTTTTACTCCCTCTACCATCTAAAGTTCATTTTATAATTAGACAGATGTCACTACTAAGGTATTCACTGCAGTAAAGCGGAATCAGCTACTATCACGTAATTTAGCTATGCGAGGAAATATTCTCAGGTATCTACCGAATGGAAGAGATTCATACCTAACTTTAACCAATCAGAAACACCACAAGTTGGCAACAAAAGACGATCGGGGTCAAGCTACCTAACACCACATACTTATCAACGGCGGCAAGCATCAGTTATGTTTTTTATTACTTTCTCTACTGGTAAGTATTGTATTCCACCCGAAAATTCGATGTCGAGACTTCACCGGAAATATATGTTTTGAGACTCCCTGAACCCTAAAAAGCATTTTTAGAAAAAGGTCCATGTGTGTGTCTGTGTGTCTGTGGACAGCGTAACTCTAAAACCAAAAGTAAGTTAGAAACCAAAGTTGGTATTTGAGTTTAATGTCTTTCAGTGATGCGACACGAAGATTTTGAAGAAAATAGCTCCACCCTAAACTACCCTTTACATGGAAAAGTTTTCGAAAAATTTCATTTTCTTGAAAATGGCTCTAACGATTTTGATTAAAATGTCATATATTTGAGATATTTTTATTACAAATCAAATGTATATTTTGAATTTTCTGGCTATAGCCCCTGTAGTCGTATTTACTCTGGACGACTTTTGTATAACTGGTAAACCGTTGGAGATACACAAAGTCTTACTATACAAAAATGTAGATCTTGCAAAAATACACAATTTATGTCTCAATAAATTTTCTTGTAGGGTGAACCATTTCGGAGATATTCCTTGTTAGGTGTGTGAGTTTCAGAAAACTTAAAACTTTCGTGAAATGGAACATCGCTGTTGTTCTTTTTTATATGTTAAGTGTGCAAAGAGAACGGAATATTAAAGCTTTAAACATTTGACTATCGCACAAACGCTACTGTATTCTAATATTCCCCTTTCACCTACAAGGAAATAAGCAATAAGATAATTTGTACAAATGTTTATCTTAACATGAAGAAGATATAGGAATAAGAGTTTGTAAAAATGGTTAGTACAAGGGTAGAGAAAGTCATGTGAGTCATCTTAAGTCTACATTATATGGACAGGTACTGCAATATTGATCTTCCAATATGAATGTCAATCATAAATATAAATTTACATTTAAAGAAACACGTTTTACAGATTAGCTATACCAGCATATTTTGGGACAGCAAAATTCTTTGTATTTCAACATTTTAAAGGATTTCTGCTTTCATGTGCGCACTGAATGCGACGCAATAATTGCCCAAACTAAGAGAAAAGACGCCTCTCTGCCACATAAACTCATATAAAGCCAAGAAAGGGTAGTACAAACAAAGTAAAGGACTTTGTAGTTAGGTTAAAATGCACTTAATACCGTCTGTGTGTAACAAAGGAAATCGCAGCGTTTCACCGCATGTTTTTGCAGCCTCTTCTTAAACAAGCTAATATTCTTAAATATTGTGCTGATTACAAATTCTATTGAAGATTTGAAAAGGGAAAATGTTCGCAACAAGAAAATGCGGCACTTATTGTGGATAAAGAAAAATGTTGAAGAAACTCTTTCATAAAACTTAATATTACATGCTCCATAGTGTGCTAGCGGTTCCTAATTAAGTCGTCGTTATTGTCATTTACATTCTATTGCAGCACATTTTAATAGATTGCCTCTAACTTCTATGCAGCAAACTATAGCAGTTAGAGAATGGTAGGCTTAGGGGAATAAATCAGAAATGATTTTCTGTGCTATTGTACTAACCACTCTTACAAACTCTCATTCCAACATCTTCTTCGTATTAGTTGAGATAAACATTTGTACAAATTATCTTATTGCTTATTTCCTTGTAGGTGCAAGGGGAATATTAGAATACAGAAGGCTTTGAGCGATAGTCACTCTTTTGAAGCTTTGAGATTTTCTTTTCTTTGCGCACCGACCATACAAAAAAATGAACAACAATGATCCATTTCACGAGAGTTTTAAGTTTTCCGAAACTCACACTCATAAAAAGGAATATCTCCGAAATGGTTAGCCCTACAAGAAAATTAATTGAGGCATAAATTGTGTATTTTAGCAAGATCTACAGCTTTTGTATAGTATAATTTGTTCTATCTCTAACGGTTTACCAGTTATGCAAAAGTCGTCCAGAGTAAATACGACTACAGGGGCTATAACCAGAAAATTCAAGATACGAATTTCGTTTATCATAAAAATATCTCAAACATATGACATTTTAATCAAAATCATTAGCGCCATTTTCAAGAAAATCAAAATTTTCAAAAAATGTTCCATGTAAAGGGTAGTTTAGAGTGGGGCTGTTTTCTTCAAAATCTTCGTGTCTAATCCTTGAAAGACATTAAACTTAAATACGACCTTTGGTTTTTAACCGACTTTTCGTTTTTCAGTTATGCTGTCCGAAGACACATGGACACACACGGACCGTTTTCTAAAAATGCTTTTCTTGCATTCAGGGGGTCTCAAAACATATATTTCCAGTGAAATCTCGACATGGAATTTTTGGGTGAAATACAAATCATCCCCTACTTACCAGTAGAGAAAGTGAACATGACGGAAGTTTAAGTATTCCAAAACTCACACAAATACTCGTAACAAGGAATATCTCCGAAGTGGTTCACTCCACACAAAAATTGTTTGAACATAAATTGTTTTACCAAGATCTAAATGTTTTGCATAGTAAGATTTGTTCTCTCTCTTACGGTTTGTTACACAAGTCATGAAAAATAAATAGGACAAATAAGCTATAGCCAGAAAATTTAAAATATGAAATTTGTTTGCAATAGAAATATCTCAAGCATGACATTTTTATCAAAATGGTTAGAGCCATTTTCAAGAAACTCAAAATGCTGGAGAAATGTTTCATGTAAGCGGTAATTTAGGCTGGAGGAGTTTTCTTCAAAATCTTCGTGTCGCACCTTTTAAAGATATTAAACTTAAATAGCAAATTTGGTTTTTAACCAACTTGTTTTTGAGTTATGTTGTCGACACAAACACACACACATTTTTCTGAAAATGCCTTTTTGGATTCAGGAGCCTCGAAACTTCCGGTGAAATCTTCACATCAATTTTTTTTAAACTGTGTCCTTAACCTTGATAAATATTTCTTCAAATTATGTAAAATGTGCTGCCGTTTGACTGCTTAAAGGAACAGTTAAACCCGCAAAACCCTCAATGCAGTTTTTGATAGCAGAACATTTTTATGTTATGTAGCATTTATATTTTTAAGTTAAATACAAATTTAAGATAAATTTGCATTTATTGAAAAGAAAATGAAAAATAAATGTTAATAATCGTTATTTAGAGTAATCAGAATCATTGTGCGGCAGATTTCAGGTGTGTAAATACGCACAGAATTTCATTTGACTGGTTAATTGGTTTAGAATTTAAGTAAATTTGTGGGCAATGTCTCGGTGCAATTAGATAGTTTATTAAAATTCATAACATAACCCAGGAGCTCTATTGGCGGCAAAGGAATGAATGAAAGGACTTCAAGACACTGCTAACGGGAGTGAAGTATTGTTGCTTCAATTGTCTTCTCAACGTAGAAAAGCGGTAATTTGGCTTCAAAGTCGCTGCATTGACGACTGGCATCTTCAATATTCAACCTTAATTTTCTAGTAGTGCAATAACCACACAAGTGTATTTCATTATAGATACTGCAAAGTTATTTTGCCAGTGCTGATCTCTATATTCCACTTGCAGGAGACATTAGGGCTCTTAGCAAATGCGAGTGCCATTTGCTGGAATTGCAGTTGGATCTAAATATGCTAAACGGAATCATTTTACGGCTAAAGCAGAAAGGTAAAGGAAAAAAGAAAATGATGAGGGCACAAAACTACAGTTTAAACCAGCTCTGCATATGAAAGTAGATTGTAAATTTGGATCTGTTTCTCATGGAAATGCTATTATCATTTTAATGCACACCAGGCCACTTTGTCGCCAAGTTACGAGGCCTGTGTTTTTTCAGGATGGTTACGTCGCATATTGTTGCGTTCCTAATGCGCTGGAAAGAATTGCACGTTTCCCAGGTAACGTGACAAGGGAATGGTTGCAAACATACATACCTCCTCTGTTGGGGCAATAATAACTGTAGCAGTGAAATTGCCATAGTTTATACGCTCGAAAGCGGAAAAGGTTTTTGTTAGCATCTAACGCTTGAATAATGCAGTTACAGCTCTGTAATATTAAAATATAGTCGTAAAGTTCAGAGAAAGATTATTTTGAAATTTAAAGGCAGACGGTGCCAGCGTAGGTCACTTCCATCAGACCTTTGTTACTTTAATTTAAAATTTTAGAAGTCGAAACAAAAGGCACTTTGCAAATAGGGTAAAAACCAATAAGGGCGGTCACAAATACACGTTTCTTTTCCCTCAATTTAGTGCCCTTCAAGTAATGTACCTGTAAAAATGAATGAAAATCTGTAAAAAAAAATGTAAATATTTAATTTTTGCTTTTTATATTATATTCCATGCATTCAAGTGATACCTTTGATTTAGTAGTATCGCAATATTTATCACCCTCTGTGGCCTTTGAAAACACTCCTGAATATAGTACAATAAAATTGTGAAATTGTAAATGTTTTTCTCACACCTATTCTATTTTGAGTATTTCTCAAACTTAAATGTTCCACGCTTCAAAATATTTCACCGATTAACACATAATGCACATAATAAAAAACTTCATGAATGATTACTTAAGAAACTTACATAGACACTTTTTTGATTATATAAGTTTTTATTAAATATTTTCACAGCCTCCCATTTATAAAATCGATAAATGCCAAATGCTATATTTTATCCTTCTTTTATAGCTTAGCTGCAATTGAATTTTAAAAAATTCTAAGGTGGTTTCTTACTAGTGTTGTGTTAATGGCAAAATAAAATCCTTAGTAGGATGTAAAAATATGTGACTCGAGGGCCTTTTTAAAACACAACCAAATTAATTAAATCCAACAGCACAAAAACATTAACAACTCTGAAATAAATGAGGATTTTCCATTGAAATTTTGTATGTACCTAATCGTTATATTAGACGTTCGGAAATGCCTCACAATTATGGTTTTTTATGCCTTACTTATTTACAAAAATGATTCATTGTATATGGGGCGTCTCATATACAGATCAGCAACGTCAATACACTGCTGGAAATTTCATTATTACGTCACGGGACCATTGTTTGAAGGTACTTTCCTAGACAGCTGTCAGCAATTCCTTACTGTTGTCAAAATTTTACTAGACTTTCTTCTGAGGTGTGTGGTAGTACTTCGTCATCATATTCTCCAAAAAGCTGTACCTTCATTCTCCATTTCCAAAAGTTTCCTCTCCTTCTGAGCCTGTGTCCGTGACAACAATAGCAGGGCATGTCAAAAAAAGGGTTTTCCAGGTCATAAGACAAATGTCCGGCGGCGGGCTTATTTGAGAGGTTCGGGAAAGATCTGACTACGTCATCGCCGGGATAAAGCTTGTGGAGCGCGTGAAAAAACATTTTTATTCGGTTAGTGTGTGCGTGCCAACTGTGAAAGATACCTACGTCTTAAAGGTGAAGAAGTTTTAACGAGTGTTGAATGACTGTATCGTATTTCAGAGACAGAGAAAGCGAAGTGAGTCAAGGCTTCGGGAAGAAAACAGTTGTGAGTTGTAATATCACGAAAGACCGTAGACTGTGTTAACGTCAGTAGAACAGAACGTATTTTTGTGCAAAAGTTTAGAAGAAAAAAAGGAAGAATAGATACAGTTCTTCAACTTTGAAAAATTAGAAAAGCTGTTTATGACGTATTGTAGATCAGTATTCAGTTATAAGGTATGGAGAGAGTACCTTTAAGGCCATTTTAATATAAGTTCATAAAGCCATTATTTTAAGATAATTTTGACGTTCTTTAGGTCATCAAAATCCAGGGCCTGCTTATGATATAGTGTGAGCAAAAACGTAAATGGGAAATGTTCTTGTAGTAAAAGAAAGCACTCAACTTTGCTTACAGAAACTGTGAGAAGTTTCAGAAACAAGCTAAATGTAATGAATGTTAGTTAAAATCAGAAGACAAACAAACTGGTTTCTTCGCTACAGAGAAAGTTGATAATAAAAGTTAAATAAGAACGCAGAGGGAACGGTTCCACACCTTTTGTATAGAAGACGGCGCTTCTTCGCTGGCCGTTTTAGCGAAACGACGGAGAAATAGAAAACGAAGTCAATTTCCGCCTCATCTCCTGGTAACAAGACACGAATTTTTAACGAAAGATTCTCACCAAAACTATCTCAAGAGCTGAGCAAACTGCAAACAACGTAGCAATTAAAATTCTCTCCGTGTTCAGGCAAGACACTCCCTTGTTTGTCTTTCCGTGCAAAAAAAGAAGTGTACGTAGATGACCTTTGAATAAATAATTTTGGTTTCATTTTTAGATCTTGGTGACAATTTCCAGACCATGACTTACACTATCTGTAACGGCAGCACTTTCGTTACTCAAACACTTAGGGATACCCATCTGTGTAAAAAGGCTAAACATTTCATTACGGCCTTTTTAACCATATCACGTGGCCGTCTAACTGATTGCCTGTAAGTGGTCGTGTCCATTTAAATCCATACAGTTCCGTTATCCTTGCTATGACTTCAAACTTAGTTTTTCCAGGTTTTTATTTTTAGCACGATGAAATTTTCAGTAGTTATGCATGAAATTTGGTGTACCTGCTTAGAAATAACATTAAAAAGAAATGAGATAATTTTTTCATAACGTGAATATCTGCTGAGTAATTAAATATTAAAGTTTACATTTCGAAATTTAAATGAAAAAAATAATGACTTTAAACTTTAAAATTTATTTTTATCCAGACTAATAACAAGATTAAGAAATTATCTCATCAATTTGCTAACAGTGTATTACAGTACATAACTGAAAATTATTGAGTTTTTCAAATTAAAATTGCATCATGGGAAATATTTATACAAATACTAAAAAAAATATCATAAAATATTAATATCTTAGCAACTAATCTGACTAAATGTGTGAAATTTATCACAGTTACTCCTCACCATACAGTAATTGTTGTGTTAAAATTTCAAATCAATCCAATGAAAACTATAGATTTTCAAAATTTCACAGATGAGTATCCTTAACTAAGGTATGGAAACATAATTGATACAAAATATTGACATCGACAGCTTAACTAGGAACTACACAATTACATAGCTTTCTCTACCCATTACCGCTTCGTGTAATCATTTGCATATTATACGATAGCGATCAAATCCAAAGCTGAATTCTTATATTTTTTTCAGGATAGTATCAGAAATCACGTCAGCCATACATTATGTGTGTGAGTGCGTGTGTGTGTGCGCGTGTGCGTGCGCTTGAAAAGGGTATAGGTATTTGAAAATTCGAACCAATAGTAAAGAAAATATTACCTCAGGAACGGTTGCTCTGCCAACATTTTTGTTTGACATAAATATGTTTTAAAGAAACCTACAAATTCGGTGCAGCCACTTTTCCCAGATTTTAAAAATGTGCATTTTATTCGCCTTGAAAATATATTCAACGTAAGCCACTGTAATAAAAAAATCGTTGGAACAGCTTTTAGAGAGAAAAAAAACTATATTTTTCATACAAAGTATAGTTTGGGTTGAAGGGGCGTTTTTATTGAAATATCGATAACAAACTTGGAGGTATCTGAGCTTAAAAATCTGATGTGTTGCGCTCACATGACTTTTTCTACTCTGGTAGCAACTATATTAGTTGAATAAACATTTGTACAAATTATCTTATTGCTTATTTCCTTGTAGGTGCAAGAGGAATAAAGGAGAGCAGGCTTTGAGCGATAGTCAAATATTTTAAAACTTTCAAATTTCGTTCTCTTTGCGCGGCTAACACAAAAAAAATGAATAACAATGCTCCATTTGACGAAAGTTTGTTTTTTAAAAGTCACACAGACAGCAAGCAATTCTCCGAAATGGTGCACTCCAGGAAAAATTTATTTGGGCATAAATTGTTTGGTATAGCAAGATCTACATTTTTGTATGGTAAAATTTGGTGTGTCTCGAACATTGGCAAAAGTCCTCCAGAGTACCAGAGTAAACAGCACTACATAGGCTATAGCCAGAAAATTCCGAATATACAATTCATAAAATATGTTAAACATCTCATTTTAATCAAAATCGATAGAGCCATTTTCGAGAAAATCAGTTTTCGAAAAATTTTCCATCATTGTTTAGTTAGTTTAAGGTAGAGAACTTAAATACCAACTTTGCCTTTTAACCGAGTTTTACTTTTGAGTTATGCTGTCCACAGACTGACACGTTCACGCGAACACACACACACACACCTCATTCTTAACGTGCTTCTTTGGATTCCGAGGGCCTCAAAACATATATTTCCAGTGAAATCTTGACATCGAATTTTTGGGTACGTGGTAGAGAAATTAAAAACAAGTACGGTATTAATTGAATTTCGTTTTGGGTTACCCTGTTCACATCGTATTTTCTGGAAGTATAAATTCAAGTGTTTTAACAAATCTAGATATACATTTCATCTAATAATGGAAGTACTAATAGAGATAAAGGTACCTAATGTTTTACGTGAGAGAGCAGGATAGACAATATAGCTGCTATAGTATTCTGACTTTTCCTAGACCTCACTGGCAAATCCTGAATATGAGAAAATAAGGAAAAAGTCTTGGAGAAAAAGTGAACGTTAAAGTTACATTATGGACACATAAAACCCCACGAACTGGATTATAAAGAACTTGGGAATGGCATAAAAAGACTACTGGAAGTAACAGAATGTGTTCCACGGAAGAGGAAAGAGAAATCCGACGACATGTATGGCGTATGAGAGAAGCCAAGTTTGTAAAAAATGGGAGGGAATAAGAAATACGGAATAGGAAAGTTTAAAACCTAACTTTAAAAAGGGCTAATTTAATATTTTCCATTTATGAATGCATTAAACTTTACTAGAATAGTATTGAAGCAGTTACAACTAATAGTATATGATTTTAAATGAAAACCTATCCGATATACAACTCATTAAATATTTTTATCCAGTTATGTTTCATAATTAATATGACTACATTGTTTTCTTATGTTTTCATTTGGTTTTATTAAGGTTAGAGGTCGCTGTACCTATTTGACAAACAGAGAAACGAAGAGTAGGAGTTAAAGATGTTTAAAATAACAATCCAAAAATAAGGGTACCGAAGAAATTGGTTGGAATATGAATGAATGAACGAACGAACGAACGAACGAACGAATATTTATTTCTCATCACTCACAACTACATAACCACAAATACTGCAATTTATTCCCCTCTTGGAGTTGCTTATTTTAATATTTCCCCTTATAATTAACATTTAGTTTTATTGGTTCGAATATACATAATTCTCATAGCTGTAAAATGAGACATTACAAAGCAGCTCACAGAGTAAACCTACAGACGACCTGTTTAATTAATATAAAGCAACAACAAATGCGATATTTAAATATTATTTTGTGCTTTGTCTTATACTTCCCTTTGTTCATAAGACCATTGTTTAACAGTTAACCCTAGCATTACTAAGGGGGGAGGGTACTTAAGCCCAGATTCTGTAATTTTTTAAATTCTGTGTAATTTGACTAAAGACATGCAGTTAATAGTTATTGCCAATCACTGTTTCTACTACTGAATTGCGTAATTACTTCTAAATTGTCATTGTCGGTGTTTCTAAGAATCAATGAAATGTCAAGGCCGTCCCATCGGTATAATGTGATTCATGTAAAAAGTTAAAAGTGCAGTGGTTAAACAGTGATGAATATTACCTTTATAAACTTGAGAAGATGTAATAATACCTAATTTTAAAATAACTTTTTTTTAAGTGCTCCGACATTTTCGGAGATACCTCATACATATTAAGCTGTGAACTCAAAACTTTCGATATGTTACTTACCAACACTATGACACATCTAAAGGTTGTATAAACTTCGCGAATTTACAAATGACCGATAACTATACAGTTTAAGCGCCACCTACAGGTATCAATGTATGGACTGGCGCGTTGTGAAGCAATGATAGATCCTTAACCAAGCGTATGGCAGTAAAGGAATTCCCTATTCTTATCTCGCAGGCTCATGTAGCTTGAGAAAGCAGGATGTTTATATTTTCTTCCAACTGAAGGAATACTATAGCTGATATATCGATTCTTGCAATAATTATTAAACTGCTATATCTGGTCTAAGTAAATGAGCATTAATGAAGCTGGATGGTGAATTTTTGAAGCCTATTCCACTCACACGTAACTTGTTTGCAATCAATCAATTTTCTAAACAATGACAGATTGCACACAGATACCCAACAGCACACGTAATCTGACGTAACAGAGCTGCTATGTAAATGTCAAATAAGGCTGACTCTCGCTTCAGTGGAAGATGTCAGAACACTGAGTACAATATGAAATATTTTTGGAATCAGTTTCACAATTTTTTTATCAAACAAAATTATAAATTAACAGCAGATACTCCAACTTCTAACATAGCTAACATGTTAACAAATTGGAGAATCCATATGAGAATCCTGTAGGCCATGTCAGTGGACGCTGATGTATATATGCCTGCTTTAGGTTTCTTTTAGGAGGTTAGTAATTACAATACATCATTTAGATATAATTTCATACTTATTGTCATCCCTTAATTCGTGAAATAGTCTTAATAAATGCAACTCGTGAGTCAAATTCTCTAGATAAATTAATAATCATTTGTGACATTACTTATAATTGTGCTGAATCAGAAATTATCGTTACTAAAGCGCGTTCCACCCTTAGAAGACAGTGCACGTTAAATGGAGCGCAGTGTTGCAACATGTACTAGTTGCGAATCTTTCTCCGAGAGCGACTCCGAGGTGGCCGGAGTCCTGCACTTAGTCCTTCAATTGCTGCTTGACGGACACTTTTAACTTTGGTATCCATCCATGCCTTTGTTACTGTATGACCTAAATTTACAAATGACTCGTCTGTATAAACAACTAATTTCCCCTGGTCCCTAAACCTTTTTACGTCTTTTAGATATTTATGTCGCCATTTGATATCGATATCGTCTCTTTCTATTAATATGCACTTCTTACCCCTTCTTTCATATTCCAACCCCAAATCAGAGTGGCCCTTGAAAAATTTGGTAGAGTCTCATCACTGTTGAATAGTGACAAAATTATATTCAGCATGGGTGGAATATTTGCAAGCAGTAAAGAATGAACAATTCGCCGCACTCCACCTTGCACTATTCAATCATATTGCGTTAACCTAGCGTTTTGTGTAGTCCCGCCCTCTTTGCTCTCTTTTTCGATGGCGTTCTTAGAGGTCCTTTCATTAGTTCCTTTTTAATCATACACACTACTGCTTCTGAACACCCGATAGCCTTAGCTGTTTCTTTTACTGCCTTACTTACACGCATTTTGCTTCAAAAATAATCTAACACATTCATAATTATTTGGCGTTCCTTACTTCTTAATTTACCAATATATCGTCTCCTCCTAGTTCCCCCCCCTCCATAACTACAAATATTTACAAAAATATTAAACAAATAACGCAATAACAGCGCACAGTTACACACACGGCTTCTTTCGAACTAATGTTAATGCTGCTCCTTATACTATCTTCTGTGTCAGGCCTGGCGCGAGAATACGCTGAATAGATGACCTTTTGTTTGCCTTACTGGATAAAAGAAAGAGGTTACTGCCTTATGGTTTATTTTAGAAACTTTCTCCAACCTTCCTCAACATTTGTTCTCGCTGGTTCCCTGATGTAAACTCAATAACAAAAAAGTTTCACACTGCGTAACTTTTGCAGTGCACAGATATAAAATTTTCCGAAAACATTTAATTTAAAAAATTATAACACTTAACTGGGTAAACATAGAGAATTCAAAGTAGGCAGGTAGTAGCACTATAGTTTACTCTACCTAAGAAAAAAAATATAGATGCATTCTAGCAGTTAGTTTGTTAGTTAGTGCGTGATGAGTATAGAAACAGCAAATATCGGACTTCTATTGAAATAAACGTTTTCTGAAGAAATTTGGGCCTATAGAAATGTATAATGACTCTGAAAAGGATATAAAGTGATAGAGAAAAAAATTCTGCATAGGATAATGTGATCAAATCTGAAATTTATAACAAATGAACATTTATACAATGCTATTAGGAGTCTGGCAACAGCGCGAGGTTAGAAAAGAACGCGGCTTATGGCAATTTGTATGCGCAAGATAGAGACAGATATATCCAATTTAACTCCATACTGTCTTCTAAGAGTGGAACGCTATATATATGCAATAAAACTTAAAATATTTGCTCCAGTGTGAATATCCAGAACAAGTTTATATCAGGACACAAAGAAAATATGTATTTACTACAAATCCGAGCCCTAATTATACGAATTCAAGTGAACTGAAAGCAGTAAAGCCAGGATGTATTGTAATTATTACCATGTTGAGTCCATACCATGGAGGACGTACTGGTCCTAATGCAGTATGTTCCAGGAACTAGAAGGGTAATTCCCAAGACGTTTAAGGGAATTAGCAGTAGATAAGAAGAGAGCAGAAGAGAAGAAGAAACTTCAGCAGATAAAGCCCGCATGCCACAGCTCTCTAACAGCCAACTTTGGTGTTAAAGACTATCACAAAATGTAACAAACGGTACTGTAACTTTGCTATCCTAATCATTTTGTGCAACTCTCATTCTGTTTTCGACGTTACGAACTTTCACAAAAGAATTTAGAGCTCTGACATTGAATTGTCTGCTGAGAGAGAGCTCTCAGTATAAACACAAAGAATTTTCTTGTGGCGTTAGTCGTTCGAAATGTACCACGAACATGTTTTGAAGTCCCCGAAATCCATGGACAGATTTAGAGAAAAAGATAGACTTATGCATGCATGAATATTACAATTTAAGAAGCTATAAGCAATATTCCGCACTTTTTATACACACTGTAGCTATGTCTTCCAGCATGCATATAGAATTAATGTCATTTACACTGTCTGTCGTGTTTGTGTGGAAATAATCATCCGCCCAATCACAAACTTTAGCACATATTTCCTCAAAGTTTCTCAAAGCTTTCAGGACAACATGGCGCATTTTAACCACATTCTCTGCCTAAGGGGAGACAGGTACGGGTATGAATATTGATTTGGAATCAAAATGGAAATAAGGGCACGAACAATTTTGCAACGATCCATAGTAAACGTTGCTGTGACGGCGACAAATGTATTATTGATCTTCGCAATAACTGTTGAATACACCCCTTCTCACACCTCACTCCGTGATCCATCATGACTGCCCTTCCAATGAAAAAAATGGTACCGGTGAAAAAAAAGAAAGCCTTTTCATGTGAAAACCAGTTGAAGGAATATATTTTCCGGTCGTCACACATATTTCCTGCTCAGACGGGCTTAAAACTGAAACAGGGGTAGTCCTGTTGCAATGTGGAAACGAGAAAAAATGAATTTGGCGTAATCTCGATAGGATTTCTTTTTTATCACTTTCTGTTTAAAACTCACATATAAATTGTGTGAATTCAGCACATATTGAAACAACAAAGTCATTCGCATACAAAAGGGAATGTCGCAAGCTACGAGTATAAACTGCATAAAAGTCGATCTAAGTGGCTCAGTTGGTTAGATGCAAAGGCATTCAAAATTTGAATGCTAAATGGTGTTTTAATAATTTTTTTTCTTTTTAATGTTGCCTATAACATTGAAAGTCATATATTTTAACATCTTGAAAAAATTGCTCAAGAGAAAGGGTTTTCACTCGCTTAGCTGTGGTTTTGAACTTTGAGATTCTATTACTTTGCTTTTTATTAAATTTATTACATTAATTTCACACTCCAATCCATACCTCCAGACTAGGGAGAACGGGGAATAATTTAACCCCAGCAATTCCAGCCTTATTCCAGAACATAGATTACCAAAACTATGGGGGGGGGGGGGGGGTAAATAATTTGTTGTTTAACTACGCTGTCAATTACCAGGATCACATCAGCGTCGCCTGTGTGCCGGAATTTGATCCCGCAGGAGTTCTTTTACATGCCTGTAAATCTGTAGACCTGGAGCTATCGTTTTTAAGCACACTTAAAAACCATCGGTCTGGGCCGGATTTGAACCCGCGACATTGGGATTAATACGCCAGCGTCTAACCAACTGAGCCACCCAGACCGACCAAGAGGTGGGGGTGGGGGTACTCTGTGACCACATACTGGTAACAAAATGTGTCAGCAGGTTTTAAAACAAATTTATTTTAAAATTGAGTATTACATCTTGTCATGTTTACGAAGGTAATATTTAACGCTGTTTAACTATCCAGTAGTAGAAACAGTGACTGAGAAGAACTATTAACTGCATGCCTTTAATAAAAAGATTAAAACACATAATGCAGATGTGTGGCAAATCCCACCAGAGAAAAAATAGACTTCTAGCTACAGAAATGGATGTACTGAGGAGATCTGCTGCAAAATCGAAATTGGAAAGATTAAAAAACCATGTGGAGTTTAAGAAAATACCAGAGCAACGATTACCAAAGAAAACACTGTATAGTATACCAGAAGAAAGAAGAAAAAGGGTACGTCCGACGATAACTTGGATGGATGATGTATAAGCAGCCTTAGCATCAAGAAATTTGGACCCGGAACAATGTAGGGGCATGGAGTTTGGCTTCCGAAAGACGGCGCCAGCTGTTATAAACCGTAGACATGACAGAAGACAGAATTAAAAAAAAAATACAGATAAATGATAAATGCTAGGGTTAATCCTAGCGAAAGAAACAGCACCACGCTCCCAGCCGGGAATCGAACCTTGAACCCCTTGCACTGCAGACAGGTGTTCTACCGACTGAGCTATGGAGCCAGCCTTTAATCAGAATTTTAGGGGCATTTTTGGGGAAAAAATAAATCAGATAAATTTATGTCATAAAGGATAGGGCGAAAGGCTGTTTGGAAAAGACTACTTAAATATCAATTTTTGGGTTATGGTGTAAATACATACATTTTTCTACAAATGCTGTGTTTTTATCCATTGGGATGTGGAAATGTGTGAACTATATACGAATTTTTGGGTGGAATGTCACACCATCTCTACCTATTGTAAGCAGGTGCTAGAGGAAGGAGAAAGACAATTGCCTGTCGTTCTACTTGGGATTGGAGATACGCTGCCTTTTATCTACACGCGGTTAACAGCTGGAGTGAAGGGGTGATCTTTGTCAAGATGTTTATTTTCTTTACTTCACCACCCTGCCATTAGAAATAATTCCCTAGAGGAGGGAAGACCTTTTTATAATGGTTCAACAACCTTATTGTTGGCAGCATCTCGTTTCTCGCTGGAACACAGGGATGTTTATTCTCCAGAGTGAACAGTTGGCTGCGAAGAACATCTGTACAGCAGTACAAATATTTACGTCACTTCCTCCATAATGCATCAGGAAGTAGCTGTTGAAACCTTTTGTAGTAAACCGTGAACTTCTAAAACGATACTTTTCTCTTTTTATTTGAAAATGAACCGTGGGAAACAAATGTAGGAAAAAGCAGAGAGAAAGTTTAAATGTTAAAAATGTTGTGACGAGTGCACAAGCTATAAAAACTAATATTCCATTAACAGAACATGTGCTGTGGGCCACACTAAGATTTATAACACGCTCAGATTATGAGTAGAGGTTGGATTTTTGTGAAAATACATATTTAGCTCGTTTTTACCACTATCCCTTAACTTGTGAGGTGCGGTCTCCCATGCCGCTCGCCTCTGTATACCTTACGCACCAATGTCCTTGAACATTGTCTAGTATTCGTTTTTCTCCGCTAAAATATATGACTAATCTACTGCTTTTATGTAAATAATGTGAAAATTATTTTAATTATTTTCTTTATGCGATTTTTATAAAATTTATGTGAGTATCCAAAAATATTTATGTGATTATAAATCAGAAAATATGCAGTTTTATGTGCATAAAATATTTGCTCCGACGTGAATATCCAGAACATTAAACTCAGAATCAAGTTTGTATTAGGAGGCAAACAAAATATATGTCTACCTAAATATCCGAGCTCTAGTGACAATTCAAATTCAGATTTAGATAATTCCGATTCTGAAATTTCTAAGGATGATAGTGAAGATGCAGCAGTAAAAATTTTCTTGATAATATTTATTACAAAGGAAACCGGTTCCAGTTGCCATGTGAACCCTTTATCACAAGAAGTATGACGTAAAAATCTACATGATAGCTATGAGCATGCATGTTCTTGTTTTCTTTCCAAACACCAACTTTGAGTATGATCAGTAAAATACACTCGTTTTGTAAAACTGTGAGAAATGAATATATTCTGACGCCAGTCGCGGCGCACAACAAAGGATGGTCGAAGCCACAGTACATACCAGGCGCCGCGCGTATCAGAGGTGCTCAGGTTGAAATTTCCGCACAACACTCACGCGAGCAAACACATGACAACAATCAGAGCGGCAGAAACAAAAGGGATTTTCGAGATTATTCGAGAAGACTCCGGCGACCGGCTTATTTGCAGAGGTAGAGAAATGTCCGTGTTACGTCACTCCTCGACATATAAGGAGACGAGGCGACGAGAAGAGTTAGTAGTTATATACATGAAACGTCACTGTCAGTTTTTACCTTCTCTACTGGTAAGTACAGGAAGTATTGTATTCCACCCAAAAATTCGATGTCGAGATTTCATCGGAAATATATGTTTTGAGATCCCCTGAGTTCAAAACAAGCATTTTTAGAAAAAGGTCTGTGTTTCAGTCTTTGGACAGTATAACTCAAAAACGAAACGTCGCTTAAAAACCAAACTTGGTATTTAAGTTTAACATCTTTCAAGGATGCGACACGAAGATTTTGAAGAAAATTGCCGCATCCTAAACGACCCTTTATATGGAGCAGTTTTCGAAAATTTTGATTTTCTTGAAAATTGCTGTAACTATTTTGATTAAACTGTTATATGTTTAAGATATTTGTATGAAAAATTAAATCAATATTTTCAATTTTCTGGCTATATCCTATGTAGTCGTGTTTACTATGGATGACTTCCGAATAACTCGTCAACAGTAAGAGATAGACAGATTCCTAGTATACAAAAAATGAGGACCTCACTAAACCACAATTTATGTCTGAATAAACATTTTTGTACAGTGAACCATTTCGGAGGTATTCCATGTTATTTGTGTCAGTTTCGGAAAACGTAAAACGTTCTTGGAATGGAACATCGTTCATTTTTTTATATGTTAAGCTGCAAATGCTCTAAAAGATTTTAGTATCGCTCAAAGCCTACTATATTCTAATATTCCTCTTACACCTACAAGGAAATAAACAACAAGATAATTTGTAGAAATGTTTATCTCAACTAACACGAAGAAGATATAGGAATAAGAGTTTGTAAGAATGGTTAGTACGAGAGTAGAGAAAGTCATGTGAATGCAACACATCAGATTTTTAGTTTTAGTATTTGTGTGTCGGCTGCGTGTGTGTCGTCGCGTCGAAAGAAAGATAGCAAAGCAGTTAATGAGTGATCGTATCGTTAAAGCGAGCACTTTGAGATACGAGAAAGTGAATAAAGACAGTGAAAGGAGTGAGTGAAGGTTGTGTGTTCAATATCACGAAAGACAGTAGACAGTGTTAATGTCATAAAAGAGAACTGTGTTGTTATGGATTCAGTTAGAAGAAAATAAAGTGAGAGAAAGTAATAGACTGGACTTGTATTTGTCACAATATTATATCTTGTATTCCATTGTAAAGTTGCACACTTTTGTTTTTGTAAATATGCAATAAATGTTTTAGTATTCTTATTAATCTAGTTAGTATAACAGATGGAATTGGTGTCTGTAATTCTGTAGCTAAATTAACACAAGTTGCATAAAGCGTTTTGTCAACATGTATCAATTTACCAGTCACGAAATATTACTCTGTATAATGACATCAGACCTAAGGCATTTGTAAATCTGAGGGAAAAACGTAGACCTCCCGTCACAATTTATGTCCCAAAAAGTACCTCACAGGTTAACCCTTTCATGCCTGGTGTGTCTTATACGATACATTAGCTTTTTTTCCTATTTGTACTAGTTTTAACTTTTTTTTCTGCTATATTCTTGTTATACTGTCTGTCACCAAATAAAAAATACATATTGGAGACGTTTTGGATTGTAAAAAATTATTTTTTTTTTTGCAATTTATATTGTAGTATTTATATATATAAGAAAAGAAGCAAAATCCATGCAACCGCAGTCAAATGATACCCTGTCATCATTCACGCGTGCCATCATACCGATTATTTTACGTGGGCCCTCCCCGTCCTTTACCATAGGCACATTTGACTGCGGTTGCCGAGACTCGAACTCACGACCGCAGGCTTTGAGTGCATGGCCAGTGCACTACGTGTTGCCTAACGATCATGGCTATCCGAGCCAGCAGGCTGAAGGTCTCCCAGACCGTCTAATCTAAACCGGTTTCGAATTAGAGGAAGAACGGCATATGTAGTAAAATAATTCAGACAATAGAGGGTTAAGGGCTAGTATGAAATTAGTTTTGAAATATGTTGTATTTACATAGGTTATGCACTTCTATATCAAGTTTTATAGTATATATAATTGCATATTTCCAATGTTGTAAATGCCCTTAAAAGCCAAGATGATTTATTTTACTACAATAAAACTCTGAAATATAAATGATTTTTTACAATACACTTAGGGAATATTTGGAAAATTTTAAAAACATTGGACCAACATTTTAGAAATTTGAAATTTCTGTAGCGCCTCCCTTTAAAGTAACTCTTTGGTGTTATTCACTCACATAATATAACAGGGAACGTAGTGGTGAAAAGAGATGGTGATACATGCAATTTAACACGGAAGCAGAGGCAATAATTGGAGACAATTACCGAGCAATTAAGCTAAAGGGAGAGAGGCAAACTCATCGCTGCTTCCCCCTCCCCTCGCGCCGACCTCATGTGAGTGACGTTGTGTACTTCCCTTAATAAACGGTACAGTGCCGCAAAAACTCTCCTCTTCCTCGGAAACGTTAAATGTTCGCAATAGCCTTTATGTCGCTGTGTGTTTTACTATGGACACAGTGACGAACTTGGGTCGGATAAGGAACTGAACATTGAGACTGCAATAAAAACAAACTAGTGGTCAGAGAGTGCAACAGTACTAGCGATAAATAAAGCAATTTAAAATACGCATGCAAAAGATGTTTTCTGAATAATCACAAATAAGAAAAATTTGAATTGCCCTCTCTCCAAGAATGCATTTTTCTTACTCTGCCGGATTATTAATACTGCTGATGGACTTTGGAAACAACCAAATTTCACCTACAAAACCTTGTTTTTAAAATACTTTCCATAAATTGAGGAAGACGATAATAGACAACAACGTATTAGGAAACCGTTTTGCACCACCGCCATCAAATTCCTCTTAAATCAAATGAAAATCTTTTGAAAATGTCCGTTGATAGTTCACTGAAAATAATAGCTTAGGTTATTAACCGGATAGAAATATAATAATTTACATACACACATCAACATGTATAGCGTGGTGCTGCTTTTTAATAAGTTATTAAGGGACACTGGGAGTGAAATTTTGGTCAAAATTGTCAAAAAGTCGAAAATTGTTTTTTTACCTTAAAATGTTCCTGGAACATCGGTGCACTTGGATCACCTAACATTTTTCATATCCCCCACTCCATGTGGTCATTACGGCCCTTTCAAATAGTGCTCTTCCCTTAACGTACACAGGATGCTCCTATATAAAATCCTGTTTTTCTCAAAACTACATTTCTGCACATTCCAAAAGAAGGTCGCGCCTGAGTTTTACTTCAAATTCAATGAAAATTTCCAAGAATATTCATAAATAGCAGCTAAACTAAACTATGCTTCAATATTGATGCTATCATTAACATGAATTCCAAAAACTTTTTTTTTGTATGAAAAAATCAATATTTTTTTAAGATTAAATTTTCTTTGTTATTAAAAAAATATGTACAGCATAATCAGCATAGGTATTTGAAATATCTCTTCGTACAATTGTTAGCCATGTTTTAGAGTATCAGTTCTGTCAATATAAATGAATTTTGAAAAGTCAATAGACGCGAGCTCTATTTTGAAAATGTGCCAATTAAATTCATAAAATAATTTATATATCCTAAACGAATTATCCAATTTTAATGAAATTTGGTGTACCTCCTATTCTCATATAAATACAAACACAGTAAACATTTCAGACAAATGTATCAAAAAATGTGGAACTTTCAAATTTCACTCCCAGTGTCCCTTAACTCAATACTTAATTGAAATTTAACAGATATGCTTATGTATAATTTGAATTAAGAATAACTCTACGCCTAGGGCTACAGGGGTACAGGCTTAATGTAAAATTGTCCTAGGGAGGTACAGGGAGAAAAAAAAAAGGACTGGGCTAAAGTATCAATTTCCTAAATAAAGTTTTCGATAAAATATAATCGAAAAATTGACTTACAACAGGTTTGTTTTGAATGCTGCGAATGCTGGATTCGAGTCGTAACAGATATTGCATTGAACGACGTCAGTCTCCGGCAACCTATCTCATGCCTGTACGGAGAGAATGACAACAATGTGATAGTAGAAATGACGTACTGTAAAGTTTCTCTTGACTGTGAGTGAGTGAGAGAGTGAATGAATGAGTGACAGAGTGAGTGGGTCAGTGAGTTTAAAGGCCTGTCGACAGGTAGGTAATTTGGCTTTGATCTAGATTATGTTTGCTGGTGTAGCTATTGTGGTATATATCTATTATAGAATAGCGTGTGTAAGGTTAAGTGGATTCACCATCCTTACCAAAATGTAATTAAAGGTTGTTAGATAAATGTGAAAACACTAGTTTGTTAAACATAAAGGAAGACATTAATCTCAGTTATATTATTTTATTATTATTATTATTATTATTATTATTATTATTATTATTATTATTATTATTATTATTATTATTATTATTATTATTATTATTATTATTATTATTATTATTATTATTATTATTATTATTATTATTATTATTATTATTATTATTATTATTATTATTATTATTATTATTATTATTATTATTATTATTATTATTATTATTATTATTATTATTATTATTATTATTATTATTATTATTATTACTACCCAATAAAGTTATTCCAGTATAGAAGTATATGGAAATTATGTCCCCTGTATAGTAATTCATAGGATAATAATTTTACACTAGTTTACCGTATCTACTTCACAAGGAACTTCCATATAAGTATTATTGTTGTTGTGCATTTTAGCGCTAATTTATTTCTCATCCATCCTTTCCCGTGTAATTTGAACGGTAATAATGACCCACTACACTGCCCATCTCTGTTTTTGTTTACAGAAATCAAAGTACAATCCGTAAATAGAAATCATTTCTGATCCCTATCTAATTTGATATGTTTAATACATTGTTCATTAGCGAATGTTTTTTTTGGAATTTATTTCTAGCCGGTCAGATGACTATATGCAATCCTAGTATTATTAGGGCTTATTATCACGGAACAAATCCTGCGAAATTATCCTATTTCCGGCACCAGTGTTACAAGACAGCAATGACGTCATCAGCGCCATATAATAATTTTCTCCAATGCGTCTGTAATCGTCAATCGTCAATCGAGAGGCATCTTTTGTTTTTTATGGAACTAATAATCTTACCTTCCATTTTCCTCTGTAAGTGTTAAAACAAATGAAAGAATTTATGCTTAGCACCACATTATTGTCATGCATCCGATACATTATAATTTTTCATTTAGCAAATTTACTAATTAGTTTTACATACTTAATGCTAAAATTGCATTGTACGTAACACGTGTAAATATATTTTTTAGACAGTTAATAGTAAAAGTGGGCCTTTTAGTGGTTTACGACTGTGTTAAAAGTAGAAAATTTTTTCACTCAGTGCTCAGAAGCTTTTAAACACGACGATGTCAACTTTGTTTTGTTGTGAAATATGACCATTGCCTCATTCCAGTAGGCCGTGGGTTAGTGCTTGTTTAAAATAAAACGTTCCTTTTAACCCTTGTATCATAAATAACTATTCACTGTGGCACTCGCTTTCGCTCACAGTCGTATTACAGTCAGATTATGCACTATATAGTTACATAAACAGCTATTATACAGGTGGATGGAAGCTAGTGTTAGATAAATACGGAAACCTTACGGAAGAAAAAAGCGCTATTACGATCTAAGGCAATGTCTTCTTTTTGTGCTCCCAAGTGTTCATACAGTAAAGGAAATAACCCTGTAAGCAAGCAGATGTAGAGATTCTATAAGCAAACACAAACCAAAATCCATATTCCGACCGAAATTTCCCCTTTAAGCATGCATTGTGAACATCATCTAGCTATCTCACTCCTTTTGCTTATTATTCTCGTTTCTTCCCGTCCCTTTCTTTCAGCACTTTCAGAAATGTCATGGATATGTCTGCATTATCTCGAATCAAAACGGAAATTGTGAGGCGGAGAGAACCGTTATGAAAAGGTGAAGAAAAATGGGAATATTTATGTGTGCTGAAAAGACATGTATTCCAAATCAAATGGAAAGCAGGGCCTCCGTATGCGGGGAAAGTAATCCATCATTTTCTCTCATCATCCTTTGTCCCTAACAATATTTCTTTGCGATGTGTGGCTGCATATCGGATTGGCAGGAGAAATTAATTCTCCTCCAAGATGGAAACCAACAAGTGCCACATTTGCAAAATACGAATTATATTACAACTGTCGCTATACACACCAATAATAAGCAGTCATTTCCAACCTAAGAAGGTTATTTTTACTTTCTCAACTACGTATCGTATTCCACCCAAAAATTCGATGTCGAGATTTCATCGGAAATATATTTTACGACACCCCCCCCCCAAAAAAAAAAAGACATTAGAAAGCGGTCCGTGCGTGTTTATATTTGTGAACAGCGTAACTCCAAAACGAACATTTGGTTAGAAACTAAAGTTGGTATTTAAATTTAATATTTTTCAAGAATGCGACCGAAGATTTTGAAGAAAATTCATCCACCCTAAGCTACGTTTTACATGGAAAATGTTTCCAAAATTTTGATTTTCTAAAAAGTGGCTCTAACCATTTTGATTAAAATGTCATACGTTTAGAATTTTTTACGTCAAATGAAATGTATATTTCGAATTTTCTTGCCAAAGCCCATGTAGTCCTGATTACTCTTGATGACCTTGGCACAACTGATGAACCATAATAGACGAACTCTTACTCCACAAAAATGTAGATCTCGTTAAAATACAATTTACATCTAATACATTTCCTTGTGGAGTGAACCATTTCGGAGATATTCGTTGTTATTTGTCCGAATTTTCCAATACTTATACTTTCTCGAATGGAAGCTCGTTATTCATTCTTTCTCTCTTAGCCATGCAAAGAGAAAGGAATTTCAAGGTCCTAGTGACTAGCGTTAAAATATTTGAATGTGACTTATAGCCTACTCTATTCCCCTTGCACGTACAACAAAATTAATGATAAGATAATTTCTGTAAATGTTTACATCGCTACAGGAATAAGCGTTTGTAAGAATAGTTTGTACAAGAGTGAGTAGGGAAAGTCATGTGAGTTCAACACATCAGATTGTTTATTGGTTATTTCTGGAACAAATGCATCATTCTTGAAATTGTGACACAAATGACTCACAAGCTATTTTTAGACAATCCAGAGTAAAAGAGGTGATTTTAACGCTAAATGTTGTTAGTTAAAAATGAAGCAATTATGTCACTGAGTGTTAAAAACTCGCAATACTGCTGGGTTTTCAACTTAGATTTCCTACCACAAATTGCAGTTATTATCCAAGTGGTTTGTAATGTTGATGTAATGGCGGAAAATTTAGATGCACTAATTATAGAATCAGCCGAAGCGCAGAAGATAATATTAGAAATTTTACCAAAGTCCAGGAAGTAGTGTGAAATATATCACGGGCTTCTGCAATGCTGCAAAGCAAGAAGTATAGTGAAAATGTGCTGCTAGTGTATTTTGAAGTTGAAAACAAGAACTACAAGAAATTATATAACCTAAGCTGTTGATACTCCCTCAGTCCAAGTTTAAAAAATTATCGCCGGTGTGCCGGAATTTTGTCCACAGGAGTTCTTTTGCACGTTGGTAAATCAACTGATATGGAGCTGTCGTTTTTAAGCACATTTTAAAACCATCGGTTTGGGCCGGACTTGAACCCGCGACCTTGGGATCAGTAGGCCAGCGTCTAACCAACTGAGCTACCCAGACCAACCCTCCCTCCAAGGAATTACCATTTTGATTTGTAATAATTATATGATCAACAATTTTGCCGTCTAGAAATCAACAAAGTTATTGTAAAATTGTTTCATGTTAATTATAGTTTTTGGCTAGTAATTAAAATATTCCCCCTTCTTCCATCGACTAGTTATTCTCATTGCTTTCTTTGCACATGATGTTCACTGGAACGCGCATGCGCACACACACACACGCAAGCACGTACGCACGCACGCACGCACACACACACGCGCGCGCGCACACACACACACGACACACACACATATCCATGTGTACATATAAACATTAAATTTCAACAAATGTAGAACAGTATTCAGGACTTCATCGGGATTATCGTGTCCAACATGAAGAAATACGTGGAATCCCAATCACTTAGATTCGCTAACTGACAAAAGGTAATCTTAGTTAATACTTTTAGGTTCCTCCATATACATTGTTTTCCCTAAAATTACGAATAACAATACTGCTGAGAACTTAATTTCCATTTTCGTGCTCATTTCAACTCTCCAGCTGACAAAAACTGATTTACTTAATACTGCCAGATCTTTGGAGAGGAATATTTCTTAAAATTACGAAAAAGCTACAATATTGCTGAATTTAATGTATTTTCGTGTTGAGTATGAAAAAATACACAAAATTTCGATTCTGTAGTTTAGAGAAGTTAATGTCAGTTAATATTGCCAAGTTTATAAAACAAATGTCTTTTTTACAATTACGCCAAAAATAACTGCAACTTTGTTGACAATTTCATTGTCGTTTTAGTGTTCAGTATGAAAAAAAATCTGATGTGTTGCAGTCACATGACTTTCTCTACTCTTGTACTAACTATTCTTACAAACTCTTATTCCTTTATGTTAGTTAAGATAAACATTCGTACAAATTATCTTACTGCTTATTTCCTTGTAGGTGCAAGGGGAATATTAGAATACAGTAGGCTTGTGCATTAGTCAAATGTTTTAAATCTTTGAGATTCTGTTGTCTTTGCACACTTAACGTATAAAAAAATTAACAACGATGATCCATTTCACGAAAGTTCTAAGTTTTCTGAAACTCACACACATAACAAAGAATATCTCCGAAATGGTTCACCCTACAAGAAAATTTATTCAGACATAAATTGTGTATTTTAGCAAGATATTTTTTGTACAGTAGCATTTGGTCTATCTCTAACGGTTTACCAGTTATGCAACATTCGTCCAGAGTAATTATGACTATAGGGGCTATAGCCAGAAAATTTAAGATATACATTTCATTTGCCATAAAAATATCTCAAACATATGACATTTTAATCAAAATCGTTAGATCCATTTTCAAGAAAATCAAAATTTTCCATGTAAAGGGTAGTTTAGAGTGGGGCTATTTTCTTCAAAATCTTCGTGTCGCATCCTTGAAAGACATTAAACTTAAATACCAACTTTGGTTTTTAACTGACTTTTCGTTTTTGAGTTATGCTGTCCACAGACTGACACACATACAGACACACACACACCTTTTCCTAATAATGCCTTTTTTGATTCAGGGGGCCTCAAAACATATATTTTCGGTGAAATCTCGTCATCGAATTTTTGGGTGGAATACAATAGTTCCCTTACCAGTAGAGAAAGTAATACACCAATTTCTAATAATTTATATTTTGTAGTTGAGAAAGGGTAATTTGATTTGGTTTATGTAAAAACCCTTTTTTTAAATTACGAAAAGAACTACAACATTGCTGAAATTTCATTGTAATTTTGTTATTCAACATTAAAAAATACCAAAAATTCCGGTCATTTCAATTGCATAATTCAGAAACGGTTAAGATTTTGCTCTGCAGGTACTTTTAAATGAATTTCAATAAGATTGGTGAGTAAGTAAAGTAAATCCTCGGTTCTCCTTGGCGTTACCGGTGAAACCATTCCGCATTTTTTCTCCACTTGAGCTCAAGATTTTGAAGAGTGCCTTAACGCTGATATCCCTCGCAAATTTCAGCAGACCGTATCTTCCCCAACGCCAAAGGCGTGAAATTATCTGAGTGGGAAGCTTCTTTAAAAAGAGCTGCCTTGTGGGCCGTCGTTTCCTTTGAAAACGCATTGCACCCGCATGGAAATGGAAACGACATCCAACTTTGCCAAAGTTGCGCTGTTATACTTGAGGGAGGCTTTGTTCACATACATGACGATGATTGCCGCTGAAGATCGTCATCAAAGAGAGGCGAAGTTGCTCCTTTCAATATCTTGAGAGTGTAATGCCTGGGGTGCCTTACCGCACATCCGTCTTGTCGGTAGTGTTCATACATGGCAACCTTGTCTTAGATTTATCCCTCTGCATATGTATGTATGTAACTTCCAACTGATGTAGCTCTGAATCAGTAATTAAACTTGCAAGATGTTGACGAGAACAGACCACCACTACTGTGTCATAAGCCATGTAGACATTCCCATTATGAGGCAAAATTATGTAAATGATTTTAGAAAACCAACAAGAGAAGTAACAATGTATTTTAAAGCAAAAATCTGATTTGACTTTCTCTACTCTTGTACTAAACATTCTTACAAACTCTTATTCCTACATCTTCTTCGTGTTAATTAAGATAAACATTTGTAGAAATTATCTTTTTTTTTTTTTTTTTTTTTTTTTTTTTTTTTAATTTATTTAGAGTCGCTTTAACAATTAAGTCATATCGCGACTATTCTATGGAATACAGCGGTATACAATAAATTTAGTACAATTATTTTACCAAAAACATGAGAATACAATCAAATCAGTACAACAAGTATGTTTCATATTATATTTTCGCATGCAAGCCCGTACCTTTGAGAAATGATAACACCCTTCTGCAGTTGGATGGCGTGTTCAGAGTGGTGGATAAGTCTCCAGTGATGTGATGAAGCTGTCGTTGTGTAGCGTATTGCTTACATTCTGTGAGGAGATGTTTTACTGTGAGGCGGGTGTTGCAGACTTCACATTGTGGTGGCTGGCCTTTGCTGAGGAGGTATGAGTGGGTTAACCTTGTATGACCAATGCGGAGACGTGAGATAATCACCTGCTCTTTCCTGCTAAGAGAATAGACAGGGGAAGAATTGGTGTCTCCTTTCCTTACCATGTGTAGTTTTTCTGGAGGCGATTGATTCCAGGCCTGTTTCCATCTTGTTTTTATTAGTTTGGAGAAGTACTTTGTAATATCACGATAAGGTACTGCTTGGTGTTCATGTGTGTATGTTAGCCGACTTGCTTCTCTTATTGCTTATTTCCTTGTAAGTGCAAAGGGAGTATGGGAATACAGTAGGCTTTGAGCTATAGTCAAATCTTTTAAACCTCTCAAATTCCGTTCTCTTTGCACCACGGCTAATATATATATATATATATATATAATGAAGAACGATGTTCCATTTGACGAAAGTTTTTTTTTTTTTTTTTTTTTTTTTTTTTTTTTTTTTTTTTTTTTTTTTTTTTTTTTTTTTTTTCCAATGATTCACTCCACAAAAAACGTATTTGGACATAGTAAGATCTACATTTTTTATACAGGAGAATTTGATCTATCTCTTCGGTTTGCCAGCTATGTAAAAGTCATCCAGAGTAAATAGGGCTACAGGGGCTATAGCTAGAACATTCAAGATATAATTTCATTTGGCACACGAATATCAAACATACCACATTTTAATCAAAATCGTTAGAGCCATTTTGAAGAAACTCGACATTTTCGAAAAATCTTCCATGTAAAGGGTAGTTTAGAGCGGGGCTATTTTCTTCAAAATCTTCGTGTGGCGTCCTTGAAAGACATTAAACTTAAATACCAACTTTGGTTTTTAACCGACTTTTTGTTTTTGAGTTATGCTGTCCACAGACACGCACGCACACACACGGACCTTTTTCTAAAAATGCTTTTTTGGATTCAGGGGGTCTCAAAACATATTTCCGGTGAAATCTCGACATGGGATTTTTGGGTGGAATACAATACTTCGCCCACTTAGCAGTAGAAACAGTAAAAATGAATAACTATGTTCCATTAGACAAAAGCTTTTTTCCAATGATTCACTCTACAAAAAATGTGTTTAGACATAGATTTTTGTGTTTTAGCAAGATCTATATTTTTTGTGCAGTAAAATTTGGTTCATCTCTTAAGGTTCCAGAGTAAACAGGACTACATGGGCTATAGCCAGAAAATTCAAGATATGAATTTCATTTGGCATACAAATATCAAACCTACAAACATTTTAATCAAAATCGTTAGAGCCATTTTCAATAAAATCGAAATTTTCCAAAAAATTTCCATGTAAAGTAAAAGGGTGAAGCAATTTTCTTCAAAATCTTTGTGTTGCATGCTTGAAAGACATTAAACTTAAATAACTTTAGTTTTTTTATCGACTTTTCGTTTTGACTTATGCTGTCCACAGACTGACACACGCGCACGCGCGCACAAACGCAGACACGCAGACACACACACACACACACACACACACACACACACACACACACACACACACACACACACACTTGTATCACATAGGTGCTTCAAACCTCTAATTGAAACAAAATGTAAACAGCAATATTAATTAGACGTAGAGGAATATATTATATATGTTTGTGCATAGTGATTTATAATTAATGTGATATATTTAGGAGAATAAAAAGCTCTATGATTAAATTACTCTTTTGAAGTAATTGAATAATTATATTTAGAAACTAGATGTAAATATGTTTATGTATATAGTTTACACGACTATACATATTAAGGCAATAATATTATTATATTTTCGTCTATGTTCGTGTGTATTTCTATGATCAGCAATACATTAGTGAAGGTAAATTAACTAATTATAGTTTGAGTTGGAGGGAAAACATACTACTTTATCTATATATTCATTATTAAATTAGTTCTGCTTCTATGCAGCAACAAGCATTAATATCTCAGTGAGAATACAGTTCGGTTTACTTTTTTATGAAGTGCTGCCTTGTTGTGGATTTAATGAATACCATTCCAGCTTTAATTTGCGCCTCCTAAAAATCTTCCAACACATATACGGCATACATTTCGCTAATCTGGGTGCTTATCAAGCTTTTCTCTTAGACTTTAGCCCTCTCAAAGGCGTGTTCTGCACTAGCCGATAAAATATGGCTACCAATAAGAGGTGTATAGAACAAACTGAATGCACTCACAACCTCCTTTTCTTTTAAGCAATGCAATCGAGCATGTGTTTCGTTTATACGCCATTTTGTATCTTTTGTTGTGGTTATGAATTAAGGTTACTTAGCAAAAGAAGTGACAATCGCTTGTGACATGGCCTAAAGCAACCAATGAAATGGTCAAGGCTTCGTATGACGATAAATAATGTGACAAATGCACGGTGCACTGAAGTTTTCTTATGTGCCCTTTGTACGCAAACAAATTAAGGCGTGCACAAACTCGACAGAATCAAAACAGAAGAAATAAGAGAGGAACTAAAGGTAAAAGCTTTATATCATAAAGTAATGCATATAGACAGAGATGGATTAAGCATATGAACAGAATTAGTGAGCCTCCTGGAGGTTTAGTAATCTCAATATACCTCTTTCATAATATCCTCTTCCCTTTCTAACCTAACCTAATTCAGTCATGGGGATACGGGGGTCACTAGATATCTATTGAGACACAGATAACTGGCCACTCCTGAGCAAAGCATTGTTACTTTGCCAAAATAGCTGACTCATTGGTGCAGCAACGGTAGCAGACATTCATTTTTGCTCAGTTTTTGTTTGAGATCCAGAAAGTGTGAACGGTTTTCTAATGCAATGGAAGTTCAGAGAGTATTTCTGTTCAATGAAATGTTAAATGAAACACAGTAACTTGAGCATTTAAGTGGGGCTTTTGGGGACTATTCTTCGCCACGTGCCACCGTCTACCACTGGTTTGCAGAATTTAATAGGGGGCGGCAATCTGAAGAAGAGAGCGGCAGACCACTTTGTACCGCTATGGAAACAATGATCTGAGAAGATCCAAGACTAACCTACAATGACAATGAGCTGGCATTAGGGGTTAGTTCAGCAAGAGTTTCAACCATCCATCATAAACAATGCATCAGCTCACACCGCTAATGTAACAATGGTGTCTCTGCAAGGAACTGAGGCAAAACTGTTGACTCATCCACCCTATAGTCCAGATCTGGCATCATACGATTTCTTCCTGTTCCCTGCGGTGAAGAACCGACATCGAGGTCACCGAGTTTCTACTATCTATTCATTCTAAGGTTGATCCGCGCGAAATTGAACCCAGGTGGCCAGTGCACAGTTGTAATGTATCCTTCCGCCATTCGCGCCAGAAATAGTCACAACACAACCACGTGGTGAGTGCATGCGGTACGTAATAGAAAGGAAATTATACCTTATTCCGCCAATTTAAAGAGTGACTAACATGTAACTAGAGGCAATAAGATTGATAGTTACAACAAAATAAACGATGCACATGTCATAATTATAATAATTAACTTTAATAAAAGGTGGTTCTTCTAAAATTAGGCAAGTCTGGATCAGCATTAACCTGTTGTAGCACTTTGTCAATTGTTGGCGGTTCATTTTTAAAGAAATTGTGCACTGTGAAACGAATTGCGTTTTTAACAAACTCGTCACATTCTTGCATGGCGTATTTTACACGCTTTCGTTTTCCCCGGGTGTAACCACTTTTCCCGTTTCAGCTTTTTCTTTGCGAGCACTGTTTATACTGGTACTCGAAACACCGGTGGACTCAGAAGTTAATTTAACTACTTCTTTGATGGGAACAGTTGGATATTTCTCACACAACTTATAATACACGTTCAACACTATTGTTTTTTCACCATAGTCAATGGTTTTCCCGCCTTATGCTTTACATAAGTCGACGAAGACGCAACAGCAAATTCACCGCGGCCGTCCGCCATGATTCTAAATAGAAACTGCTGCTGTAAACAATACTCTGATATCAGGTAATTCACACGAGTTGCATGTTGGGACTTGTAGCTCTGTTTATCAGTATACATCAGCGTTAATCAACCTCTCAGGTATTTGTGTAGAATATTATATTATTTAACGATAAATTCATTCTAAAACTCAGATTACTAGGATGGGACTACTTCCCTGCACGCATTGCTACCGTGTTGTCCAACGGTGCACTGATCACGTGGGTTTGTTTTGACGCGGACAAACCTAAGACTGAACTTGGTATAGTTTGTGCATACGAAGAGGAGTTATTTGCAGTGGCAGAAACTTAGTGGCATGGATGCTTCCAGAATTGATACCGGAGGATGGAACGTAGCATAGTGTCAGGGAGAACACTTCGAGAAAATGGGATAAACAAAACGTCTCTGCAACTATTCATATTTTGCTATCTCAATACACATCTAGTGACCCTCGTATATGCTTATTACAAAAACCAAAAATCTAACCCGCGATTGTTATATATCTTATAAATTAGCTCATTGATACTAGTGTACAATGAAAAAAACTGAACCTATTGGCAGTAAAGCAATATAAGTTAACAAATAGTAGTAAAAATTAGGATTAAAACTTCACTTATGTTCTGTAATTATATTTTTCCCAACAGATATGTTTCGCAAATCATTTATTTGCATCATCAGTGTGTTGAAGGTTTATTTAATTTTTTATCGCTACTTTCGCTGGATGACGACGTAGTGAATTTTGAGTACTGCAAATTGATACTATCAATAATTTTTCTTTTTCTTTCAGTAGTTGATGTTGCAAATCACTAATCCAGTTGCTTTTTTTTCTGTAACTTTATTTCCTCTAAACTGAATGAGCAAAATATATTCTCTACTTTATCCTTAACACAAATTACAATTCGCCGTGACCTTTTAACTCACACCTTTTTTGTCCGTCGTAACCTTGGCACACATTTCCTGTCTCTGTCCCAAGCTTGAAAACACTTAAAAGCTGCTTCAGTTCAACATTGACTGCGCGCGCACGCACGCACACACACACACACAGTGCCAGCAATTGTCTCGTTTCACACTTAATGACTCCCCTCTCTGAAGAATTCATTCTCTTATATCGCCGAGAATGACCTAGCATGGCTTTTTCTTGAAATTAACCTTTTCGTAAACAAACCGCCAGTCAAAAGCTTCTCGAAGAGTCTGGAAACTCTTTGTTCCACCGCACTCATAGTCGTCTGTTCTGAGCGCTCCTTTATTGTCCGACCGCGTATATTTACAAGCTTGACCTTGAGCGTCTTTGAGGTAGGTGGCCGCCATCAAAATACTATAAGAATGAAACTGTCATCCAGGGCCGTAACAACAACGAAACAAATATACAGACGGATGATAAAAATAATTAATTTTCGAAGCATTTCTGTTGAAAAAAGTTTTAGTCACAGTAATATATCCCATTAACGGCATACTGCTATCTGTTGTAAATAGCTGTAGCATAACGCTTTTGTTTGGAGAGCATATTGTTGTTCGTTTGGAGACTGCAACATAAGTCGTTGCAAGGTGAGAAGGAGAAAACCTTGTTGCTCAAGTTGGAAATTTTATCGCCATATTCTCTGAAGCCCTGAGGCTCTACTTGTTGGTAATAGGGCACCCATAGAGGTTATTATACATAAGCGGAATTAGTAATGTCTGCAATAACGTCTTTGAACATAAGCAGCCATGGAACTTCAGGGTATCCTGGATCGTAATAAGAGCTGCTAAGTGGTCCCAAATAAGAGACAGTAGCCGCTCGTGAGGGAGAAGTGGGCGCAATGTGTTACATGCCATCGAAAGGCACATGAAGTATGTAGTGATGATGAAGAAGAGCCTTTCATATTCATTTTTGTTCTGAGAGCGGTTGCTGATTCGTTATTGTGTGGAGCGAGAATTATTGATTGGTTGTGAAATAAAACCTTTCAGCATTTACGCATTCACAAACAGATGCACTGTTTGTGTTTACCAATAAAAGTAAGACAGCTGATAATGGTATCTCTTATTTGGAACCCATTTTGAAAATCCTCTTATTACTTTTCCTTTGAAAGGAAACTTTGTGAATAACAAGCAATTGTTCATGGTAAAAGTCTGAAAATAGACAATTTTAGGAATGCAAAATACCATCCAGATACAAAAGATATACACTGTTGTGCGGGATGGCAAACTGATCGGTTTTCAAAGAGGAACTAAACCTTTGTCCGGAAATACTTTTTTAACAGCAGTGCGACACATACCAGTACACAGCTGCTGAAATGGTCAACTTGAGCACAGTTTGGTGTAAACTGCGGAATCACCTCAACATTGCGTATGCAAATTCATGGATTGGTAGAGCTGGACCAATTCCATGGCCACCACGGTCGCCAGATTTGACACCTCTCGAGTATATTCTGTGGAGTTTCATGAAGTGTATGGCACATCTGTAGTGTCAGTGGAGGACCTTATGGCTAGAGTCCACGGAGCGATTAAAAATCTTCAAAGACAACAGTACGTATTGGGTCAGGTGCATGAGGCTCAACACCGCCTATAGTTGTAGGATCTTCAATTAGTAGGAAGTCCTCAGTTCGAACCGCGTTTGTAATGTAGACAGCCCGATGTTGGGGTTATTGACGAAATATAAGCCCATCTCACACTTCCATGCGTTGTTGCTGCTCTGTTTAACTGCTTCAATTACTTCTGAAGTTGATTGCGGATTATATACGCCCCCTTCTGCAATTATTGAGAATTTCCTGCGAAATCACTGCCAAATGTTTATGCCAAACGAGTGGGCAAACGAGTAATCGTAGCGAGCGACAGGAAAAGCCTACAGAATACAATCTTCCTGACAGTGCACGATAATGTGTGCTTATGAAACACTCAATTTGGGGCTGTTACCAAAGTGGACAATATCCGTATTTTATGAGAGCATAAAAGACATTCACAAGACATTCCATAGCTTACCCTTCGAGCGACAATCCCAGTACATGCTGTAAAATGTGCCGTTTACATTGCTTATTTCTTCCAAGAGGAAGGTGGGTCCATTGAAGGCTTTTACACGATTATACGAGTTAGCATCTTGAGTGCTTGAAACAATTCACAGAAATGTCTTAAAATATTGCGTAGTACATAACTGTGATGTGTTACCCCATTTTCTACGATATATTCTGACAAAAAAGTCCATCTATATGTGCATTGTTAAGACAAAGATATGTAGCAATAGTTCCACTACATACAGTAGTCATATTTATTCGAAGAAGTTATGACCGAACCCTGTTCGGTTTAGCGAAAATTCGAATTGGGTGAATTTTCGTCAAATACGAATACATATTGACCTTAAGCGTTTATGTGTTAAGTATTAAAATGATTGAGAGCACGAAATTAGTACAGTGTGCTCTAATCTATTTTACAACTACAACATTCTGAGGCTCAAAAACCAATACTGTGATGTTTTTATAAGCACTGTTGGCGTATACCTAGTGCGAGTAGCGAGGAGAAAGTAAGAATGGAGAAGCATTGCCTCTTTAAGTCATTTCAGTGCTTTGCCTCAAAAGATCACTGACTTCCCTTCTTAAGTGTCCATTTGATTTTACTTTTTTTTCCTCGTTGACGTAAAAAATTGCATACAAACTTTGTTATACACATTGTTAGCAGACCTAGGCCTTTTGGTCGAGATTGAGGCCCCCTGAATTAAAAAGGCATTTAGAAAATCCGTGTGTGTGTGTGTGTGTGTGTGTGTGTGTGTGTGTGTGTGTGTGTGTGTGTGTGTGTGTGTGTGTGTGTGTGTGTAAAGATCTTGAATATTCCTCCATCCTAAACTACCTTTTACATGTAAAATGTATCGAAAATTTTAATTCTCTCGAAAATGACAGTAACGATTTTAATTAAAATACACCCACGCACCCACACGCACACGCAACACACACATATGCAATACGCGCACAAACACATATACAAACATTCCTACACCAAGTTTCAGCAAATCTGCACCCACTGTTTCAACTCAATTGTTAGAAATTAGCAATTTGAATATTGCTTACCGTTAAAAGATATATTGAAGCGCATATCGCCGTAACGGTGTGATAAATTATTCATATAACCCAATCCTTTATACCGTATTTAGCACTTTGAGATGAAATAAAATTATTGTATCGTTTAATTTCGCATCACACGCGGAATCATCTGTTAAATCATGAAGAGCTACAAGCCTTCCTCTTTGTTATATTTACGAGTACTACTATAAAAATGTGGTGAAATCATTATGATTTTTATAATATTGTGACATAATGGAAAAAGTGCAGTCCAATTATTTTTTCCCACTTTATTTTCCTATAACTGAACCCACAAACACACAGTTCTCTTTTACTGACGTCAACACAATATTTAGTCTGTCGTGATAGTACAGCTCACAAGTGTTTTTTCTCGTAACTGACTCACTTGCCTTTCTTCACTTTCTGTCTTTCGCTGTCTTCCTTCACGACGCGTCGACACACTGAGGTGACACCCACTGAAACTAAGAACTAACTAAGTCTACTTCTCGTTGTCTCGTCTCCTTATATAGCAAGCATGGCTTTTCTTGAACTTCTGGAAACACGCCGGCTGCCACACACTTCTCGAATACTGTGGAAGATCCTTTGTGTTGGCACTCAATTGTTGTTAGTCACGTGCTTGCTCGCGTGAGCGGTGTGGGGAAGCTTGACCTTGAACGTCTTTGTTACGCGAGTGGTGCAGCGCGGCCCCGACCGTCCTTTGTTGTGCTGTCGCTACCGTGGGCGGGCGTTACAATATGTAGTGTCATTATGTCCTGAGGAGCAATATAGTAGTATATAATGATATTTAGTTAACTAGTTCCAGTCAACAATATATAGGACGAGCCCTAAGTAGGCAACCGTTACAATAATGAAGCTGTTACAACTGTTAACTGTAAGTTACTTGTTCCCCATTCCATTAAGTACGTTTAAACTCTGTTTCTTCTCGTGATTTCATCACTGGTAATTGCTACCCTGCTATTCCAACTTATACACTATAATAGTTTGAAATGTAATAAACTTCACTCTGTTACAAATAGCTGTGAACTTGGTCCCAGAAAAGGAAGCAGTAAGTTGGAGCGACATGACAAAGAGAAGTAAAAAACTGTCTAATTAACTTGGTGTCACATTTCACAAGTTTTTCCGGGCAGGCTCTCTCCCAGGAGAAATGAGACACCTGAAATTAATATGACTTGCGTACAAGATGGAAATACCCTACACTAGGTGTGCATAATTAAAATCTTGTCTCCTCTGATGATGTTGCAGATGAAGTACTGCAGTTTTAGGTAACGTTGAGAACCCTCCGTTGAATTTCGTTATGATATTCGGCTCCGAGGTAAAAAAGGGCAGTGGGGAGAGAAAGAGGAGAACATGAAATAAATAAGTAAGTATATATAAAATCTACAACAGTCTATCCCAACATCTAGTTACCTATACTGATTCCTATAGATATAACTTTAATAAACCTTCACCAAATATAAACATAATTTTACAAATGTAGTTTACAATTATTAAATAAAGAAGGTGTTAAAATAAAAAGTTATCCACATTTTACCCCTATTTTGCTACGTATGTCATTATTCCTCTGATTCCTAAACCAGTTTTCATATTCCTTTCGGAGGTGCCTTACCCGAAGCAATTCGTATAGCCATGATCTTAAGAGGAATATTGCAATGGACTGGCAATCCATTCAAATCCAAACGTCGCGAGTTTGCTTCTTATTCTTAAAAATCACTAGTTTTATTAAAAAATGTTAATGTTTTATAATATGAGAGCTACAAATACTTGTAGAAAGGAAGTGTCAACGTAACTAATTTATATTTATCTTATAATACACACTGATAATTAAAGGGTTAAGCGCTAAATAAATACTAGAGTTAAATACTGGAGCTAGCTACCCCTAAAACAAGGTACATTAAATTGCCGGTAACCGGCAGTGAAAATTACTTTGTGGTGTGAAACAGTCAATTAGACACAAACATAAAAACTTTATTTAAATTTAAACTCCTCAACGAATTCCTAAATTAAAATAAAAAAAAAAAACTTTGCGAAGAGAAAAAATAAATGAAAACAAATTTCGAAATTGTGTTTAGTAATTTTTTTATCTATAAACACTACTTCAACATAGATGTTTGAACTGCTTTAAAATTACTGAACTAATTCCTAATTCAAAACAATAACTATTTATTTCAAAGTCTGTTGTTTAACTATTTAACTCTCTCATATTTATCTCAACACTTTTCATACGTGTAAAATATTCACTCACTTTTACCTCAGTTGCCCATTTATAACACTTGCCAACCCTCTCTTCATTTGAAGTTAAATACAATTTGACTTCGCTAATGTGTCTATTTCAACTGTCATATTGCATCCCCTATCGGCTACCTGTGCTGTGCTGGTCCGCCATTTTATTTCGGACAGCAGGAAACCTTTCATTCGAAAGTTAGACATTAAGTTAGTATCTTCTGCAACGCAGCTATGATAAGCAAGTGGTTCCGAGCTTTTTACAGCGTTGATAAGGTTACGAAATTCTAAGACTTGCAGCTAAAACTATTAAATATAAACTTCTCAAATCAAATTGAAAATAAAGTTAATATTTTCTAGTTTGTGGTGGTATTTGTTCCATTTTTTAGAACTTAGATCTAACGTAATTTTCATCATATTTAATTTTTTAATAAAAACTGCCATTTTATATGGAATATATATTATACCAGATCGTTTAACATTTATTTATCGTTCTACAATCTCGTCTCATTATATACAACTTGTTCACTAGCTCATGGTCCCTGGCAGGGATGCAGCCGTGCCGTCAGTAAACAATTCCAGGTACACAGCGATATCTGAAGCTGGACTCGTGCTTCTTATTGCTTACGATAATGGTGCCAACCTTGGAATGTGTATTCAGGCTAGATTAATGTGAAGAACTTGCTCAAAAGCACAATTTAAATGTTATTTTCAGTTAATAGAATATGTCCAGTTATAACACGTAATATCAACTGTTCCGTCTTCCTCCCACATTTTCTGTCATTTCTATATTTTTAAAAAACCCTGCCTGTCTATATCGGTCTTAAGTGATATATCCTCGAGCGTTATTTCGTGCAATTCCTGTAAGAATAAGACACCTGTTACATTTATTTAAGTATTCATTTTACCTGGTCGAAACTAGTTCTATGGGATTGAGATCACAAATGTATGGGGGCAAACAAACGACAGTGTGGCACAATGAAGCCAAAAATGTGTCCGCTTTAACAGCCTGTTTAGGTGCGTTTGTTTCAATCATCCTATAAATATCCATTTTACACACAGAACTGTCACTCTGAAAAGCTTTGTTCTACAACGCAGTATCATAGAAGATTTCACAGCACTCGTAGGTAGAGGATTATCTGCTTCTGCATTACTTTTGCTATTACTTACTACTTAAAACTACTCACTCGTACGATTTTACAATTGAAATTAAGAGAAATTAGCAGCAAATAAGTAGCGCGAACAGCATGTAGGAAGTTGGCAACGTGACCAGCAGAGCAACGTATGTGCGGAAGTTTACAAATCCTTCATTCCCTTAAGACCATGAGCTGGTAAACACACAATAGTACTGGCTTCTGCTTTTCCAAATTACGTGTGCGTAATTAAAACCTCATTTCCTTTGATGAAGTATTGCAGTTTCAGGGAACGTCAAGGAGACTCCCTAGAATTTCGTTATGATATTCGGCTCCAAGATAAAAAAGGAAAAAGAAAGAGTAAGGGCATATTAGAATTAAAGGCTTTCAAAGGCGCCACTTACTTGCATCAGTAAGTGCACCTTTTGTCCAGGAGGTAATACAATTTATTACCTCTGCTAGGTATCTAAATGAATTTTTTGTAGGGCAATAGTTCCTAGTTTGTCATGGACTGCTGCCAACCTAACTCAGAGAGAGTAAGTTTATCCTCAGATTGTAAAGTTGGCCTGAGTGCTGCACTTTAGATGAATAAAAAAGCTTCCATTATGAACACAGCACTTAAATGGAAATAAAATACAGGTTTTAATTTTTTATGAGAGGATGTTGCTTTAATGGTTGCAGAATGTGGCTGCGCTTTTAAAATCTCCAGCCCGTCGTTATTTTGCAAATTAATAGCCATTAGGGACTTCAGAACTAAAGGTAGGTATTTAGCAGCCTTCACCAGACATTGGCTAAAAACCGTGCATTATTAGCAGGTTCGCACACTTAAGTTGCTATCGATTTCTAGTAAATTAAGTTCATAGAATATTGATTAACATTCATTAACAATATGCGAACCTATGAACTGGACCGAGTGAAGACCTGGAAGTGGCCAGCACCGGGTATGAGAATGAGGAAGACGATGGTATGAAATGTAGCGAAATGAATGAATGGAAAGGTCATGGTGGAGCAGTTGGTGAAATGAGTGAAACCGGAGAACCCGGAGAAAAGCGGCACAGACCCGCTTCATTCACCACGTATACTACACGTGGGTCCCTAGAATTGAACCTGGGCCGCCTTGGTGACAGGCGAACAGTCTAGGTTAGAAGTCAGCCATACCTTCCCCTAATGTAGCTGCTTAATTGGCCCCCAAGGAAATTACGATTTGGGACCTCTTCAGTCCCGGTGTCCATTGTAATGAACACAGGCATGTTTTGCGTACTTGTAATACCTTTAACGGGTTTTTCTGCTATGTTCTTGTTATACTGTTCGTCACCAATTAAACATCTGTATTTGAGATGTTCTGAATTGTAAAAAATTATTTTTTTTTACAATTTACATTATAGTGTTGTTTTTTTAAGAAAAGAGGCAAAATCCATGCAACCGCCGTCAAATGATACCCCGTCATCATCCACGCGTGCCATAACACCGATTACTTTACGTGGGCCCTCCCCGTCTTTCACCACAGGCACATTTGACTGCGGTTGCCGAGACTCGAACTTACGACCTCAGGCTTTGAGTGCATGGGCAGTGTCGCCTTAACGATCATGGCTATTCAATTCAGTGGGCTGGAGGTGTCCCAGAAATGAACATTTCAAACTGAACATTTATCATGCATTTGTTTGGATGTGTGCGCGTGATGTTTACATTGCGTGTGTCGAAAAGGCGTCGCACCGGTTTTCAAAGCGTGCTTCAAGACCCATCCGGTGTTAGCGTTCAACTGTAACAAAGCTGCATGCGCGGTGCTTGGAGTGACGAAAAGTTAATTTGACAGTGTTGGTTACTTGACGAGGAAATGTGGTATCAGATAAATATAAAAACGTGCTTAAAATGAAATTACTTGCTCTATTTAATATTTAGAGCAAAAGTGTAGATAGTTTATCTTATTTTCAATGCATTGCCAATTTAGGCTTGAAGTGCTATCGTGCTGGCCGGAAGTGTGGTCAGCTAATCTTTTCTTTGGCTTATGTAAAAGATTTTGTAAATCTTTATCTATCTCCTAGAATAACTTTTGGTTAAAATTCGAATGTAAAACTGCATAGGCAAATAAAAAATATCACTCTGGTTGAATATGTGAAGGAGTTTCAACTTTAGTTCACTAATAAGCTTAGGAAAGTGAAATAACCTCCGATAACCTCCTCTCGAGTATCTCGTCGCGAGGAGATGATTTTCACTTGCTTAGGTCACGTGCTGCAAGCGCACCTTCAAGACTCTCTGCAACTGCCCGTCAGAGTTTAACAGCTCCTGGCGGACAGTAAATAAGTGGTCGAAAAATTTTTGAAGTTTCTAACACTGGTAAACTGAACCCAAGGATTTAAAACTTTAGATATCCAAATTTCATTTTTTTAACCTTTTATAACTTTGTTTTAATTCTGACTGTTGCCTCTTGGTGCACTTACGCATTTTTGTTTTTCACTGGTATTATAGTTCTCTATTGAAATTTGTCTCTGGCTTTTGCCATGATCGACCTTAATCCTACGTCATGATCATCATTTGACGTGATTTGACGTGGAGAAATGCGTTTGCTATTCGTTAGTCATGTCACCTCGACCTCTATTACCCCCTCTAAGGATAAATCCAGGGCTCCTCCGTTGTCCTATGTCCCCAACAAGGGAGAGGGGAGGCAAACTCATTATATGAATGAGGCAAAACAAAGTGTTGTTGGCAGATAAGGTAAGGTAGTGGCATACAGGAAACCCAGCTAGTTTCCGTAACACAACTTTCCCCAAAGCAAACAATTGGTGCGTCCATGTAACAGCTGCTTCAGTTTTGGCAAATTAGCACGCAGCAAATCTGGCTAAAACATTTTAAAACATCTTACGTGCTACACTCATATGACTTCCACTGCTCACTCGTGTATAAACTATTCTTTCAAATGCATATTCTGCTATCTACTTCATATTAATCAAGATATGTACAATAATTGACCTATTGCATATTTCTTTGATACTCAAGTTTTTACGAATTGCGTTCTATGTGATGGCTTTGACATTTAATTCTCTATACATGGCTAGGACATAAAACAAAATTTTAAAATTTCAAACAAATAACAAAATACATTTCTAAAATGGTTATTTTCATAAAAAATTTATTTGACATATTGTGTGCTTTAAACAGCCTATATTACTTTCTCTACTGGTAAGTAGAGGAAGTATTGTATTCCACCCAAAAATTCGATGTCGAGATTTCACCGGAAATATATGTTTTGAGACCCCCTGTATCCAAAAAAAAGCATTTTTAGAACAAGATCAATGTGTGTGCGTGTGTGTCTGTCTGCCTTTGGACAGCATAACTCAAAAACGAAAACTAGTTTAAAAACCAAAGTTGATATTTAAGTTTAATATCTTTCAAGGGTGCGACGCAAAGATTTTGAAGAAAATAGCCCCACCCTAAACTACCCTTTACATGGAAAATGTTTCGTAAACTTTTATTTTCCTTCAAATGGCTCTAACGATTTTCATTAAAATGTCATATGTTTGAGATATTTTTATGACAAATGAAATGTGTATCTTGAATTTTCTCTATGGCGCCTGTAGTCGTATTTACTCTAGACGCGTTTTGCATAACTGGTAAACCGTTAGAGATAGACCAAATCATACTCTACAAAAAATGTAGATCTTGCTGAAATACACAATTTATGTCCAAATAAATTTTCTTGTAGGGTGAACCATTTCGGAGATATTCCTTGTTATGTGTGTGAGTTTCGGAAAACTTAAAACTTTCTTGAAATGGAACATCGTTGTTCATTTTTTTATATGTTACGTGTACAAAGAGAACGGAATCTCAAAGCTTTAAAAGATTTGACTATCGGACAAAGCCTACTGTATTCCAATATTCCCCTTGCACCTACAAGGAAATAAGCAATAAGGTAATTTGTACAAATGTTTATCTCAACTAACACGAAGGTGATATAGGAGTAAGGGTTTGTAATTATTATTATTATTATTATTATTATTATTATTATTATTATTATTATTATTATTATTATTATTATTATTATTATTATTATTATTATTATTATTATTATTAAAGATTTTTATTTAATATTAAACTACTTCTGTAAATACGATGTAGATTTGCCTCAACCCCCCCGCCCCCCCCCCCCCAAAAAAAAAAAAAATCCCAGTCTTAAAGCACAGAGTAAACCATAAGTACATCCACAGAAAGTCACTATCTGGTGTATTATCAGCAATTAGGCCCATTTTGATTGAGAGAACTGTCACAGCAGTCAAATACAGGAATAGAACTGCACGGCTGATGGTGCTGCCGAATACTCCAGAACCACTGGTTCATGCAGGACGGAGCACGTCCACACCGTACGGCGGAAGCCTTCAGGCGATGTTCAGAGATCAGATCGATGCCCTGGTCACCTTACAGTACGTTGGACATCGTGTAGATTTATCCCCAATACCTCTACACACTCACTGCTGCAGAAGCACGAAACACTTAAAAAGCGTTCTGTATTAAATTTTAATTTATCTGCTATAGCATATATGCAAGAACATGATTTTATAATCCCTTATTATATCATAGCAAAAACAAACCTTTTAGGTATTCCTATTTTGCGCCATCGTTTTTGTCTATGTCTTACAGTTCACTACATATACAAAACTGGAATTTACAGCGCATTCCAGCAAATTTCCGTCTTAATATTTTAAAGATATTTGCATTTTCAGTAAAGTCGTATACATACAAAACTCGGTACCTATATTCAAAATCTTTTAAAATGCGACGTTGAAATTTTTAGGAAAATTCTTACTTTAAAAACTACCCTGAAAAGTAAAGCTAGAGCACAGAACTCCACAATGAGCCAAACTGCTGAGGCTATTGTATTCTAGAACCCGGGAGGAAGGGGTGAATTGAGAGCGCATAAGGGTTTATTGGAATCCGGCAAGCTAGCATGGGGGTCCCTAACGTGTGCTAAACATTCTTCACCTCGACAGCCTCTGGGTGTCGACTACAACGGCACCCATCCATCGATAATAGCAGCTACAGTTCACAAAGTCCCCACAGCAGCGCTAAACTTGCCCATCGCCAAAACTTCGGAACCCCAAAGACTGAATTTAAAGGAAGCTGAAACAAAATGGAAGGACAGAAAATACTAGGGGTGTAATTATCCTTCCCAGCATTCGCATGGTGACCCAGGAAAACCCCGAAAAAACCCATGAGTCAGGAAGTTTGGCCACGGGAATTGAACCCACGATCTCCTGAATATGAGCCTCTCATGATACCGCGGAGCCAACTCACTCGGTGAACTAATATTTTCTCAGAGGATTATTTTACAATTTTCAACTTTCTCACATATGACTAACGTTTCTGGGAAATATGTGTCGATGTAGCTGTTGATACTCTTCCAGAAAGAAAAATCTGATTTATTACACTCACACGACTTTCTCTACTCCTGTACTCACTATTCTTACAAACTCTTATTCCTCTATCTTCATATTATTCGAGATAAACATTTGCAGAACTTATCTTACTGCATATTTCCTTGTAGGTGCAAGGGGAATATGGAAATACAGTAGGCTTTGAGTGATAGTCAATTCTTTCAAAGCTGGTCACTATATAAAATTTTTGAAATGCTTTTCTCTTTGCACGGCCAAGAGATACAAATTGAAGAATGACCTATTTGAGAAAAGCGTGAGTATTGCAAAATTCGGACAAATAACAAGAAATATCTCCAAATTGGTTCACTTATAAAAAATATCATTTGACATAACTTTTGTGTGTTTACGAGGACTACATTCTTTTTATGGTTTACGAGTTATGCAAAATTCATCAAAGTTTCAAAATATAAGTTTCATTCGCCATAAAAATATCTAAAACTTATGGCATTAAATCAAAACCATTTGAGACATTTTTGAGAAAATCAGTTTTCGAAACATTTTCCATGTAAAGGATAGTTTAGGATGGAGGAATTTTCTTCAAAATTTTCGTCTCGGATCCTTGAAAGTTCCGAAACTTAAATACCAACTTTGGTTTTTAACCGACTTTCCGTTTCTGAGTTTTTCTGTCCACAGACTGACAGACACATAGGCAGACAGACAGACAGACAGATACACACACACATAATTAATACGTAGTAGAGAAAGTGAAAACCTGTGTTTGAGGTGTTGGTGCGCGCTTTCTGCTATTCTATTGTTTCTACAGGAGCAACACTAATGTCTGCGAGTGTACGGAAGCAATGTAACAGCTGCCAGTCAGGCCAAAGTTTTGGTGTTAGAACGCCACATCGCCAAATCCTCTACTTCCCTCGACTTAGGCGAGAGGTGGGGAGCCTCTTATACCTTCCAGTCAAGCCCCTTGAGGACGTCATCCCCTAAGGGAAAAATTGTGTAGCTACCCTTGATCGCAAGTTTATCCGATTTTTCCTCCCTGCAGCGAATCGATAATCGATTACTTCCTTCCTAGTCAGCGATTGCATCATTTTCAAAATTTATTGAAATGACATTACCAAAATGAGAATATGATTGCTTGGGAGGCGAGGTAACCAACCAGATGAACGTAAATAGCGCTTTCCTAACGGGTGATCTGCAAAAGTTGTTTCTTGTAACGGAAACTTTATCAGTTTTTGATGAAATAATTTGGATAAAAATGTTCTCTAGCTCTTAGAATAAAATATTCCAGCATGGTGATGATTATTAATTAAAGGTTTTCGGCTTACCAGTCATTATAAAATGTTTCGAGCTTTCCATTGTCATCATCAGGAAAGTAATTGATAAACGGCCATCTCAAAATCATGGCCTTCCTTTAACTATTCCTGACCAAGATGTATTCAGTCGTGGGACGTTGTCCGTATTAAGATTATTTGGCTGTAATTTAATTCCAATTGCCTCTTTTACGAGTCAGTTCCAATGTCAGTTACTGCGGTGAAAAACCGCGACCTCATCAAATAAAATTCGTGATCATTGTGGAGACTATACTGTGCTATTGCTGATTTTTCTGGTTGTAGTAGTCCTATTCTGCATTTGTGTTCCTCACGCCTCTCTTCAATCGTGCGACCTCTCTGACCTATACAGGGTGTTTAAAGAAAACTGTCCTATATAGCAACAGGATTTGAAATTGGTCAAAACTGGAATAAATGTTCCTATGAACATATGTCCGGAAACAAATATGTTTTGAAATATGAGCTATTATAGAAAAATATGCAAAATATTCACATTTATGGTAGGTTTGACATACACCAATGTCTTTAAATGTCCCGAAAACCAGATATATAGTGAATTGAGGTCCGGCGAATGCCGAGGCCATGCTACTGGACCTCCTCGACCAATCCATTAATTATTCTCAAAATTATGTTTTTTCCTCCATACTTCTTATTACTGATTGTGTTAAATGTTTAGTTTAAAACCATATTTTGTTAGTTCTCTAAAAGTGTATCAGATGCTAAAATAATGTCTTACAAAAGAAGTGACAACTGGATTACAATGTGGTTGTTAATAATGTTACACATTAGGAAGTTCTTAGCCATCCATTAGTAAAATATTGGATTAATACGCAAATTATGACTTTAGTAAATAAATCATTAAAATGGATTTATTAAATGAAGTAACTGTAATCATAACTACCGATAAAGAAGTAATTTATAGAATCGCTATAAATATCCACATCAGAGGAATATGTTATATATAAAGGGTTCTCAGATAGGAGAATTAGTTTGAGGTTGCCCATGGCAGGGCTGGGTTCCGTGAGCCAGTTCATCGAATTCACCAGGTAGTTAGACGAGAGTAATTACGAAGTAAAGCTAGGTTGATGCATTTCCGTGCTTAGACCGGAGAGTTTCTGAGAATTTTATACGCGAAGTCAGAGTGAAAATCAAGAGACCTGAGCAGTGTGGAAATTATGTTGCAAAATGGCATTGGCAGCCATGAAATGATTTAAGGAAAAGGGGGGAAATATTAGAAGTAGTTTTTGGCTTTGCTGCACTTCACTTCTCCTGGAGCCGTTGAAGCATATGGACGCGTTTGTTACTTGGAAGGGAAGTGTATTTGTATAAGTTCATGTAAGTGACCAGTTATGTTCAACTACAGAGTTATTACATAGCAACGTCTAATTTTAATTACTTGAAACATTCTTTGAAAGACTATATCAAGAATCCGTGGAATACCTTCTAAAAACCGCATCCACGCATACCCTGGGATAGGAATCTTAGTGCTCAAGCCATAGCCAGAAAAAAGGAACCAGACATCGTGCAGGTAAAATCTGTTTGCGATCAAAACAATTGCATCATCGTGCTTAAATAATGTGTCCAACAGTCGCAACAACGTGAAGCGTATACCAGCTTCCAAATCACTATGTATGCACTCGTAGGACTTTCTCTACTCTGTCTTATTCAACATAACCTCAAAAACCTTTATTGTTCTTATCTACCTCGTGTTAATTAGATATAGAGTCGTAGAAATGGTATTTCCTTATAAGTACAATGGGAACAGAGAATACAGTAGACTTCAGGGACAGTAACATATTTTAAGAGTCGATCGCTAAGTATTGAACAATTCAAATAACAAGGAATGCCGCAGAAATGATTCACCAAACAAAAAACGTATTTGCTAACTTGTATGCTTTATTAAGAACAACGCATTTTGTGTAGTAAGACATTTTCCAGCAGTTACTAAAACTGGAGAATGAAGAGGAATTCTGAAGGCACTCCCAGAAAATTCAAGATATACTTTTTCTTTTCCCTGAAAATATATTTGGCATGTGGTATTTAAACTACAAACGTTAGAGCCATTAAAAAGATTGGAACAATGTTCCAGGAGGATGTTCTTGAAAATCGTCATGTTGCATTCTTGTCATATACTGGACTTAAATACCAAGCTTCGGATTTAACCTATTCTTGCCTTTGAGTAATGCTGTTCACACATACACACGACAACAATACACACACGCACGCGCGCGCGCGCGCGCACACACACACACACACACACACACACACACACACACACACATCCACCTATAAATTTAAAGATTATACAAAAGTATTTTAAATAATATGTTCATTTTGTAAATGATATGGGCCTAATGTAATGTAGTATTGTATAAACCAATAGTTCAGTTATGTAATTATTAACACTTAAAGATTGTGGCTGTCGAAGATCGGTCGTATCTCAGGTCGTATGGCTGCAGGGGAATAATTGACGTATACTTTTTCCATTATTATTGCTCCGATTGCCTCGACTTAAGCTGCAGTCATCGATTAAATACTCTTTGCTATTCTCAGTGGGATAGTCTCGGAAACGCAACTGTCCAGTTTTAAATAACACTTTAAATTGCATTAACACTGATTTACTGATTTACTTCTCGTTACCTTTACTTTTCCACAAACTTTAGCCAGTTATATTCTCTTATTTCACTAATTCGAAATTACAAATGTTCGTCTTCTCAGAAAACATTCTTTGTTATTTTGTAACTATGGGAAACAAGTGAAGCATGATCTCTTGTTGCCTCTGTTTCATTGCCTTTTAATGTAGATATTTTAGAGGGCTTATGTAAGAAACGGTTTCAAGATTCAAATATTTTATTAATATCAATAGCATAGAGAAACTAAAGTAGCATTACATTATGTAATGGAACATGTGCATGAATAAACGGATTAAAAAGCCACCCACCCACGCTCATCCATATATACAGTCACCGACCCACAAAAACATACCAACCCCCACACACAAATATCCATATCGACCTTTAGCACAACTTAATAATTCCTCTACCTACTGAGTAAAAAGAGGACCAAAGCACGAATATGCGGTAATGTACGAGCTGAGAGTAGCAGCATCTTTTGTTTTTCCCCTGGGGTGAAAAATCACCGTGCTTGCAGTGGAGAATGCAAAGCTGTGAAACTGCATTTGTTCCGCTGGCTCATTTCTGGCTATGAAAACATAAACAAGCAGAGAAGTACAATTTACTGTAGCACGTGCAGGGTTCATAAACTGCACACAAAAACCTTTGCTACGTGCTTGCGACATACCAGGCAACTCCGAGTTGTTTTTGTTGCTACGTTTCTGCATTTAGCTAGCGTAAATTCTAAACCAACGCTAGCCTTTACCTTCACTGTTGGTAACAGTTACAACTTTCAGCCAGCCAGTAATTCTAACATGGGGCTGTATCCACCTGCGGACGTGCCAAATAACTAATGCTTATCAGCACACAGGGAAAAATATCACTTTCGTTTTGGGAATTCTTAAACACAAAGGTCTGGTGTGCTGTAAAGCAATGTTCAGCCACACATTGAAAAGACCATTTGAAGCAACATTCGCCAGTCATCAATGAAGCCTAGTTAGTGTGGTGCAGATCACTCGTTGATAAGACAGTTCGAAGCAACAATACCTCATGTCGCCTAGTAATGCCTCAAAGTGCTTTCATTCAGCTCATTGCCGCCGATAGAGCATTGAGTCTTCTCTTCCGGGTTTGCGTATGTTTTGTTTGGAAGGGATGACTCTAATTATGATGAGACAATGATCTTGCAAAGCAATTCGTTAGACAAATGTGTGCCTGTATTTAAAAACCTAAAGATATTTTCCATTAGAACATAAAATTGTGGCCGTTGGTTTTAAATGTATACCACGCCAAAGAATTACGATGCGTTCACTTTGACTGGCTGCATCGTTTTCTGTATTCATTTTTTATGCAAACTTATTATTCTGATTATCATTTTTTACACTTGTTTTACATGATTTGTTTCTGAATATATAATTTCGGTATCACTTGCATTCATATGACCATACAATCTGCTATTGCAAAATCTTACTCGTTTATCAATCGATTCAATCTTTCATTTTGCATTTACACATTTTATTTTTGGAATAAGAATGACAGAGTAGCTAAACCGAGTGATATTTGTAAAAATCGTGTTGATATATAATGCTTTTGAGACCCCATTTTCTTATTTGACCACGAGAAATAAGAATAGCGAATTCTCTCTTGAAAAAGTATATGTATTTGAACTTTCAAACCAATAACAAAATATATTTTGGAAATGGTTAACGCTATAAAATATGAATTGTAAATGAACTGCATGCTGTAAAGGAAACTACATGTTTTGTATCTACCTCTTTCCCTTTGCCAGGTATACAACTTTTTTTCAGAATGAATATAAAATATATAAAAAATCTTCCATTTAAAACTTAGTTTGGGCCACGGATAGTTTCTTGAAAACCTTCAGTCCGATCTTGTAAAGATTTAAATACCCAGTATGGTATATATTTCAGCAACTTTCGTTTTTGAAATATGCTACTTTGTTTTGGATTCCAAATTAAAGCGCGTATGTTTATTAATTCCTCAGATTGAATATCTGGATGAAATTCAATACTTCCTCTCAGTTGTTAAAGAAAAGTAATTGACGTCCTAGTAATTAATGATGTTATAATAGGAGTTAGAAATACATAATCCCCAACTTCCATTGAGGAGTGTCTTGCAGGATCTTCCCGAAACTTTTGGAAGTTTTAATATCTAGTGATTTTCTTGTCTAACTAAAGGCAGCTTTCTACAGTTCCCTGTAATTCCATAATGGCTATTATTACAAGATAAAGTTTAAAGAAAAAATTGAAGAATGGAAGGAAAATAATGTGCTACAAATATTGATCCACGCAACTTTAGCCAAATACACCTCAAGTTTGGGCTGTTCTTTCTCAACACTTATGAACTGTGCAGCCACCTCCTTCCAGTTCACAAACTTTGTTTCGTTCACTCCCTAAGCGTCATTTTGACACGTAGTAATAGATAGATAGCCATTATGAAGGTCCACGATAAGATCGGAGAATACTCTGCGCAAACGCACAGCTCTGCTACCCATGGACATGTGAGCATTTCTGGTTCTGAATGCGGTGAAGTGATGGATTTACTCAGCAATAGTTGAATGACGTAACTGTTGGGTCAGAAGCACATTTATATGGGATAATAGCTACATAAAAAAATCAAGCATATATACCACTCGTATATATTTAAGTGTAACTTGATATTTATGAAAATTAATATACCTTTTCCCCCTGTTCATTTAAAGTTATTACATAGCACCAGCTCTTAAAAGTTCTCACTATTACTTAAGCCTATGTATTCCTATATTCTCTATCATGTAATGCCGATACTTACAATCCTGAAACAGTCAATCAGTATGAAAGGTGAATGAAAGCAGATGTGAAGTGAAATTAGAAGTGAGGGATTGGAAATTCGGGGGATGTAATCAATCTTCCCAGCATTTGCCTAGCAACCCGGGAAAACCTCTTAAAAGGCCCATGGGTCAGGAAGAATCGAACTCACGGCCTCCCGAATTCATGCCACAAACTCTACCTCCTCAGCCAGTAAGAGACGGAAATTGGACAATTTCCTCTCAATTTACCTTGATGGCGCTTTTAAAAGCCCCAATAAAGCTCAATATAACATGGACAATTCAACAACAGTTGAAATATATTGTGATGTTGGGTCGGACGGATGGGACAAAGCTATTTCACACCACATGCTGGGCTGGCGAACAGGTAGAAACTTTAAAGGCCGGCTGCCTCACGAGCCTGCTGTGTGTACGTGACTGTAATACTGAGGCGGCAGAAATAAAAGCTATCGACAACGTTCGCGAGGCTTCTAGCTAAGTCATCGCGGTACCTGGAGTGGTAAGTTTCTCGAAATGTCGTGTGACGTCATCGTAGTATAAAAGGTCATGAGACAGCGGGAGCTAGTAGTGTAGTTTTGTCTAGGGAATAAGTCGGTGAGCGTGTCTGTTGTGCATGTGTGTGTCGTCCCAGAAGATACGTTGGTCGTCGCGAGTCATTGTAACGTCGTAATAAATGTATGAGAGACAATGAAAGTGAAGAAAGATATTGAAAAGACTAATCAAGGTTATGAGGAGAACAGTTGTAATAGCACGATTTATGAATCTCACCAAGAGACGAGTTGGGTTTAGGATGTTTACATGAAGCTTAATTCATGGGCCAAATACCGTGGAGCCCTGTTTTTTTATGCTCGAGAGATATCGGGCAGTGTTGTATCACCCTCAGCGGAGATACTGTTCAGCCTCGGTCTCCCCTAGGACCGCATGTGTGAGGAGCTTATGTCATGACAGTGGATCGATTGTTCATATTTCTTTCACCACTGGGACAACAGTTAACTACATTACATGATTGACCTACCTGTGGTCACAATAATGCCACTCTCATTGTGTATTGAAAACCAGAGATCAGAATTTTCTCATCACGGGTAAATACCGATATGGTATAGTTGTAATGCTATTAAGTCCTTCCATTGTTTTGCTGATTACCTGTGGTTTGCTGACATGACCTTTATAAAGGATTTATTTTACAGCAACCAACTAATTTTAATAAAGTTATCAATAATTGGTTTTAAGTGAGCTCAGCTTCGGTATTGCTTTAAATGCGGATACTTTTTCCGTCTTTCCCCCTGTTTACATTTTACATTGATTCTCTCCTACAGCTTCTCTCCCTTTCCTCACACTCCCCTTTATTTTAATTCCAGCTCCCTTTACTCAATGACAAGTTCCGGAGGGGGACTTAGCACCTCGACCTAAAGGCGATCTTTTGTGCCTATTCCCCAGACCGGGCACCTCCTGAGAAGACGGAGGAGATGAATGGATCCGAATAGCGGCCTGAACGTTACAAAGATAGACTAGAGGGCAGGGTCCCTACATCTTCTTAGTTAGAAGCACCCCGGCGGAGGCTGGCTCAGCCCGGTTCCCCTCCCACCCTTTCGAGTGTGTCTTGCTAAGGAGGCCACGAGACTAGGAATTCAGCTCCCCCCTCCAATGGGGGCCCGGAAACTAATAAACTCACGTTGGCCTTCCAATCCAAGAATGAGATTTCTAGAGTGCATATATTCCTCGTGCCGTGCTGCTGCCGCGACGCTCGCCGACGCTTCCAACTCTGAAAGAAACCTAACGGGATGAAGGGTAAAATTAAATGAATAATTTAACGAAATGGAGGGACAGGAATTTCGAAGGATATTGACATCCTTCCTAGCATTAACCTGATGATCCAGGGAAACCTTCCAATGGATCAGGAAGCTCGGCCACGGGTAACGAACCCGCGACCTCCCGAATGCGGGCCACAGTCGTTAAAGCCTGAGCCATCACGTTGGTGTTCCATCTTCTTTAATTCTTTGTGTTTTCTTCTCTCAGTGCGAATTCCATGGCACACGCTCCTTTTTCTAATGATTTTATAGCGCACTAACATCGCTAATAACATCGCTAATTAGGGTATCGTGATTTTATTCAGTTGTCAATAACACTTCACTATTCTACTGTGATTCAGTTCAGTTTTATCTCTTCTTCCTCCAACTTCATTCACGGGAGTATCAAACATAGGACTTCTCTAATCACTTGCAACAGGAGCTCACTCTATACGTAGCAACTTGGAGAGCAGCACTGTGTGTCATTTCTATAACAGAAACTCAGTAATTTATTATCACTGTCCTTTATGTACAAATTTAGAGTTGCTCGTGGGAGGCGGGGGAAAGCTTAAAAAATTATCTAGTAGCGGCTGGCAGGTGTCCCTGTTATTCTCAGGGAGAGAACACCATTGATTGGAGAAGTCAATGCCATTCTGGCAGCTTAATGGTTAGAGTAGTCGCCTTATAAGCGGTGTCTGTGGTTCAAATCCCAGCTGTGGCATTACATTTTTCAGTTCCGATTCTACTTCCTTCTTATTTGTTTGAATTTTCGAAATGTTCTCAAATGCGAAGTCATTTTTTACAGCCAGGCAAAGAGAATGAGGTTTCAAAGCCTTCACGTAGCAACCAACTGTTAAAAGATTTGACTATCATTTAAACCCTCTGTGTTCCCCTTGTAGCTACAAGAAAATATATAGCGAAACCCTTTCCACAAACGTTTATCTGTAGTAACATGAACTAGTTAACAATAGTCCGTACTAGACTGAGTAGAGAATGCCGTGTGAGTGCACAAATCAGCATTAGTTCTCTTTAAGGGCGGGTGATGTGTGTAATAAAAGCCTCACTCGCTGCAGTGACAGTGATGGTATTCGAAAGCGATATTGCTGGCTCCCCCTACCTTGGTCCATTTCCTAGGACCGCATCTTGCAACCATGCCGAGCGGAGGAAACCTCTCTCGAAGCCGCTATAAATCCCACATCTGGGTGTCGAGGCCGAAACTGGGTCGTCCTGGTAGAAGGCGCCGACCAAATGTTTCAAAGTTTGCGGCTGCAATTTCATATGCTGTTAAGTAGGATGGCAGCAGTAACCGTAAAGACACCTCACTGCTATAATTACAACTTGGTTTTAACTATTATAACGGGTGTAAAATACCCCCGAGTAAGTGTGCAACAAACTGTGACTATTAACTGCAGGATTTAGAAACTACCACACAGCTTACACTGACGTGCGTGTTCAAAATAAGAAAAAGGAATTGTAACTTACATTCACACGACTTTCTCTGGTCACTGTTCTCAAATGATTCTTACAAAATTGCAGCCGCTAAACCGAAAGACAAGTCAAGCTACCTCATACCACTGGGTCGCTCTGGGTGGCTCGTTGGTTAGACGCTGGTTTACTGATCCCAAGATCGCGTCGATAAACAACAAAATACCTTTTTTTAACTCACACCACTGGGATTGATTTTGAGAAATATCCGTGCTATGCCATTCTTGTCTATATAAGCATGTCGGAACGGCGAGAGAGGCGAGTATCCCTAAAACAATTGAATTGTGAGAGAGGCGAGTTCTTTGGAGTCGTTAAGTGTTGAACGAGACAACTGTTTGGAGTTACAGAGGTATTTCTAGATGTGGCGAATGGCTGATAATTGTGTAGTGTGGCAGTGTCTTTTTATTTCAAAGAAGGAAACAGAGTTACCGCCACCATCAGTTTATATGACGCAGACAATAAGAAACGAACAAATGCCAATGAAACACTCCGTACTCTCATGTGCGTTTGGATTCTGTTATGGCAATTTGCAATCTGAAATGCGTAATATTAGACAAGAGCAGTGAATTTATTCCCTGGAAAATAAATACGATGTAACTAAAGTGCAAAGCATTCTAAGATCTTTTCGGTTGTTTATATTGTTGTTGTGTATTTTCACAGACTACACACGCTAGTTCAAGCGTGGGAGCTGCCTCTCTGTTCGTTCCATAAAATCTATGGGTCATAAACCGATATGTATGATGATATCTATACACATGATGATGAATTTCTTATTCGTCGTTATTAGAAACAGCAGTGTGTATGAAATCATCATCTCCACCTTGTGTGTGTAATGTAGATCATGTTAAACGTAACACTTTTTGGAACTTGACGTCCGGTATTTTATTACGTCATGAGTAATTAGATAAATTCACTATCTCTCCCCTCTTTTTCTCTCCCCTACACTTTTCCCTCTCCTACCGTTTTTCTCACTCCATTCTTTTTTCTCTCCCCCATTGTTTCTCTCTCCCATTCTTTTCTCTCCCCTTCTCTTTTGCTGTCTTTCTTTTTTTCTTTCCTACACGTTTTGCTCCCCTACCCCTTTCCCTCACCACCCCTCTCCCCCATTCTTTTTCTCTCTCCACCACTATCCTTTTCTCCCTTCCTCTTTTTTTTTTCTTTTTCTCTCTACCACTATTTCTTTCCCTCTCTCTTTCTCTTTCCCTCTTTTTTTTACTCTCGTCTCATTTTTCTCCCTCCATTTTCTCTACCCTCACGTTTCCTCCCTCACTATTTCTCTCTGCTCCTATTTTACTCTCTTTTTTTACTCTCGTCCCCTCCCTTTTTCTCTCACCCTTCCTTGTTGTCCCTCCCGATCTTTTTCTCTCCATTTCTCTTTGTAGGTATTGCTCCCACTATTTTTTCTCTCCTACTCTTCCTCTGCCTCTATATTATCTCTGATTCTCCTCTTTTAGTGACATCTTACGATTGAAAAGTCTGCACCAGCACCGGTTTTGTCATTTTTCTAAAACAATAATGTTGATTATGATATAATAATAATAGTAATAATAATAACAATAATAATAATAATAATAATAATAATAATAATAATAATAATAATAATAATAATAATAATAATAATAATAATAATAATAATAATAATAATAATAATAATAATAGTAATAATAATAATAATAAGAAGAAGAAGAAGAAGAAGAAGAAGAAGAAGAAGAAGAAGAAGAAGGAGGAGGAGGAGGAGGAGGAGGAGGAGGAACAACTGACTGTTCCTCTTGACTGTCTAATGTGACCGCTCACGTAAACTTCCGTAATACGCATCTTGCATTATGTGTAGTAGGCATTTGTGTGATAAGCGTAATTTTTTAAATTTAAGCTGAATGCAACAATCCTTACCAACTGTATAGAAATTAATGGCACAGTTCAACTAAATGAAACATTAAAACCAACCTTTTTTCTCCTTTCTACAGGAGATGAGTGCACCGAGCGTCAAATCTGAGGTATAACTAAAACGGTTCCAGCTGCTGTAAAATTAAAACAGCAATAAAAGGGCATTCAAAAAGGCTGCCGTGAAACAGGGTGGCCATTTGCACAAAAAGAAAGAGCTGACAACAAAGGAACATGATGAGCGCAATTAAAAGAGTACCTTCTTCAGTCTTTGACATCCTTTATTGAGGTACTTTGCAGTCCTATTGTGCTACATTTGCCCTTTGCGCTCTCATTTCCCGAAATGATATCCAAAAAGTAATTCTCAAAGCACGTCACAGCATTCCGAGTTCATTACAGGCATGTTCCCTCGCCTTTTTTTCCCCGTGACATTCATTAAAACACAAGTGTCGGCGACGGTTGCAGAAGAGACGCAGCCTAAAACGCCCACCTTACGCGTCACGGAAGTGCCCGGTACGAAGGGGGAGAATAATAAAAAACAAAACAAAATATTGCACACGTTGCACTGAACAAACAACCCGGAAACAAACTTCGGGAGGAGTATTTCTGTCTCTAATTAAAATCTGCCCTCAAGAGTAGATACTGGTGGGGGTAATATTACATGAGGGGTCGAAACCATAAAACCTAAGGGGCTGTTTGCATGGGAAGGGTTCTATCGTCTACATCCCTCCTTTATTCAAATCAAGCTCGGAAACCATGCGTAATATGATGTGGATCCTTACAGGGGGGAAAATGCTTGTCTGGATCCAGGAGCTATCTAATCCATTTTGGTTCTTGTCCTGACAAGAAAATGGCGTCGTGGCCATGCATACGTATTTCTGTAAATCTGTAACCCACTGCTGCCACCGAAGTATATATATATGGACAAGCATTTGAATACAGTATTTATTATGCAGCTGTGGCTTCTCTTCTCTTAATTAATCTCGGCAGTGGCATATGGTCCAGTGCTCAGCGCAAGAAGAACTGCAATCCGTTTCTCACAATGTAATTATTCAACAGAAGCGCTAAATTATGGAGCTGTTCCTAAAACACTATGAAACTCAAGCGTCTCTTTTGTTCCCAGCTATTCATACTGCACCACTGTAATAACACTACATTCGCCAAAGTCTGTGGAATAGCTTTCAAATCAAATAAAGCAATAATGGGAAGACCAATAGTAACAATAGTAGGTGTAGTGCATTAGGGGCTCGGAAAGTAAGCTTTAAATAACTGTCGGAGTGTAATATACGTATACATTTAACGTCCTTTAACCGGGTAGGTTATATCGGACAGTGAACGAACGAAATAATGCTTAAATGGTCTGTAGGTCACCAGAGCTTATAGTTAGCAGATATTCGCCTGTCCAGGCTAAGGGAACAGCCCGCAAAATTCACATCCAGGTAACTCATCCTAGCCAAACACGAGGTGTCTTCAGGAAGTTTCCGGAATAAGGTCAAAAAAGGAACATCACTTTGATTTGTCTATTCTGCTTTATCACCCTCAAAGTAATCTTTTTGTGTTGTTTTACCAGCAGCTAGAAGCTTCGGAAGTCACCTTCTTTAAACACGCTCAGAGCCTACTGTAATTCGCGATGGATAACAGCAATATGTCCTCAAAAAGGAGTACTTGGAACCACATTTTAAGTATCCGGAAGAGAAAAAAGATTACAGGAAGCAAATTTGGAGAATAGGCGCGAAAGGGAGTGGGGCACAAATTTTGCAGCAATTCTTCTCATGTCTAAATTGTCTTTCAAAATGCTTTAAACACTTCCAAAGGAGCATCCTAATGAATCAAAATGTCTATTTTATTGTAAAACGCCTATCATTTAGTACAATATCCCTCACTTGATTGGCATTTTGGTCAGTTTTGCTGGAAGATCTGAATATTTACCTGGCGACACACCACTTTTAAATTTCGAAAACCACTTAAATACTTCCGTTTCGCCAATTATTTCCTTCCTATAAGGTATTCCTAACATTTCATAGCTTCTGTTGCAGTTTTATCAAGTTTGAAGCAAAATTTTGTTTTTTCGTTGTTCCTCGTATTTTGAATATCGAAGTAATTTGCCTTGATTCACATGATTATGAATAACAGATGCATGCAGCACATTTCGTAATTTTGGCTTACGGGTACTCGAAGTAAAGCAATTGAATTGAAATGTTGTGATGGATTTGTTTGCCATAACTACCCCTGCGTAACTAAATTTACAAAGTAAATAAAACACTGAAAATGTAATGATTTGTGACACGCATGAAAACTTGACACTTTTAAACTTTTGAGTTCATATACATCCATAGGATTGAAAATTACATTTTCTTCAACATTAGCACTTTTTCCGAGAAGGAAAATGTCTACTTTTTTCATCCCTATTACAAGAATTTATAGTGAAAATGAAGCTTATACTGTGAGGAGCAGAAGGTTGAGAAAATCAAGTTTTAAAACTGTGCATGTAATTCGTAAACTCAACGTATATCCATCTGGATATAGGGTTCGGACATTATAAATGGCAAAACCACATTTAAACTCTGGTTTTGCATTGCTTGACTCTCTTTTCTATGAAAGTTTTTAAAACACTGATCTTTTCGCACTTTTTTTGAAAACTCTTCATCGATAAACCTTAAGTAAACAATATTTTGCGAGTATTTATAGTTAAACCCCTCCAATATAGGTATGACTAAGAGCTTGCGAAAGGCGACCTAGCACATCGACCAAAAGGCAATATTTTGTGCCTAGTTCCCTCCGGGAGGATGGATAAGGCGAATAAATCCTAACACATTCGCTAACCTGGGCACTAAACAAGTTTTCCTCTTAGATTTTGACCCCTTCAAATCGTATTCTGCTCTAGTCTGCAAATTATAACTAGCTCTTTCTGTTTTAGCCAGAACACCGAAAGCGTAAACCGTTTTGTATCCTTTGTTTTGGTTATTGGTTAAGGCTATTTAACAATAGGCGTGGCACACTCTTGCACCGTGGCCCAAAGGAACCATTGAAATGATGAAGGCTTTGTATAACGGTAAACAATGCTACGTAGACCTTTGTACATTTAAAGCATCACATAGGAATATTTGTAATTCATTCAAGAGAGAAAAGTGTCTGGAGGTTATTCAGATCAGGTTTTCCCAAGGGTACGGTCCTTATATGCAATTCGCTGCAGCCTCACACCCTCAGTTTCATTTCCGGTAGCACGTGGACTTCCGGACGTACATCCGATGTCACCTGAGCGAAACACCCTACTCTGGCACCGGAATTCCGTTCCTCTCTGCGGCATGTATGTATGTCGATGACTTAGGAATGCAGGACACGTGATCAGCCATTAATGTGAACACTCGGGAAATGGGTGGTGACCCTCTCGTTCGGAAATTCTAGATCATCTGTCTTGTAGAATTACCGCGGTTCGACTATGAAACTGATAGCGGATAAAACCCTATCACATCTCCCCAACGTCACTTCCAGATCCCGAAAGTAATGTGGCGGATTTCAGGATTCATTTGTCCTAACTGCAGCTTTAAGGGTTCTTAGGTTAAGACTTGTATTAGATCTACCTACGTCCGACTGCACTTAAAGGTGATATTATCGTCAGATATAACGACAATATCACATATAGGTATAAAATATCAATTTTTATTTTCTCCACTACATAAAGCACAGGAAGTATTGCATTGCACCCAAAAATTCGATGTCGAAAATCCAAAAGAGTAAGCATTTTTAGAAAAAGGTCCACGTGTGCATTTGTGTGTGCGTCTGCCTGTGTGTGTATGTGTGTCTGTCTGTGTGTGTGTGTGTCTGTCTGTGTGTGTGCGTCTGTCTGTGTGTGTGTGTCTGCCTTTGGAAAGCAACTCAAAAACGAAAAGTCAATTAAAAACCAAACTTGGTATTTAAGTTTGATGTCTTTCAAGGGTGCAACACGAAGGATGCCCCACCCTAAACTACCCTTGACATGGAAATTTTTTTGAAAATGGCTCCAACTATTTTGATTAAAATGCCTTATGTTTGAGACATTTTTATAGCACATGAAGTGTATATCTTGAATTTTCTCACTATAGCCCCATGTAGTCCTATTTACTCTGGATGACTTTTGTATAACTGGTGAACCATAAGAGATAGACCAAATCTTACGGCACAAAAAATGTAGATTCTGTTAAAACACACAATTTATGTCAGAATATTTCTTTGGTAGAGAGAACCATTTCGGAGATATTCCTTGTTATTTGTGTGAGTTTTGAAGAAATACTTTTGTCAAATGGAACATCGTTATTCATTTTTGTTATGTTAGTCGTGCAAAGAGAACGGAATTTGAAAACTTTAAAAGATTTGACTATCGCTCAAAGCCTACTGTATTCCTATATTCCCCTTGCATCTGCAAGAAAATAAACAATAAGATAATTTGTATAAATGTTTATCTCAACTAACACAAAGAAGAGTTTATAAGAATGGTTAGTACAAGAGTAGAGAAAGTCATGTGAGTGCAACACATCAGATTTTTCGTTTTTCGATGCACTAATCTTTTAATTTATTGATCTTCCTGCAGTTAATAAATTCTCTACTCTCTTGGCTTCGTTCAAAATATAAAGCGGAATAAAGCCTATATTTTCAATGGTTTTATCATTACCTCCCATTTTCCTATATAAGTGTAGAAACAAATAAACATCTGCTTAATAACCATATTACGTCACACATTTTTGATCTCCGATACATTATGATTCATCTAGCAAATTTATAAATTATTTTTACGCACTTTAATACTAAAATTGCATAAAGCGTTATGTAACACGTGTATATTTTTTGTTACACTAGTAACAATTAGTTCATATGCCAAAGCAAATTATAATCATATTATATGTATGCTAGTTACATAAATAACTGATATTTAGCACTTTGAAGCCATTTTTAAAGAAAAACTCAATATTTAAGATTTTACTTATAGAACCTATAGAACCCTGTAACAAAAGTTTGATAGAAATTCCTATATTTGTAAACTAAAAATTATAATTTAAGAAAACCTATTATGTATTTCTTATCTTGCAAACATATAGATATATTTTTAAAATAAAATCTTCAGGGGGCTTCTTTTCTAAGCTCTCATAATCAAAGGCAAGACAGAGACATTAAGAAGTTGTCTTTCACAGTTCTATTAACAACGATGGATAACAATGATTTTGCATAAAAAAACTGAATTAATGTGTTGATGTTTAAGTGCGAAGGGTTCCTAAATAATAAAGCTCGTTGCAGATAATTTCAAAAACGAATTATCAATAAATTCTCAATATATTTAAACCCGTATAAAATTGCGCCTCATGGTCATTACATATACATTTATTAAACGCGTTTCAATCTTCAACAAATTACTCTCCTCTTTTAGGACTTAAAAGTCAATGGTCACGGACCTGTTGAGTGGCAAGCGGACTTTTTATTATACGAGGTAGATCAACTAAATTATCCAACCCAGCAATCGAATAGCGACCGAGGAAAACCGGGAGAAAACCATCGGAAGTTTAAACCCGGGACCCTCCTAGTGCAAGTTCCTCACATTACCGTGGTGACACTCGTATGGTTAAAATACAATCAGTATGCGACAATATATCATTTGAGAGAAAAAATAAATAATCCTCTAGAGCAGTTGTTTTTGATGTTCTAGTGATGCAACCTTTCAATTGTTGCCCATCTCCTTCGTTTTGTGCATGGAACATTTTCCCATGACCCATTGTTTTTGAGCTTCGTGAATGCGTCTTAGCTCAGCGAAAAGTGGTTAGACATCACTTTTTTACAGAATATATGTTTTAAATTTTCTGCAAGTATGTTTAATAATTTAAAAACTATATACTTTTCTGAAAATACAGCAATCCTAATCAACTTGTATGGAACAATTTGCAGGAATTTTAAAATGACGTCTCGACATCCGATAAGGGCAAAGAAAGATGTACCCAAAATATTAGGCAACATATTCCATACGCATTACAGAGAATTAAAATAAAATTCATTCTTCAACTTACTGATTTTCATTCCACAAACTCATATTTATTTTTCGCTAACTATACAGACACAAGCTCTTATTTTTTATTAATTTTTTCATTTGTATAGCCCCCTTCTTTGATCATATCCGGAGCCTTAACTTTATCTTTTTTTAATTTTAACGCTTTTTAACCTGGATCATATTGGACGATGAATAAAATGAGTGATAATAATCAAAATGAACCTGGGTTCCATAGAGGATATGGGTCTTTTCAGGATATGGGTAAACTCCGAGATATGAAAAAAACCTTTACTTTTTCCTTCGGGAAAAACTATCACATTTTCATTATCACCTTCTCTACTTTTCTTATGTTATGATCAGGTTATAGAATCTAGCTGCATTGTTGCTAACAGATGAGCAACGTAATTTGACGTAATAGAACCGCTATTCAATTGTCCAATATGGCTTACTCTAGCTTTCGTGATGCATTTAATCCTATGTTTGGAATCAGTTTGACAAATTTTCTACTGAACGAAATTATAAATTAGCATCAGATAGTCCAACTTCTGACTTTGTCAACATATTAGCAAACTGGACCAACAATATGGGAACCTAGAAGACCGTGCCAACGGACGCTGGTGTATGTTAGGTTAGATAATGTTAGTTGGGTGAGGTTAGTAAATACAACACTTCATTTAAATAACATTTCATAGACTGTATCATCCCTTAATTCGTGAAATTGTCTTAATAAATGCTACTCGTAGTAAAATTCACCATATAAACACTCCCGTCAATTCGTGATTCGAGAATTTATCGATAATTTTACAATCACTCGTGGAATTACGGTAACCCACCCTAACCGAGATTCAAACTCGGGACCTCTTGAATGGGAGATGGACAAGGTATCAGCAGACCACAAAAGAAGGAATTGCGGTGTATGAGCTGCAAAATTTCTTAAAGTTGATTTTTCTATTTTTAAGATTAATCACACCCACATCCGATCTGATATTCATACTTCCAAGGACCATTTAGCCATTCAAACGATGTATTTCTGTTAAATTTACACACACACGTACACATTTTATTCCCATACTCATACTTTCACGCGTACAGAAATATGCCCGAGGCGGGGGTCGAATCCGCGATCCTCTGGGTGACGAAGCGCCAAAGTTATGCGCTCTAGCGACCACGGCTGCAGGGATCGGCTACTGCAGGGTTCCAACACTGGGTTAGAAGACTGCTTTTGTCTAGGCAACAAGAAGTGGAGGATTGGGGATCGCTCAAGAATGCCCATACGTGATGTATACTTTGCCACAAAAGCTATCTCCCACACCGGTTTCTCTCGCTATATCGACCGAATAGCATTTGTTCGCATAATATGAAGACGCGGACTCATTGGTCCTTGAAACAGATGCATGATTGCAAACACCTGCATGTAATGGAGATGGAAGATAGCCGGGGCTGTTTGCCCTCTGTAAGCCGGGGAAGGGGTGCGGCAATTACTGGGAATATGCAGATGGCTGGATAACGATCAACCCTCGCTGCACCATTATGCTTCCTGATGATTGGTGGTTGTGTCTCAAGTAGTGGTGCCTGTCTTTCTGGCACGGCTACCAAACTTAATGGCAATGAGCTTCAAAACAAGCTAAACATTGGAGGTGGGAAAAACAATGTATTTTCCAAATGTCGTGAATAAAACAAAGCTTCCAAGGGACAAGCGGTAACGCCATGTCATCGATAATCTATATATAGTATAAATAACTGAATGTTTATCTCATGCGTAATTTCACCCGAATGCGATGATAATTGCCAAATCATAGAGAAGTTTTTATGCAATCCATTTTACTGTGCAGCGTACAACATTCACACGATTTTCTCTACTTGCTTTTCTTTAACGTAACACATTCACATGTCCTTCTCTAGTTTTCTTAAGAAACAATTCATATATTTTCTGTGACTGTAGTAGGAATGTAACGTGTTACATTCACACGGTTTTCTCTACTCATTTTTGTTTTACGAAACACAACAACATTTATTTCTTTATTCCCGCTTCTACATGCAATTTACATTGTATGCTTGAAAAACAAATGCAACGTATTACATTCACACGCTTTTCTCTACTAGTTTTTCTTTCTGTGGTATTTATGGTTGTTCAACAGTGCTTTTTCATAGTGTCTTCCCCATATATTTCGTTTATTTTACATTCCTTATAGAATCCTAAGATTTTTAATTAAATAATCGTTTAAGTGTGTTAAGTAATTTTTTTAAACGTCTCCAAAGAAACACAAGGCAAGTGCTAGGTCCGAAGTTTAAGGAATAAATCGTCAAACCACAGGCAACGCCGGGTATTTCAACTGGTACTTTATACAAAATAATACCTTGAAGTAAATGCGACTTTCTTCTGTCCCAACGAAGTTTATCTATTTTGAATTTAAGTTTCTCATCCTCCCAACTTCTCTTCGTTCTTCCAGACTTTGCTGAATTTTGGGTGTTAATAATTCAAGATATTCTCATCTCTTAAATCTAAGTTTTCTTCCAGTTTTCGTTGCTGTACATAGTTATTATGATATAACTTCAACACTTAGCTCCTGTCTTATTTCGGTTTCTTCTATGCACTTTTTTTACCTTACTATAGTGTAAGAAATCTATAGCGAGTGTAATTAGGCTTTGTATTATGCTTCCGCGCCATGCATAATGACAATATAGGCATTGTTATTAATTCTTTTAATGCCAACTACATAAGTATAAAAAACAGCAGCCATACATTCTAATACTTTTGGAAAGGCATTTCTAGGAAGGACAGAGAAGACAGAGATCAATTAGATGCAGCGGGAACGGACCAAAGAACCTAAGCGATGAAGAAGACGAAGAACAAGAAAAGGGAAAAAAAATGTTCTAGCTTTTTGTTTTACAGACACTTAAGTATGCAAGAACAATTTTTGTGAAAATTATATAATATTTTTACAGGGGTAGTTTTTATCTAGACATATTAACTACATCATAAAATGGTTAAAATTCCTTCAAACTAAACTGATTAACATATTTTCCTAACTATTTCTACAACGTTTCCTTTCCAAATTTCCTGAAGCAATTATTTCATCTCTAACTGTGGTGCCGTATTTAGTAAGAATGGTTGTTGAACGCTGATACTGAAGGGCGGATACTGAACCCGAGGCGATAGTCGAATCTTTAAAACGTGGGTCGTTATGTTCTTCCTATATATTCATCTAAATGGCGATCCTTTGAAACTTTATGTGAAATGTTGGTACTGCTGTTGACCTGGTTCAGTTTATGCTGAAACCAGCAGGTAATGGGATGTAAAAGGAATGTCCTATAAAGGCAAGATCGATAATCGGTTTGATAAAGAATATGATGCTGTGAAAAGGTTAGTGAAATACGCTGCAAGTGAAGACGCAGAGGAGGATAGGGTTGTGATTAGCCTACAGGCTGTTACTGGAAAAGAAAATGGAAGACTATAGACCAGAAACCGTCTTGGAAGTTGATTCATAAATTAGGTCATGGAAGGCAAGGAATATATCTGGGAAGTGGTTATAAACAAATAAATCTGTCGATCTGGGTCATTCAGTTAGACGCTGGCCTGCTAATCCGAAGCTCGCGGGTTCAAATCCGGACCGATGGCTTTTAACTGTGTTTAAAAACGATAGTTCCATGTCAGTACATTTACTGTAATGTAATAGAACTCCTGCGGGACGGAATTCCGGTACACCGGCGACTCTGATGTGGAAAAATAAACTTGTGGAGTTTATAGGAGTTATGGCCCAGTTTAATAACCTAATTTCCCAAAGCTTCTTCTTTCCTTCCTTCATCAGAAAAACCACTTTATTTGTTTTTATCTTTAATTTTGTGAACATTAGTAGCTTGTACAAGAGGGTTGTTAACCTTTAATTATTTTCAAGCAACTCTTAATACAGGTGGTATCAAAATTAGACCGCAAACTTTGGGAGCTAATGGATAACATAATTTCAAATACTTTTTGTTAAGGAAAATGTTTTGCTGCGGTGCATCGTTTAAGTGTTAGACGAGTTACCTAATTGTCATTGATTTTTGACTCCCACCCAGTTTAAGTATTTACGGCAAAATCAACAGTGCAAATTAGTATTGCATTTATTTTAGTAAGGCACACAATCTTAATCCAAGAAAGAAACGCAAAACACATAAACAAAGCACAGACATCTCATTGTTTACAGTTAGTCGCACCTTTACTATTCAAAATTAGGCCAACAAACTTTTTAACCCGAGAAATGGCTGGTGTTTTTGCGAGAGTACGGCAGAATATGGCACGCCGATGCACTCTTTGTGTTAATCGCAATAGGCGTGTGTTCCAACATTTACTTTGAATAATTCTGTGTTTTCTTTATTGATTTTCATGTCATATTTTGTTCCAATTTTGAAAATTAAGTACTAAATGTTTTAATTCATCTTCTCAATGTGTCAGCAGAACTAATCCGTCTGCAAAAAGCAATGAATCTAAAGCGCGTTCCACCCTTAGAAGACAGTACACGTTAAATGGAGCGCAGTGTTGCAACATGTACTAGTTGCGAATCTTTCTCCACGCGTGACTCCGAGGTGGCCGAGTCCTGTACTTAGTCCTTCAATTGCTGCTTGACGGACACTTTTAACTTTGGTATCCCTCCATGCCTCTGTTACTGTATGACCTAAATTTACAAATGACTCGTCTGTATAAACAATTGACTTCCGCTGGTCCGTAAACCTATTTACGTCTTTTAGATATTTATGTCGCCATCTGATGATATCGATATCGTCTCTTTCTATTAATATGCACTTGTTACCCCTTCTTTCATATTCGAACCCCAAATCAGAGTGGCCCTTGAGAAATTTGGTAGGGTCTCAGCACTGTTGAATAGTGACAAAATTATATTCAGCGTGGGTGGAATATTTGCAAACAGTAAAGAATGAACAATTCGCCGCACTCCACCTTGCACTATTCAATCATATTGCGTTAACCTAGCGTTTTGTGTAGTCCCGCCCTTTTTGCTTTCTTTTTCGATGGCGTTCTTAGAGGTCCTCTCATTAGTTCCTTTTTAATCCTACACACTACTGCTTCTGAACACCCGATAGCCTTAGCTGTTTCTTTCACTGCCTTACTTACACGCATTTTGCTTCAAAAATAATCTAACACATTCATAATTATTTGGCGTTCCTTACTTCTCAATTTACCAACATATCGTCTGTTCCTAGCTTCCCCCTCCATAACTACAAATATTTACAAAAATATTAAACAAATAACGCAATAACAGCTCAAAGTTACACACACGGCTTCTTTCGAACTAATGTTAGTGCTGCTCCTTATACTATCTTCTGTGTCAGGCCTGGCGCTGAATAGATGAATACCTTTTGTTTGCCTTACTGGATGAAAGAAAGAAGTTACAGCCTTTTGGTTTATTTTAAAAACTTTCCCCAAACCTCGTCAACATTTGTTCCCGCTGGTTCCCTGATGTAAACCCAATAACAAAAAAGTTTCACACTGCGTAACGTTTGCAGTGCACAGGTATAAAATTTTTCGAAAACATTTAGTTTAAAAAATTGTAACATTTAACTGAGTAAACATAGAGAATTCAAAGTGGGCAGGTAGTAGCACTACAGTTTACTCTAGCTAAGAACAAAATATAGACGCATTCCAGCAGTTAGTTTGTTAGTGCGTGATGAGTATAGAAACAGTACATATCGGACTTCTATTGAAAAAAATGTTTTTTTAAGAAATATGGGCCTATAGAAATGTATAATGACTCTAAAAAGGATATAAACTGATAGAAAAAAAATTCTGCGTAGGATAATGTGTTGAAACCTGAAATTTATAACAACTGAATATTTATACCATGCTATTAGGAATCTGGCAACAGCGTGAGGGTAGAAAAGGATGAGGCTAATGGCAATTTGGCTAGATAGAGACAGATATATCCCATTTAACTCCATAGTGTCATCTAAGAGTGGAACAAGGTATAGTTGTAAATGTTTATTTAGTAGTATATAATATAGTCGTATATAATATATCGTATTCTCTAATAATTTGATTCACGTATATAGTAAACAATAGTGGTGATAGACCACAGGATCGACTGTAAGTAAATAACTTAATTGTGTATAATGTAGCATTTGGTAAATGAGCGATTTAAAGTAGGTAACTCTGCAGTTGGAGATCTTAACGTAGTTTTAATGAGTGTGGAATTAACTTTTGGTGAATGTGGGGTAATGTAGCCACTTACAGAGTGGTGGTGTAATTCTGTGCAGCTGACACAGGTTCTCAAATGTAGCGTGAACACTCACCTGAAGAAGAAGAAGAAGACTAGCTAGCACTGCAGGCGCCTCATTTCCCAAGCTAATGGCGGCCCTGAAACAAACAAGGTACCAGATGTTACTTGAAAAGCAAACAAGAGCAACGATTTTCATGCCATAAATCAACAGACGCTGCAGTGATAAAGAAAACATGGTTGTTGTCTGTGCAAACATTCCCTCAAGAATAAAAGGAATGATTTAAGAATCCACCGAATCTTCAGAACAAGGGCCCAGAGGTGGAAATTAATTAAAGTCTGTGCTAGCAGTTCACTTTTAATCGACGCCCAGTATTTGCTTTCTCTCCCTCTTCCTCTAGCTTCGCTTTCGGTTTCCGTGGGATTCCCGAGTAGAAAAAAATAACTCCTCGCTGCTGGTTCGATAATTGTAAATTCGATACTCCGGTCCAATTAGTTCAGAAGAGGCCTGCTTCCAACAGTTTTCTGTATAAACAGTGATAACCTCACCTCACCCAGACTCTCCGCCCAAACGTGTGGAATTCATCAGCTAAGTAACAGAAGCATGTTCATTCATCTCTGAAAACGGTACATATTAATTAAATACGAGACGTGTTTTTAAAATAAGTTTAAACATTTTGCCACTGAAGCACTGTAATCGAGTTTTTGAGCATGAACGATCTCCTCTTCCGTTCATTATGAAGTCAGATGTAGCTAAATAAATTGTTCCACCAGGTAGTCATTATGAGTGTGAAAATACTTTAGAACAGGTACTCTTCAAATTGCATTAGATTTTAACATGAAAATATCATTTGAGAAAACAAAAGCAAAGACATTTATTTGACCTCAACTAATAAGAATAAAGTTGGTGTTAGACAACAAAATAGTTTAACAGGCTGTTCAGTAACACATAAGAAAGAATGCTAACTTGAGGAACAAAAAATTTAACTACCTTTGTAGTACAATACGCAGAACTTTGGGATGAAAAGTGACAAAGGAAACATTCCTTAAATGTTATAAAGTGATGACAGCTCGAACTTTATTATATGACTGTGAATCTTCAGTTTTAACAAAAATCTGGAGAAACGAATAGAAGCAACTGAGGTAAAATTCCTTAGATAAAAGAACAAATAAAGAACGTCCTGTGAAATTTCAATATTAAATTTTTGGGCTAAATTCGCCTACGTTGTATACCTAATAGATAAAGTAAAACAAAAACGTGCGACAATTCATTTGAGAAAAATATAGGTAATTGAAAATTCAAACAAGCAACAAAGAATATCTTGGAAATGGTAAACTTCACAAAAAGTATGTAGCTGACAAAAATTATGTGTTTTAACAAGACCTACATTTTTGTAGAAATATTTCTTCTATCTGTTAGGGTTTACCAACCAGAATGAAGAGGACCTATGAGGACATTCCCAGAAGATTTAAGATTAGCTACGTTTTATTCTTTATCAACAAATGTTAAACATATTTGAACTTAAATGTCAAGTTTGGTGTTTAACCTACTTTTCGTTTTTGAGTTATGCTCTTCGCTCACTCACTCACTCCCTTGCTCGCACTCACTCACTCACTGCCTCCGTCGCTCCCTCAATCGCACAATCACTCAGTCCTTCATTCACTAACTCACTCCTTCACCCAGTCACTCACTCTCTCAATCACTCTCTCTCTCTCATACACAATTGTTTCTTTCTAAAATGCTCTTTTTGGATTTATAAAGGCTCAGATCATAATTTCCAGTGAAATCTTCGTATAGAATTTGTGGGTGCAATTCAACACTTCCCTACATACTATACGTACAAAGGTATTTTAGACGTGGCGAATGGGCGACAGATGTGCAGTGATTTATGGACGACTTCATTTTTATATTTTTAAGACATAAGTGTGTAAGGTTAGTACATCCCCTACTTCCCTGCAGTAAAAATCAGGAGTAGTACTTGATTAAGGACATTGCCCGCTCGCGTTATCACCCGTGTCTTGTTTATGTCAAGGAACGAAACAGAGACGTTACCCCCCTCATCAATTTGCACGATGTCACTGGCGCAGATGCTTGCAAGGTCATTCGCCACGTCTAAAAATACCTCTGTAATACAGCAGTAAAGTATAGCTGTCGCATAATTTGTTGGCGGGGCTTGATACTAAATTCAATCATAGGTTTGCAACACCGTGCAAGCTGTGAAATCAGGATGTGAAGCCAGTGATATAAATAACATTTTCATTCACAATATTTACTTACACAACAGGACAAAGTACTTCTCTGGATTGAGTAGCCATAACCTAACTCTTGACCACAAACACAACCTCAGTGCTTTAGTTCCTAATTTAAAGGCTTGTCTTTGTATGACAATTCTGCAGGCACTTTTACTTCAACAAACACAGCGAAATAGTTCACTTGAAGCAAGGAAGTATTCTTGTTCAATGAAAGGTATTACATTCAGAGCTTGTAGCTGCAGCTTTGTAAGAGATGAAACACGTCAGGTTTTGTGGTGATGGGAATATTCACTTGAGTAATCTACTTCAATTTATCTTTAATGCCTGAGCTACCGTAAACCTGGACATAATGGGTACGAAGGTCAGTCTCTAAACTAATAAAATCCTACAAATTGAACCCCATCTTGAGCACTGAGCATCAATATTCAGCTTCTGTTTTAGCAATATAACCTTAGATATTGTCTTGTCCTTAGCTTCAAAATGATATTGTACACTTCATTATCGTAGATCATTCACGCTGTAATTTCGTTTTAAAAAGAAATATGTATATAATGCGACGCCGGCAGCCGTCACCAAAGAGGTGCTCAAGGAGAAGCTACCTCACAACACTGATTGTAAATACGCACGCCAACGACAATGCCGCGGCAGAAAAAAAAGCGATTCCAGAAATTTGAGAAGCTGTTCACAGGATTTCGAGAAAAATCCGTGCTACGTTGATTTTGGCTATATAAGCAAATAGTTTTTTTAGTGTTGTGTATACTCAGTGTTGAGATAATTTGAGTGTCGTCAGAGACAATTGTAGACATTTAATCGTCGCGTCGGAGTTTGTTGTGCCACGTAGTTTTTAGTTAAGGCAGTTTTAGTGAGCGTGAATGTATTGAGGTCAGTGTTTGTTACACAGACAGAGAAGAACTAATACATAGTTATGTAAGAGCCAAGACTGCCAGAGGATAGAACAGTTCAGTTAAAAGGTCACGACGAATCGGTGCATGTATTAACAATAGCAAAGAGAACTGTGTTTTGTGATTCAGTTTTAAGGGAGATAAAGTGACAAAGTAACTGAAGGTATCGTAAATCAGTTATATATATACAAATATTGAAATTGCACCTTGACTAATTTATTATTTAAGCAAACTGGTATGTGGCACATTCCTTTAGGTCCATTTTTTCGAACGCTGATTTATGTATTTAGATAGACAATGAATCGCCACTCAGTTAAAATTAGTTAAAGGGATACAAAACATCCAGACTGAAGTCCAACCACATGTGGAGTAGAGGTGAACGATCACGTGTCCTTGAACCCTACTCACTCACTCCCTCACTCACTTCCACCCACTCTCTCACGCACCAGCTCACTCTCGACCACTCACACACTCACTCACCCACTCACTTCCTTCCCACACACTCTCTCACTCACTCAGTCACTTATTCACTCTCACCCCTCCCCTCTCACTCTCTCTCTCTTTCTCACTCAATAATTCATTTCCTCTCGCACTCACTCATACGGGAAAATAATACTTTCCCCAACAAGTACCTACGTTGGTTTTCCTACTTGTAGCCCGCTTTTTATCTTTGAGACGGTAATTATACCGTGCCCGAGATAAAATTAAATTAATGTTATGAAACATGATAAGTTCCAGCATTCTTTTATTTTAGAACCACTCACAGGGCAAGTGTTAGGATTAATATAAATTATTGTATAAATGTGTACATGTAAATAATCAATTGTCAAGTGTATATATTTAAAATAATAAGAAATAACGCACGTAGAATGCAGTTTATGGGTAAAAGTTGAAAAGATTTCGCTTCAGAGACACTACATGAAGTCTTTGACCCGAATTAGTTCTGCTTGAAAGGGCGACAAACTGACGCCAGCCAAATCGTAAGCTCCATTGTGAGGAAGGATTATTTCTTTGTCAGAGAAATATCGTAAAACTGTCAATCAAGCTTGTTCGAAACGCTACCGCAAGGGGGCAGGATATGACATTCCAGCGGCAAAGTTTCGTCTGGTCCAACGAAATGGGCCAATCAGAAAATTTAAAACTACACACATTTGAACTAATCAGCAGAACCCGCTCCAATGAGTGAAACTCAAAAATGTTATGTGGAGGGGAACCGAATGTGTCTTTCGTATTCCCGGATGGAACGAAAAAAAGTCTTCATCCAACACACGGACCAGAGAGTCGTCATCCAACACACGGACCGAAGAGTCGTCATCCAACACACGGACCAGAGAGTCGTCATCTAACACACGGACCGGGGAGTCGAAGAAACACACGAAAAGAAAAGAGTCGCCATCCAACACACGAACGGAACAGTCGTCAAATATTACACCGAGACAGTACGTAGAACACGCGCGAAATAAGTAAGTACATTTGAAATTGATAGGCTAAATTCACATCAAGAATTATTTAGCAACATTGCGTAGAATAGGAAAATTTTACTTCAAGAAACTATTTCGGCTCATCATAGAGTAGGCTAAATTAACCTTAAGATTATTTCGGCTCTCATCCTAGTGACTTAAACTTTTGGCTTATGCGCGGCGACTCATACATAAATTAAAAATCTCGGTAAAGCTATAAACTGCAATCTTCGTCAAATTATATGTGTGTTGTAATTGTAATATTTTAATTCCTTTGTGCCTCGTATATAATAAAGTAACATAATTACTTCCTACTCAAACTTGTTCTAATTAGTAGCTTAAAAACCCTTTGTAAGTGATTCCACGCCCTTTCTAGCAGTCTCTGGCCAGGCAAAGCTACTGAACAAGTAATAACGACTTAGCAATTGAACGAGAAGAAGAGGATTTTACATGCTAAGTTAAATATAAGTGTCAGGAGGATTGAGTGGCGCCTCTTCAAACAAATTTTCTCAATCTCTCCAAATCATACTGCAATAACCTGCAGTGGCACTTCCGTAATTAAATAAGTATATCAATTACTTATTTAATTACAACATCACGTTTTTACAAGTGGCTTTCAATTGTTGAGGTAACAACTCAACCAATAGCCAAAAGTAAGAAAGAACGCTGAATCTTAACCCCTCAAAAGCAATTCTGAGTCCATGCGCATTCAGTATTTGACGGGCAGTTCATCACACTCCAAGATACCAAGTCACACTCCAGCACATTTAGACATGCACCTTATACCAAAATGGGTATATAGTGAAGTCACATTCAAGACCTAGATTAATATACCATCTGAGGCATAAATTTCGGGGCTTCCATTTCACACACTACACCACAAAAGATTCCATCACAGTGCTAAATAACAGGCTTAAATTTGCTTAGTATTTGTTTTCCACACAGATGTTCAAAGTTCGCTTTGCAAACAATACTACTAAAAACACAAACAGTAAATGGAAGCAGTTTGATCAATTAATTCAGTACTTTACTTGATATTTCATTCTATTTATGTTTTAATCGTGAGAATCAATTAAATCCCACTGGGGTTTTGATTTTTATTAATCAAATCACAAACTTTAAGGACACTACTATTGATAAAGCACTTTGTTTTGGATCTAGTTTGGCGTTCATAATATAGTCACTAGAAAATAATCATATCTTGGTCAATAAACAAGCTTACTGCATAAAATTAAATCAATGGACGAAGAAATGTGTAAGAATTTCAGTCTGATATCAGGACCAACTATTAGTTTTGTTTTAGAGTTCCACGAATGTGTCATATCCCAGACTGTTAATTGGATGCAAATCCATTCTCCCCCTTTCGTAGAGGATTGGACATCACTGATGGATAGAAATTTTAATATTCCATTAAAGCCAGGCAAAAGGTGTTGTGATATTGAGTGGTTGGAGGTCGATTGTTGGTTAGGCAATATCTAGAAACCTTAATGAAGGAAAACCATTACTGATGTAGGGGAACGGGGGGCTCTTTTAATTAAAAATAGTAACCACAAAAGAGTTTATTATTTTCTCGATAAAGGGGCAATGCTTTCACTGGCGTCTATAACCTGAAAATGCATACAAATTGAGACAGTTTCCATTTCTAAGCCTTCATACCCAATGCAAAATACAGAGGCATTGGAAAGCGATGCTCGTCTATTATCATAGCTACGCAAGAATAACAAGGAAGGAGTTTTCTTGAGTAGAACCGTCCACAATTTTAATTTATTGAAAGAACGAGGGTTAAAAAGGACTGAGAGAGCTTTTAATTATTCTAACACTGAATTACTGCAGCTGTGTGTTTAAAGGAAATATAAAGGAGGTGCTAAAAGGCACGACAGTTTATTATTTGAAATACAATCATTGTAGAACGAATAAACTGCATAAGATACAACATTGACATACTGTTTTGTCAGTTACGTATTCTATTTATTACTCTGCACCTATACGCCCTGAGAAAGGCCAAGGGAAAATTAGGACCCCGATAGCTAGCCGAGCAACCAATAGTGAGTGCTGAGTTCATTAATGCTTTTTTTGGTATTGCTTACGTTTCAGAAGTCTGTCAATATTTGGCGACAAAGTCCAACAGCGTAGCGGTAGAAGATACACTATTGCAATACAGTTCAATTTGAAGAAACTGTTTACAAATATATGTAGAGATATACTCAGCTTATATATATTATTCTAGCAAATGTTTATTTCTCCATGTACCTTATATTAATACACATAAGCATTTTCAGAAGCTACCTTATTGCTAATTTTCATGTAGCTGCAAGAGGAGTATCGGAATATAGTAGGCTTTAAGCGATAATGAAATGTTTTAAGAGCTGGTTGCTGTGTGATGCCTTTGAAATTCCGTTCTCTTAGCAAGCTCAAGAAATAAACAAATCCGTTGTGTTGCAGTCACATGACTTTCTATATTGTTGTACTAACCATGATTACAAACTCTTATTACTATATCTCCTTTGAATTAGTTGACACAAACATTTGTACAAATTATCTTATTGCTTATTTCTCTGTAGGTGAAAGAGGAATATTAGAATACAATAGGCTTTGTGCGATAGTCAAATCTTTTAAAGCTTTGAGATCCCGTTCTCTTTGCACGCTTAACATATAAAAAAATGAACAACGATGTTCCATTTCACGAAAGTTTCAAGTTTTCCAAAACTCGCACAAATAACAAGGAATATCTCCGAAATGGCTCACTCTACAAAAAAATTTATGCGGACATAAATTGTGTGTTTTAGTGAGACCTACATTTTTTGTATGGTAAGATTTTGTCTATCACTTACGGTTTACGAGTTATTCAAAAGTCATCCAGAGTAAATGCGACTATAGGGGCTATAGCCAGAAAATGCAAGATATACATTTCATTTGTCATACAAATATCTTAAACATACATTTTAGTGAAAGTCGTTACAGCCATTTTCAAAAGAATCAAAATGTTGGAAAAATTTTCAATGTAGAGAGTAGGTTATTTTCTTCAAAATCTTCGTGTCGCATCCTTAAAATACATTAAACTTAAATACAAATTTTGGTTTTTAACCGACTTTTTGTTTTTTGCATTATGCTTTGCACAGATTGAGAGACACACCGACTGACACATACACATACGGACCTTTTTCTAAAAATGCTTTTTTGGATTCAGGAAGTCACAAAACATATATTTGATGTAAAAACTCGACTGGGCTTGTAGCTGATAATTATGAACCTGGGCATCTCCAAAGAGACAAGGTTGGACATCGCTGATCCATGCGAAACATTCTTGCAATTTGTGTGAATAGTGAAGTGGTGGAATAGTTTGAACAGTGGGGCATCAATAACTTTTAAAAGCAGTGAAATGAAGAGATTAGGCTGAAGGACTGGTGCTTGTATATTAGCCAGCTCTTCTTGCTAAAGAGTTATCTTAATGTGTTGCGAAGATGAAAGAGCTTGTTTCTGTTTGTGCTTTGAACTGGAGCAGCAGGTTGCCATAGCAACCCCTCATGATGATTGGCTTTATGGGTATAGTGTACTCGAGCATGGAGTGCGTATCAGTGTCGAGGTACATGCCGGACAGAGTTCGAGAGGGACACTCAAGTGGAGAAGAGGCGGGAAATGCAAGTAGTATATGGGAATTGTATTGGGGCTTGTTGGTGTTTGGGGAAAATATCCCATTGGGAACACCTTCCCAATAGCATATTTGCAAAACATAACTTTGATGTGTACTAATTAAATACCGCAATGGAGAGGTTATTTCGATGTTGATTTTAATTACAGTAATGATTAATGTAGTTACAGTTGAACCTGATTTATACGTATATGAAGGGAAATAGGTAAGTTTACTTGCAAATGAGATTTTGATAATCGATCATTTTTACTTGCTCTACCCCGTATAATAAATAGAGGAAGTATTGTATTCCACCCAAAAAAACTTTTAGAAAAATGCCCGTCTATGTGTGCGTGTGCGTGTGTGTGTGTGTGTGTGTGTGTGTGTGTGTGTGTGTGTGTGTGTGTGTGTGTCAGTATAACTGTGGACAGTTTTTCGTGATATCGCAACTCACAACTGTTTTCTTCTCCTAACTCCCACCCCTGAGCTTCCTTTGTTGTGCTTCGCGGCGACCGGCGTATATATTAAATACCAACCAAACGCTCTTAATAAACATGACAAAAGGTATATGCTCTGCTGGTTGTGAACTATGAACCAGTGTATTTTCAGAAAAGAAGGTATCCACTGCGTTAATGCAGTGTTGCCAATTCTCTGCTTCCAACATGATGTTTGTCTTCCTGATGTCAAGGAACTACCAATATTCCCTTTTTAAGGAATGGGAATGTGAAGGTAAACAGGCTCTGTAAATCCATCTATATTATACTTTATTAAATGGAAATATCGCATAGTACGACTCCGACGAAGTGTTTGTAATCTTCAAAAGCTCTTTATAAAATCCGTGTTCTGCTTCTGAACGTCAGCATAAAACTCTTTGTAATATGCTTATTGTCTTCCCTTTGAGTTCTCTCTGTGTAAGAAAGAAGGGCTGGAGAGAAGTCGCTGCAAGAATCCCAGATCCTACTTCTGGGTCTATAACTCGTTCTTCTGGTTTTGCACGTCAGAATAAGTGTTTCATATACACGAGGATATTTATAACACAAATGTGATAGCTTATGCTAATATGTTGTCAGGACTCTGAAATTGATGGGGCCGAGGACAAAGGGCACAGCCTAACGGACAAAATGGTACTGTGATAATGTGTGAAGCACGTATTCGGGAAGTCATGGTTTCGATTCTTTCGACAGGTCCTCGTCCCTCCATTTCAGTTCCATCCAGAATTTCAGGGTCGGAAGGTTGGCGATGGGCGAGTTTGGTGCTAGAGCGCAGGGACTTTGCGAACGGTAAGTGCTCTTTCCAGTGAATGGATGGTGCCATAGTCGCCGATTGGTGACTGCTTGACGAGCCCAGGTGTCGAGGTGAAGAACCTCCAGCACACATTAGGGACTCTCATATTAGCTCTCGCTGCTTGTCCGGGTTCCAATGCGCCCTTAGAGCGCACAGTATGTAAACGCCTCGTCTGTTCTTTATCTGCATCTCCACCTCCATTTCTACCTTTCAAAGACGGCCCAGACCGATGGTTTTTAGGTGGGTTAAAACGACAGCTGCATGTCAGTAAATCTACTCCTGTGGGACAAAATTCCAGCACACTGGCGACGCTCATATGATCCTGGCAATTGAAAGCGTCGTTAAACAACAAAATAAAAAATCTGATATGTTGCACTCACATGACTTTCTCTACTCTTGTACTAACCATTCTTGCAAACTCTTACTCCTATATCTTCTTCGTGTTAGTCGAGATAAACATTTGTACAAATTATCTTATTGCTTATTTCCTTGTAAGTGTAAGGGGAATATTAGAATACAGCAGGCTTTGTGCGATAGTCAAATCTTTTAAAGCTTTGAGATTCCGTTCTCTTTGCACGCTTAACATATAAAAAAATGAACAACGATGTTCCATTTCACGAAAGTTCCAAGTTTTCCGAAACTCACACACATAACAAGGTATATCTCCGAAATGGTTCACCCTACAAGAAAATTTATTGAGACATAAATTGTGTATTTTAGCAAGATCTACATTTTTCGTATAGTATAATTTGGTCTATCTCTAACGGTTTACCAGTTATGCAAAAGTCGTCCAAAGCAAATACGACTACAGGGGCTATAGCCAGAAAATTCAAGATATACATTTCATTTTTCATAAAAATATCTCAAACATATGACATTTTAATGAAAATCGTTGGAGCCATTTTCAAGAAAATCAAAATTTTCGAAAAATTTTCCATGTAAAGGGTAGTTTACGGTGAGGCTATTTTCTTCAAAATCTTTGTGTCACATCCTTGAACGACATTAAACTTAAATACCAACTTTGGTTTTTAACCGACTTTTCGTTTTTGAGCTATGCTGTCCACAGACTGACAGACTGACAGACACACAGACACACACACGGACCTTTTTCTAAAAATGCTTTTTTTGGATTCAGGAGGCCTCAAAACATGTATTTCCGGTGAAATCTCGACATCGAATTTTTGGGTGGTAGAGAAAGTAAAAATCAGCTCTACCTTTATCTCTGGGAAAGGGGAGGGGGCGACCTAAGCAAACTCCTCTTAATATGCATAACTGAATCTATTATCTAAACTTATAGGTTATCCAGAGAAGAAACCAAAGTATACAGTTTATTAACATAATATTAGTAGTAATAAATAATTTTTCAAATTTATCTGGAAGAATCATTCTGTACTGCTTTTAGTTTCGTATGCATGAAAATTCACTGGAAATTGTAACAAGAACTTGACAGCAAGTTCAGATATGCATTTCCTTACGATGTCTAAGCTGTAAAAAGGAGACTTCCTTGAAAATTTTCACTAGATATTATATCCTGACAGGTATGCTGACTTAAAAAGAAAATTATTCCTTAAACAGTAATTAATTTAAAATTTAAATTTAATTTGAAACATTTCGCTGGAAACAAGGACCGTAAATGTAAAATATTGTTTAAACATTATGACAGTTGCATCGAGAGGTGCATTTGCATGTCTGTCTGTTATGGTGGGGATTCCGGCGCGTCATCCGATGGCTCATCGTGTGAACGACCGCGGGAGGAAGGATGAGATGAAAGTACCCTACAGGCTTCCAGAACGCATCACAGGTGAAACTATAACCACAGTGGTTCCCTAACAGCCCGACTGAGTTCCAGGTTGCCACAGAAAGCTCAGAACCAGATCAGTGCCCCCTGGAAGCAGCCCCAACGGTGACCCCGCTGACTCTTACAACCTGGAAAGACCGGATAGAGAGAAGGAAATGAAACGAAATGAAACGGGGGATGTAAGGTAAGTATCGTTCCAAGTATTCGCCTGGGTGACTGGGTAACTTACTTATTTTAAGGGTTTATCCACTCTTCAGCATTTGCCATTCTTTCCACTTCAACAAGTCATCCTCCTCTAGGCATCGATCATTCATTATTCAGTGAGTCTGTCCTCTCCAAACTGCTCTTGGTCTGCCCCGCTTCCTTCTTCCACGAGCATTTTAAAAATGTCTTGGGCCACCTATTATCCCTCATTCTTCTAACGTGTCCATACCATAGAAAACCCCGTCTACATCTACTTTACAACTCCCTGATTCATCAATAAACAATGCCACATAGGTATTTGAACCTTTTAACGGCTTTAACAGAGATGTCTAGTCACTTCCTCCTACAACCAGATGTTCAGTTTTATCCATATTTACTCGCAGTCCTCCTACTTCAAGGGAATCCAGAAGTTTCCTCATTATATATTTAATGTCCTCACGACTCTGAGCCTTCACCACCTGATCGTCTGCAAGGAGGGGTATATGTTTATGTTCTCAAGATGGCGTTTGTTTATGTACTGAGCTAGGGAAAGTGACACCCGCACAATCTGCAGTGTTGCCAGCTTGTTCTCGATAAAAGTAAAATATCTTCGTAGGAAATGGTCACAGACAAAAACGTAAGATACAAAAATACCAAGATCTACTACTGGTTTAAATTAATGTAACGACTTCCCTTCCACCCGTATATTTTAAACAAAGTAGAAGACATGCTCATTGTTGGTACATCCGTCGAATAAGTGAAATCATTGGTAACTCAATACGCCCAGCACTGCGTCCCAAAGATTGATTGATAAATACCACCTGAACCATTCCGTTCGTGCTGTGTAAATGCACTTTTCACTGTGAACTTTTAATGCATAACTTAATTAACTTTTATTTGAGAAAATAGCATATTACTGGATATGAGCTTACTCCTATGTTTCCAGTCCTAACTAGGGTTGCCAACATTTAAAAGTAAAATTATCGTACCAGCCACTCAAAATTATAGATTTGGATTCAAAATTATCGTACATCATAAAGCAAACGCTACAAAAATAAAAATATCAGTATAATACTTATGAAAATATAAGATTAATGATGTTTATTATATCCACTTACAAGATTGAGGACCTCAACAAATATTATATTACAACTTTAGCACTAATGTTTCTCGCACTATTCATCTGAAAGTTCAGCTTCCTCAAGCGTTGCAGTATTGCACAAATTTGTTGTTGAGATAAACCTTAACATCTTCTCGGTGACTTGAAGATTTTAAGGTCTACCACGTTCTTTCATAAGTTGAGACGACAAAATGAGTTCACTTACCGTATCTAGTGCCAATCTGTTTCTAACTTTGGTTTTAATTAAATTTAGTTTAGAAAAAAAAAAGACTCTTTCACAAGAAGTGCTTCTGTAGGGCAAGGAAACCACTGATAGTGCAAAGGTCGCTAGTTCTTTGAAATCAGTATTTCCACCAAGGTGACATATTTAATAGCACCCCAGAAACTGCCAGGTTCAGGCATGTTCTTTATTTCACACGGAATAGCACGTATTCCGAGTTTTCTACATTGATCGTCAATTTTCTGAACAGTGCCTTCTTCATTGAGATTATCAGACCTGTGCACACTGGCAATAAGAGGATAAAGGGTAGCAGGCTTAGTAGCTATGGGGTGGAAACAGACAATGAGGACAAAAGTAGTGTTATTTGTAATTAGTTTCACTTCGCTGGAGTGACAAACCAGTGAAAATGATATTTCGCTGATATCGAACTATCATACATTGAAATTATCGTATGCCCCCATAATTATCATACGAGTTGGCAACCCTGGTCCTAACAGAAACACACAACATGCATTATGTTGAGTTTTCTTTGAAACAGCCGGTAGCTGTCGTCTGCAATATGACGTGCTCTATGTTTGGCTAATATGGAAGAAAATTCGTAGCACAAGCTGACGTTGAAAAAGAAATACTTGACTCCATAATGTTAGCATTACTGTCAAGAAAACCCGACGTCTTCTCTCTTTCTCACTCAGCCACAGGTAGTTTATTTTGTGATGCTAAGAGCCGAGAAGCTGTCACGCTCCTCCTGCATGCCAAATCCCTTGCCTCATTGATGCGATAGCGGAGGTAAAATTTTTACATTTTTGCTTGCAAATACCATCAGGTATAGTATCAATGTACCTTCCGTACGCTTGGATAGATACAAAGGCTCATGCATGTAGCCTCAAGCCAGCCGAGTGTTGCTATAGAAACCACGCGCTTCGCAATCTTTCACAAAAACACGGTCAGAGAGATATATCAGTGCTTCCTCATGTCCCTTACTCACCGGACATGTACCCACCTCTTCTTTGTCAAAAAGTGAAAGCACTGTCATCATTCTGAAACGTGTGCGCAACAAGGAATTATGAGGTTCGAAAGAAGCAGTCATTTTCATGGATGGAAACAGAAACAGTTCTAGCGGGAGGCCTGAGTTCGATTTTCTGTGCTAAATAGTTTTAGAAAATACCATTCGTTTGTATAACTTGCACTGTTTTAAAACAACGTATGACTGGTGGTGGTGGTATTGGTGGTGGTGGCGGTGGCGGTGGTGGTGGTGGTGATAGGTTAAGAGAGATGAACTACTTGATCAGCACCGTTATAAAGCGCATCATGGCAAAAATCAGAGATAAATTACACTATACAATAAAAATAGTTATAAAAATCAAGTATACATTAATATACCATACAAAACGGCAAAACCCAAAATTAAAATAACATAATGACCCAGTTGTCGACGGGTTAAGAAACTACACAGACCCGTACAGGTTATAAAAGGGCCCACAAAGTATGATATTTTGATATCTTAAGTTTTAATTCTCCGGTTCGTCTTTTTCTTTGCTAACAACTTCAAAACTCTTTTGACCGCTTGTTAATCGTCCGATAGGACCTCTGCAAGCCAAACATCATTTGACAAAGAATGTTCAAGTGTGAAAACAAGAAGTATAACTCAAAAGCTAATATTTTAGAGTATTAGTCGAGATTTGAATCCACTAAGAACAAATAAACTACCATGGAATATGCTATGATTGACCTATACAGTTCTTAACTATGAAGCCAGGAATTTAAAGTGCTCTTTTTCACTTCAAGGATCCCCACATTCCCCACTCTACTCCTAGTTTTTTCTACGGCGTGATATATCTCCTTCTTTCCTCGAGGTTTATAATGCTTAATTAATAGTGGTATCCTTTCTTCACTCATACAGTTCGGGTACTCTTCTAATTGTGTATTTGCTTCAGTACAATTTATTAACATCCAGTTGTCTTATTAAATCCAGTCTAGTACACCCTTTATTTCTACATAAAAATCTCATTTCCGCCGTCTGAATTTTAGTTTTGTTCTTTTCCTCTATTACACACGGTTCGCTACCATACTTGCGCGCAGAGACTGTCATATTCTTGTAAAACTTCATTTCCTGTCCGTTTTATTTTCTAGAGTTTTTGTTATGGATCCGTCTGCTGCAATTTATTTATCTTATTTTCTTTGTATCTAGTGACACGGAGTGTTACATCACAAACCAAATAATTAAAATTTACGTTATTACCTAGCGGGAAGCTTAGGCTGTTTCGTCTGTGGCTCGCACTCAGGAGGTCACGAGTTCGATTCCAGCACTTGGCCTACCTAACCTATGGGTTTTTTCGGAGGTTTTCTCGGGTTACCAGGTGAATATTGTGTTGGTTCCTTACCTTCACCGAATGCCCTTTCCTTCTATTTCACTTAACTTCTCATTTATTTTCACCCTCTCAGTGGTTCCGTAAATGGTACGTACCCTGCCCTCTAGTCTCTCGTGACTCATTGTGTTATCCGCCCTCTGCCTCCTCTCGCCTCACTCTTCGTCCCTGGGGTGTCCCGCAAGGGGCACAGATACAAAAAAATCTTCAAGGTCGACCTGCCAAATCTCCTCCGCGACTTCCAATCCTATTCTCTCCTATGTTGCGGATGTTGCGGAATAGAATATAAAAAGAAAGTGGGTTCATTTGTTTCTAACTCTGTGTTTCGTATCATCTGATTTTCCTTTGTTTTCACTGCCTTCAAAATTTTACTTTCTCTACTGGTAAGTAGGGGAAGCATTGTACTCACCCAAAAATTCGATGTCGAGATTTCACCGGAAATACATGTTTTGAGGCCCCCTGAATCCAGAAAAGGCATTTTAGCAAAAGGTCCGTGTGTGTGTCTGTGTGTCAGTCTGTCAGTCTGTGGACAGCATAACTCAAAAACGAAAAGTCGGTTAAAAACCAAAGTTGGTATTTAAGTTTAATGTCTTTCAAGGATGTGACACCAAGATTTTGAAGAAAATAGCCCCACCCTAAACTACCCTTTACATGGAAAATTTTTCAAAAATTTTGATTTTCTTGAAAATGGCTCTAATGATTTTGATTAAAATTCCATATGTTTGCGACATTTTGATGACAAATGAAATGTATATCTTGAATTTTCTGGCTATAGCCCCTGTAGTCGTATTTACTCTAGAAGACTTTTGCATAACTGGCAAACCGTTAGAGATAGACCAAATCATACTATACAAAAAATGTAGATCTTGCTAAAATACACAATTTATGTCTGAATAAATTTTTTTGTAGGGTGAGCCATTTCGGAGATATTCCTTGTTATGTATGTCAGTTTCGGAAAACTTCAAATTTTCTCCGAAATGGAACAGCGTTGTTCATTTTTTATGTTTTAAGTGTACAAAGAGAACGGAATCTCAAAGCTTTAAAACATTTGACTATTGCACAAAGCTTACTGTATTCCAATATTCCCCTGGCACCTACAAGGAAATAACCAATAAGATAATTTGTACAAATGTTTATCTTAACTAACATGAAGAAGATATAGGAATAAGGGTTTGTAAGAATGGTTAGTACAAGAGTAGAGAAAGTCATGTGAGTGCAACACATCAGGTTTTTTATAGTAATTCTGCTCACACGAACGAATAAAATAAGCATGATGAGAGAGGGTTTTACACTATGGTAGCCGCAAAATTTAATGGCGGCTAATAGCGGAGTATCCTTATTCTTTTCCTGTTGTGCAAATAAATTTTGTGGGTGCAAGTGATATTTATATCATTATCTTCACAGCATGCTTAACTATACAGCATAGGAAGGCATAGCAAGTATACGATGAATTTAGCATAGAGCCACCCGCCATTAAATTTTGCGAAAGATATGGTTTCTTTGTGCGTCAATACTGAATTGATCACGCAACAAATAGAGTTTTGGTACGTATAAATAAAGTGGAGGAAGATCTTTCGGTATCATTTTTATTTATTCTTTCGTGTAAATAATAAAATTTGAAGACAGTGAAAAACTATGGAGAAACAGATGATACGAAACATGAAGTTACAAAAGTATGAAGAATCTTTCTTTTTAAATTCAATTTACATTCGTTTTTGACGAGCCCTTAACCCCCCCTCCCCCCTTATTCACTCACTCTCTATTATGTTTTGCAATATCCTCCCCACCTTGATCAATCTCAAGGGGATTACCAGTTCAATGTAAGACTTACAAAACTATGTCTCTATTGGGGTATGGTACCTCAGAATGAATCTGAAAACAGAAATGATTACTGGTAAAAACTTTGAGTCAGCCGAGGAATTTAACACTGAGGCGGCATATTACCATGATAGCTCAGTTGGTTACAGTGGCGGCCCGCCAAGTCGAAGATCCGTGGTTCAATTCCTTGCTGTAGTATTCAATTGTTCAGTCTGATTCTAACTTTATAGCTATATACAGATTTATTCTACCTTGTAAGGCAACGAACTTCAAAATATTTTACGAAACATTCCGGTTTTCATAAGATACATTAATATTTCAACAAATAATGGCTCTGGTCGATTTATATCTAACACATCGCTTACTAGTTAATTTGGAATAATGAAGGATTGGCTGGAACAGTCAATAAAATGCATAAAGATAACACATTGCACTCAAGATTGTCTGAATTACACAGTCTGTAAAGCAAATATGTGCTCCTATTCAAGGTCAGTACCCTTCTGCAACACGTTTCGTCACTTACAAAGAGTATTTATCTCATACATATTTAACACTTCTCCAGAGATTCGTTCCTTATGCAAATGTATGCTCTGTGACTCTCACAAACTTCCGAGAAAACAGTATTGACTCGCGAGAACAGGAATCGAATCTGTAACAAAAACAAGGTCTGCAGAAGGCGACAAGTATTCCGTCGCTGAATACAAATTCTGCTAAACAGTCGTGTAATGAATACTTAAGTGAGGGGCGCACAGCACTGGATTTATTCTCATATTCACTTTCGCATTAGAGATTAAAACTTCCAAGCGGAATAAAGCAGAAAGGTTTGTTGTAATTCCAGTTGTTATTTGCTACCGCCATTTTCTTGTTTTCCCTAGTAATAATTCACTCTCTTCATTTCCTTAAAAGTTTATTACATTTTCACACTCTGAATTATACAGTACTGCAGACATTCCCTGCATTTGTTTTCTTTGTTTTAGAATACATTTTTTCATTCCTTTGTCTAGAGCAGTAATGCAAAGCAACTGTAATAGATTTTGCTTACATAAAACAGCAAATTCAGAAATGCGTGCCGAATACATGCAATTGCTGTCTGAAAGAGGGATAGGATGTAGGTTTTATGCGACAAAGCAGGCTTATTTCTACAACAATCCGTTTAATTGTAGATCTATAACAATTGGAGGGAATGCATGTGTATATTATACAGCGTGTTCCAAAATTAGACCGACAAACTTTGGGAGCTGATGGATAACATTATTTTAAACACTTTTTGTTAAGGAAATTTTTTTACTACAGTGCTTCATTTAGTTAATCTCATAGATTACTGCCTCCCACCCAGTTTAAGTATTTACGGCAAAAACAACAATGCAAGTTAGTATTGCATTTATCTTAGTAAGGCCACACAATCTTAATCCAAGAAATAAACGCAGAACACATAAACAAAACACAGACATCTCATTGTTTACAGTTAATCACAGCTTTACTTATCAGAAATAGACCGAAAAACTTTTAAACCAGAGAAATGACTGATGTCTTTGCGAGAGTACGGCAGAATACGGCCTGCCGATGCACTCTTTCTGTTAATCGCAATGGGTGTGCGACTAACATTTACTTTGAATAGTACTTCCTGAACTTCCTGGTTAAGATCTCTATGGAAAAAGCCTTCCATATTGTGGATACTCTTTGGATATAATCGTTGCGAGGGAAGCAATGCATATAAGACATATAATTTGAAAAGGTTAAGAGTTCGAAGTTCATGCGAGAAAGGGCGCTTTGAGTGCATTTGTGAATTTGTGTGGATATGAAGCTAAGTGAATGTAAAATTAAGGAAAATAGACTATAGATAGTGAGTGAATTATTGTTGATCTAATGTGCAGGATTTTGATCCATAAATTTTTCCTTGGGCAGCCGTACCTTCCCATTTGGTACAGGTGGGCATTCCAGTAGGTGTTCTCCATTCAAAATCACTAAACCTGGAGAGTATTAAAAAGGGCAAGTAAGAAAGATTATACCAAAGAGAGTTGGAGTAAAGCTTTCATGTGTTAATTTGTTGAGTGAGCCAGGCGCAGAAGTTCAAGAAAAAAACTAACACAATATTGAGTAAAGTTACCTTTTTTGCACTTTAGCCTTTTAGACATTGTAACCTTTAAATTTATAGTAAACTGATATGAATAACTAAATAATTGGGATTCAGAAGATACATCCATTTGTCAAGAAGCTAGATGGCTATTTGAAAACTTATTTATTTATTTTTGGAGGGGGTGGGGGAAGACGGTTCTTTATTGAAAATTCCATTGCATCGGACATATTCGTTATACTGATCATAGAATCCCTGTTAACGTTGCTGATGTAGCACCCAGTATATCAATGGATGCGGAAAAGTATAAAAATTTAAATGCTGAAAAAAGTGTACACTTTTCACCTCAGAAACTACAATTAGCCCTTAAGTTAGCAATTAATTACCATCGTATATATTTGTTGGTTTCATGATTAATACCGCCATAGTTATATTTACGCTGTAAAGGAGAAAATTAAAAAAGTCAATGGATTGGAGAGACAGCTTTAATAAAAACCAACTGCGAAAGCCAATCAAAACAATATAAATCAAGCGATTGCTGAGGCACAAAAAAGTAATAATAGTAGGGCTTTATCATCAAAACATATCGCTGCAATTGTTTTGTTTTATATGACGTCAACACGGCGGAATGTAACGCCGTATTATTACAAAATACAGCAGAGGATTATCTGCTTCTAAAGCTTGTGGCCAAAAATGTATGAGAGATGTTTGAAAATTATCCACATGTACCATAAATCGAACTCAGTACCGCTAATCTACCACGTCACGAGGAAACTATGAGAAACAAACGAGCAGCAGTATTTCTCCGTGGAGCGACAGAACTAGTCTTCACTTTGTGAGTACTTCCTTTTGAAGGTCTCTCTTTGCAAAGCGCCGTAGGAATTATTTATTTCGTTTTTGTCTTGAAGTTTGTACTGGAGTAGTTCTGTACTTGTATTTCTGTAAATATATGCAACGCGGGTATTTTTAGCCTTATGAGTCTAGCTTATTTGGTTTCGTTTGGTCCTATACAGATGAACATGTATATAAATGAATGAATGTTGATTGTCCCTTATGGGTTGTTATAACATTCATCCAAGTGTGTGTGTGTGTGTGTCTGTCTGTGTATGTGTGTGTGTGTGTCACTGTGTGTGTGTGTGTGTGTGTGTGTGTATAACTCTGTGTGTGCGTGTGTGTGTGTGTGTGTGTGTGTGTGTGTGTGTAACTCTGTGTGTGTGTCACACTGTGGACAGTATAACTCAAAAACGAAAAGTCGGTTAAAAACCAAAGTTGGTATTTAAGTTTAATGTCTTTCAAGAATGCGACACGAAGATTTTGAAGAATATTGCTTCACTCTGAACTACCCTTTACATGGAATTTTTTTCGAACATTTTGATTTTCTTGAAAATGGCTCCGTGAATTTTGACTAAAATGTCATATATTTGAGACATTTTTATGACAAATAAAACGTATATCTTGAATTTTCTGGCTATAGCCCATGAACTCCTATTTACTCTGGATGACTTTTGCATAAGTGGTAAACCATAAGGGATAGACAAAATCTAACTATACAAAAATGTAGATCTTGCTAAAACAGACAATTTATATCTCAATAAAATTTGTCTGTAGAGTGAACCATTTCGGAGATATTCCTTGTTACTTGTGTAAGTTTTGGAGAACTTATACTTCTGTCAAATGGAAGATCGTTATTTATTCTTTGTTTACATCTTAGCCGTGCAAAGAGAACTGAATCTCAAACCTTGACTATCTTATATTCTCCTTGCACCTACAAGGAAATAATAAGATAATTTCTACAAATGTTTATCTCAACTAACACGAAGAAGATATAGACATAAGAGTTTGTATGAATGCTTGGTACAAGAGTAGAGAAAGTCATGTGAGTGCAACACATCAGTTTTTTCTTTTACGAAACACAAACACATTTCTTTCCCTACTTCTACTTTTGCAAACAACAGCCAACTTTCTGTATGTTAAAAATAGAAATACATCGTATTACACATGCATTTTAACACTTTCACATGTACTTCTCTACTCGCTCTTCAACATACAATAATTCATACAATTTTCTATAGGATTGAAATACAAATACAGCGTATTACTTTTACGTGATTTCCTTAACTCACTTTCTTGTTTTGCACAACATTCATATACGAATATTTCACTTCTCAGTTTCGTAATCGAAATGAAACCTGCTATATTCACATTGTTCTCTCTGTTCGCTTTTCTATTGGGCAATACCTCCACATGCCCTTATCTACTCCCATTTGTACAGTCAATTCATATAATTTTCTATATGCTTGAAATAGAAATTCAACCTACTAAAGTCGGACGGTTTTCGCTACTTACTTTTGTTTTACATAACACACTCACATGTATATCTGTTCTCAATCTTCTATAAACAATTCTTACACTTTTCTAGATTATCGAAATACAAATGCAATCACACTGTTTTCTCTACTCGCTATTCTTCCTGTGGAATTTGTGGTTGTTTTCATAGTGTCTTCCAGATATTTTAATTTATTCGGTTTATTTTTTTATTCCTTATAGTATCGCAAAGGTTTTAATTAAATATTTAAGTGTGTTAACTAATAATTTTAAGGGTCTTCAAAGAAACACAAGATTATTGGGTATTTGTAACATAAGTCCAAAAGTTTTAGGGATAAATTGTCGAACCACTCCACAAATATCCAAAATCACTAGAGTGATTTTTGACCATAATATTGAGTTAAAAACCAAACAATTTATTACGTTGGTCAAATAGCTTTAAAGTATTTTAAGGCTAAACAACAATGTAATTTTACTGCTTTATTCATCGGAAAGAGAAACAATTTAGTATGTCAATCATAAGGCAGCGTAAGAATATTACGTGCATAAGATAAATGAAGTTAATGTAATTTTGCTAACCACAGTAGGTGACTAACAATTATTGTATGTAAAATGTGTTTAATATTAACAAAATAGTTAATAACACGGATAAATTATTAGCATCGTGCAGGTGGAACGAAGCCACCACTGCACTTGTTGTATCAAAGCAACCTTTGTCTCTCGGCAAGAGAATGTGGAGTAAGGCAAGTTCAATCAATACCTCTCCTCTCGTGCCCATGCGTGTGCTAAACCAATGCAATATAATTCCAGACCAAGGCATGACGATGAACACAAAGCTTTTCGGTGATTATTTCTACGCGTTAATTCATCATCATCATCATCATCCTGCAAGTCCCAAGCTTTGTATTCCGTTATGGTCTCAAACAGGAATTTTTCTTCCAGTGTTTTTTGTGACGTTCCAGTGAACTTTTTGCCTTGAGCGTGATAACGAAGCATAGTTCTTGGGGACATCCAGTTGTTCTGGTAGTTTGTATACGACAGAGATTGGGTCTAGAACCAGCTCCTCCATGCCTTCTTCATTTGTTTTGTGGTCTCACTTTGGTTAGCCTGCCTTGCAGCACAATATCACAATATCAATAAATTAACTATCCCAATTTGTTTCCACAAGCTTTTATTTTTTTTTTTTTATTTATTTTTTACATCAGCTTGATGCTCAAAGGCCATTATTATAACCAAAATGTTTAATCTTCTTTATCTTTTCTAAAATATGTTTGTCTAAGGTTACTATATTAGGCGATTTTCCACAAAACGCCATCAGTAAATCTCGAGATCGAATTTTTGAGTGGAATGCAGTGCCTTCTCTACCTTCGTACTTGTGCACTTGGTAAAGAAGGTTCAAAAAATTAATTCAGAATTATACAAAAGTATACTAATAATCACAATGACGATGTATTGATAGTTTATTCAGAAAATTCAAAATGTACATTTTATTCCTACTATCTACTCATATGTCAAATATAAAATTTTTATCAAAATACCTAGACCTTCCAATGGAAATTGCAGTTTGGAGTAGATATATTAGTTTTTTCACACCTTGAAGACGCCATACTTAATACTTAATTACACACACACACACACACACACACACACACACACACACACACACACACACACACACACACACACACACACACACACACACACACACGGCACTCAACAAAGGACGGCCGGAGAGCGGACAAAGACTTGGGCTGCCTCACACGATTGCTATGTGTACTTGACTATCGACAATCAAGGTGGCAGAAAGAAAACGGGTTTTGGGATTTTTCTCGAGACTTCTAGCTGAGTCATTTCCGTATGACGTAATCTACAGTATATAAAAGGGCCAGAGAAAAACAGTGTGAGTTTAACAATTGAGTTATGACATGAGTCAGCCAATGCGTTAGTGAGAGCGAGACAGCTGTGTGTGTGCGCCGTGCGTGCGAGTGATTGTAACGTCGGAATTAGCGCATGAGAGACAGAGGAGGTGAAGAAGACACTGAAAGGACTCATCAAGGATATGAGAAGTAAAAAGTTTGAGTTGTGATAGCACCAACGACTGTAGATTGTGTTAACAAAATTATGTATTTGGATAAAATTTTAGAAGACAATAAAGTGACAGAAAAGTAAACGGACTGATTATATATTACACGTATAGTTTTCGAGATACATCGTTCACAGACACGTCGTTCCTTAGTTTGTGTTTTAGCTGGTGTGGGAAATAAGCATTGTTGCAAGTTTATTAAAGGTGAAGAATGTGTTACCTGTGTATAAGCACTACATGTAACCTGCCGTAAAGTCGAACCACTTAGCTACCTCTGCTGAGAAGTGATTTCTCAAACAGTGATAAGGGGGTGAGGTTGCACTTCGCCATTGTTAAACTCTAGAGCGCGGCACTTAAACTTGTTCAACTTCCCCTTAAAGTCGAGATATTAAGATAAGCACGTAACTCCGTGAACCGAATCGAACAAGCCTGTACGGCAGACGTGGGTAATGCTGAATAGGTCTTCCGCTGCTGATTTTACTGTTATTCATAAGTTCGTTCTTTATTTTTACTTTCTCTACCACATACATAATAAATAAAAATAGATGAGGTGTTACACTCACATGACTTTCTCTACTCTTGCACATACTATTCTTATAAACACTTATTCCTGAACCTACTTCACGTTAATCGAGATAAGCATTTGCAGAAATAATCTTACTGCTAATTTTCTTATAGGTAAAAGGGGCTTTAAGCGACAGTAAAATGTTACGAGTGGTCGTTCTAGCATGACTTTGAAATTTCGTTTTATTTGTATGACCAAGGGATTAAAAAATGAATAACGACTTCCAAATTGAGGACGCCTATAACAATTGCACAATTCTGACAAATAAACGGGAGTATCACTGAAATGGTTCACTTTGCAAAAGCGACAATTTAACATAAACTATATCTTGACAGATTTTTGTGTAACAAGAATGGATCTATCTCTCATGGTTTACCAGTTATGCAAAAGTATCCAGGAGTAAACAGACTACATCGTTTATAGCCACAAAATGTTAAAATATACATTTCATTTATCATAAAAATATTTTAAATATACGTCATTTTAATCAAAATTGCTGGAGTCATTTTTAAGGAAATCAAAGTTTTCGGAAATTTTTTCATATATAGGGCTGTTTAGGATGGAGGAATTTTCTTAAAACTCTTTGTGTCGCATGCTTGAAGAAACTTAATAGAACTTTACTTTTTAAGCGACCTTTCGTCTTTGAGTTAGGCTTTTCGCAGACACACACACACACACACACACACACACACACACACACACACACACACACACACACACACACACACACACACACGGACCTTTTTATTTATTTAGGGGGCCTCAAAACAATATATTCCCCGTTGAAATCTTGACATAGAATGCAATAGTCACTTCCCCTATTCACTATATGCATAGAGAAAGTAAAACGTGTGTGTGTGTGTGTGTGTGTGTGTGTGTGTGTGTGTGTGTGTGTGTCAGTCTATTGACAGCATTACTCAAAACCGAAAAGTCGGTTAAAAACTAAATTTGGTACTTAAGTGTAATGTCTTTCAAGGATACGACACAAAGATTTTGAAGAAAATAACCCCATTCTAAACTACCCTTTACATGGAAAATGTTTAGAATATTTTGATTTTCTTGAAAATGGCTCTAACGGTTTTGATTAAAATGTCATATGTTTGAGATATTTTTATGACAAATGAAATTTATATCTTGAATTTTCTCGCTATAGCTCCTGTAGTCGTATTTACTCTGGACGACTTTTGCGTAACTGGTAAACCGTTAGAGATAGACCAAATCATACTGTAAATCTTGCCAAAACACACAATTTATATGCAAATAATTTTTTTTTGTAAAGTGAACCGTTTCGTAGATAATCGTTGCTATGTGTGTCAATTTCGGAAAACGTAAAACTTTCGTGAAATGGAACATCGTTGTACATTTTTTTTTATGCTAAGTGTGCAAAGAGAATGGGATCTCAAAGCTTTAAAAGATTTGACTATCGCTTAAATCTACTGAATTCCCATATTCCCCTTATACCTACATGGAAATAAGCAATAAGATAATTTTTACAAATGTTTGTCTCAACTAACACGAAGAAGATATAGGAATAAGAGTTTGTAAGAATGGTTAGTACAGGAGTAGAGAAAGTCATGTGAGTGCAACATCAGACTTTTTTTGTTTTTCTAATAACCAAGTGCCAAGTTAGTCCTTGTCCAGTAGAGGTATGTACTTAATTTCAAATCAAAAATAAACCAAATGCAACTGGCAAGGCTTTTAATTGACTGTAGGTTGAATGGCTCACAAATAATTAAGACGGGGATAAAAAGGATGAAGAAAAGGTAGCATGATAGCAAAGAAACCAGACAAAACAAATAGAGGATCAACAAAGAAAAGAATGATTTAGAGCTACAATCTACCCCTCCCCCCCCCCCCCTCCTAGAGAAACAAAATCCTGACAACTCGACGCCTGCAGATGGCGTTATTCCGACGCAAGAAATGTTGGTCCACACGCAGCCCAAATCAAAAGCTTCAAGCGACTGCCGACTTAAGCTCTGAAAATGCGGAGCACAGTTGTTGAGAAGGCCAATAAATTATCAGTTCCTGTCTTAGGGGAACGGGGGCGGCACCAGCCCTAGATGGATGGTTCTCCAGACCTCTCGATGGCTGAAAAACCACCGATGTGTTTATCTATAAATAAGTCAAGGAGGGAAATTAATAACGCCTATGATTTACGGCAGATTAGAGTTCAGTAAATTTGATTTCGGTAGTGATTTATGAGCAAGAGTCTGTTAAAGTAGGGAGGGGGAATCAAGTAAAGCATATCTCCATTACGAAGATTATAAAACTAAGACCATGTAGATTTAACTGCAAAACAAATCTATGTACCCTCTCTGTTTTCGAAGGTAAAACGTCAGAGTCTGGCGGTTAATTATTTTTTATTTATTTTTTCTATAACAAATAAAACAAAAATAAATAAGAATGCACAAGAGGAAGAAAGAAGGAAAAGAGAAAATCTGATATGTTGTACTCACATGACTTTCTCTACTCTTGAACTAACCATTCTTACAAACTCTTATTCCTATATCTTCTTCGTGTTAGTTAAGATAAACATTTGTACAAATTATCTTATTGCTTATTTAGTTGTAGGTACAAGGGGAATATTGGAATACAGTATGCTTTGTGCGATAGCCAAATCTTTTAAAGCTTTGAGATTCCGTTCTCTTTGCACACGTAACATATAAAAAAATGAATAACGATGACCTATTTCGCCAAAGTTCTAAATTTTCCGAAACTCACACACATAACAAGGAATATCTCCGAAATGGTTCACCCTACAAGAAAATTTATTCAGACATGAATTGTGTATATTAGCAAGATCTACATTTTTTGTATAGTATGATTTGGTCTATCTCTAACGATTTACCAGTTATGCAAAAGTCCAGAGTAAATACGACTACAGGGGCTATAACCAGAAAATTCAAGATATAAATTTTATTTGTCATAAAAATATCTCAAACATATGACATTTTAATCAAAATCGTTAGAGCCGTTTTCAAGAAAATAAAAATTTTCCATAAAGGGTAGTTTATCGTGAGGCTATTTTCTTCAAAATCTTCGTGTCGCATCCTTGAAAGACATTAAACTTAAATACCAACTTTGGTTTTTAACCGACTTTTCGTTTTTGAGTTAGACTGTCCACAGACTGACTGACACGCACACACACACGGACCTTTTTCTAAAAATGCGGTTTTTGGATTCAGGGGGCCTCAAAACATATATTTCCGGTGAAATCTCGACATGCAATTTTTGGGTGGAATGCAATACTTCCCAACTTACCAGTAGAGAAAGTAAAAAGAAGAGAAACAAAGAAAGACAGAAATAGAACTAGTTGGTAAGATAGAATGAAAGAGAATGCAAGAGAAAAATGAGAGAAAGATTAGAAGAAACAAGGAATGGGAAAACAAAGATAAATATAAAGAGTGAAAGAAAAAAGAAAAGATGATTTAAATAGGATATTAATTATTCCATGTTCCTCCTTCTTCAGCATGATATTGCATCCGTGCCTTCGTCCACTCAGAAAATCATGAGAACTTTTTTTCGCCTTTTTCCTTGTTTTATTTTTCTGTGCTTTCCTGTTTTCATTTTTCTAGACATGTGCACAGCACACACAAACGTTAATGCCTGACGCCTGACTCGAACCCGCGACCTACTACGCTATGGAATGGCGAAAACATGCGCTCCAACGACCACGGCTACGAGAGCCAACAGCTGTTCTAGGTCAGGGGATCACTTAAGGGTGTCTTTTTTGGGGTCAAAAGCTGCTGTCTATCATAGGTAATTCCACGAGAAGTTATGAATTTATCCGATGGAGCTCCTAATTTGGAATGGGATTTATTAAGACCCTTCCATGTGCACACATACTGCAACAGTTGGTATAAATAATAATTATTTATTACTGCGTGTTTTAGAATAACATTTTGCCTATATTAATTCTGAGATCACGTCTTATAAAAGAATGAATAATTAAATATGTTACGGAATACCTAACCTTAAAATTAATACAACGTAAAATCGTTGAATCTCAACCCCCAAAAATGGAGGGGTGATGGCAAAATTCTGCTTTTAATTTATTATTCAGGATGACTATATTTATTCAATGTTACACAACTTTCATTACAAGCTTTAGTTTAACTTAGGAGATTTTAATTGAATAATAAGTGATAAAAATCTACAATTTGAAATATTGCTTACTGATGCTAACCTATAAATACAGATATAAAGTAACATACGAGCATTTTGTGCTTAAACCAACGAACACGTAGGTACATTTTCAAACATTTGCTTTAGCGATGCTGTACAAAGGTCCATGTGTTTCATATTTCAAACATTCCCAAACTCTGTTACATTTATTGCATATGTATGTTTGGTATGTTTAATTCTAAAACAAAAGGGTGTAGGTATTTACATGTAGTTTTTTGTATAACGTAGGTACATTTTGCAGCCAGAGATAGGCTGGCTCATTAACTGACGCGCGCTGAAATCTCGACAGTTCACTTTTTACGGTGCTTTTGTTGTCACATGGGAATCGCATCAGATCAAAAGGGATTATTCTCTCTAGCGCTTCTGTTGCTAGTATGTCGGCTTTATTAAATACATATGACGTCGAGAGCAGCGCTGCATCCCTCGCTGATAACGCAATTCACCGCCTATTTCGTGCAGGGCCCCTCCAAACTTAATTCTACACCTGAAATTTTCAAACGAAGGTCTCATTCTGTGTTGCTCCCTAGAAGTACGCATGTTTTATGTAAAACGCCTAACTGAGCCATTTGCCGATCTCATACTGTCAATTTGAAGGGCTAATTCCGACAGCATAAAAATCATCGCCGAAATGCCAATAATAAAGTAACTATAGCCAATTAATTAAGCAAGAATTCGATTAAATTGTACAACACTTGTCCCAGGCAAACAAAATTTATATCACTGGAAAGCTCTGGAAGAATCCTGTAAATCCAGAAAAATAAATAACACCTAAAAACACAGCGAGATTTTTGCAAGATTTCCATAAAGAAATGAACAGAAAACGGTCATTGGAGCAATTGTACTTTCAAACGTGGAAATGAGGAAGTCACTAACTCCAAGATACAATAAATAAATAGTTTCTTTCTCTCTCTATGCCACGGTAAGAAATGGGAATTTCAAAGCTATCACAAACCGACTTCCCCTTAAACTACTTGACTTTCGCTTAAGCCGACTGTATTCTTCTAATGCAAATTATTGTACCAGCAAGGAAACACGCAATAAGACTATTTTCAAATATTTGTCTCAATTGTCATGAAGTAGATAGAAGAATAAGCTTTTGTATGAAAATTATTATTTATTTATTTATGCCAACAAGCTTACTGCTGTTGTTTCTGAACACACAAACCATGTGTGGGCAAAATTCAAGAGGTTGAATCAGAAACTGAAAAATTAAATGCCATAGCCGATATTTGAACCACGAATTTTCCGCTTAACGAGCGGCTGCTTTGACCACTAAGTTACCATGGCCAACTTGCTAGTACCACATTAAATTCCCCAGCTGATTCGTACTTTTTTCCCGGTTAGACCACAAGGGAATCTTACATCAGATATAAATACCCCAAGGGTGACTTACAATTGCAAGTAATTTATGTCCCGGGTTTTAGTAACCTTTAGATGGTAATTTTTGCTTTCTCTACTACAAGTAGAGGAAGTATTGTATTCCACTCAAAATTGGACTTCGATATTTCACCGGAAATAAGTTTTGTGGCCCCCTGAATCCAACAAAAGATTGAGAGGTAGAACTGGAACTCAAAAATTCAATGCCACAGCTGGGATCTGAACCACAGACCATCCGCTTACTAGGCGGGGTAATTGTCTCTGAAGTGGCCTTTGTGGTTTACCGGGAGAAATACGAGCTGGTTTGGGAATTCCATGTCATTCTGGCAGGTTGTCACAGTAGCTTAATGGTTAGAGCACCCTATGTCATTATTATTATTATTATTATTATTATTATTATTATTATTATTATTATTATTATTATTATTATTATTATTATTATTATTATTATTATTATTATTATTATTATTATTATTATTATTATTATTATTATTATTATTATTATTATTATTATTATTATTATTATTATTATTATTATTATTATTATTATTATTATTATTATTATTATTATTATTATTATTATTATTATTATTATTATTATTATTATTCACAGTACCTTTCAAATTACAAGTTGTATACTAGAACATAGCAATTTATTACCTTTCCATCATATTATAATGATATACTAATTTTATCTTTGATCCATTTAAGATAATGGCAATAAAAACAATGCATATTAAAGCTAAATGAAACTAAACATCGGACTGAAAGAAAAATATAATATAAATAATAAATGGAAACATATCAGCACAGAAATATATACTCCCAAATGAACTGGAGGCATTTCCCACGTGGAATGCAGTGGTAGACTTCCGATGCCTAAATGGTATGCTTATATTATCACAGACTTTGTTTTCCTTTCCAAATTTGCTAATAAATATTTACAACATATGCTGTTCCCATGACTTACCTTTTCTCTGACAGTCAATTATAATTGTATTGTGTGTAATAAGAATTATTAAATACGATATAATACTGATAAATACAAATGTGATCTATTAACTGATAATAATAAATAAGTGACATGCTAAAAGTCAATAAGCACAGAAATGGAACAAACAAGGTGAACTAGGGCAATGTTTGTCATCGGCAAATCACATTCGACTGGGAAATGTGACGTCAACACAAAGCGTGCCTTTTAATTCGCTGATTGGGAGCGGAATGATCCCAAAGGGCAAGTAGCGTGATAAAATTCGTGCGGGTCACAGAAAAACAGGCGCTCCGCTCGCCATAAGCAAGTAAATAATCGAATGTGCGCTGTGGATTATTATTAGCGTGCTGCAACAGTTGGTTCTCTGATTTCCAAAAACTCGATTGTTATTGCCGAACAGAGTGATACAACTGTGTCATTAAACGCGTGCTCATCCGCTCATAGCAAATAGTACTTTGGGCATTCAGTGTAACCAATATTCAGTTATCTGCTGCATGTTATGAACAAGGGTGAAATTTTGTGGCCAGGCTTGTGCCACTTCCTTCAATCTGACGTCAATAATACAGCTGCCCAACTGATTAAATCCTAAGTGCACTTAATTCTGTCAATATTGCCAAATTTACTTCGTGGAGTTTAATGATTGCAAAATTAATTAAGGAAATTGTGTGATGCGTGTTTGGTATGGTAATACTGGAACGCAAAACACACATTTTAGGAATCTGGATTCTGGATTCGATTTCCAGCTGAAGCTGCGAACTCTTTTTTTAAATAGACTGATTCTCTCTTCTCCACAGAGTCTGGAAGTGTGATTGTGGGAGTGAATGCGAGGTTTTATGTGGTAAAGTATTAAAAACAAGTTAAGAAAATCGCCAGTTTAATGAATAATAACACTATCAGTTGTTTATTAAGTCAAAGACGCGGAAAGATTAAAGGGATATTAAACCGGAGCAATAATAAAAAATCTGATGTGTTGCACTCACATGACTTTCTCTACTCTTGTACTAACAATTCTTACAAACTTTTATTCCTATATCTTCTTCGTGTTAGTTAAGATAAACATTTGTACAAATTATCTTATTGCTTATTTCCTTGCAGGTGCAAGGGGAATAATAGAATACAGTAGGCTTTGGGCAATAGTCAAATATTTTAAAGCTCTGAGATTCCGTTCTCTTTGCACACGTAACATATAAAAAAATGAGCAAGTACTAAGTTTTCCGAAACCCACACACATAACAAGGAATATCTCTGAAACGGTTCACCTTACAAGAAAATTTATTCGGACATAAATTGTGTATTTTAGCAAGATCTACACATTTTGTAGATTAAGATTTGGTCTATCTCTAACGGTTTACCAGTTATGCAAAAGTCGTCCAGAGTAAATACGACTACAGAGGCTATAGCCAGAAAATTCAAGATATACATTTCATTTGCCATACAAATATCTTAAACATATGACATTTTAATCAAAATCGTTAGAGCCATTTTCAAGAAAATCAAAATTTTCGAAAAATTTTCTATGTAAAGGGCAGTTTAGGGTGGAGCTACCTTTTTCAAAATCTTCGTGTCGCATTTCTGAAGGACATTAAAGTTAAATACCAACTTTGGTCTTTAACCGACTTTTCGTTTTTAAGTTATGTTTTGCACAAACCCACACACAGACACACACACGGACCTTTTTCTAAAAAAGCTTTTTTTGGATTTAAGGGGTCTCAAAACATATATTTCCGGTGAAATCTCGACATCGAATTTTTTGGTGGAATACAATACTTCCTTCTACATACCAGTAGGGAAAGTAAAAATTAAAAGACGGAATATTTAAACAATTGCAACCTCCCCGGTCGGTCCTAATGTTAGGTTTAGCTAATGCCGGACTCATATGAGCATAATTTCACACATTTCATTCATCATTAAAGGGCGTTAAGGTTTTAGGAGTAAACATTGAAGAGAACGGATAAGCAGAAAACCCTGCAACATTCGTTTCGGGTATTATGCTGATAAATTTCATGGATGTTGTAATTAAGGTAGCGTTTAACCCAGCAGAGACCAGTGAATTTAATTAAAAAGTATTCGGGATGTTCCATTATGCAGATGGGCCACCACGGGATAATCCTTCGAGTGTGGAAACTGTTCTGAGTAACAGCTATTCCTGAGGTCCAGCTCGATCACAGGGCAGAGGAACAGTCGCAAAAAGCGCTGGCAGTATCATCTGTTACATACATACAGTCGCTGTCCCGATCTCCTCAGGGGGCTTCTCTCAAATTAAGGGAGCAAAAAGGAGGGAAAAAGTGCAAACCGCGAGTGGCATGGGTTTGCACGTTGTCTAGGCGACACACACACACATACATACATCTCTTCTGTATTTACTCGCTTCATACTGCAGGCAACGCCACGATTTATTGCACAATATTACTCATTGGACACAACTTCTTGTTCATTTCAAAACAAATGCAGGTATTAGCATTCGTGCTCTAGGAAATACTGTTTCAGTGCCAGCGTACTTACTGATAGCTTTTAAATGTTCAGTACTGTGTCCACAGGGCGAGTAGGATATTACTTTTCCAAAATCCTTCAGCACTGAAAAACGCTATCTTTCCGACGGATGTAGCTCTTAAAACCCTTCTAAATGCAATCCCTAAGTAAATAAAACACTCTAAGTAATTTATACAATCCCAGCATTAAAACGGCTTATTATGACAGCATAAACGAATGAAATTGGCAACAAGACAGCAATGACATAATCACAGACACAACATAATTTTCTCCAATTACCTGTAAGAAAACCTGCATAATTGCCAGCTCTGAAAAATATGCCAATAATGTAATTTCATTAGTCAAACTAACGGTGGTCCACTAAACTTTTCATATTCTTTTTGATAACATATTTTGATGCTTCTGGAATTAATGAACTCTCAGCACTCTTGGCTTCGTTCAAAATATCAAACCGAATTGAACCCTATTTTCATTAGTTTTATCATCACCTTTCATTTTTACTTTCTCTACTGGTAAGCAGGGTAAGTTTTGTATTCGATGTTGAGATTTCACCGGAAATATATGTTTTGAGGACCCCTGAGTCCCAAAAAAACATTTTTAGAAAAAGATCCGTGTGTGTATGTGTCTGTAGACAGCATAACTCAAAAACGAAAAGTCGGATAAAAACCCAAGTTGGTATTTAAGTTTAATGTCTTTCTAGGATGCGACACGAAGATTTTGAAGAAAATAGCCCCACTCTAAACTACCCTTTACATGGAAGATTTTTCGAAAATTTTGATTTTCTTGAAAATGGCTATAATGATTTTGATTAAAATGCCATATGTTTGAGATATTTTTATGACAAATGAAATGTATATCTTGAATTTTCTGGCTGTAGCCCCTGTAGTCGTATTTACTCTGGACAACTTTTGTATAACTGGTAAACCGTTAGAGATGGACCAAATCATACTGCACAAAAAATGTAGATCTTGCTAAAATACACAATTTATGTCAGAATAAAGTTTCTTGTAGGGTGAACCATTTCAGAGATATTCCTTGTTATGTGTGTGACTTTCGGAAAACTTAAAGCTTCGTGAAATGGAACATCGTTGTTAATTTTTTTGTAGGTTAAGTGTGCAAAGAGAACGTAATCTCGAAGATTTAAAAGATTTGACTATCGCATAAAGCCCACTGTATTCTAATATTCACCTTGCACCTACAAGGAAATAAGCAATAAGATAATTTGTACAAATGTTTATTTCAACTGACACGAAGAAGGTATAGGAATAAGAGTTTGTAAGAATGGTTAGTATAAAAGTAGAGAAAGTCATGTGAGTGCAACACAACAGATTGTGGCACATTTAAAAATACACTCATGTCACAATCAGTCAGATTATATACTAGTTATATAAATAACTCGATATATTACAATGGATATTAGAATATGGGGTCATAAACATACTTGTAAAGAAAGCCTTGGCTTTTAGTTTGAAAATGACAATGTGTAGAACAGGGGTTGCTAAACTTTTCATAATGGGACTCAGGCGAAGCCACACACGTTTAACACAGGGCCTCTCAAAGCTTAAGATCACACCGGGTGCAATCTAAGATAGGTAACTTTCTTGCATCGTGCATCGTGGCTCCTCGGCCAAGTTCGGCTCAACTCGCGCGCTGCAGAGCGAAGAAGCGAGGAAGCCTGTGCTGATAGATGGCTAGCTTGTCAGTGAAACAGGTAGGTGTTATAATAAGATCTGCTCCAAAGAAAGAAAATAATGCAGAAAGCCCATTTAAACCAGAGTGGGAACTTTCTTACTTTTTGAAAGCGAAACCTATGAGCCAAGTATCTCATCTCATTACCTGTCTGAGAAAATCATCTGTAGAAAGAATATAACAGAGTTCACACATGGTGAAGTCATACAGAACGTCAGAGAGGAAGAATTAGAAAGGTTGCTACATCTTGGAGAAGAGCATTCTTTATCCATAAATGAGGCTTGTGTCAGTGCTTTCTAGATCGTAAAAACAAAAGACTATTTTGTATTACAACCCAATTTTTAACCCAATTTTTTTACAATTTTTAACAAAGTGTAAACCAAAGTGAGTGTAAAATGTTTTTGGTATGCCTGTACCACTACTTTCTGGTATACAACTTGGGGACACTGTTACACATTGTGTTGTAAGGTCCATTTGAAATAAATAGCTTGTTCTACCCCAAGGAGACGTACCTAGAGAACGCGTTGAATATGCATGCAGTGTAATCAGAAACAATGGTGTGCCTCAGGGTGTCATATGGCCATAGCGCCAGTTTTAAAAGCCTGCTATGAGAAACATTCATACAACAAAGCTCACTTTGTGTAAAATCAATTATAAACACTACGCACCAGCAGCTTATTTTAATGGAAGTAGCAGATGTTAGTTCTCTCGGCTTACGGGGTGCATTTAAATACAGACGGCATTAAAACAGTACTTGCTTTTACAAACCTTCATGCGATCTACCTCTGCAAGTGCTAACTGTATTGAAAAAAAACAAAATATTAATATTTTACTCTTTAATTAGTAGTGACAATGAAGCTGATAATTTATTTATGTAATTATAGTATAGAATAATTATATATGAGAGTTACTACAGTATGTTTAGTACAAAACTTGGCCGATAGAAGCACTGCCACAGTGACCTTCGCTGCATCTCCGTGGGCGCGTGATATAATGAAGATGGACGACACCCCCAACATCTCCTGTTGCAAGGCACGTTTTGTCTTTATTTTTAATAAATAATTGTTAATGTGATTTGAGATTTACTGCACTTTGGCTACTACATATATTAAGTAGGGGAGTATTACATTTCAGAAAAATTCGATATCGACGTTTCACCGCAAATAATGTTTAGGGATTCCTTGAATCTAAGAAATGTTCAGATATTTTTTTCAAAAATATTTCCTCACCCTAGGTTAACTAAACTCTGATTTTATAAAGAATGGTTCTAATGATTTTGATTAAAATGCCACACGTTTCAGGTATTTTTAAAATAAACTATATATCTTGAATTTTCTGGAAATATTCTCACAAATGGCTTTATTCCTGATGGTTTTTGCATAACCTAGCTAAAACAGCAATTTATTTGTGTTACATTTTTGGAGTGGATCATTTCGGAGATATCCTTTATTTGGAATATTCTTGAGTTTTCAAATACATATACTTTACTCAAATGGGAAATCGTTATTCATCTTTTTACCCCTTGGCCATCTTTTAAGGATTAGATGCTTAAAGATTAGTGTATTCCTATATTTCCTTACACCTACAAGAAGAGATAATTTCTGTAAATGTTTATATCGACTAATTAAGCAGATCTAGAAATAAGACCTTCTAAGAATTGTTTGTACATGAATAGAGACAGCCATTTTTTTAGTAAAGCCCATTTTGCAATAAAGCACCAATTACTAAACATTTTTCGGCAACAAAACTGCTTTCCTGGGGGTTTGCGTAATTTTATATATTAATGTAAAATCATAAGGTATCGCAGTTTACTACATGGAATAAGTGGGGCTTATTAAAATAACTAATTTCTGTCAATTTTTCATTGCGTAGGCCGTTTCCTTAATATTCTAAGTCACGTGTTTACAGTATCCCAAGTATTCATCTTACAGACATGGTTGAAACTTCACAATTCTTTTTACTTAGCATCGAAAGGGTAATGTTTGAATGTTTTAATAATTTTAAATTACTCAAAGGCAAAATTGAATCATGAATTACTAACGTGATTAGAAGAATCACTCTTTATGTGAACAATACATCATGGTTAGCTAAAGTGATGCAAGAGTTCACATTAGATTTACATAACATTTAACTCATAATCTGGATATTTTAGAATGACATTAAATAATATATCAAACCAAAGTTTCAAAACGTTATGCTGCAGAGTGTTCCTGCGTGTGTTGAAAGCCTACTTATTAAACCCTTTAACCTTTCAATCTATTTGTCTAGGTATCTCTCTTAAACACACAATTATTGCATTATGTGGACTTAAGAAGGCTCTTTCGTACATAGACATATTAAATTATATAGGAATTATTACGTCATTCTTTTGTTTTTGTACTAATTATAGCTAGATAATTCTTTTGTCTCAGTGTCACCAACTGTATCATAAATCGCTGAAAAAAAACTTTTTACACATTATAATCAACTAATAATCAAAATAGCAGTACATTTTAATTTCACAAATGTGTTTTAACAGCTTTTCTTTTAATAATTAATGTATTTTTTTCAAAAGAAAGTTATTTGTTAATGTTAATATACTGCGATTTATTTCAGATTATAAATTGGCCTTCTGTTATAACAACAGAAGATCAGTATACATATATAACTCTTGGGTTTCGTTTTCTTCAGTTGGCAGTGCCGAGTAAGTCGAACTACATTAATCGAAATGAATATACTCTACGTTATTTTTTATAGAATTTAACATTTTTGGTCAAATCTTTGCAATATAGTATTTAAATTCATATTTTATTTATGAAATATACCATATAAATATAATTCGACGGTCTGACCTCCTCAGACATTTGGTTTGCTTTTACGATGTATTATGAGCTGACGCCGGGAAATAGGATAGCCAACTGAGATATCAGTTAGGATGCGCTGGGATAATGAACGCCTTAGGCCAGGCTACCAAGCAGGATTAATGTGATATGTACCTGTCTGTACTAAGATGACGCTGCAGGTGCCGACACTGCATTTACGGAATATGCTTCAAGCTAAATCTTTGGAATTAGAGTGATAATACAATGCATAACACATTAGACTCAAACATCATAGGAATATTAAATGAAAACTACTGGATAAATCTTCAGTTGCAAACCATCTCTGGGGTTGTAACCATGAAATAGGTCAAGTTATTAAACTTCTAAAACCAGTTCAAGTGACGTCACATCTAGTTATTCAGGAAAAAATCTTCACTGTCTCCAATTGTAATGAAATGGTTAATTTTTAAAAACCACCACTTGATCTCATTTTTAGTTATTAAAAATAACCACAGAAGAAAGAAGAATAATCCCATAATAGTTCCAGAGGTCACAAAGTCCATTGCCTTGTGATACAACTTGCAGCCACCAGAAGAAGACCCGACTTCGATCCCTGTGACCCGCATGTGGTATTCGTGATGGACGGAGGGCCGTCAGGGTGGGTTTTCTCCGGGTTTTCCGGTTCCCCCCGTCACTCAATCCACCAACTGCTCCATTGTCACCTTTTTAATAGATTTCGCCTGTATTTCATATCATCTTCCTCACTCTCATACCTGTGAGGTCCATAGACCTCTAGGATCCTCGACAGGCATCTGATCCTAGGCATTGGTCTGGAGGTCCTAGTGGGTGTGAGCTCTACATAAGGGTAAAAATGAACTGTGATGAGATTTAAAAATTGTTGCCAGTAAAAAAGTAATCAACACAATACAGTTTTGTTTGTATCAGATCTGGTCGGCCATGAAACTTTTGTGATTCATTGCTAGGAATAAAACTAAATACTCCAGAATTCTAGGTATTCACCAGAATTCTGTAGAACAAAGCTGATATAATTTAGTTGTTTACTAATCCCCTTCGAACAGGTCCTGTCCAGTTATAGAAAATTAAGAAATAATACAACACTCAACATCACTAAATGTGCAGGCGTACCAATACACATACCCGTTATTAGGGGTATAGATACAACAATTTTGATAACAGTTTTGTCACAGAGAAATCAGAGATTTTACTACCTGATGTTTTTCGCATGGTCGTGACTGCTGTGGAATGAACAACGCCTGTCAGTAAGACTATCCGATTTGCTTCCACATGTTCACATCTAGAGTTGTGAAGCTGCATAAGCTACCATAGCCTATCATACGAAAACTATAATTTTTATCTTAATCACAGTGACCAAGAATGATCGTAGTTTCTGGTGATTATTGTGTTTGAATTTCTGGTTACATTTCTTAATGTATGAAAGGTGAGGAAGCAGAAAGAGATACCTATAGACTAATACCTTTTCTACCTCAAGCGAATGGCAGAACAGAAAGAAGAGGAAGACAAGCATAGCAAGAAAAATATTCCAACGGAGGAGAAGATCCTATCGATATATAGATGGTTTCGATAAGTGAACCCTCGGTGGCGATTCCTGGTCCAAGAATCTCAAGAAACGAGTCCATTGTAGCTTCACTTCGTCCACGACCCCCCCCCCTACATCTGTCGGGTGTTTAAAGTGCTCCATCTATTGGAAAGCACTTCCTTGATGGGGGAAATGGAACCGAACGTCTCCTAAATGCGGTGGGATAAATGGAATCACGATCAAGATTGAAATCTTCCACACCGTCCGGAAGTTGACGCTTCTTCTGATTCATCACTCGGTACGCTCCTAGTGTCATCTGTGTTTCAGAAAACAAGTTAAACCTACCTTCCTCCTCGAGGTATATAAAATGTTTAATAAACTTAACGAGAACCAACAATTTGGCATAGAACTGTCGTTTCACTTAATTTAATTATATGAATTTCAAGAAAATCAATGACCGGCAAAGAAAATCTCTCTGTGTATGTCACATTATTTATCGTTGCATGAAGCCATGGTCATTTCAGTGGCTATTTTAGGCCCCGGCGCAAGGCTACTTTGGCCAGGACAAAACGTCCAGTTGAGTTAATTTTCTGTCACTTCATTCTTCTTGAAAACTTTTACACAAATACAAATTATATTCTCGTCGTTAACACCGTCTAAATCTTCGTAATATTACAACTCACAACTGTTTTCTTCCCTTTTCTGTCTTTCTTCACTTTCTTTCAAACAGCTGATTTTGACGATACAGTCACTCGACATTCATTATCCGCTTCACTATCTTCCTTTCGACGCGACCGTACACGCACACACAGACTAAAAACTGCCTGACTTCCACGACATATAACAAAGCTGATGTAACACGAACCTTTCTCGAAATTCTACAAATACGCCGGCTACCGGAAACTTCTCAAATAACCTGGGAAACACTTTATGTTGCCGCTCTGATTGTTGTCACGAGTTCACAACTGTCGCGCGAGCACCTTTGATACATGCAGCACTAGTGGAGTGAAGCAACCCGGCACCGACCGTCCTTTGTGCTGCGCCGCGGCCGGTGTCACAATACATATACTCCCACAGAGAAAGGGCGTTCCGAATACTGCTACCATAGTGCCTTAACCCTATCACTACAATTATTTAGCGAGTTGTCTCGATCCATACGAGAGAGGGTCCTACAGATTGATTGATGCAGTGGTGCTCTGGCGGGATCGTAACATCCCTCAGTGTCCTATATTAACTTGAAGAGCAAGAAGGGGTGCTGAGGCAGATACTATCTCCCTACCGAGGTTGGCCTTCTCTCTGGGTTGACGCGCGTCTGACTAGACAGGTTATGAATCCTTTGACAGTGTCTTCAGGAATTAAATCTATCATCCCATTTAAGAGGCAAATGAATAACAGAAAAGGGTATCATTATTCTGGTTTCGTTTACCCTTTACATAAATATATGTTTATACTCTTGGTTTGGGAAACTTCGAATTAAATTATCAGTTTAATGAGCCTCGATAATTTTCTACAAGTTTCAAATTGCTTATGCTTTATTTTTTCGCAGATTTGTTTAATAATTATGATAAACTTAATTTTTATGGCCCTGACGTATCCGGCATTCCAGAAAAATCAAGATAGTTTATTTAAATATTATATAAGTTATTTGTGACATAAAAATTTCTATTAGAAAGCAATAATACTCTACCCTTATTGGTTTTGCATAATATATGGTATGATAATTCGACTCTGAAACCAAAATTTCAGCAACTATTAACAACTAAAGAAACACAGGCAATTGTGGCAAAAATCTATCGTTAAAAAGATATGGGGTGGTTAATATATTGTGTACTCAGCCTGCACATTGTGAATCATGGAAAGAGTTACTGAAAACATTGCAGACACTGAAGAAGCACGCTTTTCATGAATGGTTTCTATGCATTTTAAAGCTAAAAGTCAAAGCACATGATCCCTGGCAGGCAACCATTTTGTTAGCGTATATATACATAATATCACAAATACAAACAATAACGAGCATTGCCTCTGACGTAGTCAGGGAGGCGTAAACATTCCAGAAGCGCCAAGCGCCAGGCTCTCCAAAATCCTGCAGTATAAATACAGGCTCTCCATCGACAGTAAATAAAGCCACAAATATGTAATTACATACATTCCTCTATGCAGCAAGCTAGCAGACCTTTCCTGAAGAGAAACTTAGTACGCAATAGCTACACATACCTTCACCACCTATCATAATTAAAGTGAATGTCAGTGGCGGTTCGTAGCTTCAGCAAATGGTGGTTATAATATAGCTAACTTTTAGGCAGATCAGCAATTCGAACATTTATTTTTAAACAGACGTTGAGGACGAAATAACCTCACAACCATTTTTCCGCCCCTCAATTTAGCTGGAGTGAGTGTATATATGGGCTTTAAGGACCCTTCGACAATTAGGTCATTATGCCCCGATCAATTTAGGTGGAAGAAATGGTGCATTAAAAGCAAGCACACCGTCCCCAAATATGCCCCCTTATTTACTTTCTCTGTCACGTATAGTAAGTGGGGGAAGTATTGAATTCGATCCAAAATTTCGATGTCGAGGGTTCACCAGAAATACGCCTTTTGAAGCCCCTGAATAAAAAAAAGCTCTGTGTGTGTGTGTGTGTGTGTGTGTGTGTGTGTGTGTGTGTGTGCGCGTGCGTGTGTGTGTGTCTGAAGAGAATAACTTAAAAACGAAAAGTAGCTGAGAAACCAAGCTTGGTATTTAAGTTTAATATCTTTCAATGATGCAACACGAAGAATTTGGGGAAAATTCCTCCACCTTAAACCACCCTTTACCTTTGAAACTTTTGAATTTCTCTACAATACCTCCTAAGGATTTTAATTAAAACATTATGCATTTAAGATATTTTTATGGCAAATGAATCTTCTCGCTATAGCCGAAGTAGTCCTGTTTAATCTTGATGACTTTTGCGTAAGTAGTAAATCGTAAGAGATAGACCAAATGTTACTACACTAAAATGTAAATCTCGTTAAAAACAGTTTATGTGCAAATGCATTGTTTTTTTTCGTGGAGTGAACCATTTTGGAGATATTTCTTGTTAATTGTATGAGTTTTGCAGTAGTTAAACTTTTTTCATGTGGAAGGTCGTTATTCACTTTTTTATTCGTTTCTCCATGGAAAGAGAACGGAATTTCAAGGCTTTAAAAGATTAAACTGTCCCATATTCCCCTTGCGTCTGTAAGAAAATCATCAGTAAGATAATTTCTACATATGTTTATCCGACTAACATGAAAAGGGTTTGTAACTATAGTATGAGAGTGGTGAAAAATATGCCAGTCTAAGAGATCAGACTTTCTATTGTTGTTTGTAACTTTCCCGTGCAACTTACAGGACCAAATGTATGTTTTGTTATACACTCATGTAAGATTAAAATTACATATAAGTTCACTGCAATAATAACTCAATTAAAATAATGATAAAACAAACAATGATGACATACATATAAAAAGGTGACAGTAAGGCATGTAAATAGCTAAACATGCATCAGTTTGCAAAAATAGATTAGCTTTGTAAAATTAGTTATATTTTCAGGTAAAATATGTTTTGTAACAGAAATGTGTAGAAAGCTCGCCTCTATACTCAAAATCAAGCCCTGCACTCGCACTGCTAGTGCCCTCTGTTGTAGTTTGTTAGTACTTTGTGCGTGCGCCACTTGCTGGAAGGTTTACAGAGTGGCCATATATGGGTCCTTTACCTTACGAGTTACACATGCTTTCTCTAGCCACTACAGTGGACTTTAATCCCGCTTCTACGAACTATTCTTATTTAAACTTATTATTCTTCTACTTCAACCAAAAATTCGACAGTGACATTTTGTTAGAAATACTTTCATGAAGCCCCATGAAGAAAACAACACACATTTTTAGGAAGGGGTACAAAGAGCCCCAAAGAAAATATCAGTATCTTGCGTCTATGTCACATTATTTACCCTTTTATGAAGCCATGGCTATTTCATTGGTTGCTTTCCGCCACGGTGCAAGGATGTGCTACTCCCGATAAATAGGCCGGTAAGCATAACAAAGTTTACAAAATGATGCACGCTCTGGATCGTGTTGGCTAATAGAGAAAGAGGTAGAGTGAGTGAATTAGGTTTGCCCTACAGACCCCATACTTTATCGGCTAGTACAGGACACGCCTTTGAAGGGGTCAAAGCCTAAGGGAAAACTTGATAAACGCCCAGCTTAGCGGCGAAGCTCACGCCTCTAAATACCACAGAAAAGGATACGAGATCCGCCTATTCTCTCTGGTGGTCATGAAATAGCTCTTAGTGATTTTTATTATAATGCCACACATTTAAGATACTTAGCTGGGAAGTAAAATGTTCATTCCAAATTTTTGCGGAATAGCTTATGAAGTCCAATTCATTCGGAAGAAATATTCTATAATGGCTCCCTATACAAAAATACATAAATAAATAAGTAAAGAATGTAGCGAATACAATTTATGACAAATAACCTTTTTTGTCGTATAATTTATTCCCGAGAATTTGGTTAATATTGGATGCAAGTTTTCAATACTTCGTAATTTTTTAAAAGTGAAGTTGATATTAATTTTTTTTCCATAATGTTATAGAAACAGTGCCGAATTTCAAAGCCAGTGTATAGCAAGGCGCTGACAATCCAGTTTGTTTCATCTATCCGTCTCTAGAAGATTGTTTCTGCAAATATTGAGCTTGATTACTATGCGCACATGGAAAAAACGTTTGCTGTGTATACACATACGACTTTCTACTCACTCCTGCACAAACTATTCTTAAAGACACTTATTTCTCTACCTACTTCATCTTAAGCTCCATAAACTTTTAAAGAAATGCTTTTGTTACACATTTCCATGCAGGCACAATGGGAATAGTGGAATACAGCAGGCTTAAAGGATAGTCAAATCTTTTAAGAGTTAACCCCTAGGTGATGTCCTAAATATTGCTTGTTGCTGCATGACTGGGACATAAAAAGCAAATGATTCCTATTTGATAAAAGTATGGGTATTGCAAACTGAGGAAAAAAAAAACAAAAAGACGAGCAATATCCGAAAAAATAAAAAGAAAGAAAATTTCATGCAAATTAAGATATACATTTCTTCAGTAATAAGATTTTGTCTATCTCTTTGACTTTACCAGTTACGCAAACGTCATCAAGAATGAAGAGAACTTCAGAGGCTATTGCATAAAATTCAACATTTACTCTCATTTGTCATAAAACATCTGAAACATATGCTACATTAATCAATATCATTAGAGCCAACTTTTCGATATAAAGGAAAAAGTTTTGGCTGGTGCAGATTTTTATAGAAATCTCCGTGTGGAACCCCTGGAAGGTATTAAACTGATTTTGTTTTTTTGGGTTACTCATAAGCATGCACAGACGAACCTTTTTCTAAAAGTACTTTTATTCGGGGACCTCAAAACGTGTATTTAGGGTGAAACCTAGGTACTGAATGTTTTGTAAGAATGCAATACTTTCTCTACCTCTAAGTACGTGATAGATAGAAGTATTACGCTTTAGTAGGAATAGTTTTCATCAATTATACAAAAATAAAAGATAGTGGGTGGAGAAACTCACATGAATGTGACGCGCCATCTTGCAATACCAAGAAGCAAACGCGGGATTTGGTTCATGACAATACACAAACGATTCAAGTCTATAGACAGAAAACTAGAATCGGTCGGTACTGGAAGAATTCAATGCCACTGGCAGGATTTGAACCACAGACCCTCCGCTCACCAGGCGGGAGCTCTAACCATTAAGCTACTGTGACAATCTGCCAGAATGACATTGAATCCAGCAACCGATTCGTATTTCTTCCGGTTCAGTCCCAATTCTACCTCTCAAACATTGCCCACACACGGTTTGTGTGTTTAAAAACAGCAACAATAAGTTGTTTGGCATAAATAAATAATAATTTATAGACAGAGGTTTGCATAACCTTTGAGCATGAGTCTTGAGGTCTATTGTTGTGTCAATGTACTGCAATCAGAGCCGCTAACCGCCTGTTGTGGAATCAGATATGTTGTAGATCGTATGTTCCTGGGAATTCTCCCTCCACGAGTCGTAAATCATCGGTTGGTACTGGTTATTGGAGTGAGTGAGTGAGTGAGTGAGTGAGTGAGTGAGTGAGTGAGTGAGTGAGTATTTTGGGTTTAAGGGCCCGTCGACAACTTGGTCATTAGGGCCCCTGGTTATTGGAGGATCGTGATGAAAAAGATGCCGACCAACCATATCCCAGATGTATTCAGTGGGTGACATATCATGCAGGGTAGGGTATCCGTCGTTCTTTGAAGAAGGCTCGCTTATTCTTCGCAATACATACACAGGCATTTTCCTGCTGAAATGTGACAGTAGAGTTGCCCGAATCTCTGACTGTAAAATATCCCTTATGTTCTGGTTGCGATTCAGACTGCCACCAATAGGGTGGGGTTAGTTTGCTTGTTGGCGTCCTAAATCATCACACCTGGTGTTTGTCCGAAATGCCGGTCAAGAATGCAGGCTGCCAGATTGCACTCACTACGTATCGTCGCACATATGTATGTGGTCAACACTGTTGGAGGGGTTGAAGCGGGGCTCCTCTGAAAACATTACATTTTGTCACTCAACCAGTGACAGCGTTCACGTGCCCATTGCAGTTGGAAGCGCTTGTGGTTTCTGGGCAGGGAAGCCGATGCAGTGACATGTGTGCAACCAATCCAATCCGCAGCCTGGAGCCAACCCTGTGTTGTTTCCGGACACCTATCACATAGGTGCAGCCATGGAAGAATAGATTGTCCACTGGACATGACAGTTTGGAGGAAAATCTACGTAGGTTTGGTTTTATGAATGACAGAGCATGTAAGATCTGCAATGCTGACTAAATTTTAAATTAAGAACACCTAATGGAATGCCCCGAATTGAGGAAAGCTGTACCAGATGCGAAGATATATAATTTATATTGGCTGGCTAGGGAAAAATTGGTGGACCAAATCCTGCACATTAGATCAACAACAACACTGCCACACTTAAAAATATTTTGTTCCCCCAATGCCCTCAATAATGTAGTCAATAGCTGTACGTTTAAATCTTCTAGTGTATTACAATTTATTTCAAAAATTAATTTTAGCATTCCTTATTTTTTTATAAATTACTGTTTGACATAGCAAAGCACTATTTAGGTAGCACGAGAGGATCATACTGACAGAATTTGTTAAAAATAGAACGCTTTGTATCATTAAGTGTACGTTAGAGAAAGACGAAAAGTTTCAAAATAAGAGATGAAGTCAACTATCTTCAACTTTCGAGACTAAACTAACAGCTGTTGGACATGGTGGTCGGTGTAGTACGGTAACCATGTTAACCTCGCTGGCAAACTATATTTACCTCTTGTTGTTCGCCTTAAACTAACTTGCAAGCCATTGTTGGTAAAATTGAACTATCGATTTTGAAACAAAAAATCTGATTATTGCAACTTTCTATACTCTTGTAATAACCATTCTTACGAACTCTTATTCCTATATCTTCTTCGTGTTAGTTAAGATAAACATTTGTACAAATTATCTTACTGCTTATTTCCTTGTAGGTACAAGGGGACTATTAGAATACAGTAGGCTTTGAGCGATAGTCAAATCTTTTAAAGCTTTGAGATTCCGTTCTCTTTGCACGCTTAACATATAAAAACATGAATAACGATGTTCCATTTCACGAAATTTTTAAGTATTCCAAAACGGACACCAATAACAAGGAATATCTCCGAAATGGTTCACTCTACAAAAAAAGTATTGAGACATAAACTGTGTGTTTTAGCGATATTTACATTTTTGTAGAGTAAGATTTTGTCTATCTCTTACGGTTTACGTGTTATTCCAAAGTCATCCAGAGTAAACAGGACTCCATAGGTTATAGTCAGAAAATGCAAAATATACATTTCATTTATCGTAAAAATACGTTAAACATGTGTCATTTTAATCAAAATCGTTAGAGCCATTTTCAAGAAAATCAAAATTTTCGAAAAATGTTCATATAAAGGGTGGTTTAGGGTGGGGCTATTGTCTTCAAAATCTTTGAAAGACATTAAACTTAAATACCAAGCTGGGTTTTTAAGTGAGTTTTCGTTTGAGTTATGCTGTCCACACACACACACACACACACACACACACACACACACACACACAGATACATATGGCCATCTCAAAACCAAGGCCTTCATCGGAAACTGAATTTTATTTGATGAGGTGGCGGTTTTACACCAGAGTAAGCGACATTACGATAGACTCGTAAAAGAGGCAATTTGAATTAAATTAGAGCCAAATAATTGTAACAGGGACAACAGCCTACGGCTGAGCACATATTGGGCAGGAATACTTTAAAGAAGACCATGATTTTCATATTGCCGTTTATTTTTTATGCAGTTCCCGATGAAGGCCATGAAAACATTAATTAATAATCACCACCCTTAAAGCTTCATATTTTACATTCCAATTAAGTACATTTTGTCACGCAAGCCAAACTTTCTTCACCGCTTTTGTTTCCAATCTTCGAAAACAAATTCCTGTAGGTCCACAGTGAAATATCTTGAACCTTTACCTCGCAAATTTCTTCTGGTAATTTACGAAGAGGATACAGATTTTCCAGAACTAATAATCTTGATATAAAAATACGCGCTTCTGGTTTCAATTTTTATTGCTCCTCCATGCATAATAAATTAATGGAGTCTCTTTTGTCCCCTAGGTTTTATAAAGCAGATAGTAGACGGCTGAATTTTATTGGCAATTAGTAATATAAAGGGCGGAGAAACAAACACTAAACTATCTTCTTCGTTTCTGAACACGAATGTGCTCATTTTTCATTGCTTATTACGCACAAGGGAGTTGTATAGGTGAACAGATCAAGAATGAAAACAGTTGAAAAACCAAGAGTTCACGCTTTGTAATAGTATATTGCAATATACGTGTAGTAAGTGCATATTTATAAGTGGGGTGACTCCGATAGTAACTTCTCTTGATATACTGGTGAGTGCCAGTATCTTGGGCTGGGTTTAACACTGAGAACAACTTTAGGGAACGACCCAGTAGCTGTAACTACACTGCTGAAGTTTGTTTCCGGTATTGACTTGCTAGGCAGGTTTAGAAGTATTTTATTTGGGAGTCATTTAGCCTATTAGGATATTTTATATTTTTAACGGTTATAATTAATTACTTTATTAACGATTGAAGTTCTAAATGTTTTGAATTTTTAACTGTTTTAGCTTTTTCAAAGTTAGGTGTCGTAGATTTTAGGTTTCGCTCTTTTTTATGTTTATTTTTCCATTTTTTTCAATTCGTGCCTTAATGAGCTAGTGGTTGACGTGCCCTTAAACCACTCTCAGTCACTCATTCACTCAATACCAAGAATATATCGGAAATGGCTTACTCTAAAAACAAAATGTATTTGATGTAACCTGCATGCTTAAGTGACATCTATATTTTTTGTTAATAACTTGTGTACTAAGTCATCCAGAATAAAGAGAGCTTCAGAGACTACTCCCAAAAAATTAGGATATAGATTTCACTTATCATGAAGTTTTAAACCTATAGTAATATAGCAGAATTTTAGATCATGGTGTAGGATGAACGCTTGGGTGACAAGACGTGGATCCAACCCTCTGACAAGGTTAAAAAAAAAAAAAAAAAGAAACATTAACTTTAATTTTTTAGATATGCCGCGCCTGCAGAGGCCCACACACTGGAGTGTTTTCGGGGCCTCAAAACATATATTTCCGTGGGAATATTGACAGGTTGCTTCCGTTATTTACTATACACAATAGAGAAAGTGAAAACAAACATTTAGCAGACAGGTAATTCCGGGATGTGACCTAGCATGCCTACATACGTCTGGGTGCAATCAAGATAAACAATTGAATATCCTGTTGAAATTTCGTTCCCTAAGGCTTTCCCTGTTTTTGTGACTATACACGTCATATACCAGGTGTTTATATGGACCAATAAATAAGGTTCAGCCTGGATGGTTTATTGTATAGTAATATACTTGCAACGGTTTTATTTCTATGGGATAATCCGTCAGCTTCTTACAGAACCATATTATCAGTGTGCGGTGATTATAAACTAGGTTATCCATTTAAAATTACGAAAACTACCATCTCGCTATCAATTCTAGTGCAATCCATATCTTTCCATCATCGAAACAGCCAATTCCTTCAACTTACAACTTTGAAAGTTGTGTTTTCAATCAATGCGTATTCAAATAGTGTGAATTTTCCGGTAAGTTATCTTCTTGAAAACAAAAAGTGCCTTTATTGTGTTCTGATTTTAGGTTATTTTAATTTTGAGGTTAACTATTTTCTTATTCTAACTGTTCGTAGCATTAGTTAGTATTGCGTAACTCATTTGATTACTCATTCATTTCACATGCTGTGGTCTAATAGCTGTCGCAGGTGGTGATCTGATTTTGGAAACACAGTTAAGAAATTATGAGCTAAATATTTTACCAGCTGAAGATCCTAGCGTAGCCCGTGGTTTGAAGATCGATCCCAAGAATCTCATACGAAACAAAGAATTATACACCGAGAGGAAGGTACTGTTTTGGCCATACGTTAACCAGAAATAAATAAATACTTTGTTATTATTTATTTATGCCAACAAACTTACTGTTGGTGTTTTTAAACACACAAGCCGTGTGTGAGAATTTAATGCCATTCTGGCAGTTTGTCACAATAGCTCAGTGGTTAGAGCGTCCGCCCGGCAAGCGGAAGGTCTGTGGTTCAAATCCCAGTTGTGGCATTGAATTTTTAAGTTCCAGTTCTACCTCTTAAACTTTGCCCACACACGGCTTGTGTGTTTAAAAACACCAACAGTAAGTTTGTTGGCATAAATAAATAATAATTACCATGTGAAGGTTATTTAATCCTGGGATATAAAGTACTTACAATAGTAAGTCACCACTGGGGTAATTGTCTCTGATATGAGACTGCCTTTGTGGTTTACCAGGAAAAATACGACTGGCTTGAGAATTTAATGCCATTCTGGCAGTTTGTCACAATAGCTCAGTGGTTAGAGCGTCCGCCCGGCAAGCGGAAGGTCTGTGGTTCAAATCCCAGTTGTGGCATTGAATTTTTAAGTTCCAGTTCTACCTCTTAAATACTTTGTTGTTGAACGACGCTCTCAACTATCATATCAGCGTCGCCGGTGTGCCGGAATTTCGACCCGCAGGAGTTCTTTTACATGCTAGTAAATCTATTGACATGTAGCTGTCGTTTTTAAGACAGTGAGTGTACAAATATGTCCAATATACTGTTGTCAATAAAGAAAACAAAGTGTCAAATATTTGGAATATTTAAAGTCATCTATCTCCTCGACCAATGGATATAAATGGATTAGTATTTCACTGTCATGCAACCATTGAGTGAACAATGCCTTAATGTATTTTTAGTTCCGTTCGAATGCATTTAGTCATGATTTAATGTTAATTTGATGTTGACAGATCACGCTTAGAAATTAAAAGTTGCATGACTTTTAACATTAAGTTTTAACTAACTTAAACTCGCATTAAGGTAGAAATGCATTCAGCATTATTTACCAATGTTTGCGTGACAGTGAAATAATAAAACAATGTATATCAAGAAGCTAAATGGCTCCAAATATTTGACACAAATTATTTTTTTTTCGGCGTAACGTCTCTTTGTTGACAATTATTGTATTGGATATATTTGTTACACTTATTATGTAAAATCCTGGTTAATGTACGACCGGTGCAGTATCTTACACTCTGTATACATAGATTGCAGTTATTAAAGATATAATTTTCAAAAGTAAATCAAGCGGCTGCATGGCATTCACGAATGTGCTGATTACATTTCTTAATTTATGTATTTTACTGCGCACAGATACTTCAGATGTTCAGAAACGTAAGAAAATGTTTAGGTTGGTGGAACTGCAAGGAGGAGGGATATAACCAAAGCGATAACACCACGGCCAAGGGGTGATAAACCAGAATGAGTGGGATAGCCAGATAAACTGCTAACTCCTCTTCGATCATTTGTGATAAAACCTCCATAAACGTTTTTCTCTACCACAATTTAATACCGATACATTTCAACAGCACCCACGTTTCTCTCGCGAAAGTTCCAGTGACTTGCAACAAATGAGATACATCTTATTTGTCGGTACCTTTGATCGGTGACAAGTGTCAAGCATTCTTAGCTTCTCACATACGATCCATCATGCCCTAATAATGCCCAAGCTACACAATCACTTGTCATCCCTGGAAAAATCTTATTTGAATGATGCTTTTTTGAGGCCAGGTTTGACATATCATGATTAACAAGAGATGACAAATCGACAGTCAGCCCCACGCTGCGTAACGCAGCAAAATGTATCAAAAGATGATAAATCATCAGCTCACTTGAGAAGTTACACGCCCCAAAAGCATGAGAATATCCACAACAATGCTTTGGGGGATTTGAAATTGCTTTCCATATGAAGAGGGAAGGACGGCGTGCAATATAGCTCCCATTGGGACATTTTTGAGAGTACTACGGTTTTAGGAAGATGGCGTTTCAGGAAGTACAGTAGGGGTAGCTATAAATTGTCAGTCAACATCAATCCATTTACTGTCAATAAAAAACTAAGATCGCACATTTCGCCGTAGCTATACAAAAAATCTGATGTGTTGCAGTCACATGACTTTCTCTACTCTTGTACTAAACCATTCTTACAAACTCTTATTCCTATATCTTCTTCGTGTTAGTTAAAATAAACATTTGTACAAATTATCTTATTGCTTATTTCCTTGTAGGTGCAAGGGGAATACTGGAATACAGTAGGCTTTGTGCGATAGTCAAATATTTTAAAGCTTTGAGATTCCGTTCTCTTTGTACACGTAACATATAAAAAATGAACAACGATGACCCACTTCACGAAAGTTCCAAGTTTTCCGAAACTCACACATATAACAAGGTATATCTCCGAAATGGTTCACCCTACAAGAAAATTTATTGAGACTTAAATTGTGTATTTTAGCAAGATCTACAGTTTTGGTATAGTATAATTTGGTCTATCTCTAACGGTTTACCAGTTATGCAAAAGTCGTCCAGAGTAAATACGACTACAGGGGCTATAGCCAGAAAATTCAAGATATACATTTCATTTGTCATAAAAATATCTCAAACATATGACATTTTAATCAAAATCGTTAGAGCCATTTTCAAGAAAATCAAAATTTTCGAAAAATTTTCCATGTAAAGGGTAGTTTAGGGTAGGGCTATTTTCTTCAAAATCTTCGTATCACATACTTGAACGACATTAAACTTAAATACCAACTTTGGTTTTTGACCGACTTTTCGTTTTTGAGCTATGATGTCCACAGTCAGACAGACTGACAGACACACAGACACACACACACACGGACCTTTTTCTAAAAGTGCTTTTTTTTGGATTCAGGGGCCTCAAAACATGTATTTCCGGTGAAATCTCGACTTCGAATTTTTGGGCCGAATACAATACTTCCCCTACTTAACAGTAGAGAAAGTAAAAATTCATTTGCCAGAAAAGTATCTTAAACATACGACATATTCATAAAAATTGTGAGAGCCATTTTTAAGAAAATTAAAATTTCCGAAACATTTTTCATGTAAAAGGTAGTTTAAGGTGGAGGAATTCTTTTCAAAATATTCGTGTCGCATCATTGGTTTTTAATCGACCTTTTGTTTTTGAGGTATGCTGTCCCCCCCCCACACACACACACGCACGCACGCACGCACGCACGCACACACACACACCGCACACACACACGCGCATGCACACACACAGTTTTCTAAAACTGTGTATTTGGTTTCAGGGGGCCTCAAAACATATTTCCGGTGAAATCTCGACGTGGAAATTTTGGGTCAAATACAATACTTCCCTTGTCATACTTCACAAAAACTGACATTCGAACACATTAATGCTTTTGTGCCGAGTTTGGCGCAACCATTAAAATTCAACCAACATGAGCGCAGTTCATATCCTAAGTGTAGTAATATATCCACTTCAACCGGATGCTCTTTTCCTCCATATCTAAATAAATGAGCGAACATTTTCTAGTCGGTTAACGTTGCTTTTAACCTCTTTCTCGCATTTTAAAATGTAATGCAGTGGAGAACAAAGGCCACGGAGAATAAGAATAAACTTGGTTTTAACGCGGGCATAAATTAATGTACTTGGCCGCTTTTATAAATCAAAATCAGCGCAGAAAAATTAACATAGTGAGCGCAGGACAGCCGTAATGGCCGTGGATGGCATAACAATGGAAATAACTTGAAAACAAACTTTCTACGTGGCGCGAAAACTTTACCACATAAATCACACAAAGATAACAATTAATGGATCTCTTTATTGTTGTGCAAATGATGTATTCTCATTTCCGTGGATTAATATTTATAAGTTGAGACTGACACGGCATGTTTTCACGAGTTTTCGTACTTTTTTGCTGTTGTTTGAGGATAAAGTGGCTGTGAAAATTACACTTGCGTGTTCGGAGTTTAATACAAACTGTTCAGATTAATTTATGTTGTGGTAAGTTTTAACTAATACTTTGAGAGATTTACTGTTGGGGAATATTTATTTGAATTTTTACTGAAAATAAGCATCAGGTTCAACAAGAAAAGGTGTCAGTTTAGACAAAAATTCCTTCACAGTAGTTGTGTAATAGCAAAGTGTCAAAATAAAAATCTGTTGGTCTGAAAAAGTGTTACTTTCTCTACTAATTGCGTAGATTAAGTAGAGGAAGTATTGTATTACACTTAAAATTCTGTACCGAGAGTTTACTCGAAATACACGTCGTTATGTCCCCTGAATAAGAAATAAAAAAGCATATGTGTGTGTATGTGTGTGTGTGGTGTGTGTGTGGTGTGTGTGTATATGTGTGTGGTGTGTGTGTGTGTGGAGCGTGTATGTGGGGCGTGTATGTGGTGTGTGTGTGGTGTGTGTGTGTGGTGTGTGTGGTGTGTGTGTGTGTGTGTTTGTGGTGTGTGGTGTGTGTGGGGCGTGTATGTGGTGTGTGTGGTATGTGGGGCGTGTATGTGGTGTGTGGTGTGTGTGTGTGGGGCGTGTGTGTGGTGTGTGTGGTGTGTGTGTGTGTGTGTGGTGTGTGTGTGGGGCGTGTGTGTGGTGTGTGTGGTGTGTGTGGTGTGTGTGGTGTGTGTGGTGTGTGTGTGGTGTGTGTGTGGTGTGTGTGGTGTGTGTGTGTGGTGTGTGTGGTATGTGGGGCGTGTATGTGGTGTGTGTGGTGTGTGTGTGTGGGGCGTGTGTGTGGTGTGTGTGGTGTGTGTGGTGTGTGTGGTGTGTGTGTGTGGTGTGTGTGTGTGGGGCGTGTGTGTGGTGTGTGTGGTGTGTGTGGTGTGTGTGGTGTGTGTGGTGTGTGTGGTGTGTGTGGTGTGTGGTGTGTGTGATGTGTGTGGTGTGTGTGATGTGTGTGGTGTGTGTGGTGTGTGTGGTGTGTGTGGTGTGTGTGGGGTGTGTGGTGTGTGTGTGGTGTGTGTGGTGTGTGTGGTGTGCGTGTGTGTGTGGTGTGCGTGTGTGTGTGGTGTGTGGGGCGTGTATGTGTGTGTGGTGTGTGTGGTGTGTGTGTGTGGTGTGTGTGTGGTGTGTGTTGTGTGTGTGTGGTGTGTGTTGTGTGTGTGTGTGTGGTGTGTGTGGTGTGTGTGGTGTGTGTGGTGTGTGTGGTGTGTGTGGTGTGTGTGATGTGTGTGGTGTGTGTGGTGTGTGTGGTGTGTGTGGTGTGTGTGGTGTGTGTGGTGTGTGTGATGTGTGTGGTGTGTGTGGTGTGTGTGGTGTGTGTGGTGTGTGTGGTGTGTGTGGTGTGTGTGTGGTGTGTGTGGTGTGTGTGTGTGGTGTGTGTGGTGTGTGTGGTGTAGTGTGTGTGTGTTTATGCCAAAACAACACACTCGTAAGTCGAAACATATGTAAGTTCCAAAGCAATAACTTTTGAAAAAGAAATCGACCTTAAATTCAATAGTGCTTCTTAGAAGTTTTCAACCATCTTGCAAATATGGCATCCAAAGGCTGTATCACTGATCATTGTTTTATTTATTTACTTACGTGTTTACTTACTGAGTTACTTAGCGAGTTACTTATTTAGTTACTTACTCACTCAGTCATTCATTTATGTGCTAGAACTGGATCTGTTTCCCCTCTCTTTTGCTCAACTACAAAGGAAAATTCGTAATCAGTGCTACATTTCACCCAAAAAGCTTATAACGAGGCTTAGAGCAAAACACATGAATATATGTAAATACTTTCTGTGTTCATGCACGTGTGTGGGTGTGTTTTGGAAAATAGGTATAATTATATCAGGTAAATAGTAACCTTGGTATTTAAGATCAAAGACTTCCAATATTGCGATACAAATATTTAAAAATAATGTTTCCAACATAAATTCCTTAGAGGAACATGTATTGATTTGAATTGAGTTGCTTAGAAAAATCATAACATGCATTTCTTCATTAACCACGAACTGTCTGATCCTCTATGAGCTTTTTATAAACGCTGATTCGTTCAAATGTATCTTTCCTTGTAACCTCATGTGGTGTTGAACCATTCTGGTGTATATTCAGGAGTCTATTCTGACAGTATATTCTTTGATGTCATTTTCACTGACTTGTCAACATTTAATCCTTGTTTTGCAGCTAGATCCACGATCAGTTGTAACCTCTTCCCTGGAAGACGCTTTCTAAACACGTTTTCTGCACTTAAAAATGCTGTCTATATCTAAATGCTTTTGCAGGTGTGCCACGATAATACGATCAACTTCTCTTGTTTTTTGGTTTCCGTGCATGTTGCCCTGTTTCGCTGCATGTGTTGGTATATTACATATGTTCCTTGCCTTAATCAGCTGTTTTCCTCGTTTAGTCTTCTTTTTAGCGACATTTCTTTTGTTTTTATCCATTGTGACCTTGTTCTGTTTGACGCTGTTGTTTTTCTTCTGATGTTTTAGCATATTATTTCCGCAATCGCCAAGGTCTCTATCTTCTGAGAGCAATGCAAGGTAGAGAAAGCATGTAATATCGCTGTGTTACGATACTACTACCTTAATATTTTCTCGTTGGGTGGAAAATATTCCGTTGGCCTGAATAACCTGGCTAATATATGCAGTGCAATGTAAATGGCAATGCTGAACTGCATCGCAAGTCCTAGGGTTGTTTGTTGTACGTGACAAGTGTGTGTGTGCCTCAGGAGAGTTTACCGTACCTCTCAAGTGGTCATATTCTTGGGCAAACCCACGCCAATTAAAACGTTATGTCTGATAGGTATGAAAGCTATGAAATGTATACCTGTTGAAGTATTAATGACGATTCAGTTTTCCATAGAAGCAGAAAAATGAAATAATCAAGAACACACAGTTTAGGGTTAAAATGATGCCTAGATAAAGGAAAACAAATTTTCCCAAAAATGCATATCATCATCGCCATGCATTACGAGACAAAACAATAGCAATTACTTTTAATACACAAATAAATGAAGGTTATGTTCTTGCTTTTCTTAAAATAATTGGCCTCTTTTGCAGATTACCGAGACGAAATAAACCTAATGATCATATTATGATAAATTACAACTGAAACTTCCATCCCACCCACCAATCTTATAACTGGTGCACGAATTAGTCGCCTTCCCTTCATCCTCACGTTTACTAACGCCACGTGATACCTCCCCTAACCTCCCCTACATCTGAAAGTAGCCGCTGTCAACCATCAATGTAGGGCGCTGATGACCTAGAAGTTGAGCGCCCTTAAACCAAAAAAAAAAAAAAAAAAAAAAAAAAAAAAAAAAAAAAACCATCAATGTAAGAACACGCTACGTAACGTTGCCAGATTTCTCTTAGAAATTAAACGTTCCATGACTTGTAACTTTGAATAGACTAAATTCAGTCTAGTAACAGAAGACAGATGGCTCCAAATATATGACACAGATATTTTATCACGAAACAGCTTCTGACAATAATTCTACTGGACATGTTTGTTACACTCATCATGTAGAATGCCTGGTTAACGAAGTGTCAGCTTGAAAATGGTTATATTTGGAAATGCTTAACACTGTAGTCAAGGAAGACCTAATGTTTAATATAAATTCGAACATTTATTTTGTCAATTTGTGCTTCGAAAATATATATTTTGGTGTGTTTTTATATTGTCTTCAATTTCACCTAGCATTAAATCACTGTAATCTTTGATATTTGTTTGCATGTTAAAATATTAACCCTCACGCACTTTTGAAATACTGATAACCGTAAGATACAAACAACATTTGAGTCTATGAGAAGTATATTAATTATTTAGGGCCATATATTTTTTATAACAGTATCAGAGGTCTGCTGGTTTATATTTTGTGAAATGGTTAGCCACCACTCGTTTGTTTCTGATGTTGTGAAAGGAGTAGAAAATTTCTCCATTGACTCTACTGTATCCCCTCAAACGTTTATCTCGATTAAGATGAGGTGGATCAAAAGTAAGGTTTTTTAAGAGTAGAATGTAGCAAAGATATTTAGATCACAGACCAAATAAAGCATGTCTCAAAAATGTACTAAATGTACTAAAATCATTATTTATCGACATGGAAACCAAGTTTAAAGGCTTGAATTACACAAGAAAATGGAATTAAAGAATCATGTTCGCAAACGTTCAAATTTATGACCGTCACTGTCCTCAAAGCCTTCTACATTATTATTATTCCAGTGCCCTCATATTTTTGTTTAAAAATCATCTTTAGTTTTTCTAAGTCGTTTAGGAGTTGAAATCAGAAGCTAGGGTTTTCAATGGTGAACGAATTACCATAAATAATCAGTTGTTTCCAAGTTACGCCACATTACACACATAGAGAAAACTTTTTTTTTTTTTTTTCTATTTCTAGTATTGGTAAGGATTTGTTCTATGTTCGGTTGTTATTGTTGTAATTTAGAGTATCGGGGAGTACCTCGCGCACTGCGGCAAATTTATCGCGAAGGCTTGCCAACCTACAGGAAACTACAGGGCGACAGTATCTAACAGCATCTCGAGGTGTGCATATCGCAGTAAATAAGCAGAGGGGAAGTACACATTGGGAGTGGCAGGTACAATGTGAAGAGCGGAAATGGTATATGGCCCTTAATCGAGCCAGATAACCCCACTTTATCCGAGTAGTACTTAACTTTCGCGCAGCGCTCATTGGCTAGTTTTCGTTGCGTTACATCTAATAATCCCGAGAAGGAAGGGATGAAGTGAAGGAACAGGGGTTTAGCCTGCAGCTACATATACCACAGAGACGTCGGAACCACTGAAAATACCTAAAGAGGAGCTATGAACGATTCATTCAACCAATCAGAGCTTTTAGTATACTTGCTACATGGATACATGCAACCTATCCTGCACCGCCTTGCGCCACGAAATCTAGAAGTACATATAAAGCATGGGAAGGAAATGGAATGAAACGGAATTGAGGGAAAGAAAACCGTGGTAGATGAGAAAAAATCGCAACTAGAGAAGCCTATGAGAAACCACATATGGCAGTCGACGGATTCGAACCTAGGACCCCTAAATCCGAGCCTCACACGTGACTGTCTGTTATTTCACTTTCTATGCTTGTACTTTACTCGGAGATTTAACGTAGTTTTGCAAAGAAAGAAGAAAATAAGAGCAGTAAGGATTCAAAACAAAAGACGGATAGTTACAAAACTCTCCAGATTTAAATCCACTAGGGTATTTTGAACTGAAAAGCGGAGAAAGACATACAAGAAGTTGTAGAATCTGTGCAGGAGGGTGGAAGATTTATGGGTTCCACTGTCCCAGAGCAGAATAAGGTCGCAAATCGCAGTAAGGGCCTTGCACACACAAAAGAAAAACGTGCAGCAAATGTGCGATTCAATTAATGGGCTATTTTACACATAAGCGGTTTAAAGGCTGCAAATATAATTGAAATTAGCGCAATAATTACGTAACGGAAGAAACTAAAAGGTAGAAAACATCTAAACAAATTATACAACACTCTAAACGTGTAATAAAAGTCGAAACACAAGAACAGAAGAAATAAACGAAGGGGTTAGACAAGGGTGTACCATTTCTCCAACTCTTTTTAATATTTCTATAAATGACATCATCTAGAATTGAGAAGTATTGTTTTAAATGAATTAATCAAAACATCACTACATTTTACTGTACGCCGATGACGTCATATTAAAAACAAAGAAAGAACATTCTCTACATTATCTGAATGAAACATGTGAACAGTATAATTTTTTTAATTTCTCAAGAGAAAACTAAAGTGATGGTGTTTTTAGGTAAACAGCCAGTGTGATAAAAATTAGTGCTAGTCTCATACTTTACATTTATAGGCGTCAAATTCACTCTACGTCAAGAAACACAATGAGACAAAATTTACGAAATTTCAATATACGTATGGTAGAATTCATAGAACATTTAAACGAAAAACAAGGAAGGAAACAAGCATTAAATTTTATAAAACAATGGCTGTTCCCTTACTTTTATATGGTAGTGAAATTTGAATACTAAATAAGAAAATGAAAATTACCTTTCTAAGAAAGAACCAAAGGCTGCATAAAATTAGATAAAACAAAAAATGGAGACATCAGAAATTAACTCCATATAAGTTTAATACAAGATAAAATTTTGTGGCCACGCCGTAGCCGAGTGATTAGACCATTCGCTTCTCACCAAAGCGGCCCTGGTTCGATTCCAGGCCCGTGGGATTCGTGGTGGACGAAACGACGGGCTTCCTTTGGGTTCTCCGTCACTCACCATCTTCATTCCATGTATCATCAGTGTCACCGTCTGCGGTGCCTTTTGTAGTAAAAGCGGGCGTTAAACACATTAAAAAATTTCAGCATTATAGAAACAACTGCAACAACATATATCCACAATGGAGCAAACAAGGCTTCCTAAATTGGTATACCAGTACAGACCACCAGGATTTAGAGATATAGGAAGATCCAAGAAAAGGTGGAAAGACATGCTGTGAATTGAAACAGGCGATTTATCTAAACCATGAAGTGTAGAAGAAGAAAAAGAAGATTATGTAACATAACCTAAAAGTCATCAGTAACGCACGGACTTCTAAGCAGAATAAAATAATAAAATAGGCAAACAAATAAGCATTAAAATGATGAAAATAGGCACCGATTTTAGCAAAAACAATTATACTCAAATATGATGATACGAGTAAATAGTTTCACAAAATTCTTACCTTATTGAAGGCCGTTACAGAACATAAGGACATCCTGAAATTTTTCTGTGTAAAACCTCTGTGTCTATCAGTGCAAAATATTTGTATTGTAAAAATGTTCTTTCGATGCCTCATGACGTCATAGGCGCATGAGAAAAGCACTTCAGCTCTTCGGCGAAGTTGTGTTCAAATTGTGTTTCTTCGCTAGGAAGATTTTTAGAATTTTGACTCAGAATTTTGTAATCGGAATTTTTCTGTAGTACCTTACTGAATTTGTCAAACACAATTTTTGCAACAATGTTGCTAAAATTTCGTCAACTTGAGAAAGTGAATGTTCTAAGGAATTACCTCGAGCTTTCAGCTGCTAAAATTTCAAGTATTTTGGAGAAATACAATTCTTGCTGGTGTTTGGAACTCGGGGAATCACCATCCTTTCCATATCATTGCGATATCTCAGGCAAAAACTGACTAATGAGTTGACTCTCTGCCCAATAGCAGCAATTTTTTTTTCTCCTTGCAGTATTGTTTCACAACACCTATATCCTATCATTTCTTTCTTAGGCATTTAGCCGAGAAAATAGTGAATCACTGATAAATCGCGGATAACTAAAATATGCACTTTAAATTTACAGTTTTGGATAAAATGTGTTGGTTTATTTAAGCATCGTAAAATAAGTAAACAAAAACGTATATAAGCATAAACACACACACAGAAACGTATGTTAAAACTGTTCATCCAAGTGCGCCTTACTAATTATAACCTATCTCCTTATCCTTAAATATGTGGAAAAAGTTAAACTTTTGTGTAGAAATCCGGGCTTTAGTCATCAGTAACAGTCACTTTATTCACTCTGTCCTTTATCACTGAATAGTTGATATTTCTTTCTTATTTCTGTCTATCATATAATGTTCTAATATCCTGCTAAAGTAACCAAAAACTCACCTTTCAGAAAATAACACTCGAAAAGCAGATTTCGTAAGGAAAACTTGTCAACATTTCTTATAGCTGCTTGTAACAGTGATACGCTACAACCTAGAGTGAGGCAAGTCATAACTAAAAGATGAAAATATTATCTCCAGCGTCTACTTGTAGCAGATAAAGGAAGTGTCCCATTCCACCTAAAAATTCTGATATGTTGCACTCATATGACTTTCTCTGTTCTTGTACTAACCATTCTTATAAACTCTTATTCCTATATCTTCTTCGTGTTAGTTGGGATAAACATTTGAACAAATTATCTTACTGCTTATATCCTTGTAGGTGCAAGGGGAATATTAGAATAAAGTAGGCTTTGAGCGGTTCTCAAATCTTTTAAAGCATTTGCACCTTAACGTGCACCTTAAAAAAATGAACAACGATGTTCCATTTCACGAAAGTTTTAAGTTTTGCGAAACTCACACAAATAACAAGGAATATCTCCGAAATGGTTCACTCTACTAAAAAAGTTATTCAGACATAAATTATGTGTATTAGCAAAGCCTACATTTTTTGTGGAGCAAGATTTTATCTATCTCTTACGGTTTACCAATTAGTCAAAAGTCCTCCAGAGTAAACAGGACTACATGGGCTATAGCCAGAAAATTCAAAATATACATTGAAATTGTCATAAAAATATCTCAAACATATGACATTTTAATAAAAATCATTAGAGCCATTTTTGAGAGAATCTAAATTTTTTAAAAAATTTCCATTTAAAGGGTAGTTTAGGGTAAAGGAATTTTGTTCAACATCTTCGTGTGGCATGCTTAAAATATGTTAAACTTAAATACGAGCTTTGTTTTTAAGCCAACTTTTCGTTTTTGAGTTCTGTTAAGCGCGCGCGCGCGCACACAGACACACACACACACAGACACAGACACACACACACACACACGCGCGCGCGCGCGGATCTTTTTCTAAAAATGCTTTTTTGGATTCAGAGAGCCTCGAAACATATATTTCCGGTGAAATCGTGACATCGAATTTTTAGGTGGAATACAATATTTCCTCTACATATCAAGTGTAGTAGAAGAAGTAGTAAACGGTGGCCTGTCATGTGAACATAGCATTCAATACACTTCAGTTCATATTGTGTACAGATTTACTGTATTAATTCATTACAATAATTTCAACCGTTTCCTAGAAGCTACAAACCCTGCTGTGGAGGTTAGCGTTTGGCACCGTCTAGACTAGACTAGCTTCTCATTTGTTTTATACAAGTCGAGGAGGAAATCAGTTGCACAGCGGTGTAACGTTTATTTAAATTTGGCAACTTTGGGTAGCAAGAGAAACTAAAACCATTTCCTTGCGTACGTAAACATTAAGCTTGCAATGTAATATAAAACTGCACCGTTTATTTGCATAAACACAGTCCTCTCTCCCTCTCTCCCCTGGAGGAGCAGCAGCTCCATCCCTCATGCATATTTAAATCTTGTGCACGGGAAGTTCCGGAAAATAAGCCTAGTAATTGCCATAAATTAAATTTTTTACAAATGTAAATTGCGTATGAAAGTAAGTAAATACATACAATCAAATTACATTAGCGTTCATTAAGAGTCTTCTTAAAAGAAGAAAAAGAAATATGCAAATGTGGAGCACTCAAATTGGAAGTATTAACAGCGTTGCTGGTTTTGTTTTAAGTTTATGTGTTTATATATAAATATTCTTCAAACATCTGGTTTGTATTTAATAGAACAAATAATATGAAATTTAATAACCAACTATAGAAGACAGTATGGAGTTAAATGGGACATCTCTGTCTCTATCTAGCGCATACAAGTTGCCATTAGCCGCGTCCTTTTCTACCCTCTCGCTGTTGCCAGATTCCTAATAGCATGGTATAAATATTCATTTGTTATAAATTTCAGATTTGATCACATTATCCTATGCAGAATTTTTTTCTCTATCAGGTTATATCCTTTTCAGAGTCATTATACATTTCTATATGCCCAAATTTCTTCAGAAAACGTTTTTTTCAATAGAAGTCCGATATTTGCTGTTTCTACACTCATCACGCACTAACTAACAAACTAACAGCTAGAATGCATCTATATTTTTTTCTTAGGTAGAGTAAACTATAGTGCTACTATCTGCCTACTTTGAATTCTCTATGTTTACCCAGTTAAGTGTTATAATTTTTTAAATTAAATGTTTTCGGAAAATTTTATATATGTGCACTGCAAAAGTTACGCAGTGTGAAACTTTTTTGTTATTGAGTTTACATCAGGGAACCAGCGAGAACAAATGTTGAGGAAGGTTGGAGAAAGTTTTTAAAATAAACCAAAAGGCAGTAACCTCTTTCTTTTATCCAGTAGTGCAAACAAAAGGTATTCATCTATTCAGCGTCAGGCCTGACACAGAAGATAGTATAAGGAGCAGCACTAACATTAGTTCGAAAGAAGCCGTGTGTGTAACTGTGAGCTGTTATTGCGTTATTTGTTTAATATTTTTGTAAATATTTGTAGTTATGGAGGGGGAAGCTAGGAAGAGACGATATGTTGGTAAATTAAGAAGTAAGGAACGCCAAATAATTATGAATGTGTTAGATTATTTTTGAAGCAAAATGTGTGTAGGGCAGTAAAAGAAACAGCTAAGGCTATCGGGTGTTCAGAAGCAGTAGTGTGTATGATTAAAAAGGAAGTAATGAAAGGACCTCTAAGAACGCCATCGAAAAAGAAAGCAAAAACGGCGGAACTACACAAAACGCTAGGTTAACGCAATATGATTGAATAGTGCAAGGTGGAGTGCGGCGAATTGTTCATTCTTTACAGTTTGCAAATATTCAACCCATGCTGAATATAATTTTGTCACGGTTCAACAGTGATGAGACCCTACCAAATTTCTCAAGGGCCGGTCTTAGTCGGTTCTTACATGATTTGGGGTTCGGATATGAAAGAAGGGTAACAAATGCATATTAATAGAAAGAGACAATATCGATATAATCAGATGGCGACATAAATATCTAAAAGACGTAAAAAGGTTTAGGGACCAGGGGAAATCAATTGTTTATACAGACGAGTCATTTGTAAATTTAGGTCATACAGTGACAAAGGCATGCAGGGATACCAAAGTTAAAACTGCCCGTCTCGTCAAGCAGCAATTGAAGGACTAAGTACAGGACTCCGGCCACCTCGGGATCGCGCGCGGAGAAAGATTCGCAACTAGTACATGTTGCAACCTGCGCTCCAGTTAACGTGTACTGTCTTCTAAGGGTGGAACGCGCTTTAGTATATTTCTAGCATAATTGGGACCAGAAAGCTGGCTCATATCAGTGAGAAGATTTAGTTGGTACAGGTAGATGCTGATGTTGAAGATGTAATTCTAACCGTGAGGTAGTATTTTGGTGTAAGCCCTCTGGAATTATTCCAATGGTAAATGCAGAGGCAACAGAAAGCTCCCTGAAATAACCATGTTAAACTATACGCAGCGTAGGCTGACTTCTGTTGGTGTGTGATACATTGAAGGAGGAAGTGATTTTGATCGACATTAGAACGAGAAATAATAATCATACTCGAAAAGTGAATAATTAATAGTAAAACTTTTTGATAGTCATAAACAGGAATTATATCGTCAAAAATAGATTGGGATCAATCGACTGCGGCAAGATTAATAAACAATATTGACTTTTCACAATCATTGACTGTGCCTAGCCAATTTGTTGGCAAAGAAGTCCTCCATATTTAGCAAGAAAATTATAAAAGTACTTCATGAGATGGATAATGATCTTTAAGTGTTAATGAATTGTTCAAGACGTTCATTGAAACAATATTGATTGTTTCATCTATAAAACAGATCCATACTACTCCCTGTGGCAACAATAATAGAATCTTATAGCTCTCAGACATATTAAAAATCCTTACAACGGGGGGGGGGGGGGGGGGGGGGAGGGGGGGCGGAGGTGTACTTTATAAACACAACTGGTAACAAAATGTCTGAGCAATTTTTAAAACAAATTTATTTTTAAAATTCTCTATTATATCTTATCATTTTTATAAAGACAATATTTAACACTCTTTAACCATTCCTTTTTTAAGCTTCTACAATTACCACTTTAGATATATACAAAATTTTATTAAAGAACTTATACTACCAATGGGGAGGGGGTGGGAGAGCTACCCTGTTACCACCACTGGAAACATAAGATGTGAGCAATTTTAAGACAAATTGATTTTAAAATTGCGTATTATATCTTGTCATTTTTATAAAGGTAATATTTAACATTCTTTAACTTGTTTTTTAACGTTTTACATTATAGCGATGAGAGGAAATAGGTACTTCATGACCACCTTGACATTTCATTTTTTTCTCAAAAAGACCAAAATGAAAACTTTGAAACAATTACGCAACTCAATAATAGAAAAACTCATTGACAACTAGTAATGCATTCCATAGTAAGATAATTAAAAGCCACAATTTAAAATTCGCGGAAGATTACATAGGACATTAAAAATACAGCTAGAAAGAAAATGAAATTGAGATTTTAGTTAGTGATGTATCATATGGAAGCGAGGAAAACAAAAAAAGTTAAATTCAAGAAATAGAAATGATATTTCTACGAACAGTAAAGGGATGAACGGAACAAGAACATATCCGAAATGAACAAATAAAAGAACTATAGCATTATGTCAGCTACTAGAAGATTACAGGGTAAAAGGGTAGACCATCTCTTACGCATGCGCAATAGACAAATACTTAAACAAGCTTTAAACTATAAGCTTAGGGGGTACAAATCGATTCGAAGAGCAAAGGAACGATGGAATGAATAAATGTGAGACTGGAATGGGTGAAATCCAAACCATGAGTGAAGAAGAAGAAGAAAACAAGATAGAATTTAAAAAATTACACAAAATAGACATAAAGTACCCTACCGTTGGTGATTAATTACTTGGTCATCAGCGCCCTCTGATCATAACAAAAGCCAGAGACGAAGTACACCAAATTTAGTAAGTAGAGAGCAATTCGATACCAACATTTAATTAATACTCCTATTTTGAGGATCACTGAATTAAAAAAAAATGAAGTTTAGGAAATGTTCCATGCTATGTGTGTGTAAGAGAGAGAGAGAGGGGGGGAGGGTAAGTGTAACTCGAAAACGAAAAGTTGATTAAAAACCAAACTTAAATTGAAGTTCAGCATGTTTCAAGAAAGCAACACAAAGATTTCCAAGAAGATCCATTCCCCCAAGCTTCCTTTTAGATGGAACATTTTTCGCAAATTGTTATTTTCTCAGTAACGATTTTGGTTAAAGTACCGCATGCAAGTATAAGAAATGGTGATTACAAACGAAATATCCCTACATCTTTCATAGTCTTTAATGTCCTTTTCCATTCTGAATGGCTTTTTCATAACTTCTAAACCGTAGGAGATACACAGCATTTTAACATTTTACTACAAAAAATGTGGAGCTCCTTAACGCACGAAATGTATGTCAGATTCTTTTTTGTAACCATTTCAGAGATATTCCTTGTTATTGACTTGAATTTTCAAACACTTATACGAGTTCAGCACACAGATGTTTTAGTACAACAGAAATTTTATGCAATAGTTCTTTATGTAACATGCCTTTACGTCACAATGGAAAGATTATACACGTGTTGCATACAACGTTTTATGCAATTTTAGCATTAAAATATGTATAAATAGTTCATAAGTTTGCTAAGTGAAAAATTAAAATGCATCAGAGATCACAGATGTACAATGACGTAATATAGTTGCTAAGCAGCTGTTGTTTCATTTGTTTCCATGGAAGATTATGATCAAACTATTGAAAACCTGGATTGCATTCCGCCTGAAATTTTGAAGGAAGCCAAGGGTGTTGAGAGTTTATTAATATGTATATGTTTATTAATATGAATAATATGTATATTGTTTTTGGTTTTAAAATAAATTAACGAAGCGATTCTTATGTTTGAATGTTGCTGCACATAAGAGAGTGACCATTTCTGGGTTTCTTACAGACAATTGGGAAAAAAGATTATGTTGTGGTAGTCATTACGTCATTGCTGCCTTGTCATGATAATTACGTCATTCATTTTCTGACACTGGTAATTTCGCACGATTTATGCCGTCATTATAAGCCGTTGTAATGGTATGATTAAATTAAACATAATTTCATTAAAACAGTGGTTTGCAATGTTATATATTTGGCCATCTAACATCAAGTTTAATCAGGATATTAAATATGCTTTATTCGGCTCAGTGCCTGATGAATTTTTGAATGTAATCTTCTGTTTTAGGCAGATTACATTTACGCCATCGTCTTTTGAGTGAGGAGAGGAAAGCAGGCTTAATGCTGCCGAGGTTTCACGTCATACATAATGCTGATACAAATTAGAAACACGGCACAGACAGATAGACAGCGTCCGTACTTTACTTTGCATTCCTGTAATTAAATGTATATTTGTATTATGTTTACTTTGTGCCCATTAGTTTCAAAAGCGAATCTCTTGGGAGATTGCAAACTCGTCCGCTACAAGTCAGATCTGTTTTCCTGTAACACCAGTATAATAATACTAATAACGAATGCCACTATATCACAATATCTTGATACTTATACCAGCGATGTCCAACCCTGTCTCTTTGGAAACGCTTACATAATTAGCGGCTACTAATTACTACACTCTTTTGACATCTTTTTCACTGTTTTAATTCCGGTTTTTGCCTCTCTGTATTGCATATTTATGTATACTTTCCGTTTCACTAGTAACTTTATGTTGACGTTTATATACCGGTTTTGCCATGAATTGTTCTAAGGGCGCTAATGACGATGTAGTTGAGTGCCCTTAAACCTACTTCTCTCTCTGTCTCTCTCTCTCTTCGCCTCCTATACTTGAAATACGGATATTTAATATTTATTGGAGTTTTGGTTTGCTTTAGTTGGTATGTTGTTCACATATTCCCATACACACATGGACATAAAGCACTTTTGCTTTCTCTATTACCTATACCAAGTAAAAGTATTCGATACAAAAACTCGATGTCGAGATTTCACCGGAAATATATGTTTTGAGACCTCCTGAATCCAAAAAAAGCAGTTTTAGAAAAAGGTGTGTGTGTGTGTGTGTGTGTGTGTGTGTGTGTGTGTGTGTGTGTGTGTGTGTGTGTGTGTGTGTGTGTGTGTGTGTCTGTCAGTATGTGGACAGCATAACTCAAAAACGAAAAGTCAGTTAAAAACCAAAGTTGGTATTTAAGTTTAATGTCTTTCAAGGATACAACACGAAGATTTTTAAGAAAATAGCCCCACCCTAAACTACACCTTACATGGAAAATTTTTCAAAAACTTTGATTTTCTTGAAAATGGCTAACGATTTTGATTAAAATGCCATATGTTTGAGATACTTTTATGACAAATGAAATGTAGGTTTTGAATTTTCTGGCTATAGCCTCTGTAGTCGCACTTACTCTGGACTACTTTTGCATAACTGGTAAACCGTTAGAGATAGACCAAATCATAGTATCATTGCTTGAATTTTACTTTTAAGTTTTGGTTTGAATGTTCATGCCTCACTTTCATATGATACATGAATAATTTAAATTTCGTATCCTTTCTAGCTGTATATTTAATGTCCCATAAAATTTGTTGTACTTTTTTGTCTATATTGTGATCTTCCACGTGTGTCACATCACAGTCTAGACATTGGTAGTGTTTTATTTGTTGTACTGTCGTGTAATCTGTCACAATTTTGGTTCTTTTTTTGATATCTACCTTTAAAAGCGACTGTCTTTGTTCTCGTTTTAGAAATTGCCATACTATAACTTTTACAAATGCTGTTAAGTTCGTATACACGTATTTGTACTCTATGCTCATTGTCAAAATTAAAACTACGTAGTCAGCAAATGTCAAATTGCTAAAAGTTCCATTTTGACTTACTCTAATTCCTTTATTTATTAAGAAGCGTGTGTAAAGAAACAATCTGTATGTGAAGGAAGTATTGCAATGTCTGAACAACTCATTTATGACGACTTGTCTGTCCACAAACGTTTCTATGTGGTAGTCAACAATGCTACTAACAAATATCACGCGTCAGTTCGTAGTCGTCAGGGTGTATTTGCTCCGTAACAAATGCCACAAAGAAAATTTACATCTTGTACTAAATTTATTGTATACCGCTGTATTCCATAGAATAGTCGCGATATGACTTAATTGTTAAAGCGACTCTAAATAAATAAAAAAAAAAAAAAAAAAAAAAAATTTACATCGCTCAGTGAACCGGGCTTTGTGGACCAGTGCCTCGCTGATGGATTGCCGATACTGCTTCAGACAGCTTGGAGATACGGCAGCGGTTTTGACGGGGAGATTTCACCTGCTACTGCCGCCCCCGGCACGGCGATGAAGAAAGAATCCACGAGAGACACAGAAAAAATGACAAGGAACGCTTTTGAATAGAAAAGAAATTCAGTCGGTCAGGAAATGGGATTTGTGCTAGCGTTCTTTTGAGTTGAAGCATTTCTCTTGTGCAGCCTGGCAGTTTTTCAAAGGCAGGAAGAAAGCGGAGGGGTGGGGGGAGATCTCGCATCCCTTCGTCTTTTGGGCTTGAGGATAATGCCGGCGATTAGATTAACAGGACAACAGAGTTTGAAGGTATTTTTCACAGTCCAGTTTCTTTTCTTGCTGTTGTTGATCACTGTGACAACTTCAGCGGTGTCTGTCACAGTGCCTCCTTCGAATTAATAGGAAGAGGAATAAATCGCGATAAGGGTTCTCAGCAGCTTACTCGGCTTTTTTCCTCGTAATCCTTCGTATACATCCAATTGCAAGCATCGCTTGAAAAAGCCAGGGGCACAAAGAGTGGAGAATCCAAACAGGATTGACTGAACATCAAACTCAACTTTCATTTTCCACCATCTTCAAAAACCAAAACAAGGAAAGAGATAACATTCCCCCAATAAATTTAATTCTTTTATAGTTTATAAAGGTAGAGAATGGGAACAATATGGAATTTTCTTCTGACGTGAACTGGTGCGTCTAAAAACGTTCTCATCTGTTTGGACAGATCACAGTCAATAAGAGGAGTAAGGGATAAAGATGTTCGCTCCTATACCAAAAATAAGGATAACCGTTCTATAATAATACTCCCGCACAGCCATTTGTTGATACTGAAATTATATATTTAGAAAATTAATATTTAAAATCATGATTACAAATATAATTATTAACAGAAAAATAGACAGGTGCTTAGAGAGAACTTTTTCTAAAAACTTTTTTTTTTGGGGGGTGAAATCTGGTGAAATCTCGACATCGAATTTTTGGGTGGAATACAATACTTGCACTACTTTACTAAAGTAGTAGAGAAAGTAAAAAAAGTATTATTAAATATAGATTAATATTTGAATATATTTACGTACCATGTTCGGCAACATCACAGTTCGTTCTTACTGTCTGGGCAGATCCGTGGTTCAAATCCGGGCTGTATTATATGTCGCTAATAGATTATGTGACTTATATGAATTAGATATTGTTGTGATTTAGCGGGAAAACATGCGAGTCAAATGGAAAATCTAATGTGCTTTATTGGTCAGAACTTACGGACATCGGATCCGCGGTTTAAATCCCGGCAATGGCATCGACTTGTTCAGTCTGAATCTACCTTTGCAGTGAGTATCGTGTCTAGAATTATAAAATGTATTTCCAATTAAAGAGTATACTGCAATTAATAAGACCGCACAAAATACTGAAAGCGATTTTCCCTACATGGTCTCCTTAAAAAATTTGCATAACAAATGAAATGCCAAGTATCTGGGGTTTTTCTATGGATAGCTGAGTGACTATATGTGTATGTGCATTAACGTCAAATAATGCGCATTGTTCGTGTAATTCAATGTTTCAAGGGAACTGGCGGTACTACTTGCAAAGCATGCATGATATGCAACTCGACAATGGAGGGCCTTCAGCTGCTCGTTAAAAATTCAAGGCCATAAAATAGCATTGTTGAACTAGACTAGCATCGCTTTCAGCTGGAAACACTCGACTCAATCCTTTTTTATTCTCAAAACTGCAGCGTTGTCATACAAGCGTCACCGAAATTTCTTTCCCTTTCACGGGAATAAGCGAGTATTCCATTTTTATTAGCATTCGGTCTGCACGGGATATAGCATAAAATATTCATGAAACCTAAATACAAATGGCAGATATCGTTATGAATTGTTAATCGATCCGCTCTCTGCTGGACTGAAATGTGAAAGCTTTAAAAAAATTGGCAGCGGAAGTGAGGGAAAACATTAACAGTGATGTTCGTGTCAGTCATGACATCATCGCTGACAATGAAAGGGAGACGTTGACGACATTCAACTACTATCGACAAAATGGGCCAATATCGATCTCATTTCAATGCTGGTCTTTTGGTCGGGCTATAATCTGAGTGAATGGCATTTAACGCCACGTTTACACGAACGACAGTTTAGGGGCAATAGTTGACTATAGCCGTGTAAATGATTGTTGAGGAACTGACTCGGGAAGTCATGGTTAAAGCCACGTTCCCTGCAGCAGGAACACCTACCTTACGAAGTGAATTACAGAAATCCATTCATACGACTTTTTCTACTCACTCTAAGTTATTCTTACATAAGTTTAACCTTCTGTGTGTTATTAAAGACATAACGCACTGAAAATGTCATTTGCTGAAGTTTACAGCCAATATAATTAATATGATAGGCTAATTATGATAATTATAAATATGCATCAATACAAGGCCTTTCATTTTTCTTATTCTAGCAGTATTTTATCAACCATAGTTGTCTATTGGTTACAATTTTTGTGTATATTTTATGTGTCACATTTAATAATGTAAATGTGAACAACTTAAATAAGAAATCAAGGAAAGAAACGCCAGTAAAATTCTATAAGACAATGACTGTACCAACTGTTCTATATGGACCTTAAAGAAAAGTGATATTAATACGAGTAGAATTCAGTCACCGGAAATGAAGTTTCTCAGAAGAGTGAAAATATGTTGTTGTTGTTGTTGTTAGCTAATGCTGGATTTCTGACAATGAAGTCATTAATCCTCTTGCTCTCCAATATTTTTCACTGATGATATTGAAGAGAGCAATAGCAGCAATAGTAACCGCTTTTTAGAGAGCACCATATTTTTATGTTTTGGCGGTCACATCGCTCTCTCACAACCCCCAGAATGTCTGGAGGTCCACACCTGTCGTTGGTTTACGGGTCTCACCGACTTGACCGGGAGAATTATCAAAATAAATTCACCGACCATATCCTCTGATTACCAATCAGAGGACGTATACATGCCATGACAGGTCAGAATGTTAGGGGTTAAGATTTTACAGAGAAATTAGAGAAATGGAGAGGTTGGAAAAATAAAGACTCCCTAGTCCTCGGGAACCCTAATAGCATCGGGGTCAGAAGAGAACAAGAGATGACCAAGGTAAGGTCAGATAGAAAAGTTACAGTGAGGAGCAGAACACCAGTAAATGGAAGTGATGTTCTGCTCAGCTTAGGTACCTTGTGGTCACTATTCATATATTCCCTAGACGGAGACCCCTGAGGGAAGAGTGAAAATATATAAGATTGGATGGATACAGAAATAATGATATAAGGAATTAATTAAACCTGCTCCTAATTATGGACAAAATAAAGGAACACAGAATTTGTGGTCGAACCATTTAAGAAGAATGAACAAAGAATGGCTACCAAAATAATTATGGATTGTAAGCCACAACGGAGAAGAGATTTCGGTCAACCAAGAGCAAGGTGGAAATTTGCCACTGTATACCTCATTAAAAATGTGAAGGCAGTTTTTAAAAATCTAATATGTTGCACTTATGCCACCTTCTCTACTCTTTTATTAAATATTCTTACGAACTCTTATTCTTAGTTCTTCGTATTAGCTGAGATAAACATTTGCAGAAATTATCTTATTGCTTATTTCCCTGTAGGTGCAAGAGGAATATGGGATTACAGTAGGCTTTGAGCGATAGTCATATGAAAGCTTTGAGATTCCGTTCTCTTTGCACGGCTAAGATATAAAAAATGAACGAGGAAGTTGTGTTTGGGGAAGGTTTGTTTTCCGAAACTGACACAAATAACAAGGAATACTTCCGAAATGGAAGATATGGGCATAAGTTGTGTGTTTTAGCAAGATCTACATTTTTTGTAAAGTAAGATTTAGTCTATCTCTTACGGTTTACGAGTTATTCAAAAGTCATCCAGGACTACATAGGCTATAGTCAGAAAATTCAGATATACATTTCATTTGTCATAAAAATATCTTAAGCATGTCATTTTAATCAAACTCGTTAGAGCAATTTTAGAGAAAATAAAAATTTTCGAAAAATTTTCCATGTAAAGGATAGTTTAGGGTCGAGTAATTTTCTTCAAAATCGTCGTGTAGTATCCTTGAAAGACATTAAACTTAAATACCAAATTTGGTTTTTAACCGACTTTTCGTTTTTGAGTTGTGCTGTCCACAGACTGACACACAGATACACACACATACACACACGTACTTTTGTTTTTACTCAGGGAGCCTCAAAACATATTTCCACCATTTGAATTACATCAGAGAACACAATAGATAAACTGAAGAACTTACTTCGCTTACTGCAAAGTTTTGTTAAATACTACGATTATGCGTCTTTCCAAAAGTTTACATCCTCGTAAGTATTCTGGAAGTGAATTAAATCATTCTTTTTGTTGAATAAAATCCCTTCTTGGTCCTCTAGGAATATTTTGCCGCAAACTTTCACGTTAAATAGAGAATGTCGCATTACGTTATTACTGTAAATTGGCACATGCTTAGCACGTACGTATTTTTAGCGTTTACGGTATCTCCAAGTAGGCTGTGCAAAAATCTCTAATCAGAGAGAGTAGCAAGACGTGCTCGACAGTACAAGGGGGTGGAGAGAAGGGGGAGAAGGAAGGACTCGGAAAAAAAAAAAAAAAAAGAAAACCATATACCTACTATGGTGAAAATAAATACATTGAAGTCTACGAGTCCCCAAACTTACAAGTGGGACATTTTCAACACAGCGTATAAATATACGCACTTACAAAATCAGACTGAAAATGGCCTTAAATGGAAAATGGTTACAAACAGAACATGGTTCATCACAGATAGTGTGTTGCCAACCAAAAAACACAGAGTAACGAAAAACTACAGCAGTCTTATCCTATCACTATTATTTATCACCATTTCGTCTTTTTACCGTTAATATTTAGAACGCACTTACACTGCACTTCATTTTGGGGAAAAAAAAAAAAAAGTTTTTTTTTAATACCGATTCCTCCTAATTTTGTGATATATAAGACCAAAGAAATATATAATGAAACAATATCTATAAACGTCTTTCTCTATTAACTTGAGACAATTGGATACATAATATTTGCTTTGAAAATACTAAGCAACGGGGCTAAAACGTGGCAGAGATATATTTAACAGATACGGGTAACCTTAAAACCAGTTGATCAAGTTGACCGCTGCCGGGGATTGATGCCGATAGCTGCAGAATATGAGCCACAAAAGTGCCTCTGCCTGAACTATCTTACCCAGTCTCAACCCCCAGTGACACATAAGTTCTCCATAGAAACACACCCACTAACATTTTAGTCTGCATTAAAATGTAATTATAATATATTGATGGTAGAGGTATTTATACTGACACTGGCCGACCGCGTCGGCGTACATCAAAGAAAGCTCGGGGTCGGGCTACCTAGCACGTGTTTGTGAACACCTGACAACAATCAGAGTGGCACGTCAAACGGTTTTCGAAATTATTCGAGAGGCGTCCGGTGGCCGGCACGGAGAGCCCAGTCGTCGCACCAGGCAGTTTTTGTGGTCAGTCAATTCTTAGCTTGTGTGTGTGTGTGTGTGTGTGTGTGTCTGTGTGTGTGTGTCTGTGTGTGTGTGTGTGTGTGTGTGTGTGTGTGTGTGTGTGTGTGTGTGTGTGTGTGTGTGTTTTTGTCCGTGCGTCCGTTCGTCCTGAGGAAACCGGCGCGTCGTGAAGGAAGATAGCGAGGCAGTTAATCAGTGTTGAGTGATTGTGACTTAGTTTTTGTGGGACAAACATAAAACTGAAAGATAAAACTGTATGTTAAAGTAACTAAAGTGCGTTCCACCCTTAGAAGACAGTACACGTTAAATGGAGCGCAGTGTTGCAACATGTACTAGTTGCGAATCTTTCTCCACGAGCGACTCGAGGTGACCAGAGCCCTGCACTTAGTCCTTCAATTGCTGCTTGACGAGACGGGCACTTTTAACTTTGGTATCCCTCCATGCCTTTGTTACTGTATGACCTAAATTTACAAATGACTCGTCTGTATAAACAACTGATTTCCCCTGGTCCCTAAACCTTTTTACGTCTTTTAGATATTTCCAGCTGATGATATCGATATCGTCTCTTTCTATTAATATGCACTTCTTACCCCTTCTTTCATATTCGGACCCCAAATCATGTAAGAACCGACTAAGAGTGGCCCTAGTGACAAAATTATATTCAGCATGGGTGGAATATTTGCAAACAGTAAAGAATGAACAATTCGCCGCACTCCACCTCGCACTATTCAATCATATTGCGTTAACCTAGCGTTTTGTGTAGTCCCGCCCTTTTTGCTTTCTTTTTCGATGGCGTTCTTAGAGGTCCTTTCATTACTTCCTTTTTAATCCTATACACTACTGCTTCTGAACACTCAATAGCCTTAGCTGTTTCTTTTACCGCCTTACACGCATTTTGCTTCAAAAATAATCTAACACATTCATAATTATTTGGCGTTCCTTACTTCTTAATTTACCAACATATCGTCTCTTCCTAGCTTTCCCCTCCATAACTACAAATATGTACAAAAATATTAAACAAATAACGCAATAACAGCTCACAGTTACACACACGGCTTCTTTCGAACTAATGTTAATACTGCTCCTTATACTATCTTTTGTGTTAGGCCTGGCGCGAGAATACGCTGAATAGATGAATACCTTTTGTTTGCCTTACTGGATAAAACAAAGAGGTTACTGCCTTTTGGTTTATTTTAAAAACCTTCTCCAACCTTCCTCAACATTTGTTCTCGCTGATGTTCTGATGTAAACTCAATAACACAAAGTTTCACACTGCGTAACTTTTGCAGTGCACAGATATAAAATTTTCCGAAAACATTTAATTTAAAAAATTATAACACTTAACTGGGTAAACATAGAGAATTCAAAGTAGGCAGGTAGGAGCACTATAGTTTACTCTACCTAAGAAAAAAATATAGACGAATTCTAGCAGTCAGTTTGTTAGTTAGCGCGTGATGAGTGTAGAAACAGCAAATATCGGACTTCTATTGAAAAAAACGTTTTCTGAAGAAATTTGGGCCTATAGAAATGTATAATGACTCTGAAAAGGATATAACCTGATAGAGAAAAAAATTCTGCGTAGGATAATATGTTCAAACCTGAAATTTATAACAAATGAATATTTATACCATGCTATTAGTAATCTGGCAACAGCGCAAGGGTAGAAAAGGACGCGGCTATTGGCAACTTGTATGCGCTAGATAGAGACAGAGATGTCCCATTTAACTCCATACTGTCTTCTAAGAGTGGAACACCATATAAAAGAAAACGGTTGTGAGTTGTAATATCAGGAAGGAGTGTTGACTGTATTAACATCAGTAAAACGGAACTGTGTATTTATATAAAAATTTTAAGGAGAATAAAATGAACAAAAAAGGGAGTAATTGATTTGGACTTATGTAATATTGTCACAATACTATATGGTATAATAAAAGCGGCAATGCTGCAATGGTGTGACTGCAGCTAAGAAGCACGTTGGTTAAGAATCTTGCATGTGAAGAATATTTAAATGTGATGGAGAAAGGGGAAAAGATGTAATCCTATTACTGTGGACTTTGAGAGGCCTCTAATCTAGATTAAAATGTCTCCAGGTTCTTTTCCATTATCCGCTTGCTTGCTCACATGTCGCAGTACTTAAGGGGCTACTTATGCAACCTGTAGCATCCCTAAGGGATATAAAGTAAATTCTCTTTCAGGATATCAGGTGATACAGCATTATTTTTTCAATGCTTTAACTTACTGTATGGGAATCATTCATGTTCCCAGCATTCTCCAAGTGTCTGTTCGCATTTAAAATGTTAAAGGTAACAGAAGACAGCCCAGTATATGGCTACATATTAAATAATTCATGAGAGGATTAAAAGCCTTGTCTTGCAGTATTAAATCTGCTAAATTCATAACCTATTATCGCACCAACAATTTAACATGTTAAACTGTAATTTTCACAGTATATAGATTATGCCTTCCCAGTTCAAAAAGGCAATTCGAGGAATTCCACTTATGACACCACTGTGATAGAATGAGAAAATCAGCCCAAATATTTCTCTATCACTTTATTTTCTTCTAACTTTTGAACAATAATACAGACTCATGTCTGTAACTCTCCCCTCTACTGTTTCCTCACCTCCTCATATAGCGAGCATGACGTAACATGGACATTTCTCGACTTCCACAAACACGCCGGCCGCCGGATGCACCACAAAGGTTCTTACAATCCCTTGGTACGCGCCGCGCTAATGGTTGTTAGTCAGGCATACGCAAGTAGTTCATAAAATAACACTTAATTTACAGTGTGTGACTTTCTATCTGCTTTAGTTTAATTCAAAGAAGTCTTTGCACAAACAGCTATATTACGTATTAAGTGAATAGCGACAGTCAAATGTTTAAGAACTGCACGCTATATACTGACCTTAAAATACGACGATCACTATATGTAATGGCGAAAAACAATTAAAAATATACACAACTTTCAAATAAAGAGAGCTCTTGAACAATTAAAACCCATTCATAATGGATATATCGGAAATGGCTTACGGCGCGTATGAATTTTATTCCAAATAAACTATGTATTTCACATTTATCTACATATTTTTGTAATAACTGTTCTCTATCGCATTACATTTATCGTTTTTATAAGATTATGTGTAAAAGGTCAAGCGGAATGCAACCCATGTTTTCAATAGTTCCACCATTAACTTCTATTTTCCTCTATAAATGTTGAAACAAATGAAACATCTGCTTAGCAACGTATTACGTCACACAAGTGTGATGTCTGATAACCTATAACCTCTTATTTAGCAAATTTATCAAGCATTTTGTAGGTATTTTAATGCTAGAATTGCATAAAACGTGTGTAACAGGTGTATAATTTTTGACACTCGTAAAAATTATGGTATATTCGTTCCACAATCAGTCAGATTGTACTCTAGTTACACAAATAATATTATAACATTGCTTAAATGCGAGGTTTAGAAATTTCACCCACGGGCATCCTTAACCCTAGCAATACCAAGTCTTATTACAGAACTTATGGTACCTTATGACCACTACTAGTAACAAAATGTCTAAGTAAGTTTAAAAAAATATTTTAAAATTTGGTATTACATCTTGTCATGTTTCTAAAGCTAAAATTTAACATTGCTTAAATATTCACTTTTGCATAAAATCACATTATACCGTCAGGGTAGTACTTTATGACCACATTTATATTTCATTGTTTGTCAAAAGGACCAACAATCAAAACTTTCAAACAATTATGCAATACAACAGTAGAAACATTGATTTATAACAACTTAACTGCATGTCATTAATCAAAAAAGTTATTTTAAAAAATTACACAGGCTGGGCATAGAATTCTCGCCCATTGCATTGTTAATCTGTAAATTGCATCTCAACTGTACCCATTTCTACTACGTTATCTCACAAATGAAGAAATAGTTTAAAGTTGACACTGTGACAGCAAGACATAATGGCGAGACCCTGGTATCCGCCACTGTGCCGGGGATTAACCTGTTTCGTGACCCACCCTACTTTGTCTGTGGAGATAAACTTGTCTCGAGAAAGTGACGATAGGGTCTTGAAGTGGCATTTCGTTCAGCTAGAAGCGAAGATAAGAAAACTTCATCTATATTTTACCTTTGTGAACACCGCGTCAGTCTTGAACTCGTATGGCGTCTTTCAACAGTTTTTTTCAGATGTTTATGTTATAAATAAATTACTAATTTTGAAGTTAGGAGTATAACAGCAGGAGAGCCTCTAATTTTTTTTTTTTCCCATGACGAGTGAAAACCTCGGAAAAAAAACCTTATCCGAATAATGCACCCTAACAAGATTCGAACTCGGGATCTTTTGAATATGAGATAGACCGCTACCATCACACCACAGAGGCAGGCTACAGAAGAGCTGCAGGAACATAATTAAAATATGACTTTAGACAAGCCGAGGAAAAGCAGGTGCTTTTAATGACAGTTCATATTTATTAAAGGGAGAAAATTATGTCACCGATTGGTATAACATTATAATGTTCCAGGGCTTCTAACTTTCTATTTCCTGACAGACGTGAAGATTCTTTGTCCAAGAGGCTTGTATTATTTATGTAACAGTGGATAATTTAAGTGATCTAATTATGCATCTGAAGAACCATGTAAAATTCTACAAGTAGTGGAGGAATAACATTAGAATTATTCCGAAAAAGTCAAAAAATAGTACGAAATACCACAAAAATAGTATGAGTGAGTGAGAGAGTGAGAGGGCGGCTGAATGAGAGTGAGAGGGTAGTGAGAGGGTGCGTGAGAGCGAGAGTGGGTGAGTGAGCGAGAGTGAGTGAGTGAGTCAGGAGTGAGCTTTAACCGCCTGTCGACAGCTAGATCCTTCAGGCGCGAGTTGTGAAGATTATTTATGCGAGAGCCTTGCATTGTTGATGTAAAGGCGCATAATTTGAATGATCTAATTACGAATCTGAAGAACCAAATGAAATTTTGGAAGCAGCGGAAGAGTAGAATTACAATTGCTTCCAAAAAGTCAAAGAAACAGTACCAAATAGTATAAAAATGTATCCCTTCGATTGTGCAAGGTAACAAATCTATTAGCAGATCTTGAAGATAATGCCACAGCATGATGATTTAAATTGTAGACAAATAGCTCTGATCAAAGTTTACCTTAATGTCAAGGATAACAGGGGAATTAGTAAACTGTTTAAAATAGTAGCATTCTTGAAACAATATTGAAGTTTACAGCAGCATTATTCTCGTAGCCTTCTTTATGCATCATGTTTTTGTTCCTTTTTTAACTCACAATGTTGTCGGCACTGATGCTAGAAGGAAACAAGTGACCATCACAGCCGCGCTGATCATTACAGATACATATAGATAAGAATACTCGAATTCATAATCCATAATTTGAATATAAATTTTTATGACTGTTGTAAGCAATACTTACTATTGTATACAGCAATTAAAACATCCAATAACTGAGCAAGAATTATTTTATGAAAAAAAAAGTTTAAATAAAGATAGTTATCAGCTTAATGATGGAAATCAGAATATAAAAAATACACAAAGCTTCCGTTTAAATATCTTATATTGGCCACTCCGCACTCCATTAGCCACATATTTGCTTCAGTTACACTGGAACTCTTGTCACTTGTTTTTCAAATTTTTTTCTAGTCACTTCATGTGGGTCACCCTGTACAAGACGATACACATCACAATTTCGAATTCTTGCAGTTAAAGGGCATGATTGCTCCCCTAAAACCAAACAAAGATTACGCAGGTTTCACCCCTATTCTCAATGTATACTGACATTATACTGAAGCCTTATTTGGATCTGAAATGAATCCTGTGATACAGAATACGAGTCAGCCTGTGTGGCCACGTGAGACAGGTTAGATTTCCGGACTGAGCGTTTCCGGCTTGGGTGACATTCTGCGTGATAGGGGTGCAATACCAGCCATGATTGTGGGATTTCTCCCTTATACTGCAACGTTTACCAACAGCATGTATCGCTTCTACCAACTATTCCTGCGAAGGCTTATTTCTTTCTCTACAAAGTGTACAAAATTTTGATGTCGAGATGTCACCGGAATTATATTTTTTGATGCCTCTTGAATTAAAAAAAAAAAAAAAAAAAAAAAAAAAACATTTTTAGAAAAAGGTCCGTGTGTGTACGCACGCGCGCCAGTGAACAGCACAACACAATAACAAAAAATCGGGTAAAAACCTAAGTTGGTATTTAATCTCAACATTTTACAAGGATGCAACACGAAGATTTTGAGGAGAATTCCTCTATCCTAAAGTATCCTCTACGTGGAAAATTTTTCGTAAATGGCTCAACCATTTGATTCCATATCTTCAAGATATTTTTATGGCGAATGAAATGTATATTCTAAATTTTCTGGCTCTAGCCCATGTAGTCCTGTTTACTCTTGACCACTTTTACGTAACTGGTAAACCGTAACAGATACGCACAATCTTCCTATACAAAAATGTTGATATCGTTAAAACAAATGTTATGTCTATATGCATTTTTAATCGGGTATATTCCTTGTTATTTGTCTGAATTTTGCAATATTTAAATTTTCTCAAATGGAAGCTCGTTATTCACTTTTTTATCTCTTGGCCGTGGAAAGAACGGAATTTCTAAGCTTTAAAAGATTCGACTGTCGCTCAAATCCTACTAGATTCCCATATTCTCCTTACACAAACAAAAAAGTCAGTAATAAGATAAATTCTGCAAATGTTTATCTCTGCTAATATAAAGAAGATATAGTAATAAGGGTTTGTAAGAATAGTTAGTACAACAGTAGAGAAGGTCATGTGAAAGCAACACATCAGATTTTTTGTAGCTCCTTCATGTTAGAATAAACATTTGAAGAAATATTTGATTACATAATTATATTTCATATAAGTACATGAAAACCAACGCACACGCAGAATTATCACTATTGGTGTCATCCTTTCAAAACACAACCCACGCATACCCCGGGAGAGAAATCTCATAGCTTTATCGGCGGCAAAGGACTGATTCAAAGTGACTTTGAGGCATTATTAGGCGGCATGAAGCATTGTTACTTCTAGCGGTATTAACAACGTGTGACCGACAAAATACTACGTAATCCTGTCCCAAAAGTCATACCAACGTGAAACAAAATAAATAATTGCTTCAAGGGAGATTTTCTTGGCCTCAAACATCAAATTTGGTATGCATTGGGTTTTGTTTTGAGGTCAAGCTATGCAAACGCACACGCACGCACACACACACGCACGCACACACACACACACACACACACACACACACACACACACACACACTCGGTAGAAACTATATATCAATATTTCGATGGAATGCGAAGTAGAAAAAATAGAAGTATACGCATAACGGTAATTATTGTAGAAGGGTTAAAAGTAATATTTCATCCTGCGCACAACATATAGGTGGTTTTTTGCTCTATTTGTATTATGGCTTTTCCATTTTAACAATTGCTCATCGGTAATGATAGTCACTCATTTTACTGTTTGTTTACTAGCTTTGGGTTTATTTACCTTGAATTTTTCTTTACAAACATTAAAGTCACCCACACATTTATTCTGTCACTCAAATTTCCAGACTCCAGGGGGGAGGATAAACAATCATGGGTGAACAAAAATTTCGTCCCCTAGCCGAGAATCAAACCCGGGACTTCTGGATTTACAAGTTAGCGTCAGACCACTGACATAATCCAAAATAGTTTTGAATATGGGTGCCAAAGTATTTTTATGCAGACGCCAATTATTACAGACTAAATTGTAGACATCAATGAGATTCTTTTTACCTGCTTCGCAGGTTCTGAAAGCAAAAAGCTCTGTACATAAAGAAGACTGCGAGAGCAAAACACCGGTGGAAAAAGGGTAACAAAAAATGTAATTAACAGCAAACAACTTTAATTAACATGAAACTGGTCTTTTGAATAAACAGAAATGTTGATTTTAAATTTATTATAATTTAAAATGGTAATCTCTTGAGGGAACGAAAATAGGAACAGCATTAATTACTTTAAATGTTCTAACATTAATTCTTATTATAATTAGTCTGAGATTTCTTAAGTTGCATCCTTGAAGAAACCTGTTATAAGCTATGTTGCACTGTTTCCTTGCCTTATTGGTAGCAATGCTAATTTTACCCTCTCGGGTGCTTGTAAAATTTCGGATGGTTCTTCAGATTGCGTAATTAGTACACTTAAATTATTACCCGACATTACATCAAGAATAGGAGCCTCTTGGATTACAATTTTCAATGTACAGAAAATTTGGTAACCCTGTAGTGTTATAATATTATTAACTGTATCAAATTTTTCTGCTGCTTCCGAGCTGGCTTTCATAAGGCACAAGACAACGAAAAATCTACGTGTATTTTTATTTTTGTTAGACGAAACTTTTGTACTGTGCAGTCAAAAGACATACAGCATGTGATCAGGTTTTTAAGGTGATTCCAAAATCCATTCAAAATTAACTGCCAAGTTCTGTTGCAAACTTGTGAAGTTAGGCTGGAAAAAATTAGCATTGTGATGCCGGGCTCGGCGTAGGACAAAGGACCGTCGGGGCGGCGCTGCTTCGTGCCATATGACTGGCCGGCGAGCGGGCAATTGTTTGTATGTAACTAACAATAATGAAGCGGCAACACGAAAGGGGCTTTCTCCAGAACTTTCGAGGAAGATCTGATCATGTGATCACCGGTGTGTATGTGGAAGTCAGGAAAGTCCATGTGACGTCATCTTCTCTATATATGGAGGCGAGAAAACAGTAGAGTTACTTACAGTCATATACATAAGTCGATCAGTGTGTCAGTGAGTGTTGGACAGCTGTGTGTGTGTGTGTGTGTGTGTGTGTGTGTGTGTGTGTGTGTGTGTGTGTCGTCGCGCCGCAGAGTTTTAATGAGCGTCGAGAGATTGCACCGTCCTAATTAATGTGTGAGAGACAGACAAAATGAATAAAGGCACTGAAAGGACTGAGGCAAGGTTACGAGAAGTAGAAGTTGTGAGTTATGATAGCATGAAAGACTGTAGACTGTATTTATGACGAGAACAAAACTTTGCATTTGCGATGAAACTTTAGAAGACAAACTGATAGAAAAGTAACCAGACGGATTTTGTCCTTTTGTCTATTATAGCACATTGGTACATTATTGCACGAGTCGCCACTGCTTTTAACTAACAATCTACTGCTCTCAAATAGTATGATATGACGGGTTGAATCTATTCATATTTCCGCGGAATTACTCTTTTTATTCACATCTGCAGTTATTTCACGTGTTTAAACACAACATTGTGTGAATAATTCGACGGTGCTAGCCAATATTTATTGACGTATTTCTCTGTACCATTTGCATGAAGGTAAATATTTTTCTTTGAGCATGTTTTTTTCATTCAGCTTTTCCCGTTTGGCACAACAGATACTGGAGTTTGTTACCATTCATACAAAATACAATATTGAAGTATAAAATAATACTCCCGATGCAGTTAGGTATAGCTCAGCAAAATCCAACGTTTATGAAAGAGGTGAGGTTGTATTTACCTACTTCCACTTTGTGGGCTGTGCCACTCTTCAGTACTCAGACGTGTATTGTGTTACAGTGGCGGTTATACGTACGTTGTGTTTGATTTATGAAATCACTTTCAAATCTTATACAATAACTTCTTTGCTACTGCTTACTTTTAAGAAGTCTATCAATATTTGGTGAGAAAGTCGAAGTTAGAAGATACACCAAGTGATCGTCGCCACTTGGTTCATGCAAGTGTGTTTCTGGACATTAGATGATGGAATCCGTGGACTACTAATCCCGTAATGACGTATCGCATTTCGAAATTTGCCTTTGTCCATGTTGTGTCTATCAGGCTCCTGTGCCATAGAAATTTAATTGCACTCGTCTTTTCCAGTCAGTGTTGGCAGCAGCTTTGCTGATACGCGGGGTTGATCTGAGATTTTCAACCAGGAAGGTTTACTTCGTCAGGAGACATACGAGTCTTGACCGTGTCATTTTTTATTAATATCTCTACTGCGTATAGCAAAGTAGAGGAAGTATCGTATTCCACCCAAAAATTCGATGTCTAGTTTTCACCGGAATTATGTTTTCAAGTCCCCTGAATCAACAAAAAAAAAAGTATTTTTATAAAAACATCCGTGTGTGTGTCTGTGACCGTCAGTCTGTGGACAGCATAACTCAAAAACGAACAGTAGATTAAAAACCAAAGTTGGCAATTAAGTTTTGTCTTTCAAGGATACGACACGAAGATTTTGAACAAAATTCCTTCATCCTAAACTACTCTTTACATTGGAAAATGTTTCCAAAATTTTGATTTCTTGAAAGCTTAAAAAGATTTGACTGTCGCCCAAACCCATGTTCTCGTTGTACGTGCAAGAAAACGACCAATAAGATAATTTGTACAAATGTTTATCTCAACTAACACGAAGAAGATACAGGAAAAAGAGTTTGTAATAATGATTAGTACAAGAGTAGAGAAAGTCATGTGAGTGCAACAGATCAGATTGGTTGTACATTATTGCTTGGGTTGCCTTCTCTGGGAAGAATTTTGTACAGCATTTTGCGCTTGTTTGCAGCGTGGTGCCTAAAGATTTGAAGTCTGACACTATCTACAGTTTTATAAAGTATCTCTGCTAATATGGGGCTTTCCCTCTGTTCCTAAAGATCATGGTGTCTGTTGATGGGTGCTATGCTATGGTGGAAATTAAATCGTGGTAAAAGAGGAACAATTCCAGTAATCACCTAATAACCAGGAAACCCTACAAAAAAACCCAACGTCAGAGTGTGGTGGTCGAAGCAGGAATCGAACCAGGTACTTCCCAGATGTGAGCCCCACACATTAGCCCGGAGCTAACCTACATTCTTGTATGGGAGCACGTCCAACGGACATTGACCGACAATTATGGATTTGTTTAATGATGAAGCTATGCTTCGACAAGTAACCAACAGCAAACATTTCCAGGTATATGGAATATCCAATAAGCGTTTGTCAACAATATATGGTTTCCATATCGTCGCTTCTATTTGCATCTGCGGAGAGGCAGCAGTCCTAACATATAACGAGTTTTATGCACCTTTGTGCTTCTATCAAAATTAAAAATCTAATGTGCAACGCACACATCGATTTTCTGTACTCATTAAAAATTTACATATCTATTATACAAATGATATAACAATAATGCTTCAATTTAAATTACATTATTCATGAATAATACCTATAAATTATACAACATTCAGCTATTTATATTTCTGTCCGGTTTTGTTGGTGATGTGAAAGAAAGGAAAAAGAGAAAAAGAATCTTCGAAGTGTTCCAGCAGATCATGCACTCCAATATGCTAGGCGTAAAGCTATAATATGGAATAACATCTTATACTTCGAATAAAATTATTGCCACAGATTGTATATTACAACGAATTCTACATTTTGTTTTCCAGGAAATGCTTGTCTAACTTTTGCAGTTTTCTAGCGATGAAAATTACGCCGAAAATTCAGAAAATAAAAGAAAATTCAGAGTGTGTATTTGTGGTACTAAAATATTAAACTTGCACAATCTGAAGAAAGTAATTATTGCATTCTCTAGATTTTTCTTCCTGTAAATAGATGAATACAACGTTTCCATTTCTAAGCCCTCTATTCAAATGCAAAATACAGGAGGATTGGAAGTCGTTTTTCGTTTGTTATATATAGCTACGGTTAAAGAGAAGAATTACAACCTTTTATATTCATATTTTACTCCAAAAGCCAGGGAATTAATCTAAACGAGTGCCGACTACCTAATCTGAGATTTTCTGACGACGTGGCTCTGTTTGCGAAATCACTACAAGAATTACAGTGTTGTGCGAAGACACAAAACAGCAGGTCTAAAAATGAACATGCTTAAAACGAGGTTATGTCAAATGGACCAACAACCCCAGTTTCAGTAGATGGACTACAACTTCACCGCGTGGAGGAATATATCATCTTGGACAAACAAATCTCGGAAACAAATACAAGTACCTCCCCGTTCTAGTTTCAGGAAACTCCTAGATTCTTCGGTAGTAACAATGAAGAGGTTTATATCATCTTTGAGTAGGTGTAATGAAATTATGTTCCGCTTCATACACAAGGCGCTGAAGGTTTTCTGCACTTTACCCATAATTACAGCAACACCAGAACGTTCATTCTCAACATTACGTATCTAAAAACCTATTTGAGGAGCACTATGGGAGCAAACAGAGTGAAAGAACTAACGCTAATGTCTATACATAAACATTTGGAAATTAAAACTTAAGAAGTACTGGATAAAATTTGTAAATAGCTTCATCGGCTTCTTCGTTAAATGCAATTGTATAAGAATTTCACATGTCCAGATCTGTTGCACCAATTATAAAAGAAAATTACGTAGCACAAGAAAGCCAATGTTCAACCAACTTCTGAAATCGTCATATGCCCCATTAGTTTCATAACTACATATATTTCTACTGCGAGGTATCTGAAAATTCCACGACACCCTCCTCCCTGGATGTGATGACGTATCTGTCCATTGTAACTGAAGGCGTTATCGACACTGTCCAACACTGACGTCACCCTTCTCCCACCTCACTGGTCACATCTTGCACTTTGCGACATTCTTCTCTTCCTGCAAAGAAAGCCTGTCAAGTTATGTAGGGAAAAAGTGAAATATTTTAAATTTTCAAATATGAACCTTCGCTGAAGCTTCGATGGAGCATAAAAACCTTTATGTCATTTCAAACTTAAATTGAATGATAATTTTGGACGCCTCTTACTCAATCGGAGGAATCAAATTGAGTCAACATATTTACCTAAGAGAATAAGTGATTTTTACTGGGAGAAACTGAGGCAAACAATTGCTTAATTAGGTAAATATGAGTGGGAGCATTTTCCTGAGCAAACTTCATTAGAAACACAAGTTTTATCTCTTAATATCAGATCAGCTCTGCTGCGCAGCGTTTCGAATGGAAACTGTCTATCCAAGTGCGTACTATAAAACTGAAGCACCTTTAATTTACACCTCAGATAAAAGAACTTCAACCAAAAAATTGGTCGTCACAAAATGAGCTAACTTATCACTTGTGAGAAACAGGGCAGTATTGTTGCAGAGGTTTACGAACTATTTTAAACATGTTAAATGGTTGTAAAGTTGTGATTGTAAGGAAACTTAGGAGGATTTAGGCTCTTAAGGGCACAGTTGTCTATTCTGCTTCTAAAAACCTGCAGGACGAAGACCGGCACAAATGACTTAGTCGTCGACGGGCCCTTAAACTCTACTCACTCACTCACTCACTCCAGGAAGAAGAGGTGAACGAAGAACCCAGAGAGCAATCAGATCCGGGACGACACACTCCGGATATAGATGGAGTCACTAACACCTCTAGAAATTACATCCTGGCCCCACAGGCCTTCCACTCTCCTTTGTATCTATATGATAGGAAATTGGAGACAGGACAATTGGCAGCAATCCTCCCAGCATTCGCCTAACAAACACGGAAAACCGCGATAAAATAAAGTCAACAACGCCGCAATTGAATCCGGGACGTCCTAATGCAACCATCACTTGTTACCATGGAGATATCTCTCTGCTGTAATGCTCAGATTTCATCAAAAGCGAGTCTTCGTAAGGGAATGTTTTGTTCTTTCTTTCTTTATCTTTGAAACTATCCTCCACATTAGGACGTCTTAAGGATACAACCCTATGTCCTCTATAACACACCTGCAGAGACCTGATTGTAATGAGGCCCTAGATCAGGCGTGTCTCCAGGAGTCACCTCCCCTATACACCAGCAGGCTACACGGTGCAGTTCAAACTAGTAAACAGTATTGGGCTACGTGCGCGTTTCATCAAGAAGGCTATTTTTGTATTTTACATAATGAAAAAAAGAAACATTTGTGATTATTTATTTCGCCGAGTACCATATTGATATTTGACGCCATTTTAACAAAAACATTAATGAATATGGCAAGCTCGTTATACGAGATGTTTATATATTTTCTTATAATATACAATAATAATTACTTATTGTTTTGATATAATCATTAATATCACGCTGCACATTAATTAATATTTGCAGGATGAAAAAGTCATATTAGTCGTGCTATCACGCTTTTCAACACTATAATTAATTTATTGTAATGTAGAATACACTCGACAACAGAGGGTTGAGGAATTGAAATCCAAGTTCTCCAACAGACGCAATAAAAATAAGCCGCCATGTTAGGGCCAGTTACCGTATTTCAAAACTTAATCACGTGAAAACCAGATCCAGGTCTATATTAACAGATATGTCAAATAAAATGGATATGAGAAAATACTTTATTCACTCATAACAAACAAGGAAAAATTGCTGGTGAACCTTCAGTCATGTTGGAGTGTCAAGGAATTTGAAAAAACTGCACCTCCTGCCCGACTCAGACTATGTTAAGAAATTCAATTAAATGAAATCATTGTGTAATCTGTTTAAAAATTATTTTATTTATTCTACTTCGTGAATATTGCAATTTTGATTCCAAATGCCTGAGTCAACACTTCCTTTCGGGAGGGGAAACGTAAAAGCTAAAATCTTCAATCTAAGCTATTTGTGTTGAATCAATGGGAGCAGAAACGTGGCAACAAGATTTGCCCAATTTGGAGGGTAGAATGAGGCCTAACTATTGCGTTCCCTCACCAATCAAGAGCGTTTCTTCCAAGGGAGGAGGTGCCTGTCTAACCTCTTGAACGGGATCTCTGCTAATCCCTTCTTCCTAGAGGAGATGCCTCTGAGGATGAAAAGAGGCACTTAGAGTTTTGTTCTCTTTCTTTCCAAGTTGTGTGTCAAGCGCTGTGTGAAGAGGTTCAAACAGAAGTTGGCCTGTTTCTACAAATTCAGGCCAACTACTCTGCAATTCTTTTTGCTTCTCCAACACTTCATAATTCACGTCCAATCATAGCCTTTCTACACGTACATTCTTTCACTTTTTTACTTTCTCCACTACGTATAGCAGAGGAAATATTGTATTCCACCCAAAAATTCGATGTCGAAATTTCACCGGAAATTAATGTTTTGAGGCCCCCTGAATCTCTTTTAGAAAAGTTGTGTGTGTGTGTGTGTGTGTGTGTGTGTGTGTGTGTGTGTGTGTGTGTGTGTGTGTGTGTGTGTGTGTGTGTGTGAGAGAGAGAGTGTCTGTCAGCCTGTAGCATAAACTGAAACACGAAAATGCTTTTAAAAATCTGATGTGTTACACTCACATGCCTTTCTCTACTCTTGTACTAACCATTCTTACAAACTCTTATTCGTATATCTTCTTCGTGTTAAGGGACACTGGGAGTGAAATTGGAAAGTTCCACATTTCTTGATATATTTTTCTGAATTTTACTGTGTTTGTATTTATATGAGAATAGGCGGTACACCAAATTTCATTAAAATTGGATAATTCGTTTAGGATATATAAATTATTTTCTGAATTTAGTAGGCACATTTTCAAAATAGAGCTCGCGTCTATTAACTTTTTAAAAATTCATTTATATTGGCAGAACTGATACTCTAAAACATGGTTAACAATTTTATGAAGATATATTTTAAATACGTTTGCTGATTATGCTATACATATTTTTTTAATAACAAAGAAAATTTAATCTTAAAAATTATTGATCTTTTTTTCGTACCGAAAAAAACGTTTTTGGAGTTCATGCTAATGATAGCAACAATATTGAAGCATAGTTTTGTTTAGCTGCTATTTATGAATACTTTTGGAAGGTTTCATTGAATTTGAAGCAAAACTCAGGCGCGACCTTCTTTTGGAATGTGCAGAAATGTAGTTTTGAGAAAAACAGGCTTTTATATAGGAGCATCCTGTGTACGTTAAGGGAAGAGCGCTATTTGATTTATATATTGATTTTATATATTAACTGTGCAAAGAGAACGGAAATGAAAGTTTTAAAGGATTTGACTATCACTCAAAGCCTACTGTATCACAATACCTCTTAATTTCTGTGCTTATACTAAGAGACTGTAAATGTGGAAGTGCCTTCGCCTTTTCCATTGTGTGGGGGCCCTGATTAACACTGTTCCAAGAAGCAAGAGGTGCTGCTGTTATGGAGAATGCGCGCTTGCGCAGAAGTGCACCGTTTGATATCAATGATCTCATTGTATCAGAGATAATACTAATTCACTGTTACAATGAGCGATTCCGAGTACGCGGTAATCAGTATGGTTTCATCAAACGTCACACTAAAGCCTCTTCAATGTAAAAAATTAGCGCAAACGCAGCATAAACGCATTTGTACTCATTTACTTAATGGAAGCATTCATAGCTTCTAAACAGAACACGATCGCAATGCGAGGTTTTACGCCATCTTACTGAATAAATCATATTACTATTCCGTGTCATCAATTTAAGGGAACACCGAAGTGTCATTTTAGCCTGTTTGGTAAAAAACAAATATTTTGGGGTTTTTATTGCAAAAAATACACCATGCCTGCGAAGCTTTAATTTCAACTTTAAACTCATTTTTCTCGGAAACATTTTTGTTGCTTTCTCATATTCAAAATCTATCTTCTCCCATAAAAATCTAGCTAGAGATCTATTTTTTTGCAATACCTATATGTTGTTGAAACGGAATTTGATATTGCTTGTATCTGTTTAAAAAAACAATTAACATATTAATGAACTGTTTTTATGACAAGTATACACTTTGCGGTATTGAAAACATTCTAGAAAAACTACTCACTATATAAAATCTTCCTTCTATTAATTTGTTACAAAAATAATAAGAAATACAATTTTAAAAAATCAAGTTTGGTGTTGTCGCACGCCACTCTCTTCTTCTTTAACTATCTGCTACCATTACTTGACTTGACACTTGCTAAGCCTAGCCCCATGATTTTCCTTCTACCCCACTTGACTTGGCTTAGCGAGAGTGAGTGGACATCTATTTGCGGAATCATGTTGGGAATGGATCGGTGGGGTATATTGTGGTTACATATAATACCAAATGCCTTTTCCTTGAATATATTTTGAAAACATAAATAAATGCAAGACTTAACACTGCCGGTGTTAAGTAACAAGAATATACATAAGAGCATTCAAAGTATGGTGAATGATGAAATATATATATATATATATATATATATATATATATATATATATATATATATATATATATATATATATTGTCACCGCGCCCGCCGCATCTAATTGCCGACAACAGCAGTGTCACCCATCGCATTATTGTCGGCATTACCGCAAAGGAGCCGAAGGAAAGAGACAGAGAATGGCCGCATTGTTGGGGCGCTTGCCGAAGCAGAGAAAAGGATAGAAGCTTCTGGAATCTTCCGCTTTGTATTCCACCGCAATAACTGAACTTTCCAGAATAGTGCCTGGGAGATATAAATAGCGGTAAAGTGCGACAGAAGAGGCAGTCAGACGTATGCGAAGCGTTGAGGAGTCGTGCCGACGCAGAAGGGACAGTTCTCTTGTTACGAATTCGGAGTCGTGCTGTTGGTGAATCGGAAAAGACTTTCTTGCTGTTGCAACGAATGTAAAAAGTTACTGTTTGCGGAAATAAAAGTGTTTCTTTATCTCGACTACATCTGTCTTCTTTACTTTACACCAACCAAGGTCACAATATATATATTACGAAAATGTAGTAAAATAAACAGTTACATAAAATAGACATAAATGTAAACTATTCTTTGCACTAAGTAATAATTCCTTCCTGACTATTTGACTTCCTGAGCAACACTGGTAGAATGGGCCTGACTCACCAATATAACTTGGCACCCAAAAGCCATCCCATTTAACTACACACTCAATTGATTGTGTTAGTCGGAATTATAACTATTGCCGTTTAGGCTACATTAACCGTGATACAAAAGATCACCTACCCTTCTTTAGCATAAAAGCCCTAAAACACTGAACACATACATCTAAATGAAATACAGAACTGTTTGTCTCACCCAAATGTCTGGTGTGCTATGGAACAGGTCCTTCTCCAATTATGTTGAAATGAACATGCACACGGACTGTGGCACATTCCTGCATATCAGCCATGAAGAATAAACGCGTCGTTCCTGCTTAAGTCCGCGTATGCCCAGTGTATGCCTGAATTAGCATACATCTCGAAGAAATGGTGGTGAATGCTGACGTTGCTTCTCTACGGAGAAAAGTTGCTCACTTGCTTGCCCCCTTTGACAAGCAAGAGCCTGAAGCATGACCCTGTTGACTTCGATGCGTGCTGACGTCACTGTTGGTGAACCGCTTGGCTCGATGAAGAGGAGCTTGCCGAGTAATGTTAGTAGAATTGAGAATTGCTAAGCCTATCGGCTCATTACACACGAACATATAGGAAAGTATGTAAGATACTAATGCTGAGCGCCTCGGCTCGATGAAGACCAAACCCTAGTGTGTAAGGCTCTACATTACGCTTGGTCGAAGCTGACTATACTTTGGCTGACGAAGATAACGGATGGCAGCGCCTACGGAGCTCGACTACTCGACGAAGACTGAAGGCAGCGCGCTTCCGCGCTGAAATAACCTCGCGACTGACGACGACGACGCTATCTGGCAGGCTGAGAACAGCCCGAGGTGTATCATGCGTGTACCTGCACTTGTGAAGGCTTAACCACTTTATGACGGGATGTAGGGTTTTGCAGGGCGGCGGGTAGTAAGGAGGCAGCAAGATTATGCTCCTCAGCGGCTGCTTAATCAGTGTACAACTTCCGTTGGGCACTGCTGATGTAGGGGTCCAAAAATGGAGGTTCATGAAATTTAGAATTTTGAATCCAAGCTTACTTGGAGGACTGTAAGGTACTCAGCTTTCGCTGTTGGGGGGTGTCTCCTTCGTTACCGGGGATGCCCGCAAGCCATGCGGGGAACCCGGTGTCCCACACGCGTGCGCTCTGTCGGGTCATAGTCCCCAAGAGACCTAACCAGGGCACTCCTGTGTTGTGGAATCTGGTCGTACAATTTCTTTGCCCGGCGCCTGATTTCGTCCTCCACATACGGAAGAGACGAGGCTTCGTGCAGTAGAATAGATTATCCGAAGGCCTCTGTTCTGTATGCGCTGCAGACGCAGGAGATGGGAATCTGCGGCCATGCCCCAGATTTCACAGGCGTATAGGTGGAGTGGGATTATGAGAGCCCGATAAAGGCGTAGCTTCAGGGGAATTGGCATCCCCGACCTCAGCATTGGGTATAGTGAGGCAGTTGCCCCGCCGGCCCGCGCTGACAGGTCGTTGATGTGTTCCCGAAAAGTAAGGCCCTTATCGAGCTTTACTCCCAGGTAGGAGATGGAGTTTACCCATTCAATCCTTCTTCGCAGATAGGTGAATGTGGGGAGATTGGCGGGGAATCGGCGCTTAGTAAAAAGTATGGCGCGGCTTTTCCCCGGGTTAATGAACAATCGCCAACGCCTGCACCATTCTTGGATGAGGCGGAGGTGTCGCTCTATTGGGAGGAAGGTTCTGTTAGGGTGTCTGTTTGTTGTGTAGAGCAACACGTCGTCAGCATACTGAGCTATGTTGACGTTCGGCTCTGTAGGTAGGTCGGCCACGTAGACGCTGAAGAGCGTGGGGGATAGAGCAGCACCTTCGGGGACTCCGCCTCGGATAGGGCTGCGTGTGGATTTATTCCCCGCCACTGAGACCACAAAGGATCTGTGCTTAAGGAAGGAGTGTATTAGATGTATGAGTCGTGTAGGTAGCTCCAGCTGGATGAGTTTCCGGAGCAGACCGGCATGCCAGGTCGTAGAGAAGGCCTTCTCAACGTCCAGCGAGACCGCGGCGGTGTAGGCCTTGTCCTGGTATCCCAGGGCGGCAGCCTCCACTACACGCAGTAGCTGCTGGGGTGTTGAGTGGCCGGCCCGGAACCCAAACTGATGAGGTGGGATGGCTTGAATGTCCCCTAAGGTTGGGGACAAGCGGGCGAGTATTAGCCTCTCGAATACCTTCGAGAGTACGGGTAGGAGGCTAATGGATCGGTAATTGGCAGGATGGACCGGGTCTTTCCCTGGCTTCAGTATGCAAATCACCCGAGCCTCTTTCCACTCACGTGGGAAGTGGCTGAGGGCGAGACACATATTGAAGACCTTGGTCAGGTAGAGCACGGCCTTGAAGGGAAGGTAGCGGAGCATGACAGATTTTATCCCGTCAGGCCCCGCGGCCTTTTTGTGGTTGAGGCGTCGGAGTACGCCCTGGACTTCGCTGGGCTTGACAATAGGGAGCCGATCCGCGTCTTCGAGAGGGCGTCGGAGATATTGACGAACCTCCCTACGTACACGGTCGGAGAAGTCTAGGTCCTGCGGGTCATCTCTCGGCCTCATGGTCCTCTCCAGGTATTCAGCAAACGCATTTGCTTTGGCTTGGGGTTCATAGGCCAGGCCTTGGGTACCATGGATTGGGGAGGTATGGGAACCACCTCGGTTTCTGAGTCGTCTGGCAATCCACCACACGTCGCCGTCACCTAGGTTCAGACGAGACATCGTGTCCTCCCACGCGCGCACTCTGTGCTCGCGCAGTCGGAGACGCACCTCGTGGCGTAAACGCCTGAGAAGCGCTAGGTTGTGGGGTGTGCGGTGCCTCTGACAGAGTCTGCGAGCCGCCCAAGAGCGGCGGATGAGCAAAAGTAGCTCTAGGGGCAAGACGTCGGGGTGAAGAGGAGCTGGGGTGTGGACAGTGAGGTTGTGGACCGTTCGCTTCACCACAGAGGTGAAGGAAGTGACCGCCGCCTCGAGGGTTGGTATGTTGGTGATGTTGGGGTTAGCTGGGATGGAGCCATTCAGGCAACTCTTGACACAGTCCCAGTCGACGTTCCGGTGTTGAGCCGGGAGCTCTTGGCTGGCGACCCGGGTGTTGGTGGTGGCCAACACTGGGTTGTGATCGGAATGAAGTGCGTTGATGGATGTGAGTGATACGTGGTATGGAAAGTGTTTGATGATCGCGAAGTCTATGACGGATGGCCGTCCCAGACCTCGCGGGTAATGGGTGGGTTGCCAGGGGCCCTCAACTCTAAGCTGAGGGTCCGCGTCAACCATGTGGACTACGTCATTGCCTCTTCTGTCCGCGCGGGGGCCACAATGCCAACGCGGATGCTTGGCATTTAGGTCCCCGGCCAGAATGACATGTGGGTGTAGGGCGAGGATGTAGAGGTAGTCGTTTGCAACGAACTGCCTCTGGGGTGGGTGGTATGCAGACACCATCAGGACCTCAATACCGCCGAGGTGGATACAAGTAGCCGTGGCCTCAAGGGTTTGAAGTGGAGGGAGCTGGATGGGTTTGTGGACCACACTGTTCTTCACGGAGGTCACGGTGCCGCCCCCACGGCGGCCGACGCGGTCCGATCGGAGACAGTGATAGAGTTAAGTCTCTAACTTCAATAATTTGCTGGGGTCTTTTGAGGCGTGCTCTTCACCTTCCATCACTGGACGGCTTCATTACACACATTAATAAGGGGGAAAACCAGGAAGTTGATCCAGTGATACGTATTTAATTGCTGCCACTATTCATAACATACTATGAACGACGTAACTATAAACAAGCAGGATAGACGAGGGATAGCACGACCACAGCCAACAGTCTCTGACTGGTATCTAGGCGCCAGGTCCTCTGCTAGCCACGCTTTTTAGCACTCGCTAGCTGCCTCTTTCTATCCGACTATCTATATTTTCCTCTTTTTCTATTAGTTTTTAAGCTCCCCGGTTAGGCCCCCCACTAGACTTTTTACACTCTTCTCTTTTCCTCTTCTTAGGCCAAGTTTTAGGTACCTGCCCCCGAGGCACCTCAAGAGAGCTAGTAAAGTTAAAACCTACCCGCTATCTGTCGAATAACAAAATAAATTACGTTTTAATTTATAGCTCGGGCAAGAGCCGTTCTTCAAAATCGGAAAGAATAAAATTGTGTTGAAATGCTGTCAGAATTAAGTTACAACTTCAAGAATGTTAAAGGTATAGAGTGCGTCAAACTGATTCGACTCCTAATACAAGCATACCCTCTGATGCAGTGTGTCTCTGTATTCTATATTATTTGAAGATTAGCGTTTAATCGTGTCATCTGATTATGTAAACATACAGAATTAACGTTATTCGATCACCAAGAACCCTCGCGTGAACGCTTGCTTAGCAGCTATGAAGCGTAAAGCGGAATTTATTCGAATGGCAACACTGAAACATATTTCTCTAAGGATGAGAAAGAAGCTACATCAGTTAACACAACGCTAATTCCGATAACATTTCTTTAACCTATCTTACACTTTCTAGCTGTGGTAAGTCAGGATATGACGTCAAAGCACAAACCGGATATAATGTATTGCGTACATGTGACCAAACAAAATATTGCTCTTTCTGTTGTTATTTCCTATCGCAAAACCTTAGGCTTTTCTTACGTACCCTGTCAAAGAGTTTGATAAACATAAAAAGTTTATTAATATTGCTACAAGTAACTGGAGTATATTTGTATAACAGCTGTCTTATTATTTGATCTTGATTGTCTAATTCAGCGTTTCCCAATCTGTGGGTCGCGACCCATAGAGGGGTGGCGGGCAGTGTATTGGGGGTCGCCTAGATTATTTAAATGTTACGTTATTTTCTGAAAAGTAAATAAATGTCATAAAGAAACCGCAGCAATACAAGACGAGAAACCGAAATGCGAAACCGTTTCTTCTCTAAATCCTTTAAAATATCTAAGTTAAAAGACTAATGAAACAGAGGCAATAAGAAATCGTAGTTCACTTGTTTCCCATAGTTACGCTAAAGTAACTGTCTAAATTTTTTGTCTACTGTAAGAAGATTCCAGGACTGTCGTTATATGTATTTGTGAAGTCTAGAAAACACATTCTATATACAAGGAGAGCATTATTATTTGAAGATTGTGTTATTGAAGCTATTTGTTCTAGTTGTTAGCAGTTGAATGCTCATGTACTTACACATTTACACATCTGTGAGTTGTGTAACCAAAATATTGAAGTCAGATGCCTTCCTTGCTGTAAAATTGACCTGATGTTTATGTGTTCAGATAAGGATCCTTCATTACATACCTGAAACAGATAAAAAGAAATCTTTATATCACCCACATAGTCTTTTCTACCTACTGAAACTTTACATATATCCCTTAAATACATATGTAAGTCTTTCAAGAATGCTTTTCTATCCATGGTATTCTGTCGGAAAATGGCTTCAAATGTGTTAAATATTTATGTTAGATGCAACACTTGCAAGCTGAGTTTTACAAAAGGGAAAGTGCACACATTACGCAATTTAACTGCCAAGTTCTAGATGTTGCTATTAACAGTATTTGGAAAAGGAATAATACTGCGAACACAAATTGCCTATACATAAATATACAATAAAGGTCGCATTAACAGAGGTCAGAAGTTCATATTATGTACCCAAGAACAAAAATATTACTCGTTTATTGGTAAGCATATAGCTGTATTTATATGTTCAGGTTCATAAATATATGATTTAATGTTATTACTCACAATAACACAAATATTACATCTGTAATAATAACAGCATTCGATTAAAACCCAAAAATAACAAAAGAATTACAGAAAGTAAATTGCGTTTTAAAATAACCTTAAAAATATATTTGGGATTGGATTTGGATTATTGGCATTATTAATTGGTGAAGGACAATTTATTTCCGTTGAACGACTTTATCGCTGGTTGAACTAGAAGCCCGGGACTCTTAACTGGGCACTTACAGCATAGTAAGTCGCCATTAGGGTATGTTATCTCATATGAATTGAGATCTCCTTGTGTGGTTTAACGGGAAAAATGCCAGTGAGTTGGAGAATTTAATGTTGTGTCGGCATGTTGGCCATGGTAGCTTAGTGGTTAGAACAGCCGAACGGAGATAGGAAGATTCACGCTTCAAGTCCCGGCTATGACATTGAGTTTTTCAGCCACATTCTATCCTTTTTGCTAGTCTAACTTAGCGAAGTCATATATATTTATTTTAATTTATTATTTTAAGTATTATTGTCGGAATATCACGTTAAGATTTCATAGGATCATAATCATTTAACGTTTCCTTATTCGATTGATTTCATTTAGCTTAGAAAATATTTTACAGAAATAAATGTACTCTATCTGCTTAAATAACCGACTTGAGTATTTTTAGGTTTTATTACAAATAATACAAGATAGCTGATCCAACCAATCCGCTCGAGAATTTATCTGGGAAGATCAGACCGTCAAATGATATTTATCTTCTTTGGATCTGACTTCATTTGCTTTTGAGAATGACGTCAAGCAATGTTTCAAGCAAAAACAGGCCTTATGAGTCCCGAGTTGAGTACTGCTTAAGGTCAAAGTTTACTATACGCCCCTTGTGCATAGAGAACCTACGACACGTGAGATCCGAAGAAGATAAGTGGAGTATTTCATAAATAAAATGTGAATCTAAATATTACATCGCAAAGATAATTATATTCATTCTGATTAGTGTAATTCGACTTACTCAGCACTACCAACCGAGGAAAACGTAATAAAAAAAAACAGCTGATAAACTCACATAAATCTCTCTATTTTTAACATTAACAAGTACCTTTCTTCTGAAAAAAATACATTGATTATTAAAAGAACAACTGTTAAAAACACATTTTCAAATTCAAATGGAGTATAATTTTGATTGTTAATCCACTGTAATGTACAATAAATTGTTTTTCAGCGATTTATGGAATATTCTTACACTCAACACACTCACTCTAATACCACACTCTTATACTCGCACGCACGCACGCACGCACGCACGCACACACACACACACACACACACACACACACACACACACACACACACACACACGCACAGACACACTGACGACTCTGATTAAAAAGAATGACTTACCTAGTGATAATTTGTACAAAACAAAAGAATGACCAGGTAATAATTCGTATATAATAATATAATGCCTCTTTGTATGAAATACTCAAAGAAAGTTTTATTAGCTCCTAACGTAAAATTATGCCAATAATATCTCTTCAAAAATGTCTTTTCTGTCCGAATTTGGCCGAAAATTTATGAATGTTGTAACTTCATAAACCACGGAAACATAATAGGCACAAATTCTCTGATCTATGTGTTTCAAACGACAGATTCCTTTGAGCTTCTTACCAGAGGCGGCTCGCAGTCAAAATTTTAGGGTAGGCAAAGTGTAACAGTAACAACAACAACAGTAATAATAATAATAATAATAATAATAATAATAATAATAATAATAATAATAATAATAATAATAATAATAATAATAATAATAATAATAATAATAATAATAATAATAATAATAATAATAATAATAATAATAATAATAATAATAATAATAATAATAATAATAATAATAATAATAATAATAATAATAATAATAATAATAATAATAATAATAAACCCCGTTTATCCGAAATATAGGGGGCGAAGTCCAACTTTCAACGGCCATGGCCCCCCTTGCTCCCGTTTCGCGACGCCCATGACTAAAATAGATTAAGAAATTGAAAAATTGTCTGACTGCAGCTTTGTGTTAAATAGCTAAAACACTCCTCTTTTCATTGTCAGTGCGCCGCGAAAGCGAAATTTGTAATAGTTCACTAATTAAGTCGGTCATACTGGTATTACACAGAGATAACGACAGATTCAGATCTCTGAGATCTTCGTTCGTGGAGTATGGCTGTTCGGAAAATGTCGCATAAATTCGGATTTGGGCAGGCAAGGGTTCGGGCTGCTGGCAGACGCGTCTACGCATGCTCGGAGTGCATGTACAGACCGAATGTTTCCTTATCCCTGTTCAAGGGCCTCGTACTGAGGAAATGGGGCCGGGCAGGCAGAGGTTAAGGTAGCCTGCTCTCCACTACCCAGGTTCCATGCGTATCATTTCTGCCGCGCGTTTCAAACACGCAGCGCAGTTTTGATGAATCGGAATTGACATTAAAGGATTTGAACATGCGCTGGTCATTATAACCGAGAAAACTTCTTGAACTGCAATTTAGGGGAAAATGACGGTTCAAATGATAAAATGCAGAATCATATTTAAACATTATTTGTTGATGTATTACGATAGGGTAGGCAGTGCCTACCCTGCCTACCCTGAGGAGCCGCGCCTGCTTCTTACAATGCACTATTTCCAATATAAGCTTCTTTTAATCAAAGAAAGCAGCCCACATAGTTCCACTGAAGGTCATATCCTCTAAATAAGGACATTTAAATAATCAAAGTCAAAAGAGTTCGGAAAATGGACTTCCCTAAGATAGAATTGTCCTGCGGAAACGAGGACGTTTGGCCAGTTTGCATAATACGAGTAATCCTTAAAAGTAATTGATTCCATAAATATCTGAGGTTTTTTAAACATCCTATATAAAAAAGCTGAAATTTCTGCCATTAAAATTTATGAATTGAAACGCAGTTGACCATTCCTTTAAGCTTGATTTGTGAGAGGAAAAAAAATGGGCGGAAATGACATCGCCTTTTATATTCCACAGTTATTGTTCTGACGCCAGAGAATCAATTACATAGGTTAGGTTCTACATTTTTATTAGAAAACTCTTTGTTACAAAGACTTTTAATGTCTCTAGTTTTCTAACGAGCTATAACTCCAACATGTAAAATTTACACACACCCATAAATGTATGATTTATTAGTCTGACTGCAAACATGCAATATAAACAGTGTAGCAATTTAAGGTAGTTACAGAAACTGCAGTGAATTGCTATATAAAAGTGCATATATACAAAATAGGTGCTGCTTTAGTCCATAGAGGTGAAACAAAAGTTTATGGTCTTACTTCTTTTGTTCCTCACCTATAACCATGATAACCTCTGAAGCGCATGGTTTTAAGAAACCGAAGTTGGCATTATCGGAGTGTTAACAGCTTTTGAGAACTGAGTGGTAGAATTTAATGCTTTTAACACTGTCGTGAACTGCTAAACATCCGACTTTTACTATCAACTGTCTAAAAATGTCTTTATTTTGTGTTAACCATGCTCTGCTGAGTAGATGAAGGGATAACATAACACAAAATGTTTGTAAACTGAACACATACACAAAGTTTTAATGGAAAGCTAGCTTCCTGTTGAGCCGAAAGGCTCCCTCCCCTTGTGAGTGAAGAAGAAGTGTCTTCATGTTGCCACTTGAGCTGAATGGTTGTTCTGCAATGTATCCACTGCCTTAATCCCATGTTCTTCATTCCGTCTTGTGGTAAGAGATGATGCTGCATCTTTCTCCAGCATCATCTGTCTGTCCCGGCTGAGAGTCCCACTACAGTTATTTGGTTTGTATCACTCAGAATAGCTTCGGTTAGTGCTTCTTCAAGTGTTTGCCTACACAGCTACACGTGCTAAGATACCTCAATATAACTTTTACATCATTCTCTACGTACAGACCACATATTCTTTGCCACATTAGCATCATGCGTCACATGACTTTCTCTACTATTGCACTAACCATTCTTAAAAACACCTATTCCTATATCTTCTTCGTGTTAGTTGAGATAAACATTTGTACAAATTACCTTATTGCTTATTTCCTTGTAGGTGCTAGGCAAATATTAGAATACAGTAGGTTTTGAGCGATAGTCAAATCTTTTAAAGCCTTGAGATTTCGTTCTCTTTGCAGTTAACATAAAAAAGAACAACGATGTTGCATTTGACGAAAGTTTGTTTTCCGTTGGAGGCATACTTCAAAAAATCTGAAGTTTCAAAACATTGTCCATGGAAAGGGTAGTTTAGGCAGGAGGATTATTCTTCAAAATCTTTGGGTCGCATCCTTGAAAGATGCGAAACTTAAATACCAAGCTTGATTTCTAACCGACTGCTCACAGGGAGACACACATACAGGCACGGATATTTTTGTAAAAATGCTGGTCTCCGTTGCTTGAATTCTTTCCCCGCTATGACTCACCATACACCAATTGTTGCGTGATGAAGGGATGCTTCATGAACAATATTAGGTTATGAGTTGTAGGACTAATTTTTTTCGAGTCTACAGTGACGCCCGTATATACGTGAATACAATGTTGACCCCCGCTTTTTTGGAGAACTGACAGAACAGGAGGTGTGATTTTTCCAGTTTTTCAAGAAGACGATTAATCATACGACCAATCTTTCGATGAGAACAATTGAAAGTGTGTTTCCGGAGAGAGTTGTGGTCCCCTCTATTCACAGACCTAACCCCCTGCGATTTCTACTAATTTAAAACATAAAATGTGCAAGACAAACACACTCTGTAAGAATTAATACAAAATATTCGTCAGGAAATTGCCTGAACTACGGCGAGTGAAGGATGGTTTCCTTAAAGAGGTACCAAAAATGAGAACAACGACGGTAGCCAGTTTCAGCATTTCCTTTCATAAAGTTGGTAAGTAAAGCCTTTAAAAGTAGTTTTAAAAATGGATGCTTTCATCCGCGCCTTTCTATAATAGCGGTAGACGGCAACGAGCACCGAGGATGCGGACGGGCAAAACACCGCGTTCGGTTGTTTAGGTTTTTGTATTATAAATACTGAATATAAGTATTTTCCCTATAACTTGGTATGCCAAATAATATGTTTGATTAACCATTCGGTGGTATTTGTTGATATTTGCTTGAATTTTCAAATAATTTATACCTTTTTGAGGCAATAAGTCAATGTTGTTTTGTTTCTTATGTAATGCAAACAATGAGCAAGGTGACCGACTTTTAATGATTTGACAATAACTTCTGTTTGCACCTACAACGAAACACCTGATGCTATCAATTATGAAACTGTTTATTTCGTTAACTATAAAGTAGACATGAAAACAAACTACTGTATAGAACAGTTATAAAAGGAGATAGTGAGCAGAAAGTCATGAGAATAAACCGTCACATCCTTCAGTATGAACAAATGACTTTAGAGTAATGTAACACACTTCATGGGGCACCTAATAAATGTTTGTGCTTGAGAGCGGAAATCATAACTGAATTTTAGACAAACACAGCGAGAGAGAGGCTCGCTAGCTAGCGTTGTACAGAAATATGACTACTGATGCTACAGCATGTATGAACTCATTTGATATTCATGCTTTTTATTTAGGAAATGATCACAGCCTCTCACACCAAGCATCTAATTAAATTCGGTAACGAACTCGCGAACATTTATTTGCTGCTGCAGAACGAAACATTTCAAATTATGTCCACGTCAGCAATGATATGTTTGACGGGACCATCAAAGCATGATATTTTTACAAAATATGTGGAAATAAAATTACCCTCCTTATCGAAAGCTTTGCAACGGTCTATGCTTCTACAAATGAAAGGCGTTGCGTTGCTTTCAGATATTCAGTAATGTGTTATAGATGCCTCCGTGGCAACTAACCCGGGATGTGTGTTTATTCCGAATTAATAAGACATTTTACACCTCCTGGATTGGTTAGTTAATAGCAGTGGAAACACTGGGGTTGTATTCACATGGCTTTTGTTTGTGTTAATCGCAGGTGATGCAAACACTAGGTTATCGCGGAGGGATACAAGCTGCCAGCTCTAAGGCTGGATGTAATATAGAAACTACTATATACGGAGGCAGTGGATGGGAATACTCGTAGATTATCACTAGCTGAAATGCCCTGTTCAATAGTATTGTGTTTCTTTGTAGACATTTTAAAATATTACTTAATACACTTAAAAAATGAGTTATTTAAAACTCTTAAATACTATAAAGAATAAAAAATATACATAACAAATAAATAAATAAATAGAAACACCGGAAACCATTATGTGAAAAGTGTTAACCACAAATACCATTGAGCTGGATGTCTTACGCGGCAAGGGCTATGGCTCGCATTTGGGAGGTCACAGGTTCGGTCCCCGTAGTCGCGCACTCTGACATGGGTTTTTCCGTGATTTCCCCATGTCGGGAATGCTGGGGTGCATTAATCTTTTCTCCATGGATTCCTTTCCCTTTACATCTAATTTCCCTTCCTTGTCATCTTCCAGGCTTGGTTGGTAGTGCGATACGTTCCGGCGACTGCGGACAGATAGCACAGTTGCTTGGGCTCTGAAACCTCATCCCAGGTGCTCCCTGGACGTTGCGACCCATGCCGCAAGGGTCGCCTCGTGGCCCTCTCCCTGGGAACAGGGAACACTTCGGTTGCCCAGGTGTTAATATCTGTAACTCTAAGGGACTTTTATGCATCTCTGGGCTTCGCTCTCTGACAAGTACACGGTCCCACTTCCCCTCATCCCTTCTACCTGAGGGGATGGTAGCCCGCAATAGATCCATGTTCGGGGTCGCGGTGGGTCGAGGTTTCCTCCCTGCATCTCTCTCTCTCGCACGCACACACACACACGCACACACACAAAACACACACACACACACACACACACACACACACACACACACACAAACGTGCGAACTTCTAAAATTTTTCTTTAAGTTCTTCAGGGCCCCGAAACATGTAATTCCTCTTACCTAGGTTAGTAAGCGCGCCAAAGAAAATCTGCGGATTTTGTATCGTTTTCTGGGGGCCTTCTGAGGCGTGAGCTTAACCGCTAACCTGCACGATCAGGTCTTCCCCCTTAGATTTTAACCCCTTTTAATGCGTGTCCTGTGCTAGCCCGTAAGTCTAGCCCATAACCATGATAAAATTATGTATGAAAAACTGAACGCACTCTATCTCATTTTTAACCAATAAGATCGAGAACGTACATATCTAGTATATTGGTGTCTACGCCACTTTTTAATCTTTGTTGTGGTTATTGGGTAACTATTTACCAAAAGGAATGGTACACCCTTGCACCATAGCCATCGTACAACTACAAATAATGTGACATAGACTCAGGGTGCAGTAAGATTTTCTTAGGCACTCTTTGTACTAAAGTGAGTAGCAGAGGAAGTTGAATTAGATGTAGAGTTAAACTAATTAAATGATCAAACTTCAAACTGTATATTTCCACGTGAGTTTAGAAAACATAGTAAAGTAGGGAAATTAGTTGAAACATGTTAGACAATTTATATAGGTTCACCTACATATGACTAGCTTATTATTTGCAGACTACTGAAAAGCTAATAACAAAATGGATGAACCGAAGCTGTTGGTCATTCTGATTTTTTTTTTACGAAATAAAAAGTGACCCAATTACGCGTTTCCCAAGCCGTGTTCACAACTTTGACGTTTTTCATTGCTACCTGATAGATGGCCTGTGGTTTTAATTACTCCAAAAATGCGATTTCTGTTGCGTACACATTACCACTTAAATGAAAACAGGCTTCATCCGTTTCAAAAACCGTTGCATGTCGGTAGTTTACACTTTGTAACTGTCAGCTGATAAAAATCCATATTTTGGAAAAGAGGCCAATGTTGATGAATAGTCCTACATTTCGGGGAGGTATTTTATTTAGTTTTGCGTTTGCTTCATGTTTTATACCACACAGTTGTCCATATTGATGATTAGGTTACGGTTATTACAATTAGTTAACATTCCTTTTTGATATGTTAATACGGACGGTATGCTACTACTCTTTAGCTATCTGTGTACTGGGATGAACGACCTTAGCATAGTAACATTATTGCGCATGCGCAAAATTCTGCCATAAAGTTGTTGGTGCGTATCCTGCTGCGTTACTTGTGTGGTTTCCAGTACAGTAACGCTTTTAACAGCAATGCGACACGTACCAGCACACAGCTGCTGAAATGGCCGACATGAGTTACAGCATACTTTTATGGAAATGTGCGGAATCACCTCAACGTCACATATTCAAATCGATTAATTGGTAAAGGTGAACTATTTCCATGGCCAGCACGATTGGCAGATCTCACACTTCTCGACTATTTTCTGTGGGGTTCGGAACCATTTCGCCAAAAAAAGAAATATTTAGTGTAAAATATTTGGAGCCATTTTGATAAATGGATATAAAATATTTATTACTTCGCTAACTCTTGTAGAAACATTGTGTTAGCAATGCTGTAACGCATTTCTGCCTTAATGTGAATTAATTTAGTCATAATTTAAGGGGAGTTAGGGGTGAGATTTGGCCCATTTAGTAAAAAAAAGTTGATTTTTAGATCTTTATGTTGAAACATTGTTCAATGTTTTGTCTATTAAAAAGTGCAATGATTTTGATGCCAGCACCATTTTTAAAGATCTGGTGGCCATTTTTAAATAGTGGTGCATAGTGATTAAATGACTGGTGGTTAGGCGTGCGCACCCTCCAAGACTGAATATCGTCGGATCAGAAACTCAATCACGTAAATTATCCTCAATCTGCATCCACAAAATCACAAGTTGTCTCCAGAAGTGGTAACTAAAATTCTATTTCCGGATCAGCGACTTGGTTCTGACCAGCTGCTAGAACGCTATGCCAAGGGTACGACACAGAACTCGAATGTATCTCTTCACAATGTTGTGGGAGCTATTTGTCCAAAATAGGTGTGTGTCTAGGAATAAACTTGAACTTGCAGAACTGAAAACTGTTATGGAGTTTAATATGGGGTGTGTGAAGTCAATTCAAGTGTTGAATAGTCTTAGGAATGAAAACATTTCAGTTGGAACAATATGCATTTGTCAGAAGTGCAATGCTAGAAGATGTATTCAGAGTAGAAAATGCAGTGCCAGGAAACAAACACACACAAGGAGAGCCCAGAAATTGTCAGCATAAGAGAGGATAAGAGATCAGAAAGTGAAACCTATGCTGCAACATACCTCTGATGGTGTTAGAATGTTTTAAAAGTTTAATGCTGGTTTTCTCAGTTTCTTTTTTCTCAGCATTTTCACGCATCTGAAAAACTCCTTGCGACAGAGTTCTTAAGGGATTCTTTTGAACATTTTACGATGCGTTTTTATTCATATAAGGCTCAAAAATTGCTCTGTGTTTTGATATCATTCAAGTAATATTGAACATATTCACATTCAAATGCCGATGGAAAGTTAAAAAAACGTGAAATCTGTAAATAGACATATTAAAAAATTTCCAGATACTAAAGTACTAATGTAAAATAAAAATCCAGAGCAATTATGACTTTTAAGTGCATTAAGCACCAGATGACCAACTTTCATGTCAAACATATAAAAATTGTTGAGAAAGGAGCATTTTTAATCAGAGTATCTTTTTGATCAATTTAGAAAACTATTTGACTTACATACTTCAAATTTTGTACAGCTGCATATCTAAAGACTATATTAACGTGGTTAAATTTGGTAATGCTGGCATACAAATTGTAGAATTTCCTAAACTCACCCCTAACTCCCCTTAATGTTAAAATGTCATGCAAAGTTTAATTTCTAAGACAGAAACTAACATTAATGTAAATTGTGAGTGAGTGAGTGAGTGAGTAAGTGAGTGAGTGAGTGAGTAAGTGAGTGAGTGAGTGAATAGGGTTTAAGGCCCATTGTCAGCTAGATCATTTAGACCCAATTATGATGTTTAGTCTCACAATTACACATGCGCGCGTAAACGTTGTTCTAAAAACACATTTTTGTATGCAGGGGAACACAAAACGCGTATTGCCAATGACACCTTCATATCGACTTTAGGGTGGAATATCCTATTTCCTCGGTTAAGTAACAGGGAAAGTAAAAATTCGGTGAACATGTTTCAGTTGTGTTAATACTGGAGGCATGAGTTAGGTGTCAGTTAAACGCTGCTTGAAATGAGAACGGCGACGTATAAATAGCGTTGTGTTTGTAGAGGTGTAGTTTGCCCCACGTGTTACCGTTAATATGAACATCAGAACTCAGCTCCAGAGCAAAGAGAGGACTGTTGGTATACCACAGCCGCCACTGTTGTAATGGTGGGCATAAGTCAGCAGGGTGGGTTACCGCTGGCCGCGCCACCCTGCACTAAACCATGCCATTTTATAGTTCCATTTCCCTCCCCAGAGAGCGAGAGAGCGAGCAAGCGCCACGGAGCTTACCCCCGCACTTTTATTAACACGGGCATGTAGGTCACCAGTGCCCTGCGCTCTTTCCTAGCCATTACTGCAACTTCTGTCGGGATAATGTATGCACAACAGGCATCTACCTCTACTTTGTTCCTAAAGTACTTAACAACATGCCAGAGGTACCTACTTATTAAAGCTGCAAAGTATGTCCTGTTTAAAAACATCCATGTACACGATTAATACTTTCACTATCTCCTACATCAGGGGAAGACAGGTAACGCTGCTGTGACGTCAGTCCACTCAGCACACTTGCTCCCATCGAAGGCCAGTTGAACGTGTGACGTCACAGCGGGCAAGAGGAAATGTGATATGGGACATCGTAAGCTTAATGCTGACTGTTTCAATTACGGAACAGTCACAGATTATAAATAATTGTATTTCTAGTTTATGTGAACAGTCACGTTATAATGCAAATAGAACAGACATTATAACTATTTTGCCTGAGCTAGAGGAGAGCTATACAGAATTAGGTGGACATTTTCCGACATTTGCCGTTTCGCTTTTCTTTAACTAGTTTGTCAATGTTAGGGCGTAATGTACGGCACATTTGTAACCGAAGACTGCATGTTAGATTGTGATCTCACAGTATGCTTCGGGATTTTGACTTAGAAAGGTTCATAACCGAAAAGAATTGTTCGCACACATACGTGGAACCAAACATACATAATATCCGTGCAACAAAGGCATACAACCTCAGAAATCTGGTTTGAGGAACATTTTTATAGCAATTAGCCAAGTCTTCCTTGTGTTTACATTTGTCCTTCAGCAAATTGTCGCACTGTAAATTTATCAATTCAATTTTCTACCTGCTAGAAACATTGTTAACATCCAATGAATACGGGGTCGCAAAGATCTGAAACGTAGTTGACAATGATTCTACATCTTGAAGCCTGGTCTCAAACTAGTGTGAAACACGGGGAACTGAACACATGCGCCGCTGATCTAGACAGCATAGCAATACACTGCTCTCGCCTGACGTCACACGAACGTACAAGCTGGCTCTTCGTTTAAATACGTCACACGGCCCGAAGTTGTCTTCCCCTGCCGTACATGCTTATGTAAAGAATTAAGAGTATCTAAAATCATGAAAACTACCAACAAGTAACATTACAATGGAATCTTATAATTGCAGCTTCTTTAAGGTCATTATCTTTATTTTCTCTACTACATATAGTAAATAGGGAAAGTATTGTAGCAATTAATTACTCAACCCACTAGCGACATTGGTGTGACATTTGTAGCAATTAATATTTCTTACTATTCCTCGTAGATGTTGTAATATTATGCTATTGTACTCCCTAGTCTAGCTGCAATCTGTGAGTGTGTAGAATCTTTTAAAATTCTATCTATCCTGGTCACCGTATTAATAAACACTTCTCAAACACTAATTTTCACACTTTACACATTGCTAAATAATCCGCTAAAGTATGGCGGATTCGTCGTTATTATACAAATCAATTTACATCTGATCAATCCTTCCGATTAATTTTCAAATACTGTGCATAGTGCAGTTCAAACTTCACAAATATCACTTAATTCGTCGCTAATCACAATTTTAAATGTAGGTACTTATTCGTATTTAAAGACAAAAGTAGACAAAAGAAAGTCAACATAGGCCACCTATACAACCAACTATTACAGGAGGCTGCCTATATATTCTATATATAGGAGATTCATAAAGAAATAAATAGTTGTAGAGGGCTTACAGACAAATACTGCCTCAACCCAAAAATTCGAAACCGGGATTTGACTGGAAATATATATTTTAAGGACCCCTCGGTTAAATGTCAAATTTGGTAGAATTCAGTGATACCAGAATGTGGATTAGTTTAAAAAACTTAAATCGAGATATATAGCCGTTGTACTCCCTAATTCCTCCAACACCTGCAAGGAAATGTGCAGTAAGAAAATTTCTGCAGAGGTTTATCTCATGTAACATAAAATAGATAGGATAAGCCTTTGTACGAACAATTTATAAAAGAGTGAGAAGTTCATTAGATGTTTAAAAATGTCAAAAATCAACGATAATTCAATTGAGGAAATTGAAGGTATTTAACGCAATGTTGAACAAGCAAAATGCGAGTAGTGAAAGCCATGTGAATGCATTTTTATGTCAGTCACTCTCACAACAACCCCCCCCCCACACACGCACGCACGCACACATACACACACACACACACACACACACATACACACACACACACACACTTGTTCTCCCTTTTAGAACGGTAATATAGACATCGATGTATAAAGGTAGACAGCTAAAACAGATTCTGTGTAACTGTTTAAATAACAAGAGAACATTTAAGGAACAACACTATTCACCTTGTCTTGGCACTGTTCTAGCCAACAATTTACTCTTGTGCACAAAAAAATCTTGACAGACGCAAGCTAGAGACAAACTCTACATATCCTGCAAAGTCAGCCTCACAAAGATCAAATGTCTTCTCGAGGTCAAAAAAGAAAATAGTGAAACTTTCTTCGTTTTTTTTTTCATTGTTTTTGCGTTCCGAGGCTCGCCAGTTTTTCCCCCTTACTATCATTTTCTCCAGACCAGGCCATTGTGAGACAACCATAAGGAATGCGCGCGCTATCTGCTGGTCTGAGTGGGAAACAATGACGCAACGTAACTTAGTCCGTTTTTTGTCCCCTTCTTCGCTCAGAGGCAATGGTTTCTTCTTTAGGTTAGCCCACTAAGTGCTTTGGTGCAGATTGTTTTCTGATACATCCTGTGCTTGAAACTTATGTTCTTTGTAATATTTTCTGCTCCTGCCTATTATTCCACCTTGCTAATGATGCCATAGGAATAAACTGTGTTTTTAGCGATTTTATGTCATTTAACTTATACTTTAGGAAGCCATTCTTGATGTCTTCTAAAGAACATGAAGCAAAGCGCCCAGAAGTGGCTAGTTTAATATTTAAGATAATCATATTACTGAAGCAACATCAACGAAGCAGATATAACCCTAATGCAATCTAGCGGGACGACTGGCATTCGGGAGGTCGAAGTGATGGGAGAGGAACCAGGCTGAGCTAGCCTCCGCCGGGGTGCTTCTAACTGGGGAAATATAGAGACCCTGCCCTCTGCTCTGTTCCGATCGCTCATTCACTGGCTTCATCCACTCCATAAGGTGCTCCTCAAGTTGTCATAGAGGCATACCGGTGATCAGTCACGTGTTGTGATTGATCACTTTTATCTTCTAGTTAACACTGTTAGTCTATACATCGGTAAAATTCAACCTTGCGGCGAACTGCAGTCCAGGCTATAGGCTAAATAAACTGAAAGCATTGTGGCAAATAAGAAGTCCCATTACCTTTCATTCACTTTATTTCTCGTACTGAGTAACAAAACACAGTTCTTTGTTTTATCGTTAACACAATTTGCAATAATTTGTGACCTTGTAATAGCATTTTTGTTCTATCATAACCCTGACAGAGATACCGCTCATTATATACAACAAACAAAACACACACACACACACACACACACACACACACACACACACACACACACACACACACACACACAACGTAGTTGTGTGAGGTAGCTTGACTATGAGGGCCTTTTGAGGCGTGCGGCCGCTGTCATATTGCTCACGCCTCATCCCTGGTCGTCCCGACCAGCACCGTCGTAGTGGTCCAGGCAATCCGAGTATCTTCCCTCTGAGAAGCTTCTGGATGAGGTAGACTGCGTTGCTGAGACTCTTACTACGACCGCGCCGTGGCCGAGTGGTCAGACCATTTTCACCAAAGCGGCCCGGGTTCGATACTAGACGACCACATGTGGAACTTTTGGCGAACAAAGCGGCTTAGGGGTGGGTTTTCTCGGGGTTCTCCAGTTTAACCCGCCATCTCCTTCTATCGGTGCTGCATCTTCATTCCATGGATAATCAGTGTTACCTCTGCAGTAAAAGTGGGCGTTAAACAAAGACAGAGAGAAAGACAGAGAGAAAGACAGAGAGAAAGACAGAGAGAAAGACAGAGAGAAAGACAGAGAGAAAGACAGAGAGAAAGAAAGAGAGAAAGACAGAGAGAAAGACAGAGAGAAAGACAGAGAGACGGAAAGAGAGACGGAAAGAGAGACGGAAAGAGAGACGGAAAGAGAGACGGAAAGAGAGGAAGAAAGAAAGAAAGAAAGAAAGAAAGAAAGAAAGAAAGAAAGAAAGAAAGAAAGAAAGAAAGAAAGAAAGAAAGAAAGAAAGAAAGAAAGAAAGAAAGAAAGAAAGAAAGAAAGAAAGAAAGAAAGAAAGAAAGAAAGAAAGAAAAGAAAGAAAGAAAGAAAGAAGAAGAAAGAAAGAAAGAAAGAAAGAAAGAAAGAAAGAAAGAAAGAAAGAAAGAAAGAAAGAAAGAAAGAAAGAAAGAAAGAAAGAAAGAAAGAAAGAAAGAAAGAAAGAAAGAAAGAAAGAAAGAAAGAAAGAAAGAAAGAAAGAAAGAAAGAAAGAAAAGAAAGAAAGAAAGAAAGAAAGAAAGAAAGAAAGAAAGAAAGAAAGAAAGAAAGAAAGAAAGAAGAAAGAAAGAAAGAAACAAACAAACAAACAAACAAACAAACAAAGAAAGAAACAAACAAAGAAAAACAGAAAGGAAAAGTAAAAGTCTTCTCCACGTGCTACAGTGCTTCACAAGGTTTTTGTTCGCTTTTATTGACATTATTTTTAATGTAATATAATCCACACAGCGAATGTCCCATTTTATCTATGTGCGGTCTTGTTCGGCGCAGTGATATGTTCTGTGCTTTCTCGTATCTAAGCCCGCGTTTACCACAGGCCACTTCGGTATTATTCAGGTAACAAATTTCAATTTGCATCCCTTTCTTGATAATCACCTGGTTGCGGTTCTTGTGACATCCCTGCCATCCTGTCTGGCTCCAGGAGGATTCATTTCTTGCTCGATTAAACAAATCGCTTGTCCTTTGACATCCATTTTAGGGATGCTCTTGAGATAATAAGGGAGGTGAACATTATGTGGCTAGTTGTATAGCGAATAACCACTCCCCCGCCCCCACTTTACCCTGCAACCACAATTAGTTGCTTTGAATATGTTGAGCCTTTAGTAACAATAAACTGAAGTGCAACGTGGTATAACAAATAGTAAGCAGTAAATGGCCTATGTCTGTGACGCTCTCAAAAGTTTTTCCTGAAATTTTTAGGAACTATTTTATATTGTGAACAGGACCACCTCCGTAGCTCAGTTGGTAGCGCGCTTGCCTCTGGCGTGGAGGACCCGGGTTCGATCCCGGCATAGTGATTTTTCCTTCACTGGGAGGTCTGGTACGGGGTGCACTCAGCCTCGTTAGGTCCCAGGGAGACCAATTGAGGAGCTACTTGACGGAGAAGTAGCTACCCCAGCTCGAGGCGCTAACGACGTCCCACCCACCAGTACTACACCCCACCAATGAGCCTGTAGTGGGCAGAGGTGGGGGACGCAGCGGCTGGGCGGTAAGTCTTGGCCCTTCATGGGCTGCTGCACTGGGGTTTAGTTTGCATTAATAGCTCATGTGCCTGAAATTTCTCTTTGCCTTTCTGTCTCTCTCGTTCTGTTTCTCTCTGTCTTTGTGCGTCTCTCTCATGCAAGCATTGTGACGTGTTAATCGGGGTATTTGTCATCTAGAGCTAAAGTTACTTGTTCTGCACGTGAAAACTTGATCATCCCTTAAGCTTTGGACATATGCACTCTTTCCAACCACGACATGGACCTAAGCCGAAACAGCTCCACGTGTGCAGCGAGTTTCATGAGACAGTAAATTATCATAAGTAACGCCACCAGTGATTGTCAACTTATCTTGAGAATTTGGCTATCACGAGTTGGGTTTATTTAGACTATTTCACAAATTAAAGAATGGTATAGCATTTCAAATGTTATTTAAATGCTGTATTGTAATTACTAACCTCTTGAAAGCAACATATATCATGAATGCACACAGCGTCCACTGACATGGCCTACAGGATTCTCATTGAAGCTGTTATGCACATGATTGGTTGTTTTCAACCAATAGGCATTAATATGTGAAACAGATGAGCAGCATAATCTAGCGATAGTGGGGCTCTAATGACCTAGCTGTCGACGGGCCCTTAAACCCTAACCACTCACTCACTCTAGCGATAGTAAGCTGTTTTGGCCGAAGAAGTACCAGACATACGTAAAAAAATCCCTACAAGCCGGGTGTTTTGTGCAATGAATGGCAGATTTCCGTTGAAACATAAGACTGTGAGATTGAGATGATGACGCAAACAGTAGCAGATGATGGGGCGAAGTGCTGAGAACATGTGGTGACCAGACAGAAGTGCCTTATTTTCCTTGTCAACTGCGCTAGTGTTTGGGTCGCCAGAAGACTAATGGCTGTGTTGAGATACTTTCTGTCTCAGGAAACACATATCTACCTGCTGTTTTCTGTGAAAGCAAAGCTTGGGAATTACGTTTTGGTCCTTATGCAAGCATACACTTAACTTAAAAGCAAAGTATGTCTTTACGACACAGAAATCAATTGTTTAATACAGGCAGGATGTCATTTGTCAGCAAAGCTTTTTGGACTGCCTCCCAAATGACAGAAAACACAGGTCTAAGTAATTAATTGTAAAGAAAGAAGTGAAGTCTTGTTAAATCGAGGTTATATAGTGAACAAAACTTAACTGAATTATCTGCAAATGTGATAATGTATTGAAGGTGCTATTGCAGCTATTTCTTATCTAAAATATTATATCTGATCTATGACACAAATACATTGAAGGAAGGCGGTGAATGTTGGTAAATCAAAAGTGTTTTCATACAGAAGGTTGTTATGCCATCCATTTTACTATGCAGCATATTACATTCGCATGGTTTTCTCTACTCGCTTTTCTTTTACGTAAAACATTCACATGTCCTTGTCTACTTGCCCTAAAACATAAACTTCATGCAACTTTCTATTACTGAAATAGAAATGCAAAGCATTACGTTAACATGGTTTTCTCTAGTCATTTTCTTTTAGGAAATACTACCACATTTTGAAGTCTACACCCATCTCTACAAACTATACGGCTAATTTTCTGTATATTTGAAATACAAATGCGTCGTATTACATTCACACGGTTTTCTCTACCAAGCTTTGTATTCCTGTTATTAGTCTTCTTCAAAAAATTCGTACACTTTCCTATATTACATAAATAGAAATACAAAGTATTACATTCACATGGTTTTCTCAATTCCCTTTCTTCCTCTGGTATTTGTAGTTGTTCAACAACGCTTTTGCAGTGTCTGTGGTTTTATCTATTTAGTTTATCTTCTATTCCTTATAGTATTCTAAGAGTTTTAGTCAAATACTTGTTTAAGTGTGTTAAACAATATTTTGTAAATGTCTCGAAAGAAATATAAGGCTACTGGACAAGTGTAACTTAAGTCCGAAAGTTTTAAGGATAAATGTTGAACCACGGTGAATTTACTCGTAGAGCGCATATAGAGTTACTAAGAATGACATTTACTAATCCCTAATTCATACTACGAATAGGCACAGCCAAAGCAAACTATGATCGAGCGGATTACGAAAATAGAACATTTCCCACGTTGTGCTGCAGCGTGGTTTACACAAGTCGATATTTCCAACATACAGCTGAGTTTATTGATAGTCTCTGTGTCTTGAATCACCACTCGCATTTGTATTTGCCAGTATGTTTACCTATGTAAATAAAATGTGTGCTTTCAGGAAATATTTTTGGGCAGTAGTATTTTGTCTGTCTCTTATAGTTTGCCAATTTTGGAAAAGTTGCAATGAGGAACAGATATCTTAAACATATTCTAGTTTAACAAAAGCGCTAGAGTGATTTTTTGAAAAGGCCGACTTTAGAGAAAATAAAAAATAACTAAAGCTTTCCATATGAAGGCTAATTTGTGTGACGCATTCTTAAAAGTTCCTGAACTTAAATATCAAGTTTTGTGTTTAAACGACTTTTCGTTTTTGATTTTATGGTGTCCATAGAACAGACTACGGACCACATTAAGCAAACCACTGTTTTTCTTTTTTCCCTTCTATCAACATTCTCAACCTTATTTATTTTTCCATCCTTTGTTGCTAATAGTTTGGTGCTTCTTTGACACTTGTTATATATATATATATATTTTTTTTTTTCAAATAATATTTACAGTCCAAGTTTATCTGCAGTTTCCTACAGAAGATAAATCTTTTCAATTGCTGTTTGCACATTCTCAACTAAGATTCCAATATCATCGGCGAAGGCTAAGCAATTTTATTTTAATCCTAATCTAATCTTATGGTAGATTCCTGTTTCTTGTATGGTCTTTTTTCCCATACTCCCTTTTCCAGGACACAACTGAATAGAATTGGGGAGAGTCCATCTGCTTGTCTTACACCCGTACTAATTTAAAAGTCTTGTCACATTTCACCCATAAATTTTACTTTGGACTTGGTGTCTATAAGAGTTTATTTTTATTTAATTATTCTTTTTTGGAATAAGCGGGGCTTAAACCTGTACTTCTATTGAAATTTCTGTGACGAAAACAATGTAAAGAGAGAAATAGAGGGGATAAATAATACTACGTAAATCTATGAAATTGAACCACTTTTTCTGCACCAAACAGTATTATAGGTAGCAGTAGAGAAAATAAAGGTCACAATGATATGGCTGCTCAGCTACCCTTTGTAATGTCAAAGTAATTGTGGTTTCCTTTCGTATGTTCATTACTCCCTAATCCATGCTTTATGGTAATAATATGTGGACCGCACAATATTTAAACTGTTCAATAAATTGGTCAACTCTGCTGGCTATACAAACGAACATATCTTATTTTAAACGTGCTAAGCTTTAGCGGTTCAGTCGCATCACATGACGTATGTAGAGTTCATGTGTAAATGAGTAGCTCAATCGAAATTATTTAACCCAATAGACAGCTTCATTTCACCGTTCATCGACTGCAGTTGGCATGATTTTCCGTGAATTTGCTGGACAGCTCTGCTCAAGCATGAAAACACATATTTACATCACGTTCGTGCAATTGGAAATGAAAATCAAGACTTTTATGCCGTGATGTCAATTGGAATATCTATATGTAATAGATGGTGAAATAAATATTACATTATTATGCTTAACCTGCCATAACCAGCAAACTATACATTCCATCCTTGTTTACAACATGGCTGTGGATAATAAAGGTGTTCCAAGAAAATACAAATATACTTACACTCACATGACTTTCTCTACTCTTATACCAACCATTCTTACAAACTCTTATTCCTATATCTTCTTCGTGTTAGTTGACATAAACATTTGTACAAATTATCTTATTGTTTATTTTCTTGTAGGTGCAAGGGGAATATTAGAATATAGTAGGTTTTGTGCGATAGTCAAATCTTTTAAAACTTTGAAATTCCGTTCTCTTTGCACACTTAACATTTAATACAATGAACAACGATGTTCCATTTTACAAGAAGTTTTAAATTTTCTGAAACTCGCACACATAACAAAGAATAGCTCCGAAATGGTTCACCCTACAAGAAAATTTATTAAGACATAAATTGTGTATTTTAGCAAGATCTACATTTTTTGTATAGTATGATTTGGTCTATCTCTAACGGTTTACCAGTTATGCAAAAGTCGTCCTGAGTAAATACGACTACAGGGGCTATAGCCAGAAAACTCAAGATATACATTTCATTTGTCATAAAAATATCTCAAACATATGGCATTTTAATCAAAATCGTTAGAGCCATTTTCAAGAAAATCAAAATTTTCGAAAAATTTTCCATGTAAAGGGTAGTTTAGGGTGGGGCTATTTTCTTCAAAATCTTCGTGTCGCATCCTTGAAAGACATTACACTTAAATACCAATTTTGGTTTTTAACCGACTTTTCGTTTTTGAGTTATGCTATCCACAGACTGACACACAGACACACAGACACACACACGGACCTTTTTCTAAAAATGCTTTTACTTACCAGTAGAGAAAGTAATATTGTATTTCTGACTCATTAGGTTGCTGAGAAATAGCGTTTTAGTGTGTATACAACACTTTGGGACAGACTATATTTGTTCTTTAGGTAAATATCTTTTCTTAAAATGATTAACCTTCATTTGAACGCCTTATGCTCAACTTTTAGTTGACATGATGTAGTTCTCTGCTGTAAACAGCTGCAGTAAAACGACTATATTAAAATTACTAATAAAGCAAGATAATAAAGAATTATTATTGCGTATTACCTTACTGTGCTACGCTAAATCTTGTAACTTTTATCTGTTCTATAAACAAACTTATGATCGTTACGTTAAAACAACGGAGGGGCAGCTAAACTTCAACCTATATTTTTATGGCAGTGACTATTATGAATGACGAATTTAATGGCAGTATCACATCACGCTGTAGAAAAAGTACGGATGTAAACGTCGGCCAGTTATATTCACTGCCGCAGCAGTCAGAGCAGAACATAATTTTAAAAACTTTATGGATCGTAACTATGTAAAAACCGTGTTGAAACAAATGAAAATTCATTACCGTGTATACGGTAAACCTTTGCGCTATGCATATAAGATTGATATCACTGTGTCCACAGCCTGCTTTTAAATAAGTACGACAAAACATGCATATCTTTGGTATATAGATCTTAAAAGACTGACGTGCTGCACTCACATGACTTTTTCTACTGTTGCACAAAATATACTTAAACAGTTATTCATTTATGTACTAGATGTTAACAGAGACAAGTATTTGTTTTCGGTTTTTCTTTTATCTTTTTTAATCGTGTTTTTTTTAGGGGGGAGGGAGAAGAAACTTATTTAGATAAACTTCAAAACTAAATGTTAACTAAATATATATTTTCATCCTAATTGTTGGAGCCGTTTCTGTAACGGGACCTCTAATATCCTGGCTTGTTTGTTTAAATTGGCCAATTGACAGAGAAATTATGGCTAAAATAAAGTTTAGAGAAATTGTAAAATCAGGTTTTTTTTTCTTTTTTCTTTTTCTTTCTTCTTTTTTTTTTTTTTTTTTTTTTTTTTTTTTTTTTTTTTTTTCCCTCCCTCCCAGGAATGACACCTATATAGATAAACGTAATAAGCGAAACACTGTCTGAATACAAAATTTGATCGAAATCGTTAGAGCCGTTTCCAAGTTGTGCGGAGTATATATACGCACGCATGCACACACACACACACATACACCCACATACACACACACGCGCGCACACACACGTACAAAAAAAAACATTTCGACATTACTTGTATATTTTAACGACATCTACATCTTTTGTATCGTAAGATTTAGCCTGTCTCACGGTTTACCAGTTACGCAAAAGTCATCGAGAATAAATTGGGCTACATGGGCTATAGCCCAAAAATTCAAAATATGCATTTCATTTGCTATAGAAATATCTTAAACATATGGCATTTTAGGGCCGGTTGCTAACAGTTGCAACCCTGCAGAATGCCTTAGCCATTTGGGTGGCAATTTTGGGAACTAACGACAGGCGCACACACCGTACAGCCCAGAACTTGCACTATCGGACTTTCATTTGTTTAATGCTTTGCGACAGATGCAGAAGTGAAACCAACCGAACGACTTCTATGAACAGGTATAGCAAAACTGGTATCATAATGGGAGAAATATATTCAGGAACTACATAGAAAAGTAGTTAATAGACATGACTTCATTTGCGAACTTTTCTTTTCTTTTTCTTTTCTGTTTTTATACCTATTACGAAACCCTGGGATTGTAAAATGACAAAAATTATCAAATTAGTGACTTTTAGGTTTATGCATAAATGTTTACTAAACCTTCAGTCAACTGTTTTAGATTCTGCTATTTTCAAAGGTTTTTCAAAGGAGGCTTTAAATGTCACGTGTGCCACATTTAAATGCCACCATTTTTCCTTAAATTTTCGGCAGCGTGTGAGCAAGATGTGGACCAAAAAGAGCTAAAAAACAATATGAATCTGAGAAGGAATATTATACAAAAGAACTAAGGTGTGACAAACAGGCAATCTTACTTATTTGTATTGGCGATCTAATGAGGAAATGGAAACAACCAGTGAATTTAGGTTTTAAAATTTTAAAGAATAACTTTTTAAATGTATTATTGTTTACTGATGATTTGGTTCTTATTCAAAATAGCGAGTCTGACCTGAAATAAATTGTTTCTAAACCTAATGAAATTTGTGAACATTATAAAATGAAAATTTGTTTTATAAAAACAAGGTAATAATATTCGTAGAGAAAGAACCGCTTGTATAGAACAGGTGAATTATTTTAAGTACTTGGGAAATGATGCTGGTTATAAGAAATATGACGTGGACAATAAAGAATCCCAATTTTAAAGAGTGTGTGAAACAATCAAAATAAAATTTAGAAAGAAAGTACGTGAAGAAACAAAATTAGTTTTATAAAGTTAGTAGTTATACTAGCATATGGAAGTGAGAGTTGGAAGTCGACTAAAAAGTAACAGGCTTCAGAAATGAAATTCTTCAGAAGTTTGAATAGATGTACGAAGAGAGATATAATAACAAATGGAAGTACGAGAGAAGAGTTAGAAATTGTTAATATAAATGAAAGGGTAAATTATTTCAGACAAGAGTGGGACGAACGTATTGAAAGAATGCCAGATAATGCATTATCATCTTAAAGAAAGGAGATCGGTGGGCAGAAAATGGTGGCTGGAGGACTTTGAAGGAGGAACAGGCACTTGATTGCCTTGCCATGAAGTGAAAAAGAAGACCTATAAAAATATAGAACATTCAAAGTTCAATACCAGGGATCCTTAAACTTAAAAAAAAAAATGTGTTACTTTCCGATCAACCCTCGTACGAATTTTTGGCGCTATGAGGTGCGGCTATGGTCTTGCATTTGTCAGTCTGATTTTACCTTTGCAACAATCACACTAATAACAATGTTTGAAGACAAGACAGGGTGAGGTCTCGGCCTGCTCAAAGACACGTGGATGACACAAGAAGACAGGGAGGAAGTTTCATCTGCGCGTCAGAGCGCAAACAGCTGCACTCGAGAGCCAGTGCTACTGTTAAAGTGGGCTACTGCAGCATCACATTTAAAATGCCATCAAGGCTAGTGTGGCGACACTTGTGGAAATGTGACGAGCCTGTCACAACTGAAAACACTCTCAGCTGTCTCTCTCCCCTTCTTTTTAATTCAAGACATCGAGAAGAGAGAAAAGGTGTTCTGCACCAAAAAGCTATTTCTGTCCTACTTTCTTGCCATGACAGTCGTTGGCTTTCCGGAGCACATGGCTTCAAATGCCTTCTGATTCTAATATGGTAAAGTACTTGTTCACGTTGGAAAAAACGATCTATATTTTTAGAGAGAATGTTTTAACATTTTGCTAATGATTGGCATAGTAAATTAAAAATATTTACACTACTAAGACTTAAAACTATGTTTTGGATAACCATAAAACATCAAAGTTGAAAATGTCATATATATTTTTACTTTCTCTATTACGTGTAGTTAGTAGGGGAAGTATTGTAATCGACCCAACATTTTGATATCGACATTTCACATCAAGTACATGTTTTGAGGCCCCTGAGTCCCCCCAAAAAGTTTTCAGAAAATGGTCCGTGTGTGTGTGTGTGTGTGTGTATGTGTGTGTGTGTCTGTGTGTGTGCGCGCTTTAAGTTTAGTACCTTGCAAGGATGCGACTCCAAAATTTTGAAGGCAATTCGTCCATTCTAAACTACTCCTTACATGGAAAAATTTTCCAAAGTTTTATTTTCTCAAAAATGGCTCTAACAATTTTGATTAAAATGTCATATGTTTAAGATATTTTTATGGTAAACAAAATGTATATTTTGAATTTTCTGGCTATAGTCGCCAATGTAGTCCTGTTTACTCTCGATAAATTTTGTATAACTGGTAAGAGATGAGCTAAATCTTACTATATAAAAAATATACACCTTTCTAACGCACACAAATTACTTCCGAATGTATTTTACTGTGGAGTGAACCATTTCGGAGATATTCCTCGTTATTAGTGTGAGTTTTGTACTACTTATACTTAGTTGCACAAAGAGAACGGAATTTTAAAGCCTTCATATAGCGACCAGCTTTAAAGCATTTGACTATCGCTCAAAGCCTGCTCCATTCCTACATCCCCCTTGCACCTACTAGAAAATTAACAATAATATCTTTTCTGCAAATTATCTCGACTAACATGAAGAACAAAAACGAATAAGAGTTTGTAAGAATGGTTAGTACAAGAGTAGGGAAAGTCATGTGAGTACAACACTTCAGATTTTTTTTTCCTAATTCTGTAGGCTCTTATAGCTCCCTTACAATTGCATGACTAATGAAACTTTCTACAAAAGCTTATTTCGATTTTAGTTAAGTAGAGTACGCTTTTGTAAGAATAGATCGTAGAATTTTAAATAATAGTGGCCAGAGATTTTTTTAACTGAGTACATAAGATCTAACAGACTTAATATTGTGACTTTTTGGTGTGGGTGTGAAGTAGACAGACAGATGTAGTCGAGATAAAGAAACACTTTTATTTCCGTAAACAGTAACTTTGTACACTCGTTGCAACAACAAGAAAGTCTTTTTCGATTCTCCAACAGCACGGCTCCGAACTCGTAACACAAAGAACTAGCTCTTCTCTGTCGGCACGACTCCTCAACGCTCACATACGTCTGACTGACTCTTCTGTCGCACTTTACCGCTATTTATATCTCCCAGGCACTATTCTGGAAGCTTCAGGAACGTTCAGTTATTGCGGTGAGATACAAAGCAGAGAAGATTCTCGAACTATTTATCCTTTTCTCTCTTTCGGCAAGCGCCCCAACAATGCGGCCATGCTCTGTCTCTTTCCTTCGGTTCCTTTGCGGTAGTGCCGACAATAATGCGATGGGTGACACTGCTGTTGTCGGCAATTAGATGCGGCGGGCGCGGTGACACTGCTCCCTCCTCAGAGTTGGTCGTCCCGACCAGCACTATCACTGCGGCATCTCCCTTGCGCCCCGGTGGACTAACCCATCGAACCTCTTCTCCAGGAGGCACGATCCTAGGTATTGCTGTTGGATAGTGTCCCTTGGTCAGGGTAGGACGATGTATGCCATCCTGCTTCGAAATTCTGCAACAGTACCGCCGGTCTTGACGGCCCCTCGTCCAGTTGCCCTTCTTCCTGGTGTGTTGACGGGCCATCCTGTGCACTTGGAAACGGCTCACTAGGTACCATGTCCGCCGACCTCTCTGGCGCACCTTCGCAGCCACCTTGCTTCCGATGGGTCCGGCAACAAACCCCACCACATCCGCGCGAGTCGCGTCCACCGCTGCACTCGTGTTCACTCGTGCTCGGCACGGCCTCTCCTGTATCCTGCCGTCCACGACGATGTCCGCCATTCTTCCGTTCACGGCACTATGCGTCAGGTGATTGGATGGCTCCGACGGTCCCCCCATGTCACACGCCAAGTCGGTTCTCGCGTGTTGCTCGTTTGCTTGTGCGCTTCCCTGCTGATGGTCCTCCACGTCATATCCTGGTTGGTTACGTACCCGACACACTCCTCCAGGGGATCCTCGACGACGTCCCTGAACTGCCCCTTTGTCTTCCCCGAGACGTACACTTTCGTTATCTGAAACGGGCGCAACTGTCGCCTCGGCCACTAGGTGCTCCCTCCCCGGGTCCGCGCTATTCCGTCTGCCCCTGGCATCCAGTACTTTGACGCTCTCGTCAACTCTTACTACCAGGGCGCCAAGACGTTCCCCGTCGTCCTCCACGACGTCCACATGCTGGCAGAGGTCTTGCACCTTTTCGCCGAGTTCTTCCACGCCTTTCGTCACGCCAATCAGTTCGCCGAGTTGTTCCACGTCTTCCGTCATGCCAATCAGTTCGCCGAGTTGTTTCACGTCTTCCGTCACGCCAATCAGTTCGCCGAGTTGTTCCACGTCTTCCGTCACGCCAATCAGTTCGCCGAGTTGTTCCACGTCTTCCCTCATATCATCTGAAACGGGCGCAACTGTCGCCTCGGCCACTAGGTGCTCCCTCCCCGGCTCCGCGCTATTCCGTCTGCCCCTGGCATCCAGTACTTTGACGCTCTCGTCAACTCTTACTACCAGGGCGCCAAGACGTTCCCCGTCGTCCTCCACGACGTCCACATGCTGGCAGAGGTCTTGCACCTTTTCGCCGAGTTCTTCCACGCCTTCCGTCACGCCAATCAGTTCGCCGAGTTGTTCCACGTCTTCCGTCATGCCAATCAGTTCGCCGAGTTGTTCCACGTCTTCCGTCACGCCAATCAGTTCGCCGAGTTGTTCCACGTCTTCCGTCACGCCAATCAGTTCGCCGAGTTGTTCCACGTCTTCCCTCATATCATCTGAAACGGGCGCAACTGTCGCCTCGGCCACTAGGTGCTCCCTCCCCGGCTCCGCGCTATTCCGTCTGCCCCTGGCATCCAGTACATTGACGCTCTCGTCAACTCTTACTACCAGGGCGCCAAGACGTTCCCCGTCGTCCTCCACGACGTCCACGTGCTGGCAGAGGTCTACCACCTTTTCGCCGAGTTCTTCCACGTCTTGCGTCACGCCAATCAGTTCGCCATCAATTTTCGCCGATAGCTCCGTCGTCATCTCTTTCAGCTCGGCAGCGAGGTTGTTGTTTGTCGTCTTCATGTCTTTCAGTTCAGCAACGAGGTTGTCGTTTCTCGTTTCCATTTTGGCAGCGAGATTGTCGTTTGCCGTCTTCATTTCTTCTTTCAGCTCGGCAACGAGGTTGTCGTTTCTCGTCTTCATTTCGGCGAATAATTCTTTCATCATTGCCATCATCCTGGTTTCCGAATCTCCCTCCATCTTGGTTCTAACGTTGCAACTTCTAACGACGATGTAACGAAACTAGAAGCAATTCGACGGATCCCACATCTGACACCAATGTGACTTTTAGTTGTGTTGAGAAGTAAAGTAGACAGATGTAGTCGAGATAAAGAAACACTTTTATTTCCGTAAACAGTAACTTTTTACACTCGTTGCAACAACAAGAAAGTCTTTTTCGATTCTCCAACAGCACGGCTCCGAACTCGTAACACAAAGAACTAGCTCTTCTCTGTCGGCACGACTCCTCAACGCTCACATACGTCTGACTGACTCTTCTCCAGAGGCTCCAGAGGCAGTTCGAGTCGAGTGGGGAAGCTTATTCCCCCACCCGAAGTGTCTTTACCGCAGTACCTAGCCGTTATACGGCTTTACCTGCGCGATAGTATGGTGTTTTGGTCTACAGGGATTTAAACTCTGGGAATGTTTGGGATCAGGGGTATCTTAGGGACAAGATGAATGATGGTAAGGATAGGTCCATGAACGGGCACTGCCCATACATGCTGATTGGCTGGTTAGTCAATCAGGTGACGCGCTAATCTCCTCCTGGTTCTGGCCGTCAGTCACACACTGAGAGGTGATCTGAGTTAGGCGATTTACTCTGTTTTAAGTACAGATATTCATTTTGCCTTTCCCATCTGTGAAAATTAGACCGTTGGACTTAAGATGTCCTTCGGCAATTTTTTAGATGGTAGTCGGCGAGGCTCTCTCTGGTCATATTGTCCCAGAGTATTCACCAGTGGGTTAGGGTGGTTCTGGAGTTTGTTGTACATTGTTCGAGCGCGGGTTTTAATCACGTCGACAATGTACGGGATACCGGAATGTTCGTGAAGGATGTGGGCAGGAAATCTCCAACCAGTGTCGTAGATCATCCTTAATGCCCGGTTCTGCAACGTCTGGAGTCTGATGAAGGTGGACTTTGCCACCACTCCCCAGATCTCACATCCGTACAGGACCAGAGGCGGGATGATCGCACGATACAGTTGGAGTTTCAGGCGAATGGGCATGGTTTTGGAACTGAGGATGGGATACAACTGCCGTAGGGCTGCATGACCTTGTAGTACTTTGCCCCTGACGTGATGCCTATACGTTAGCCGCCGGTCCAACGTGACCCCGAGATACTTCGCCGTAGTGACCCAAGGGATCCGACGGCGCCGAAGCACGAGGTCCTGCGGGAGCCGGTTTGCCAGCGTGTTGGCCAGGAGAATCGCAGAGCTTTTCTCCGGGTTGATAGACATGCGCCAGTTCTCGCACCATCTACTGATGGCACAGAGGTGGGCTTGTACTTGACGGTAGCTGTAGCGCGGGTTCTTGTTAGCTGCGAAGATCATGAGATCGTCCGCATACTGACAGATGTGAGTGTTGGGGTGCGTGGGGAGATCGGCCATGTAAGCATTAAAGAGTGCCGGTGACAGTACACTGCCCTCGGGGACTCCTGCGCCAATGGGCCTTTCTCGGGAAAATGAACCCTCCACCTTCACCCGGAAGCTACGTTCCCACTGACTCTTCTGTCGCACTTTACCGCTATTTATATCTCCCAGGCACTATTCTGGAAGCTTCAGGAACGTTCAGTTATTGCGGTGAGATACAAAGCAGAGAAGATTCTCGAATTATCTATCCTTTTCTCTCTTTCGGCAAGCGCCCCAACAATGCGGCCATGCTCTGTCTCTTTCCTTCGGCTCCTTTGCGGTAGTGCCGACAATAATGCGATGGGTGACACTGCTGTTGTCGGCAATTAGATGCGGCGGGCGCGGTGACAATATATGTGATTTACCCAAGTGGTGCTAAGGGACACTGAGAGTGAAATTTTGGTCAAAATTGTCAAAAAGTTCAAAATTGTTTTTTTTACCTTAAAATGTTCCTGGAACACCTGTGCATTTTGGGTCAGCTAACATTTCTCATATCCCCCACTCCATGTGGTCATTACGGTCCTTTCAAATAGCGCTCTTCCCTTAACGTACACAGGATGCTTCTATATAAAAGCCTGTTTTTCTCAAAACTACATTTCTGCATATTCCAAAAGAAGGTCGCGCCTGAGTTTTGCTTCAAATTCAATGAAAATTTCCAAAAGTATTCATAAATAGCAGCTAAACAAAACTATGCTTCAATATTGATGTTATCATTAACATGAATTCCAAAAACATTTTCTTTTGTATGAAAAAATCAATAATTTTTAGGATTAAATTTTCTTTCTTATTAAAAAAAAAAAAAAATATGTACAGCATAATCAGCAAACATATTTGAAATATCTCTTTATACAATTGTTACCCGTGTGGAACTTTCAAATTTCACTCCCGGTGTCCCTTAATATATGTAATATACCCAAGTGATGCTGGAATTTGTAAGAGAATAAGCAGAAAATTTAGTTTTCATTTCAATTCCTACTTAAAGTATAAGGAATGGAAAGCTTTTCCAGTGCAGATAAAATAATAACAAGTAAAATCTCATTTGAGTGTTTATTTGCTGCTCGGGTAAAGTGAAAATGTTGCGCCAAGTTGTGTTGTTTTTTCATAGTTGGTTCAATACGAGGATTCAGCCAACAGCTGCACGTGCTCACAAAGGTACTCACCATATTCTCTTTGTTGTAGCTGTTATTAGCATATCTCTTCTTTATTAATGAACGTTACCATCTCTGCGGCACACTTAATAAACAGCCCGTAGCTCCCATTTGAATCGTTTTATTGAAGTTACGTTTACTGTGTTTTCCCCAACTAGCTTTCCCGAATGGCAATAAAAATTCGGCCGGCCATGCAAACTTTGGCCTCCTATTGGATGTCATAAATCGAAGTGCCGTGTTCAGATCGATAGGAATCTATGCGGAACCATTGGCGGATATTGTATAGGCAGAATTACGAGCAAGAACAGATATTTTATAGGGGCAGGAGCTGTATCACTCACCACAAAACTTGAGTGTGTAAAATACGACAGGAAAAAGCAAAGTGATAAGTCATAAGGTCCCTGAGTTATGCAAGGACAGAATTTCTCACCGATTACAGCAAATTCTCTCAATCGCTTTCTTATGATAGGTGTTTTTCTAGAAAGTACCTAGAAAATTATTCAATATGATGCCAGTTTCGCATAAAAGGTGCGTTGCTATAGAGTGAACATGGGGAGAACTGGCACAACGCATCATTTCCCCTACATCGTGGCTTAAACCCCGTCCACTCTGCTACACAGCGGCTATCTCTCAGCCCTTGTCTTTGCTCCGTTATCTGTCTACCTCAGAAAACGACCGGTTCCTCAAGTTTACGTAACGTAATCACAAAGCCAATTTATCATGCTCCTATTCGATTTCGCCACTGCAGGCCTTGAAACTTTAAAAAGACGTGTGTATATGTAAAGAAACAGTACCGGAAAAGAAGAGGGGACCTGCATTTGGTGATGGGGTAAAAGTGGAGAGGGTAAATACTCGATTGCATTCCTATCACCTCTCTTCCCCAGGGCTGCTATAGAGATTCAATAATTGTATAGGCGTCATCTTAAAAATAAACATTGTATAACGTCACGATACCAGAAAGATACATAATGTAAATTCTTTAAAGGGACAACATACTGGTGAATTAAATTAAGTTAAATTACACTGTTTTTAAAGTTCACGATAGTTGGTAAATAACCAACAGTAATAAATGTAACAAGTTTCACAAAAGTAGGTATCTATTCGTTTACCCATAAAAGGGGAAACGTTTCTATGAAATATTTGGTCCATTGCCGATCATTGAGAGACCTGTTTTACGAAAGTTCCTGCTGGGAAGTTGTGTGTGACGAAAATGTAGTTGTTGCTCGTTAAAACTCTTAACTAGCGAGAGTTAATGGGAATGTGGTACAGAATTGGGAGGTTTAGTTAATGGTTCGGCTGAAAGGAAAACTTTTGCCTCGCTAGCCGCTTTCACTTATTACTAGTGATCATTATTGCTACTGGAATAAACCCAGCTTAGTCACAAAAAGTGGCTTATTTGTTTCTCACACTCCATCCAAGACATTTCTGACTTTCAGAAAAAAAATCAACACTTAAGTATACGTTTTAAACAATTTGGTACTCAAGCTCGAATTAACTACATCATATCTTTGGCCTAAAACCGTAAGCTAGTTCTTTAAGTTAATTTTATGCAATTCTAGCACTAAAACCCCTTATTATTACAGCATAAATTGCGCGAAATTACCCCATTTCTGACAAATTAATGACACCAACAAGACAGTAATGACTTCACCGCCGCTACAAAATCATTTTTTACAACTTACGACCTGTAAGAGAACTTGAAATCACCACTCTGGCAAACGCAGCAATATTCAAACACAAGAATCATCCATCCACAGAACTTTCCATGTTCTTTTTGGTAAACATTTGTTGATTTTTCTGAAATTAATAACCTCTCAGCACTCTTGAGTTCGTTCAAAATGCCAAGCGAAATACAATCCATGTTTTCAATAATTATTATCTTTCATCTTCCTCTATGATTGTTGAAACAAATGAAACATCTCCTTAGCAAACAAATTACGTCATATTTGTGATACGTATTTAATGCTAAAATTGCATAAAACTTTGTATATAACACGCGTATAATATTTTCACTGCGAAACTCTTAAAAATTAATTCTTTCAATTTGTGCTAAAAGCTTGAACAAGATTGGTCACAAGCTTCATCGTACAAAATATTTTAATGTGCAAAAGTGTAAGAAACTTTAATCGAGTAAAAGGCATTGGAGGTAAACTGGTTATTGGATGTGCATTTTTGGGCATTTAAATTAAATGCCTTAAAGGGTTCTGGTAAGAAAAACCATAGTGTGTTGTTGAGGTTAATGATTGGAAGTATTTTTGGAACGGCAAAAACTGCTGTTCTCCGAGCGAGTTTATGACCACTATTGTGACGTCAGTGAGTGCTACCATTGTAAGGGATTAAATAGCTCTTGTTTTTGACTGGACCGAAGAAGAGACTGCCTAGTTGACGAAAACAGTGAACTAAGTGAAGTAACGCAGGAGAATGGACTATGGCAGACACAAACTATAATGGCGGTTGATAGCTGACTTTTTTTTTTTTCTTGTTGTACTAATCAATTTTGTGGGTGCAAATGATATTTATATCACCGACTTTACAGCGTGTGTAACTGTTCAACACAGCAGGTGTGGCAAGGTTATGATTGGATGTTGCATAGAGCCACACGTCATTAAATTTTGCGCTAGCCATAGTTCGTATTAGTGGGGTGAATTTGTAACTAGGTGCTGTCACAATGAAAAGTGTGGCAGTGTGGACTTAGTGGCAGTGAAAACTGGATAATATCACAATATTTTAAAGACTAGGATGATTCCATACAATTTAAGGTGCAGTAAAAGTGATAAAGTAGATTAACTATGGTGTTAATGACGTTATATCAACTGCATGACTTCTCATTTTAAATTAACAGGTCAAGCATAAAATAAGTTTTATTTTGATAAGAACAATAAAAACTTCAACAAGGCCGCTCGTAGCCTACACCTATATGCAACTGAAACGCTATGCAAACTTAAACAAAAAAACACTGATTGCAGATTAAAGTATTGTAAATATTGCCATTGTGTTTTGTTTCCGTAGCGTGATTTCCGTTTCGATGACATAACTCTATGGAAATATTAAATGAAGGACAGCTTTGTTCCGGAAACTAAATATTCTATCTATGGGAATGACTTTTGGGTATTTTCGACTGACATTCAATGCCGAAACTGCAATGCCCTTACGTAAATGCTGTGTATAGCACGAACTTGGGAAAGGTTACTTCCTTCATTCTAAAACCTTGCCAAATCCCAGCTTCGCTCGTTGTAATATATTATTGGTAAAGTTCCACTTTCTGTGCTTCTTTGCTTTTCTTCTGCTTTATTATTCGGTGAACATAACAGAAAATTAAAGAAGAAATACACTTACATAAATTCACCTAAATAAGAGACTTAGATTTAAATTTGTGGTTAAAGACAACACAATTAGAATCGTTCGAAACATTTAATCATACCCTTAAGAACATTTTATTCCTAAGAAGAAAATAAATGTGTTTAATAATTATTGTTACGCTTTCTTGTTTCAATATGTATGCATTTACCACTTAACTTTTCAAAAAATAAATCTTTAGTAAAGATTACTGCCACAAAAATCATTAAGCACGAATTCACCTATTGAAACACATTTTTTTTTTTTAATTCATGTACTTCAAGATGATCATCTGTTGTGAAATTTCTGTATATGGAAGAAAATTTAGTAAAATGCACAGTTCGGAGGTTTTGTAAGGGTGAGGGATAACTACTGACCAATGAACTACTGACAGTTGCAGTACAGGGCTAGAGGCATGGCGCTATAATTAACATAAGCAAAGGAGGGAAGCTAGATACACGTCGCAAATAAGCCACGCTTTAATTTTCTTTAAATTTGTCACTAGATTCTTAACGTCTATAATGAAAAAGTTGCAATATTGCTTAAAATAAGCAGTTAAATAGTTGAGTTAAATAGTTTTCTGTTTTAACAAAAGCTTTAACCTGTCCTTAGAATCACAAAAATGCATAAAGCTTTGCAATAAGTATAATACTGAAACATCTGATGTGTTGCACTCACGTGACTTTCTCTACTCTTGTACTAACCATTCTTACAAACTCTTATTCCTATATCTTCTTCGTGTTACTTAAGATAAACCTTTCTACAAATTATCTTATTACTTATTTCCTTGTAGGTGCAAGGGGAATATTGGAATACAGTAGACTTTGTGCCATAGTCAAATGTTTTAAAGCTTTGAGATTCCGTTCTCTTTGCACAATTAACATATAAAAAAAATAAACAACGATGTTCCATTTCACGAAAGTTTTAAGTTTTCCGAAACTCACACATAACAAGGAATATCTCCGAAATGGTTCACCCTACAAGAAAATTTATTTAGACATAAATTGTGTATTTTATCAAGATCTACATTTTTTGTATGGTACGATTTTGTCTATCTCTAACGGTTTACCAGTTATGCAAATGTTGTCCAGAGTAAATACGACCACAGGGGCTATGGCCAGTAAATTCAAAATATACATTTCATTTGTCATAAAAATAGTTCAAACATATGGCATTTTAATCAAAATCGTTAGTCATTTTCAATAAAATCAAAATTTTCGAAAAACTTTCCATTTAAAGGGTAGTTTAGGCTGGGGCTATTTTCTTCAAAATTTTCGTGTCTTATTCTTGAAAGACATTGAGCTTAAACTTTGGTTTTTAACCTACCTTTCGTTTTACAGTTATTCTGATGGTGTGAAAAAAGCAACAGTTGTAGCTTAATGCGTAACTATTTAGTGAGCCATCAGAAATAATCAATATTTCCCTTACATACCGATGTGTCATTAGTTATAGCTATGTTCAGCTATTTGGAGAGAGTAAGAAACACAAGGATATGTGACGGATCTGGTGTTTGAGTATAAAAGCTTAGATTTTCAGCTGAAAGAATGCTAGTGTGAACCAAACGCCTATAGTTCAATGTTGTGTTGGTGCGTCAACATGCCAACAAAACATTGCCTTTGTTACAGGGTTAAAAAGCCTGGGGGCACACAAATAAAGCAATCTGCAGCCCTGCGTCCCATGAAAATGAGATAAAAATGCCTCAGTGCTGCTCAATGGCAGTCACCACCACTCGCAGTAATGCGATAAAATGCGAAAACTGTTGAGGCTAATGCGGGGAAGCCTGTACTGAAGCGATTCCGTGAAATAACACTTCAAAGGATGCGATACTGCGACCATTGTGTAATCTCCATGGCTTGATTCTGAATTGGCCAAACAGCTGCAACCGCATTCACTGTTCCCTCACTGGAGATAGGTTCCGGCGCATAATGAAGCGTTTACACATCCAACACAGGATCACAAATAAACTAGCTACCTCTTCTTCAATTTGAAGCCCCATATTGTTCAATACCTATGAAAAATGTTATGTGTTCTTCTTAAATAACCTCTAATCTTGTATAGCCATGAAAAATTCTGATGTGTTTCACTCACATGGCTTTCTCTACTCTTGTACTAACCATTCTTACAAACTCTTATTCCTATATCCTCTTCTTCTTGTTAGTTAAAATACACATTTGTACAAATTATCTTATTGGCTATTTCCTTGTAGGTGCAAGCGGAATATGGGAATACAGTAGGCTTTGAGCGATAGTCAAATCTTTTAAAACTTTCATATTCTGTTCTCTTTGCGCACCTAACATATAAAATATGACCAACAATGTTCCATTTCACGAAAGTTTTAAGTTTTCCGAAACTCGCACACATAACAAGGAATATCTCCGAAACGGTTTACTCTACAAAAAACTTTATTCGGATATATTGTCTTTTAGCAAGATCTACAGTTTTTGTACAGTAAGATTTTGTCTATCCCTTACTGTTTACGAGTTATTCAGAAGTCATCCAGAGTGAACAGGACTACATAGGTTAAGGCCAAAAAATTCAAAATAAACATTTCATTTGTCTTCAAAATATCTCAAACATATGACATTTTAATCAAAATCGGTACAGCCATTTTCAAGAAAATCCAAATTTACGAAAAATTTTCCATGTAAAGGGTAGTTTAGGGTGGGGCTATTTTCTTGAAAATCTTCGTGTCGCATCCCTGAAAAACGTTAAACTTAAACTTAAACTTACTTTTCTTTTTTGGTTCAGGGGTCTCAAAGCATATATTTTCCGTGAAATCTCAACATCGAATATTTGGGTGGAATACAATACTTCCCCTTTACCAGCAGAAAAATAAAAAATGAATCACCAAGTTCCATTTGACGGAAGTTAGTTTTCCAAAACGCACACAAATAACAAGGAATATCTCCGAAACGGCTGACTACAAAAAATCATTTGCACATAAATTGTGTTTTAGCAATATCTACATTTTTTCTCTAGTAAGATCTGGTCTACTTCTTACGGTTTACCAGTTCTCAAAACTCATTTAGAGTAAACAGGACTACAAAGACTATAGTCAAAAAATTTAAAATATACATTTCATTTGTCATAAAAAATATCTTAAACAACCGGCATTTGAATCAAAATCGAAAAAATCAAAATGTTTGCAATATGTTTCATGTAAAGGGTAGTATCGCACCCTTGAAGGAAATTAAACTTAAATACCAACTTTGGTATAAAAATAAGTCGAATCCAACAGATGATAACGTATGGAATACAGACTATCAAACTCAGCTGCATATTGCAAATATCGACTTTGTAAACCGTGCTGCAACATGACTTGCGACTTAGAAATCTTCTGCTCTTCTAAAGCAGTCAGTCATCTTTTCAATGGCTTTGAAATTTAGTTCTCTATGCCTGGCCAAGAATAAAAAAGCAAATAACGTATTCATGTTTAAAAATTGTTGATAAATTGGAAAACTAAACAAATTTTGGTATGTTTGAATTGGTTCAATCCACAAAAATACCTTCTAAAATGCCCTTTTGGAGTTCAGGGAGTTTCAAAACATAATTATATGTCCAGTGAAATCTTTAAATCGAATTTTTGAGCGGAATATACTAGTACTATACGTAACGCAGAAAGTAAATACCTAAATGGGCTGAATTTTCATTTTGTCTAGTATGTAGACGAAGTATTGCATTGCATTAAAAATTTCGATAGCGAGATTTCAACAGAGATGGACCTCTGAAACCAAAAACAGAGAACTTTTAGAAAAAGAAGGCTGTATATGTGTCTCTATGATAGCCCGTCTACCTGTCTGTGTCCCTTTCTGTGTGTCTGTCTGTGAACAGTATAACTCAAAAACAATAAGTTGGTTGAGTACCAAACTTGGTAATTGAATTCAGCATCTCCAAGAAGGCGACAGGAAGATGGCCATAAATTGCCATACCCTAGACTACCCCTCAAATGGAATATTTTTAGAGAATTTTGATTTCATTGAAAATGGTTCTAACGATTTTGATTAAAACAACAAATCTTTAAGATATTTTTATGAACAAGTAAAATGGGAATCTTGAACATTTCAAGAATGTCCTGAGAAGTTCTCTTTATTCTTGATGACTTTTGCAAAACTGCTACGAAGTAAGAGATGGGTTAAACAAAATTTTATTGCATTAAAAATAGATATCGTTATAACACAATTTATGCCTTATACCGAGTGGGAGAGAACTCATTACATTAATTTAAACTAGTGATAAATCTGGGTATTTGGAACTCATTTTACATCTTACGTTTTTGTGTCTGACCATTTCCTATGAAGATATTTTAGTTTTATCGAAAAGAAGCTGGCAACGCTGCAGATTGTGTTGGTGTCACGTTCCCTAGCTCAGTACATAAACAAACACCTTAACGGCGCGTCTTGATAAGATAAACGTATACCCTACCTTGTCCTTCCGTGTCGTCTCTACTGTGCGAGTGTAAGCCAATCACAAGCGTTAGCTTCCAAAACATTATAGGGAAGCCAATGCGCCCCACCTGTTTACATTCACAAACTAGGTCAATTCCCTGACCAACCTCAACGCAACGTTGTCTGAGAGTGCACTTCCACAATTCACCATACCTCCGTAACTTGAAGGGTGGCGTTGTTCATCATCCGCCGAAGCTCACTCTTGTACCTACATCATATCTCCAGTTTTAATGGAAGGGTTCGCTATCTTGTCTGTTCGTTGTGTGATGTGCTTGTTGCAGCACGTAATAGAGGTGAAGAGCGAGTGAAAACAAATGATATTTTCATAGTTACAAGCCAGCCTCTGTGTTATTCCGGCTGCCGTTCCCCAAAATACCTGCCCAGATACTTCATTTGTTGTGAATCAATTACTGTGATTTATTCCCACTGCACCATATGGACTGTTTCGAATTGGAGTGTTGGATATTAATTAATTATAATCACAGAATGCATTTAAGTTTTATCCTGAATTACCATACATACAAACGAAGTTGTTAATTTTCTTCCTTGACATTGTTTATAACATACAAGTATATAGAGATAACGATTAAATAAAAACATTACTCACGTCAAATATTTCACTGTTTTACTACTATGACAAAATGACAAGCAATTCGACGAATCCCACTCCTGACACCACTGTGACAAAAGCGACAAAAGTCCAGTCCAATTATTTTTTACAATTTCATTCTCCTGCAAAAACTTTTGCACACAAAGTTTCTCTTACTGACATTAATGCAGTCTTCAATCCTTTGTGATATTACAGCTCACAACTGTTTTCTTCTCGTAAGCTTAACTCACTCTTTTCTGTCTTTCTTCACTTTCTCTTTCTCTCAAAGAAGCTGACTTTGTGATACAAGCGCCTTTGGACGCAACGTTTTCTCACGACACACGCAGCTGACACACACGCACGCACGCAGACACACACACACACACACACTCAAACTAAAACTAGCTCTCTACTCTCGTTTCCTCTCCTTCTTATATAGCGAGGGTGACATAGCATGAACCTTTCTTGAACTTGTATAAATACGCCGGCCGCCCGAGCTTCTCGAATAATCTCGAAAACACCTTTGAACTGCCGCTGTTACCTTCACGTACATTGATACACATTAGTTTCTCTTTCCGGATTGCTCCCTGAAGCAATATCATGGAATTTTATTTCATCTAAGAACAACTTAAATGAGAGATCGGCAACTTAAGCTGTTTTACCTTCTTCAAATAAGAAATATTTACTCATTGAAACTGTCGTAAAATCGACTCCAGGTTGCGTTTTATTTGCATTATGAAAATAGGCAAAATGAGTTTGTCATCAATACAATACAAAAATAGTTTTGTCAAGCACGCAGTGATTTTTATATTACATTAATTGCTTTATTAACGTAAGACTATATGGGCACTAGATTCCCTCTAATCTTTAAGGTGTGCCTAGATTTTGTGGTGTTTGGCGGTGCCGGACAGTTGGCGTGGAAGCTTGCCCAAAGCGAATACTCCCCGTGGACACTACAGGGCTACTTGGTCGACGCCCCCTCTAGGCAGCTTTGGCAATAAAACGGATTTTTGAGACTTGGGATTGTTAGGCACCTCTGGGTGTCTCTGTGGGCCTCTGCAGCCTGTAGTGTTATACTCCTCTCTTCTGGGGCATTGTAGTTACAATGGAGATTGCAGTGTGCGAAGCGTCCCCCTTCACCGCATGTTTATGTTATAATTTTTACATCAGGAATTGCGAAAATTTCTTTCCCACTTTTGTCTCACTGAGTTTGATAATAATATACTTCATTATATTCTCATAACAATGAATAGTTTGCTCGCCTTCTATATAAGCAGCAGCCAAAGCTTGTTCCATTGTTGAAAATTTTCAGTCTCGATTTCCATCAATAACAAGCTTTATTTAATAGATAATATCTCATATTTCGCTAGTTACAGCAACTTTCTTGTTGTTGAATAATGGTGGCAAACGGGAAAGTTTTGTACACAGATACCGCATGGTTATTCTTTCAAAAGCAGAAAAAAGCGAGGAGGATGTACAAAAGAATACGCTATGAACTTCAGCAGAACTTTTAATGGCCATTCGGTGGTGGGTGTGTCCATTGTGTTTGGCGCCACTGGTCATCGTAAATACCCTTCACGCTTAAACCTTCCGTCACGGTCCAGTACCGTCGCTGGCGATGCTTTCCGGGCGAGAAAAATCTCCGAGGCAATTTGATCAGAGCTGGACAAAACCAGTGTACATCATTAATAAAGAATTGAGAACTGAAATGGAAACATAACTGTCTATTTGTTTTGTGTCTGTGGTACCTGTGAGATTTCTGGTCACTTTTTCAATAGTTTAACATCATGTAACCAGTAGCTCATATCGGAAAATTAATGAATGAAATGGGTGAAACAGTGCCTGGAACATAGAAGCGATATTTTGGCCTGTTTGATAAAGAAAATTGGTTTCAGGATTGTTGTTGCAAAAAATGCATTATACCTTAAATAATATATCTGCGAAGTTTTAAGTTTTGTGCAAAAAATTAAGTCCCTAATTTAACCTGTGTGTATACTTTAAGGGTACACCGAAGTGAAAAAGGTGATTTTCTAAAAATTTGAAGTTAGAGGCTTAATTTTTTCACAGTCATTTCGAGCAACTAAAGAAGTTCAAATTTCATTGTAATATCTAGCCACATTCTTGATATTTTAATTAATTTATCTTAATTTTTATTAATTCTATTGGGTATAATCAAAATTTATCTTCTTCAGTAGATGAACTACAAAATGTATTTTTTTAAATTATATCTGTTATTATATTTGTAACAAATAAAGGCATGGAAATTTTCATATAATCAATATTTTTCTTAAAACCACAGTGTAAAAACTCATAAAACAGCCAAATATTATATTAATTATTTTTAAAAAATTATAAGCAATATCAAAATTCCAAACGGACATTTTAGTATCCATATTCTGAGTTATATTGAAAAAAGGTTTTAGACCTCTACCTGGAGCTTTGTGTGACGATATAGATTTTGAATATGAGAATATGAGATCTACATTCTGTATAGTAAGATCTGGTCTCTCTCTTATGGTTGGCCAATTATGCAAACATCATCAAGAGTACACACGACTACATGGGCTATAGCTAGAAAATTCAAAATATGCATTTCATTTGCCATAAAATAACTTAAAGATATGGCATTTTAGTCAAAAAATTATAATTTTTGAGAAAATCAAAATGTTGAAACAGTTTGCAGGTAAAGGGTAGTTTTGGATGGAGAAATTTATATCAAAATCTTCGTTTTCCATCCTTAAAGGATGTTAAACTTGAATACCAACTTTGGTGTTCAACAGAGTTTTCGTTTTTGACCTATGCTGTTTACATACAGACAGACACAGACACAAATACTACATGGGCGTTTTCTAAGTATGCTTTTCTTCTGGTTTCAGGGGGCCTCAAAACATATCTCCAGTGAAATTTCGGTATCGAATTTTTGAGTCGAATAGAATACATCCCCTGCTTATACGTAGCGGAGAAAGTAAAAAGGATTATTTTTGGATTAGAGGCCCACAAAACAAGCATTTTAGTCTGACCTCGCTAGGAAAAATACGATAGTTCCTCTACCTTTAGTCGTGGTAAAGGAAGTAATTAAAGTCTCATAATTACTCTCTACGCCAAATTCTGATTAATTCCTCGCTGCCTATGAATCACGACAATAAAGAAAACCTTTTACAAAGCAATACAACAACCTACACGTTAGCTAGCAATATGCGAGGGTTTCCTAACCTCACTTTTTCCCCACTTGGCCCAAACAAAGCCCATACTTATTATTTATGTGCCGTCTGTGGGTACGTCCCAAACAGGCCATATGGAGGTCAGTGGAGGGATTTGTTGTTAGGTCCCGGTAACTACCCTTGAGTCAATTCCCTTTTGTTTCATCCCCCTTTACAGGGACCTCTGGATCATAAGTTTTTCATGCGTTTCTGTGTTGGCTTGCCCGAAGCGGGAAGACTAAACAATCAGTTGGTATACACTGTTGGGGTTTGAATTGTACACCTTGGTAACAACACAATAGTCTTGACTTTCTAACTGTTAGGACGTATTGAATATACAGGGCTTCAAAACGTACGTAGAAGAAATAAGCTGACACATAACAAACATGTTTTTACTTTCTCTATCAGATAACTATGCCAATTAGAAGAAATATTGTAATCCACACAAACTTTCACTGCAAATACGCTTGAAGTCCCTCATTAACATAAATAAACACGTTAAGGGAAAGGCCCGCGCGCATGCGTATGAAAGTTTAGCACCCTCAAAGGATGCAACGCGAAAATTTTAAGAAAATTCTCTCAACTATCTACTCTTTCCATGGAATGGATTTCATAACTTTTTTATTGACTCTCAATTTCTTAACTTACGAGGTGGAATAACTCTGAACTGCTGTCACTTGCAATACTGGGCTAGAGGTGTGGCACTGTAATGAGCACAAAGAAAGGTGGAGGGTAATACACTTGGCCTCGTAGAAAAGTCACGTTTTAATTTTCTTCAGGTTTATCTCAAAATCCTTAGTGCCTATTATGCCAATGTTGCTTGAAATAACCAAGATTTATTGAGTTAAATGATTCTGTGTTATAATAAAAGCTTTAACTTTCTCTTTAGAATCACAAAAAGGTGTAAAGCTTTACAGCAAAAATGAAGCAATATTGCATTCAAAAATATAAAAACGTTTAGTCCTACACATTCTCCCTAAAGTCATTTTGGAATTAAAATTCGTATGGAAATACCTCTAAACATGTTTCTGTTAATCTAGGGAATATTAGGGAAGCCCTTGAGGGCTAGGGTATTGGAACCGTTTGAGGTAGGCTCTAGGAACACTTTCTAGGAAGTATAAGGATTTAACGATGCTAGTTGTAGGGCTTAGATTGTTCAATGTAGCTGATGTTTAATATAAATGCGTTTCTAACCTAACCTAACCTAACCTAACCATAACAACCAAGCTAAACTAGCCCAACCTAAGCATATTAACTATGCTGACCTAACCTAAGCACAATTAACCTAACCTAAGCATGCTAATCAAGGAAACCTAACCTAACCTCACTAACCAAGGAAACCTAACCTAACCTAAGCACACTAATCATGTTAACCCAAACTTACTAACCAAACTAACGTAACCTAACCCAAGTACATTAATCAAGTTAACCCAATCGGTGTAATAAACCACCTTTGTTTAATTGTACCAACTTTTAATTACATTTATGTGAATTTGCACAATTTCTGAAATTTGCCGAACCGTGTTACCAGCTTGCCATAGACCAATAATTTGGCGATCTGCAGTTTCTGATGTATAAGTGCGACATGCTGTGAATCAAGCAACAGTTGAGTAGCCATTTAGTGAGCTGTCAGAAACAATCAATACTTCTTTCATACCTACCTGTCATTGGTTATAAATCTGTCCAGCCAGTAGTTTGAACACTGTTGTCATTGTAGAGGGGTAAGAAGGGGAAGCTATGAAGGCCTCGTTAAATAATCCTGACACTCTTACATTTTACTATATTTAAATTCACTTTCTGTACTACGGTTGAAGGAGAGGGGGTGAACCCAAAGGTAAACAACGGACGCATGCCTACAGTGCTCGTACATGTAATATAAAAATGCGCATAACATGCTGCATATGATGGCTGTTGGACATTGCAGTTTACAGAACTATAAGGTAAATACTACATGGTATGTCCATTGTGGTGGCCAATAATGTCCATACAAAGTTATTAGAAAACTAATGTCTTTTTCGAACACATTCTGAAGCTTATCGTTAAATTTTTGGTGGCCATATTATTGGTCTGTAGCAAGCTAGTAACACAAGTCGACAAATTTCATAAACTGCGCAAATTCACGGAAATGTCATTAAATTTTAATGTCACCCAAGAAAGGCGGTTTATTGCATAGATATAGGGAGAATTTGTAGAAGGGTTAAACATTTTTGTACTTTTAATGCAATATTACATTGTGTCTACTGTAAAACTTACACGTTTTTGGGATTCTGAAGACAAAGTTATAGCTTTTCTTATAACAGAATCGTTTAACCCAATAAATGTTGCTTATTTGAAGCAACATTTACAACCTTTTGCGTAATAGGCTTTAAGAATTTGAAGATAAATCCAAAGACAATTATTAAAACGTGGTTTCTCTATGAAGCCAGGCAAACCCACCCTTTCCCTCCTTTCCTTGTCATCATTACAGTGCTACACCTCTATTCCCGTACTGCAACTGTCTGCAGTTTATTGATTACCTATAGAGAGACTGCCAGATGTTTCCAAACAGTTCATTTTACTAAATTCATTTTGCGTACACCAAAACTACTTATAAATTTCCATTTACTCAACAGGGAACACTCAACAGCTCGTTTCACGAAAAAATTAGTACATTTATTGATATGAATGTAGCGCTAAGCAGGCATGCCAAATGCACTTTGGAGAGCATATTTTCCGCTTATCATTCATTTGGCAAACTAATTTATATTACTTTGATTTACTACATACCTTTGGAGGAAGTTTTGGAGTGAAGCTCAAAGCTGTAACAAAAATGAACTCATGTTAATCAAAGATTACACAACTTTCAACACGTAATATTTAACCAAAACACCACTAAATCCTAACCTCGCACAAATGCCATAATTATTATCTATACCGCTTATTGTTAGCTCTAAAATATATTTAGGATAACCTATGAAGTCTCCGTTTATACCTAGACATTGATCCTCTAGTAGAGGGAAACAAAACCTTTAAAATGAAAAATAACGAGTTCACTGAGATATAGGATTTGTTTCGAGTAAGTTGTTTCACTCCATTAGCCATTTCTAGGATACTAGCTGCGTTGGGAATTTCCCAATATTTCAATGGCACATTTTCAAATGTCGTTCATGTTCCCACAGAGTCCTGGAAAGCGTACAAAATATCAGTGCACGCCTATAAGCACGGTTGTCATATCATTTTTCGGTATGCTTTACACCTACTGTGTGAACAAGAATGAGCTTGTGCATAAGAAATTGTTAGGATACGTTTGAAGTTTCACAAATTCGACGAAATCCCACTCCTGACACCAGTGTAACCAAACGACAAAACTTCAGTCCATAACTTGCCCTCACTTGATTTTCCTCTGTTGCACAACAAAAGAGTTCTCTTTCAATAACGTTAACAGAGTCTTTCTTTACATTACAAATCACAACCTTGACTCAGTGTTTCAGTCTTTATTCACTTTCTCTGTATCCTATACACTAACTCTGACGATGCAATCACTCAACACTCATTAAAAATTTTTCACTTCAACGCGACGTATCTTTCTAAACGACAGTGTTACACACACAGCTGTCTCGCACTCCTGACACACTGTAACCGTAACTACTCGTTACCTCATCATTTTATATAGCGAGTATGGCGTAACACGGACCTTTCTCGAACTTCTACAAATACGTCACCCGCCGGATACTTCTTGGATATTCTGGAAAACCCTTCTGTGTTACCGCTCGATTGTTGTTAAACACGTGTTTGTTCACGTGAGTGGTGTGTGGAAGCTTTACCTTGAGCGCCTTTTTACACGCCAGTGAGGTGGGGCAGCGAGGCGAAGACCGTCCTTTGTTGTGTTACCACTGTGCTCGCCCGGCATCACAATGCGGTTGTTGTTTTTGCTGTCATGGAGCATTTTTTTTTTTTTTTTTTTTAGTAAGCCTGTTGTGGTTAAAGAGATAAGAAAACAACTTACCGTCGCAACTTTTTATAATGATGCGAAATGTCAGAGTGTGAAGATGCAGCGGGCCTCTTGAGCAAGTAAACTTCAGTCTTACTTGGTTGTTCACGCCAAGATTTTTCTAAGCAATTCCCTCAAGCCATCAAGAGAAGCCGTCATGTCAGATTCAGATGACAATTTTCTCCTCCGTGCAAGAGGTACCTCCTCTGCTATGATTTAACGTTGCCTCAAGAGATTCTTCTGAATTTGCCTTTCAAAACACTTTTAGAATACATGAGCTGCTCAAAACTTGTGCGGAAACTTCACCATTTTGAACTTTTTGGACGCTGAGACGACCTACTTTAGATTCTGCAGTCACCTACATCCTGCAAGCGAAAGAACAGTTTGTGGCCTACTTCCCTTCAGTCTATTGCCTGAAAACACACACACACACACGCACGCACGCGCACGCACGCACACACACACACACACACACACACACACACACACACTTCAACCTCAAGCAGGTGGACATTTTGTATGCACTCTACAATTAGAGTTTATTAGTAGCTTTTAACACAACGTAGCCGGAAATTTTATCTCGGGGCCTTTTCTCTATCAGGTACCTGGTGGGTAGAGAAAGTATTCCACTTCACCCAAAATTTCGTAAAATCTCACCAGATAAGCTAAAGGGCTCTCCAGCAAGTGTGGCGGTTACAAAGTACTAACAAACTCCAACAGAGGGCACTAGTAGTGCATACAAAGTGCGAGGAAGAAGCAGTCCTAAATCTTGTGCTTAGTTTTTAGTGTAAAGATGAGTTTTCGACACGTTTTTGTTACAAAACATATTTTACCTTGAAATATAAACATTATACACCAGCTTGTTGCACCAAAGAAGCTCAGGATTCTTTGTTTTATCGTAGATTAGATCACTAGTCCTTTTAACATCATTGTTAGTGCGTTTGCAAATATACTGCAAGTTGCTTCTCACTGGTGGAAAGACGGTATCCAGAAAGCTGACTCGCCGGAGCAGGAGATCCCGTGCCGACTTGGTGGAGTGTTGTGGTGTGCGTCGGTGGATTGCACGCTTCAATCTACGGACTAATACATTATATTAGTCACAGCACAATTTGGTGTAGTTCCTAAAGGGGCTTGGCAAGCAAGCTTTGGAACTCACCCGGCTAGCTTCCCGGAGTGGCATAGAAAGCTACTCAGGTATTTCCCTTTTCTTCCTACTCTTTTGCTTTATTCTTTCTTTCCTTGACAGACTTCAGACTGACGACTTACGTGACAGCGGGCTCACAAGATCCTAGCCAAGGGTTGACGGCTTTGTGCCTGAAACCTCGAGCCGAAATGGCTCGCAAAGGCGCCGCCTTAGAGGAGGTGCGGTCCTCTGTGAGCAGCCGGAGGGCAACCGCGCTTACTGCCGATGATGGACAATTACCCTCGACATCATCTTCATACAGATCCTTATCACCTGAAGCAGTGGAGCCAAATAGGAAGCGCTCCAAGACCGATACGCAAAAGCGTAAGTGCTCTACTCCACGCCACATACCCATGGCAGAACTAGAGAGCCTGGGTTCAGACAATCCGTTACCTGAATCTGACTCCGAGTCCGATATGGAGCTGGGGGAGTTTACGGTTGTGGAAAACCGTAAACGGGGAAAACAGACGCCATCACCAAATATGATGCAGCATGCACAGGATGTTGCATCATCCAATATGATGCAACATCCTCAGAATGTTGCATCATCCCAAGCCAAGAAGGGGCCAAGAATTCCGCCAATCATTGCGGACGTATTCCCTAACCATGTTAGGGTAATGCGTACACTGGCCAAACACCTCAAGTATACTTTTGAGGCAAAAAGGAAGCCTAAGAGCGTCCATATCCTTACCCACAGTTTGGGTGATTTAGAAACCGCTTGGTGTTACGAGAAATGAACATAACGTTCTACTCGTACTCACCACAACGTCCACACATTGAGCGCCGAGTCATCAGAGGCTTAGACTCAGAGTGCACCCCTGATGAAATCAAAACTGCACTTAAAGAAGAACATGGCATAACTGTCAATTCAGTGGCACAGTTGAAGAGAACCGTTAATACCGAGGGGGGTATTAACAAAGTTCCTATGCCACTATTCTTGGTGGTACTTGACAAAGTACTTAACCAAGAAGTACAACCAATTGACACAGTAAGGAAACTAATTTTCACTGTAGTCAAAGTGGAAAGGTATTATGGCAGAGAGGGACCTGTGCAATGTTACCGATGCATGGGGTACAATCACTCCAGCATGATGTGTGAGCGAAAGCTTACATGTCTGCGGTGTGCAGGGAACCACTTGCTAGAGAACTGCCCTAAACCTAGGGAAGAGTGCAAGTGCGCTAACTGTGATGGTACACACGTAAGTGTGTACAAAGGATGCTCCACAAGGAAAAAGATCATAGAGAGCCGCCGAAAGAACCGCCCCGATGACCAAGTGGTTCGCCCAGGTGTGTCCTTTTCCAATGCCTTAAATAAGGCAGAGTCCACTCTGCGTCGAGTGGAACAAGAGGCTGCTACACCAAAGAGCGATTCCCCATCAAATTCTGTGCCACCACCTCCAGGTCCTATAGAAAAGGCAATAGTGCCTAAACCCCCTGCTCCAAAACCACGCAGGAAGAGGAGGAACAGAAAACCTAGGCAGAGCAAATCTTCTGCCCCCAATGTAACTTCGGAGCCACAAGCTCCTGTAATAACTACAGACGCACCTGTAGAGGCAGAGCCTATATCCAAGGTTAGGGATATTCCCCCTACCCCTATCCCACCAATGCCTAACACGGCAACATCCTCCTCCACACTAGCGACTATTTCGCAAAGTGACCTGGAGGAATTTAGCTCTTTATCCTCATGGTTTGGGGATTTAATAAACAAGGCGTTACCTGCTCTGAGAAACTGTAAGATGCAGTTGAACAACCCCAACCTGACCCCCATGCAGAAGCATTCCATCTTGCTTCAGACACTGGAACAGCTCTACCCCAACTCCGCTCAATAATGGCTGGAAGACATGTCCGGAGACCATTTAGAGCTGCGATTTGGAACGCAAACGGACTACGGAGTCATTACCCTAATATTTCTAATTTTGTACAGTATTTCGGAATCGACATTCTGATGGTCTGTGAAACTCATTTGGATGCTGCCACCAACTTCTTCCTCCCTAATTACGTCACCCATCGGTCTGATAGGGTTGGCCGACAAGGGGGAGGTACAGCCATCTTTGTTAAGAACCATATTACTCATAAGCCTTTCCCTCTTCCACCACTTCAGCATGTAGAAGCCTGTGCTATTAGGCTATCTTTAGGTGGTCTAGATACATTGCTGATAGTGGCATATGACCCCCCTGATCACCGCTTCTATGAAGCAGATTACACGGCTTTATTAAACCTCCACCCTGTGGTCTGCATTGCAGGTGACCTAAATGCAAAACATGCCAACTGGCATAGTCGTGCCACCAATGCGAAGGGGCGAGGACTATTCCGCCTTATAAGCGGTAACCCAAGCCTCATAGCTCATGGACCGAGAGAGCCCACTTTTCATCCTGCCCGAGGGAGACCGGACGTGCTGGATATTATGGTCACTAAAAACTTTAGATTCCATATAGACCTGACGACAGTCAATGAACTGGATTCTGACCACGATCCTGTGTTAATCGACACCAATGTTAATATGTCAGCATTGGTAACTCCTGATTGGTCGTATGAGGTAGACTGGGATGCAGCCGTCCTTGAACTGAACCAATCAGTGGATCCCAGACCGCATATAAATTCTATCGAGTCGTTAGAATTAGCGGCAAATGTATTCTCCCGACAAATATCAAATGTGATACGAGGGCATACTTACCGCATTCCTTGCAATACTCCTAACCCCACAACCATCCCAAATGAACTCCGAGTGTTGCTAAGAGCTAAGTCAACAGTTCGGAAGCTTTGGCAGCGTTTCCGCCATCCCAGATTGCAGGCAATTTATCTGCGATTTAAGACCCTGGCTAGACGCCTCTTACGTGCACATCGCAAAGAGGCCTGGGAAAACACCATGAGGAACGTAAACCTCTCTGAAAAGAAGCCCTGGCGGATAATTAAATCCCTGAGAAGGGACAAAACGCTATATCAGCATCCTATACATGGCACTCGCGGGAGATTATCTTTCGAACCGCAAGAGAAAGCCACTGACTTCGCGGACTATTTAGAGTCCCAATTTGAGCCCCGAGAGGACATAGAAGATGAGGACTTTTCAGAACTAGTTGAGGCAACGGTGGATTACCTCTATGAGGATCCTCCACCACCTCACGAGGCGACTCGCATACCAATTGTCACACCAAGGCAAGTTTCCTCGCAAATTAGGTGTCTCAAACCCAACAAATCCCCTGGATATGATGGTGTTACGACACATATGTTACAACACCTGCCTCGCAAAGCCATTATCCACTTGACGAGAATTTACAATGCTTGCCTGTATCTCCGACACTTCCCTACTGCTTGGAAGGAAGCGAGGATGATTTGCATATTGAAACCAGGCAAGGATCCCAAGTTTCCATCAAGTTACCGTTCTATAAGTCTACTCCCAATAATTTCAAAAATTTTTGAAAAACTTCTACTGTCCCGTCTAACTCCTCTATTTGAGGAAAGGAGGCTCATTCCGGATCATCAGTTCGGATTCCGTCAAGGCCATTCCACTACCTTACAGCTCCTGCGTCTTGTTGAGAAGGCTGCCCTGGGTTTCCAGGAAAACTTCAAAACTGTCGCAGTGCTTCTGGATGTGGATAAGGCCTTTGCAACAACATGGCACCAGGGCCTACTGTACAAACTTAGAGATGCAAATCTCCCCTCCCCCTACCTGACCCTCATAGCCAGTTTCCTTCGTGACCGCACTTTCAGGGTGCGAGTGGAGGGCAGGTTATCAACTATCAGACCAATAGCGGCCGGAGTACCGGAAGGTAGTGTTCTATCGCCACTGCTCTTTGCCGCATACATGTCTGACTTCCCCGTTGAACCCAGCACTGTTACGTGCCAATATGCCGATGATGTCCTCATACTGGCCCGTAACAAAAATCTACGTTACTGCCTTCCCCCATTGCAAAGACACCTAGATGCCATTGAGAGTTGGAGTGAAAAATGGAGAATGGGAATCAGTCCACAGAAAAGCTCTGCTTTTGTGTTAGGCAAAATTCATTCCTGGAGACCAGAAAGGGACCTGACACTTGGTCAGAGGAGAATCCCTTGGGTCAACACAGCCAAGTACCTTGGTGTACAACTAGACCGAGGACTTACCTTCACCAAACATGTCACAGCTAAAGCTGCCCAAGGTCACGGAGCTCTGGGAAAGCTCTATCCCATCTTTAGGTCAACTATGCCTACACGACTTAAACTACGCATTTATCGTGCGATCATCCCTCCCCTGATCCTGTATGGATGCGAGGCATGGGGATTCGTGGCTCAAACCACCATCCGCAGACTGCAAGTCGTGCAGAACAGGGCCCTTAGGATGATCTACGATACTGACCGTAGATTTTCTTCCCATATTCTCCACACTCATTCTGGCATTCCATATATTGTGGATGTTGTGCGAGATAGAGCCCGCTCTATGTATGCGAAACTTACACCACACCCTAACCAGCTGGTGAATACCCTGGGACAATATGATCCCCATCTTCCCAGGAGGCGCAAAAGCTATCGTTTACCCAAGGATGTCTTGGGCTAATTAGCTTCACTGCTTCCTCATTTCACCAAACATTCCAATGCATTCGGTTTCTCGCTAAATTGACACTGCTTGACTTGCTGGTTAGACAAGCTGACCTTTGCTAAGTGATCAGAGGGGCATGGGTGCCCCAGGATGGGTAGACATTCTAACTGGCACTCATATCCCTAGTCTATAGCAAGAGAGAGTAACCAATCATCACCATTGGCTGACACTGACAAAAATAGCTTGTAAAATGACTACATCTTTCATACCTCACGGGTAAATCCATACTAAATGGATAGGTACCGTGGGCATATATCCCGCTCGGGTAAACCCGAGCGACCTGATTTGGCTCTTGGCTCTTGGCTGCAAGTTGTATGTTACTACTTCTCACAAATAAGAATATGGTCGACAAACCGCCAAGAATTTGGAGGAAGTGCATCATCTACCTTGTATATCCCCATATGACAACTTGTCCGAATCAGATGATTCCAATGTTGAAGATAAACTGAAAACGATATGTTTAGATTCAGAAACTGCTCATGAAAAAGACGATGAAAGCAACCGATGTGATAACATGTATTTTCTAGTTACATCGTATACTTCTCAAAATTATTATTATTGTTATTATTATTGACAGTACATTTCAAATTACAAGGTGTATACAAACATTGCAATTTATTATCCTTCCATGCAGTATAGTACAAATTAAATATGGCAATGAAGGAAAAATAACAAAAAAAGCTGATGTGTTGCACTCACATGACTTTCTCTACTGTTGTACTAACCATTCTAACAAACTCTCATTCCTATATCTCCATATTAGTTAAGATAAATCTTCGTACAAATTATCTTATTGCTTCTTTCCTTGTAGGTGCAAGGGGGATATTAGAATACAGCAGGCTTTGTGCGACAGTCAAATCTTTTTAGGCTTGGAGATTCCGCTCTCTTTGCACGATTAACATAAAAAATGAACAACGTTTTTGCATTTTGCTAAAGTTTTAAGTTTTCCGAAACTCACACACATAACAAGGAATATCTTCGAAATGGTTCACCCTAAAAGAAAATGTATTCAGACATAAATTGTGTATTTCACCAAGATCTACATTTTTTGTATAGTATGATTTGGTCTATCTCTAACGGTTTACCAGTTATGCAAAAGTCGTCCAGAGAAAATACAACTACAGGGGCTATAGCCAGAAAATTGAAGATATGCATTTCATTTATCATCAAAACATCTCAAACATATGACATTTTAATCAAAATCGTTAGAGCCATTTTCAAAAAAATCAAAATTTTCGAAAAATTTTCCATGTAAAGGGTAGTTAAGGGTGGGGCTATTTTCTTCAAAATCTTCGTGTCGCATCCTTGAAAGACATTAAACATAAATACCAACTTTGGTTTTTAACCGACTTTTCGTTTTGAGTTATGCTGTCCGCAAACTGACAGACTGACAGACACACACACGGAAGTTTCTATAAAAATGCCTTTTTTTTTTTTTTTTTTTTGGTTTCAGCGGGCCTCAAAACTTATATTTCCGGTGAGATCTCGACATCGAATTTTTGGGTGGAATACAACACTTCCCCTACTTACCAGTGGAGAAAGTAAAAACAAATAAATACAAGCACATAAGCACAAACTGTTCAAGAATACCATATACCCGGCCAGGAGAGACCACGTCCCACCTCCAGTACTGCACCCTACCTGTGGTGGGCAGAGGCGGGGGACGCAGTGGTCGTGCGGCAGGTCTAGGTCTCTCGCTACCAACAGTGTTCTACTAAGACGCATGCGTAACGGAGGGTTAAACAAGCCCTAATTTTAATAAGAGTGTTTTTCATATGCCCAACTCATATCCCTGGAGTAAGTCTTAAAAGCTATAATTGCTCCAAAATCTTAAGATTGCTCGTTAAGGAAGACATGAGTTAAATACAGTCAAGTGTTTTTCTGCTCCACTTTAATGTGTAGAGAGACACTTTATGTTCCCAGGGGATCCCGTTTATTACCTGTGGAACTAATTATGTTGACGGTGTTAGTTACCCAAGTGTTCTTGGTTCTGAGGCGTAAATAACTTGTTCCCCTGATCACAATTTGCCGCATGAGTGGCTCCCTTTACTATGTATATACATTTCAATGGCTTAACTATGCCAGAATTTAATTAACTCGCATTCGAGATAAGTGGCTGAGGAAGAAGAAGAAGGAAGTGCGTTTCGTTCCATAGAAACCGCTATAGGAAAGTTGTAGAAAGTTCTCAAGCGTTTTCATCATAGGTACGCGAGAGTTGGAGCTTCCGGGTTTCCGTTTCCTCGGTCCATCCTGTCGGCACAACAAACACGGCCCTGTTTTATGTTTTAAAATATGTATAAAGCGCATTCAGAACGCTCCTTTGTTTTTGCTCTGAATGCTGATTAACCAAACGCTGAAAACATACGCAGCTTAGCTATATTACTTAAAAATCTGATGTGTTGCACTCACATGACTTTCTCTGCTCTTGTACTGAACGTTCTTAAAAACTCTTATTCCTATATCATCTTTGTGCTAAGATAAACATTTGTACAAATTATCTTATTGCTTATTTCCTTGTAGGTGCAAGGGGAATATTAGAATACAGTAGGCTTTGTGCGATAGTCAAATCTTTTAAAGCTTTGACATTCCGCTCTTATTGCACACTTAACATATAATATAAAAAATGAACAACGATGTTCCATTTCACGAAAGTTTTGTTTTCCGAAACTCAAACACACATACAAAGGAATATCTCCGAAATGGTTCACCCTACAAGAAAATTTATTTTTACATAAATTGTGTATTTTAGCAAGATCTACATTTTTGTATAGTATGATTTGGTCTATCTCTAACGGTTTACCAGTTATGCAAAAGTCTTCCAAAGTAAATACGACTACAGGGGCTATAGCCAGAAAATTCAAGATATGCATTTCATTTGTCATCAAAATATCTCAAACATGTGACATTTTAATCAAAATCGTTAGAGCCATTTTCAAGCAAATAAAAATTTTCGAGAAATTCTCCATGTAAAGGGTAGTTTAGGGTGGGGCTATTTTCTTCAAAATCTTCGTATCGCATCCTTGAAAGACAAACTTAATTACCAACTTTGGCTTTTAACCTACTTTTCGTGTTTGAGTTTTGCTGTCCACAGACACACACACACACACACACACACACACACACACACACACACACACACACACACACACACACACACACACACACACACACACACACACACACCTTTTTCTAATAATGCTTTTTTTTATTCATGGGGTCTCAAAACATACATTTCCGGTAAAATCTCGACATCGAATTTTTGAGTGGAATACAATACTTCCCCTACTTGTCAGTAGAGAAAGTAAAAATGTAAGGTTCTTCATGTGCAGTTCAATTGTATATCTCAAATCGCGCCCTCTTTTCCCCTCACGTATTGTCAGAATATAATCCAGTGCAGAATAAACATTGATCATCTGCATATCAGCGACTGTCTCTTATTTGTGACCATGTGGTGTCTCTTATTAGGATCCAGGGTGCACTGAAATTTCGTGGCTGCTCATGTTCGAAGACGTTATTGTAGATATTAGTAAATCCGCTACACCGGTATGCCTTATTAGTTACTTGGTTACTTTACCATATATATAAAGTGACTTTGGTGGGTGTAAAGTAAAGAAGACAGATGTAGTCGAGATAAAGAAACACTTTTATTTCCGTAAACAGTAACTTTGTTCACTCGTTGCAACAGCAAGAAAGTCTTTTCCGATTCACCAACAGCGCGGCTCCCGATTAGTAACACAAAAACTGTCCCTTCTCACACTTTACCGCTATTTATATCTCCCAGGCACTATTCTGGAAACTTCAGGAAAGTTCAGTTATCATCGCGGTCAAATACAAAGCAGAAAATTCCAGAAGTCTCTATCCCTTTCTCTCTTTCGGCAAGCGCCCAACAATGCGGCCATACTCTGTCTCTTCCCTTCGGCTCATTTGCGGTAGTGCCGACAATAATGCGATGGGCGACAATAATATGTATTCGGACCTAGCTCTATTTTAATTATCACTTTAGCTAATGTGATCTAGTTTAATTTCCTGTGATACTTTATCTTTTCTCACGATTTATGGTGCGGTGTAAAGAAACATGCGAAGTAGCCTATTCTTCCCTCCACTATACGCACTGGGGAGTCGAACACAAGGCCTCTCTAATCTCTTACTGTACCAGCATCCAATGTGCCTCATAAACTCAGCAATCTGACTGATTCGCGTGCTCGCTCATACAGCGGTTCAGGAATATAACCACTTTAATATTTTCTTTATTTGTACACCAATCATTTTAGCATGTTTTCCAAACAGCTTTTATTAACTCCTGTCACACTCAAGTCACAGGTGCGCGGGTTAGATTGTTGTGAGGGGTAAAGCAGCGCGGGGCAGTCCTTGCGACGAACTCAGGGTGACTCAGGAAACTAGTAAGAAATGGAGGAATGAGCCACGGTTCATATGTACCCAAATATTCATTACTTGTGTTATCTACAAGTTGCACTTTCATTGAGAAAGAAATAAGACAAGAAGTTTATATAAATCAATTGAGGCCTATATGTTCTTTTTTTGCATTTCTAATATATTTATTGTTTATTTTAAGCGTAATTGGGTTCGAATACTTTCTATAAGGCCAATGACCCTAGACCATCTAGGCCAGTAAGTCAGGCACCGAAGTGTGAACGGCCGCAAGACAGGCTGAGTGAGTGAGTGAGTGACTGAGTGAGTGAGTGAATAAGTGAATGAGTGAGTGAGTGAGTGAGTGACTGAGTGACTGACTGACTGACTGACTGACTGACTGACTGACTGACTGGCATACTGACTGACTGGCATACTGACTGACTGGCATACTGACTGACTTTAACAGAGATCTAGAAAAAGCTGTTTAGTTTTATATTCCAGCAAAATAAAATGTTTGCTCTTAAACAATAGAAGGGGGCAAATTTATGAAGATTGGAACTTCAAGCACTAGTGGTTTGGTTTTTGTGGAAATATCTTCGTCTGTTATAATATTATGCTAACACACCCAAATTTCTTAAACTTGATAAAAGGTCCTACAGCATGTCAGATATGTAATTTAAATGGAAGTTAATGAATAAACAGTGAATAAATGAATGAATGCATGAGACATAGCAGTTCCAACCAATTCCTACATTGACAACAAACTAAAAAACTTGTAAAACCAGGTTACAGAAAGTTTAAAGAAGCATAGATTACTAGAGGATGTTTACAGAACATTCCAGTGCCAACTTAAAACTGCTGCGGTCCTATATGGGCATGATATTTTGCAAATGACTACATTGTATGTTGTTGAGCCATTAGGCGTAGAATACCCTAACAGGGAGCTAATTATAACCCGAGAATTAATTTACATCTGAAGTCACTTATGAGCTGTTTTTCTGCTTGGAATACTAATTTATGCAAACACAATTCCTTCGTGCAAATAGCTTAAGGGATACATACAGATGTAAGGCACTCAAGAGAATATTCTGCATGATAAATTTAATAAATAATTATTGTAATTTTGCTCTGTAACACATGGATTAGGAGGAAAAAATCGTTCTACCACAGTTTTGGTACTACGAATGAAAAGCTGATTGTTGCAGCAACAAAAACCTATCATTTTCATAATAAATTTCACCATTTTTGCGAAAACTACGACAGCGTAGAAGTTACGTAAAACATTTTAACCGGCTCATCGATGTCTATTATATAAACGTTATTCTAAAATAAGTTACTACTTAAAATGGCAGTAAATTTGACTAACTTTTATATTCTAACAAAATAGAAATACCATGCGAGTTTAACACATCAAATTTTCTATTTATTACCTACAAGGTAGAATAGATATTAGTGGGACAACGTACTCTGAGCAAATACCAATTTTACATCACTTTACAGAATTTACAATACACAAAAGGCTATCAAATGGAAATGATTGAAAATTTTACTACCTATGCACAATAAAATTAGACATATTTTGGTTTATGTTTCATGATTCTATCTGTTAAAATAGATTTTTAAAAAATTCAGATATACGAAAATTTATTGAAAAAATATTTTCCAAAAGCATACAAAACTTGGGTACCTGTTCCTCGGGAAGCATTTGCAGCACACAACTGAAAAAAATTCAGGCATGTTTTGAATATAGTTAGCTACTCTAGGAAGCAGAATTTTTAACCTCAGTGTTTATTAAGCATATGTGCAAACTAAAAACCTGTTGTAAAATTGCTTAAAAATCTACAAATTGTTTCCCAATTTACGAATTAATTTTTGTACACTTCCTCAATTGATGTATTTTAAAAATTCTGCTTTCTAGAGTAGGAGAAATATATTTTACATTATACTTATGTACAAGTCAGGTTTTATTTGAGGAAAGGGAACCTTAGCTAGTGCCTACGTAGGAGTTTCAGGCTATATTATGTATAAGGGGCTTACTTAGAGTCGCAGCATGCACTTCTTTTGTAACTCCCTGCAACAGGAAAAGAGAAAGGGAATCCTATATCAGTAGCAACTTGCCTTATGCTGGTATCACTTTGCAGATTTTTGAATTCCCCGAGTGTACATGACAAGCAGGAATGACAGTTTCCCCTTCCAACTCGACGCTGGGGAACACAAGAAGCGAAGTTCTCTGTGCAAACAGCTGACTGACGCTGCAGCTTATACTCCAAGGTAAAGATCTAATATTTTTAGTTTGACATCTAAAACGCCTGACAGTCGCTTATACATGTTATATGACGTAATATTGGATTCAAGTACATTGAAATAAACTTCCTGCATGCAAAGTGTCTTTCAGTATTATTGATAGACGGAATTTAAGAGGACAAGGCAGTCTGAACATACAAAAGGTGCACCTTAGTGTGTTAAATTAGGTTAAATTACCACTACTCTCAAAGATCTCAATAGTTTTTCGTGAAATTTGTATAAATTATTCTACAGATGACGAAAATTAGTTCAAGCGGACACTTGCATTGATAGCTTATGTGGTTGGGTCTATAAAAATTATTTCATCAAGCAGAAAAAAAAAAAAAAAAAATTACTCTCAAAACCTGTTAATTCAGTACCTTTTTCTCAGAAAGTATGAAAGGTAGAGAGCTGAAATTTTCAGTGTATGTATACAACACATAGTTAAACTTTCTGAACCACAATAATAATTTTATAATATATATTAACGATATTTAGAAAGCAAAAACATTGCAAATTTTCTATATTCGTATTTTTTTTACTTGGCAAATACCTCTTTTTTAAATTTGTAGTAGCCTGATATACATAACTTCATAATTGAGGTTCAGAAGATAACTGATTACAGCAAGAAAAAGCACGCAAGCGTGTGATTCTGTAACGCAATTACTTTCAGAGAAAAGAGTGCACGAATTCACAAGTTTTAAGAGTAAATTTTATTATTGTTCCGCTGCATGAAATCATTTTTATAGACTCAACCACATAAACTATCAATGTAGCTAACCACTTGAAATAATTTTTATGACTTATAGAATAATTCGTAAAAATTTTAAGAGCAGTTAAAGTAACTTACTATGTATAATTTCTGTAGAGGACTGCCTTGTACCCTTAAAAAGTTAAAATGTCGCACAGGTAGACCCTTTCGAGTTTCTTTCCCTATTGTAAGATAATTGGAAGATGTGTTACTGGAATTAGTATATGGGGCATTATGCTTGTGTTGAACATTTCAGCTAAAATAGTTCAATTTAAATGCACAGGAATCTAGTCACAGTAACAGTATTAAAGGAAAAGGCATGAGTACACTTAAAATAAATGGTGTTTGATACGTTTGCCATACTTTGTAAGGAAAAGCATAACATTTTCCAGCAACTTCCTAAATCAATGCTAAAATTAAAAGTTTTAGCTAAACGTTTTACAGGTTTCCCCAAAGAAAATTTATATTCAGCAATCTACAGAAGATTAGAGGTCGATGAACTTTCTGAATTTACTTAATTTAAATATCTAGATTGTTACAAATGACTGCAAATAATAAGCATAACTATGTGTATTTCAAACAATCTAAAAACATTGTGATGAAAAATTGAAAATGAGGATGTGGTTTTGTGCAGTAAAAATGTTTTTATGCTCTCAAAATTGAAAACAGAAATGAAAAACAGGAGAGCTATTTTTTAATTTCCATAATCAATCCAATGTACATTAAAACGTGGCATTTTCTATGAGGCCAAGTGTATCTATCCTCCCACTTTCTTTGTCCTTATTACAGCGCCACGCCTCTAGCCCCGCATTGCAACTGTCAGCATATCATTGGTCAGTAATTATGCCACACCCCTTGCGAGACCTACTTAAGACAACAAGACACTGAATTTTACCAAATTCTTTAGAAGATTTGACTATCACACAAAGCCTACTGTATTCTAATATTCTCCTTGCATCTACAAGGAAACAAGCAATAAGATAATTTGTACAAATGTTTATCTGAACTAACACGAAGAAGATAGAAGAATAAGAGTGTGTAAAAATGGTTAGTACAAGAGTAGAAAATGTCATGTGAGTGCAACACATCAGAACTTTTTTTTCTCTCAGAGGATGGAATTTTAAACTCATTAAATAGCTATCCACTTTATAAAAATCTACAACTTTGGTTCTATTAAGTTGTTATATCATCAACAAAAGTGTAAACGTGTAATTAAAGCTTATCTCAATTAAGAAATAGCAGAGTAAGCTTTAGCTATACTTTGTAGAAGGGTGGTACGAGAAAGTCACGTGATTTCAGTTGTTTTTTATCATGTAAGGCTGTTATTAATATACTGTCGATGGTTTACCAGCTCCTCTAGCAGGGAATTTCAATTCAGTAACTGCAGGGGTTTTACCGATAGCCTTTAAAATTAATACTCGAGGGTAATCAAAGTAGATGCCAGAGATAATCGATTTATAATTGACGTTAGTACTTTGAGGGAGAAAACTGCGCCAACTACTCGTGCCATTCTCGTCCTTTATTGCTACATTAATGGTGTTATTTGCTCTGTCTGCTACCCTTGCTGTTAATCCTATATGCTGAACCATTAACTTGTGTGTTCAGAATGGAACCACCTCTTAATAGATTTAGAATGAATAATATCTGCACTTGTAGCGAGTAATATCTACGCTGTAATACTGTCCATATAAAAATTATATTAAAAGAATCTGATTTGTTACAATCATACGACTTTTGCACAATCTCTTCGTACAAACAATTGTTCCTTTGTTTACTTTAGGTTTGTATTCTATATAGCGTTCCACTCTTAGAAGACAGTATGGAGTTAAATGGGACATCTGTCTCTATCTAGCGCATACAAGTTGCCATTAGCCTCGTTCTTTTCTACCCTCGCGCTGTTGCCAGATTCCCAATAGCATGGTATAAATATTCATTTGTTACAAATTTCAGATTTGAACACATTATCTTATGCAGAATTTTTTTCTCTATAAGGTTACATCCTTTTCAGAGTCATTATGCATTTCTATAGGCCCACATTTCTTCAGAAAACGTTTTTTTCAATAGAAGTCCGATATTTACTGTTTCTATACTCATCACGCACTAACTAACAAACTAACTGCTAGAATGCATCTATATTTTTTACTTAGGTAGAGTAAACCATAGTGCTACTACCTGCCTACTTTGAATTCTCTATGTCTATCCAGTTAAGTGTTATAATTTTTTAAATTAAATGTTTTCTGAAAATTTTATATCTGTGCACTGCAAAAGTTACGCAGTGTGAAACTTTTTTGTTATTGAGTTTACATCAGGAAACCAGCGAGAACAAATGTTGAGGAAGGTTGGAGAAAGTTTTTAAAATAAACCAAAAGGCAGTAACCTCTTTCTTTTATCCAGTAAGGCAAACAAAAGGTATTCATCTATTCAGCGCCAGGCCTGAGACAGAAGATAGTATAAGGAGCAGCACTAACATTAGTTCGAAAGAAGCCGTGTGTGTAACTGTGAGCTGTTATTGTGTTATTTGTTTAATATTTTTGTAAATATTTGTAGCTATGGAGGGGGAAGCTAGGAAGAGACGATATGTTGGTAAATAAAGAAGTAAGGAACGCCAAATAATTATGAATGTGTTAGATTATTTTGAAGTAAAATGCATGTAAGTAAGGCAGTAAAAGAAACAGCTAAGGCTATCGGGTGTTCAGAAGCAGTAGTGTGTATGATTAAAAAGGAACTAATGAAAGGACCTCTAAGAACGCCATCGAAAAAGAAAGCAAAAAGGGCGGGACTACACAAAACGCTAGGTTAACGCAATATGATTGAATAGTGCAAGGTGGAGTGCGGCGAATTGTTCATTCTTTACAGTTTGCAAATATTCCACCCATGCTGAATATAATTTTGTCACAGTTCAACAGTGATGAGACCCTACCAAATTTCTCAAAGACCACTCTTAGTCGGTTCTTACATGATTTGGGGTTCGAATATGAAAGAAGGGGTAAGAAGTGCATATTAATAGAAAGAGACGATATCGATATCATCAGATGGCGACATAAATATCTAAAAGACGTAAAAAGGTTTAGGGACCAGGGGAAATAAATTGTTTATACAGACGAGTCATTTGTAAATTTAGGTCATACAGTAACAAAGGCATGGAGGGATAACAAAGTTAAAAGTGTCCGTCAAGCAGCAATTGAAGGACTAAGTACAGGACTCTGGTCACCTCGGGATATCGCGCGGAGAAAGATTCGCAACTAGTACATGTTGCAACACTGCGCTCCATTTAACGTGTACTGTCTTCTAAGGGTGGAACGCGCTTTAGTACCCTCGCTCGTAGGCTGCTTGAATCCATTCAGTCCATTTCTGTTTATTATTCTTTAGGATATCTTCTATAGCACTAATATTTAAATGTTGTCTTATTTATTTATTACATAACTACTCTCATAAGTATCGTCTCAGCTGCATGAATATAACTTATCTTTGTCTCTTAAAACCCAACGTTCACTCTCATATAATTTTAACTGGGACGGCCATAACCTTAAAAAATTTGTATATATTAAGGCTCTAAGCGATAGTCTAATGTTTTAACAGTGGTCCCTATACGTTCTCCTTGCATAAGCAAGAGATTAACAAATGCATAACGACCTCCCATTTGAGAATGGTCTATAAGTATTGCAAAATTCTGACAAAAAGAAATTTCTCTGAACGGGTTCACTTCACAGAAAGGATAATTTAACATAAAGTGTGTTTTAACAAGATCTACAGCCTTTGGTAGTAAGATTTGGTCTATCTCTTACGATTTACTAGTTATGCAAAAGTCATCAAGGGTAAATACGACTACAGGGGCCATAGTCAGAAAATTGAAAATATACACTCCATTTGTCATAAAAATATCTTAAACATATGACATTTGAATCAAAACCGCTAGAGGCATTTTCAACAAAATAAAAATGTCGAAAAATTGTCCATGCAATTTTTTTTTTTTTTTTTTTTTTTTTTTTTAACTATGTGTAGCTTTCTTGAAAGATATTAAATTTAAATACCAACTTTGGTTTTTAATTCAATCTTTGTTTTTGGTTATACTGTTCACAGACACACACGCGCACGAATATTTTTTTAAAATACTTTTTTTTTTTTATTTCGGGGGAGGGATACAAAACATACTTCCAGTGAAACCTCGACATCGAAATTTTGGGTCGAATACAATACTTCCCATGCTTACTATACGCAGTAGAGAAAGTAATAATATAGTTGCAACAATATGGCAGTTTTTTAGCATTAGTGCCTCTATGGTACTTATTTTCGCCCTTATAATTCGCCCTTAGATGTTAGATAATAAAAAACAGGGATGCACTGAAATTATTCGTGTGAAATTGTAAAATGTTTCTTCGCTGAATATTGCTATAATTTACGGCACTTAGAGGTAACAATGCCTGAGTTTAAGGTGAACCTTGAAGGGACGTTAGCTAAGCCTAAAAGCAGAATGAGGTTTAGGATTATGTCAGTGCTGGCGGTCGCGAAGTTGTTCCATCAAATGCCCTGGAGTGAAATGCTCCAATAGTAACCTGCGGTAGGTACCTGGAAGATCACAAAGTTTCACAGAAGCTCTCTCTACCTGCCTATTACACCATGTTTCCTCATTCATCCGTCTCCTATATTTCCTATCCTTGCTTCCGTTTATACTTTGAAGGCCCGTTCACACGAAGCAGATTCTGCATGAAGTCCGCTGCTACTACGGGGATATGTTTACCTTGGTTTATTTTCATATTTTGAAACTTTCCTGACCTTAGCTCATATAAGATGAATTAAGGTGCATAACCGAGATGCGACTGGCAGTTCATTACTCCCACGGTATTGTTATAGGAATCCTTTCGGTAGATCAGCCCACCTTTACTCCCTTAAATCATGACAAAATGATGTCAAATAAAACAATACAAATGTGCTGCACTTTTTTATTTATATTGTAACACCAGCTGCGGCTCATAAAAGGAATCAAACTACCTCACACCACTTAGCAGGCGTGGCGAGTATTAAAAAGTGCTCGAGGTGACCCTTCCCTCCACACTACTCGCGGCCAGCAAACATGTGCCAACAATCATAATGGCAAAAACAAAGAACTTGCTAGAACCTTCGTGAATCTTCCGGTGGCCGGCGTATATGTAGAAGTTCCAGAAAGGTCCATCTTACGTCAGCCTCGCTATTATAAAGTCCAGTGACTGCACCGTCAGTCAGCTGATTGAGACAGAGAAAGCGAAGAAAGACAGAAAATAGTGAGTCAAGGTTACGAGAGCACCTATTATACACATTACTGAACACGATCAAGTTTTTTACCCTAGATATGTCGATTCTGTGGAGAATTATTGCAAAACTTTAGCATTGTTCCTAGATAATAATAACAGAAATTATATTCGGATGGTTGCATTAAAATACTGTGTACTCACATGACTTTCTCTATTCTTTGTTGTGCAAAATATTTCTATAACAGCTTGTTCTTCTATCTACCATGCTAGTTGAGATATAACTCTATAGAAATTGTTTTCTTACATACTTATAAATTTTTCCAACGCATATGGGTGCCACATTTAGTTGGTGGCTTATATCATCATAATTCCAGGTTCTAAAGGTTGCTGAGAAAAATCATCATTTATATGAAAAGAATTGTTTCTGAGTAAAAGCTAATGAAACAAAAAATGTTGTGATGACTTTCATATATATAATTTAACTGCAATGAAAAAGCAAAATGGCATTCTTGCTTAGCTTGAGTGATTGTCAAATATTTTAAGAGCGGATCGCGCTGTATTGCGTGGTTTTGACAATTTTTCTTGTGTGGCCAAGTTATAAAAGCACTTCTCTTTGAGAAAACATAATTATAAGAATATTCAAACCAATAATAAGGACTATAGTTCTGCCAATATAAATTAATTTTGAAAAGTCAATAGACACGGCCTCTATTTTGAAAATGTGCCTATTAAATTCATAAAATAATTTATATATCATAAACGAGTTACCAAATTTTAATGAAATTTGGTGTACCTCCTATTCTCATAAAAATGCAAACACAGTAACAAATTCAGAAAAATCTATAGAAAAATGTGGAACTTTCAAATTTCACTCCCAGTGTCCCTTAAGAGGATTTCAGAAGCAAGAAAATTCAAGATATGGTTTCCATATATTTTTATCAAAATCGTTAGAACTATTTTTGAAAAAATAAAACTCTTCGGGAAATGTTTCGTATTCTTTCATACAGTGAAGGTGCAATTATGTTATACATAAAGTAACCATGGGTACCTGCGGACATCAGGGAAAGAGGCCAGTAAATTGTTTTGTTAACTAACAGAATGTTATGGCTTCGTGAAATAAAGAGGCAGAATAGGTAATTCTTGCACACCCGCTGTCTTCTTTAGAACGTGTAGTGGTTGCTAATGTAATTGGTCTGGATTTACATTACTCCAGTGTCTATTGCCGTGTGTGCTCACGTGACCTGATAGATACAGCTAAGCTGCATTAAACAAATATAGCGCACCACGGTCAACATATGCAACCTGCATTGACTGCAGCACCCAGTTGCAATAAGGAAGTCATGGAACATCCATCACTGTTATTCTGTATTAGGGGGCGAGCAGTTCTATGGACACGTGGGTTTGAAGTGGGGTTTAAGTTACAGTCTGTCACAGATACAAACGATAGAGGCTATAAACACAACCTTTTAAAAAGCAGTAACAATATGGTTTCCTTTCCAGCTACTGGAGCTCATTTCTGATCTGGTCTGCGTGGTTCAAATGCACAGCCATGGAAAAAATGATTGAGCGCATTCGTGTTGCAGCGCAGTTTACACAAGTCGATATTCCAACATACAGCTGGGTTTATTTATAATAAAATTTCATTTAATGTCCAATGACCCTTATATAGCTTACAAGCATTCTATATCTCTAACATTTAGCCAACAATTAGGTACTCGTGAATTTAAAGTCATCATTAATTATTCTGCAAACTGTTCTGAAAATTGGGCTAAAGTTTCAACCGGGTCTTTAAATTGTTTACAAAATTAGTACAATTTATACAAAGCAATTTTTAAACGTCTTATAAGGTAAACAGAAAAAATAAAATAGCTAATTTTGGTCATGTTCTGAATTCGCTCCGTATAACTGCGCCTTAATTTGACGTTTCTGTGGCCGGAGTTAAAAGAAATGAGACAGATATTAGGCAAATTTTTAACGAAATGTATATTAAACAGGAAGAAGAAATAAGGTATATTTGTCAATTCAGTATGAGATATCTTAAGGAAAAGTGTTAATATATCGTATTGAAACACATTGTGAATTTAACAAGAAAATAAGTTTTGTCAACAATGTTCGCAAAAATGTTACGATGCTTTTAGTGAAGAAAAAGACAAAACTGGCTTAAGTTTGTAACGAAAGTGAAACTATCAAGAAATAATTTGTTGATTAGCGTTAAAACTTTCGTGCAGTGAAAAGCTGAAATACCTAAAAAGCAAACTTCACAGTTACCGTTCCCAGACCATTGTTCTGGACAGGAAAGCTTGTGTATGCTGTGAATGCAGCTACGCGAGGCAAAAAGGCACAATAAAAAGGTAAAATTACATAATCTACACTGCACTTAGTGCAAATTATTTTAAACTGCCTCCTAACAGTGGAGCAACGCAAATAGCGTAACAAACAACAGATGGTAAATCCCGTGCCAGAGAGAAATGTCAACTCCGGTTGCACTGTGGGTTCACATTGTTAGTCACCTGTCACACGTAAATATCTGATCCATGTAACCGCGCCTTACTCTTAGGGCAATTGAATTTTATTTGTATTTCGTATTATATTTATACTTTATACTTTAATGACACTTTTGTTTTCTCAATTTCCGTCATTTTTAAAGCCCCATGAAGGCATCTAAATGTCCCAGAGCGGGTAGACTTCCTCGCTAAATTTCGTCGCTTCAGCTTGCGAATGCAATTTTCGTTTTCACTGGCTTTGACAATCGTCTCTTGCAGGGAATTTTGCTTTATAGAGGTTGTGAGTTGGCTGTGCTGAAATCAGTTCTATATATCAAGCTGAAATGATGCGTACTTTGCTTGTAAACAGAGAAGTGCAGTCAGTGTTCTGTAATTATGTAATTTTTCCAGATTATTTCAGTGCTCCAGTTCTATATTAGGCATTGTTTAGGTATTTAGTAGGTTTTAAGTTGTGCCTTAGCTTAAGTAAAGCAGTAATAAGCAGATATTTTATGAGCTTTTGTGTACATATTAGCGAAAGTGTATAATGTAGAGGTTAACTAAGAACAATACATTTCTAACTCTTGTGAACAATGGAAAACTATCAAACAAACTAGTGATTTGTTATTAATAAATATATTAATAAAATAAAAACAGAGTTAAGAGAGCGCATTTATGATAACTTAGACTGCAGTAAACTATAGACTCGCAATATGGCAGCCACCAATATGCAACAAGAATCTCGCCACGTGTGACCGCACCTTAATCCGAAATTCCTAAGGGCGGAGTTAAGAGAAGGGAATTATGATATGGAGCTTGGACTGCCTTAACAATGTGAGTTCCTAATGGAAGTAAATGGCTTTCACAAACTTGGCGATGGAAGACACGGTAACAAATGAGATGACCAAGCAAGGGATGAATTGATTTTTCAGGTGAGCGAATTCTACTTAAAGGGGCGGCAGAACGGGAATACAAAGGGCGTTTCCAGAAATACGAGCGGTCGTTTCTACCATTGGATTAAATTTAATGGGGGGCTATAATCCGCCCTCTTGGGAGCGCTTGAGCGGAATAATAGCACGCACGTCATTTTACAAAATATTAACGACTGCATATAATACCCCATTATATTTTAAGATACCTATTTAGGCACCACCGACATTTCACAGAAAAGACATTTGTATGTTCACTTCTATTTCACTGCTAACCAAGCAAATTATGAAAATTAATCATGTTCGATTACGAAAAATTTGAAAATAAGCTGTTAGATATATTTTTATTTCCGTATTCTTTCAGTGCAGTGCAAAATGTGCCTATTCCTTGATTTTAGGTAGAAGGTAAACTATATTAATACTAGTGTTAAAACATACCAGCAACTAAACAAATTCTGAAAAATTCAGAACTTTTTTTATATCCAAAAAGAATAAAATAATTGAAGTTCTATTAGTTTTCAGTATTTTGAGTTGCAGTTTTGATACACTTTTGACACTTGCAAAAACGTTTACAGTTTTCTGAGTTTAGGCTTTTCAAAATGAATTTCCGTGCACTATCATTTACAAGGCTCACCTTAAAATATAATGCAAAGTTTAATTTCTAAGAAAGATATGGTAACGTCACGTAAACATTAAATTGTGACTAAATTCATTGGAATTAAGTAACAAATGCATTACAACATTGTTCACACAATGTTTGCTCGATAGTTAGTGAAATAATAACCATTTATGTCCGTTCGTCAGAAGCTAGGAGGCTTAAAATATTTGACATAAATATTTTTTGTCGGCAAAAAGGTTCTATCTTAATAGTAATTGTACACTCATAATGTAGAATTCCTGGTTAACCTGTGGCTGAAGGAGTACCTTCCATTCTGTATATATTGGGTGCCCCCCCCAAAAAAAGCACTGATAACGCTTAGTACGTTGTGCAGGACGGTTTTCAAATAGCAACACCTGTATATAAGCGTGTGTGTGTGTGTTCAGTGGAGATAATTACCTAAAAGTAAGTATATCTTCTTTTAACCCTTTTTTACTTTCTCTACTGGTAAGTAGGGGAAGTATTGTATTCCACCCAAAAATTCGAAATCGAGATTTCACCGAAAATACATGTTTTGAGGCCCCCTGAATCCAAAAAAAGCATTTTTAGAAAAAGTTCCGTGCGTGTGTCTGTGTGTCTGTCAGTCTGTGGACAGCATAGCTCAAAAACGAAAAGTCGGTTAAAAACCAAAGTTGGTATTCAAGTTTAATGTCGTTCAAGGATGAGACACGAAGATTTTGAAGAAAATAGCCCCACCCTAAACTACCCTTTACATGGAAAATTTTTCGAAAATTTTGATTTTCTTGAAAATGGCTCTAACGATTTTGACTAAAATGTCATATGTTTGAGATATTTTTTATGACAAATGAAATGTATATCTTGAATTTTCTGGCTATAGCCCCTGTAGTCGTATTTACTCTGGACGACGTTTGCATAACTGGTAAACCGTTAGAGATAGACCAAATTATACTATACAAAAAATGTAGATCTTGCTAAAATGCACAATTTATGTCTCAATAAATTTTCTTGTAGGGTGAACCATTTCGGAGATATACCTTGTTATGTGTGTGAGTTTCGGAAAACTTGGAACTTTCGTGAAATGGGTCATCGTTGTTCATTTTTTTATATGTTACGTGTGCAAAGAGAACGGAATCTCAAAGCTTTAAAAGATTTGACTATCGCACAAAGCCTTCTGTATTCCAATATTCCCCTTGCACCTACAAGGAAATAAGCAATAAGATAATTTGTACAAATGTTTATTTTAACTAACACGAAGAAGATATAAGAATAAGAGTTTGTAAGAATGGTTAGTACAAGAGTAGAGAAAGTCATGTGACTGCAACACATCAGATTTTTCTGTATACTTTTTCTATTCTATAATCCTGCGAAAACAACAGAAAGAGCAGAGAGAAAGAGCTATGGTGCGCTTCAATCACGTTGTGGTTGGGCATTTTGTAAGAGTTATTTTATATGAATTTGTCACTCTATTTATGTGTTGTGAGCACAAATTTTTCAGCACGTATACACGAAATTTATATGTAGATGTAACAACAGAATAACACAGCATTTATTTTTGACGTAACTAACATGTTAGGCATGTTTTTCTACTGTTAGGTTATACAACAATGCAAGTAACTCCATATTTAGTTATGGCAATTTTAAATGGTACTTTTAATAACAGAGCATAAATTCAGAGGTCCATAAAGCTATTCGTTAAAGGCCAGGAAATTCCTTTCATTGCAGATGAAGGTAACAGAGGAGAGGCTGAGAATATTCTGATGTTCCTGACATATTAACGGAAAATGAATATCTGCCAGGTCTTCAGAGGCCATGGGTGATTTAGAGAGCGAGCTGGTATTGTCCAGAGAAAGACAACATCGGACCCTTTAACACTCTGGGAGGAGAAATAGAAGAACAGGACCCAGATGTAGCTGACAAAGTGGTCAGACACAAGAGTGCGTTCAGAGACCGTACTTTTTTGGTATTTTACAGCATTTGAATATGATAAAATCTCTTCCTTCCACAATGGCAGTAACGTCATATCATTTTCTATTTTACCTTGAAACCATCTATGGCTAACAAGGAATCGAAGTGCACGACAACATAATCAGTTTGTTTGACAGCATAGTTTTACGGGGTATCGCAAGGGGTGAGGCATAGCTACTGACCAATGAACTGTTGAGATTGCAATAGGGGTCTTGAAACGTGGTGCTGTAATGAGCATAAGGAAGAATGGGAAAAGATAGATACATCTGACCTCATAGAAAAGCCACCTTTACCTTTCTTTAGATTCAATGTCTATTATGGAAAATATTGCAAATATTACTTAAAAGAAGAAGCATTTCTGTGTTATAAGGAAAATATTAACTTTGTCCTCAGAAACTCAAAAACTTGTAAAATTGTGCAGTACACATAAAAAAAATTTATCTTTCTACAAATTCTCCGTATATTTATACGGGAATTAAGATTTATGGCTCTAAATATGTTTGTGCACTACGTTATAATAAACTTTCTGCTCTACAATTAAAGCTTTTCAATAAACAGTCTTCTTGGGTGGCATTACATTTCTGTGAATTTGCACGGTTTATGAAATTTGTCACAGAATAATAATCTTGCGTTTTACCAAATTACCAGCGTTCGAAAATAATCAAAATATTTTGGAGGTTTCCCTTCTCTCCACTTATAGAAACTTCTAAAACTCTAAACAGCTGCTATGTACTTGAGCATTCCTGTAAGAGAGAATTAGTGAGTAATTAGGTTTCTGTTGCGACAAAATATATTCATCTCCGAGTGAGTTCGCGACGAGTGTTGTGACTATATTTTCGAAGGGAGAATTGCAGAAGTCTTGTTTGACTACCAGCGAGTGACACGCTCGGAAGAAGAGGCTGCTTGAATTGACAGTCTTAACTAGGCGAAGTCATAGTGAAAACAGAATCTAGATCACCTTATTAAATAACAGTGACTATTTGGTAAGGTTATGTAACAGTGATAATTGGACAGTAATAATAATATAATCTACTATAATCTATTACATTTCTGGTAATCAAAAGTAGAGGAATAAGACGCCATTGTAATGAATATTCATTATTGTCGTATGCTCAAGTTGCAAAAAGACAATGTCCCAGCACGCCACTACACAAACAGCTGCTATATTAATAGACCAGAGATGCCAAAAAGTGACTCCGCGGGTCATTCTGATCTTTTCCCTTACCGCTTGCTTTGGCGTAATGGCGTGGCCGTGCAGGGTAAAAGTTACTGGCATTGAAAAATATGGTACGTCTGCATTCCTTTGAGTTTCACAGAATTCTCCCACAGTTTTTCCTTGCCTTATATCTATTAGGTCATCAGCGGAGGCTAACTAGGAAAGGGAAATAATAACTGTCCTGTATCCCTTCAGTGGAACACTGATGTTGTGATAGCACTAACAATTAGTCTGGTTGCCAGTCCAGTCCTTATAAAATTATATTATGCCACCCTAACACTAAAACTGGTCATAATGACGGCATAAATCGCGGGAAATTGCCCTTTTGCTGGCACCAGTGCCGCAAAATTACTGACATAATTGCCATGGCAACAAGACAACAATGGCGTTACCACCACCATAGCAAAATTATCTCCTATGGGCCTGTATAAAAACCTGAAACCGTCCCTCTCGCAAACTAACGCATTTTTCGTTTCTCCATCCACAAAACCTTCATATTCTTTCTTCATAAACATATTTTGATTTTTCTGGAATCCTATGTTCCATATTTTATCATTACCTTCCATTTTCCTCTAGAACTGTTGAAACAAATGTAAGATCTGTTTAGCAACCATATTACGTCAGACATCTGTGACCTTTGACACATTTTAATTTTACATCTAGGACATTTATTAGGAGTAGTTACTTTTAAATATTTTAATGCTAAAATTGCATAAAAAGTTGAATGTAACATGCGTATAATCTTTGCATTGTGACACTAATGAAAAAGATCTGATGTGTTGCACTCACATGACTTTCTCTACTCCTGTACTAACCATTCTTACAAACCGTTCTTCTTCGTATTAGTTAAGATAAACATTTGTACAAATTATCTTATTGGTTATTTCCTTGTAGGTACAAGGGGAATATTAGAGCACAGTGGGCTTTGTGCGATAGTCAAATCTTTTAAAGGTTTGAGATTCCGTTTTCTTTGCACACTTACGATATAAAAATGAACAACAATGTTCCATCTGACGAAAGCTTTTAGTTCTCCGAAACTCACACACATAACAAGGAATATCTCCGAAATGGTTCACCCTACAAGAAAATTTATTTGGACATAAATTGTGTATTTTAGCAATAGCCAGAAAATTCAAGATATACATTTTATTTGTCCAAAAAATATCTCAAACATATCACATTTTAATCAAAATCGTTAAGGTATTTTCAAGAAAATCAAAATTTTCAAAAAATCTTCCATGTAAAGGGTAGATTAGGGTGGGGCTATTTTCTTTAAAATCTTCGTGTCGCAACCTCGAAACACATTAAACTTAAATACCAACTTTGGTTCTTTGGCGACTTTTCGTTTTTGAGTTGTGCTGTCCACAGACTGGCAGACACACACACACACACACACACACACACGCACACACACACACACACACACACACACACAGACCTATTTCTAAAAATGCTGTTTTTGGATTCTGGGATCTCAAAATATATTTCCGGTGAAATCTCGACATCAAACTTTTGGTTGCAATACAATACTTCCGTTACTTACCAGTAGAGAAAGTAAAAAGGCATATACTCCTGTTGCAATCAGATTTTCTCATTCTAAGCTTAAAAACTAAGAAACTAATAGCTGTTTACTTGTATAATGGCTTTTGTTTGCGGTATATGTGTTTTAATTCAGATGTTTGTGAATCATCAGTTTAAACAAACAACAGTAATTACATTTTGAGTCAAAGGAATACAAGTATCACACTTTTTGAATCACCTTCACTTCTGCTTTTCATATAAAAGAAATGTAAGCTACAAACGCGGATGCACTGCAAACACGAATAACAGACATCTCTGAAGCCTTTCGTGTGTCAGCATAAAATTCAATTTTATTCGTGTTTTCTGTACAAAAAGTTAGACTCCTATTTATTCCAACGCTACAAAGCCTGTACAAACAACGTGCTACAATCTAAAAGCCTTCTGTAGTATTTTTCAACAATGGTCATAGCTCACTTTGTTTGTCTCTCAGTAATGCTAGCAGTTGTTGGTTTCTATTACGCAGATTAGGTTTCTGAAGAACCCTTATAAGGGTGCCAACCATACGCAAGCTTGCGTGGGAAATGGGAACCAAGCGAAACAAAAGCCAGCTAGTTTTCATATCAACACCAAAAAGCTTTTTGTAATTTTAGCAACATTAATATCGTACCTTCCTCTATGGGGAAGGGGTAAGAGGGGGATGCAAGTATGCAAGCTGAGAGTCATATTTTACCACTAGCTTTAATTTAAAAACGATTTATGTGCAACTAAAACGTTTCGTGTTATCTCTTAGTTACGCCAGATTCCAATAAGCGATATTCAGGTAATGTAGCCCACTCCGTGGCGTGGGGGTAGCGTGTCTCCCTCACATTCAAGAGGTCCCGAGTTTGAGTCGCGATTAGGGGGGTTTCCATCAGAAGACTAATTGGGGTAACTTAAAGCCCTATGGTCATTCATTCACTGTCCGATATGACATCTTTATATTATATATAAAGAAAAAAAAAGTGATTTTTTGTGTTGTAACATTTTGTCCATCTCTTATTGTTGAATCGTGTTCAAAATTATACAAAATTTCTCCCGAATGAAAAGGATTCGACAGGCTATTCCAAAAAGCTACCTGATATTCATTTTATTTACTATGTAAATATCTTAAATTTATATAAATTATATACAAAATGAGTCAGTTGCTTTGTGATAGCTTTGACATTCAAGCTCTTTGCAAGTTCAAGATATACAAAATAAATATCGCTTTTCCATCAGGGAAAAGTACAGACATAGGAAAGAAACAAGAAATATTTTGGAGGTGGTTAACTACACAAAAACTGTATTTGACTTTAATTTTGTGTCTTACGGTTTACAGTTATGCAAAACTCATCGAGAATGAAGAGGGCTGCTAAGGGCATCCCCAGAAAATTCAAGGCAATTCATTTGTCATGAAAATATCTTGAAAATATGGAATTTCAATCAAAATCATTATAGCTAATTTCTAAAAAAAAAATCAATTCATATAAACTATAGCCTGGAATGAGAGCATTTTCTTCAAAATTTTCGTGCTGGATTCCTTAAAGATGGGAAACTTAAATAGTTGTTATGCTGTACGAACACACACAGACCTACACAGAGATTCGTACCTAGGTGTGTGTGTGTGTGTGTGTGTGCGTGTGTGCGTGTGTGTGAACAGCAAAGCTCAAAAACGAAAAGTCGGTTAAAAACCAAAGTTGGTATTTAAGTAATATGTCTTTCTAGGATGCGACATGAAGATTTTGAAGAAACTAGCCCCACCCTAAACTACCCTTTACATGGGAAATTTTTCGAAAACTTTTATTTTCTCAAAAATAGCCCAAAACATTTTAGTTAAAATAACATATGTTTGAGATATTCTTATGGCAAATAAATTTATATTTTTAATTTTATGGCTATAGCCCATGTACTCCTGTTTACTCATGATGAATTATGCATAAAGTAAACTATAAGAGTAGAGAAAATCGTATGAGTTGACGCAAACGTTCCTCCCCGTCGAAGACGTCGCCTTTGAGGTCTATAAGATCCTGTGTTTGGAGTCCGGACTAGCTCTAGCAAGAGGCCCTAATCTACAGGGTATGCGTGAGTTATGGTAGGAATGGAACCAAACGAAGAATTATCCAACATTTAACTTTATTTGCAAATTTCCATATTTGTAGAGAACTTCCGACGATATTTAAATAGAATGTAACTTTGTAACTTCAACTACAACGTTATAACACTTTAACTTTGTCACCCTTTAGCAACTGCCGAATTATGTATACGCGCTAGCTTACGTACAACTCAAGTAGGGGGTGAAAAAGCACGTGTCTGCACATTCTGTACACTCTTTGAAACTTGCTCGTGATCTGGTAAACTGCGTATGTATGACTGCTGCAGGCATGCAGTTTATTTTTCAAGCTGGTTCTGCTATTTTCCTTCTTTCTTTTTCTAAATTAACGCCTGTGTTTCGTGTTTTGTAAATGTGAATGTTAAAACAGCCATTTCATCAGATATCTTTATACAAAACCTACCCCTCTGCTGAGGGTTGTTTTCAAGCGCGTTTCTACACCCCCAGACACTTAATCCTCTCCTGCTGCCAGTCATCGTCAGTATGACTGACCTCTTGTATATGTATGTATGGCCTTCTCGCCTCCTCGTGTTTTATTTTCATGTTTTTTTCTTGTATTCATGTATACCGAGCCTGTGTTTCACAACCAAAGAGGCGTAACTCCACAGTGGCTAGCGTTTTAGCTTTTCTCTCCTTGCTGTTCAGATTTATACGCCTCTTTTGGTTCTAAAAACATCCTTAGTGCTGGAGAGTTTTAAAAAATAAATTAGTGTTTTTCATTTCTTTAGCAGACCAATGTCTTACTGGCTATCCCCACAGCTCAGTCGCTGAACAAGTTCCCGGGTTGGATTCCTGGCTGGAAGGGTGAGAATATTTCTTTTCTCTATGCTGCCTAGAGGGAGTGTGAATCTGTGTGTGAATTTTATATAAAAATTATGTGTTGCACTCACGTGACTTTCTCTACTCTTGTACTAACCATTCTTATAAACTCTTATTTCTATATCTTCTTCGTGTTACTCGAGATAAACATTTGCAAAAATTATCTTATTGTTTATTTCCTTTGTCTATTTCCTTGTAGGTGCAAGCAGAATATGGGAATACAATAGGCTTTGTGCGATAGTCAAATGTTTTAAAGCTTTCAAATTCCGTTCTCTTTGGAAGGCTAACATATAAAAATGAACAGCGATATTCCATTTCACAGAAGTAAGAGTTCTCCAAAACTTACAGACATAAACAGGAATATCTCCAAAATGATTCACTCTACAAGAAAAAAAAAAAAAAATATTTAGACATAAATTGTGTATTTTTGCAAGAACTACATTTTTTGTATATTGAGATTTGGTCTATCTCTTACGGTTTACTGATTATGCAAAAGTTATCCAGAGTAAGTAGGACTTCATGGACTATAGACAGAAAATGCAAAATATTACATTTGTCGTAAAAATATCTTAAATGAGCCAGATCGTTAGAACCATTTTCAAGAAAATCAAAAGTCTCGAAAAATTTTCCATGTAAAGGGTAGTTTAGGGTGAAGCAATTTTCTTCAAAATTTTTGTATCGCATCCCTGAGAGACATCGAACTTAAATTCCAACTTTGGTTTCTAACTGACTTTTCGTTTTTGAGTTATGTTGTCCACACACACACGAACGCACACACACACGCGCGCACACACACACACATACACACACACACAGTTTTTCTAAAAAGGCTTCAGATATTTTAATATGTTTCTAAGAAGAAACATATGATTTTACTTTTCGTGTTATAGTTCATTAGTTGTTACACAAGATGCAGAAATAATAATTTACAAAACCTAACGTGTTGCACTCACATGACTTTCTCTACACTTTTACAAAATATTCTTAAACACGTATTTCTTTATTTTCTTCATGTTACTCGGAATGAAGATTTTAAGAAATTATTTTTATGCTACTTTTCGCCACGACTACCTGTTAATAAACTTTAATGTATAAACAGTCGACTTTAAATAACTAATAAATGAAGATTAAAAGGCTATTTCACTAAGTGCAACCGTGTCCCTATACATTTCCCGCATTTCTTCGGATACATACGCCTCAAAACCTATTTATAATTTTAGTTATAACAGTGTGTAATATATCAAGGGTAACATCCATCAATAGCACAATAATTACAAGGAATGTTCAATGCACTTTTATTATTGTTGTCGGCAACATTGTTATTATCTTGTTCTAAACGTAATCAGAATGATCAGAACGAGATAAACAGAAAAAAAAGGCTATCTGGTGCCTTAGCCAGAAACAAACTCACTTCCCGTAGCCACGGAAGCAGAAGTGGAAGAATGAAAGAACATGGATAGAAGAAATGGTGGAAGCCACGAGGGACTACAGACGTAAAACGACTTTGGAATGCTGTACCAGAGAAAGGCATGAGATTTGCTTTTTTAACAAGAGGGAACTCCCCAAACACCCATTTAAATAAAGAGGGTTCTGCATCTTAGGTTCTGAAATCTTGTAGGTAGAAAAACAAATTTCACAGATTTAGGGACCGGACTCGAAACATATAACTAGTTGCACTGACGTTCCTGATGCACTGGAAGGAGAATAAAACTATAGTTTCACCGGAGCAACACCTCTGAAACATTTATGTGCATCATTGTGAATAATTAATACTCTATATATGTGTTATTCAATTTTTTTCAACAAAAGTGTTATTTTGAGCGACGCCGTGAACAAGGTTGCACGGGTTCGGTCCCCGCATTTGAGATTTGTGATAGACGAAGCGACATTGGTGCGAGTGTTCTCCAAGATCTTCGATTTCCTTCGCCATTCATTCCTGCAATAACTCCATCATCACCTTTCCTTACATTAATTCCTCATTTCATATCATCTCAATCCTCACTCCCATGGCCACGTGTGGTTTCTCATGCATACGATACTATGGGTCAAGCGACAGTCAGAAACGATTTAGGGAGCCCTCAGGAAGCTATGAAGGCCTCGCTAATGATACCCTTGCACATTAGTAACTTCGCTTTGTGTACAACTGGCCACCTGCCAGGCGGTTGCCGAAGGGTCTCTCTCTGGGGACACTAGAGTCCCAGATACCACCTCGTTTCAGGGGACGGAATTACCAGGGGCATCCTTTTTCCATGCCATGCAGCACCGAGTTACTATCGACACATTGCAAGCCTGTAAGAGCGAAGCGGTTAAAGGGTTAAGAGAAATAAGCAGTGATATTACACGGAGAACGAAAATTCAACGGATGAAAAAACCATCCACAGCATTCATACTCGGAGAAACTTCCAAAAAAAACCCATCAGCAAAGCCAGACACGCGACCTCCTAGGTGAAAGACACGCGCACACGCTTGCACCTCCTCATTCGATTAAAGCACTTAAGTATAAACCAAACGAACATATTTTTTACTTGAATTGTGAATGTAGAGAGCACGGTTTGCTGGTTTAATACAACAATTGATGTTCCACGTTGATTAACGCTTCGTTCATATGCAATCACGAATATCCGGATGTCATATTTACGACCACTTATAAAACGTTTAAACCAGATAACCGTGTTCAGATTTTCAGCGGGTATTATCACCCCGCAGCTACTGATTTATTGCACTTTAAATATTTTTCATGCTTTTGTTTCTATGCAGGCGAGATTACTGTTAATGCTCAAGTGAATATTTCATTTCCTCAAATAGAAACTATTATTATTGTTGTTATTATTGATATTGTCATTACTATTATTACTGTTATTATCTTGAATTTTCTGGCTATAGCCCCTGTAGTCGTATTTACTCTGGACGACTTTTGCATAACCGGTAAACCGTTCAAATCATACTGTACAAAAATGTAGATCTTGCTAAAATACACAATCTAAATTTTCTTGTAGGATGAACCATTTCGGAGATATTCCTTGTTATGTGTGTGAGTTTGGGAAAACTTAAAACTTTCGTGAAATGGATCATCGTTGTTCATTTTTTTCTACGTTAAGTGTGCAAAGAGAACAGAATCTCAAAGCTTTAAAAGATTTGACAATCGCACAAAGCCTACTGTATTCCAATATTCCCCTTGCACCTACAAGGAAATAAGCAATAAGATAATTTGTACAAATGTTTATCTTAACTAACATGAAGAAGATATAGGAATAACAGTTTGTAAGAATGGTTAGTACAAGAGTAGAGAAAGTCATGTGAGTGCAACACATCAGTTTTTCTTTCTCTGTGTCATACACTACATGCGTATTACATTCCACCAAAAAATTAGATGCCAATATTATACTGAAAATACATGTTTAGAGGTCCCCTGTATAGAAAGGAATAGAGATGTACGTGTGTGTGTGTGTGTGTGTGTGTGTGTGTGTGTGTGTGCGCGCGCACCCGCATTTGTGAATTTCAGTTAAGGTGAAGCCTTTTTTACAGGTTTTCTCCATTCCTGAAAGATGAATATCGAGCAAATCTAAGTTTTATGGACCACGGGCTCATGTGAGCCTCATTTAACTCATTTCATTGATCGTCCGGTAAGATCTAACTGCTTGCTGCACACTAAACCTTATAAAAAGTATTTTACCAACTCTGTATTTTAATAAACTTGTATTAACCCAATACGTTTTCGAGCCATTCATATAAAATGTGAATTTTCAAAACTTGAAGCCTCAAAAAGGAGTTTGTAGAGGTACAAAAATGTACTTTCTCTTTAACTAGGAGTCCCTTCCTTGCTTATGACGTCGTTCATCTTGAAAATAGCAGGTGAAAGTGCTCTGGGAGTAAATCTGTAGCCCTGGTGTGGCAGCTGTATTGGACCAGGACCTACCACACGGCCGTTGCATTCTATACCTCTCTCCACATCGGGGCAGATTGCAGTAACCAAATTTGCATGAGAATGAAGCCGCTACTTTTCAATCCAATAGCTTCTGAATTGCCGCCCCCCCCCCGCCCCCCAAAACAGCTTCATGAGGCTATTGCACCCTCTCTCAGCGTCGGGTTAACTCCACACAAGTTGAGAGAATCGAACTAGGGTCACTTCACATCAGAGAGCAGAGCCAGTAAGGCACATTTAAAAATAAAAAATTCTATTCTCTTGTAGTAACTATTCTTGCAAACTCTTATCCCTGTGTTTTCTTCGTGTTAGTCGAGGTAAACATTTACAGAAGTTATTTTCCTCCTTCCTTTTAGGTGCAGGGAGAATAAAATGGGCCCTGTGCCATAGTCAAATGTTGTAAAGCTTTCAAATTCCGTTCTCTCTGCAGGGTTAAGAGATGCAAAAGTGAATAACGACCTTACCTTTGAAGAAAAGTGTGTGCACTCTACAAAAATGCCAAAGTGATGACGAGTAAATAGGACTCCATAGGCTATAGCAGTAAAGTTTAAAATATATATTCAACTTGTCATAAGAATATAATAAAAATATGTCATTTTAATCAAAATCGTTAGAGCTGTTTTTACAAAATCAAAATTTTCGAAAAATTTGTTGTATAAGGCGAAGTTTAAGGTAGGGGAATTTGCTTGAAAAACTTCGTGTCTCATCGTTAAAAGATATTAAACTTAAATAACAAATTTGGTTTTTAACCGAGTTTTCGTTTTTGTGTTCATGGACACACACACACACACACACACACACACACACACACACACACACACACACACACAACGGATCTTCTCTAAAAATGCATTTTTTATTGAAGGAGCTTCAAAACGTATTTCCAGTGAAATCTTGACATCGAAATTTTGGGTAGGACACAATACTTCCCTATTTATTACACGTAGAAGAGCAAGTAAAAAGGATATATGAATGTAGTTACATTGTATACACCAGTTTCATGATATAGAAAAATTAAGATTTACCATAGAAATGTAAGATTCAAAGAGGGGGGGGGGGGGGGGAGGATGAGAGAGAAACGTTCAGAAATTGGAATAGAAATAGGAGAGATACGTAGGGGGTTCGGCACCGAAGTTAGGATTCCTGTAACTTTGCCCCTAAACGCGCACCCCCGTGAGGAAGGACGAGGTGAGAGGCGACATCGGGCAGCGGAACAGACATTGATAGACGTTCCAAAGGTTTGCTAAATTAGACGACACCTCGAGGTCTTTAGGTTTTCCAGGGCCTTTCAGGGGGACCACGTTGGGGTCCAACGGTCCATATGTCGACCCTGTGCCCGTATTCCAGGACAATGAGGGAGGGAAAGAATGGTCATATCATCCCTGCCAAGCTGCGCCTAACGTCTTTTCTAACACTTGTGACTCTGAAATAACCAACGGGATGAAAGTAAATTGGAAGAAAAGGAAATTCGGAGGAAAGCGAACCGGGAAACCCCCGGAAAAAACCATGGGTTAGGAAGGTCAGCCAAGGAAATCGAACACAGGACCTCCATAATGCGAGCCTCACACGTTACCGCGAGGTATCTTGCTTGGTTGAGAGAATCTTACATACTGCAGCCAGTTTATCTTGGCCACGGGTGTGTGTGTGCAGATATTGGCAGCATCAATCTTGCTGTGCGGTATCCTGGCTCATTCATCTGCTCTGAGTAAACACATTTGCAGTTCAGTCTTCAGGCGGTAACGTCTATGCGCCACATTCGGCAGGTCACGGGTTCAATTCCCGTGTCCGACCTTCCTGACCCCTGCGTTTTTTTTTTTTTTTTTTTTTGTTTTTTTTTTTCGGAGGTTTCCCCGGGTTGCCAGGCGAATGCTGGTAATAATTTCCATATTCTCCGAAATTCCTGTCTCTTCATTTCGTTACATTAATAATTTAATCTCGCCCTGCATTGTATTAGATTTCTTTCAGGGTTGGAAGTGTCGACGAGCGTCGCGGCAGCAGTACGGACATATGCGCTCTTGCAATCTCGTCCCCCACTGGTTTCCACGCTCCCCGGAGGGTGGGAGAGGGGAGCTAAGTCAGTCTCCGCCGGGGTGCTTCTAACTGGAAAAATTAGGGGACCCTGCCACCTGCTCTGTTGTCATAGAATCATAGAGTTATACTCGAAGGAAGTCATACAAATTGCATATTATTCCTATACTAATTTGGTTTTACTTATGACAGTTTAAATTTATGCCCAAGTTCCTTCGGTCACCGTTACTAATAAATCCAAATTTATAGTTTGTTAAAAAGATTTAACAGAGTGATTCTTACAGGGAAATAAACGCACGGCAATCGAGTGGAAAAATTAGACCAATAGACGCTATAATGCAACGCATTATCACAAACGTTGACAAAATATGTGACACGCTCTCCAGAATTAAATATATGTTATAACTATTTCTAGGGAATATTTGAATACATATGAAGTTTATGTAACAAGTCAGCATAGGCACGATGGATTGACATTTTGATATCTATACTTCTTAATCCTTATCTTGATGTTTACCATAACTAAAAACTTCAAAACCTTTTCGACCGCTTTGAAAACAACGTTCTGATTAAAGAAGGAAAAGAATTATTGCAAGGTGCCCTTTAGACAGATAGTTAAGCCTCATTGCTATTAAAAGCCCATTACCAGCAAGTGCTTAGCGTTGAACTGCTGCGATATCATGCCTTCGGATTGTTGTTGTAGTGTTTAACGCCCGCTTTTACTACTACGGCACCGCAGGCGGTATGCCTTCGGATTGATTCAACTTTTACGGCTATAATTTGCGAACTGTTATAATACACACAACATATGTTTCATTAATTTTTATTTTCTCAACTACGTAGCAGAGGAAGTATTGTATTTCACCCAAAAATTCGTTGTCAAGATTTCACCGGAAATATATGTTTTAAGACCCCTGAATCCAAAAAAAAAAAAAAAAAAAAAAAAAAAAGCCCCATGTGTGTCTGTGAGCAGCATAACTCAAAAACGAAAGGTCGCTCAGAAACCAAACTTGGTATTTAAGTTTAATGTCTCTCAAGGACGCGACACGAAGATTTTGAAGAAAATAGCCCCACCCTAAAATACCCTTTGCATGGAACATTTTTCGAAGATTTTTATTTTCTCGAAAATGGCTCTAACGATTTTGATTAAAATGCCACATGATTGAGACATTTTTATGACAAATAAAATGTATATTTTGAATTTTCTGTCTATATCCTATGTAGTCCTGTTTAGTCTGGATGACTTTTGAATAAATCCCAAACGGTAAGAGATAGACAAAATTTTACTGTACAAAAAATGTAGATCTTGCTAAAATACACAATTTATGTCGGAATAAATTTTCTCGTAGGGTGAACCATTTCGGAGATGTTCCTTGTGCTGTGTATGAGTTTCGGAAAACTTAAAACTTACGCGAAATTCAACATCGTTGTTCATTTTTTATATGTTAAGCGTGCAAAGAGAACACAATCTCAAAGCTTTAAAAGATTTGACTATCGCACAAAGGCGATTCTAATATTACAAGGAAATAAGCAGTAAGATAATTTCTACAAATGTTTATCTCAACTAACACGAAGAAGATATAGGAATAAGAGTTTGTAAGAATGGTTAGTACAAGAGTAGAGAAAGTCATGTGAGTGCAACAGATCAGTTTTTTGTCTTAAATTTGTACATTTGGGTGGCACGTTATATTTACTCCGCCTATCTTCCTAGAGGTAGGAAAACACTCTCCCGCCATAGGTTACATTTCCTCTGAGTGCTATTATTACAATTATATTTGCAATTGCAGCAAACTGATACACTGAAACATGGTCCTATTTGGTTCAACTGCCATATTAACTATTTGTATTATAATATCATTTGATTTACCACATTTATCATTGCGAACTCTCTATTTAAACCATTTAATTAGCATCATTATGACAAAATGTTTCCACAAATAAATTACCCAGTTATTCAGAATGAAACCAGTACTGTAATCGAGTTGGTGTTTTGTTTGTGGGTCTTGCTGGTGAACGATATATGGTTGGACAGGTTTGTTTTTATCAGATATCGTTATCACCTGGCCAGAATTTCACAGAACACTAATGGTTATACCTTTGGTCAACATCGAAAACAAGCAAGAGGGATGCAGTGCAGTATCGATTCTTGGTGGCGACTGCGTCGGATGCAACAGGTTCACGCAACATAAACACAAATAACAGAAAGTAACAGCTAAAACTGCTGTTTGTGCAAATTGGATTAAAACTGCCGAATGGGTCAGTGAGGTGCGCCCTACATTAGAGTCGTTCGCAATTTGTTCGCCTCGCTGTGCGTAAAATGTGAAAGTTGTATCGTCAAGTGATGCTCTGAGAGGTTCTAACGCGCTTGCGCACGAAAGATAAACAATCTGAAACACCATTTTGCGTAGAGACTACAACACGACTGCGCATGTTTTTACATTCTTTATCGCACAAGATTTAAAAGTGCTTTCGTAAGTCAAACGCAACGTATGAACATCTAAGAAGTGGCAAAGTCCGCGTATATTGGGTGGAGGTAAACCCAACCTCCCCTCTTTCGCAAACTTGGACATCGCTATTGTAATTGGTTCATAGACAACGAAGCTAACACTTTTAAATCTTTATTTGTGGGTCGTGTTTATGTTCCTTGACAACTTTTCTATTTTGGGTGGACTTGATTTCGAGGAATACAAAAATAAAATTTTGTGTTACGAGATAGTAACAATCCCAATTTGTAGATTGTAAACTGGTTGAAATGTTTCCTCGGATTGAGGTTGTTGCCACCCAACAAAGTAGTAGATGGTTTCGTTCAACTTATAGTTCTATAACTGATATACAATTTTCGGACTAGATTCTAGACGACTAGAAGAAGGTTTCCTCCGAAGTTATGGGCAGCAGAACCCACGTGACATCCACGTGGTCGAGAGGAACTTCATCGCGAGTAAAACAGCTGCCACCCCAACATACATCCTGTAATACACGTGTTGTAAAATATTCAGGGAGAAAGTAACTTTAAAAAAACCTGATGCGTTGCACTCACATGACTTTCTCTACTCTTGTACTAACCATTCTTACAAACTCTTATTCCTATATCTTCTTCGTGTTAGTTAAAATAAACATTTGTACAAATTATCTTATTGCTTATTTCCTTGTAGGTGCAAGGGGAATGTTAGAATACAGCAGGCTTTGTGCGAAAATAAAATGTTTTAAAGCTTTGAGATTCTCTTATCTTTGCACACTTAACATATAAAAAAATGAACAACGATGATCCATTTCACGAAAGTTCTAAGTTTTCCGAATCTCACACACATAACAAGGAATATCTCCGAAATGGTTCACCCTAAAAGAAATTTATTGACACATAAATTGTGTATTTTAGCAAGATCTACATTTTTTGTATAGTATAATTTGGTCTATCTCTAACAGTTTACCAGTTATGCAAAAGTTCTCCAGAGTAAATACGACTACAGGGGCTATAGCCAGAAAATTCAAGATATACATTTCATTTGTCATCAAAATATCTCAAACATATGACATTTTAATCAAAATCGTTAGAGCCATTTTCAAGAAAAATCAAAATTTTAGAAAAATGTTCCATGTAAAGGGTAGTTTAGGGTGGGGCTATTTTCTTCAAAATCTTCGTGTCGCATCCTTGAAAGACGTTAAACTTAAATACCAACTTTGGCTTTTAACCGACTTTTCGTTTTTGAGCTATACTGTCCACAGACTGACAGACTGACACACAGACATACACACGGACGTTTTTCTAAAAATGCTCTTTTTTTAATTCAGGGGGTCTCAAAACATATATTCCGGGTGAAATTTCGACATCGAATTTTTGGGTGGAATACAGTACTTCCCCTACTTACCAGTAGAGAAAGTAATAATGTCAATAAACGAAAATCAAAATCTGATGCATTTGTAAGGTCAGCGTATGTTGACTATACAGAGATTCCACAATATCTAAAAATGTGAAAAAAGTAACTGAATGGATTTTATAGACGCAATCGCGTCTATTATTCATGCGCAATCGTAACCCCAGGTTTTGAGATTGAGCTCCCGGACTAAAGGTTTAAGCGAAATGTTCACACAAAATTATTTTTCCATCTGTGGCTGACATTTCAACCAGTGGAGACGACAATGTTGCCATTTTCAGCGCCAAATCTCAGGCGGAGGTCGACAATAAACATTGGGCTGCATTCATATGTCACTGGTTCCACTTGGAAGTACAAAGTGACCCATTTAGGAACGGGGGTGCTTCGCCCTATTCTATCTTTAATAATTCCAGACTAACCTTCTACTCTTGATTTAAGCATATATAAGTTAATAATTACCTTGGAAGTATTTCACAAAAGTGAACGATAAATCTGAGGAGTTAAGAGCGTAACTTCTCAAAGGAGCAAAAGGGCTTAGAAAATGTCCGAAAACTCGAGTCAAAATTCATTCAATATTGTTACGTGTTGTTTAGAAAATAAATATTCTAATTATGAGGGAAAGTATAACTTACATAGTTTTAAATACTTTTTTGAGATCCTAAAGTTTATTTTCTCTGAGATTTTAACCAAATTTCAATAATGTGTTCTCTTACTCTGATGAGAAATCAGTTGAGAACTTGTATAAAATGTGTTTGCTGAAGAGGCCAGTGACTGAGAAAATGTTTCGGGCCAGACGAATATCTATACCAGGTGAAATTAAATTATCTGTTTGTTTTTCGGAGGCAGAAGGGAACTATAAGGGGGAGAAATACGGGTACGCAGTGAACTGTCTGCCCTTGTCAGCTGATTCAGCAAAGCGGTTATGGAATATTACCATATTCCGTTTATTAGACCACTGTGGTCATTTAATTGAGATTCCTGTAACACTCATTTGCACACAAGTATTTCAGATTGTTAACAGCTGCATTAGCGCCATACAAGCTTTAAAACATACCTGCCGCATTCCTGGCGATGACAGGCGAGTAATATCTTTTGTCAGAAGACCCCTTCTCTTTGTAATCAATTGGTGTTTCATACATGATGTTATAGACAGAACTGAAAACAAATCAAGCGGAGTTAATTCCGGAGATTGGGCGGACCATTTAATAAACAAACTCAAAAACAGCGGCTCCTCTTAACACAAATCCCTATGTATTGGCATTCGATGAAACAGCTTCAATGTTACAAAAAACGAGTTTTAAATATGAAGATATATCAGCAAGAGAGAACGATCAAATTTACATATAACCATTTTTTTTCCTGTGCAAGGAGGGAGAAATATAGATGTAAATATACTGACTTTAGCCTTGTTTACAGTTTAGTTTTAAACATAACATTGTAAGCTCTGCAGTGAAGTGGTGCAGGTATATTTGGGAGTAGAAAAGTGACCATAGATGAACGGGGAGATTTGAGTTGGTCTATCTTAGCGATGTCCAACCTTCTCTCTTTGGAGACGCTTACGTAATTAACGGTTAACACAACTCCGGTCGGAGGGACACAGTCAGAGTTCACTGACAGATACAAGCAGAGATTCCATGGCAGTTAGCTAAATCACAACTTGAATTTTCTGGGAATGAACTCGGAATATATTTATTCTGAATTACTTTTGCAACAATGGTATACCAGGGGAAGACAGGTATCGCTGCTGTGACGTCAGCTCACTCAGCAAACATGTTCCCACCGAAGGCCAGTTGGACGTATGACGTCACAGCTGGGAAGAGGAAACGGCGTGCGGGACATCGTAATTTTAATGCTGACTGTTTCAATTACGGATTAGTCACTTTTCGACTTTATGCCGAACAGTCTAGTTTATTTGAACAGCCATGTTCTAATGCATACAGAACAGAAATTATAACTATTTTGCCTGAGCAAGAGGAGAGCTATACAGAACAATTAGGTGGACATTTTCCGACATTTGCCGTTTCGCTTTTCTTTAACTAGTTTGTCAATGTTAGGGCGTAGTGTACGGCACATTTGTAACCGAAGACTGCATGTTAGATTGTGATCTGACAATATGCCTTGAGATTTTGACTTAGAAAGATTCATAACAGAAAAGAATTGTTCGCCCAGATACGTAAAACCAAACATACATAATATCCGTGCAACAAGGGCATATAACCTCAGAAATCTTGTTTGAGGAATATTCTTATAAAAATCACCCAAGTCGTCCTTGTGTTTATATTTGTCCTTCAGCAATTCGCCGCACTGTAAATTTATCAATTCAGTTTGCTACCTGCTAGAAACATTGTTAATATCCAATGAATAAGGGGTCGCAAAGATCTGATAATGTTGAAGCCTGGTATCAAACTGGTGTGAAACACGGGGAACTGAACACAAGCACAAAACCACAACACACAACACTGCACAACGTCAACAATAAATAAATAAGTAAATAAATAAATAAAAAATAAAAACAAAATTCGCACTAGCGCCGTTAAGATCCCTCACACAACAAATAAAAATCCTCGGACTATGCTGAAGAGGGTTCTTCCTAAACAGCCCGGGTATGTTGTAAACATGCACAAATAACATTTTTCATATTCATTCAGTTTCGTGCAAGTAGTGCCGCTGATCTAGGCAGCATAGCAATACACCGCTCTCGCCTGACGTCACACGAACGTAAAAGCTGGTTCTTCGTTTAAATACGTCACACGGCCGGACGTTGTCTTCCCCTGTGGTAAACAGGAAGACAGACAAAATCTTGCTAAATAAAACATATGGGTTTTGTTAAAACACAATGTATGCCAATTCTTTGTTTTTCTGTTGCGTGAACCATTTCAGAGATATTATTTATTATTTGTTTGAATTTGCCAATACCTATAGTTTTCTGAAAAGAGTTGCCAGGTCTTACGTTTTCCCATAAGCTGTACTTATAAATACCAACGATAAAAAGGCTCATGACCAAACTGCGTCTCAAAAATTCTATTTTGGCGGTAAAAAAATCGACCTTTTTTCCTAAAAATAGATAATCTTGTATTATTTGGTAAACAAAACCTGGCAACCCTACCTTAGATGCACTTTACCCGATATGTAATAGGGTAGACGTCTAGTTGGGGGTCTAGTTCATGCCACTGCCTCACAAGCATGTCTAGTGTGATATTCCAGATGCTGCTGTAATACGCCCTCTCATTGTCGCCGCAACTGGAGGGATGTAAACATTATCCTTAATGCAACCCCACTGTGAGGTCAGGTCAGGTGAACCACGAGGTAGTCATGTGGTACTTAGACCACGACAGGACTCCAAATTGCGGTCTAAATGTCCGGCGAACCACTGCAGCACTCTCTATTAGCGCAAATTCAACACACACAAGCAACCATATTTTACAAACACAAATACATCTTTCTTAGTAGATAAGAAATTTAAAATCGGATGCACAGGAACCGAACTTAGTAAAATGCACTATTCGGGAGCATCTCTTAGTTTTTTATCGCCTTACGGGGTATGGTCACATTCCTTCAAATACGGTTCATGACTTTGCCAACAGCAAGAAAACAAAAAGTAGTGCGGCCGTTTCATCTGGAGTTTTATGCAGATTTTCTCATTCCCTGCAGTTAGATTCTCAAGGTTCCCACACTTCCCTCAACTTTTATAAAGTATAAGCCAGAATGCTAAAATTAAATGTTTATTTTAATAATAAAAAGCGAAAACAGGGATTAACGCCGTGGTTTCCCAAGACCGTGTAAGCGACTAACGTGAAATTGTTTTTAAAAAGGGCATGTTCATAAATTTACACAGAGTAATGAACTTCAACTGCGTAAACCGGAAAAGGCGGACACTTGCACAGAGCACTTCGCAAAAAAGCAAGTGACAGCAGGGGAGTTGTGGTTGCAGATGGCAAACAAGCATTTGCTTTTCATTTTAATTACTTCTTCACAACGGCACAATCCTTCTTCAAATAGTTTCCCAGCTGCTTCTGGGATAAAAGAGATACCGTGGTATGGAGGAATATAACAAAAATAAATGCATTTATTCCTGTAATTATTGTACTTTACAATAATAGTCTCAAAAGTAGCGTAACAAAAAATAAATGCAGATTCATACTTCCAAGGCACTTTAAATTAAAATGTCTGATGTGTTACACTCACATTATTTTCTCTACTCTTGTAGAAAACATTCTTACAAACTCATATTACTATATCTTCTTAATGTTAGTCGAGACAAACTTTGCAGAAATTATCTTATTGCTTATTTCCTTGTAGGTACAAAGGGAATATGTGAATACAGTAGACTTTGAGCGATAGTCAAATATTTTAAAGCTTAGAGATTCTGTTCTCTTTACACTTTTTAACATATAAAAAATGAACAACGATGTTCCATTTCACGAAAGTTTCAAGTTTTCCGAATCTGACACAAACAACAAGGAATATCTCTTATTATTTGTATTTCTATACAAATTTAACTAGTTCAACTAAGTGGTTAGGATAACTAGCATTTTAGTTTAACACTTCATTCGTTCTTGGAAGTGTATTATATCCGCCATGTTCTATGGCGACATCCCCTTTAACAACGTATACCGAGAGTTCGCTTTAAAGTGCTTAAGGAATAAACACGTTAGAGTTTGTCAAAGCACTGAAACTAATGATATAAATGAAAATTAACTTAAGAACAAAATATTTTACTTCAAAGCTCACAACAACTCGCTTGTAATGTATGTATTTTACTGCATGATGGAATTAGTTTTCTCTACAACAGCAAATGTTACGTTCTAAATTCAACAAGAAACATTAAAAGCATTCGTGAAGGTAGAAAGAGTTATTTACAGTATCATTTACAAATTATAAACACAAATTAAACTTAAAATGAATCTGTCTTACGCATTGGTTGAATGGTAACCCCTCAAAGTTCAATGGTTGATGGACAGCTCCCAGACTTCATACAGTCGTAATTCAAAGTAACCAAATATTTCATAGTCATGTCTTCTGAAAGCCCCATTCTAATGTTTCCAGCGTGGTAACGTTACAAGTAAACATACGTGTTACAAGCATGGACATTTATTTCTTAGAGTACCAATGTATGAGAAGAATGAGAGAGAAAACCGCGAAGTCGTAATCTGTGCCTTGCTCCACATGAAGTGAACATCTGTCATTTCTGATTTCTACACATTTTTACTTTCTCTACTGGTAAGTAGGGGAAGTATTCTATTCCACCCAAAAATTCGGTGTAAGATTTCACCGGAAATATATGTTTTGAGGCCCCCTGAATCCAAAAAAAGCATTTTTAGAAAAAGTTCCGTGTGTGTGTCTGTGTGTCAGTCTGTCTGTCTGTGGGCAGCATAACTTAAAAACGAAAAGTCGGTTAAAAACCAAAGTTGGTATTTAAGTTTAATGTCTTTCAAGGATGCGACACGAAGATTTTGAAGAAAATAGCCCCACCCTAAACTACTCTTTACATGGAAAATGTTTCAAAAATTTTGATTTTTTCGAAAATGGCCCTAACGATTTAGATTAAAATGTCATATGTTTGAGATATTTTTAAGAGAAATGAAATGTATATCTTGAATTTTCTGGTTATTGCCCCTGTAGTCGTATTTACTCTGGACAACTTTTGCATAACTGGTAAACCACTAGAGATGGACCAAATCATACTATACAAAAACTGTAGATCTTGCTAAAATACACAATTTATGTCTGAATAAATTTTCTTGTAGGGTGAACCATTTCGGAGATATTCCTTGTTTTGTGTGTGAGTTTCGGAAAACTTAAGAACTTTCATGAAATGGATCATCGTTGTTCATTTTTTTTAATGTTAAGTGTGCAAAGACAACAGAATCTCAAAGCTTTAAAACATTTGACTATCGCACAAGGCCTATTATATTCTTACATTCCTGTTGCACCTAGAAGGAAGTAACCAAACAAGATAATTTCTGCAAATGTTTATCTCAACTAATACTGAAGAGAATGTGAAACATTTGGCCTTAACCCAAAAACATCGTAGTGTTAGTGTTGTTGGTGATGTAACGAATGAAAACAAATAGGAAGAGCGCTCGCTCGACAGAACTGCAAATGGTTGAGGAATATGTTCAGAAGCTGCCGACAATTAACACTGTATTGCGCCAGAGTTGCACGACAACGCAGAGCCGGCCCAGACGCGACAAAGGGGGGGGGGGGGGGGGAGGGGGGGGTGAGTGGATTTGCTTATTGTTCGCACCACACAGGATGGTTCAGAAGCGCGTGCTTGGGGTAGTCTACAGCACTTGGTTATGCAACAAAGACTAACGATATGCTCTAATGTTGAGGTGATATTCAAATAAGGTATTTGATCTGCACAGCAGAATATGCTGCCATTAGCTTCACAATATCGTGACGTAATGAATGTAATTCCTCATGTTTGACGGCTGCCAATCTATATGGTTATATATACCAGGACAGGTAAAAACAGTTAACTTATTTGTAAACAACATTATATTCTATTATATTATTATTTATATGGCTTTGAGAATGAGCTGGATATAGCTTGAAACCCCAAGGTCAGCACCAAAATAATAAGATAAGTGAAGTTTTTAGTTTCTAATTTGCTCTTACTTTAGAATCTTGTTGCTTCAGTGTTAATAGCTTCAATTTTTCCATAATTAACGTTTATAATATGTTTGATTTTGCACAAAATAGGTCACAGATACATTAAAGCGTTTCTTTGAACACTTCCTTTATGTATATGATTTAAAAAAGTTAGGATAGTCAAGAGATACACACACACACATTGAAGTTTTAAAAAAAGGCTTATATTAGGTGGCCAGAGAAAAGGTCGGGTAGTATGGGCCATACAAAAAAAAGACAGGATTTTAAATTAAATAAAATACTTTTGGGGTAAAATAACATACAGAATGTTTATTTATCTATATATGAAGCGATTCAAAATAAAAAAGTAAAAATTTAATTGACAAAAGTCATTTGTATTCACACAAATACAAATTATGGTTTTTTGTGAACAAAAATTATCTCGAAAATCAGATCATAAAAGAATAAGGGTTTAACTAAGCTTTATCGAACAGTTATTGTTTTTACAGTAATCACAATAATAATACAAAGGGTCTTCAATTACCGCACAAAGTTCATGAGCCCACCCCTCACATGGTTTGCACTGGATCCAGTTTTCTTCAAAACTCTCCTCACTCATAATGCAGTCTTCAAGTTCCTTGTTTTTCTTTTCAACTTTGAATCCAAATCTCTCATGCTCTAGTAATATTTATACAAACTGTTCTTCAAATGTGAGGTTTCACATTGGTTTGCTGGTTTCTTAAGACATTTTTCTTAGAAGTGTAGTTCTAGGAACCTTAAAACTATCAGCTGCAGGTCTTGCAGTCATTTGACCCGCTAAGACGCATGAAACTGCCTGTTTCTTAGCATCCTCTTTCCACTCTCCACGACCCTCACCTTCAGGCTTCTTCTTGAACTTTAGCATCGCGTCCTAAAAAGAAATTTACAATCTACTTAGGTGGCCCATACTACCCGATTTTTGTTTGGCCCATACTACCCGATCAACACTGTGCACTTAAACATGCTGAAATACGAAAATGGCTTGAGCAACCGGAATTACATTACCACTGTATGATGTATATTAGTCCAGCTGAACGTTAGTACTAGTTTGGTAATTTGACTCCTTACCTTTAAGAGCAAACAATGATCACAAAAGTTACGCGCAGCAGAACCTAACCACACGAAAACAAACAATATGTTGTGGCAGCCAAAACAAAGAACTTACATCAACCAACTTCTATAACAAAATGGAGCGATGAAGGAGGTGTAACCTTGACAATGTTTGCGTCTGCTACCTAGTGGTGAATCCGAGAAACACTAAGTGGTCCATACTACCCGCTGGCCCGTACTATCCGCCTTTCCCCTAAATCTTACTATGCAAAAATGTAGATGTAGAGTTTAACATCTTTTTCATTGTAGATTTCATAATTTCCGAGGTATTGGTTGTTATCACTTTTAAGTTTGAGGATCTTCTACTTTTCTTTAATTGGAGTCATTCTTTTTTTTTTTTTTCCGTTTCTCCTTTCATCGCAAACGCTTGTTAAAACGTTGGAAACATTTGAATGCGGTTTCCACAAGATTTAACTATGAAAGCTTTGGGTTATGAACCTAAAGGTCTGTAGTAGGCAATTAAATATATACTTTTGGGAGCTGTCCATCAGCGCATTGAACTTCGTCGAATAATCATTTAACCACATACTAACACTGTTTCATTCTAACTTCAATTTGTATTCACTATTTGTTTACTTTTATGTTCAAGACGTTTCATAATTTCTTGTACAAAATGAACTAGCTTTAACTTTTATCTTAGGAAATTCTTTGCAGTCAAAACGGTCAAAATGATTTCAGGTTCTCTTAGTCAAGATCATGATATATTTGATGATATTAAAATAAAAATACGTGTGCACAGGTAACTAATGATTGCGTTATGATTATTCTCTCTTGGCCATACAAAGATAATGCAGTTTTAAAGACATTACATAGCGACCAGCTTCAAAATAGCTAAGGGTTAAAGTCTACTTATTCTATATTCCCCTTCCGTCTATAAAAATATTAGTAATAAGTTATACAAATGTTGGTCTCGGTTAACGTGAATTAGAGAAATAAAAGTCTTTGCTAATAGTTTGTACAAGAGTCATGTGAGTGCAAAACATCAAAACTTTTTATTGTTTCATTTATTTACTGTCTTTATCACTGAAGGTGATATCGGCGGCTTTCAGCCTCTTGGAACAATTGCTCAATAGTAGCGGTGTTCACTCGTTTAACGGTGATTTGTAACTTAGGGTTTCTGTTACTTTGTTCCTGTTAGTGTTATTACATTAAATTCACACACACACACACACACACACACACACACACACACACACACACACACACACACACACGCACGCACGCACGCACGCACACACACAATCAACCTCCAATTCATATTTACTTGTAGACTCTAGGGAGATTGGGGAATAATCCTAGTTAAAGGAAGATTCGCACCCCCGGCCGGGTATCGAATCCGAGACCCCTTGCACAACAGACAGATCCTCCAACTGAGCTACGATGCCAACATTTTAAATTATTGTGTGTTGTCTTAAAGTTTCTGGTCTCAGCTGTCTAAAAAAATTGTTAAGCCATTTTTTGAAGCAGAAGAAGAATGTTAGCTTAAATGTTATTTTTATCTGATTTTGTATTTCTCATATTGTAACCCTTGTTCCACTCTTAGATGACGGTATGGAGTTAAATGGGATATATCTGTCTCTATTTAGCACATACAAGTTGCCATTAGCCTCGTCCTTTTCTACTGTCGCGCTGTTGCCAGGTTCCTAACAGCATGGTATGAATATTCAGTTGTTATAAATTTCAGGATTGAACACATTATCCTACGCAGAATTTTTATTTCTATTAGTTTATATCCTTTTCAGAGTCATTATACATTTCTATAGGCCCATATTTCTTCAAAACACATTGTTTTCAATAGAAGGCCGATATGTGCTGTTTCTATACTCATCACGCACTAACAAACTAACTGCTAGAATGCGTCTATATTTTTTTCTTAGGTAGAGTGAACTATAGTGCTACTACCTGCCTACTTTGAATTCTCTATGTTTACTCAGTTAAGTGTTATGATTTTTTAAATTCTATGTTTTCGGTTATTTTTATACCTGTGCACTGCAAAAGTTACGCAGTGTGAAACTTTTTTGTTATTGAGTTTACATCAGGGAACCAGCGAGAACAAATGTTGACGAGGTTTGGAGAAAGTTTTTAAAATGAACCAAAAGGCTGTAACTTCTTTCTTTCATCGAGTAGGGCAAACAAAAGGTATTCATCTATTCAGCGTATTCTCGCGCCAGGCCTGACACAGAAGATAGTATAAGGAGCCGCGCTAGCATTAGTTCGAAAGAAGCCGTGTGTGTAACTGTGAGCTGTTATTGCGTTATTTATTTAATATTTTTGTAAATATTTGTAGTTATGGAAGGGGAAGCTAGGAAGAGACGATATGTTGGTAAATTAAGAAGTAAGGAACGCCAAATAATTATGAATGTGTTAGATTATTTTTGAAGTAAAATGCGTGTAAGGCAGTAAAAGAAACAGCTAAGGCTATCGGGTGTTCAGAAGCAGTAGTGTGTAGGATTAAAAAGGAAGTAATGAAAGGACCTCTAAGAACTCCATCGAAAAAGAAAGCAAAAAGGGTGGGGAAAAAAAAAAGAAGTATATAGTGAATAGTGCAAGGTGGAGTGCGGCGAATTGTTCATTCTTTACTGTTTGCAAATATTCCACCCATGCTGAATATAATTTTGTCAGTATTCAACAGTGATGAGACCCTACCAAATTTTTCAAGGGCCACTCTTAGTCGGTTCTTACATGATTTGGGGTCCGAATATGAAAGAAGGGGTAACAAGTGCATATTAACAGAAAGAGACGATATCGATATCATCAGATGGCGACATAAATGTAAAAGACGTAAAAAGGTTTAGGGATCAGGGGAAATCAATTGTTTATACCAAAGTTAAAACTGTCCGTCAAGCAGCAATTGAAGGACTAAGTACAGGACTCGGCCACCTCGGGATCGCGCGCGGAGAAAGATTCGCAACTAGTACATTTTGCAACACTGAGCTCCATTTAACGTAACGTACTGTGCTTCTCTCTAAAATTAATTCTAAGCGGCAAGTCTGCGCACGTTCATTAAAAAATTATAAACTGGCGTATTGATTCTTATTTGTCCGACGTTTCACGGGTATATTTCTAGTTCTGGAACTATATATGCCTTTCTTTCATTAAGCGATACCTACTCTTTCGTCATTGAACTCCTTGGAAATCCAATCGTGTTCATAACAAATCCCTTTAACGTCCATTTCAACAGAAATCTTGATTACCGTTCGCATGTAGGGTTTCTTGACAAACCCAGAATATTGTCTTACATCACATAAAGCTGAAATTGGTAATAACCAAGCCAGTAAGATACAAAGAGTTATGGGAAAAACTTAATAGAAAATTCTGATGTGTTGCACTCACATAACTTTCTTTAACCTTGTACTAACTATTCTTACGAACTCTTACTATTTTATCTTATTCATGTTAGTCGAGATAAACATTTGTATAAATTATCTTGCTGCTGATTTTCTTGTAGATGCAAGAGGAATATGGGAATACAGTAGGCTTTGAACGATAGTCAAATCTTACAAAGCTTTAAAATTCCGCTCTCTTTGCATAGCCAAAAAGTTAAAAATATGAACAACGATGTTTCATTTGAGAAAAGTTTGTATTCCAAAAATCACACAAATAATTAGGAATATCTCCTAAATGGCTCACTCCATAATAAATTCTGTGCTTTAACGGGATCTATCTATATCTTTTGTATAGTAAGATTTTGTTTATCTCTTACGGTTTACGAATTATGCAAATGTCATCAAAAGTAAACAGAACTACATAGGTTATAGCCAGAAAATTAAAAGTATACACTTCATTTGTAATAAGAATATCTTAAACATATGGCATTTAAACCACCGTCGTTACAGCTATTTTCGAGAAAATCAAATTTTTCCATGTAAAGATAGCGTAGGGTTGAGAAATTTTCTTCAAAATCTTCGTGTCACACCCCTGAAAAATGTTAAACTTAAAACACCAACTTTGATCTTTAACTGACTTTTCGTTTCTGAGTTATGGTGCTCAGGCGCGCGCACGCACACACACACACACACACGCACACACACACACGCACACACGCACGCACACACACACGCACGCACACACAGAGGGGGAGGGAGACAAAGACCGACATAGACATACGCGCGCACACACACACACACACACGCACCCACGCACACACGCACGCACGCACGCACACACAGAGGGGGAGGGAGACAAAGACCGACATAGACATACGCGCGCACACACACACACACACACGCACCCACGCACACACGCACGCACGCACGCACACACACGCACACAGAGGGGGAGGGAGACAAAGACCGACATAGACATACGCGCGCACACACACACACACGCACACACACACACACGCACCCACGCACACACGCACGCACACGCACGCACGCACACACAGAGGGGGAGGGAGACAAAGACCGACATAGACATACGCGCGCACACACACACACGCACGCACGCACACACGCACGCACGCACACACACGCACACAGAGGGGGAGGGAGACAAAGACCGACATAGACATACGCACGCGCGCGCACACACACACACACACACACACACACACACACACACACACACACCTTTTTGGATTCAGAGGGCCTGAAATCTCGACATGCAATTTTTGGGTGGAATGCAACAGGTACCTCCCCTACTTGCTATACGTAGTAAAAAAAGGACAAAACTACAAAAAATGTACATTGGCTTAGAATATAAAACAAACACATTTCTTCTCACGATCCGCTTTTTGAAGTTTTTACTTTCGCTTCAACCTGCCTTTGCATACAATGAAATGTGTAAAAAATAATTTCTGCAAAGTTTATCTCGATTAACGTTAATTTATAAAAAGAAACCCTTTGCAAAAACATATTTTAGAAGAGATATAAAAATAAACAATCTGAATACACAATGCATGTATACACGTAAAAAAATGAGAATTTTAAAACTCTATTTTCTCAAAAAAATGTTTTGAAATTTTAGCTTAAAGCATGTGCTTGAAATAGCAGCATTTCAGAATGCAAATGTTAAATTTGTTGTACACAGTGAAACAAGTTTTAATTATATTTTAATTCCATTTAACCAGAAAACTAAAAAAGATACATAAACATTTATTACAAAGCTCATTTAGACAAAAAGCTCTTTTGTGGAATTTGTCGTTTCTATGCTCAGGCTTTTTTCCTGAAAGCTGCTTACTGTTTACAGGTTTATTTTATTTTTAGTTTTTTCTGTATTATCCCTTTTAGTAATAAACCATGATACATACGAGAACAAATAACTGCCTGTTTAGTATATTGCACACAAGAAAGAAAGAAAACCTTGCTATGAAAAAAAAAATCACTTTGTTATATTCACATGACATTCTCTCTCACGTATATAAGCTATTGTTACAAAAGTTTATTATTTTGACTATTTCTATTTATCCACGTTGTGATAAAATATCAAAAGTCCAGTCCAGTTACTTTTCTGTCACTTTATTCCCTACAAAAACTTTGGCTCAAATGCACAATTCTCTTCAGTCCTTCTGATACGGCAACTCGCAACTGTTTTCTTCTTGTATCCTTATGACACAATTTTCTGTCCTTAACATTCTCTGGCTTTCCAACTACTGACTTAAACGATATGATCACTCAACACTCATTAACTGGTTCGTCATCTTCTTTGACGGCACGCCAGTTCTCTCACGGCGACCGTGCAGACGCAGCTAACACACACACACACACACACGCACACGTGCACACACACACACACACACGTACGTGCGTAACATAGACCTTTCTCGAATTTCATCTTTTCTGGGACCTCTACAAACAGGCCGACCACCGGACACTTCGCGAATAATCTCGAAAACCTCTTTTGGTTCTACCGCTCTGATTGTTGTCAAGTGTTTGCGTGAGCGGTATGGGAAAGGTTGACCTTGAGATATTTTGGTTTCAATGGAATAAAATAAGAAAAAAGTTAAAGGAATGTGCGCAAAACGAAACACACCCTAGCTTTATTTTCGTTACATCTTCTTTAAAAGCTATTCTTTTAATGTAATATTTTTTTCTTTACTTTTAGTTTTCTATTTAATGAGTACGATTTCTCATCTTGCAGTTCACATATTGCCTGTTAGCTTCAAATGCCTTTAGAAAACTAAAAATTTAATGACTGATGCTACTCTATAAGCAAAGGAAAGAAGGAAAAATCTGATGTGTTGTATTTGCATAAATTTCCGTGCTCATTCTTCTACAATTTTATTATTCTTACAAAAATCTTGCTTGTTTTTCTGTTTACTTCTTACACTTTCCTGACATACTTTACGTATTTTGTTTTAGATATAAAAATGAAAGTATGCAGAAAAGCTATTATTCCTTTCATATCAAACACAATAATCTGAACAATTGCAAGAATACTATTCCTATTAATAGGTTTCTGGTAGGCGAATCAGTAAGTAATGGTTCTGAAATTCCATATTTCAAGTCGATTCAGGCAATTTATTGTCTATATACAGTTTTCATTTATCGGGCCAATCGATGGCAATTGGTTCTTCTAGTATACACAAAATGTATGATAGTAAACTTTGATAGGAAGAATCATAACTTAAAACTTAATGCTACAGCCGGGATTTGAACCACGGATTTTACGCTCACGTGCGTCTTCTGTCAAGCACTGTGCTGCCATGGTAACATGCCACCATGCCTTAAATTCTCCAACTGATTTGGATTTTCCTGGCAGATACCCCAAAGGCGATGCAATTTAAGTCCCAGGCTTTAAGGTTGTTATAGACTTTGTTCCGCTTATAAGCATATTAGAGGAAACGTTTATAATGTCACAATAATTATTCATAGTTATGGTTTGTACCGACTGAAAAAGAAGTTTTAATCCATTGGTGTTTAAAACAGTTACGCATCGCGCGCATGCGTAGATCATTGCATAGGAGAATGGTCTTGAAATATCAACTAATAAAACGAATATAATGGCCTTTCAAGAAAAGTACCCTCACAGTTCCAAAATAGTAATAAATAACATAATGCTGGAACAAGTACACAAGTTTAATTATTTAGGATGCAATATAACATATCAGCATAATCAAGACCTAAATAATAAACTAAGTAAATTCTTGCGCAATATTAGCAAGAACATTAAAAGGAAAAACAAGAAAAGAAACAAGTTTAAAATTTTACAAAACAGTAGCGATTCCAACTTTAACATATGGTTGTAAAACATGGACGATAAAGAAAAAAAGAATCGGATAAAATAAATGCAGCAGAACTAAAATACCTTAGACCCATAAAAGGATGCACAGTAATGGATAAAATAAAATGAAGAAATAAGGGAATTAGGTATTTGCCCAATAAATGATAAAATAAACCAATATCGGAAAAGCTGGAGAAATCATTTACAAAAGATGGACAATACCCGATAACCCAAGATGGCATTCAATTACCAACCATATGGTAGGAGAGATGTTGGAAGACCGATGAGAAAGTGGAGAGAGACGAGGCCGGAACAGGAGAAGTCTCCTAATCCATGAAGTGTTTATAATCGTTATTGGAGCTCTGAGAAACCTGAGACGAGCGCAGAGGGTTCGCACATACAAAACACAGCACAGCCGGTTCACAGTCTTTTGGATCACCCGTTAATTACCATATATCACACCGCGAAGGATCCGCGGTTCAAATCCTGGCTGTGTCATTGCATTTTTGAGTTCTAACAGTGCGTTTTAAAGAGGATATACGTATACTTAACTGTTAAAGGATAGAGAAAGTGGTGGTAATGTTATATGTAATACTTTCCCCTTGGTTTGTAATTTATGAGCACCGCAGGAAAGTAATCTTTGAGTCATCCTGTGGCCAGCAGCACGTTCCATACGCTGGCCACACTTCAACCCTCTGGGTCATGCATCTGCCTCTACTGTAAGCCCCTCTGTCCTCTTTTGTTCCGGTCCCTCACCCCCTTAGTGGCGTATTTCGTCATCAAACTCAAGCGACTTTTGCTTTCATTGAAATCTCCAGAGAGACGAGCGGCAGCCGCCTGCAAAATAAGGGCCTACCTCCAAGAGGACCTTACCCTTTCATCGGTCCGCGGACTTGTTGAGACATGAAAGGATGGGCAATTAAATTAATAAACTTGCAGTCTGATCATATCGTTCTGCGGCTATGGAGTCTATAACTGATAGCCTGAAAGCAGAGTACATACCTCATCCCTAGACCAAAGGTTCCTTTGGTTCCTTTGTTTAGGCTACCCATTTTCAGTAGGTTACCTCTTTTAACCTATTTTTACTTTATCTTTTACGTAAAGCAGACGAACTATTGTATTGTACCCAAAAATTCAATGTCGAGGTTTCACCGAAAATATGTTTTCAGGCCCTCTGAATCAAAAAAGACGTTTTTAGAAAAAAAGTCCGTGTGTGTGTGTGTGTGTGTGTGTGTGTGTGTGTGTGTGTGTGTGTGTGTGTGTGTGTGTGTGTGTGTGTGTGTGTGTGTGTGGCTGACAGTCTGTGGACAGCATAACTCAAAAACAAAAAGTCGGTTAAAAACCAAAATTGGTATTTAAGTATAGTGTATTTCATGGATACGACACGAAGATTTTGAAGAAAATTCCTCCATCCTAAACTATCCTTTACATGGAAAATGTTTGGAAAATTCGTATTTTTCTGAAAATGGCTCTAACGATTTTGATTAAAATGCGATTTGTTTGAAATATTTTTTATGACAAATGAAATGTATATCTTTACTCTGGATGACTTTTGCATAATTGGTTAATTGTAAGAGATAGACAAAATCTTACTATACAAAAAATGTAGACCTCTTTAAAACGATTTATATCTAAATAATTTTTTTTTTTTTTTGTAGAGTGAAGCAATTCGGAGATATTTATTGCTATTGTGTGAGTTTTGGAAAACAAAATTTTCGTCAAATGGAACATGTTATACACTTTTTATATCTTAGTCGTGCAAACAGGACGGGATTTGAAAGATTTGAGTAGCGCTCAAAGCCTACTGCATTTCCATATTCCCCTTGTACCTACAAGGAAATAAACAATAAATAAGTTCTACAAATGTTTAGTGAAACGGTTAGTACAAGAGTACAGAAAGTCATGTGAGTGCAACACATAAGATTTTTATTTTCTCTTTCCAATTAGATATTTCCCATTTCCATTCACTTTATAGTTTTCCACAATCTTAATTAACTCCACCTTCTTCAACGTGGCGAAGAATTTTACTTCTTTATCCCATTTTCTTAACTGCAAAATATTTCGACACTTATTAATACAATTTACGCACAAAGCAGATATTAAATTGGAATGTTCAGGAATACAACTTGTAATTTTAAATGTACTATCCATAATAATAATAATAATAATAATAATAATAATAATAATAATAATAATAATAATAATAATAATAATAATAATAATAATAATAATAATAATAATAATAATAATAATAATAATAATAATAATAATAATAGTAATGATGATGATAATAATAGTAATAATAATGATAATAAATCAAATTACACTGGGAAAGAAAATTTGTGAAAAATATCAGGCCTACGTTTATGGTACTTGGAATTTGTCATTTATGCTTCTGGAAAACCCTGTCGTTCTCGGCGGGATTTGAACCATAGTCTTCACGTTTCTTATTTACCTCACACTATGTTGATCCGAAAACGTATTGAAGGCCAAAAAATTCCGCGGGGACTCTTTCGGCATAAAGAATTTGCGTTTTCTTTTGCGCCTTTTGAAATGAAATGATATCTGTTTCGTTTATTGTATGAAAAAAAACAGCTCACCAGATATTTAAACATCTTGCATGACACGAGCGCTATAATTTTCACTTTCACAACGTTATTTTGCTTTATTTTGCAGTGGTCACTTCATTTATTCTAGAGTTGCTGGTGTCCAATAACAGTTTCCATTCCAAAAACCGTGAAAATAAAATTACTAAAATACAATTAATTTAAAAGGCATGGTAAACAAAAACCTACCAGTGCTGTTAGCGCCATTCCTTTGTTTATATTCATGACATACACAAACAACTTAATGCTGCAGAGTTTGGATTTCGCACGCAGCCTGTTGGGGAACATTTGAATTAATTTTGGTTTTATTTTTATTACTATCCTCACATCGTGGCCAACCTTTGTTTTGCGAAACAGGAAGCGGACGGACATATTGTTCAGCTGCAACATCCGGCTAGCCAGTATAACAGGATCTGCTACTGGTAAAGATATCTCCCCGTTCCAGCAGATGTGGCAATCTTTCGTTAAGCACGCTCGTTTTTTTTTTTTTTTTTTTTTTCCATCCCCTCCCCCCTCTCGTTTTTTATGCCAACATAGCACACACGCTCGGAGGCGGGCGGGCGGGCGAACTTAGCAAAAGGCACTGCGCAGAAAGGACAGAGTACGAGGGGTGGGGGGTTATGGAATAAACTTCTCCCTATCCCAACTTCAAATGCCTTAAGTAGATTTTAATGAAATTTCGTGTAGGTTTCATTCGAAACTTTTTGTGGTACTTTGTACCTTACTTTTAAAAATTACCAGGTGCACATTCCATAGAGAAAACTAGAAATTACGTAAATATTATTTTAAAATCCTTTATAATTATAAATAGCCCTACTTTTTATAGATAGAATAGGTCTTTTTATCCTGTTTTCAGCAATAAATTGCGGTCATATGAGAATTCTGTTCGTTTTTATTAATTTGTAAAATTTCTACTTCTTTTCTTCTTTTTCTTCTTCTTCTTCTTCCACTACAAGGTTAGGAATTACTAACGGAGGGTCTTGCAATAACTCGCGTACGTCACCACAGTTAAGGCCATGATTGGTCCTTTGTACTTCTAACATGAACCTGTGAGGATGGGATGAAGGAAAACGGCAAGCGGGTCCGGAGGACGATGTGCACTAGCGAAGAGGGGGTCCGTAACAATTCCATTGCTCTCACAGGAAGAAATAAGGGCCCCAGGAGCACCGCCAATAGAAAAATATTATAGTTATATTTATGTATCTTTGATCTATCTAGTACGATAATGCAAGGAAAAACCACATGTATTTAAGATAATGAAGCTAAACATGGCAATAAATGAAAATATATATATATATATATATATATATATATATATATATATATATATATAAGCATATATATATATATATATATATATATATATATAAGCACAAAAATATAGCGCGGGTCTGACAGGCCCCACGTTACCAACGGTGTTGTACAGGGGCGCAAACCTAACGGAGGATTAGAAGAGGTCACAAAAATAGAAAAATGATGCGGAGATGATATAAGCAGCCATGACTCGTTGAAGTACGTACTTTTTGCCAAAAATATCATTTTTATAGCCTGAAAAAAGTAAGTTAAGGTAAACAGAGAACTCGCCCTCTCCACTTCCCAGCATGAATTAATCTGTAAACATTGAAAAGGCATTTTGAAAACAAGACTATTGAAGGGAAATCGCAATTACGTCCTGTAAAAAGAGATTTGCATTATTTTCCGTAAGTTGAACTTAGAAGGGCTGAAGTACATGAGCAGCAAAAATTAATATTCGGTATGAAACCCTTTTTCTCATACAAACGTATCTCCCCCTGGTAAACATACCTACAACTCCAAAGTTGCACGCTTAAAGACAGTTTTAAAGCTCGAAGTAAACACACTCTTTGAGCTAAAGGAGGAACCTCAAACACAGTGATTCCCTTTGTTACGCACTTTTTAATGATAATGAAATATCTGATCGAGGGTTACTGTAATTTACTGTTGGCTGAAGGAACAGCCGTTGTTCTCTTTGTAGAGTAGGTGTGTGTGTGCGTGTGGTGTATGTGTGAGAGAAAAAGAGAGACAAAGAGAGAAAGAAAGAAAGAGAAAGAAAGAAGGAGAGACAGAAAGAAGGAGAGACAGAAAGAAGGAGAGACAGAAAGAAAGAGAGGCAGAAAGAAAGAGAGAAAAAGAAAGGAAGAAAGAAAATGAAAGGAAGAAAGAAAGAAAGAAAAAGAGAGAGAAAGGACGGAAGAAAGAAAGGAAAGAGGGGAACCAAACTAACCCTTAATTGACAAGTTATTATGCTGCATATGCCGTTCTTTCTCTAATTCCTAAACACGTTTCTTATCCCTTTTGGAACCATTTTGGGTGAATCGATTCGAATAGCCGGGCTGGCCATCCATTCAAAGTCAAACTAGGCGAGTTCGAATCCCATCGAGTGCAGTCAAATATTCCTGTGGTAACGCAAGAGGAGGGCCAAAGAAACAGTAATGGCACGCTTGGAAGCAGACGGGGTTACATTTGACTACAGAAAAAAAAAAGCATTACAGTTTTATTGTACAAATTTGAATATTTTAGAATACAAAAGAGTTGAAAATACTTGAATCCTATTTATTGAGGTTAGCTGAATGAAAAATTAGAAAGAAAGAGTCAATATAAAGAAAGAGTAAAAAATAAGCACTAATAAAGTGTGTTTTTTAAGTAACTGCCGACATTTTTTTAAAAAAATTACACATTATTTTCCAAATACCTCCATGTGATTCATAGCTTCCACCCACTTACCTCCCTTATTTAAACACTTATCGTAACAGCAAACCACTTTCTTACTCAAAGAATGATACCACTTGTGATGAAAGCCAAGTAATTTCCTCAGACGAGGAAGCAGAGGAAAATAGCTTGGTGCCAAATCTAGACTGTAGGGAGGATGGTCGATCAGATGCTGTGTGAGTTCGGACTTTTGTCACTCATTATTGTTTCCCCATAAACCTCACACAATTGTTAGATTGTTTTGAACAGTTCGAAACGCAACAATAGGAAAACACAAAGTGACGATCTCTCATAGCTGCATCTGGCTTTCTCCTGAATGGAGATTAGGCCGTACGCCTACCACCTAGGTGGCTCGAGATCGATCCCAGGTACCCGCATGAGGTATTCGAGGTGGAGAAGCGGCGTCAGGTTGGGTTTTGTGCGGGTTCTTCGGTTCCCTCCGCCACTCATTCCACCAATGCTCCATCGTCACCTTTCCAATAATCGATTTAGCCTGCGTTACATAACATCCTCTTCCTCACACACATACCTGTTGCTTGGCTGACCATCCGCTACCAGGTATTTACTCTGGTTAATAGGCTTCTGTGCTCCCCGACAGGCGTCTGACCGTAGGCACTGGCTTATAAGTCCTACATAAGGAGTAAGGTAAAGAATATATTAAAATCACTTTAATGGATCCAAGAAAATCGCCTCGCTTCCTACCATTACATGGGCAATTTGTTTTTTCGAAACTTCCTACATTATCATGCAAATGGGATATTAAAATTACAAAACAAATTCATATTTTTAGCTTTCTGTGATAGCCCGAGAAAACTTTATTCTAATTAAATTGTATACAAGCTGTTAGGGGTAGGAGTGTACTACTAATTGAGGACAGAGCAATAAAAATTGTTGCATCAATATGTTTTGCTTTCTTTGTGGAGCTATAACCTCACTTATTACATGTTTTCAAGTTGGTTGGTGCTGTGGGCAGAACGAATGATATATCAGAACTGAATTCGAATGCTTCCAACGACGTCATATTATCTAGGCCTGTGAGATGTGAATCAAACAGGTGTTATCTGGTACTTATGACCATACAAGAAACATCAGCTAGTATTGGTTTGTGGGAAAACAGACGAAGGGGAAAAACAATTAACACACCGAGGTAGATATATTTCCGAGTATGTATACAACTGCGAGTGGTGATTCAGGACAGCCTATTTGTGTGTCCCACAGACGATAACATATGGAGAAGACACTATCAATAAACTCAGTTGCATGTTGGAAATATCGACCTGTGTAAACCGCGCTGCAACACGATGTGAATATATTCTGCTTTCCTAACGGTGTATCATTTTTGCCATGACAAGCGATTTAACAGAATTTTGTGTAAGAGTGAATACAGAAAGACATGTAAGTCAGATATTTTCTAACATTGTGTAACAATGAACTAAGAGATATACAACGCGACCACCAACGTTGCCTGGTCATCTACATTTATTGACGTTTCTGTAGCTTTTTACAGAAAATTAAAGCAGGTCATGGAAAGTTTGAAATAGTTTTCTGTCAACTAGATGAATCACTTGTGCCTGTCCTAAAAGAAGATGAAAGAGAAGACCATTTTCAGCGTCACTGCATTTCCTTTTCCTTCCCATTAAACCGGGCGCTGCGATCGCGATAATGAGAGCCTGACTGAGGGAGAAAAATGGAACAGAAACTCCGCCCGCGCTAAAAGGAACTAGTTTTCAAGTTTTCAATAACATTTTCAAAGTAATTATCATCAAAAGTAAGGAAAAAAGGTAAAAATGAGCTATTTTAACGGAACTAATAAGGCTACATAGCTCACCCAGCTAAATGAGAAACCTTTCATTGTGGGTATTCTAGAAAGTGAAGAAAACCAATTCTTTTGAAACGAAAAACTGAAATCGAAATTAGCAATTTGATTTATTATTAAAAAAAGTGTTATAGGCAACGCTCATACAACGTTCTCTATTACATTTCCAATGCATAGGTATCCTTCCTCACACTTTTGCACATAAAAATATAAAGAATCTCCTATCCACTCTTACAAATTCAACTATTCATAATAAGTTACAAAGCCATATTGCCTTTATACATTTTGTTAAAACCTTTGAGCATATTAACAGACGGAAATCATGGGAAATATTAATTAGCTGAAATACCCCACACTTGTCCAGTAGCCTTGTGTTTCTTTCAGAAACATTTAAAAAATACTCCTATTACTTAACACACTTTAACAAATATTTAATTAAAACTCTTGGGGTACCATAAGGAGTTAAAGATAAACTAAATAAATTTATAAAAACACCGGAAGGCGCTGCTGAATAACCACAAATATCGCAGGAAGAAAAGCGAGTAGAGAGAGCCACGTGAACGTAATATTTTGCATTTCTATTTCGACAATATAGAAAACCACATAAAAATAAGAAGAGCGAGAAGAAAAATACATGTGAATGTATTACCAGAGAGAAAAGTGAGTTTAGGCAAACATGTGTATGTAATATGTTCCTTTTGTATTTTAAACATACAGAAAATTGTGTGAATTAATGTTCAAAAGCGAATAGAGAACAAGTGAATGTGTTACATAATAAGAGCAGAGAAAACCCTGTGTGTAGTACGTTGCATTTCTATTTGAATCATAGAAAATTGTATGAAAAGTATGTTGAACGACAAGGAATGAAGGACATGTGAATGTCCTACGTAAAAGAAAAGCGATCAGAGGATATTATGTGGATGTCATACGTTGCATAGTAAAATGGATAGTATAAAAGCCTTCTTTATATACAAGCATTTAGATTTGCTATTGTAGGATATCCACAATGTCTTATCGAAGCAATAAGGGAATTGTACGAAGATACAACTGTAATTATAGAAACTTGATTTAAAAGAACAGACACCATCAAGACTAACGTTGGGTTAAGACAAGCAGTGTTCTTACAGTTCCCAAATTGTGCCCCGTTTATGAAATGAGTGTTTCTTGCAGCATGTGACATCTATTGTTGACAACGTGGACTACTCTCAACTAGGTGCCATTATTTCAGTTGTAAACTTTCTGTGGTGAAAAACGTTTCCTGGAAGATCAATTTGTGCAGTTGTAATGTAATTTTTGCATACTTGGCTAAGATATTTACATTATTAAGATAAGTGAAAACAAATTTTGTTCTTCAGATTCAATATGCATAAAGATTACTTACTAATGCTATGTGGCTTTTGCATTTGGAAGAACATAGCTAACACAGAATGGCGTGGTTGTCTATTATGTAACACTATCAGTTCCCAATATTGTACCGGTACAATTTAAGAAACTAATTATTGAATACTTCAATAAATAAGCAATTGTATTGTAGTATTATTTGCCAACCATAAATTGCATATGAAATGTTTCCATTTTCAAAAATACCTCACGCTGGGGGGCTAATAAATTTACAAATTTGCATTTTAGGAAAAAAACGTATGGGATATGGAATGTAGAGGAGTTTAATTTATCCGTATCAGCTTATTTCAACATGGGTTAAACGAAATGCCCCATAATGTGCCTAAATCAGCCATAGAGGGTCACGCAAAAGATAAAAACATTACAAAAATTGGAAAAAATGGGAATAAACAAAGTGCTTTATAATAAAAAATGAATCGGAACGACATATCTTAAAACCTTTACGCAATGATGTTTGGGCGTACAATGAAAGATGTAAAAAGATTTGCATTTGAGATTGCAGAAATACACTTCCCATAATTTCAACACCGATGTGCGTTTGACCGGTAAAAAATGAAACAACCCCCTGATATTCATCCAAAAGGATATGAAATATCGGCGGATGTTGTTGTGTTCCTGATTTGGTTAACCTCCCCTGGGCAATCTTCCAAATGCTAGAAATGTCGTGTAGCTTGTATGTATGTTTAAGCGGTGAACGAATTACCGCAATGGTCGAATAACTGTTTAACTTTGAACTATTGTACAAATATTAAAAATAAAGTATGCTGTTATGACCGTAAAAAGAGTTAAAGACCATTAGCTTATTTCACTTAAAAATTCCTGATCTTTTAATTTTGTTACAAATATTACGGTGATTTTATGAAAACTAAACGTGTCTCTTAGGCGTTATTTATGTATAGAACATTGTTCTGTGACATTTAGCTTTTGAATTACGAATTTTTTACAAAACTTTTGTCATTGAAAAAGTCCAGCATTTTAGAGTGCAAATTAACTGTAGACACTTAAAAAGCTGTAGATTTTACTGTTAATTTTTTTACAGCTATGTATAAAGCCAATGGAGTTTTGGCACAATAAAAATCAATTTTACAATTTTTTTCATACTTTGGAAAATAGTTGACCAAATAATGACAGACGAAATACTACCCTCTTTTCTGGCCAAGCTATCGTGGTCAAACAAGCAGCAATTGGTAGTCCAGCTTTCAGTCAACAGATGGAACATCAAATGTTTGTTTCCTGCGGCATCTGTTGAGATAGAATCAGTTTCTGTTATCGTACCTCAATACTTCCGGTGGGGTTTTTTAGTTAGTTGTGCTACCTAGTTCGAATCTGGGGTGGGAGTCTTACACTCGCATATTCGCATAATATTCTATGCGTAACCTGTGAAAATTTTCAAATAAAGACTTTGAAATACTTCTTTATAGTTCAAATGAGTAACATAAAATAGACAATATCGTTTGAATCTAATTCTAAATGATTAAAGGAAAACTCTTCAAATAAAGTTACTAGAGTGGAATACAATATAAAATCTTTGTTCTTTTTTCTAAATTACATCGCACAACTTACAATAGAATACCTCATAATGAGCCCAAATATTTTCTCATTAAATTATTGTAATTTAATTGTTTTTTACGTTAGGCATATTTTGCAAACTGAGCTACATACAGTTCGTACTTCATAATTCTATAACATAGACATCTGCAGTCCGGTGCACAAATTATGAAGGACAGGCTTAAAGAACTAACTGATACATGAACTCGCTGATATATAATGTGGAAGATAATATATGCAGGGTGGAAGGGAAGTCATTCCATTGTTTCTAATATGTGCTTCATAGAAGCATGACAAACAAAAAAGTCGAATGGCATTTTGTTCTTTGATCAGCCGATTTCGAAAAAAAAAAAAATAGTTTTTTTAATCCAAGTTGTATGCGTAACTCCACAACAATGTACAAAGATAACAGTTTGTTACTTCTAAGGTGCGTAGAGTAACTTATTTCTGACATAACTTCGGCAGTAATTATGGGATATCACATAGGGTTTCGAAATAATTAATCACTTAAAAGACGTGAAGGAATACTCTGAGCTGCTATTTCAGAGATGAGGTAACTCGACAACGTTGCGTTGAGGTTGGTCAGGGAATTGACCTGGTTTGTGGATGTAAACAGCCTTCGCTTTCGGTAATGTTTCGGGCGCTAACGCTTGTGATTTACCTACACTGTCACAGAAACACGGAAGCACAAGGCAGGGTATGATTTTGTTTTCAAAACCCACCGTTACGCTGTTTGTTTATGTACGGAGCTAGGGAAAGTAACCACCCACACAATCTGCAGTGTTGCCAGGTTGTTTTCGATAAAACTAAAATATCTCCATAGGAAATGGTCGCAGACAAAGACGTAAAATACAAAATGTGTTCCAAATAGGGATATTTACCATTGGTTTAAATTAATGTAATGACTTCCCTTCTACCCTAGTTATTTGTGTGAGTTTTGTAAAACAAGCTCATCAAATGGAACATGGTTATTCAGTTTTTATATCTTAACCGTGCAAAGAGAACGTAATCTCAAGGCTTTAAAAGATTTGACTATCGCTCAAAGCCTACTGTATTCCAATATTCCCCAACAAGGAAATAAACACTAAGGCAACTTCTGCAAATTTTTATTTCAACTAACACGAAGAAGACGTAGGAATAAGAATGGTTAGTGCAAATATAGAGAAAGTCATGTGACTGCAACGCATTGGATTTTTATTTTATATTATAGGAGCAGCTTTATCTTGAATTGCTAGGTTAAAAGTTACATAAACATCCCTTATTGTTTGTGGTTTTGTCTTTAGAATATTAATTTGTTTTTGAATAATTACGTATTATTATAATTCATACTAAAAGTTTATGGTCACTAAACCTATGTAAATAAGTACTTTTACACGCCCGGGAGTATTGCCAAGGTCAGGAAATTGCGCTTGGGTTGATATCGCTGCTATGCAATATAAAAGATGACCTCAAAATAAGCATTTCCAGTGAAATATTTGCATCAAATTCTTGGGCAGAACACAATAGTTTCTTAGCCTACAGTACGCATAGGACAATGTGAAAACACCTTTGTATTTGTTTGAAATGTGTTAATTCACTGAATAGCACTTAGTAAAGCTATTGTTTGTATTCAACTGTCCTTCATAGTGACATTTTTATGCATATTCAGGAGGATTGCAACCATCTGAATCTGTATCACTTATTTTTACTTTCTCTACTGGTAAGTAGGGGAAGTATTGTATTCCACCCAAAAATTCGAAGTCGAGATTTCACCGGAAATACATGTTTTGAGGCCCCCTGAATCCAAAAAAAGCATTTTTAGAAAAAGGTCCGTGTGTGTGCCTGTGTGTCTGTCAGTCTGTCAGTCTGTGGACAGCATAGCTCAAAAACGAAAAGTCGGTTAAAAACCAAAGTTGGTATTTAAGTTTAATGTCGTTCAAGGATGTGACACGATGATTTTGAACAAAATAGCCCCACCCTAAACTACCCTTTACATCGAAAATGTTTCGAAAATTTTGATTTTCTTGAAAATGGCTCTAACGATTTTGATTAAAATGTCATATGTTTGAGATATTTTTATGACAAATGAAATGTATATCTTGAATTTTCTGGTTATAGCCCCTGTAGTCGTATTTACTCTGGACGACTTTTGCATAACTGGTAAACCGTTAGAGATAGACCAAATTATACTATGCAAACAATGTAGATCTTGCTAAAATACACAATTTATGTCTCAATAAATTTTCTTGTTGGGTGAACCATTTCGGAGATATACCTTGTTATGTGTGTGAGTTTCGGAAAACATGGAACTTTCGTGAAATGGGTCATCGTTGTTCATTTTTTTATATGTTACGTGTACAAAGAGAACGGAATGTCAAAGCTTTAAAAGATTTGACTATCGCACAAAGCCTACTGTATTCGAATATTCCCCTTGTACCTACAAGGAAATAAGCAATAAGATAATTTGTACAAATGTTTATCTTAACTAACATGGAGATATAGGAATAAGAGTTTGTAAGAATGGTTAGTACAAGAGTAGAGAAAGTCATGTGAGTGCAACACATCAAATTTTTGTCTAATATATTTTCGAAGGACATTTTCAGTTTCAGTAACACGATTGTCCTTTCTGCACATAGGTAGAAGCAGTGTTGCCAGCCTTACCCTCCATGAAGTAGTCACGTATATAACACTTTCTCAAGCACGAAGCCCGACATTTCCCAGATTTCTAAGCCTCCTACGGGTAGAACAAATACACCTGCAAAAGAACTTCAATCTACAGCCATAAAATATGAAAGACAAGTGGGTAGCTCTAATGTGGAAGCCAACTGTATATTTTCTTTCTCTGTCCCTCTCACTCTTAGCAACAGAAACACTCAGAGCACCGCAGAGCAGTTTATGGCACGCCCCCGACAGATAGCGTTCCATTCGCAACAATGGATGAGTGCGTTACGTCACATAAATTTCTTGTGTGCTCAACACAAATCAGCTGGAGTGTGCTAAAAGGGAAAACTTTGCGGTGTCTATCACTTCTTTCCTTGTTTGTTTTGTGGCTGAGAGCGTCCTTTTGTCATAGGTAGTTTTATGATCACATTATCGCCAGTTGTGAACGATATGGGGCGTGGGTTCGAGTACCTCCCATCATAACTCTTCCAGAAGCACTACGGCAGAAAACTCTGTTACGTTCTACTTCAAATTCGCACTCTTAGATAAACCCTCAACAGGTATATGAGTGAAGCTTTGAAGATAAATACAATACTTCGTTTACATTTATTTATTTACGTATTGTAACAAAATTACTCTTCTATCATTTTACTGTCTTTTAAAATTTTATCGCAAATATACAGTTTCGTTCTCGTCGTAAACACGTCTACAGTCATTCGTGCTATCAAAGATAACAGGTTTTACTTCTCGTAACCTTGCTCAGCCCTTTCAGTGCCTTTCTTCACTTTTTCTATCTTTCGCACACTACGACGTTACAATTACAAGACGCTCCTTAGATCTTCCCGACGTATCTTTCACGAGGACACACACACACGGCTGTCTCACATTCACCGAACATTGACCAACTCATGTCTGTAACTATAAGCTCACTCACTACTGTTTCCTGGCCTCCTTATATAGTGGGGATGACGTCACACGAAGCATTAGCGAATTCCTTCAAACACGCCGGCGGTCACGTAACCAGATCTTTCTCGAAGGCACCTCTTTACTGTAGCCACTTCGATTATTACAAACCTATTTTGTTATTAGCTTAATAAGAAAAACCAACATTATTATTACGTTGCATTTTGGTGTCTTTTTTAACTTCAGTTGGGGCTGAGAATAGCTCGAGGATAATACGTATTATCCAAGCACACCATCGATGATACCTGGTGCATCAAAATTTTGTTAAAACCATATCCAATACCTTATGTGACTTTCTGTGGCAGTTAAACCATTCAACTTCTTAAGAAATATTATTCATTAGCTACTTCACGTTGAGATAAACATTTATAGAAATGCTGTTGTTACATATTTCTTTATAGGTACAAAGGGACTAGGATAATGCAGTAGGCTTAAGGGATAATCAAATATTTTAAGAGCTGGTCGTTAGGTGATGGCTTTCTTACTCTCTCTCTAACCTTTGATCAAGAACCATTTTAGCCATTACGACCGCGGTATCTATGCAGCACCCCAAGACACCACGAAACCTAAAATCATATCTGGACAAAAGGAAACGGATGATAAGTAAATACAAATATACTTTGTCTTTAATATTAGTAAATCTTACTACCTTCTCAGTCCCTCAATGAGGAAATTTCCGGCAGGTGTGGCTCAGGATTACGGTAATTAGTACAAGATAGGTGGCAGAATGTGCAGGAGGAAGCGTTACGTTCCAACAGATGGTACGACATGGGCTCAAGGGTGCTGAACTACCGAATGCAAAAAGTTTGCGGGGAAACCTGTGCATTGCGCAAACTATTTCAGTAAAGTCAACACATTGGTATGGCCTTTTAGTTGATAAAACTGGCCTAATAAGTAAACTCTATCATTTTATAGTTCTTACTGGACATGCTAGATACAGATTTTATAAATTATATAGAAAATAAACGTTACCACTGAAGCAAATATTCAGCCACACGTTGGAAAGACCATTTGAAGTAGCATTTGCCAATCGTTTATGCCACAATTTTGAAGCCAAAATACCGTATTATAGGTCACACGTTGATAAGACAGTTTGAAGCAACAATGCCCCACGCCGCCTAATAGGTCCTTTCATTCAGTCCCATGCCGCCGGTAAGGCAATGAGATTTCTCTCTCTGGGTGTGCGTGGGTTTCGTTCAGAAAGGATGACGTCAATTATGCCTATGTAGGTAGATTATAAAACAAGTCACCACTCAAATAAAAGTGTGCTCGTATTTACACCCCTAAACTCTACTATGACATAACGTTGTGTGCCCGTTGTTTCCATGCATTTCAACGCTCCAAAGAATTACGATCTCTTCACTTCGAGAGAAAAGTCAAGAGCACATGCTTGCTCTGAAGTAAAGTGACTTTACCTTCAAAACGTTACACTCTACTAAGCTTCTTAAATTCGCGAGGCCATTACTTTTTACGTTCGTATTCTCTATTCATTCTTTTTATAGAAAATTATTATTCTGATTATTATTTTTTAAACTCTTTTTAAATGATTTAATTTTCTGACTACATAATCTTGCTATTACAACTTACGTAATAATTTTGCAGCATCCCCTTTGCTAGGTTTGAACAAAAATCATCTTCTGCGAATTCTATATACGGCTTTGGAATGATTTCTTCAATTGAATCCAAGGTAGTGCCAATTTTTGTTATCAACGGAGAGAACACTATTTGTCTTCTTCTATTGACCCAGGTTAGATTTATTTAACATTTTATATTTCCAAACATATACTACAATTTAAAGAACATTATAAAATTTTGCATCAACTCAAAATATGTTTTTACTTTCTCTCCACTACAACTAACAGGAAAGGTACTGGATCCCATAAAAAATTCGAAATCAATATTCGCCCAAAAATGTATATCAAAAAAGGTCAAAAAAGGATAGCACAATATAAAAATTAAAAGTTGCATAAACACCAAACTTGGTATTTAAATTCAGTATCTTCCAAAAATGTGACACGAATGTTTTTGAAGAAAATCCGGCAATGCCAAACCACTCTCTACATGAAGTATTCAAAATTTATTATTTTCTTAAAAATAGTCATACAATTTTCATTAAGGGTGATTTATTTAAATAATTTATATGACAAATAATAACTCGATATCAAGATTTTACTGAAAATACGTGTTTAAAAAAGGATATATGTGTGTATGTGTCTAGATAAGATAATTTAAAAACAAAAAGTCGGATAAGTACCATTATTAGCATTTATGTTCAGTATTTTCGAATTTTCCCGAAGAGTTTAAAGAAAATTCGGCCACTCTAAGCCACTCGTTTTCTTTCTTCCTTTCTTTCTTTTTTAAATGTTACTTTCTTAGCAGGCAATATCTACAAAAAATTTATTTCGACATAAATAGTGTTTTAGCAAGATCTACATTTTTAGTATAGTAAGATTTGGTTTAACAGTTATGCAAAATTCATCCAGAGTAAATAGGACTTTATGGGCTATAAGTGGAAAATTCAAGATATACATTTCATTTGTCATAAAAATATCTCAAACATCTGACATTTTTGTCAAAATCGTTATAGCCATTTTGAAGAAAATAAAAATTTTCAAAAAATTGTGCATGTAAAGGGTAGTTTAGGGTGGAAGAATTTTCTTCAAAATCTTGGTGTTGTATCCTTAAAATATATTAAATTTAAATACCAACTTTGGTTTTTAACCGACTTTTAATTTTTGAGTTGTGTTCTGCACAGACAGACAGACACACACAGAACCTTTTTCTAAAAATGCCTTTTTTTTTTTTTTTAAAGATTCAGGGGGCCTTTAAGTAGTACAGAAAGTAAAAGGAGTTGTGAAAATTTAGATAGTTTACATGGTAAATAAAAGGATATTGAGTTATCTGATAATATACTTTGCAGTCAATTTCACTCGGAACTGTACGTAATCTTGTATAATTTATGTATATATCCGGTAAATTTAAGTTTACTTCCGATCTTCAGTTTCAATTTCAAGCGCTCTGCACATCGTGGTTAATATGGCGACCTAATTATCCAGCAGAAGTTTTGTTTACATCGACGATATTTACTAAGTAAGGGCTGCATTGTGAATGCTTGCACCTGGGTTATCTTTTCTAACACGCGAGCTCAAAACATCGATTACGTTTTGTTTATAGCAAAAATCACGCGACGCCTTAAGTAGAACGTATCATTTGTTTCTGTTGTCATGGCAACTGCGGAAAGGGGAATGTCGTTTGCATATTAATGGAAATGGGGGGAATGCGGCCATTGCATTTAGGAGGAAAACAATTCAGAATCGGAAAGCGCCTATTCCAAAATAAATGCATTCTATCGCAGTGTCGCATTTTTATCGATGTTAATGCGAGAAAATATTATTTCAGCATATTTAGAGCACGTAAACCGCAACGGGAGGGGTTCAGTGGTCCAAAGCGATATTTGCACGGTTTACCTATGCCCGGAAATGCGTCATATGAACGGTAGAAACAACAAAGATTCTTTTATACCGTGATTCCCATGCAAACTAACAATATTCACAAATGTGCTTCCGTTATGAAGAATGGAATGTTTTGATGTATTTGTCACAATAACTGATTGAAACCCTGAACTTTAGATGCGTTCGTAATTGCAAAACTTTTATTCACTTCTTTTCCGTAGTCCACCCACTCTGACCTTCGGTTTTTTAGCCTCCGTCTGGTCGGTAGACAAATGCTAGAGTGATTTATCATATTTTATTTCTATCATTTAAATTTTACTCCTTTCTTTATTATCTTTCGTGTGTGCTTTTATGTTTCGTGGCACGTGGCGGTGCCGAACAGATGATGCGGATGCTTACTGAAAGCAAACAATACTCTTCAGAGGGCTGCTTAGTGATTGGTCGTTCTTCGGCCTCTCTACGCAGCTCCAGCAGTGGAAGCGTCTTTGAGATTGGAATTATTAGGGACTTCCGCGCATCTCTGTGATCAGTTTTCGTATGACCTGCAGCCTCCTGTGCTTCTGGGAAGTAACAGCTCGTTAAAAGAACCTTGTTTCAAGCTGGTTCCGGCTGCTAGTACCTTCTAAGGGCCCCTTCCCAGGGTTCGACAAAGACCTCATCGGTGTTTTCAGCATAGGAGTCTTTCGGTACGGTGAAAATAGCGGCAGAGGCAAACTATCGGAGGCAAACCCCTTAAGCAGGGTGAAGGCTTAAGGGTAAGGGTGGAAACCTAAGGGTAAGGAGGCTCTAAAAGAAATCTCCCTGGTTCTCCAGGTTGGGGGCGCCTCGACCATGTAAAAACAAGTTTACTTAGAAGCCTCAAAAGGTGACAAAGCCAGATCTTGTTTTTGATTTATTTAACTGCAAAGCAACCTTCTTCAAGTTTTTCAAAATTATGGCTACACCGAATAGTAAAGTTTCGGCGTCCGTAATACAATGTAGAATTAAAGAACTTGAGATTATATTTATTTTAAATGCGAATAATTACTGATTAATCATGCAAAAATGTCACGCAAAGATCTTATAAATGTTAAAGCAGTTTTAACTATTAAACTACCCTCTAGGGTCCACAGATCATACTTTGGACCCTACGGCGCTTAAGGAATAAGGCTAAGTACAGGGATTGCGAAAGAAAAAACTTGGGATCGAAGCCAGAACTGTGATAAAGAGAGGTCACGGTTCGCTGAATGCTGTAAGTGTTGAAAAACATTGGCTTCTAAAGCCAGGAATCGATGCCAGCACTCTCAGCAGATGCTGAAAACAGGGGCTCTTAATTTTCGTAAGCGACAAACTCCATGATATATCTCTGTATTGCACACTATGTTTTCAACGTAGACATAGAGGTCCAAAGAAACCGCGGTATAGAATAAAGTTATACACGGCATGTGACAAATGACGGTTATGCATTAAGTCATGATAGACCAGATCAAAATATAAAGCCAAGGTGGATAGTACTCTATGGCACTTGCGATACATGAAGTGAAATTATACTTGGAAAATAAATTTTTCGGAGAAAGCGTTTCAGGTCCAAGTCTAGCCATAGTCCCCGGCATTCTCTAGTTATGGGGAAAAGCTGGAAGAAACCATAGGGAGCCTGAAAGGTTACCGTGGAGCCATCTCACGAGTGCGATGATAACAATGATGATGGGCTGGCCCCGTGGCGCAGTTGGTAGAGCACCTGCCTGCTGTGCTAGTGGTCCCGGGTTCGATTCCCGGCAGAGGGGCAGGAATTTTTCTTCTGCTAAGATTATTCCTCACCCTTCCCTGAGTCTGGAGGTATACATGAAAGTGTGAGTGTGTTGAAATTCAACGAATAAAAATGAAACAATTTTAAAAAAAATGTCAACAGTTGATCTGGTCCTTTCATCTGTTCGCCGTGTTTTCATTGGTGAACACACTCTTTCAACGTCAGAGTTTGTTCTGCCTTGAAATATCTGGGCTTTAATGACAATGCGCCCTTGAGTTTGCATTTTCGTTTTGGCATTTTGTCTTGAAACAAAATTATTGTGAATTAACAGTTAACTTTGAAATGCCTTCTTCTTTAATAACCAAAATGCAAATGGAAGAGTGATAGTAAAGCATCGCCACCAACCTTTTGCAACCAAGTGCAGATGCTGCGTTGCCAATCTCTCATAATTCACGAATATACTCTCTGAGTGTAGTCATATTGCCATAGCAAGTTGCAGTTATGCTAATAATCAGTTCCTTTTTTCAAAAATGTAGGACACCAGAGATTTTTCAAAACGTCCCGCCGGACGCAGGACAAATGGTTAAAATGTAGAGTATGTTCAGGAATTTCCGGACGTCTGATAACCCTAAGAAGAAGATAATAAATGGAGGGACAGGAAATTCGGGATTGTTCCCAGCATTTAGCCGTAAAAACCCCAATGGGTCAGGACGGTTGTTCGCCACCATCGAACCCACAGCCTCCCGAATGCAAGCCTAAAACATTATCGGGAAGCCAACTTGCTCGGTTGAAGGGAAAAAATAAAATATAATACCTTTCTGCCTGAGTTTATCTGTTTCTATATTTGTGTAACCTACCCTGAGTGCTTTTAAATATTATCAGATATTTGCATAAACTGATTTTATAGAGAAATGCAGGCTGCAGTTGTGAATCACACTATACATACATATGTGAAGTTCATGACACGCATGAACAACTCTAACCCTGGGAATGATGACGTAACATTTCCTCCCTACCTCGTCTAAACCAACCACTGCTGGCTGAAGCCATGACAAATAGACAAACAGTGTCGATAATTTCGTCAGCAGTGCCCTGTTGCAATAATAACCATCGACATCATCTGCATATCATCAACACATGCTATGGGAACGCTACGTACAATACTAGAATACTTAATCATGTAACTATTGTAAACAAATATTTGTTACACGCCGTTAATATTTAAAATTAACCAATCTTAACCAACAGCGTTTATTTAACCCTCCGGTATGCACACGCCCTGATAGACACGCTAATCGCACTAGGCCTTGTAGGCCCGCGCTATATTTTTGTACCTATATGCTTGAATTTCTTTTTTTACTTCATGTTTTCTTCATTCCCATGATTACATTCATTTGCATGGTTTTATTAGCATTATCTAGATAGATCAAATAAATAAATATATATTACTATTATTATTACTATTATTATCATTCATCATCGACGACATGTACTTATATTTTGCTTATTATGTAAATATATCTAAGCCATAGTTTGTGCTATTTTAATTAAAATAATTAGAGCCATTTCTGAAAACCTTAATTTTCAAAAATGGATTTGGGGAATGGAGAGTGCTACCCGGCCCACGCACCTAGACCTAGATCACCTATATTTTACTAGCAGCCAAGTGAATTGAACACTGGAAGAATTTTCGGGCTTAAAAGCCCCATGCCGATGGGTGGGATCGAACTCGGGAACCAGAGCTGCCATGTTCTAGCCCAGCGATGTGAAACGTATGTGAAAGAAGGGAGGTTGGATTTATCTCCTTCCACTATTCCCGGACTTTGGCACTCCTCAACACACACACACACACACACACACACACACACACACACACACACACACACACACACACACACACACACACACACACACACACACACACACACACACACACACACACACACACACACACACACACACACACACACACACACACACACACACACACACACACACACACACACACACACACACACACACACACACACACACACACACACACACACACACACACACACACACACACACACACACACACACACACACACACACACACACACACACACACACACACACACACACACACACACACACACACACACACACACACACACACACACACACACACACACACACACACACACACACACACACACACACACACACACACACACACACACACACACACACACACACACACACACACACACACACACACACACACACACACACACACACACACACACACACACACACACACACACACACACACACACACACACACACACACACACACACACACACACACACACACACACACACACACACACACACACACACACACACACACACACACACACACACACACACACACACACACACACACACACACACACACACACACACACACACACACACACACACACACACACACACACACACACACACACACACACACACACACACACACACACACACACACACACACACACACACACACACACACACACACACACACACACACACACACACACACACACACACACACACACACACACACACACACACACACACACACACACACACACACACACACACACACACACACACACACACACACACACACACACACACACACACACACACACACACACACACACACACACACACACACACACACACACACACACACACACACACACACACACACACACACACACACACACACACACACACACACACACACACACACACACACACACACACACACACACACACACACACACACACACACACACACACACACACACACACACACACACACACACACACACACACACACACACACACACACACACACACACACACACACACACACACACACACACACACACACACACACACACACACACACACACACACACACACACACACACACACACACACACACACACACACACACACACACACACACACACACACACACACACACACACACACACACACACACACACACACACACACACACACACACACACACACACACACACACACACACACACACACACACACACACACACACACACACACACACACACACACACACACACACACACACACACACACACACACACACACACACACACACACACACACACACACACACACACACACACACACACACACACACACACACACACACACACACACACACACACACACACACACACACACACACACACACACACACACACACACACACACACACACACACACACACACACACACACACACACACACACACACACACACACACACACACACACACACACACACACACACACACACACACACACACACACACACACACACACACACACACACACACACACACACACACACACACACACACACACACACACACACACACACACACACACACACACACACACACACACACACACACACACACACACACACACACACACACACACACACACACACACACACACACACACACACACACACACACACACACACACACACACACACACACACACACACACACACACACACACACCCACCCACCCACACCCACACCCACACCCACACCCACACCCACACCCACACCCACACACACACACACACACACACACACACACACACACACGTGTGTATTGAGTTACAGTGGCAGTTTTGTTGTACTGCTAACATTTAAGAAGTCCATCAATATTTGGCGACAAAGTCGAAGTACAAAGCCTTAGAAGATACACCAAGTGATCGTCGCGTAACATATTGCGATGCAGAGTTTTAATACAGTTCACTTTGGATAAACTCTTCGCAAATATATATATTGTTTATTGTCTATCTACTTCATTTTAATCGACATAAGCATTTTCAGAAATTACCTTATTGCTGATTTTCTTGTAGGTGCAAGGGGAATATGAGAATCGCTTTAAGCGATAGTCAAATGTTTTAAGAGCTGGTAGCGATGCGATGCCTTTTAAAATCCATTCTCTTTGCACGGGCAACGATCATCCAGAATGAACAGGTCTTCTGACAACATTCTCAGAAAATTCGAGGTATGACTTATAAACTGCCATGGAATCGCCTGCGTGTCCGTCTGGTTGGTTTGCACACGTCACAAGCAAGGTCTGATTCACCCCAGGACTGAAGGTTGGGGACGCGGAATAGCCGCTAATTACGTAAGCATGTCTAAAGAGACAAGGATGGACATCTATTCCACTACCCCATTGCGAGGGTGAGAAAATGGTAGCATTTTTAATAACGTTGCCAAAATGGCTAGTTTTTTATTTTCACGATCACTATTTTCCTCAGTCTCACGTCGCTATCACCAGTGTAAAACCTGCACAATGAAACGTGCCAATTCAAGACACCAAAATTCTCTAGATTTTCCTCTCTCCGACTGAAGGAAAACAATACGCGTTTACTTTCCTTAAAAACAAAAGAGGACAAAGCGAAAGGGGAAAGAAAGTCTTGCTTTCCTTTTGGTTTATTATTTTTGTCTTATATCCCTTCTGTCCTTCGCCCATTCATTGAGGCAGTTTTGTATTGCTTTTCTTGCTATTCCTTTTGCTGCTTTTCTTTGTCTTGTACGAGAAAGGACAAATGAAAGATTTCACATATATTAGATAAGTACTAAAGGGGAGATAAGCAGAATGGTGGAGAGCGCATCGTCAAGCTTTCACTTGAGAAAGTTTTTCCGATTAGCTCTCATTCCCAAGTACATCTTTAATCGACATTAACTTAAAAATTGTTTTCTGGCTCAGAAAAAAGTGACTGCAACAAACTTTTAGCTTTGAACAATTTTATTCTTTCAGCGCTTAAATAAATTTTGCCAATTTACTTTAGGGACGTATTCCTAAGGAATACTCACATGACTTTCTCTACTCTTGTACTAACCATTCTTACAATCTCTTATTCCTATATCTTCTTCGTGTTAGTTGAGATGAACATTTTTATAAATTTTTTAATCTTTTTGCTTATTTCCTTGTAGGTGCAAGGGGAATACTAGAATACAGTAGGCCTTGAGCGATAGTCAAATCTTTTAAAGCTTTGAGATTCCGTTCTCTTTACACACTTAACATACAATGTAAAAAAAAATGAACAGCGATATTCCATTTCACGAAAGTTTTGTTTTCCGAAACTCACACACATAACAAGGAATATCTCCGAAATGGTTCACTCTACAAGAAAATTCATTCAGACATAAATTGTGTATTTTAGTGAGAGCTACAGTTTTTGTATATTAAGAATTTGTGTATCTCTAGCGGTTTACCAGTTATGCAGAAGTCGTCCAGAGTAAATACGACACATCGTTAGAGCAATTTTCAAGAAAATAAAAATTTCAGAAAAATTTTCCACGTAAAGGGTAGTTTAGAGTAGAGGAATTTTCTTCATAATCTTTGTGTCGCATCCTCTAAAGACATTAAACTTAAATGCCAACTTTGGTTTTTAACCGAGTTTTCGTTTTTGAGTTATGCTGTCCACAGACTTGACAGACACACACACGCGTGCGGTCCCTTTTCTACAAATGCGTTTTTTTTTTATTCAGGGAGCCTCAAAACATGTATTTTCGCTGAAATCTCAACATCAAATTTTTGGGTCAAATACAGCAGTTCCTCTACTTCGTATTCGTTTCGGTTACAGGCATTAAAATCCACACATTGTAATATAATTCAGTTTCCTCTTATATATTTAAACGAGCAATTCTTGTATATATATTCCGCGCAACTTGGAAACGGCTATAAGGATTTCGATCAAATTTTGTATTCAGATAGAGTTTTGCTTTTTAACTTCATCTATATAGGCGTAATTCCCGAAGAAACTCGATTTTATATAAAAAACTAATATTTTTTTATTCCCACTTCTACAGTGCAATTCTTGTATATATATTCCCGTTATTTCAGAAACGGCTCCAAAGATTTGGTTAAATTTTTGTATACTAGTATATTACTTTCACAGTGTTTTCTCTTCTCACTTTTAGGTAATATAGTCACATCTCTTTCTCTACCCACTCCTCTATAAACAATTTTCCTTAAAAAACCTGATTTTACACCAAAGAACATTTTTATCTCCACTTTTATAATGTCATACCATGTTCTGTGTGTTTGAAACAGAAATACTGTTACATTCACACTGCTTTCTGCTCTCACTTTTAAGTAACACAATTCACAGTGGTTTCTCTACTCACTCTTCTACAAAGAAATCATACAACTTTCCGTAGGTATGTTTGAAGTAGAAATGCTGCATATTACATTCACAGTGATTTCTTTCTTACTTTTAGCTAATACATTCACATCTCTTTTTCTACTCACTCTTCTAAAAAGAAGTCATACAATTTTCCGTATGTTTGTAATAGAGATGCTGCATATTACATTCATAGTGGTTTCTCTACTTACTTTTAGGTAACACGTTCACATCACTTTCTCTACTCACTCCTCTATAAACGATTTTCCATAAAAAACGTGATTTTACACCAAAAAAACACTTTATCCCCACTTTTAAATTAATACAATTTTCTGTATGTTTGAAACAGAAATGCTACATATTTTATTCATACTGTTTTCTCTTCTTACTTTTAGGTGACACATCCGCATCTTTCACATCTCTTTCTCTACTCACTCTTCTATAAACAATTTTCCATAAAAAAAAACGTGATTTTACACAAAAAATGTTTTTATCCTCGCTTTTAAAATAAGTCATACCATGTTCTGTATGTTTGAGATGGAAATACTATTACATTCACCGTCTTTTCCCCTATCAATTTTAGGTAACACATTCACATCTCTTTCTCTGCTCACTCTTCTACAAATGTCATACAATTTTCTGTATGTTTGAAATAGAAATGCGCATATTACATTCACAGTGGTTTCTCTACTTACTTTTAGGTAATACATTCACATCTTTCTGTACTCACTTTTCTTTAAACAATTAATATATATCACCGCGAAATTCGGCACGTATATGTATTTTTCCTTGAGGAAAGTTTTTATGATAACAGTTTTACTACACAATATATTACTTTCAAATGGCTTTCTACTCGCTTTTCTTTTACGTAGCACAATCATATATCCCCTGTTTGCCCTTCAACATACAATTCATATAATATTCTAGGATTGAAATATAAATGCAACGTATTACATTCACACGATTTCCTCTACTAATTCTTCCTTTACAAGACACAATCAGTCTTCTTTCGCTATTCGCCCTTCAACATAGTATTCATACAATTTGCTATATGTTTGAAACAAATACAAAGTATTACATTCATACTACTTTCTCTACTCACTTTTGTTTTATGTAACAATTCACATGTTATTCCCTATGGTTTATCAACTTCATACATACCAAGGCCTATACATATCTTATGTTGAAGAGTGATTAAATTTCAAAACAGGTTGACCGATCGCCATGAAGAGTGACGTATCTATTTTTTTCATGGCGGAGGTTTTTATGCAATCCATTTTACCACGCAATGTATTATGTTCACATGGTTTTCTCTACTCCCTTTTCTTTTACCTAACATATTACTCCTTCTTCTGCAAAGAATCCCTACATTTTTCCATACACTTTAAATACAAGTGCAACGTATAACATTCACATCTCTTTCTCTACTCTCTCTTCTGTAAACAATTTTCCATTAAAAGTGTGATAACAGAGGCGAAAAACGCTGAGCGAAGCTTGGTCGCCCAGGTACTGTTGTATTAAGTGTTAAACTTTAGTATTTGGTCTGAATTACTCGAATTTTTACACTTCATGATTCTAACAATCGGTATGTTTTGTTTCTGGCGTTACATCACCATGAGAGAAATGCAATTTTTCCAAATTTGTATTCACTAATTATTTTCGTATGGAACAATGGCTTCAGTTGGCTTTTATTTCAAACTATATCATCAGCTTCAAAACAAAAAAGGCTTTCACACGAGAAAGTACTGGGAAATCGCAGATTTTCCCATAAATTATGAAAAGCGCAGTAAATCACTAAATAATCCTTTTAAGGATTATATCAGTGGTAGGGGATTAATGGCAATGAATTCGGTTTTTACTCCACAAATTGCACGGATCGCACAAGCATTTTTTGTAGCTTAACGCTAATCCTGTAGACTTAAATGATGGCCCATATGGGCGATCAGAATCACTTCAAACACTCGTAAACACAATTCTGTGGAATGGCATTTAGCATGACGTTCACTATTCATTTTGGGTCGTTTATGATGTGGTTGACATAAGGGTGGGCATTAGTTTGACACTCGATTGTGGCATAAAAGCTTTCAGCAACCTTTCACTACAATGTGGCAGATTTCATTTTTAGCGGCGCTTCGATTATGTTCGCTCAAAAGATCGCACACAATAGATTTTCATTCGATCCCTGTGGAACTCCTATTGCAGTGTGAGAGATCAAAGAGTTAAAGGGTGTCTGAAGGACGCCTGGGGAAAAAGAAGGAATGTGTATTAATTGCTATTCTCGGAAAAACGGAATTAAAGTATTTTAATACGATTGCAGGGTCGTTGTTTTTTTTGTTACAGTGCTGTAGTATATGTTAAAATAGGCCAAATTTATTTTTAAACCTCGAAAAATGAAGGATACATTTATATTCACGAAAAAAGAAACACACTTGAGATAAACGAAGGCGAGTGGCAGCACCAAAGCACGTGACCGCAGTGAAAGCTCTCATTGGTCTGACCGTAATATTCAGCCTTAGAGTAGAAGACAGATCTGTGTTTTTTAATTTTAAAATGTGCTAATGGATAGTGACTTCATTTCAGTATGTCATGTGTTCATTTTAATGTATAAACAGAAACAATCAGTTTAACGAAACTCAGCTGTTATTGCATATTGTTCATGAAACCAATTTAGTTCTCAGTTTCTTATCGTTTTATGCAGTCTCACAAATGGTGAGGCATAATTACTGACCAATGAACTGCTGACAATTTGCAATACCGCCACTGGAACTCAGTAACCACGAACAAATACGTCATTGTTCCCAGCGGGTAAAGGAGGTGATTTCAACCTCTCCTTACCTGACTAGTTGAGCACCGCTAACCTAGCGTGTGGCATGAATAGTGCTGTCATTGAAGAGGGATAGAGAGAAGAGTAAGGATTTACTGAGTAACCAGAAAAAATCAATACTTTCCCTTCAGACCGACGTGTCATTGGTTATAACTATGTCCAGCCATTAGTATGAATAGTGCTCTCACTGGAGAGGGGTAAATGGAGAGAAAGAAGGGTAAACTACGAAAGCCTGGTTGAACAATTATGATACCCTTGCATTTTTCTAAATTCGTCTTCTATAGATTGTTTCTGATAAGGAAGAATAATGCATGATGAAATTTCATGCTCGAGAAAAAACGACTTCAAACAAACACCGAAAGATATGGTTAACGCCACAAACAGGTTGAAGTAGTCTGCATTAATGAGTTATAAGCGTTAGAAAAAATAACTCTGGAATAGAATAGATAGAGAAAGTTATTATGTTTTACATTTTATCAACACATTCAATGTGAAAGTGTATGTAATGTCGACTGTGACCTCAGGTTGAAGCGTATGTTGACGTTTTCTGTTATTTCTACCTGGAACGGAAACTGCGCCTCAATTATTTCAGTAATGAATTCTGGAGGCATATTTCTGAAGATGCGCTGAGAATCTTTTAGCGCCGTAGTTGCTTGGGGCGATATGAGGCTTTAAAGAGCAGTGCTATAAAAAGAAAAGCGTTATTTTTTTCTTCAAATAGTCTTTCCTCATCCCTGCTCTCTCTTTTCCTTCGTCGTTATTTCGACACATTTTTGGAATAATGCCGCAGATAGGGACTGTTTTGTTTGCATGTTGCTGGCACGTTATTGTGCTGCCTAAATCTGCCTCTTTTGTTTGCGTTTAGTGAAAACACAGAGTGCACTGGTGTACCGAATCAGGCTCCAGTAAGCTTAAAGGGTTATTGTATGAATACATTGCAAATCAATACGTTTTGTTTCTGTTGGCTATTTTTCGATGCAGTTGTTTAAAGATGAAAGCCATTTTGTGTTTATATTTCAATGATTGGGCATTTCATTAAATGAAAGAGTGATGTATTCCAACTTTTACAATAGTTTGTTCTTTTATCTTCTTCATGCTAATTGATGTAAACCTTTGTAGAAATACTTGCAGCTACAAGGGGTGGGGAGACTGAAGCCATAGTTAAATGTTTAACCCTCCAGTGGCCACTAAGGGCCTGAGAGACCCCTACGTTTATTTAAACGTTCTGGCTTTTGGCCTGGCTAATACATCTAATATTACACCTTACTCGACCTTACTCTGACGCCTAAAGGAGGTTTTAAAAACTGATCGCTATATACTGGGCTTCAAATTTCTTTCTATGCATGATTTGATGCCTTATAGTTAATGTACTAAATTGTTTCTCTTTCACAGCAAATAAAGCAATAAAATTCCATTGCTACTTGGCCATAAAATATTTGATCTATATAATAAATTCTTTGTTTTAAATTTAATACTTTGTTCAAACTTTGAAATACGAAATACAAGTTTATATTAAATAAACTATAAGAAACTAAAGTCCCTGTATATGTTTACAAATACGAGTATTCAAAAAGTACCTTTTGAAATTGTAAATAAATAGCTGTAAGATCACCAAGTTTCATTGTTCAAACTAAAGCACTTTTCGTTCCTCCATTGACAGACCTTTTCATATTCTTCTTCATAAACATCATTTGATTTTTCTGGAATTAATAAACTTCAGTACTATTGCCTTTATTCAAAATGTCAAGCGTAATTAAATTTCAATAGTTTTATCATTGCCTTCCATTTTTCTCTGTAAGCGTCGAAACAAATGAAACATGTGCTTAGCAACCATATTACGTCATATATCTGTGATCTCTGGTGCATTATAATTTTTAATTTAGCAAATTTATTTATTATGTTTTACGCATTTTAATGCTAAAATTGCTTTAAACGTTATATGTAACACGGAATAGTATTTTCACCGTGACAATCAGTCGAATTATGCACCAGTTACATAACTATTTTAGATATTTCAAACCCTTCTACCAAATTGTTTTGAAAGACCGCGCATGCGCGCGTGTGTGTTTGAGAAGAATGAAAGTTTGAACACAAAGTAAGCCATATTTACGCACAGTTTCTTCAAATGACACAAAGGAATGTTCATGGAATAGCCTCACTACAAACGAACTTTTATTATTTGTAAGTGACGCGACAAACCATGTAAGACAATAGCCGACCTTACCTTAAATTATCCATTGGAAAAGTTTACCCATGGTTCAAATCTTACTGCAGAAAAAACGCAGAACTCATAATTTAATGTTTGTAGCATTAGGATTTTCCATAAGAGTTGTTGTCTTTGGTTAAGCGCTTTTTCAGGTTACGCCTATTATGGTCTCTACCCATAAGTGAAAAAAGTGATTATTTACCGGGTAGAAGAGGTCATTATATGAATTGAATCCGAAATTTCCTAGTTAGTCTTCAATAAAACAAGCTGGCAACACTGCAGATTGTGTGGGTGTCACTTTCCCAAGCTCAGTATATAAACAAACAACGTCTTGGGAACATAACCCCATACCTTAACTTATACTTCCGTGTTTACTGTGCGAGTATAGGCCAATCACAAGCATTAGCTCCCAAAACATTTCACGAAAGCGTCCGACCTCCTTACAACCACAAACCAGGTCAGTTCCCTGAGCAACCTCAACATAACGTTGTCGACTTACTTCACGTCTGAAAGAGCAGCTCGAAGTTCCTTCACGTCTTTTATTTGACTATTTCGAAACCCTGTGTGATGTCCCATAATTATACCAAAGCTATGTCAGAAATGTTACTCTACGCATCTTACAAGTAACAAACTGTTAACTTCTTACATTCTTGCGGAATTACGCATCAAATTTGGATCAAGAACCACTTATTTTTTTCGAAATCGGTTGATCAAAGAGCAAAATTTCATTCGATTTTTACTTTCTCTACTGGTAAGTAGGGGAAGTGTTGTATTCCACCCAAAAATTCGATGTGCAGATTTCACCGGAAATATATGTTTTGAGATCCCCTGAATCCAAAAAAAAAGCATTTTTAGAAAAAGGTCCGTGTGTGTGTGTGTGTGTGTGTGTGTGTGTGTGTGTGTGTGTGTGTGTGTGTGTGTGTGTGTGTGTGTGTGTGTGTGTGTGTGTGTCAGTCTTTTGACAGCATAACTCACAAACGAAAAGTCGGTTAAAAACCAAATTTGGTATTGAAGTTTAATGTCTTTCAAGGATGCGACATTTTGATTTTCTTGAAAATGGCTCCAACGATTTTGATTAAACTGTCATATGTTTGAGATAATTTTATGACAAATGAAAAGTATCTATTGAATTTTCTGGCTATAGCCCCTGTAGTCGTATTTACTCTGGACAACTTTTGCATAACTGGTAAACCGTTAGAGATAGACCAAATCATACTATACAAAAAAAAAGGTAGATCTTGCTAAAATACACAATTTATGTGCGAATAAATTGTCTTGTAGGGTGAACCATTTCGGAGATATTCCTGTTATGTGTGCGAGTTTCGGAAAACTTAAAAACTTTCGTGAAATGGAATATCGTTGTTCATTTTTTATATGTTAAGTAGAATTTCAAAGCTTTAAAAGATTTGACTATCCCACAAAGCCTATTGTACTGTTTATCTTAACTAACACGAAGAAGGTATATGAATAAGAGTTTGTAAGAATGGTTAGCACAAGAGTAGTGAGTCATGTGAGTGCACTACATCAGATTTTTTTGTTTGTAATTCCCGTATATATATATATATATATATATTCAAGCATGAACTTACGACCAACGAAGGCTGCTAGTCATCTACATAGCTGAATACCGTCCCTTGTATTACACGTAAACAAATCTGTATTGCCTAATGTGCAATAGGCAACATTTTACTTGTAATGAATGTAAATTGAATAGAAGAATAAATTTTTTGATTTCTATATCATTCACCTATTACATATAAGTGGTTAAGCAACGCAACCCACCCAAAATCGATACCCAGATTTTATCGGAATTGGGCTCTTTGAGGCTTCTAAACACAAAACAATACATTATTAGAAATGTCTTCATGTGTGGGTGTATGCGGTAGGGGGGAGGAGGGTGTCTGTCAGAAAAGTTGCTGTTTACGTTCCGTATCTTCGTTGTTGTTGTAGTGTTTAACGCCCGCTTTTACTACTACGGCATCACAGGCGGTGACACTGATGATACATGAAGATGGAGCACCGGTGGAATGAAATGGCGGGGGAAACCGGAGTACCCGGAGAAAACCCGCCCTGACGCCGCTTCGTCCACCACGAATACCACATGCGGGTCCCTGGGATCGAACCCGGGCCGCCTAATTCCGTATCTTCAAAGGATGTTACGAAGGTTTTAACTCCTGAAGTTGCCTTTAAATAGGCCGGAGTTCCTAGTGACGGGTTTATACGCTACCTGTGTCTTGTAAACATGAGGGAGGGTTGAGTCGCTTGCAAATGCACACGTAATACATACAACCAAGGTCAAGGTCAACCGCAACCTTGTGGAATGAGGAATATATTGCACATTTACTCATAATTTATACAAATAAAGCGCATTTTCCAATAATATGAATATAAACAGACATATAATAAACATTAATAGCAACAAGCGCACAGTAAACGGAAAGGTAAATGAATTTGACCAAATTATACATTATGTCTGTGCATATGCTTTGTTACAATGAACAAATTTTTAAGGTTGCAAACGAAAACAATGTTCTAGTCTCCTCCAAACATGATTGGTTTTGGAGAAGCTACGGAAAACGAAAACTTTCATGAAATGGAACATCGTTCATTTTTTATATGTTAAGCGTGCAAAGAGAATTGAATCTCAAAGCTTTAAAAGATTTGACTATCGCACAAAGCCTACTGTAATGTAATATTCCCCTTGCACCTATAAGGAAATAAGCAATAAGATAATTTGTACAAATGTTTATCTCAACTAACAAGAAGATATAAGTATTTTTATTATGAGGAAAATATATTGCACGGAGTAGTGAAGTGTAAAATGGAACCTGTCCTACCCAAATACCAGCCCCTCACCTGCTCGTGGTTTAACCTTCTTTTAGAAAAACAGCTCGAAGGGTCGAATTACAGTGGCGTAACTGTTACATCATATGGGAGGAAATGGCAATTCAAACGTTGTGTCGTCTTGGTGATCACATGACCCACAGTGGGGTTTGTGGGGAAAGGTTAGTGAATGTTTGTTTATCCCTCAAGGGCTGCTATATCATTCATTCGAATGCCATGGAAATTGGAAAATCTAAATCTTTCTTCATACAGCTTTTTCTATGCAACCTGTTACATTTACACATATTGGACATTCACTACTTCTATAACTGAAATAGAAATGTAACATTACATTCACACAGTTTTCTCTATTCATTTTTACTTTCACTACCATGTTTTAAAAGTGGTCGATATTCCTTGACTTTGAAATATAGTTATCTTCGCATAACCAAGAGATAAAAAATGAATAACGATCTACCATTTGAGAACGTCTTAGTTATTACAAAATTCTGACAAATAAGGAAGAATATCTTGCAATGTTTTACGCCACAAAAAAGATCCTTTAACATTAATTGTGTGTTTTAACAAAAGCTGTAAAATTTGGTCTATATCTTACTGTTCGCCAGTTATGCAAAAATCATCAAAAGTAAACAGAACTACAGAGGCTATAGCCAGAGAATTAAAAATATACATTTCATTTGCCATAACACTCTTCACCATATGCCATTTAATCAAAATCGTTAGACCTATTCTTCAGAAAGTAAAAATTTTCGAAAAACTTTCCAGATAGTAACTGAGTGTTTGGTGTTTGAGGGCCCGTAGACAACTTGGTCATTAAGGTGTTTTCCAGTTAAAGGATAGGCGTGGAGGAATTTTCATAAAAAATCTTCGTATCGCATACTCTAACTTAAATACCAACTTTGATTTTAACCGACTTTTCGTTTTTGTGTCATACTGTTCACACACACACACACACACACACACACACACACACACACACACACACACACACACACACACACACACACACGCACGCACGCACGCACGCACACACACACATTTTCCAAAAATGCTTTCTTTCGGATGCATGGACCCTGAAAGCGTTTATTTCCGTGAAACATCGAATTTTTTTACTTTTTACGTCTCGTGGTTGGTAGACAAACAAAATATCTTGGTAATGAGAAGATACTTCGATGTTTTTATTTTGCACATTGCTAAAACCTGCAGTTTGTGCTAAGTAATTAGGATGCCATTTGGCCTATTTCTGAGTCTGCTTTGAAGACTGCAAGCTTTGTTGCAGTCGGTTGGTTCATACAAATAAGAAGCTATTTTATATAAGTTGTATATTTTAACGAGGTATACATTTCTTGTGTAGTAAGACTCTCTGCCCATCTCTTGCGGTTTACTAATTGTACAAAAGTCTTTCAGAAGAAAGAGCAGTGCAAAAGTTATTCCCGGAAAATGCATATACCTTTTACGTCATTCAGATATCTTCATGATGTTCACAGACATTCATGTCTAGACGCATTTTTAAAAATCTGATGTGTTGCACTCACATGAATTTCTCTACTCACTCGTGTACAAATTATTTTTCCTCTCTACTTCATGTTAATTAAATTAAACATTTTCAGAAATTTTCTTGTAGGAACTTGGGGAATGCAGTTGGCTTTAAGCGATAGTCAAATGGTTTAAGAGTGGTTACTATATGACGACTTTGAAATTCCGTTCTCCTTACATGTCTAAGTATTGCAAAATTCTGCCGAATAACAACGAATATCTCCGAAATAGTTCACTTCACCAAAAAGTCAATATAAGATAAATTGTGTGTTTTAACGAGATATACGTTTTTGTGGAGTAAGAATTGGTCTCTTACACTTTACTAGCTAATAATAATACATAAATTAACATATGCTGCTCCATATTAATGAATGACCCAGGATTCCAACTGCGCTTTCCTTTGCTCCCCCTCGTCACTTTGTGAACGTGAAACTCTTGCAGTTATACCCGGTTAGCACATACGGTTTTCTACGCAGGAATTGAGACGATCGCGGAGTGTCTAATGTTTAGAAAATAGCTCGATTTGTAGCTTCAAAGACAACAAACTGTGTTGCTTTGAAATGCATCTTATCTGTGACATATCTTTGTCTTTCGTATTTCTGCGGTTATTTGAGATTCCGTAAAAATATAAAGTACCTCTAGATATTTAATGTTATGTAAACGTATATTTTAATGAAAATACATTTCAACCCAAATAAAAGGTTGGTATATATCCAAGATTTCGCTTTTTATATCTTCTTTTGTAGACAAATTTGTCTAATTCACAACCCCTAAAAAAAGACATTTCTTCTCACCCTAATCGAGATTCGAACTCGGGACCTTTAGGTAGGAGCTGGAGAAAACTACCAAGTTAATGCGGAGGATGAACTAGGTAAGTCATGGTACCTGTGACAGTTTTGTTTTGGCTTCATTTGTTAACATTATCGGAGTTAAAACGTGGAATTGTTGATGACGTATGCTTTCCTTCACAACTTCTCCATACCTAACCTCAATATTTTCTGGTCAAGCAAATAAACAAATTTATATAAAGTTTACATAAGAAAATTTTCCTAGTTTAATATATCTCTGAAATTAGTAGAAGATTATACCATCAAATACAGCATTAAGAAACTAAGTCGAATATCTGTTTTAGGCTTTTGAGAAATAAAGGGTTTTCGAACACAGATATCTAGTTTTAAACCTCTTCACGATACCATTGTTAAAATACAAGCAACAGTTAGATGAAGTATTTTTAGAACGGTTGGAATATTTGCATCTAGAAATAGCTGTTACGCATAACTTTTGCATAAACACTGCCCAAGTAGTAAATATTTCGATAACCCCAGAACTCTGTCAACCCACTCATATCCATACACTAACCTAACCCAACACCGTCAAAATTTCGATAACACAGGACCCTGTTACCCCACTTATATACACACACTAAACCTAACCTAACCTAACCTAACCTAACACGGGCAAAAATAAAACGAAGCTTGTTCGCCAAATAGAACTTTCAAAATTGTAATCAGCAATAACAATTTCAACGTCAATAGTTAATGAATTATTCTAGCATATATTACACTCGTTTATAAATATTTATTTGCTAAATATCGCTGCATACGCGAAATAAAAGCGCTGATTCCCACGTACGAAATGTTCTCATAAATCAAACGCCAAATAAAACTTTCAAAATCGTAATCAGCAATAAAAACTGCATTCATTGCACTATATTTAATTTGTTTTCTCGAACGGCCTATTTTGTAAACAACACCTTTTAATCTAAATCGTCAGAACTATGAGAAAATCAAAATTTTCTAAACATTTTCCATGTAATGCGTAGTTTAGTGTGGAAGTATACTCTTTAAAATCTTCATGTCGCAGCACTGAAAAGCATTAAACTTAAATACCAAGTTTGGTTTTTATTAAAAATGGTGGGGTATTTATAGAAAATTCTGAACTTAGATTTGCGATCACTTCAATGTAAATATGCTTTTTGCAAAATTCTTAGATCTATTATTGCGAGAATGGCACGCTATTATTATACTTCATGTTGTTGTTATTACTTCGCTCTTGTTTCACGCTGTTTCTTGACAGATAACAACGTTTTTAATTTAGAAACCTCAAAACATGTATTTCTAGTGCAATCCCATGTGTACTCTATGTTCGATAATAGCAGTGAAAGTAGCTAAAGCGATGCAGCGATTAAGAAAACGCATTTATGTACGTTAAATATGTTTTTGATGCAGAAAGTGCTCCTAGTTGAGCATCGGTAGTTCAATAAACAGTTGACATAACAGGAAACAAACGCTAGTTTTACGGTAAGTTCACGATGCTGGCAAATCGGTCCCATTTCACAGACCGGGCGCCTGCGTTTAACGCGAAACTTCTGCAAAACCACTTAAGCAGAGGGTGTTATTGACACTCCCCAAGTTGCAAATGTTAACACTTACCGGATCGAAAAGTTTTCTCCAAGCTTGATCAACAAGGTGTTCCACACAAACAAATCACAGCACAGTCGTGAAAACAAACGCGAAACACGGCTAGTTGACAAGTGACGGTCGCGCGGACAACACAACCACTGCGGACCGAGAGGTTCGGATGACTGACTACAGTGCGAACCTTACACCCTCTCGTTGCCTGATCAACTCTTCCCGCGCTGCTCTCGAGGGGTTGCCGCGCATGCGCGGAGATTCTTTGCGATTCAACGCCTTCAAGTTACGACACTAATGGTTTTATGCTTGATGGGTAGGCTCAAGGAGGCTGAGCAGAGTTAACACGGCGTGGAAAGAGGGGTTCGGAATTTTATGTTTTCTCAGAAGTTAACAAATCTGTATAAAACGCGTCATTCTGAAAGTTCCTTTTCTTTAATATAAACGTGAGAAATAACAATTCACATGAACCAACAGGAAGGACTTTTCTGGAAATAAATAAATGACAAACGTTTCTAATGTTTCAGTCAGCAATGCCACCCTTATTACATAAGGGGGGGGGGGGGTACTTTATGACCACCATTGGCTACAAACTGAGCAAATTTTAAACCAAGTTGAAACAGTGATTGACAAAACTATTAACTGAATACCTTTAATCAACAAATTAAAACACAGAATTTAAAAAAAAAAAATTACAGAAGGTGGGCAGGCCCCCTCCCCCCGTTTGGTTAACACTGCACGGAAAGAGGGGTTCGAAATTTTCTGTTTTCTCAGAAGCTACCAAATCTGTGTTAAGAAGGAAATTAAGCGTGACATTCGAAGCCGCTTTTTCTTCAGCAAAACCGCGACAAATAACAATTCGAAAGAACCAACAGAAAGGTCATTTCCTGGAAACAAATAAATGAAAAACAATGTTCTTTTAGTTCTTAAAACCAGTGTTCGAGATTTCACAGGAAATATATGTTTTTAAGGTCACCTAAATCCAAAAATAAGTATTTTTAGGAAATAGTCCTTGTGTATATGTGTCTGCCTGTGAACGGCATAATTAAAAAACAAAACGTCGGTTAAAAACCAAAGTTGGTATTTAACTTTAATATATTTCAAGGTTGCGACACTGGGATTTTGAAGAAAATTACTCTACTCTTAACTACCGTTTACATGGAATACTTAAACTTTTCTTAAACAGAAGGTCGTTATTCACCTTTTATCCCTTAGGGGTGCACAAAGAACGAAATTTCAAACTACAAAAGAATTGTCTATCGCTCAAATCCCACTGTATTCCCATATATAACAAGGACATTAGCAGAAAGATAAAATCTGCAAAAGTTTATCTGGGCTAACATGAAGATAGAGGAATAAGAATTTGTAAGAATATTTAGTACAAGAGTAGAGAAAGTCATGTGAGTGTAACCCATCAGATTTGTTTTAGGTAGGTACTATGTACTTGTGTTACGCACAGAAGATATATGGATGAATTTAACTTTTAAGAAAGAGATTGAAGCATCCTGAATATGAAAGCATTTTTAGAAAAAGGTCCGCGTGTGTGTGTCTGCGTATATGTCCATGAGCGTATAACTGAACAGCTTATGACTATGCCTCGACGAGAGGTCATGCGGAGAGGGACTTAGCACCTTAGCTATCTTTTGTTTCTATGCCCATGACGGGGCATCCCGGGAGGATGGATGAGGCGAATGGATTCTATGGGCGCCCGGAACGTTGTCACGACAGAGTGGAGGGCAGGGTTCCTACATTTTCCCACTTAGAAGCACGCCGGTGGAGAATGACTCAGCCTGGTTCCTCTCCCACTCCGGGTTCGTACCCCCAAGGGGACTCGGAAAGCGGCTCCCCTCCCCCCTCGGGTTTCTACCATACCACTGAGAGCCCGGGAACCAGTAGACTCACCGTCCAATGCTAGGGGTGAGATTTTCCCTTACCGTGCTGCTGCCGCGGCGCTCGCCGATGCTTTCAACCATGAAAAAAACCCAACGGGATGAAGGGTGAACTGAAAAGATTAATACACCAAAATGGAAGGAGAGAAAATTCGGAGGGTATGGAAATCTTTCCCAGTGTTCGCCTGGCGACCCGGGGAAAACAATGCGCTCCTTAAAATGTTACTTTTCCTCTAGCCGACTTTGGCCGTTTCTAATCGACGCCTAGAATTAAGATGAAAGCTAGCTTCGTAGTCAGTCGGTAGACCACTTGCTTGGTGTGCGAAAGGTCTAGGCTTCGATTCACGGCTAGGGGTGGGCATTTTTCTCTAGATAAGAGAAGTACATTTTTATGTACCAAACCTAATAAAACCCACTGTATACGTGTTAAGAGATAACGGAATTGCCTATAATCAAAGGTAAACGGCTGCCGATTTGATCACTGTAGTTAAGGGGATACACAACTGAAATTTAGAAGAAATATCGCTAAAGATGGCATTTGTATTTCTTGATTTTAAAAATACCTAGGAGTCATAAATTCAAAATGTTTCTTGAATTTTTACAACACAAATACTTACATTTATATAAATAAAGACACTTTTTTTTTCATTTTGAAGCTTAATGTTTTAGAAAATTATTTTTTCACCGAATTCACTCTTTGAAAATGTTCCACGGGATGCAGTTTTCATCTAGTTCTTCTGAAACTTATGTCAATTTCCGGAATAAAGCAAGTAAATCTGTCATTAACTATTTTTTTGTTCGTTTGATGGGATTTGAGTTATTAATTTTAAAGCTGTATAAAGCCTTAAATAAAACTACAAATTTCAAATGACTGAATTTAAAAAGTATTCACTTTAAAACTAAGGTTAGTGAAAGAAAAGGATATGACAGATTTGTATACTATAACTAATAGAAGTTTAGAAAACCTAATATTTTAAAATTACATCGTGTGAAGCATTGGGATAGGAAAATAAAATCCAGAAACTCCAGAAAATCAGAAACTAAAAAAGACATCACACTGAAATTTTAATTCCTCAAATGCTGATTTGAGATAACATTGAAAAGGAATTTTTACCTAAATGTGTGAAAACATTTTCGGTTTCGTATCTCAGTAAATATATTGTTATTAAACGGAGCAATAAAAAAGAAATAGATGAACAGGAAGAATGTGCTTTACTAAGGAAATAAGGTTATAAAAGAACAAATTAGAATCTTGTTGCTTCACTGTAATAGCTTCAATTTCCTTAAAGAAGGTTATGTTTCGCATATAACCATAACAAAAAAAAAAAAAAAAAAAAAAAAAAAAAAAGACTTTGCCAAAAAATTGCAGGACACTGAAATGTTTTTATGGTGTTGCTTTAATTAGCAGTGTATGTTATGCATAATAATCTAGGTCTCAAAATGTTCATGGTCCTGATGAATGACCATAACCTTCTATAAAATTAATTCATTCACGTAAACAATGCCCAATTTTTAAGTTTATGACACTGTATTTATATATTCATTACTATACTAATAGTGTTTTGTGTTTAAGGTGGAATTAGAACTGAAAAATTGAGCAAGATTTGAGCCACGGATTTTCCGCTTATCAAGCATCTGCTCTAACCACTAAGCTACCTTGGCCAAGTTGCCAGTACGACATTAAATTCCCCAACCGATTCGTACTTTCCTGGTAGACCACAAGGGAATCTCACAGCAGAGATAAATACCCCGAGAGCGACGTACAATAGTAAGCACTGTATGCCCGGGTTTAAGTAACCTTTAGATGGTAATTATTATTTATGTCAACAAACTTACTGCTGGTGTTCAAGAAAGTGGAGAATCCGTGGTTCAAATCCCGGCTATGGCATTGAACTTTTCATTCCTGATGCCATTTCTTAAACATTGCCCACACACGGCTTGTGTGTTTAAAGACACCAGCAGTAAGTTTATTGGCGTAAATGAATAATAATTACCGTGTTTTGTGTAATTGACATTTGTGACATAATTTTCTGATACATACATATTTACAGAAGTGTTCACAATCAAAGTTTGTTGAAATTGCCCTTGATCAATAGGATAACCTTTGTACAGGTTGGGAGGAAGTAACTAGGTATCGAAAGTAACCTATAACTTTTATGTCTGCAAAGTTATTTATTTGAAATTAATACAAGATGTACGCTGTTATATGTAATACGATAGTATAGCTTAAAATTCCATTAAATTTCTATATAGGGGCGTGCATCAATCTCATCAAACAACCTGGAATGGAATCCGCAGCTTTGTGGAGAAAGTTGTGTAGAATGTTGTTAAGAACCGTGCTTCCAATTTGTCCAATGTGTAAGGTTTCGTCCCGTACATCGCCTTTTGCCCAGTAACATAAAAGGATTACGGGGTGTCAGATCTGAAATTTTTCAAGCAATATGTGCTCATTCGCTTACTGTACGCGATCGGCAATCTCTCGCGGGCACTTTTGGTACTACGTGGCATGAAAAATCGCTATCATATTTAAATATTGTGTATCTTTATGCTGTTTCTAATATTATTCCATCAATATTAAAAGTTTCACAGTCATTTAATAATACCTAGTTACTTCCCTCCGTCCTGTAGATTCTATACCTAAACTGTTTCTCTAGTATCAGAGAATAGATGCACGAGTGCATATAAAACATCTACTGCCATCTTATGGGAACACCTAGTATTATCGTTTTGTATGAATAATTCATTAAGACACTATGTATGAAAAAGTAATCTAATAAACACTTAAGGCTGGGTCATAACCATCCGACAATTGTAACCGTAACGATTCCGGGAACGGCAAGCAAGGTAGTGCTCAATGTTTTGGCTCACAACAGCCAGAGAATGATAACGATAAAAATACCAGAAAGTGGAGGGCATATTGCGCATTGGGAATGCATTTGTTTCTAACTGATCAATTACATCTTTTGTTGCTAGCGACTACAGAGAGCTCTAGTGGCTGTTTATTAATTTCATAAGTAGGAATACCTCTGGAATGGTTCACTGCATATATACAAAAAGAAGTATTCGACGTGAAATGTGTGTTTTAATACATCTATATTTTTTGTGTAGTAAGAAGTTGTCTATCTCTTACGTTTTACCAGTTGTGAAAAAGTCATTCAGAGGATCTGCTCCGACAATTTTAGATTAGATTTCACTTGCCATGAGGATATCTTGAACATACAGACATTTTAATGAAAATTGTTAGAGCTATTTTGGTAAAATCAAAATCTTCTTTAAATGCTTCATGGAATCTTCGAATCATATATTTTTTGTCTTTGAGTCTGTCCACAGAAGGACACACACACACACACACACACACACACACACACACACACACACACACACACACACACACACACACAAACAAACACACACACATACACACAATAGATATTTTTTTAAACTCTTGTTTTCAGAGTTAGTGGGTTCCAAAATATGTATTTTTGGTGAAATTTCGATGTGATAGAATCCTGATAAATCGATCTAATATGGACTGAGGGGGTATCGAGATACCAAGATGTCTAGTTTTGCGGAATAAGGGTGATGTAATTCAAAACTCGTAACATTATACTTCAAATTACATAAATGTATGTTCTAACATAAAATATGAAACAGAAGATAATAACATTTCCCAAAATTAATTAAGTATTCACATATTCCCGTTTGTCCCGTTCCTTTAACGCATCCGAAGTAACTTCCATTGTCATGATAACTGGTTTTATCTTTTCCTTCGACGTTTTCACTGGCACAAACACAACACTAACACTAAATCTGATTATTTGCAATAACCTGAAACCAGAAATATGCAATTGAAAGTTCAGCTTACCTTGTACGCAGTGAATAAAAGAATAAACCTCGAAACCTTCCAACAAGTGTTTGTGCTCTGTATCCATATTATTAAAGGCAAGCTTTTGGTTTCGTGACAATGATCTGCCAATGGTTTATATTCTGTCTAGATATCTAAGGTCAATACAGAGTTAGCCCTTTTGTTACTGTGAGGAAGAATGGGGTAGATTGTATACGTATACTAATTAAATTTTACTTGTACTGTTCATACCGGGTTATAGAAATTGTTACAGTCGAGTTTAGCGAAAAAAAAAAAAATATATATATATATATCTGATTTATTGCACGCACATGGCTTTCTCTACTCTTGTACTAACCATTCTTACAAAGTTTTATTTCCATATCTTCTTCATGTTAGTTGAGATAAACATTTTAAGAAATTATCTTATTGTTTGTTTTCTTGCACATGCAATGGGAATATTGGAATACATTAGGTTTTGAGCGATAGTCAAACCTTTTAAAGCTTTCAAATTTCTTTCTCTTTGCACGGTTAACATATAAAAATGAATAGCGATGTTCCATTTGGCAGAATTATAAGTTCTCATATCTCAAATATTAGGCATTTTAATGAAAATCGTCAGAGCCATTTTCAAGAAAATCACAAGGGTAGCTTAAAGTGAAGCAATGTTCTTGAAAATCTTCGTTTCTCATCCTTGAAAGACATTAAGCCTTAAATACTAAGTTTTCTTTAACCAATTTTTCGTTTTTGAGTAATGCTGTCCACAGGCTGACAGGCAGACAGAGAGACAAGACACAGACACGGACCTTTTCATAAAAATGCTTTTTTTTTTCTTTTTTTTCTTTTTTTTCTTTTTTTTTTTTTTATTCAGGGGGCTCCAAAACACATTTCCAGTGACATCTCGGCATCAAAGTTTTGGGTGAATTACAATACTTACTCTACTTTACTATACGTAATAGAGAAAGTAATAAAAACCTGATTCATGTACAAAGAGTGCTGAATGTACGGAATGTCGATTTATCGAAAGCCGAGTAATCGGAGTTCTACTGTATTGAACTTTTGCTTCGATTGTAGTGTTTCCTTTATTATACGTTGGACGGAAAGTAAAATATTTTGTGGAAAAGAGATAAAAACAACGTTAGTTTAGGGGGAAAATGCGGATTCAGATTTTTATCCTTTGGTTTATTTATTCCGTTGCAGTTGAATAAAGAATTTCCGTTCGTAGCAGAATAAATTGTATTATATGTGTGATAGCGAACACATATTTTGTGCATGCGAGGGTGATGAAAGCTGTTGGGGTGTGAGCCAACAGTGATCTGCATACTTGCATAATATCATGTAAACTCCACTAGTGACACACCACTATTTGTCACAACAGTGAAATTAAACTGCAAACGCACGCACTGTCACCTCAATGTGTGGGAGAACACCCCTACACGTGTTTCTGCCGTGAACTATGGCTGCAATCTCAGTATTCCTTTCCCTCCATGTAGGAAATCGGGTTGCAATGTTTTATCTCGAGTGCCTGTAACATAAACAGGGGCCCTTTTTATCTTTCTTCACTTTTGTTACGGTTCTATGGCTTCAGATGTGCCCCACCTAGTGAAGTGCTGCCCTTGACTACATTGCGAGCGTTCCTAAAATAAATAGATGTAATTTTTTATCTCCCTTTTTCTGCCTTAATCGATCTGGCGGCGAGGAACACGCCGTACACAAACCAAAAGGGTAGGAAATAAACATAAAGTTGAACTGTTTTAAAGAAAAGCGCTGAAACTGACAGGAGACCCAGAGGTGGTTCAAATGCTCGGCTTTGGATGCTTAAAAGGCTTTACAATTGTTTGAAAAACACGATATAAGCTTACTATATGAGCATACTAATTTCTAGCACGTGTTAAATTGGGGTGAAGAAACTGGTTTTGTTTTCTGCTGGGGCAGAGGACTTATTGTACAAAATCCCAAGCCACTTCAGTGCTCGGTTCCTTATACCAACTAGCGTTGGTCGTGTGCCAGGCATGAGCAGTTGAAATATCGACGTTGCAATATATCCTTATTCTGCAACATGCTCGCGAGCATTGTTTACGGTATCAATTTGACTAAAAATTGCTTTGACGTGATTGTAAATAAAAATCCTGAATCTATAGACCAGCAATTGGTCTAAAACAGTTTTTCTTCCGAAGACATCATTGGGTGCAATGTTTATTTTTAGTTCTGACCATAAATATTCTATCTGATTTCAAGTACAATGATAACACCGTACGTTTTCAATTTATTGTACGTTTATTTTATAAGTTTTTGCACCTGTAGCATTGTTGTTGGTGGCCTTCTTACCATTGAGTTTTAACACAGAGCAGAACATTCAACGTCGCCTACACTGTTTACATGCGTACTTTGTGTCCTTCCCCTACCCCACCTGGTGGCCAAAAAGAATGCAAATAGGCTGTATCTATGAACCAGGTGGGATTAAAACTCAGGAGAGAAGTAAAGGGGCAGAGCAAGACAAACATTGAACGAAGTACTAGCAGCAGGGGAAGGGTCCTGTGTGTGTTAATCCAAATTAACGTATGCGGAAAATGTTTTAGTTTTTATCCTTCCGAAAAGACGAGTAGCTCTAGCCCTTTTGATTAAGATTTAAAATATTTACAAAGGAAATGTATACATTGAGTTTCCTGGAAATTGTATTAAGATCAATAATTTCCGATAACTTTGTTATTGCTTTAAGTTTTCCAGCAGTTCGGCGTTTTTTAGTTGTTTCACGCGATATCATGCAAAGAGTATGGCGTTTGAAGGCTAGTATAGACCTACAAGCTTTAAAACATATGACAAACAATTCAGTTTGCTTTATTCCTTCTGTGCTTACAAAGAGTGTAAGAAACTTACTTTTACTTAGCTCCAATTAGGTAGGGAAATAGGCTTTTTAACAATAGAACTATAGTATACAAAATAGCGCCTCAAATCCTTAGATAACACGTCCGCATGCTTGTGAATGTAGAGAGAGGGGAGGGAGGGAGAACCAAAATGGAAAATAATTCACACATACCAGATGTTTAATATAAATACTGCATCTTTTAAGATATCAGGAAAGAGGATAGGACCAGGGGAGATACGGAGGGAGTTCGCCACTGAAACTAGGCCTGTTGTATCTTTGCCCCTAAAGGGACCCACCCTAAGGAAGAATGAGGTGAGAGGAGACACCGGGCGGCCAGATTCAGACTAGTGGTTTAGACAGTGAGAGACGTCCTTGAACTTTGCCAAAATAAAACGTATGCGTTGAGTGTATATCATAGAATTCGGCTGTAAGAGATACAACAGAAAAAATGTCTAATTCATTGAAAAGATAAAACATAAAGATGGCCCTTAGTTTCCCTTTGAAGGGCAAGGGCCTCCTACCTGCCGGTTGGGTGACCTAATCCCTGTAATGTTGCCTCTATAGAACTATGATTATATTGATGTCTATTCCTTACTTTATAATGTTTGTCTTTGTTTGCGATCTAAGCACTTTTTTATGCTCTTTGCACACTTCATTGGCTTTGAACTTAAAAACTATTTCCCTCTAGTCTGAACACTCTTTTTAGCCTACACTTATAGGCTAGTGTTTAGACATATCAGGGTTTTATTTTTAGTAAAATATCCAGTCAATTCAGCATACCATCTACATGAGTAATATGTGTGAGTGTGTGTTTTAATTAATCAAAACCTCCCCTAATGTTAATTTAAATACCATTAGATAGCATACGCTTTAAGATATTTCCCACTATGAAACTACGTATACTTGGAAGAATTAAGAATTTTAATCCAAATTGAATCATGTCATTCCGGTTCCTTAATTCTTATTTTCAATATTCTGTAAATATGCAGAATTGTGTTTAACTGCAAAACAAGAGATTGCACAAAAGCTTATCTCCAGAGTTAAGAGCTTTTGCAATTCTGGTCTACGAAATATTTCATGCCACATGTTTTAAACACAAGGATATAATTCCAAGAAAGACGTTTTAAAGTTGCCGATTCTTGTCCATTTTTCTTCTGAAAAGTTCGATAATATGATTTTTAGTGCTTTACTCCGTGTTTCCGGTAAGTGCGTTAAAGTTTGTTTCTAAGTTTTTAGAACAACTTTCCAGCTTAAAATCACTTTTCGAATAAGTGTACCAAGAAAGAAAGTGAATAAAAATCACCTTTTAATGATTGATGTAACAGCTAAAGGCATTTCCGCAAATTCGAATTGGACACAAAATGTTACGGGACCACAAATCAATTTTTTGCTTACTTTTAGGCAGTTATTTTCTTTTTAATTCATTCTTTTGCTTTTACAGTATAATTAAAAAAGATGCTAAATGTCTCATACAACTAAATTTACTATTAATGTTCAGGATAAATTTAAAGAGGCGTCCCAAAAACCGGTAACAAAATGCCAACCTAACCTACCGTTTACATTAAATATTTTAATTATTTTGATTTTCTCAAAAAATTAGTCTAATAATCTGGACTAGAGGACCACATGTTTAGGATTTACATGGCAACCAAATGCACATATTTAATTTTCTGGGAATAAGCTCTAAAACCTCTTCACCCCGAAGAAATTTTCAATCATTTCACATAACGAGTAAACCATTAGAGACAGAAAATGACCACAAAAGAAATTCAGGGTTGTTTAGAAAACTTAATTTATTTCAGATGATAAGGGTTACCAAAATCTGTGACTTACGTCACTGTAATCAAACTAACACATATTTTCGGCACAGATATCAATACTCGTGGTGAATATCAGTGTCTTTGATCTGAACTGTAGTAGGTATAATTAAAGGAACTTCTAAATGTTTTTGAAGACACCAATGTTCCGTAAGTTAAGCGACTCTTAATATACCCTCTCTGAATTTCCAGAAAGTTCAAAGTTCAACGCTTCTGGAGGAGTCTAGTAAAAAAGGATCACTAAGGAGCGAACTTTCATACAGGGAGCAAGGACTATAGGAAGAGGCAGGGGGTCGGCATGTCACATGATCACAGCAGGTACAGTCGACGCACGAACGATAACGTTGTTGCATAACCTACATTCAATACTGCCACCGTTTGCACTAAAACATTCGCTCCCAAATTCTTGTCCAGGTTCAACAATACGTGAAAATTTCCATTTCGTGCTGAAGGAAGTTTTACTGTGTGAACACATCGGAGAGACCCTATGCAATTGTGTTTTGTGCTGTCACTATACTCGCGCAATGACGTCATGCTCTGCCCACGGGGCAGATAACTTGCGATCGCCTAGTTTTTCAGCAGCTGTATTAAGTAACGCCCGATAAGTATGCAACACACATAACGTACAAGACACGCGGGTAGGCTGTTATCTGACCAATTCTACTGGGAAATGCCGTAGTCTACACTTACATCTACGGCTAATTGTGTCACTAATGGTCTCCAAGCTACCTTGTAATGGGCGACAAAAGCCAAGAAATAATCTATGTAAGAAATTAACGGTATAACAGGAAGTTAGAAATGAGTCATCTCATGGGGTATGAAAAGTGAAGGAAATCGCCCTAGACAGAGGAACACAAAGGCAGGGATAATGAACACAATAAAACTGACCACTGGCCGAGACGAGGCTAGAACCCACGAATCTGCGGTTACAAGCCTCTTGCCTTAACGAGCTTGGCTACCACTCTGGTGGTAAGGGATCGTAAACAAGTTAAATTATTCACTCCAGTATTTCCATGTATAGTACACCAAGTGAAGTGTTTGTTGTCTGGGAGTCTCAGATACACGGACAATTTTACCTCTTGAGATAACATCAACCGCTGAGTTCATAAATGCATAACTTCCACAAGAGAAGTATATATGAATTTCTCTTTTTACCTTCTCTACTGGTAAGTAGGGGAAGTATTGTATTCCACCCAAAAATTCTATGTCGAGATTTCACCGGAAATAGATGTTTTGACACCCCCTGAATGTAAAAAAAGCATTTTTAGAAAAAGGTGCGTGTGTGTGTGTCTGTGTGTCAGTCTGTCAGTCTGTGGACAGCATAACTCAAAAACGAAATGTCGGTTAGAAACCAAAGTTGGTATTTAAGTTTAATGTCTTTCAAGGATGCGACACGAAGATTTTAAAGAAAATAGCCCCACCCACAACTACCCTTTACATGGAAAATTTTTCGAAAATTTTGATTTTCTTGAAAATGGCTCTAACCATTTTGATTAAAATGTCATATGTTTGAGATATTTTTATGGCAAATGAAATGTATATATTGAATTTTCTGGCTATAGCCCCTGTAGTCGTATTTACTCTGGACGACTTTTGCATAACTGGTAAACCGTTAGAGGTAGACCAAATCATACTACACAAAAAAGGTAGATCTTGCTAAGATACACAATTTATGTCTAAATAAGTTTTCTTGTAGGGTGAACCATTTCGGAGATATTCTTTATTATGTGTGTGAGTTTCGGAAAACTTGGAACTTTCGTGAAATGGATCATCGTTGTTCTTTTTTTTATATGTTAAGTGTGGAAAGACAACAGAATGTCAAAGCTTCAAAAGTTCTGACTATCGCACAAAGCCTACTGTATTCTACCATTCCCCTTGCACCTACAAGGAAGTAAGCAATAAGATAATTTGTACAAATGTTTATCTTAACTAACACGAAGAAGATATAGGAATAAGGGTTTGTAAGAATGCTTAGTACAAGAGTAGAGAAAGTCATGTGAGTGCAACACATCAGATTTTTTACAAAAGTTTTTTATGTGTATGAATGCATCTGAAGAGCACAAGTAAACACAACATGTAAAATAAACGCACTAATTGGCATTGAAGTTACATCTTCCAAAGATGTCACAAGAGATATTTAAAAAAAATCTTTATATGAAAAATGTTTCTTATTTCTTATTTTCTCAAAGTATCTGTCTCTCATACACTTTCTGTGAGTAACCAGAACAATTGCTAAAATAAGAACTGTTATTATTATTATTATTATTATTATTATTATTATTATTATTATTATTATTATTATTATTATTATTATTATTATTATTATTATTATTATTATTATTATTATTATTATTATTATTATTATTATTATTATTATTATTATTATTATTATTATTATTATTATTATTATTATTATTATTATTATTATTATTATTATTATTATTATTATTATTATTATTATTATTATTATTATTATTATTATTATTATTATTATTATTATTATTATTATTATTATTATTATTATTATTATTATTATTATTATTATTATTATTATTATTATTATTATTATTATTATTATTATTATTATTATTATTATTATTATTATTATTATTATTATTATTATTATTATTATTATTATTATTATTATTATTATTATTATTATTATTATTATTATTATTATTATTATTATTATTATTGAGTAGGCGTAGGCTTTCACGGCCGGTGTTTGAAATTCTACATGAGTCTTCCGGGCTGATTTGCCGTGGTCTGCTGGAGTAACTTGGTCCAGACGCCTCAGACACAAGTGTACCTTCACCAAGAAGACTTCGACCACGCCACTGATGATGTTCAACGCCTCAGACACAAGTGTACCTTCACCAAGAAGACTTCGACCACGCCACTGATGATGTCCACCGCACTAGTGGACGAAACGTCTGGACCAAGTTACTCCAGCAGACCACGGCAAATCAGCCCGGAAGACTCATGTAGAATTATTATTATTATTATTATTATTATTATTATTATTATTATTATTATTATTATTATTATTATTATTATTATTATTATTATTATTATTATTATTATTATTATTATTATTATCATTATTATTATTATTATTATTATTATGTTATTATTATTACCTTGGTAGCCATTCATCATCCTGATGATGGGAGAGATGTACGCTCCCGAAACGTCGATGGCTCTTCATCACTTCACCTGGCTCGAAGCCCGAGAACAGCTTGAATAGAACAATTGCTTTTCCTCAACAAATCTTGTATAATTTTGTACAAGTAGAAAATATTGAGAGATAAAAAGTTAGTCTTCCCTATTCAGCGTACCCTGATAGCCCGACCGCTGCGTCTTCCAGTTGCAGCCAAGGCCACGGAGGAGTGCAGCATGTGGCTGACGGAGGTCAACGTGTCGACTCCCTCGTACTTCCTCACATAGTATTGGCAGATAATTTAATTTTGTTGTATCAGTTAGTTCATGACAATTTCTGCAACTGCAATTATGCAATTACTGAATTCCCCTTTTGGGAAGGCGTTTAAAATTTTTGCAGCATTCCATTTAATGTTTCTACTTTATGCTCAACTTGTCTGATGCTTCCAAGCTTTATTGCACATTTGTATTTTTCAGTTCTTCTAACTGGTATACCGTTCCAGCCCAAAATATAAAATTAAGAGAGATATTGAGCTTGACTTCTTTTTCAAACATTTCCTTTAATAAACTATATTCTTCTTCTGCTTCTAATCATAATTACTATTATTATTGTTATTATTATTGTTATTATTTATTATTTATTATTATTATTATTATTATTATTATTATTATTATTATTATTATTATTATTATTATTATTATTATTATTATTATTATTATTATTATTATTATTATTATTATTATTATTATTATTATTATTATTATTATTATTATTATTATTATTATTATTATTATTATTATTATTATTATTATTATTATTATTATTATTATTATTATTATTATTATTATTATTATTATTATTATTATTATTATTATTATTATTATTATTATTATTATTATTATTATTATTTCTTACGTATACAAGCGGATTTAGACTGTCACGTGCTGATGTATATCCATGACGTTACTATGTTGTCATTTCTCCTCTAAACTTGCGAAATTCCGTTGTATGGTCCAGTGAAATAAACGAATAATGTATGTTTTTTGTGGAATACAACACTTTCCCTACTAATGCAAAGAACCTAAATTATGCAGAAGTAAATATAAATATGTTTATAACATATAACCTAACTTTAAGATTATTTCTTTCTTCCTAGTTCTTAGAAATCACAATTTGATAAGGTTATGAGAACGCATAGCCTCTGCTCCTTGTTTTTCCTTCTCTGTATCTCTCCCCATCCCCCCTCTCTCTCACACACATACACAAAGCAGGAATAAACAGTGCAAATTTGTAGGATGGTCGTCATTTTTCCCCCTTGTCGAGCATTATGGGAATTTGCCAGCGATAAACTCACACCCTGGTTCCGCCTTCTTGAGCGTGCTCGCCAAAAAGGAATTGTTATAGTGCCCTGATCTCATTTTTCAGAAAGGCAGATAAAAAGAGGTCGTTCTGTAACTGTAATGTAACTCGCGTTAAATGGACATTTTTCTAGTCCACTTCTTCAGCATTCTTGAGGTATTTTCATGATGTATCTGGTGGGTAATAGTTCTATGGTGTCACGTAATATCACTATTTATTTTTAAATGTTGCTATAGAACTAACAGAACCTGCAAGGTTTATTTCTTAATGAGAATACCAAACATATTTCCAACTTTATGACGATCGAGGCCTAACTACTGAGCAATGACCTGCTGATGGGATAGAAGACTGTAGTGAAGGAATGGGCGAGGGGGTTGGTATACCTGTCCTCGTAGAAGATGAGCCACGTTGTAATTTTCTTTACATTGATCTCCAAAATATCTGTTATGGGAAACGTTACAAATGTTGCTTAAAATAAACAGTATTTATTGAATTAAACGATACTTTGTTTCTAAGAAAAGCTTTAACTTTATCATTAGAATCAAAAAAATTTAAAAGAACTTTTAGTCCTTTTATAAATTCTCCATATATTTATGCTGCAATTAAAATTCGTACCGAAATAGATCTCAATATGCTTGTCTATTACATTATATTATAATACACTTTCTCCTTTCGATTGAAAAATTTTCTTCCAATATCCGTGCATTAACATTTAACTACATGTCTGTGAATTTGCACAGAACTATGTTACCATGGACCAATAATCTGGCCACGTGGGCTTCTGCATGGTGTGATACAAGCAAAAGCTGTTTAATGAGTAACGATTTAGTAAGCCACCAGAAATAATGAATACTTCCCTTTCAAGAGAGGAAAACAAGGGTAAGCTGAGAAGGCCTTTAATAATCATAATACCGTTGCATTTCATTAAATTCGCTTTCTGTTCCAACTTTACGCAAGATATCTGATAACGTAATTCATTTGCACTTCTTTTACTTTCAGATGAATAGGCAGTTATAGATTTTATATCAACTTGACGTAAACATATTAATTTTACTAAAAATCCTGCTATTAGTCTAATTGATAACCAAAATACATTAATTATTATACTAATACTTATTAAGGGGATGTATTTCTCTTTTGCCAAAAGGTCTTATATTCGTTCTACTAGAATGCAATTGTTGGTGAAATCGAAACACTTCCATATTCTTCTAAATTAAACATTTGAAACATACATGAATCGCGTAAAAACGGGTAGGTGGCAACTCTATCTAATTGTAATGTCAAGGTTGGTAGTACCTCTGCCCTATGTGACCTCCGTTCGGTTGACTTACCTGCTATGTGCCTGGCGTTATGTTTTTGTTTGTACTAGAGTGAAGGAAGTGACAGTGTACTAGTCAATTCTCGGTTCCAGACTGGGCTGTTCGGACGCGTTTGTATGGAAACAAGATTGGAATTTCTAATGTGAAAATGACCCTAGACGCAATGCGACAGTTTGGGTGAGTGTAAACAGCTTTTTTTTTATGTAGTAAGTTATTTAGGATAAAAACTCATAATGCAGCGGGGTTACACTGTCATTCCGCTTGTGTATTTGCCACAAAATATTATTTCGAAGTTAGAACCAGCTCGCGACTCGTGTTTGATACTTCAGCCTTAAAAATATTTAGGACTGAAAATTTGAAAGTCTTAATTAAAAACGTCATATATGTAATCACAATTAATTTTTATTATGTTCCTAAAAGGGTCCCTTAAGGGAAAAAAAAATGAAATTGTGGTCTAATATTTTAATTCAAATTTTAAAATACATCTGCTTTTTTAAATTGCTTTAGATTTCTCTGTGCCTCCTTTAGTTTAGACTTCCAAAATGTTTTAAGCTTAGAAATACGCTTTTCTTTTCCAAAAAATTGTAACTTTTGTGTTTGAAAATTAAAAGTATATATTCAGGCACATCTGGCAGTAAAGCATGGAACAATTTATATTTGTTATTTCTATGTGTAACAAATTCCATTGGTGTAATACAAAAATTTCTCCGCAAGGAACATTTTCCAGGAAGAAAAATGCTTAAAATATCGATACCGAGAAAACAGTGTTAAAAGATTTGAATGCATAGTTCAAATTAATATCCACATGACGCTAAGCATGCAGTAGGGCATTTAAAAATGGTGAAAATTATGCAGTGTCCGCGTTCAGGAAATCCTTTTTCCTCGATTTTCTTGAAATTTCAGCCATACATATACTGAAGTGGATGGACAGAGCCACGGAGATAATGTATTTACTCATCTGACCTGGGGCACGTTGCTACGGCGGTTGACAACTTTGTTCCATTTTCCTCGTTTCTTTGTACATGTCTGTCTACTGGGGCTTTAATCGAATCTGGCATAGGTAGTACCGATGTATTTTTACTCCAACTTGCTGTGTGTTTAATTGTGTTAATAAGTTTTACTATGCACACACATGTATGTGTGTATGTATATGTGTGGATAATAACTAAATATGGTAAATGTTTACAAAATCGGCCGCTCGAGAAAAGGAATGAAATATATTGCAATAGATGCAGCTTTTATTGCTGATTACGATTTTAAAAGTTTTATTTGGCGCTAAAGCTTCGTTTTTTATGTATAAGCAAATTTCGTACGTGCGATGCAGTGGTTTTATTTCGCTTATGTTGCAGATATTTATGAAATAAATGTGTATAAACGAGTATAATATATGCTAGAATGATTGATTAATGCATTTACGTTGAAATAGATGCATAAACACTGCCCAAGTTGTAAATATTTCGATTACACAGGACCCTGTTACCACACTCATATCCATACATAACCTAACCTAGCGAAAACGAAACTTGACCGCCAAAGAAAACTTTCAAAATCGTAATCAGCAATAACAATTTCAATGTAAATACCTATATATACATGTATTTCTTCTCTCCATGTGTATGTACTGAACTCCCAAACAACTGGACAGATTTTTATGAAATTTTATGTGTGTTGAATTGAAAATGCTTCAAATTCACAATTTTATCTGGCAGAAAATGCTTTTTTAATTTCTTTATTCATGTGTTGTTGATCGTTCGATAATTTAGCTTCAAATTTTGATGCATTATTTTTTATTCATTACTGTTGATGAATTTTGGGTGTTTTAGGTTCACAAATGGATCTGGTAGGCAGCCCTACGATCACGTTTTAGTTCTTTTTTAATTTTTGAATATCCGTCAGATCTGATGCTGCGATCAGATTCTAGGAACTTTTTTATTTTGTTGCCTTTTTGGTTAGTGTTGCTACATTAAAAGGTTTGTGTGTTAAAAAATATATACCTGTTGTGAAAATGATTTGAGTTTTTCCTTTGTTGCTACTATTTAAGACAGTTTTACGAAGTTTGTACTCAAAAAGGTTTAGTTTATAATAATTCGTACACTCACACGTAATTGATGGGGTTGAGTTTTGATAACTGTGCGTGTGGTGGCATCAGGTATTTTAAACAAACAATTTTAAGTTTATGTAAGCATTTTTATAATTACAACATATTTAGTAGCCCGCTCAGTGGGATTGTAGGGATAAAGAAAGAGAAGATGTGATTTTTTATTAAGTTGGTAATTTGTAGAAAATTCACATTAAGAGTTTTTTGGTACTACGCGTATAAATAACAATCATTATACTTAAGTAACTTAAAATGTATACGAAACTCACAATTTTGAATTTAAACGTATAAAACACAAATAAGCGATCAGTTGACTCATATTATAAATACAACGCAATTATGGATTTCACTATAGGAAGTTTTCGCACCCTGATCAGAAACCATTATTAAACGTTATTCTTAGGTCATTAATTCTACATCCAATCAGAAGTCAGCACGTTTAACCGCTTGAGCAACGCAGTGGTTTACCTAGTGGCCAGGTGCGATTGCATCTGCAAATACAAATATTATGTCTACTACAAGACTACGATTTACAATTACTGATGATATATATCTTCTTCGGGAAGAGTTAATAATTCCTACGAAGATGGCTGTAGGTGAAGCGATACTTTCAACAAAGTTTGCAGGGGAGCACACACGCATACACACACATACACACACACACACACACGCACGCACACGCACGCACACACACACACACACACCTTTGTAGATAAAGCACCATCTGTTGCAGTTGTGCAAAAGCAAGACAAATACAATTCAAGGAAGTAAGTGTATTATTTTAAATATTATTTAATTAAATAAGAACACAGTATTTAGTAAACTATGCTTATTTATCCTGCTGTCTATTCAAGCATTTTTTTTTTTTTTTTTTTCTTAACCTTTTCTGGATCTTGTACGGAGCAGTAATGGAAAAAGGAACAATTGCCACAACAGATTTCAGATATGGTGAGTGCCCAAAATAATGCTCGAGAAAACGCATGGAAGAACGGGAACTTTCTTTGGCAAATTTAGAAGTTATAATGCCCTTAGCCTCAAAACAAGCTTCATTACTAAAACAGCAAGTATAATATCTTCAATGACCTTAAAATCATACAATAAAGCAATGGTTAATGCACCAACAATGATTTACGTAGATTAAGAAATATGTGCAATTGATCAGAACAGCTGACATCAAATTCTAACAAATGAAAGCTAAGTAAAACGAATGCCTCCGAACACTCACGAAAGAAATAACGTAATTTACGTGACGCAAAAGCTGTTTCAGGAGTCATTGCGTTAACTTTACGTCATCGCTGCGGGCAACATTAACGTTCTGAGTGCAAAAGCTCTTTTTCGCATCAACAATGAATGGGGTAATTGTTTCCAGTTACGGATTAGGAAGGAAGAACAAAATATAAGGAGCATTAGTAATTTTCGTTGCGCTTGGACTTTTGAATTGAAATTATAACGATTGCAATGCTGATGTATATGTACTAAAAACATTACGTATCGACAATTGCTTAAGAGAGTGAAACCGTTTATCCAGGAAGAATTGAATAGTCGAGTTGAAATATTGAATAACTATAGAATAATTAAAAAGATATCAAGTTAAATAAGTTTAACAATCCAAAAGATTGCTAGACCACAAATTTAGAAACCTACAAAACTTGAATGTACGTGTTCTAAGAATAGCTTATTTCAATTCTAACGCTTTATTTTGCAATAAATTAAGACAAATTTACAGAACAATTCGTGCTTAAAGTATACTTTTTTTAAGCTCTCCATTTAACTGAATCATAGAAATGCATTGCCACAACAAAATACAATACTTTCCCTACTTTAGGTAGTAGAGAAAATAAAAGTAACTAGAAATATGAAAGCAATTACGTTGTGCAGTCAATGAGAACCGGCAGATTCAAATAAATTATTGGAAATAATTTTTAGCGAAACATTTTCCATAGAAGATTTTACAGTTAAATATTTTCTGTTGCATAGCTGTTACAATACTGCTTCAATTTTGACACTGCTTGGAAATGCATATTGTCCTGGCGAAACAGTTATGTTACCAAATTCACATTATTCTGTTCAGTTAAAGGTAACCACGAGCTCACCTTGACCTAGATATTGTAATTTCCTTGTGTTACCAGAGTTCCTAAATTGTTTGGCACACGTGCGCTATTGTTATTACCACATTGTTATTACCATTGTTATTTTATTCTTATTAGTGTATTGTTGTTAATTAGTATTATTTATTATTTCCCTTATCACTATAATAATTATTTCTATTAGTGTATTTATTTGCATTATTAGGTTTTTCATTGTTATTTTTGTAGTTATTACTATTATCACCATAATTTCTATTATTAGTATCATAATCATTAGTTTTATTTTAGTTTTAGTATTTTCATTTGCATTATTATATTAATATTGTTGTTATTGTTATGGTTTATTGTTACAAAATTATTTTCGTGTTTGTTATTATAATCAAACGCTACTGTTATGTTGACTTCATTTACAGAATGGCTGTTCAAAAGATATGATGTTTCAAGCATCTCGTATCCAGATGGACGTTTCTGAGAACTGCGGGTGTGACAAATGCATATGCTTTGACGTAAAACCTCTACACTAAGGGGATCTGTTCCCAACGCAATATTCTTTAGTGACCCGAAAAGAAAATATCTAATGGGGTTAGATTAGGTCTTGGTAATACTGGAAGAACAATAATAATGTCATTATTACCTTTATTAACCATTACACAAATTCTACTTTTAACACTGGAATCTGCAGTTGCTATTGGATTTATTTACTTTTAATTTGGGTTTGTTCTTTTTTCTTGTTTGTACGAGCATAGGAGTTTATGCTGTGATCTGGGTTTGGTTAACCAAGATATTGGTTGCACCCAGTGTCCAGGGTGCAACTAATAGAAATGAACCTTTACAGATTCATAATAGTCAGGTGGTGCACTACCTCGTTTGAACCAGTGTTGTACCCCCAAGGTACAAGAACCGCATCAAGAAACTCCTGCAGGTCACCTTGCCGATTTCTACATACCGTGGCTCCCTAAGTCCGGTTGGGAGAAAGACACCACCACCACCACTGCTGCTGCGGCGGCCGCCACCAGTACTAGTGCTACCACTAATAAGAATAACAATAATAGTAACAATGATAAACACACTAATAAGAACAAAATAATAAACAAACGAATATCAACGTTAATAATTTAAGCAATATAAATATTAATAATAGAATAATTTAACAAGAAGAAACAAAAATATTAACAACCAAAACAATTACAAAAACACAACAATGACATTAATAAGAAACGAAGAAATGCCAATGAAACTTTAGGGCCCTCAAGTTTTCATGGATTTTCTTACGGCGATTTACAATCTGTCAGCCGTAGTGTTAGACAATAGCAGCATATACAGAAATGAGTACTGTAAGGGAAGTAGAGACTATTCTAAGACTTTTCCTGTCTATTATCACGCGCTACATACGACAGTTGAAGCTTGTGAATTATTGCTCGTCTTCTCTTAAACACAGAACAAATTTCACTCACGCCACTGGCGCCCGCTTCATAGGAATTGCGGCTTTGGGTTCTGCAACTCTCTTACTGCACTTACCCCAATGCCGGATGAAGTGAGCCACCTGTTATTTCCGCTCTGAGCTTGAAGCGGCAATTGGGCCGTGTAATATACTGGCAGGTCGTAATATACAGAAGCTTGGTGGTACTGAAACGAATATATATATTATAATTATGTTAATGTATTTAGGTACAATTATTATTATGCACAAATAAAATATTTTAGTGCATATAAAACTTGTTTATAAATATTTATTTGCTAAATATCCGCGGTGCAAACGAAATAAAAGCGTACAACAATAAAACTTTCAAAATCATAACTAGCAATACACAATTACCAATTCTTTTAATGAATATTGAAATCAGGTTCTTAAAAATGCTGATTTTTCTTCCACTCTACCGATAATTTCTCTTACTCTTCTCCGAAATTATTTCCATACAATTGGGAGCAGTGCTAATGTGTCACATTCACATGACTTTCTTTAACCACTACCGCTTATTTTTATATAGCTTCTACAAACTATTTTTATGAAACTTTGTGTTGTTGTTGTAGTGTTTAACGCCCGCTTTTACTACTACGGCACCGCAGGCGGTGACACTGATGATACATGAAGATGGAGCACCGGTGGAATGAGATGGCGGGGGAAACCGGAGCACCCGGAGAAAACCCGCCCTGACGCCGCTTCGTCCACCACGAATACCACATGCGGGTCCCTGGGATCGAACCCGGGCCGCCTAGGTGGTACGCGAGCGCGCTAACCGCTCGGCCACGGCGCCGCCATGAAACTTTGTTCTTCTATCTACCTCACGTTACGTAAAATGGTTCCATTGCGAATTTCGTTACATGTACAAAAGCAGTAGTAGAAACCAAATCGATATAATACGAACAAGAATGACACCAACTAAGAAAAAATAAGTAATTTAAACTTAAAACCAACTGAAAATAGTTATTCCGAAATATTTAAAGTCGAAAAAAGAAGCAAAAGCTGAAATGGACATAAATTTGTTATGCAGTAAGATTTTATGTACGTCTTAGTCTACCAATTTTACAAAAGTGGTAGGATATAAAGACAACTTATAAGTATTCCCAGAAAATTCAAGATGTACATTTAATTTGTGGTGAAAATATTTTAAAATTACGGTATTTTAATCGTATAGAAAAAATAAATGCATGCAGTCAAAGCCAATATACGACCGCCGAAGTTTATTTATTTTATTTTGTTTTATTTACTTACTTAGTTGCTTACTTAGTTACCTACTTATGGGTGGACCCACTGTGTTAAGGAGATGATCACCACTGAAGTTTAAAGGACCTATATTATAAATGACGCAACAAAAACTTCCCTTACCTGTGGTGTGCGGGTAGCGTAAACGTTACAAAATTTGAAACTATTGGAGCTTCATTTCATTTAACTCATTCACTGTCCGGTATGACCTACCAGATTAAAGGAATTAAACTTAAAACAATTATAAACACTTTCTAGCATAACCATTGAAAGAAATGAAGAATTTACATAAAGATTCATATTTAATTTAATATCTATAAGAGTGTTTACAGATACGCTACTGAATGTAAAGTGTTTATACTTTAAAATCCTGTTACGGCATTTATCATATATCGTTTGAAATTGACAGTGGATTATTTGATTTGAACGGTGACTATAGAGATCTTCAATTACCACTTATTTACCAACATTTCATGGTAACGAGTAAAAACAAATCGGATTGCTGCTGATAATTCTGTCAATGGAAAAGCCCTGAGGTGGATGGACATGACTGTCATAAATTATTTCATAGCTTTACAATAGCTTTTTATGCATTTCAGTTAATGATATCTGCAATTATTTGCTATTTTAATACGCATTTTGTTTATTTTGTATAAATGCCCACTTTAGCATCACACAAAACATGTATTTGTTATATAATTGTTCCCTTTGGTTAGAATAATTCCCTCTTGTATTTATAATTTTTTGTTATATCGTCAATTATATTTTAATATTATTTCTTCCATTTATGACAGTGAATCATTAATTATTATCGTTAGATTTCCTCTTGATGTGAATACAGCACTATCTATGCATTCAGAGATTTAGGTAGTTTTTCCAATCAATTATTATTGTTCCTATTATTATTATTATTATTATTATTATTATTATTATTATTATTATTATTATTATTATTATTATTATTATTATTATTATTATTATTATTATTATTATTATTATTATTATTATTATTATTATTATTATTATTATTATTATTATTATTATTATTATTATTATTATTATTATTATTATTATTATTATTATTATTCATTGTAAGGATTATCCCCTTTTATCAGTTCTTTCTCGGACCTACATTTCCCCTACCCCCTTGAAGTTACTAGCGATTCACCAAGGCGGGTTATTTTACTTTCTCTACTGGTAGGAGAAGTATTATTGTATTCCACCCAAAATTTCGATGTCGAGATTTCACCGGAAATATGTGCTTTGAGACCCACTGAATCAAAAAAAAGAAACATTTTTATAGAAATGTCTGTGTGTGTGTGTGTGTGTGTGTGTGTGTGTGTGTGTGTGTGTGTGTGTGTGTGTGTGTGTGTGTGTGTGTGTGTGTGTGTGTCGGTCGGTCGGTCGGTCGGTCGGTCGGTCGGTCTGTCTGTTTATCTATGGACAGCATAACTCAAAAACGAAAAATAGTTTAAAAACCAAAGTTGGTATTTAAGTTTAATGTCTCTCAAGGATGCGACACGAAGATTTTGAAGAAACAGCCTCACCCTAAACTACCCTTTACATGGAAACATTTTCGAAAATTTTTATTTTCTTTAAAATGGCTCTAACGATTTTGACTAAAATGTCATATGTTTGATATATTTTTGTGCCAAATGAAATGTATACCCTGAATTTTGTGGTTTTAGCCCGTGTAGTCATATCTACTCTGAATGACTTTTGCATAAGTGGTAAACCGTTAGAGATAGACCAAATCATACTGTTCAAAAAATGCAGATCTTGCTAAAATACACAATTTATATCCAAATAAATTTTCTTGTAGGATGAACCATTTCGAAGATATTCCTTGTTATGTGTATGAGTTTCGGAAAACTTAGAGCTTTCGTGAAATAGAACATCGTTTTTCAGGTTTTTATATGTTAAGTGTGCAAAGAGAACTGAAGCTCAAAGCTTTAAAAGATTTGACTGTCGCACAAAGCCTTCTGTATTCTAATATTCCCCTTGTACCTACAAGGAAATAAGCAATAATGTTTATCTTAACTAACATGAAGAAGTTAGAGGAATAAGAGTTTGTAAGAATGGTTAGTACAAGAGTAGAGAATGTCATGTGAGTGCAACACATCCAGAGTTTTTGATTAAGTACCTAATTAAAATTATCATAGCCACTTGTAATTTTATTTTGAAACAAAAATATATGCATAGTATTTTATCTTATCGTAACCTCCAATGTACAGCTTTTTAATATGTCTAAATTGCTCCTGAGTCACATAGTGCCTTGTTGTACTAAGTACCTACTTCAAAACTTGCTGGAACTCCCATTTTTCCTGGAAACGCTGTTGTTGGTTTATTTCATTCTAGGAAGCTGTCTCGTATACAACGGCACTGAAACAAACATAAGAGCATTAAAACTTCCTTCAGAAGCTAATTATTAAAACAATTTTTCGCTAAGATGATATTATTTTTATTCATGCTTTGTGCATTAAAGTACCTTTTAATTGTCAAAAAAGAAACAAAGAAAGAGAGAAGGGAAAAAAGGAAGAAAGAATAAAAAGAAACACAACGTAAAATCTGCTTATATAAATAAAAATATTTCAAGTTTGAAATTGTTCAGCTTGCGGTTCTCTCTAGAAGAATTCTTTCTAAGAAAAGGTTTTTAGTTCCATGAATAATCGGATTACGTTGTTTTTGAGTTACGTAGCTCTATACTAAACGCCCTAAATGAAAGCAAACTTAAAATACCCTTCAAATTTTGGCACAGAAAGTTAGATTTAAAATATGATTGATGTACCTCAAGTTCTTATGCCGGTGTCCCTCGGTCCAACTTTTTGGTCCAATACAACAAGTGCATAGTGAGATATCGAGTGTTCGATACAATTTCTACCCCATTTTTTGTATCCAACCTGTTTATATACAGAGCGATTTAATTACATCTCGGCCCGTGCCCTGTTCTCTTGTTTGTAACTATGACCGTAATCAGCCGTACAGCTGGATTCGGCGTTCTTGGCCCCTGAAGGAAATATAGCGAGTTACTTACCAAGCCAGGTGACTGCTGATAACAAGCGAATTGGTGCATAAGCGTCATATGCTACTCACATAACGTTCTACTTCGAAAGTAGTATGTACAGTCCATGCAGAAAAAATGTCTATACAATGTGCCTAGCTTAATTAGCTGTGCAAATGCGTTCGTATTAATACATGCATCACTGCAGATATTGTAAATTTGGTCTTTTTCCGTTTAAAACCCAGTTCTTTCACTATTCTGTTTAAGGATGACTTGCTGCCCTGGAAGTTAATGCCTTCTCTTAAAATTCTAAGTAATTTGGCTATTGTAGGAGCACTTCTTTTTTGCCCGCCTCGGTAGCGTGATGCCTCACGTCCAAGAGGTCGCGAGTTCGAATCTCGCTTAGGGTAAGTTATCCAGGTAAGGTTTTTTTTTATCTTTCTGAGGTTTCCCCTTATCCTGAGAAGACGAGTCGGGTAACTTAAAGCTCCATGGGCCTCGGGCTCATTTGAGCATCATTTCACCCATTTCATTCATTCACCGTCCGATATGACATTACGTTGGATCACGTTAATTTAAAAAAAAAAAAGAAAAGAAAAGAAAAAAGCACATTTTTCCTAAACATAAGAATTATAAATCGTTCTTCTAACGACACATTTATCGAAGTCATCTAGATCCGTTACTCATTTCGGAACTTCTTTTGCCTGGAGTTCCAAAAGACGTGTTCTGATTTTCATGTTGTTCGCGTTCTTGAACAATTCTTTTCACTGTTATTTCTGATGCTCCTGTGTCATCTAAAACGCGTTTTTGAACTTTTTAAATTTTTTTGAAAAACTCTTGTGATGTAAGCAGTTCTTTGCTTTTAGCTTTTTTCTTCATGTATGCCCATACATTTGAAATAATTTCGCTACTCTGATTGTGTAATGTTTTGGGTCCTAATTTGGAAAACAATGGCAGCATACTTTATTTATGCTATGATCAACGTCTCGTAATTTCACTATACTCATTCTTATCGCAAACATCTTAATATGTCTTTAATTACCGCACGCTGAACAAAAAATAAATTGTGAATTAGCAGAGACTGTTGAAATGCAGACATCACTATCTTCCCCCTTCCCGCATGGTTTCATTATCAGAATTATATGAGATGACGAGAGAGACAGAAACTATAGGTTCGCCTACAGGACTTCCACTCAAGGTCAGGGGCCAAGAACTGTGAATCCAGCTGTACCTACACTGACATCGTGTGACGTCAATGATAAGAACTATTTATCACGTGAAACGTAAGGTATATTCTAAGCTACCTAAAATTTTACAACAAACTGGTGACACACTAGATTCACTTGAGATTGTGAATAAGGGCGAACGTTTGATATTCCTAAATGATCGGGAGATTCGCAAACAAAAGTAATTTGGAATGCATTACAAATAATTGCGAAGCGTTTCATGCTAAATTGAACGGACTGTATTATCATCCGCGCCCATCCATTTTTCAATTGATTGCAGTTTTAAAGATCATTCGAAGTGACATATATTTTAATGATATCAAAATGAAAAAAGAAAAATAAAAAACTATAAAATATACGAAAGACATTTTGTATAAAATGATTTTATACAAACCACATGCAATAACAAGCTAAGGGTTTACTAGAAACATAGATTTTAAATTTTTGCCAGCTTAGATTTCAACACTTGACAAAGTGGCTCTGCACTAGGTAGCATTTAACATTTTTAACTACACAACGAGTAATAGTCCTGACAGTCCGTAGTCTTTCTAAACGGGGGGGGGGGGGATATAAATTGAAAGAAGGCAGGGAAGGGGAAAAGCTAGGGGAATGGAACGGGGCGGAAGGAGGGAAAGAAAGAGAGAAGGAAGGAGGGAGGGATGGAAGGGACGGACAGACAGACAAACAAACAATAAATATACGTACATAAAATGTGCTTTATATACGGGAAGCCGTTACATTAGTTTAAACTAGTGGTGGATCTCGCTATTTGGAACGTATTTTGTATCTTACATTCTGATCATTTCCTACGGAGATATCTTAAGTTTTGTCGAGAAGGACTGGTAACCGATGGTTGGTCACTTTCCCTAGCTCCGTATATAAATAAACACCGTAACGGTGCGTCTTAAAAACACACTCCTGACTTGTCGTTCCGTTTAATGTGCGTGTGTATGCCAATCACAAGCGTTGGCTCCCAAAACATGCGAAGGTAGAAGGAGGGAGAGGGTGAGAGAGGGAAGGAGAGGGAAACGGTGAGAGAAGGAGAGGGTGAGAGGAGCTGGAGAGAGGTAGAGAGAGGAAGGGGAAGGGATAGGGAGGCAGATGGAGAGACAGGTAGGAAAGATGGATAGAGAGGCAGAGAATGAGAGAGGATGATGGAGAGGGAGTTGTACAGGAACTGGGAGAGAGAGGGAGAGGAGGGAACTTGAGGGAGGAGAGCATGGGGAGGGGTAAAGGGAGGGAGAGGGAGTGTCGCAGCGGGAATGAAAGTGAGAGGGTGAGAGAGAGAAAGAGAGGGAGTTGGTGAGAGTGGGAGAGAAAAAGAGAGGAAGACGGAACAGGAGAGATACGTAAAGAGAAGATGAGTGAGGAAGAGTGAAGGCGAGCGAAGGAGGAGGGAGAGGGGAGTGGGAGTGAGAGATAGAGAAGAGACGGGGAGAGAGGGAGGGGGTGGAGAGTGGGAGGGGTTGGAGATTGATGTTGAGAGGGGAAGAGGGAGAGAGGGATGGGGAGAGGTAGAGAAAAAGAGAGAGAGGAAAAGGGAGATTGAGAAAGAAAGATGAAGGGATGTAGGGGTGGAAGGAGGGAAATAAATAAAATCTTTATACCTATGCTTACCTAGGGCTAAGACAAGTCATCCATTAAACCATACTTAAATTAACAAAAAGCTATCAGCAGTCATATTTCAAAGAATAGCCCCAAAATTTCAAGACACATTTTATTTGCTATGTAAACTTGTTACGGGCACTGTGACCTAGTGCAGGACCTCCCACTCACACCAAGATAATCCGGGTTCAATCCATGAGAACCTCGTGGAGGAATTGTAGTGGGTTTTCTCAAGATCCTTCGACTTACATCGTTGTTCTTTCCACCAACTGCGCCCGGATCACCTTTCTTTTTCTCCATTTCGCCCACGTTTTATATCCTTCACTCTCATACCAGGTTTTGGGCTGATCGGCCATTCTGACTACTCTCTGATCCAATGTCCACCTGCTGCTGAGCAGGTACCTGATCCAGGCGCCCACTTGTAATTCGTCAAAACGATGCGGGTAAACAGAATAAGCCGGTCAATCTTAAATTATTTTATAATAAAAATCCTTAGTCATTCTTTACCAGATAAAGAAATCTGAAACCTGTCATAAAGAGTAGTTTGGTGTGGAGAGCTTTCTTCAAAATCTTCACGTCACGTCTTTGAAAAATACTGAATTTAAATATACAGTTTGGTAATTATTTTACTTTTCATGTTTGAGTTAGGCTGCACACACATGCTTTTTATTCAAAGGTCGTCAAAAAAGGTATTTTTGATGATGTCTTGATACCAAACTTTTGGATGGCTGCAATGCTTGCTCTACTTTAGTTAACTAGTAGGTAGAAAGTAAAATTTCAGCGAAGCGTGCTGCGTAAAGCAAACCGGTTTGTTGGTGTGTTTAGGGGTCACGGAATCTGCTTTCTTAATACCCATACGAGGGACGAAATCAGGACTTGCAGCAGCAGTAGAGTTGCGAAACTCTAAAGGGATAGTGAAACTTAACAGCTGTGTATAACTCGCTCGCTATCCACCGAATCTGCGTCAAGCAAAGCCTTCCACTACAAAGCAAGTCCCAACCCAACCCAACCCACAGTCCGGCTCTTTGATCTTTGAGCCATACAATTGCAGTCCAGTCCGTGAAAAAAGTTCGCAAGAAAGATCAGAGGAAGAACACGTGAGCTGAAGAGAAAAGCTTTGCAATTAGTGCTGCCAACATGAACGGTTTGCATGCTGCACGATCCAACAGGGGTGTCCACGTAGTGTGTCTCAAGAAGCTGTTGACAACTGCGTCATAGACGTATACGTTTGAGGAACGTAAGTTACCAGATACGTCCGGATTATATTAGAAAATATAAAAAATAGATTTGTACTCTTAGATCATTATTTCTTTAATCACTAGCAAAACCTCTGTTCTATTATTGTTAGGGTTTCTCCCTTCGTTCTTTTCTTTGTCCATTTATTTGAATTTTCCCCCACTTTTCTTCAAAAACAGGAAATAAAGCTTGACAAATTTACACTTCCCACTTCCGTTAAAATGCTATTGCAGAAAATTGTACCTTTTAGAATATACGAAATAATGCTGGTAAGTAAATGAATGGTGTTTCATCCACAATAAATAATGATTTATCATCTTTAAACTTTAGGTACTATCACAAAGGTAAATGTCCAACTTCAGTGAGACCTGTATGAAGGGTCAGGCGTACTTGCATACATGGTATGATAATTACATTAGCCATGTGCTTCCCTTGTTGTTCAGATGCTGTGGCAAACAGCAGCTCACCTCACCTCACAATTTTGAAAGGAAATATTTCAGTAATCCTTCTGCATCAACTGGCAAACATTGCAAATTTAACTGCGGTGCACCTGTAGAAAATATGAACTTATTAGTTTCTATTAACTTGTGGACTGGAACAAAAAAAAAAAAAATCTGATGTGTTGCACTCACATGACTTTCTCTACTCTTGTACTAACCATTCTTACAAACTCTTATTCCTATATCTTCTTCGTGTTAGTTAAAATAAACATTTGTATAAATTATCTTATTGCTTATTTCCTTGTAGGTGTAAGGGGAATATAGGTTTTGTGCGATAGTCAAATCTTTTAAAGCTTTGAGATTCCGTTCTCTTTGTACACGTAACATATAAAAAAATGAACAACGATGACCCATTTCACGAAAGTTCCAAGTTTTCCGAAACTCACACACATAACAAGGTATATCTCCGAAATGGTTCACCCTACAAGAAAATTTATTGACACATAAATTGTGTATTTTACCAAGATCTACATTGTTTGTATAGTATAATTTGGTCTATCTCTAACGGTTTACCAGTTATGCAAAAGTCGTCCAGAGTAAATACGACTACAGGGGCTATAGCCAGAAAATTCAAGATATACATTTCATTTGTCATCAAAATATCTCAAACATATGACATTTTAATCAAAATCGTTAGAACCATTTTCAAGAAAATCAAAATTTTCGGAAAATTTTCCATGTAAAGGGTAGTTTAGGGTGGGGCTATTTTCTTCAAAATCTTTGTGTCACATCCTTGAACGACATTAAACTTAAATAACAACTTTGGTTTTTAACCGACTTTTTATTTTTGAGCTATGCTGTAACAGACACACAGACACACACACGGACCTTTTTCTAAAAATGCTTTTTTTGGATTCAGGGGGCCTCAAAACATGTGAAATCTCGACTTCGAATTTTTGGGTGGAATACAATACTTCCCCTACTTACCAGTAGAGAAAGTTAGTTCAGGTTTTGGTGTTAATCTTATAAGCGTAATCACTGACACTTAGTTTGTTATAGCGGAACTCGCTAAGGGTATCTGCGTGAATCAACAGTGGTGGGCATAACTTAGTTTGGATCCCATTAATGTTCCTTTTTTCTTTCTTTACAGGAACTTCATTATTTATATAACCGGTTCTAAGTCTTAACTTATGCAAGCAATGAAACCTCTTTCTGATACAGCTTTTCGCGTCGTCTTATGAATGCTGCAATGCAATTGAAATTTTACAACTAAATGCTTTATAAGAAATTATCTGCAATTGCTGAAAATAAAGCAGAGAACATGCCTAGCGCGTAATACTGGAATCATTTTAGTTCTAGTCTACAACTTAATAGAAGCACAATAAGAATATATTTGCTGCAGTTGCACTTAAGTCAACTGTAAATAACCTCGCTTGTCCTCCACCAGATCTTTTTCTCTTAGCAGTAGAAAATTCTGTAGTGTATGCAATCTACACGCTCGTTTTGTGACTTCAAACCGAAATAACTGCGTGCTTAAAGCAAACACATCAGCAGAAAAAGTTTTTGATTACAATTAACGGACTCAGACTTGTAAACCACTCATGAACGATATCTCAAAATATGTTCTAACTGTATAGTGACTTTCTGAACACCCTGTATATGATTGGACGAAAAATAACTAATAACTAAAGCTTGCAAGGTGCAACTAAAGCTTGTCAATATGCAGGATGCGCAGAATACTTATTTTCGTACCGTACCGTACCGTTACGCGTCTTGAAGGGCAACCTCTTAGCTGTGATATCGCAGTAAATGAGTGCACTGTTGGAGCCACACAACAATAACCTATAGCAGCAGTACAATCCAGGTAGTGGAAGCGTCATGTAACCCACAATCCACGACTTAATCCGTGTAGCACCGAAGCTTCATGCAGCTACCGTTGGCAAACTTTCGTTGCGTTACCCCAAAATTCCTAACATCCTATATGTTGGAGAGGCATAAGTATACACTATTTGCTTTTATTACTTGTTTGTCAATGTCATCCACTCTTGTTATAATTTATTCCCAGAACACCTTACTTTTGTTACTTTTTGTCGATATTTCCCCCATATTCTTTCCCATTTTCTTCTCTACGACCATTCATCGTGTTAGTATATAAATTTCCTCTGATAGCTTTATTCTGAACTGGTATTTTGTCATTTCTGTCATCCTACCTTTTGGTCCCGCTTTAACAAAATTTGCATCTATTTTGCTTACACGCGTTCTGATACCCTATATTGATAATTTCCCGTCTGCTAATTCTCTTTGCTTCTGTTCACCCAATAGCTGTACAATTCAGCCTTACTCTTATGCAAATAGTTATTTTTGTTAGTACTTCGAACTCGATTTCTTCCCAAGACCATTTTTCGGTGTTTCTTAATTAAATGTCGTTTCTTAAAGATCAACGGTAGAAAGTGGTTTATCACAAACCGTAGAAAAGAGGCACGGAAATAGGAGAGAGTATTGTATTTTTGATGCTCTTTTATATTCTTAAGACATACATATTGTGTACTACTTTGGGGCTGTGTCTTTTATTGATTAGAGAGGTGGACAAAAGCGGATACATGAATCCGTGTGATTCGTGAACCTTTCGCCGTGTAACTATACAACACAACGGTACATACCATGTCAGGAATCTACAGGTCATTTTCAGTCGTTCCGCGAAGGGTAATAGTAGAGGAATTACATATCTCTCAATGTTAACACTGTCAACCTTAAGAAAACGTAGATTTAACATCAATAGGAGGAGGAATTTTTCTGTTGTGTCGAAAGAGACAATGTAAAATTCCTTATATTCTGTAATAAGGTATTATATGGTTTTCTTGGAGCCAATATTGATCGTTATTGCTTTATATATGCTGCATACAACGAAAAAAAGTGTTATTATTGTTGTTATTATTGTTGTTGTTATTATTGTTGTTATTATTATTATTATTATTATTATTATTATTATTATTATTATTATTATTATTATTATTATTATTATTATTATTATTATTATTATTATTATTATTATTATTATTATTATTATTATTATTATTATTATTATTATTATTATTATTATTATTATTATTATTATTATTATTATTATTTATTACAGATACTGCCCCAGAATTTGAAGGTCCTCTCGTAAGTTCTGAGGATGAAAATGTGTGTAATTCCAGTTTCACATAATAAAATTATGATCACCTCTTTCCTGTTTGACATAAACGCGCTGCTTGTTAATTGTATCAATCTACCACTGTCAATAGTTTAAGAAGCGAAGAACTACCACTCACCCAAACAGCAAAAATGTTACGCGGTTTTCGCGCAGTGTCGATTCGGAACAGACACTATTCTGCTCGCCCTAGATTAGAGCTTCTCGTTTATCAACCGTGTAGTATTTAGTAAATTTTTCGAGCTTTCGGCCATATCAAAATCCATGGCCATCATTGGAAAATGAAAAGCCAATAAATAAATGTTCATGTCACACTCATGGCCTTCATCAGCAACTGCATAAGAAATAAATGGCCGTCTCAAAATCATGACCTTCATCAAGAACATTGGTTATATAAGTTTTGAGGCTTTTATGGCGATGATAGCTGCTGTATCTTCTTTCTAAATGTTCCTGACCAAGCTGTGCTCAGTCATGGGCCGTTTGTGGTCCCTATTACAATTATTTGGCTTTAATTTAATTTCAGTTTCCCCTTTTATGAGACTGTCATAACGTCAGTTACTGCGGTGTAAAACCACGACCTCTTCAAATGAAATTCTCTCATTGTCGAGACTGCTGTACTATTGCTGATTTTTCTGGTTGAAGTAGCCGTAGATTGTATTTGTGTTCCTCACATTTCTCTTCAATCGTACAACCAGTTTGTCTTAATATATCTTTCAATGATCATTGCTGTGATAGCTTCAAATCGTATGTGATTTTAATGTTAATTTTAATTTTGTGTACTTTTGTCCATTAATCGTTGATAAAACGACTGGCCAGTCCAACTCTAAAAATACTATATATGAATTATTGCTCGATGAGTAACTTTACTTTCAAATAAACACCAGATTGATGGAAGATGAACTGCGAAAGTCCACTAGCACTGATTGCGGATAGAATTAAGAGTAAAACTTTGCGACCCTGGCGAAAATTTTTGAATCGGAAACTGAAGGGATATGACCAACAGATTTTGTTCTTTGATTTTTAACAAATACGATCAAAGTATGACAAGTCAGAGCTATATTATAATATGTAAAGGGTGAGGTAGTATTTTTGAGACAGTATTTCTGTGTCCCCTGCAATAATGTGAAATGTGAACATAGAGGCAGCAGAAAGGCCCCCTGACATTATCATGTTAACATATAGACAGCATAGGCTGACTTCTTTTGTCTTTGCTATGGAGCAGATAGTGAAATGAATTAAAATTTAACGTCTTGATGTTAAATATTGATTATAAAACATAAACTGAAAAACAACTGTGAATTTGTTGTGATTCTTCAAGAGTGAACTATAATGCAAGTAATGATTATTGTGATAGAACAATCGCGTGAGTATTACCACAAGAATTGACTTTAAAATAGTGTTTGGCTGAACCTAGTAATTACTCCATTAGAGACGGAGCACGCCATTGTTTAGCGGATTTTCCTTGTGAGTGATTTGTTGAAAAATAATGATTTATGAGTGTCAATAAAACGTTCAAAGATTGTTAAAAGTGAAATAGATAATTTAATCTATCTGATGTGTCCGTACCACCGCTGAGCTTAATGATTATTAAAAGAACCTTCAGGCTCGCCGGCGGAGATAAAATCCCGGTCATGGCATAGAGTTCTTCAGTCTTGCTCTAACCTTTACAATCCTGTCCTATACACGACTATTGTGTAGAACATTAATTACAATAATTATATGGGCTATCGGCTGTCTTCGGCCGTACATTAACACGAAAATCAATATAATGTGCAAATAAATGCATAATAAGAAGTAAAAACATAAATGAATATGGTTATTCACTAAAGTAATGACTAATTATTTTCTTTTATAATGAAAGCATAATAGTGCAGCGCCTATATCGTTCAAATGTCGGTTGGGTGCAACGAATGCGGAAAAACTGCTTTCCAGTTGTGCTATGATCAGGCGTGGGAACTCATAATTGGCTTCAGGTTAAGCATTATCACTACAAAGAATGCAAAACAATAGAGGCGAGCACTCTCTGAGGCACGGGTCTGTCTGCAAATCACCGACCAATTCCCTCCCAAAAATGAGCTTCTGATTCCCTCGCAAAAAAGGAATAGTATTCCCTCCCAGTTTTCTCTTGTTCAAATAATGGGTAGTCCGATTCCCTCCAAGCCTTAACCACACAATTTTACGTCAAGTACATACACTTCGGACAGCCAAATAACCGAAAGAATCAATCAATACCTTTTGTGTGTTTAAAAACATTTTCACACAGTCCACCTCCGAACACCATTCTTCCATATTCTTTGGAACTTCAATGTATAGTTCCGTAACAGAATCAATTCATTGCCCCTTTCGTTTATGATTTTTTTCACACTTGGCACCACCTACAGCAGTAATGCCAACTTTATACGAAAGAGGAAGGGCGGACTTGCTGCACCTACTTTTCGCCGAGGTGTGGTGCATTCATGATTCGGAGGAGATGCAGGTTTAAGGGCGCTCAACTACATGGTCATCAGCGTCCTTAAAAACAAAAGCCAGATATAGCCTCCAATAAAAAATAAAATTACTATTAAAAAGGAAAATATATACATAAATATACAAAACAGTGGCAAAAGTCGGAATTAAAACAAGTCATAAAGATGTCAAAAAATATAAAAACTAGATATCTAAAGTTTCAAATCCTCCAACTCATATTACTCTCCGCTAAAAACGTAAAAACTCTTTCGACCGCTTGTTTGTCGTCCGCCAAGAGCTCTGCAAGTTCGGTCGGACAAAGAAGAGCAGGATACCATTTAAATGGGTAACCGTGCGAAAAATTACAGTGGCCGATTTGCAACCGAGTCAAAGTAACCTCCTCGCGACGAGATATGCGAGAGGAAGTTAACCAGTTTATCGGATGTTCTTTCACTTCTCTAAGCTCGAGATTCTTCTTCTAATTCACGTGTTCTTATCTTGATGAATTGGGGATGAAAATTATTGGTGCTTAATGTCATAAAATATTACAAAAGTAAAGTAGACATCTTTGGGTTCATGTAAGCACCTGTTCCCACAGATACATTTTCCATGCATGAAAATTTATTTATAACAAAGATATTTCGTTCCTCCGTTCTTTTCGGAAGGCTGTTGAATTACGAGTTCATTCTATGCAAAACAGAATGAGGTTTTTCAAGATACCTTATCACTTTGCCTTTCATATGCTTAGAGTCCTAATATTTCCTGCAGCTTTACTGGAAATACATACAATTCTAGACGTATGTCAATATAGAAAATGGAGTTGGTAAGTGGATCAGCGTTGTGCGAAGTTGAAGGAAGACTGTACCAGTTTCACTTGTAATTTATGGACAAGTGCCACTGTGTATACTGATACAGGAGTAAACCGGGATATATCAAAGAAAACTTTAGGGAAAGGCGTAAATTTTCTTTTGTTTCCAAGTTCCTCGGAGAAACATAATTCAGAGTTCATCGAGGAAAGTGCTTGTGGAACATGAACGTTTTCGGATAAGGCAGACCTGGTCCTTGGGGAGTCGATAAGGTGTGGTTGTCGAAGTTAATGTATGCCAGCAACTTGGGAGATATTTAATGAGTTATCAGGTGGGATGTTTAGCAAGAAGTACTTTACAACAAGATGTTCCGGAGAGACACACTAAACTGCTCGAATATTAAACTGGGGATGGATTTTGATGTTCACGAAAACTTAAATTTGATACCTTCAAACATAATGATAGTAATGATGATGATGATGATGATGATGATGATAATTTCTCCCAAATCAAGCAATTGAAAAACAGAGTGAAACATTCGCTTTTATATGGTGTTTATAGATTTTGACAACACATTTCACAATGCACATAGGAACATTACTATGGTAAATAATGGTAAACAAAGGCATACCAAAACTATAATTAGAGATTTATGTAAGGATAACACAACACTGATCGATTCCGACTAAAAAATTAAAAAACACAGCAGCAATAAACAAAGGTTTTAGACAAGAATGCCCATTATCGCCTACTTTATTTAATTTATATGTAGATGGCATTGTCAGTGAACGTCAGACGAACTTAGATGTACATTTTAGGATAAACAATACCATTTTAGATGTAATGCTATTTGGAAACAGTCTGGTCTGAAAAGTGGCACAGAATTAAATATGCAAAAGGCTGTTTACCAGTTACAGAAAATAAAAATATCACCACATAAAACGATAGTCTTTAGAGGACAACAAACAGTAAGAACCAAAATAGTAATACAAGATAGAATACTAGAACAAATAAACTGTTTTAGTTATTTAGGCTACAATGTCTCCATCTTACAAAAGATGGCATAACAAACATTAATAAATTCAACCATATATGTGGATCCATCAACCGAAAATTAAAAACAGCAATAAAAGAGACAAAGATTAAAAATTATATTTACAGTTTAAACGCATGGATCTGAATGATGGACAGTGACCAAACAAAGGCAAGATAGAAACAGCAGATATGCGTATTTTATATAATTTTCTGGGGTATTTTGAGTCGTGTTCTTCGCCTTTTCTATCGCAGAGTGTGGTGGCTTGATAACACAGTAATAAGGGGGGAAAGAGGGGAGGTTGACGCCTTTGCTTTTTCTGAAAATGATCAAGTAAAACATGTTTAAAACCACATGCACACACACGCGCACACAACTTGTCATATATGTATGCTAGCGAAGAAAACTTGAATTATATAGGTGCCCAAAACCAAAGTTTTAAACCAGAGAAATGGCTGGTAAGTACGGCAGAATAAGGCATGTCGATGCACTCTTTGTGTTAATCGCAACGGACCTGCTTTGAATATTCAAAGCTGTGATTAACCGTTAACAATGAGATGTTTATGTTTCTTTAAGTGTTCTGTTTTTGTTTCTTGGATTGACATTGTGTGTCTTACGAAGATAAGTGTAATACTAATTTGCATTGTTGATTTTGCCGTAAATACGTAAAAATGGATGGGAAGCAGTAATTTACTATATTAACTCGTGTACCGCTTAAACGAAGCACCGCAGCAAAAAACTTACCGTAACAAAAAGTGTTTAAAATTATATCAGCTTCCAAAGTTTGTCGGCCTAATTTTGGGACATTCTGTATATTTAATGCACTACTGTGTTTCGAATATAAAGTAACAACTATAATTTGCATATACCACTCTAAAATAATTCAACACAAAATAACGCAAACACGAGTAATACAATGGCATCCACAGATAAACAGCTATGGCCGTAGCTTTACTATGGTTATATTTTACGAACAGTTCGTGGTACTAGCGGAACCTATCAGATGGAGTATCACCAAATATAACCAGACTGCGCCATATCGGGGAGAAATGTCATTGTTTTTTGGGGTATCCCAATAAACTGTGTCGTTTATAGTTTCTGATGTGTACGGCATGCTGTGAATCTAACAACAGTTAAGCTTAATGAATAACGATTTATTGAAAGACCAGGAAAAATCAATACTTTCTCTTCAGGACAACCTGTCATTGTTTATAACTGACATGTATCATGAATAGCGGTGCCTTTGGTAAAAAAAAAAAAAAAAGGGATAACGATTTACTAAGCGAACAGAAAAAATCAATACTTCCCTGCAGGCCGACGTATCATTGGTTATAACGATGTCCAGCCAGTAGCATGAAAGTGCTGTCTTTGCAGGGGACAAAGAAATGAAAAGGAGGGGGAACAAGCTACAAGGCCTCATTAAACAATCATTATACCGTTGCATTTTACTAAATTTATTTTCTGTACAAGGGAGTAGTGATAGGTAAATATTACATTTCGATATTCCCTCCATAAGGCGGACTTACATGATCTAGTTGTCGACGGGCCCTTAAACACCCACCCAATCCACTCCACTCGCTTCACTGTTCCACCCACCTGCACCTCCCTACCCCCTCTCACTCTGACTCATTCTCAGCTTGAGAAGTATTACAATAGTAAAATCGTTTTAAAACAATGACAAGTGTCAATTCAAATAACGGAGTATATTGAACATTCTGATCCTATACCAGGTGAGTCAGCCACGCCTTATGTTTTGGAAGGTAGGCCACCCATCTAACGGCATGTGCGCCTTAGTCCAGTTTTGTGCTTGCTGAAATGTATTGCTTGACGTTCTTAAAGAGAGGAATGCGCAAAATTGAGAGCAACAGTGCTTTAAGGGACATAGCGTACTCCTCGCTTAAGCACACCTCAAAAACATACGACTCGTTTACTGAGGGCGAATTCCGGTTTCCAGCCGATTTTACAAACCTTTTACTAGACTATACATAGCAACGTAATTCAGTAAACGCCTCGAAAAAAATGGACCTTTCATATGAGTACACTAACGTCAGCTAAAAAGAAAATGGTGGATTCTTGTACTTAGAGCAGGGATTTGCTGCCAAAAATTAGGAAAAATTTAGACACGCCTCATCCATCATGGACGCGCACAGTCAAAACGGACATGTTATTAAATGGCAGTTTATTTGCATTTTTTCGTGAACTACGCCTCGTGCATCTCAATTAATATGCATAACAGCTTTTGCCATTTAAGTAATAATATTAAAACGCCCACTAAATGATTAAAACTGTCTTAAAAGGCTAAATCAAACACGCAAACCTGCGAGGTGACAATGGCATAGCGCCAGGCATACAAGTCCTACTATTGGAGGTGGTACTTGCTTTCAGGAAGTCTCGAAGTAGCTTCATGGGATGGTGACGAGTCCTCTGCGCTTAACCCCCAGTGACACAGGTTCGAGTCTCAGAATTGTAAATTTTTTTTTTTTATGTTCATCAAAACTTGGAAATCGAATTCACAATAATCTAATTATGAAGTCCCTGAGGGTTTAGGACATTATAATTGAAATCGTTTTTGGTAGTCTGTATTTTTAATATCACAATAATTCATTGTGTGCGAAATTGAGTTTAACTTCCATGTTAAACTCGGACAATGTAATTCCCTTGCTTTCTGTGTTCAAATGTGTATGAATGATCCTTATTTCAATTGCACCTACCTATAGGTGTGTTTAAACAACTACATAATTGTAGTTCACCAATAAAAAACATCAAACAATGTCATAAAACATAAATAAAACAATAAAACTGAATATAACAGTTTTCAGAATAATAGTTTGTAAATTGTGAGGATTGCGCGGTTTTTAATCATTTAAAAAAATAGTACATGCAGGTGATTCGAACCACCTTCACAGCAGACAGATTACTTCGGAGTCTTGCGCTCGTTCCAACTGAGCTATCTAGTAACGTGTGAAGTAAACATTCCAGTATTCGCTGGTTCCAGTGAACATTTGCAGAAGTGCAAACGTCAGCTGTCTAATTACGAATATATTAAAAAGCGATGTGACAACATCCATTTTAGTACTAATTTCAACAAGTGTTTAGCATCCATGTTAAATACGCGGATAGAACCTAGTAATGGGGTCGATGTTTTCATGTTGGACTATAAAATGCGGATTGCATAAAACTCGAGAATAAGGGGCAGCTGACTCACCTGGTATAAAGATTGCATATAATGAACTATACTGTACAGGTGGAAGGGGAGTCATTACATTAATTTAAACCAGTGATACATCAAATTGCTATTTGGAACACATTTTGTATTTTACGTTTTTTTAGTTTGCAAGTGTAGGCCAATTAGAATCGTTATCTCCTAAAATATTACACCATCCCACAAGCGACTAACATGTTTATATCCAGAAACCGGTTCAGATTCGTGACCAACCTCAGCGCAGCTTGCCGAGTTACTTCACATCTGAAAAATCTTCTCGGAGTATTCCTTTAATTCTTTTAAGTGATTAATTATTTCGAAAACCTGTGTGATAAGCCATAATTACTACCGAAGCTATGTCAGAAATGTTACTCTACGCATCTTACAAGTAACAAACTGTTATCTTCGTACATTCTTGTGGAATTACGTATCCAATTTGTAACAAACCATTTTATTTTTCTGAAATCGCCTGATCAGAAATAGGGTAATTTAGCACGATTTATGCCGTCATAATAAGGTGTTTCAATGCTAGGACTCGATAAATGATTTTTCTGGAGCAGTTTAAACTTGTTTAGTCGTTATCAAAGTTGCCATTAAATAGCAGATCCATTGTCCCTCTTTTGTTAGTGTATTCAACTATTTTCAGTGTATATATAAATTTAATTAGAAGGTATACTGATGAAGATTAAAGAATTCAATGCTTGCTAACTAGAGATGAAAATGGATGAAAAGGTTTTGCTGAGCTCTAAAGCTTGGATGTTCAGGGAAATGATTTTCCTTAGGGGCGCTCGAGAACGAAGCTAGCATATGTGAATTTTGCACCACTGTAGGCCAGACAATGATGGGTCGTCTTTACATTTTGGGCATTGCTTTGCTTATTTTTGCTTTAGAGGGCTCTGTAGGCTTTGCCTTCATTCAGTTTTGCTGCTCATCTCGAGTTGGAACTAGCAACAAGGGTTTGATATATAGATTAACAGAATAATGTAAACATTTTTACATTATTTTTGCACGTTGCACGCTTCATCCGGCCAGAAACTTGTATTTTTAATAAAAACGTTTGTAATTATATTTCAAAGAACAACTTTTGAGGGTTGTATAATAAATTACGTGCATCAATCTTTCACTGCATGTATTAATGCCTATCAATACGTCATAGATAATAAAATTTGTGAGAAAATACGATACACCTCCTTTATTATTGTTGATGTAATGGTTTTGCCACCTGATGTCAAGCATTATACTCATTTAAATATATAATTATCACCCAAGCCGTGTTGTAGCTGCTCTGTTATATATAAAGGCGCTAGGTCGAAAACATTACCACATTAATTAATTAAAATAACATGCCTTATTTTACTTATATTATAGAGGTTAATTATTTTATACTATATACATCCCATTAGAGATGTAATTTTAAAAGTATTAGAAAAGGACTCGGCGAAATTTAATCGATGGTGCATGAATGTTTTAAAAATATATTGTGAATATAATAATTATCACCAAATTTTAAAACATTGCAAGAATATTAATGCTAAATTTAAAGTTAAATCTCTTAAATTGATTTCACAAGTGTCCAATATTTATTACATCTTGTGCACACTCTTGACAATGCTAAAGTGGCAGGTTTAGTGGACTGGGAGTTCACAATACGTTGGTCTCTCAGTAGAAAGGGGCCACATTGTTTCCTCCTTAATCTACTTTGGTTGCAAGTCAACCTTGCATTGTTGTGTTACAAGGAATACTGAAGGTCTGAATAGCACGTAGACAAAATACAAGGGCTGTATAGTTCTATTGGTATCTTAAAAGACCTTACAACACGTTTGAGAGTTAGTACTAAAATGATTTTTTAAGTCCTTTACCAGTTATTAAGTCATTTTATGATATTTTTTAGTCTAACTGCTTATGGCTCTTTCTGTTGGGTACGAGCCCTTACATGAAAATTAAATCACACATGAATAGCACATATACTTTTCTTCCGAGGGAAACCATACAAAGCACATTACTACTAGGACACAAAATCTATCATTCGGCGCCGGGTTTGAACATGCGATCTCCGGAAGTAGACGGTAATCAATACAGCAAAGAAGACATTGTAGTGTTTAATTTATCTGTACATTTATTTTAACGTTCTCTACCACATACATAGTTGGTAGGGAAGGTTTAATACTGCACCCAAGAATTCAATATCAAAATTTCACTGGAAATACCGGATTTGAGATCTCCTATATAAAAATATACTTTTACAAAAAAACATGCGAGTCCTTGTGTGCGAAGAGCACAAGTTCGTGACTCCAGAAGAGTAAACCAATTAAGATTTAAAGTACATTTTGCCACCCCAAAACTACCCCTTACATGAAAAATTGTCAAAGCTTTTGATTTTCTCAAGAATAACTAATTATTATTTTTATTGAGAAGTTACTTTCATGACTTAAATGTAACTGACAAATCTTTACTGCACAAAAGATATAGATTTCGTTAAAAAACACAATTTATCTCCAATGTATTTCTTTTATGGAGTCAACCTTGCCGATATATTTCCTGCCCTTCGAATGTTAAAATACTTTTACGTTTTCAAATTTAAATTCTTTATTTGCGTTTTCTACACCCCAACTGCACTATTCGTTCAAAGGAACGGAATTTTAACCCTTATTTTGAAATCTGTTCAGCATTTTAACAATTTATTATTATTTATACCATTACTGCCTGCTGCCTTTCGATTTTGAGTTTGTTCTAAGACTAATATTAATTCCTTATATTTTACTGGGTCTAGATGGCTTTTCTTTAAAGGTGTTCAATCCAAAGGTTTTTTATAATATTCGAGCTATTAACGTAGTTATTTAAATATTTGTAATTTTGTATCCCACTTCTTATCTATCATTTCCATTACAATTTTTGTAAAATAATTCTTCCCTCCTCTTTGTGTTTTCCAACATCATATTTTCGTTTCTGTAGCCTTCCTTTTGTATTCCAGTGGATTTTCTTGAGCTTTTAAGTATAAATATTTTAAATATGACTTTTGCTTCTATTTCACAAGTAGTTATTTCCTCAGTCCATTTACAAAGTCCTTTTCAGTTGTTTGTACTTATTAATTGGAACTTCCTCTTTAATCTGGAACAGACCCCATGATTTATCATTGCAGGCGCAGTAGTTAATGATACAATCCAGCGGGATGGCTTAGGCGGCAGCGTCTGTGGCCCGCACTCCAGAGGTTTTGGGTTCGATTTCCGTGGCCGACGTTCCTATCCCAGGAGTTTTCTCCAGGGTTCCCCCAATGCTGCATGGTTCATTATATGCCCCGAAGTCCCTCTCGTTCCCTTTTACCTCCATTCTCATTTCCATTACCCTTCCGTCCTTGAGGGTGCGGTCTCCGATTTCAAGCCCCGCCGGGCTCCACCGGAGCAGCTGCCCCGGGATACTAGAAGTTCCTGGAGAGCTTCATTCCGAATATGATAGGGAACCTGGATTCTGCTATATCTGGGGTCTTAGACCGGTTGCTCTGTCCTCTTTCACCTCGCCCCGCCTTCAGGGAGCTACTAAAGTCGCATGGCAGGAATGCCGGAGTTTCCGTCTGTCCAACTTAACTTACCTGAGTTCTGCACTACTTCAAATAACGAAAGAACGAAAGGAGCAAAGGGGGATATGAGTTGGGTAAACTACCGCACCTAACAGTTGTACCAATTTGCGTTCAAAATTTTCCCTTTAAGAGTGGGCTGAAATTTATCTCTTCTCAAAGCTTATCTAGGAGCTATTCTTTTCCTTCATTCTTGCTTTCCTTCCTTCCTGTTTTCTTTCCTTTCTTTTTCCTTTCCTTGCTTTATTCCTTCCATATTTTTCTTCTTTGTATATTTCCGTTTTTCTTTCATTCTTGTCCCTCTTTCCTTCTTTGAAGTAGTGTGGAACTAAGGTCAGGTTTATAAGCTTATAGAATAAATGCTGGTTAAGGAAGCATATACCCAAACAATAGAGAATTTCAACTAAAACCAATATTCAAAAAAGAGATGGAAGAAAAACTTTCGGGGTATATGCTTTCTAAACACGTCTTATAAAGTAGATTAAAAGTACTAACAAAAATTAAAACCTATATAAGAAATGTTATTACTAGAGGATTTAAAAAGAGTTCATCATCCACAGATGTTTTTATTTTATAACAAATTATGTTAAAACAAAGAACCGTTCATTAACAATAATCTTCGCAGAACACCTGATTATTATTTCTAATTTAGAAGAACATCTTCAAAGTCAACTCTCGCTCAAAAATAGCAAAAGAAAACATGAAAATCTCCCCAAGTAAAACAAAAGTGGTGGCTTTTCAAAGTAAAAGCATGTATGAGATAAAAATAGTTGTAGGGGATCACATTGTGAAACAGGTGTTCGGGTTAAAGTATTCAGAATGTAATATCTAATTGAAAAATTCCCCAAAAATGGAGGTTTTTGACTACTTTAATGACGTTATAAAAAGATGTTTGAAAAACAAAGAAAGAATGGATGCAACATTAAGAAGTAATGTCAGTGCCGAAATTACTGCATGGGAGTGAATCATAAATCATAAGAGAGAAAAGATGTATAGAGACATATAGGAAAAGATGTATACAATCTGAATGAAAAAAGTAAAAGATTATAAAACAAGTCTGATGCATGTGGGAAGAAGAAGAAAAAGAAAGCTAAAAATAGGTTATTTTGGGCAATTTTTACTTTCTCTACTGTTAAGTAGGGGAAGCATTGTATTCCACCCAAAAATTCGATGTCGAGATTTCATCAGAAATATATATCTTGAGACCCCTAAATCCTAAAAAAAGCCTTTTTAGAAAAAGGCCTCTCTCTCGCTCTCTGTGTGTGCGTGCGTGTGTGTGTGTGTGTGTGTGTGTGTGTGTGTGTGTGTGTGTGTGTGTGTGTGTGTGTGTGTGTCAGTCTTTGTCTGCTGGTCTGTGGACAGCATAACTAAAAAACGAAAAGGCGATTAAAATCCAAGTTGGTATTTAAGTTTAATATCTTTCAAGGATGCGACACGAAGATTTTGAAGAAAATTGCTTCACCCTAAACTACTCTTTACATTGAAAATTTTTCGAAAATTTTGATTTCGTTGAAAATGCCTCTAACGATTTTGATTAAAACGCCATATGCTTAAGATATTTTTATGACAAATGAAATGTATATCTTGAATTTTCTGGCTATAGCCCCTGTAGTCGTATTTACTCTGGACGACTTTCCCATAACTGGTAAACCGTTAGAGATAGACCAAATCATACTATACAAAAAATGTAGATCTTGCTAAAATACACAATTTATGTCTCAATAAATTTTCTTGTAGGGTGAACGATTTCGGGAAAAAAAACTCACGAAATGGAACATTGTTCATTTTTTATATGTTAAGCAATGGGACCTCAAAGCTTTAAAAGATTTGACTATCGCACAAAACCTACTGCATTCTGATATTCCCCTTGCACCTACAAGGAAATAAGCAATAAGATAATTTGTACAAATGTTTATCTCAACTAACACGAAGAAGATATAGGAATAAGAGTTTGTAAGAGTGGTTGGTACAAGAGTAGAGAAAGTCATGTGCAACACATCAGATTTTTGTCCTTGTTTTCCTTTAAGCACCGTTTTAGAAATCTTCCCACTCGATTGTTAAACAAATAATAAAGCCTATAAAAAGGAGCATTTTGTGACTTTAAAGGAAGTTGTTGTTCCAAGGAAGGAAGACAGTTTACTTGGCGTTGTCTCTCGAGGTACTCTTGTGATACATGCAAGGTAGCTGGTTACATATAACCGACTTGTAATTCCTTGTTTGTTTATAGGTGAAGAATCTGGTGTTTCCCTTGTGAGTTAAGGAACCTAGCGCAGCGTGGCTTCCCTATCTTGGATCTAGGGTTTACATTCTATCTTGTAATAGCAAACAACTATGGTCCTTCCACCGAAAGGATGAGGTGGAAGTAAACAAACTCAAAATGTAATACTCCGCAGCAAAGCACACGCACTGCTTCGCTTGCAGGCGACGTTAATGCCAAAGCAAGAAGGCATTGGGTAATAAAATGGCTTGATTTAAAGTGCTTCAGCTTTATTACTCTACAACTACTTGTATCTATCGAATCAAGTTTCACCCAAGTGGCTAAATGCACACAACTTAACAGGCGGCACCGAAGTCTAGCAATTATGCATTTATAATGAATAGTAGAGTAGAGGAAATGAAGGAAACTGAATGATCGGGGGGAAATCTTCCATTTAAGATCTCTGTCTGTTTTCGGTAAATGTTATATAAACGTTCTTTCATACGTAAGTATTGCGAACAACAGTGACACACCTTGGTTCGAGTTGACAAGAGTTTTTTATATGCTTTGCCTCTAGTACCTATGGTGGGCATTGTGAGATGTTAAGATTTTCATCTAGGTTGTAACTATATTCAAATGAAATACGTTATTCATTTTTACTTTCTCTACTGGTAAGTAGGGGAAGTATTGTATTCCACCCAAAAATTCGAAGTCGAGATTTCACCGGAAATACATGTTTTGAGGCCCCCTGAATCCAAAAAAAGCATTTTTAGAAAAAGGTCCGTGTGTGTGTCTGTGTGCGTGTCTGTGTGTCTGTGTGTCTGTCAGTCTGTCAGCCTGTGGACAGCATAGCTCAAAAACGAAAAGTCGGTTAAAAACCAAAGTTGGTATTTAAGTTTAATGTCGTTCAACAATGTGACACGAAGATTTTGAAGAAAATAGCCCCACCCTAAACTACCCTTTACATGGAAAATTTTTCGAAAATTTTGATTTTCATGAAAATGGCTCTAACGATTTGATTAAAATGTCATATGTTTGAGATATTTTTATGACAAATGAAATGTTTATCTTGAATTTTCTGGCTATAGCCCCTATAGTCGTATTTACTCTGGACGACATTTGCATAACTGGTAAACCGTTAGAGATAGACCAAATTATACTATGCAAAAAATGTAGATCTTGCTAAAATATACAATTTATGTGTCAATACATTGTCTTGTAGGGTGAACCATTTCGGAGATATACCTTGTTATGTGTGTGAGTTTCGGAAAACTTGGACCTTTCGTGAAATGGGTCATCGTTGTTCATTTTTTTATATGTTACGTTTACAAAGAGAACGGAATCTCAAAGCTTTAAAAGATTTGACTATCGCACAAAGCCTACTGTATTCCAATATTCCCCTTGCACCTACAAGGAAATAACCAATAAGATAATTTGTACAAATGTTTATTTTAACTAACACGAAGAAGATATAGGAATAAGAGTTTGTAAGAACGGTTAGTACAAGAGTAGAGAAAGTCATGTGAGTGCAACATATCAGATTTTTTATGTTAGGCGTGCAAAGAAAACGAAATTTGAAAGTTTTAAAAGATTTGACTATCGCTCAAAGCCTACTTTATTCTAATATTCCCGTTGCACGTGCAAGAAAACGAACATTAAGGTAATTTATACAAATGTTTATCACAACTAACACGAAGAAGATGTAGGAATAAGAGTTCGTAAGAATGGTTAGTACAAGAGTAGAGAAAGTCATGTGAGTGCAACACATCAGATTTTTTCATGAAGGTTTTTAACCTTCCCATTTTACTACGCAATGTATTACATTCACACGGTTTTCTATACCCACTTTTCTTTTACATAATACATTGACATATCCTCTACTCCCTGTTCTACAACCAATTTATATTACTTTCTATGATCTGAAACAGAAATGCAAGGCATTACATTCACACGGTCATCTTTACTCATATTTCTTTTACGAAACACAGTCGCATTTCTTTCCTATTTCATATTCTACAAAGAATTCATATAATTTTCTATATGATTGACACAAAATGCAACGTCTTACGTTCACACAGCTTTCTCTACTTTCTTTTCCTCTTATGCTATTTGGAGTCGTTCAACAGTGTTTTTGCATGATGTTTTCCCGGTGTTTTATTTATTTTGGGTCCGACGCAAGTCTTAAAAGTTGTGGGGATAAAATCACCAAACCACGGGCAACGCCTGGTATTTCAACTTGTAAGTTATAACAAATCTAGAGTTAATTGTACCGTTATGGGTGGTCTTGATGTGACTAAAACAGAAAACATAAACAATTGAATTAATCTGAGGCTGGCCCAGTAGCGCAGTTGGTAGAGCACCTGACTGCTGTGCAAGGGCTCCCGGGTTCGATTCCCGGCGGGGGTAGGATTTTTTGCTAAGATTATTTATTCCTCATCCTTCCCTGAGTCTGGAAGTATATGGCGGCGCCGTGGCTGAGTGGTTAGACCTTTCGCCTACCATCTAGGCGATCCCATGTAGTATTCGTGGTGGACGAAGCCGCGGATTCTCTCCGGATTCTCCGGTTTCCCTCGCCATTCATTCCACAATTGATCCATTATCATCTTTCCAATCGTCCATTTCGCCTGCATTTCATATCGTCCTCATACCTGGTGCTTGGGTGACCACCTGCTTCCAGGTCTTCGCTCTTTCTGGTTCAGAGATCCCTCTGCTCCCAGACAGGCGTCTGACCCTAGGTACTGGCTTGTAAGTCCTACATAAGGGGAGGGTAATCAGGGAAAGAAGAAGAAAGAAGGTTAATGTGAAAATATCGAAGTGCATACCAACATTAAAATAACTAAGTTTACAGCAGATAAACGATTACCTCTTATAATTGTGGACATACGGAAGTCCAAAGAGTAATTAAGTTATTTTGGAGGCTAATGAATTCTCCGAGGCCAAAAGACGAAGATAGCAATATTACACGAAAGTCACCAAGTCTAAAGGTATTACTTACATTTACAGCACATTTTGTTGATTCTATAAGCCCTCCCTCATGCTTCACTAAGCTACAGAAATAGTATAGTTGTTTGAGTAAATAGGAACGCATGGCATTCCTGTTTTCAGCAAAGTGAATCCCATTCAACTCGTCTTTCAAAGCCTCCAAAAGATCAAAGTCTCCAGAAAGGAATGCTTCGGCTCAAATTTCAAAGATAACTCTCTTCTGCCTTCTTGGCTTTATGCGAAGGGGGGCACGTTTAGAAAACTTGTCTTTGTGAAGGTATGAACGTCACTATATCTGTCTGAGATGAGTTTTCAGATAATTTTTTGTTGTTGTGATTCAGGTTATAAGAACGTCTTTGTTATTCTTTCTTGCTTTGTATTATGCAGCTACCTTTTTAAGAGGAGGGTCTCCAAGAATGACGTTGCGCTTTCGGGGATGTCGGTGAAGTGCATTGAAAGCTCTGTTGATGATTGTATTAAACTGGGCATCATTTGCCCCACTTAGAAAATGTTAAAATATTTATCTCAATGGGCAAAAAGATTATAAAGTCAAAATTTAATGGTTTATTTACACTCACAAAACCATTGGGGGGGGGGGGAGGGGTGGGGGAGCTAGGAATTTTTTCCATCCTCCCTAGAATCTGGAAGTATGAATGACATTTTGAATGTGTGTGTGTGTGTGTGTGTGTGTGTGTGTGGTGTGTGTGTGTGTGTGTGTGTGTGTGTGTGTGTGTGTGTGTGTGTGTGTGTGTGTGTGTGTGTGTGTGTGAATTTAACTAATGACGAGGGAACGGATTTTTATGTGCTAAAACGTTTTAACATTTTTTTTTTATGTGCGAAGGATATTAAAATTATGCATAAAATGCAAATATTACAAAACTATGAATACTCTTTTTAAAAATCACTCGCCAATCATGCTAAGGCAGTGGAGGATTCAAACAACTCTTTGTTGCAGTGAACCTTGAAAATGTCTGAAAACAATACAAGAATTCGGGAGAACCTTTCAACGACACATGAAGATAATATTGCATATTTTATCAAAGAAATCTGACTAGCACATTCATTTTCAATTTCACCAATGTCTACTTCCCCAACGAAAACCTTGGCAATATTACACGTAGCATGAAATAAATTATTTTCTATTTAATAACTTGAACTTCTGCATCTTCGAATTCATTTTTATTAATACAATGGATTTCATTAACTGTCTCAGTTTATTACCCAATTGTTGATGTTGCTTCTTATTCTTTGATAGAGTGAAACAGAAAACTCAAACTTGGAGATACGTAAGACAATTAAATTCTTGGCGTACTGTCGTTGAGCAAGTTTTGAATAATTTCAGTTGAAGAAGTATCGTCTTATTTAGTTCATAAGTGTTCAAAATTGTCTGCGCAACACTCTGATCCTTCCACCCAAGGTCCCCAACGCTAAACTATGGGTCTAGGTGGAAGTGGCTCTGAACAAATCAATTCTTGTTGGCACTTCTACATTTACTCGCTTCCCATATTTTTGACTGAATATAATTCTTCCATCACTTGTAAAGATGTCACTAAATTCAGCAATATATTATTGCAAAGTTAAAGCATTTTTACTTTAGGCATTATATCGCCAATGACTTCATTTAAGATACTATCTTGTATAGGCGCTCTGCTTTAAGCAATGGAAATGACTGAAGACTATTGCGTACATTGCGTCAAATCATAAAGTATTGTCCTTCTACATAGCGAGGCAGCACGTGTAGTGGAGGTCAATACGTTCACGAATGAAGTTCATTCAAATTACGTTCTGAAAAATTGACAAGCACGAGATTACAAATTATAACAAAGAAAGTGACTTTTTTTAAAAAAAAACTGCTTAAAATATTTATTTACATAAAATATTACAAAAATATGTATTTATATGTGAAATAGAATTTTGTATACGATCGAAGTTTGCTGTTAAGGAAATTTATCCTCTCTTTTCAAGCATGAGAAAAAAAAATTATATATCCGCTCCCTAATAATAAACAAAGCAACGCAGCCCAATAATTAACACCGCTTTGAGTCAACATCTTGCTGATAAGCAATTGTTTATAAGATAAAAGCCGTACATATGATCTTAGATGTTAAACATGGCATATAAACGCAAAAAGTTAACTAGAACTAATCCAGAATGCCATGAAATAGAATTATTACTGAGTTATGAAAAAGTTCCATTAATTTATATTTTGTGTAATTTATTTGCCTTCTCGGAAATATGATTGCCTACTTATTTAATGGGGTATGCATGGGCTAGGAAGGGGGTAGTGAACCTAAGTGGTATGATGAGATAAAAGGGGCAGAGATGCACAAAATACGGTAGATTGTATGATGATTTTCACTATATTTTGGGTTAAAGGAAGAGAGAATGCAGTATCCAACAAATGGAATGATTTCCCATTAGACTTAAAAGTTAGGAAGTTTTTAACTCAAAATCAGACAAATACATTAAGAAAGCAGGGAAGTATTTAGGAAAAATAAGGCTGAAATGATTAAAATAACTATGAGGAAATAGGGAAAATACAAAATGTTAAAGAGGTGTAAAAGTAATTAGTGGCCGTAATAAACTTCCCTATTATATATAAAACAAAATTATAAATATAAGGGGAATAGATATAACTGCAAGAGGTAGGAATATATTAGACAGGGTAAGTAGTTAGGTTAGGACAGAGCTGGCACACTTTTTTATGCGCAAGATGGCCGCCACGCGTAATCTAAGGATTACTAGGTAAGGTGGTAGGGGAAGCAGGACGTTGTAGGTGTTTGAAGGAATCTCTAGGGATGACTCTTAAGGCCCATAGCAGTGTATGTATGCTTATGAGCGTTCATGGTGTCTGAGTATGTCCTTCACTATATTGATGTACGCCACCTAACACAGGAGCTTTCTGATTTGATTGAATATATTACCCCAACATAATGTTACCTCACCCCACATTGCCTCACTAACCTAACCCAACCTAACCTAACCTAACCTAACCTAACCTAACCTAACGTAACCTAACCTAAGCCCCATACTTGTACTCGTCTAACATAACCTAACCTCTCATCTAATGATTTATTCTTCATCTCTATTGCTCAACCTAAACCCTATCCTTTTACACGGTCTTTCAAATTTAACCTAATCTAAGCCCCATACTTCTAGTCCTATAACCTAACCTAACGTAACCTAACCTAAGCCCCATACTTGTACTCGTCTAACATAACCTAACATCTCATCTAATGATTTATTCTTCATCTCTATTGCTCAACCTAAACCCTATCCTTTTACACGGTCTTTCAAATTTAACCTAATCTAAGCCCCATACTTCTAGTCCTATAACCTAACCTAACGTTACTTAACCTAAGTGAGCATAAACCTTCCTATTTATTAAGATATTTTAACTTAACTTAACCTATTTCATTCCTAGATTACTTTAGCGTTCTATTCTTCTATAACCTATTCTAACCTCCACACCGTACAGTTTCAGGCTTAGACATTTGCATTCGTTTGCAGATGTTTTTCAGTAACTTTAGACACTTTGAAGCTATTAGACCCCTGACGTGCGAACCCTAAGCAATTTCTAATCATTTCACGGTATGTTAATACTATTTAGGAGTTTGGTAGGTATTTTAGCCACTTTTGCGACATTCGAGGGATTTTGACGAATTTTTGAAGGTTTGTCCTAATTTTTCGGTGTTCTCACGTCTTTAACATGTTTGATACTTTTAATGAGCATGTAGACCTTTTTTAGCGATTCTTTATGCTTTCACGAACGAATTTTGTCCTTTTGTAAATGTATGATGTTCAGTCTAGAGCATTGCTTACGGTCTTTCTAAGACTAACCTAACTTAACCACAAGCCTCTTTAGATATATTTCTTCATCGTTATTTGCCATCATTCATGTTTCTTCTCCTTCCTCCCACTCTTTCTTAAACTATCATTAGAAGACGTTTCAACCTTGTTATTCAACTAGCTATTGTCAATGTCTTTGTACACTGTTCCTGTATGCTGTGTATCTTAACCTCATTGAGCGATTCTTTTGTATAGTTCTGTATGTTCTAATGGTAAAAGGTCAAACGCTGCTTTCTTTCCTTCTAAGACTATCCTAACCTAACCTAACCAACCACCTCCAACACCAGCACCGCCATAACCTACACGACCACAACCATCGTACCACCACCACCACCATCGTACCACAACCACCATCACCACCACCACCACCACCACCCCCACCCCCCACCACCACCACCACCGCCTTCGTTGCAATCACCACCATTCTTGCCATCATCACCATCGCTACCATCACCACCATAACCATCACCAATGCCACCATCCTCACTATCACCTCCACGCTATCATCACCACCATCAACATCGTTACCATCACCACCATAACCATCACCAGTACCACCATCCTCATTATCACCTCCACATTACCATCACCATCCCCACCATTACCATCGTTGCCATCACCAGTACCCCCATCGTTACCATCACCAGTACCACCATCGTTACCATCACCAGTACCACCATCGTTACCATCACCACCATAACCATCATCAGTACCACCATCGATACCATCACCACCACCGTTACCATAGCCATCATCAGCATCGTTACCATCATCACCATAACGATCAACAATACAGCCATCCTCACCATCACCACCATCGTTACCATCACCAGTACCACCATCGTTACCATCACCACCATAACCATCATCAGTACCACCATCGTTACCATCACCACCACCGTTACCATAGCCATCATCAGCATCGTTACCATCATCACCATAACCATCACCAATACAGTCATCCTCACCATCACCACCATCGTTAGCATCTCTACCATAACCGCCACCACCATCACCACCACCACCACCGCCGCCATCGTTGTAATCACCATCATCATCATCATCGTTACATTCGCAATCATAACCACCACCACTACCTCCATCCTCACCATCACCACCATAACCATCACCACCATCGTTACCATCACCACCATCGTTTCCATAGCCACCAGCCTTGCCATCATCAGCATCATTACCATCACCACCATAACCATCACCAGTACCACCATCCTCAGCATCGCCACAATCGTTACGATCATCACCATCACCAACACAAACATCACCAACCCCTCCTATTATTATCTAACCTAATCCATCCTCCCCTACTTATCTATTCTATCCTGTCATAATGTCTCTTGATTTTCCTCTTTGCGGATATAACCTCGAGCATTGACATGTTACTTGTAAAGGATTTCCAACGATTTTAGGATTTAGAATGTACTCAGACACGATTACACGCATATTTAAGAACCTTTCAGGCAATTTTGAGAATTATGTAGATTATTTATTAGATTTTTCCAGAGGTTTCATGCTATTTTGATGCTGTCTTAGGTCGTTTTAGAGATATTTTAGCTGCTTTTAAGCTGTTCAGAATGCTTTTGCAACATATTTAAGAACTTTCTAGGCAATTTTAGTATGGTTCCTCTAATAGATCTTTAGGACACCTTTTAGTATATTCTTGCTGCTTTTACAGTATATTTAAGAACTTTTCAGGTAATTTTGAGGATTATGTAAATAATTTCATCGATTTTCTAGAGGTTTCATGGTATTTTGAGGTTGCTTTAGACCGTTTAACACATATTTTACTTGCTTTTAAGTACTTTCAAGGGTAATGGGTGAATTTTGTTCACTGCTCAAGCATGCTATACATGCTAACTTCATTTTAAAGATTCTTTTGCACAGTTCTGTATGTTCTAATGGTAACACGTCAAACGTTGCCTACATTCCTACTAAGACTATCCTAACCTAACCTAACCCAACCAACAACCATCATCATCAGCGTCACTATAACCTGCACGACCAGAAACATCTCCAGCATCACCTCCATCATCACCAGCGCCACCATATTCTACATCACCATCACCACACCAACCAACGACACCTATTCTGCAACACCACCACCACCGCAACCACCACCACCGCCACCACCACCACCATCACCACCACCGTCAACACCAACATCACCAGCGTCACTATAACCTGCACGACCAGAAACATCTCCAGCATCACCTCCATCATCACCAGCGCCACCATAACCTACATCACCATCATCACCACACCAACCAACGCCACCTATTCTGCAACACCACCACCACCGCCACCACCACCACCATCACCACCACCGTCAACACCTCCAACACCAGCGCCACCATAACCTGCACGAACACCACAACCACCACCATCACCACCACCATCAACAACAACATCACCACCACCCTCACCAGCGCCACTATAACGGCCACCACTACCACCACCACCAACACCAACGCCACCACCATCACCACCACCACCATTAAGAGCTTTTCAGGCAATTTTGGCGGTTATATAGATTATTTGATCGATTTTCCAGAGGTTTCATGGTATTTCAAGTGTTGTTGGACGTATCTATCTGCTAGTTTAAATATCGTTTCAGACATTTTAGAGACATTTTAAGCACTATGCGACTATTTTAAACTTTTACACCGACATTTTGCATAGTCTTCAGGATACTTGATACACTTTTATAGGCGTTAAACGCTTTTAATGGGTTTTTTTGAACACTAATTAAAACATTTCAGATCCTTCGCAGGAATTTCACGGTTTTCAGGGTATCTCAGGCTTGTGACAAGCATTTTTCACGAGTTTAAAGACGTTTTAAGACAGTGAAGCAGGTATTTTTGACACTGCTAGAGATATTTTAGTCGATTTAAGCACATTTCACCAAGTTTTCTTCATTACTTGCTTTTGTTTTAGTTGAGGCGCAGTCCAACCTATCCATTCATTTATTGCATTTCTTGTACTTATTATTCCGACTACATTTCACTACTAACCTAACCCAGCAACAATCGTATCATCATCATCACCAACAACAACAACAACTGCCCATCTCGTAGTCTGACCAGGCTAACCTAACCTAACTTAATCTAAGCTAAGCTCCATACTTCTATTCGTCTAACCTATCCTATCCTAACCTAACCCAGACTAAGCTCCATACTTCTACTCGTCTAACCTAATTTCTAAGCCCTTACTTCTACTCTTTTTACTTAGGTCTTTCATATTTTAACCTAACCTAACTTAGCCTAACCTAAGGTAGCTAGCCTAGATCCTCCTCTTATTGTTATTTATTCTATTTCATCACCATGATCCGTTTCTAGATATTCATTCTATCCTCTTACCTATCCTATATCCTCCTCCTCTGCTTGTCTATTCCATCCTGCCATAAGGCGTTCTGATTTCCCTCTTTGTGGGTATAACCTCAGGGTATTTATTCATTGTTGTAGAGGATTTCCAACAAATTTAGGATTTAGAAGATATTCAGACTCACCGGCATGCATGTTTTCAGGATTTTTTAAATCTTTTCGGAGCATTCTATTGCTATTTTAAATGTTTTAAGACACTTTTCGGGATATTGAGAGGGCTTTTACACCAGTTGTAAGTACATTTTTTGAAACGTTTCACTCCAATTTCAATGCTATTTTGGTCCCTCTGGTAGATCTTTTAGTCACTTTTAGTATATTCCTGATACTTTTTGCAACATATTTAAGAACTTTTCAGGCAATTTCGAGGATTATTTAGACGCATCTAACATAACCAACCATCACCGTTACCAACGCAGCCTTATCCTGCATAACCACCATATTCTGCGACCATGGTATAGTATGTTTGACATTTTCTCCATATCTAACCTGAGTTAACTCTACGTTTCCTCTGGATTATTATTTACAGCCCTCATTCAACATTGTATTTCCTATCCTCTCTCCTTATAGAGCTTTAAACTTCTACTAGAAGATGTTCTAACCTTTGATGTTGAATTACTCATTAGACCTATTTTACCCTCTCACAAATTTTACTCAGCTGTATGAACCTTTCGCTTAGTTCTACATGTTATGAAGGTCACATCTCGAACACGCCTAGTAGTTTTTTGTAACACTCACCCCCCCCCCACCTAACATGATCTAACCTGTTTCTTTTCAAGTATTATTTTACGGCTTTATCCAACATTATTGTTTTCTCTAGTCTCCCCCCTCCTTATAGAGCTTTAAAAGATGTCCTAACCGATGATGTTGAATTTGAAGGCATTGCATCCTCTGACATGTGAATCCTAAGTATTTTCTAAACACTGCACAGTATGTTAATGTTGTTTTAGGAGTTTTCTGGGTATTTCAGTCATTTTTGCGGTTTTGTGGAGGTTTTCAGGAATTTTGGAAGCTTCGTCGTGATTTTTCTGTTTTCACGTCTCTAGTATGTTTTAATGTTTTTAAGGGGTATATGGAGCCTTTTTTAGCGATGCGTTATGCTTTCATGATCAAATTCCATCCTTTTGAAAATGTATGATGTTCTCGTCTAGAGAATTACTTACAGTGTTTCTAAGACTGACCTAACTTAACCACAAACCTCTTTACAGACATTTCTTCAACGTTATTTAACATTATACAGGCTTCTTTTCCCCCTCCCTGCAACTCTTTTTGTAAACTAACATGAGAAGACGTTGTAACCTTATTATTCAAATAGCTATTGTATCCGTCTTTGTACACTGCTCCAGTATGCTATACATGTCAACTTCATTTAACGATTCTCTTAATTAGTTCTGTATCTTATAACGGTAACACGTGAAACGCTGCTTACATTCGTTCTAAGACCATAAAAATTTAACCTGGCCAACCACCACCACCACCACCACCACCACCACCACCACCACCACCACCACCACCACCACCGCCACCACCATCTTCACCACCATCGCTATCACCACAATAAAATCCATGCATCATAAACACAAGAATTATAAAGAAAAGGGACGAACAATACCTATAACTATCGACATAAGAAGCATTGCATATATATTCTACCGATTGCAGCGCCTTATAGCGGCCTCAATCAGTACTAAAACACACATTATACAGATGTTATACTCTTATCACGATACATTATATATTAGTCATCAACTATCCGTATTTTTACGATTTTACGTTTTTACGTACTTTGAAACAAATTCAGCATCGAATTAAGACGCGAAACGGCGGGTATGTATCTTTAAGTAAAATTTCTTTTATCGATATCGGGTGACAGTAATGGAACCATCTAAACAATATTTAAACGCTTAAAAACCAAATTTCTGCTATATTTCATCAAACCTTCCTATTTTTATGACTTTTTCTCGTCTTTTACGCACTTTGAAACGAATCCAACAGAAAAATTAAGACGCTAAACGGAGGTTATGTATCTTTACGTAACATTACTTTTATCAATATCAGATGACTCACGATAATTCAAGATCACGATTGCAACGCCTCATAGCGGCTTCAATCAGTACTAAAACGCACATTCGACAGATTTTATACTCTTTATGACGGTAAATTATATATTAGCCCTCAAATTATCATTATTTTTATTGTTTTCCACCGTTTTTATGTACTTTGCGACGAATCCGACAGAAACATTAAGATGCGAAACGGCGGTTATGTATCTTTAAGTAACATTTCTTTTATCGATATCGGATGACAGTAATGGAACCATCTAAACATTATTTAAACGCTTAAAGAAACAAATACCCCGTATTTTTATAATTCTTTCTCCATTTTTATTCACTTTAAGACGAATCAAGCGTCAAATTAAAACAATAAAAGATGATTATGTTTCTAAGTACCATCATTTCAACAACAAAGACATTAATTTTAACTATCACCACGAAATAAACCTATTTGCACGCGTCTTAACACGCTAACATACTATATGTTACAATCTCTCAACTGAACCTCTTTTAAACGTGTCCCAACAGGTAAAATCGTCACCATGTCATTAGTTGAGAAACCCTAGCCTCAAACACAGGTGTAAACCTCTCTAAAAGCATGTCCCAACAGGTAAAAATATCACATTGTCATTAGCGGAAGGAAAACCCTAGCCTCAAATACAGGCGCCGGTATTATAACCATGTCATCAGCAAGCTTGAAAGCCCTCAGAGCAATCATATACGACATAAATACTCCACAATGCTTTTAGGCATCTTAAGCATATTTTCTTCTTCTTCTTCTTCTTCTGCTTCATATATTCTCATTCTCCTTCATGCTAACAGGGAATATACGCGAACTGAAGGTTGTTAGCTGAAATGTAAAATAAAATCTCTTCTTGTTCTTGTTATTTTGGTTATTCTTCTGCTTATATTCTCATTATCCTTCATGCTGGCAGGGAATATAGACGTAACTGCACGTTATCGGCTTAAATATCTGAGAAAATAACAACATTCATCGTTAATTATATCTAAAGCTACTTTTTCCAAGTTATACGTATTTTAAGCTTCTAGAATCAACACAAGCAATGTTTCTCTCAATAACAGCATTTTATAATTGATTTTGTAAGCAATAGCACCAATTTAAACTTTATTACAGATCTCTAAGACCCTAGTTTGCAAAGTATTTAAATGGACCCTTAGAGATTCGAAATAGACCCCACAGTACAAAAGCTACCATTTTTATCAATAATTCAAGAGCAGATATTTAGCTGAAGTGTTTAACTTTTTATTTCATCACGCTAACTTTATTGATTCGCGAATAAATCGACTTTGAAGTAATTGCCACGTCCCGGTAATCGAACTATGAGTCGTAGGGATAAAATTGTCTAGTATATCATTTTATATGCCAAGTCACCCTAATTTGTCTTTGCATTACTATTCCAAGTGTAAAAATAGCGATATAGAGCAAATTTCAATAATTCTCCACAAGATAGGGATCGAACCTACGATAAGTTAACTCTAGCATGTTATAAAATAATCGTCCTTAACAAGTATTATCATATAAAGTTTATTTCAGTCTTCCAACACAAGCGCTTCTCGAAATAATTAAATTTACCAAATCAGGATTGGAACCCAAGACTCCAGGATACCAAGCATACCACAGAGGAAAGCCCATAACAATACCAATTTAATAAAATTTATTCGAAGATTTTATCACTAATTGTTTAGGAGTTATTCCAATAAAAACTCATAATTTGCACGGGGATCGAACGCTAGACCACCGACAAACTCCAAAATTATACCAAAGACGCGTCGTTTTATTACAAGATAATTACCGTTTACCCCATATCGATATCTCATTTAGTTATATCGAGGTCGGATTTTCGACGTCGAATTTTCGATTTGGTGCTTTCGAGTGTCGAGGTTTCGTTTCGGGTCTTCGTATGTGGGTCTTCGTGTGCCGAGTCTTCGGTTGTCGAGTCTTCGGGATCGAGTCTTCGGTTGTCGAGTCTTCGGTTGTCGAGTCTTCGGTTATCGAGTCTTCGGTTGTCGAGCCTTCGGTTGTCGAGTCTTCGGTTATCGACTCTTCGGTTGTCGAGTCTTCGGTTGTCGAGGCTTCGGTTGTCGAGCCTTCGGTTGTCGAGCATTCGGTTGTCGAGCCTTCGGTTGTCGAGTCTTCGGTTGTCCAGCCTTCGGTTGTCGAGCCTTCGGTTGTCGAGCCTTCGCTTGTCGAGCCTTGGGTTGCCGAGCCTTGGGTTGCCGAGCCTTCGGTTGCAGAGCCTTCGGTTGCCGAGCCTTCGGTTGCCGAGTCTTCGGTTGCCGAGCCTTCGGTTGCCGAGCCTTCGGTTGCCGAGCCTTCGGTTGCCGAGCCTTCGGTTGCCGAGCCTTCGGTTGCCGAGCCTTCGGTTGCCGAGCCTTCGGTTGCCGAGCCTTCGGTTGCCGAGCCTTCGGTTGCCGAGCCTTCGGTTGCCGAGCCTTCGGTTGCCGAGCATTGGGTTGCCGAGCCTTCGGTTGCCGAGCCTTCGGTTGCCGATCCTTGGGTTGCCGAGCCTTCGGTTGCCGAGCCTTTCGGTTGCCGAGACTTCGGTTGCCGAGAATTCGGTTGCCGAGCTTTCGGTTGCCGAGCCTTGGGTTGCCGAGCCTTCGGTTGCCGAGCCTTCTGTTGTCGAGCCTTCATTTGCCCAGCCTTCGGTTGTCGCGCCTTCGGTTGCCGAGCTTTCGGTTGCCGAGCCTTCGGTTGCCGAGTCTTCGGTTGCCCAGTCTTCGGTTGCCGAGTCATCGGTGACGAGGTTCTGGGGTTCGAATTTTCGACGTCGAATTCTTGGTCTGGGATTTCCGGTGTGGGGTCCTCGGTGTGGAGGTTTCGGGTGTTGAGGTTTCGGTGTTGGGTCCTTCGTTTCCTTTTATCGGGTGCCGAGCCCTCGGGTGTCAAGGTTTTCGGTATCGAGGTTTTGGGTGTCGAGGTTTCCGTGTCGAGTTTACGGGTGTCGGGATTTCCGTGTCGAGTTTACGGGTGTCGAGATTTCGGGTGTCGAGGCTTTGGGTGTCGAGGTTTCCGGTGTCAAGGTTTCGGGTGTCGAATTTTCCATGTCGAATTTTCCATGTCGAATTTTCCATGTCGAGTTTTCGATCAGGAATTTTCGATGAGGAATTTTCGATGTTGAATTCTCGAGGTCGAATTTTTGAGGTCGAATTTTTGATGTCGAATTTTTGATGTCGAATTTTCGATGTCGAATTTTCGATGTCGAATTTTCGATGTCGAATTTTCGATGTCGAATTTTCGATGTCGAATTTTCGATGTCGAATTTTCGATGTCGAATTTTCGATGTCGAATTTTCGATGTCGGATTTTCGATGTCGGATTTTCGACGTCGGGTTTTCGATTTGGTGTATTCGGGTGTCGAGGTTTCGTTTCGGGTCTTCGTATGTGGGTCTTCGTGTACCGAGTCTTCGGTTGTCGAGTCTTCGGTTGCCAAGTCTTCGGTTGTCGAGTCTTCGGTTGTCGAGTCTTCGGTTGTGGAGTCTTCGGTAGTCGAGTCTTCGGTTGTCGAGCTTTCGGTTGCCGAGCCTTCGGTTGCCGAGTCTTCGGTTGCCCAGTCTTCGGTTGCCGAGTCATCGGTGACGAGGTTCTGGGGTTCGAATTTTCGACGTCGAATTCTTGGTCTGGGATTTCCGTTGTGGGGTCCTCGGTGTGGAGGTTTCGGGTGTTGAGGTTTCGGTGTTGGGTCCTTCGTTTCCTTTTATCGGGTGCCGAGCCCTCGGGTGTCAAGGTTTTCGGTATCGAGGTTTTGGGTGTCGAGGTTTCCGTGTCGAGTTTACGGGTGTCGGGATTTCCGTGTCGAGTTTACGGGTGTCGAGATTTCGGGTGTCGAGGTTTTGGGTGTCGAGGTTTCCGGTGTCAAGGTTTCGGGTGTCGAATTTTCCATGTCGAATTTTCCATGTCGAGTTTTCGATCAGGAATTTTCGATGAGGAATTTTCGATGTTGAATTCTCGAGGTCGAATTTTTGAGGTCGAATTTTTGATGTCGAATTTTTGATGTGGAATTTTCGATGTCGAATTTTCGATGTCGAATTTTCGATGTCGAATTTTCGATGTCGAATTTTCGATGTCGGATTTTCGACGTCGGGTTTTCGATTTGGTGTATTCGGGTGTCGAGGTTTCGTTTCGGGTCTTCGTATGTGGGTCTTCGTGTACCGAGTCTTCGGTTGCCAAGTCTTCGGTTGTCGAGTCTTCGGTTGTCGAGTCTTCGGTTGTCGAGTCTTCGGTTGTGGAGTCTTCGGTAGTCGAGTCTTCGGTTGTCGAGTCTTCGGTTGGCGAGCCTTCGGTTGTCGAGCCTTCGGTTCTCGAGTCTTCGGTTGTCGAGTCTTCGGTTGTCGAGTCTTCAGTTGTCGAGGCTTCGGTTGTCGAGGCTTCCGTTGTCGAGCCCTCGGTTGCCGATCCTTCGTTTGCCGAGCCTTCGGTTGCCGAGCCTTCGGTTGCCGGGTCTTCGGTTGCCGACTCTTCGGTTGCGTAGAGTTCGGTTGCCGACTCTTCTGTTGCCGTGTCTTCGGTTGCCGAGTCTTCGATTGCCGAGTTTTCGGTTGCCGAGTCTTCGGTTACCGAGTCTTCGGTTGCCGAGCCTTCGGTTGCCGAGCCTTCGGTTGCCGAGCCTTCGGTTGCCGAGCCTTTGGTTGCCGAGCCTTCGGTTGCCGAGCCTTCGGTTGCCGAGCCTTCGGTTGCCGAGTCTTCGGTTGCCGAGTCTTCGGTTGCCGAGAGTTTGGTTGCCGAGGCTTCTGTTGCCGTGTCTTCGGTTGCCGAGTCTTCGGTTGCCGAGTCTTCGGTTGCCGAGTCTTCGGTTGCCGAGTCTTCGGTTGCCGAGTCTTCGGTTGCCGAGTCTTCGGTTGCCGAGTCTTCGGTTGCCGAGTCTTCGGTTGCCGAGCCTTCGGTTGCCGAGCCTTCGGTTGCCGAGCCTTCGGTAGCCGAACCTTCGGTTGCCGAGCTTTCGGTTGTCGAGGCTTCGGTTGTCGAGCCTTCGGTTGTCGAGCCTTCGGTTGCCGAGCCTTCGGTTGCCGAGCCTTCGGTTGCCGAGCCTTCGGTTGCCGAGCCTTCGGTTGCCGAGACTTCGGTTGCCGAGCCTTCGGTTGCCGAGCCTTCGGTTGCCGAGCCTTCGGTTGCCGAGTCTTCGGTTGCCGAGTCTTCGGTTGCCGAGAGTTTGGTTGCCGAGGCTTCTGTTGCCGTGTCTTCGGTTGCCGAGTCTTCGGTTGCCGAGTCTTCGGTTGCCGAGTCTTCGGTTGCCGAGTCTTCGGTTGCCGAGTCTTCGGTTGCCGAGTCTTCGGTTGCCGAGTCTTCGGTTGCCGAGTCTTCGGTTGCCGAGTCTTCGGTTGCCGAGCCTTCGGTTGCCGAGCCTTCGGTTGCCGAGCCTTCGGTAGCCGAACCTTCGGTTGCCGAGCTTTCGGTTGTCGAGGCTTCGGTTGTCGAGCCTTCGGTTGTCGAGCCTTCGGTTGCCGAGCCTTCGGTTGCCGAGCCTTCGGTTGCCGAGCCTTCGGTTGCCGAGCCTTCGGTTGCCGAGACTTCGGTTGCCGAGCCTTCGGTTGCCGAGCCTTCGGTTGCCGAGCCTTCGGTTGCCGAGCCTTCGGTTGCCGAGCCTTCGGTTGCCGAGCCTTCGGTTGCCGAGCCTTCGGTTGCCGAGCCTTCGGTTGCCGAGCCTTCGGTTGCCGAGCCTTCGGTAGCGAAGCCTTTGGTTGCCGAGCCTTCGGTTGCCGAGTCTTCGGGTGCCGAGCCTTCGGTTCCCGAGTCTTCGGTTGCCGAGTCTTCGGTTGCCGAGTCCTCGGTGACGGGGTTCCGGGGTTCGAATTTTCGACGTCGAATTCTTGGTCTGGGATATCCGGTGTGGGAACCTCGGTGTGGAGGTTTCGGGTGTTGAGGTTTCGGTGTTGGGTCCTCCGTTTCCTTTTTTCGGGTGTCGAGCCCTCGGGTGTCGAGTTTTTGGGTATCGAAGTTTTGGGTGTCGAGGTTTCCGGTGTCGAGGTTTCCGTGTCGAGTTTACGGGTGTCGAGGTTTCGGGTGTCGAGGTTTCCGGTGTCGAGGTTTCGGGTGTCGAATTTTCCATGTCGAATTTTCCATGTCGAGGTTTCGATCAGGAATTTTCGATGAGGAATTTTCGATGTTGAATTCTCGAGGTCGAATTTTTGATGTCGAATTTTCGATGTCGAATTTTTGATGTCGAATTCTCGATGTCGAATTTTCGAGGTCGAATTTTCGAGGTCGAATTTTCGAGGTTGGATTTTCGAGGTCGGATTTTCGAGGTCGGATTTTCGAATTCGAATTTTCGATTTGGTGTTTTCGGGTGTCGAGGTTTCGTTTCGGGTCTTCGTATGTGGGTCTTCGTGTGCCGAGTCTTCGGTTGTCGAGTCTTCGGGATCGAGTCTTTGGTTGTCGAGTCTTCGGTTGTCGAATCTTCGGTTATCGAGTCTTCGGTTATCGAGTCTTCGGTTGTCCAGCCTTCGGTTTTCGAGTCTTCGGTTGTCGAGTCTTCGGTTGTCGAGTCTTCGGTTGTCGAGGCTTCGTTTGTCGAGCCTTCGGTTGTCGAGTCTTCGGTTGTCGAGGCTTCGGTTGTCGAGCCTTCGGTTGTCGAGCCTTCGGTTGTCGAGCCTTCGGTTGTCGAGCCTTGGATTGCCGAGCCTTGGGTTGCCGAGCCTTCGGTTGCCGAGCCTTCGGTTGCCGAGCCTTCGGTTGCCGAGTCTTCGGTTGCCGAGTCTTCGGTTGCCGAGTCTTCGGTTGCCGAGTCTTCGATTGCCGAGTCTTCGGTTGCCGATTCCTCCGTGACGGGGTTCCGGGGTTCGAATTTTCAACGTCGAATTCTTGGTCTGGGATTTCCGGTGTGGGGTCCTCGGTGTGGACGTTTCGGGTGTTGAGGTTTCGGCGTTGGGTCCTTCGTTTCCGTTTTTCGGGTGTCGAGCCCTCGGGTGTCGAGGTTTTCGGTATCGAGGTTTTGAGTGTCGAGGTTTCCGGTTTCGAGGTTTCCGTGTCGAGTTAACGGGTGTCGAGATTTCCGTGTCGAGTTTACGGGTGTCGAGATATCGGGTGTCGAGGTTTTGGGTGTCGAGGATTCCGGTGTCGAGGTTTCGGGTGTCGAATTTTCCATGTCGAATTTTCCATGTCGAGTTTTCGATCAGGAGTTTTCGATCAGGAATTTTCGATGAGGAATTGTCGATGTTGAATTCTCGAGGTCGATTTTTTGAGGTCGAATTTTTGATGTCGAATTTTTGATGTGGAATTTTCGATGTCGAATTTTCGATGTCGAATTTTCGATGTCGAATTTTCGATGTCGAATTTTCGATGTCGAATTTTCGATGTCGAATTTTTATGTCGGATTTTCGACGTCGGGTTTTCGATTTGGTGTATTCGGGTGTCGAGGTTTCGTTTCGGGTCTTCGTATGTGGGTCTTCGTATACCGAGTCTTCGGTTGTCGAGTCTTCGGTTGCCGAGTCTTCGGTTGTCGAGTCTTCGGTTGTCGAGGCTTCGGTTGTCGAGGCTTCAGTTGTCGAGCCTTCGGTTGCCGAGCCTTCGGTTGCCGAGCCTTCGGTTGCCGAGTCATCGGTTGCCGAGTCTTCGGTTGCCGAGAGTTCGGTTGCCGAGTCTTCGGTTGCCGTGTCTTCGGTTGCCAAGTCTTCGATTGCCACGTTTTCGGTTGCCGAGTCTTCGGTTGCCGAGTCTTCGGTTGCCGAGCCTTCGGTTGCCGAGCCTTCGGTTGCCGAGCCTTCGGTTGCCGAGCCTTCGGCTGCCGATCCTTCGGTTGCCGAGCCTTCGGTTGCCGAGCCTTCGGTTGCCGAGCCTTCGGTTGCCGAGCCTTCGGTTGCCGAGCCTTCGGTTGCCGAGCCTTCGGTTGCCGAGCCTTCGGTTGCCGAGCCTTCGGTTGCCGAGCTTTCGGTTGCCGAGCTTTCGGTTGCCGAGCCTTGGGTTGCCGAGCCTTCGGTTGCCGAGCCTTCGGTTGCCGAGCCTTCTGTTGTCGAGCCTTCGGTTGCCGAGCCTTCGGTTGTCGAGCCTTCGGTTGCCGAGCTTTCGGTTGTCGAGCCTTCGGTTGCCGAGTCTTAGGTTGCCCAGTCTTCGGCTGCCGAGACTTCGGTTGCCGAGTCCTCGGTGGCGAGGTTCTGGGGTTCGAATTTTCGACGTCGAATTCATGGTCAGGGATTTCCGGTGTGGGGTCCTCGGTGTGGAGGTTTCGGGTGTTGAGGTTTCGGTGTTGGGTCCTTCGTTTCCTTTTTTCGGGTGTCGAGCCCTCGGGTGTCGAGGTTTTCGGTATCGAGGTTTTGGGTGTCGACGTTTCCGGTTTCAAGGTTTCCGTGTCGAGTTTACGGGTGTCGAGATTTCCGTGTCGAGTTTACGGGTGTCGAGATTTCGGGTGTCGAGGTTTTGGGTGTCGAGGTTTCCGGTGTCAAGGTTTCGGGTGTCGAATTTTCCATGTCGAATTTTCCGTGTCGAGTTTTCGATCCGGAATTTTCGATGAGGAATTTTCGATGTTGCATTCTCGAGGTCGAATTATTGTGGTCGAATTTTTGAGGTCGAATTGTCGATGTCGAATTTTCGATGTCGAATTTTCGATGTCGAATTTTCGATGTCGAATTTTCGATGTCGAATTTTCGATGTCGAATTTTCGATGTCGAATTTTCGATGTCGAATTTTCGATGTCGAATTTACGATGTCGAATTTTCGATGTCGAATTTTCGATGTCGAATTTTCGATGTCGAACTTTCGATGTCGGATTTTCGAGGTCGGATTTTCGACGTCGGATTTTCGATTTGGTGTATTCGGGTGTCGAGGTTTCGTTTCGGGTCTTCGTATGTGGGTCATCGTGTGCCGACTCTTCGGTTGTCGAGTCTTCGGTTGCCGAGTCTTCGGTTGTCGAGTCTTCGGTTGTCGAGTCTTCGGTTGTCGAGTCTTCGGTTGTCGAGTCTTCGGTTGTCGAGTCTTCGGTTGTCGAGTCTTCCGTAGTCGAGTCTTCGGTAGTCGAGTCTTCGGTTGTCCAGTCTTCGGTTGTGAGTCTTCGGTTGTCGAGCCTTCGGTTGTCGAGCCTTCGGTTGTGGAGTCTTCGATTGTCGAGCCTTCGGTTGTCGAACCTTCGGTTGTCGAGCCTTCGGTTGTCGAGCCTTCGGTTGTCGAGCCTTCGGTTGCCGATCCTTCGGTTGCCAGTCCTTCGGTTGCCGATCCTTCGGTTGCCGAGCCTTCGGTTGCCGAGCCTTCGGTTGCCGAGCCTTCGGTTGCCGAGCCTTCGTTGCCGAGCCTTCGGTTGCCGAGCCTTCGGTTGCCGAGCCTTCCGTTGCCGAGCCTTCGGTTGCCGAGCCTTCGGTTGCCGAGTCTTCGGTTGCCGAGTCTTCGGTTGGCGAGTCTTCGGTTGCCGAGTCTTCGGTTGCCGAGCCTTCGGTTGCCGAGCCTTCGGTTGCCGAGGCTTCGGTTGCCGAGCCTTCGTTTGCCGAAACTTCGGTTGCCGAGCCTTCGGTTGCCGAGGCATCGGTTGCCGAGGCTTCTGTTGCCGAGGCTTCTGTTGCCGAGCCTTCGGATGCCGAGCCTTCGGTTGCCGAGCCTTGGGTTGCGCAGCCTTCGGTTGCCGAGCCTTCGGTTGTCGAGCCTTCGGTTGCCGAGCTTTCGGTTGCCGAGCCTTCGGTTGCCGAGTCTTCGGTTGCCCAGTCTTCGGTTGCCGAGTCTTCGGTTGCCGAGTCCTCGGTGACGAGGTTCTGGGGTTCGAATTTTCGATGTCGAATTCTTGGTGTGGGATTTCCGGTGTGGGGTCTTCGGTGTGGAGGTTTCGGGTGTTGAGGTTTCGGTGTTGGGTCCTTCGTTTCCTTTTTTCGGGTGTCGAGCCCTCGGGTGTCGAGGTTTTCGGTATCGAGGTTTTGTGTGTCGAGGTTTCCGGTTTCGAGGTTTCCGTGTCGAGTTTACGGGTGTCGAGATTTCCGTGTCGAGTTTACGGGTGTCGAGATTTCGGGTGTCGAGATTTCGGGTGTCGAGATTTTGGGTGCGAGGTTTCCGGTGTCAAGGTTTCGGGTGTCGAATTTTCCATGTCGAATTTTCCGTGTCGAGCTTTCAATCAGGAATTTTCGATGAGGAATTTTCGATGTTGAATTCTCGAGGTCGAATTTTTGAGGTCGAATTTTTTAAGGTCGAATTTTTGATGTCGAATTTTTGATGTCAAATTTTCGATGTCGAATTTTCGATGTCGAATTCTTGGTCTGGGATTTCCGGTGTGGGGTCCTCGGTGTGGAGGTTTCGGGTGTTGAGGTTTCGGTGTTGGGTCCTTCGTTTCCTTTTTTCGGGTGTCGAGCCCTCGGGTATCGAGGTTTTCGGTATCGAGGTTTTGGGTGTCGAGGTTTCCGGTTTCGAGGTTTCCGTGTCGAGTTTACGGGTGTCGAGATTTCCGTGTCGAGTTTACGGGTGTCGAGGTTTCGGGTGTCGAGGTTTCCGGTGTCAAGGTTTCGGGTGTCGAATTTTCCATGTCGAATTTTCCGTGTCGAGTTTTCGATCAGGAAATTTCGTTGAGGAATTTTCGATGTTGAATTCTCGAGGTCGAATTTTTGTGGTCGAATTTTTGAGGTAGAATTTTGGATGTCGAATTTTTGATGTCGAATTTTCGATGTCGAATTTTCGATGTCGAATTTTCGATGTCGAATTTTCGATGTCGAATTTTCGATGTCGAATTTTCGATGTCGAACTTTGGATGTCGGATTTTCGAGGTCGGATTTTCGACGTCGGAATTTCTATTTGGTGTATTCGGGTGTCGAGGTTTCGTTTCGGGTCTTCGTATGTGGGTCTTCGTGTGCCGAGTCTTCGGTTGTCGAGTCTTTGGTTGTCGAGTCTTCGGTTGCCGAGTCTTCGGTTGTCGAGCCTTCGGTTGCCGAGCCTTCGGTTGCCGAGCCTTCGGTTGCCGAGGCTTCGGTTGCCGAGTCTTCGGTTGCCGAGTCTTCGGTTGTCGAGTCTTCGGTTGCCGAGTCTTCGGTTGCCGAGTCTTCGGTTGCCGAGTCTTCGGTTGCCGAGTCTTCGGTTGCCGAGCCTTCGGTTGCCGAGCCTTCGGTTGCCGAGCCTTTGGTTGCCGAGCCTTTGGTTGCCGAGCCTTCGGTTGCCGAGCTTTCGGTTGCCGAGCTTTCGGTTGCCGAGCCTTCGGTTGCCGAGCCTTCGGTTGCCGATACTTCGGTTGCCGAGCCTTCGGTTGCCGAGCCTTAGGTTGCCGAGCCTTCGGTTGCCGAGCCTTCGGTTGCCGAGCCTTCGGTTGCCGAGCCTTCGGTTGCCGAGCCTTCGGTTGCCGAGCCTTCGGTTGCCGAGCCTTCGGTTGCCGAGCCTTCGGTTGGCGAGCCTTCGGTTGCCGAGCCTTCGGTTGCCGAGCCTTCGGTTGCCGAGTCTTTGGTTGCCGAGGCGTCGGTTGCCGAGCCTTCGGTTGCCGAGCCTTCGGCTGCCGAGCCTTCGGTTGCCGAGCCTTCGGTTGCCGAGCCTTCGGTTGCCGAGCCTTCTGTTGCCGAGCCTTCGGTTGCCGAGCCTTCGGATGCCGAGCCTTCGGTTGCCGAGCTTGGGTTGCCGAGCCTTCGGTTGCCGAGCCTTCGGTTTCCGAGCCTTGGGTTGCCGAGCCTTGGGTTGCTAGCCTTCGGTTGCCGAGCCTTCGGTTGCCGAGCCTTCGGTTGTCGAGCCTTCGGTTGCCGAGCTTTCGGTTGCCGAGTCTTCGGTTGCCGAGTCTTCGGTTGCCCAGTCTTCGGTTGCCGAGTCTTCGGTTGCCGAGTCCTCGGTGACGAGGTTCTGGGGTTCGAATTTTCGACGTCGAATTCTTGGTGTGGGGTCCTCGGTGTGGAGGTTTCGGGTGTTGAGGTTTCGGTGTTGGGTCCTTCGTTTCCTTTTTTCGGGTGTCGAGCCCTCGGGTGTCGAGGTTTTCGGTATCGAGGTTTTGTGTGTCGAGGTTTCCGGTTTCGAGGTTTCCGTGTCGAGTTTACGGGTGTCGAGATTTCCGTGTCGAGTTTACGGGTGTCGAGATTTCGGGTGTCGAGATTTCGGGTGTCGAGGTTTTGGGTGTCGAGGTTTCCGGTGTCAAGGTTTCGGGTGTCGAATTTTCCATGTCGAACTTTCCGTGTCGAGTTTTCAATCAGGAATTTTCGATGAGGAATTTTCGATGTTGAATTCTCGAGGTCGAATTTTTGTGGTCGAATTTTTGAGGTTGAATTTTTGATGTCGAATTTTTGATGTCGAATTTTCGATGTCGAATTTTCGATGTCGAATTTTCGATGTCGAACTTTCGATGTCGGATTTTCGAGGTCGGATTTTCGACGTCGGATTTTCGGTTTGGTGTATTCGGGTGTCGAGGTTTCGTTTCGGGTCTTGGTATGTGGGTCCTCGTGTGCCGAGTTTTCGGTTGTCGAGTCTTCGTTTGCCGAGTCTTCGGTTGTCGAGTCTTCGGTTGTCGAGTCTTCGGTTGTCGAGTCTTCGGTTGTCGAGTCTTCGGTTGTCCAGTCTTCGGTTGTCGAGTCTTCGGTTGTCGAGTCTTCGGTTGTCGAGTCTTCGGTTGTCGAGCCTTCGGTTGTGTAGTCTTCGGTTGTCGAGCCTTCGGTTGTCGAGCCTTCGGTTGCCGATCCTCCGTTTGCCGATCCTTCGGTTGCCGAGCCTTCGGTTGCCGAGCCTTCGGATGCCAAGCCTTCGGTTGCCGAGCCTTCGGTTGCCGAGCCTTCGTTGCCGAGCCTTCGGTTGCCGAGCCTTCGGTTGCCGAGCCTTCGGTTGCCGAGCCTTCGGTTGCCGAGCCTTCGGTTGCCGAGCCTTCGGTTGCCGAGTCTTCGGTTGCCGAGTCTTCGGTTGCCGAGTCTTCGGTTGCCGAGTCTTTGGTTGCCGAGTCTTCGGTTGCCGAGCCTTCGGTTGCCGAGCCTTCGGTTGCCGAGCCTTCGGTTGCCGAGGCTTCGGTTGCCGAGGCTTCGGTTGCCGAGGCTTCGGTTGCTGAAACTTCGGTTGCCGAGCCTTTGGTTGCCGAGCCTTCGGTTGCCGAGCCTTCGGTTGCCGATCCTTCGGTTGCCGAGCCTTCGGTTGCCGAGCCTTCGGTTGCCGAGCCTTCGGTTGCCGAGCCTTCGGTTGCCGAGCCTTCGGTTGCCGAGCCTTCGGTTGCCGAGCCTTCGGTTGCCGAGCCTTCGGTTGCCGAGCCTGCGGATGCCGAGCCTTCGGTTGCCGAGCCTTCGTTTGCCGAGCCTTCGGTTGCCGAGCCTTCGGTTGCCGAGCCTTCGGTTGCCGAGCTTGGGTTGCCGAGCCTTCGGTTGCCGAGCCTTGGGTTGCTAGCCTTCGGTTGCCGAACCTCCGTTTGCCGATCCTTCGGTTGCCGAGCCTTCGGTTGCCGAGCCTTCGGTTGCCAAGCCTTCGGTTGCCGAGCCTTCGGTTGCCGAGCCTTCGTTGCCGAGCCTTCGGTTGCCGAGCCTTCGGTTGCCGAGCCTTCGGTTGCCGAGCCTTCGGTTGCCGAGCCTTCGGTTGCCGAGCCTTCGGTTGCCGAGCCTTCGGTTGTCGAGCCTTCGGTTGCCGAGCCTTCGGTTGCCGAGCTTTCGGTTGCCGAGCCTTCGGTTGCCGAGCCTTCGGTTGTCGAGCCTTCGGTTGCCGAGCTTTCGGTTGCCGAGCCTTCGGTTGCCGAGTCTTCAGTTGCCCAGTCTTCGGTTGCCGAGTCTTCGGTTGCCGAGTCTTCAGTTGCCCAGTCTTCGGTTGCCGAGTCTTCGGTTGCCGAGTCTTCAGTTGCCCAGTCTTCGGTTGCCAAGTCTTCGGTTGCCGAGTCCTCGGTGACGAGGTTCTGGGGTTCGAATTTTCGACGTCGAATTCTTGGTGTGGGATTTCCGGTGTGGGGTCCTCGGTGTGGAGGTTTCGGTTATTGAGGTTTCGGTGTTGGGTCCTTCGTTTCCTTTTTTCGGGTGTCGAGCCCTCGGGTGTCGAGGTTTTCGGTATCGAGGTTTTGTGTGTCGAGGTTTCCGGTTTCGAGGTTTCCGTGTCGAGTTTACGGGTGTCGAGATTTCCGTGTCGAGTTTACGGGTGTCGAGATTTCGGGTGTCGAGATTTCGGGTGTCGAGGTTTTGGGTGTCGAGGTTTCCGGTGTCAAGGTTTCGGGTGTCGAATTTTCCATGTCGAACTTTCCGTGTCGAGTTTTCAATCAGGAATTTTCGATGAGGAATTTTCGATGTTGAATTCTCGAGGTCGAATTTTTGTGGTCGAATTTTTGAGGTCGAATTTTTGATGTCGAATTTTTGATGTCGAATTTTCGATGTCGAATTTTCGATGTCGAATTTTCGATGTCGAACTTTCGATGTCGGATTTTCGAGGTCGGATTTTCGACGTCGGATTTTCGGTTTGGTGTATTCGGGTGTCGAGGTTTCGTTTCGGGTCTTGGTATGTGGGTCCTCGTGTGCCGAGTTTTCGGTTGTCGAGTCTTCGTTTGCCGAGTCTTCGGTTGTCGAGCCTTCGGTTGTCGAGTCTTCGGTTGTCGAGTCTTCGGTTGTCGAGTCTTCGGTTGTCGAGTCTTCGGTTGTCGAGCCCTCGGGTGTCGAGGTTTTCGGTATCGAGGTTTTGGGTGTCGACGTTTCCGGTTTCGAGGTTTCCGTGTCGAGTTTACGGGTGTCGAGATTTCCGTGTCGAGTTTACGGGTGTCGAGATTTCGGGTGTCGAGGTTTTGGTTGTCGAGGTTTCCGGTGTCAAGGTTTCGGGTGTCGAATTTTCCATGTCGAATTTTCCGTGTCGAGTTTTCGATCCGGAATTTTCGATGAGGAATTTTCGATGTTGCATTCTCGAGGTCGAATTATTGTGGTCGAATTTTTGAGGTCGAATTGTCGATGTCGAATTTTCGATGTCGAATTTTCGATGTCGAATTTTCGATGTCGAATTTTCGATGTCGAATTTTCGATGTCGAATTTTCGATGTCGAACTTTCGATGTCGGATTTTCGAGGTCGGATTTTCGACGTCGGATTTTCGATTTGGTGTATTCGGGTGTCGAGGTTTCGTTTCGGGTCTTCGTATGTGGGTCATCGTGTGCCGACTCTTCGGTTGTCGAGTCTTCGGTTGTCGAGTCTTCGGTTGTCGAGTCTTCGGTTGTCGAGTCTTCGGTTGTCGAGTCTTCGGTTGTCGAGTCTTCCGTTGTCGAGTCTTCGGTAGTCGAGTCTTCGGTTGTCCAGTCTTCGGTTGTGAGTCTTCGGTTGTCGAGCCTTCGGTTGTCGAGCCTTCGGTTGTGGAGTCTTCGATTGTCGAACCTTCGGTTGTCGAACCTTCGGTTGTCGAGCCTTCGGTTGTCGAGCCTTCGGTTGTCGAGCCTTCGGTTGCCGATCCTTCGGTTGCCGAGCCTTCGGTTGCCGAGCCTTCGGTTGCCGAGCCTTCGGTTGCCGAGCCTTCGGTTGCCGAGCCTTCGGTTGCCGAGCCTTCGGTTGCCGAGCCTTCGTTGCCGAGCCTTCGGTTGCCGAGCCTTCGGTTGCCGAGCCTTCGGTTGCCGAGCCTTCGGTTGCCGAGCCTTCGGTTGCCGAGTCTTCGGTTGCCGAGTCTTCGGTTGCCGAGTCTTCGGTTGGCGAGTCTTCGGTTGCCGAGTCTTCGGTTGCCGAGTCTTCGGTTGCCGAGTCTTCGGTTGCCGAGCCTTCGGTTGCCGAGACTTCGGTTGCCGAGCCTTCGTTTGCCGAAACTTCGGTTGCCGAGCCTTCGGTTGCCGAGCCTTCGGTTGCCGAGCCTTCGGTTGCCGAGCCTTCGGTTGCCGAGGCTTCTGTTGCCGAGCCTTCGGATGCCGTGCCTTCGGTTGCCGAGCCTTCGGTTGCCGAGCCTTGGGTTGCCGAGCCTTCGGTTGCCGAGCCTTGGGTTGCCGAGCCTTCGGTTGCCGAACCTTCGGTTGCCGAGCCTTCGGTTGTCGAGCCTTCGGTTGCCGAGCTTTCGGTTGCCGAGCCTTCGGTTGCCGAGTCTTCGGTTGCCCAGTCTTCGGTTGCCGAGTCTTCGGTTGCCGAGTCCTCGGTGACGAGGTTCTGGGGTTCGAATTTTCGATGTCGAATTCTTGGTGTGGGATTTCCGGTGTGGGGTCCTCGGTGTGGAGGTTTCGGGTGTTGAGGTTTCGGTGTTGGGTCCTTCGTTTCCTTTTTTCGGGTGTCGAGCCCTCGGGTGTCGAGGTTTTCGGTATCGAGGTTTTGTGTGTCGAGGTTTGCGGTTTCGAGGTTTCCGTGTCGAGTTTACGGGTGTCGAGATTTCCGTGTTGAGTTTACGGGTGTCGAGATTTCGGGTGTCGAGATTTCGGGTGTCGAGATTTTGGGTGCGAGGTTTCCGGTGTCAAGGTTTCGGGTGTCGAATTTTCCATGTCGAATTTTCCGTGTCGAGCTTTCAATCAGGAATTTTCGATGAGGAATTTTCGATGTTGAATTCTCGAGGTCGAATTTTTGTGGTCGAATTTTTGAGGTCGAATTTTTGATGTCGAATTTTTGATGTCAAATTTTCGATGTCGAATTTTCGATGTCGAATTCTTGGTCTGGGATTTCCGGTGTGGGGTCCTCGGTGTGGAGGTTTCGGGTGTTGAGGTTTCGGTGTTGGGTCCTTCGTTTCCTTTTTTCGGGTGTCGAGCCCTCGGGTATCGAGGTTTTCGGTATCGAGGTTTTGGGTGTCGAGGTTTCCGGTTTCGAGGTTTCCGTGTCGAGTTTACGGGTGTCGAGATTTCCGTGTCGAGTTTACGGGTGTCGAGGTTTCGGGTGTCGAGGTTTCCGGTGTCAAGGTTTCGGGTGTCGAATTTTCCATGTCGAATTTTCCGTGTCGAGTTTTCGATCAGGAAATTTCGATGAGGAATTTTCGATGTTGAATTCTCGAGGTCGAATTTTTGTGGTCGAATTTTTGAGGTAGAATTTTGGATGTCGAATTTTTGATGTCGAATTTTCGATGTCGAATTTTCGATGTTGAATTTTCGATGTCGAATTTTCGGTGTCGAATTTTCGATGTCGAATTTTCGATGTCGAACTTTGGATGTCGGATTTTCGAGGTCGGATTATCGACGTCGGAATTTCTATTTGGTGTATTCGGGTGTCGAGGTTTCGTTTCGGGTCTTCGTATGTGGGTCTTCGTGTGCCGAGTCTTCGGTTGTCGAGTCTTTGGTTGTCGAGTCTTCGGTTGCCGAGTCTTCGGTTGTCGAGTCTTCGGTTGTCGAGTCTTCGGTTGTCGAGTCTTCGGTTGTCGAGTCTTCGGTTGTCCAGTCTTCGGTTGTCGAGTCTTCGGTTGTCGAGCCTTCGGTTGTCAAGCCTTCGGTTGTCGAGCCTTCGGTTGTCGAGCCTTCGGTTGCCGATCCTCCGTTTGCCGATCCTTCGGTTGCCGAGCCTTCGGTTGCCGAGCCTTCGGTTGCCGAGGCTTCGGTTGCCGAGTCTTCGGTTGCCGAGTCTTCGGTTGTCGAGTCTTCGGTTGCCGAGTCTTCGGTTGCCGAGTCTTCGGTTGCCGAGTCTTCGGTTGCCGAGCCTTCGGTTGCCGAGCCTTCGTTGCCGAGCCTTTGGTTGCCGAGCCTTTGGTTGCCGAGCCTTCGGTTGCCGAGCCTTCGGTTGCCGAGCTTTCGGTAGCCGAGCCTTCGGTTGCCGAGCCTTCGGTTGCCGAGCCTTCGGTTGCCGAGCCTTCGGTTGCCGAGCCTTCGGTTGCCGAGCCTTCGGTTGCCGAGCCTTCGGTTGCCGAGCCTGCGGATGCCGAGCCTTCGGTTGCCGAGCCTTCGGTTGCCGAGCCTTCGGTTGCCGAACCTTCGGTTGCCGAGGCGTCGGTTGCCGAGCCTTCGGTTGCCGAGCCTTCGGTTGCCGAGCCTTCGGTTGCCGAGCCTTCGGTTGCCGAGCCTTCGGTTGCCAAGCCTTCGGTTGCCGAGCCTTCGGTTGCCGAGCCTTCGGATGCCGAGCCTTCGGTTGCCGAGCTTGGGTTGCCGAGCCTTCGGTTGCCGAGCCTTCGGTTGCCGAGCCTTGGGTTGCTAGCCTTCGGTTGCCGAGCCTTCGGTTGCCGAGCCTTCGGTTGTCGAGCCTTCGGTTGCCTAGCTTTCGGTTGCCGAGCCTTCGGTTGCCGAGTCTTCGGTTGCCCAGTCTTCGGTTGCCGAGTCTTCGGTTGCCGAGTCCTCGGTGACGAGGTTCTGGGGTTCGAATTTTCGACGTCGAATTCTTGGTGTGGGATTTCCGGTGTGGGGTCCTCGGTGTGGAGGTTTGGGGTGTTGAGGTTCCGTTTTGGGTCCTTCGTTTCCTTTTTTCGGGTGTCGAGCCCTCGGGTGTCGACGTTTTCGGTATCGAGGTTTTGTGTGTCGAGGTTTCCGGTTTCGAGGTTTCCGTGTCGAGTTTACGGGTGTCGAGATTTCCGTGTCGAGTTTACGGGTGTCGAGATTTCGGGTGTCGAGATTTCGGGTGTCGAGGTTTTGGGTGTCGAGGTTTCCGGTGTCAAGGTTTCGGGTGTCGAATTTTCCATGTCGAACTTTCCGTGTCGAGTTTTCAATCACGAATATTCGATGAGGAATTTTCGATGTTGAATTCTCGAGGTCGAATTTTTGTGGTCGAATTTTTTAGGTCGAATTTTTGATGTCGAATTTTTGATGTCGAATTTTCGAGGTCGAATTTTCGATGTCGAATTTTCGATGTCGAATTTTCGATGTCGAACTTTCGATGTCGGATTTTCGAGGTCGGATTTTCGACGTCGGATTTTCGGTTTGGTGTATTCGGGTGTCGAGGTTTCGTTTCGGGACTTGGTATGTGGGTCCTCGTGTGCCGAGTTTTCGGTTGTCGAGTCTTCGTTTGCCGAGTCTTCGGTTGTCGAGTCTTCGGTTGTCGAGTCTTCGGTTGTCGAGTCTTCGGTTGTCCAGTCTTCGGTTGTCGAGTCTTCGGTTGTCGAGTCTTCGGTTGTCGAGCCTTCGGTTGTGTAGTTTTCGGTTGTCGAGCCTTCGGTTGTCGAGCCTTCGGTTGCCGATCCTCCGTTTGCCGATCCTTCGGTTGCCGAGCCTTCGGTTGCCGAGCCTTCGGTTGCCGAGGCTTCGGTTGCCAAGCCTTCGGTTGCCGAGCCTTCGGTTGCCGAGTCTTCGGTTGTCGAGTCTTCGGTTGCCGAGTCTTCGGTTGCCGAGTCTTCGGTTGCCGAGTCTTCGGTTGCCGAGCCTTCGGTTGCCGAGCCTTCGTTGCCGAGCCTTTGGTTGCCGAGCCTTCGGTTGCCGAGCCTTCGGTTGCCGAGCCTTCGGTTGCCGAGCTTTCGGTAGCCGAGCCTCCGGTTCCGAGCCTTCGGTTGCCGAGCCTTCGGTTGCCGAGCCTTCGGTTGCCGAGCCTTCGGTTGCCGAGCCTGCGATTGCCGAGCCTTCGGTTGCCGAGCCTTCGGTTGCCGAGCCTTCGGTTGCCGAGCCTTCGGTTGCCGAGCCTTCGGTTGCCGAGGCGTCGGTTGCCGAGCCTTCGGTTGCCGAGCCTTCGGTTGCCGAGCCTTCGGTTGCCGAGCCTTCGGTTGCCGAGCCTTCGGTTGCCGAGCCTTCGGTTGCCGAGCCTTCGGTTGCCGAGCCTTCGGATGCCGAGCCTTCGGTTGCCGAGCTTGGGTTGCCGAGCTTGGGTTGCCGAGCCTTCGGTTGCCGAGCTTTCGGTTGCCGAGCCTTCGGTTGCCGAGTCCTCAGTTGCCCAGTCTTCGGTTGCCGAGTCTTCGGTTGCCGAGTCTTCGGTTGCCGAGTCCTCGGTGACGAGGTTCTGGGGTTCGAATTTTCGACGTCGAATTCTTGGTGTGGGATTTCCGGTGTGGGGTCCTCGGTGTGGAGGTTTCGGTTATTGAGGTTTCGGTGTTGGGTCCTTCGTTTCCTTTTTTCGGGTGTCGAGCCCTCGGGTGTCGAGGTTTTCGGTATCGAGGTTTTGTGTGTCGAGGTTTCCGGTTTCGAGGTTTCCGTGTCGAGTTTACGGGTGTCGAGATTTCCGTGTCGAGTTTACGGGTGTCAAGATTTCGGGTGTCGAGATTTCGGGTGTCGAGGTTTTGGGTGTCGAGGTTTCCGGTGTCAAGGTTTCGGGTGTCGAATTTTCCATGTCGAACTTTCCGTGTCGAGTTTTCAATCAGGAATTTTCGATGAGGAATTTTCGATGTTGAATTCTCGAGGTCGAATTTTTGTGGTCGAATTTTTGAGGTCGAATTTTTGATGTCGAATTTTTGATGTCGAATTTTCGATGTCGAATTTTCGATGTCGAATTTTCGATTACGAACTTTCGATTTCGGATTTTCGAGGTCGGATTTTCGACGTCGGATTTTCCGTTTGGTGTATTCGGGTGTCGAGGTTTCGTTTGGGGTCTTGGTATGTGGGTCCTCGTGTGCCGAGTTTTCGGTTGTCGAGTCTTCGTTTGCCGAGTCTTCGGTTGCCGAGTCTTCGGTTGCCGAGTCTTCGGTTGCCCAGTCTTCGGTTGCCGAGTCTTCGGTTGCCGAGTCCTCGGTGACGAGGTTCTGGGGTTCGAATTTTCGACGTCGAATTCTTGGTGTGGGGTCCTCGGTGTGGAGGTTTCGGGTGTTGAGGTTTCGGTGTTGGGTCCTTCGTTTCCTTTTTTCGGGTGTCGAGCCCTCGGGTGTCGAGGTTTTCGGTATCGAGGTTTTGTGTGTCGAGGTTTCCGGTTTCGAGGTTTCCGTGTCGAGTTTACGGGTGTCGAGATTTCCGTGTCGAGTTTACGGGTGTCGAGATTTCGGGTGTCGAGATTTCGGGTGTCGAGATTTCGGGTGTCGAGGTTTTGGGTGTCGAGGTTTCCGGTGTCAAGGTTTCGGGTGTCGAATTTTCCATGTCGAACTTTCCGTGTCGAGTTTTCAATCAGGAATTTTCGATGAGGAATTTTCGATGTTGAATTCTCGAGGTCGAATTTTTGTGGTCGAATTTTTGAGGTTGAATTTTTGATGTCGAATTTTTGATGTCGAATTTTCGATGTCGAATTTTCGATGTCGAATTTTCGATGTCGAATTTTCGATGTCGAACTTTCGATGTCGGATTTTCGAGGTCGGATTTTCGACGTCGGATTTTCGGTTTGGTGTATTCGGGTGTCGAGGTTTCGTTTCGGGTCTTGGTATGTGGGTCCTCGTGTGCCGAGTTTTCGGTTGTCGAGTCTTCGTTTGCCGAGTCTTCGGTTGTCGAGTCTTCGGTTGTCGAGTCTTCGGTTGTCGAGTCTTCGGTTGTCGAGTCTTCGGTTGTCCAGTCTTCGGTTGTCGAGTCTTCGGTTGTCGAGTCTTCGGTTGTCGAGCCTTCGGTTGTGTAGTCTTCGGTTGTCGAGCCTTCGGTTGTCGAGCCTTCGGTTGCCGATCCTCCGTTTGCCGATCCTTCGGTTGCCGAGCCTTCGGTTGCCGAGCCTTCGGATGCCAAGCCTTCGGTTGCCGAGCCTTCGGTTGCCGAGCCTTCGTTGCCGAGCCTTCGGTTGCCGAGCCTTCGGTTGCCGAGCCTTCGGTTGCCGAGCCTTCGGTTGCCGAGCCTTCGGTTGCCGAGTCTTCGGTTGCCGAGTCTTCGGTTGCCGAGTCTTTGGTTGCCGAGTCTTCGGTTGCCGAGCCTTCGGTTGCCGAGCCTTCGGTTGCCGAGCCTTCGGTTGCCGAGGCTTCGGTTGCCGAGGCTTCGGTTGCCGAGGCTTCGGTTGCTGAAACTTCGGTTGCCGAGCCTTTGGTTGCCGAGCCTTCGGTTGCCGAGCCTTCGGTTGCCGATCCTTCGGTTGCCGAGCCTTCGGTTGCCGAGCCTTCGGTTGCCGAGCCTTCGGTTGCCGAGCCTTCGGTTGCCGAGCCTTCGGTTGCCGAGCCTTCGGTTGCCGAGCCTTCGGTTGCCGAGCCTTCGGTTGCCGAGCCTTCGGTTGCCGAGCCTGCGGATGCCGAGCCTTCGGTTGCCGAGCCTTCGTTTGCCGAGCCTTCGGTTGCCGAGCCTTCGGTTGCCGAGCCTTCGGTTGCCGAGCTTGGGTTGCCGAGCCTTCGGTTGCCGAGCCTTGGGTTGCTAGCCTTCGGTTGCCGAACCTCCGTTTGCCGATCCTTCGGTTGCCGAGCCTTCGGTTGCCGAGCCTTCGGTTGCCAAGCCTTCGGTTGCCGAGCCTTCGGTTGCCGAGCCTTCGTTGCCGAGCCTTCGGTTGCCGAGCCTTCGGTTGCCGAGCCTTCGGTTGCCGAGCCTTCGGTTGCCGAGCCTTCGGTTGCCGAGCCTTCGGTTGCCGAGCCTTCGGTTGTCGAGCCTTCGGTTGCCGAGCCTTCGGTTGCCGAGCTTTCGGTTGCCGAGCCTTCGGTTGCCGAGCCTTCGGTTGTCGAGCCTTCGGTTGCCGAGCTTTCGGTTGCCGAGCCTTCGGTTGCCGAGTCTTCAGTTGCCCAGTCTTCGGTTGCCGAGTCTTCGGTTGCCGAGTCCTCGGTGACGAGGTTCTGGGGTTCGAATTTTCGATGTCGAATTCTTGGTGTGGGATTTCCGGTGTGGGGTCCTCGGTGTGGAGGTTTCGGGTGTTGAGGTTTCGGTGTTGGGTCCTTCGTTTCCTTTTTTCGGGTGTCGAGCCCTCGGGTGTCGAGGTTTTCGGTATCGAGGTTTTGTGTGTCGAGGTTTGCGGTTTCGAGGTTTCCGTGTCGAGTTTACGGGTGTCGAGATTTCCGTGTTGAGTTTACGGGTGTCGAGATTTCGGGTGTCGAGATTTCGGGTGTCGAGATTTTGGGTGCGAGGTTTCCGGTGTCAAGGTTTCGGGTGTCGAATTTTCCATGTCGAATTTTCCGTGTCGAGCTTTCAATCAGGAATTTTCGATGAGGAATTTTCGATGTTGAATTCTCGAGGTCGAATTTTTGTGGTCGAATTTTTGAGGTCGAATTTTTGATGTCGAATTTTTGATGTCAAATTTTCGATGTCGAATTTTCGATGTCGAATTCTTGGTCTGGGATTTCCGGTGTGGGGTCCTCGGTGTGGAGGTTTCGGGTGTTGAGGTTTCGGTGTTGGGTCCTTCGTTTCCTTTTTTCGGGTGTCGAGCCCTCGGGTATCGAGGTTTTCGGTATCGAGGTTTTGGGTGTCGAGGTTTCCGGTTTCGAGGTTTCCGTGTCGAGTTTACGGGTGTCGAGATTTCCGTGTCGAGTTTACGGGTGTCGAGGTTTCGGGTGTCGAGGTTTCCGGTGTCAAGGTTTCGGGTGTCGAATTTTCCATGTCGAATTTTCCGTGTCGAGTTTTCGATCAGGAAATTTCGATGAGGAATTTTCGATGTTGAATTCTCGAGGTCGAATTTTTGTGGTCGAATTTTTGAGGTAGAATTTTGGATGTCGAATTTTTGATGTCGAATTTTCGATGTCGAATTTTCGATGTTGAATTTTCGATGTCGAATTTTCGGTGTCGAATTTTCGATGTCGAATTTTCGATGTCGAACTTTGGATGTCGGATTTTCGAGGTCGGATTATCGACGTCGGAATTTCTATTTGGTGTATTCGGGTGTCGAGGTTTCGTTTCGGGTCTTCGTATGTGGGTCTTCGTGTGCCGAGTCTTCGGTTGTCGAGTCTTTGGTTGTCGAGTCTTCGGTTGCCGAGTCTTCGGTTGTCGAGTCTTCGGTTGTCGAGTCTTCGGTTGTCGAGTCTTCGGTTGTCGAGTCTTCGGTTGTCCAGTCTTCGGTTGTCGAGTCTTCGGTTGTCGAGCCTTCGGTTGTCAAGCCTTCGGTTGTCGAGCCTTCGGTTGTCGAGCCTTCGGTTGCCGATCCTCCGTTTGCCGATCCTTCGGTTGCCGAGCCTTCGGTTGCCGAGCCTTCGGTTGCCGAGGCTTCGGTTGCCGAGTCTTCGGTTGCCGAGTCTTCGGTTGTCGAGTCTTCGGTTGCCGAGTCTTCGGTTGCCGAGTCTTCGGTTGCCGAGTCTTCGGTTGCCGAGCCTTCGGTTGCCGAGCCTTCGTTGCCGAGCCTTTGGTTGCCGAGCCTTTGGTTGCCGAGCCTTCGGTTGCCGAGCCTTCGGTTGCCGAGCTTTCGGTAGCCGAGCCTTCGGTTGCCGAGCCTTCGGTTGCCGAGCCTTCGGTTGCCGAGCCTTCGGTTGCCGAGCCTTCGGTTGCCGAGCCTGCGGATGCCGAGCCTTCGGTTGCCGAGCCTTCGGTTGCCGAGCCTTCGGTTGCCGAGCCTTCGGTTGCCGAGGCGTCGGTTGCCGAGCCTTCGGTTGCCGAGCCTTCGGTTGCCGAGCCTTCGGTTGCCGAGCCTTCGGTTGCCGAGCCTTCGGTTGCCAAGCCTTCGGTTGCCGAGCCTTCGGTTGCCGAGCCTTCGGATGCCGAGCCTTCGGTTGCCGAGCTTGGGTTGCCGAGCCTTCGGTTGCCGAGCCTTCGGTTGCCGAGCCTTGGGTTGCTAGCCTTCGGTTGCCGAGCCTTCGGTTGCCGAGCCTTCGGTTGTCGAGCCTTCGGTTGCCTAGCTTTCGGTTGCCGAGCCTTCGGTTGCCGAGTCTTCGGTTGCCCAGTCTTCGGTTGCCGAGTCTTCGGTTGCCGAGTCCTCGGTGACGAGGTTCTGGGGTTCGAATTTTCGACGTCGAATTCTTGGTGTGGGATTTCCGGTGTGGGGTCCTCGGTGTGGAGGTTTGGGGTGTTGAGGTTCCGTTTTGGGTCCTTCGTTTCCTTTTTTCGGGTGTCGAGCCCTCGGGTGTCGACGTTTTCGGTATCGAGGTTTTGTGTGTCGAGGTTTCCGGTTTCGAGGTTTCCGTGTCGAGTTTACGGGTGTCGAGATTTCCGTGTCGAGTTTACGGGTGTCGAGATTTCGGGTGTCGAGATTTCGGGTGTCGAGGTTTTGGGTGTCGAGGTTTCCGGTGTCAAGGTTTCGGGTGTCGAATTTTCCATGTCGAACTTTCCGTGTCGAGTTTTCAATCACGAATATTCGATGAGGAATTTTCGATGTTGAATTCTCGAGGTCGAATTTTTGTGGTCGAATTTTTTAGGTCGAATTTTTGATGTCGAATTTTTGATGTCGAATTTTCGAGGTCGAATTTTCGATGTCGAATTTTCGATGTCGAATTTTCGATGTCGAACTTTCGATGTCGGATTTTCGAGGTCGGATTTTCGACGTCGGATTTTCGGTTTGGTGTATTCGGGTGTCGAGGTTTCGTTTCGGGACTTGGTATGTGGGTCCTCGTGTGCCGAGTTTTCGGTTGTCGAGTCTTCGTTTGCCGAGTCTTCGGTTGTCGAGTCTTCGGTTGTCGAGTCTTCGGTTGTCGAGTCTTCGGTTGTCCAGTCTTCGGTTGTCGAGTCTTCGGTTGTCGAGTCTTCGGTTGTCGAGCCTTCGGTTGTGTAGTTTTCGGTTGTCGAGCCTTCGGTTGTCGAGCCTTCGGTTGCCGATCCTCCGTTTGCCGATCCTTCGGTTGCCGAGCCTTCGGTTGCCGAGCCTTCGGTTGCCGAGGCTTCGGTTGCCAAGCCTTCGGTTGCCGAGCCTTCGGTTGCCGAGTCTTCGGTTGTCGAGTCTTCGGTTGCCGAGTCTTCGGTTGCCGAGTCTTCGGTTGCCGAGTCTTCGGTTGCCGAGCCTTCGGTTGCCGAGCCTTCGTTGCCGAGCCTTTGGTTGCCGAGCCTTCGGTTGCCGAGCCTTCGGTTGCCGAGCCTTCGGTTGCCGAGCTTTCGGTAGCCGAGCCTCCGGTTCCGAGCCTTCGGTTGCCGAGCCTTCGGTTGCCGAGCCTTCGGTTGCCGAGCCTTCGGTTGCCGAGCCTGCGATTGCCGAGCCTTCGGTTGCCGAGCCTTCGGTTGCCGAGCCTTCGGTTGCCGAGCCTTCGGTTGCCGAGCCTTCGGTTGCCGAGGCGTCGGTTGCCGAGCCTTCGGTTGCCGAGCCTTCGGTTGCCGAGCCTTCGGTTGCCGAGCCTTCGGTTGCCGAGCCTTCGGTTGCCGAGCCTTCGGTTGCCGAGCCTTCGGTTGCCGAGCCTTCGGATGCCGAGCCTTCGGTTGCCGAGCTTGGGTTGCCGAGCTTGGGTTGCCGAGCCTTCGGTTGCCGAGCTTTCGGTTGCCGAGCCTTCGGTTGCCGAGTCCTCAGTTGCCCAGTCTTCGGTTGCCGAGTCTTCGGTTGCCGAGTCTTCGGTTGCCGAGTCCTCGGTGACGAGGTTCTGGGGTTCGAATTTTCGACGTCGAATTCTTGGTGTGGGATTTCCGGTGTGGGGTCCTCGGTGTGGAGGTTTCGGTTATTGAGGTTTCGGTGTTGGGTCCTTCGTTTCCTTTTTTCGGGTGTCGAGCCCTCGGGTGTCGAGGTTTTCGGTATCGAGGTTTTGTGTGTCGAGGTTTCCGGTTTCGAGGTTTCCGTGTCGAGTTTACGGGTGTCGAGATTTCCGTGTCGAGTTTACGGGTGTCAAGATTTCGGGTGTCGAGATTTCGGGTGTCGAGGTTTTGGGTGTCGAGGTTTCCGGTGTCAAGGTTTCGGGTGTCGAATTTTCCATGTCGAACTTTCCGTGTCGAGTTTTCAATCAGGAATTTTCGATGAGGAATTTTCGATGTTGAATTCTCGAGGTCGAATTTTTGTGGTCGAATTTTTGAGGTCGAATTTTTGATGTCGAATTTTTGATGTCGAATTTTCGATGTCGAATTTTCGATGTCGAATTTTCGATTACGAACTTTCGATTTCGGATTTTCGAGGTCGGATTTTCGACGTCGGATTTTCCGTTTGGTGTATTCGGGTGTCGAGGTTTCGTTTGGGGTCTTGGTATGTGGGTCCTCGTGTGCCGAGTTTTCGGTTGTCGAGTCTTCGTTTGCCGAGTCTTCGGTTGCCGAGTCTTCGGTTGCCGAGTCTTCGGTTGCCCAGTCTTCGGTTGCCGAGTCTTCGGTTGCCGAGTCCTCGGTGACGAGGTTCTGGGGTTCGAATTTTCGACGTCGAATTCTTGGTGTGGGGTCCTCGGTGTGGAGGTTTCGGGTGTTGAGGTTTCGGTGTTGGGTCCTTCGTTTCCTTTTTTCGGGTGTCGAGCCCTCGGGTGTCGAGGTTTTCGGTATCGAGGTTTTGTGTGTCGAGGTTTCCGGTTTCGAGGTTTCCGTGTCGAGTTTACGGGTGTCGAGATTTCCGTGTCGAGTTTACGGGTGTCGAGATTTCGGGTGTCGAGATTTCGGGTGTCGAGATTTCGGGTGTCGAGGTTTTGGGTGTCGAGGTTTCCGGTGTCAAGGTTTCGGGTGTCGAATTTTCCATGTCGAACTTTCCGTGTCGAGTTTTCAATCAGGAATTTTCGATGAGGAATTTTCGATGTTGAATTCTCGAGGTCGAATTTTTGTGGTCGAATTTTTGAGGTTGAATTTTTGATGTCGAATTTTTGATGTCGAATTTTCGATGTCGAATTTTCGATGTCGAATTTTCGATGTCGAATTTTCGATGTCGAACTTTCGATGTCGGATTTTCGAGGTCGGATTTTCGACGTCGGATTTTCGGTTTGGTGTATTCGGGTGTCGAGGTTTCGTTTCGGGTCTTGGTATGTGGGTCCTCGTGTGCCGAGTTTTCGGTTGTCGAGTCTTCGTTTGCCGAGTCTTCGGTTGTCGAGTCTTCGGTTGTCGAGTCTTCGGTTGTCGAGTCTTCGGTTGTCGAGTCTTCGGTTGTCCAGTCTTCGGTTGTCGAGTCTTCGGTTGTCGAGTCTTCGGTTGTCGAGCCTTCGGTTGTGTAGTCTTCGGTTGTCGAGCCTTCGGTTGTCGAGCCTTCGGTTGCCGATCCTCCGTTTGCCGATCCTTCGGTTGCCGAGCCTTCGGTTGCCGAGCCTTCGGATGCCAAGCCTTCGGTTGCCGAGCCTTCGGTTGCCGAGCCTTCGTTGCCGAGCCTTCGGTTGCCGAGCCTTCGGTTGCCGAGCCTTCGGTTGCCGAGCCTTCGGTTGCCGAGCCTTCGGTTGCCGAGCCTTCGGTTGCCGAGTCTTCGGTTGCCGAGTCTTCGGTTGCCGAGTCTTCGGTTGCCGAGTCTTTGGTTGCCGAGTCTTCGGTTGCCGAGCCTTCGGTTGCCGAGCCTTCGGTTGCCGAGCCTTCGGTTGCCGAGGCTTCGGTTGCCGAGGCTTCGGTTGCCGAGGCTTCGGTTGCTGAAACTTCGGTTGCCGAGCCTTTGGTTGCCGAGCCTTCGGTTGCCGAGCCTTCGGTTGCCGATCCTTCGGTTGCCGAGCCTTCGGTTGCCGAGCCTTCGGTTGCCGAGCCTTCGGTTGCCGAGCCTTCGGTTGCCGAGCCTTCGGTTGCCGAGCCTTCGGTTGCCGAGCCTTCGGTTGCCGAGCCTTCGGTTGCCGAGCCTTCGGTTGCCGAGCCTGCGGATGCCGAGCCTTCGGTTGCCGAGCCTTCGTTTGCCGAGCCTTCGGTTGCCGAGCCTTCGGTTGCCGAGCCTTCGGTTGCCGAGCTTGGGTTGCCGAGCCTTCGGTTGCCGAGCCTTAGGTTGCTAGCCTTCGGTTGCCGAACCTCCGTTTGCCGATCCTTCGGTTGCCGAGCCTTCGGTTGCCGAGCCTTCGGTTGCCAAGCCTTCGGTTGCCGAGCCTTCGGTTGCCGAGCCTTCGTTGCCGAGCCTTCGGTTGCCGAGCCTTCGGTTGCCGAGCCTTCGGTTGCCGAGCCTTCGGTTGCCGAGCCTTCGGTTGCCGAGCCTTCGGTTGCCGAGCCTTCGGTTGTCGAGCCTTCGGTTGCCGAGCCTTCGGTTGCCGAGCTTTCGGTTGCCGAGCCTTCGGTTGCCGAGCCTTCGGTTGTCGAGCCTTCGGTTGCCGAGCTTTCGGTTGCCGAGCCTTCGGTTGCCGAGTCTTCAGTTGCCCAGTCTTCGGTTGCCGAGTCTTCGGTTGCCGAGTCTTCAGTTGCCCAGTCTTCGGTTGCCGAGTCTTCGGTTGCCGAGTCTTCAGTTGCCCAGTCTTCGGTTGCCAAGTCTTCGGTTGCCGAGTCCTCGGTGACGAGGTTCTGGGGTTCGAATTTTCGACGTCGAATTCTTGGTGTGGGATTTCCGGTGTGGGGTCCTCGGTGTGGAGGTTTCGGTTATTGAGGTTTCGGTGTTGGGTCCTTCGTTTCCTTTTTTCGGGTGTCGAGCCCTCGGGTGTCGAGGTTTTCGGTATCGAGGTTTTGTGTGTCGAGGTTTCCGGTTTCGAGGTTTCCGTGTCGAGTTTACGGGTGTCGAGATTTCCGTGTCGAGTTTACGGGTGTCGAGATTTCGGGTGTCGAGATTTCGGGTGTCGAGGTTTTGGGTGTCGAGGTTTCCGGTGTCAAGGTTTCGGGTGTCGAATTTTCCATGTCGAACTTTCCGTGTCGAGTTTTCAATCAGGAATTTTCGATGAGGAATTTTCGATGTTGAATTCTCGAGGTCGAATTTTTGTGGTCGAATTTTTGAGGTCGAATTTTTGATGTCGAATTTTTGATGTCGAATTTTCGATGTCGATTTTTCGATGTCGAATTTTCGATGTCGAACTTTCGATGTCGGATTTTCGAGGTCGGATTTTCGACGTCGGATTTTCGGTTTGGTGTATTCGGGTGTCGAGGTTTCGTTTCGGGTCTTGGTATGTGGGTCCTCGTGTGCCGAGTTTTCGGTTGTCGAGTCTTCGTTTGCCGAGTCTTCGGTTGTCGAGCCTTCGGTTGTCGAGTCTTCGGTTGTCGAGTCTTCGGTTGTCGAGTCTTCGGTTGTCGAGTCTTCGGTTGTCGAGCCCTCGGGTGTCGAGGTTTTCGGTATCGAGGTTTTGGGTGTCGACGTTTCCGGTTTCGAGGTTTCCGTGTCGAGTTTACGGGTGTCGAGATTTCCGTGTCGAGTTTACGGGTGTCGAGATTTCGGGTGTCGAGGTTTTGGTTGTCGAGGTTTCCGGTGTCAAGGTTTCGGGTGTCGAATTTTCCATGTCGAATTTTCCGTGTCGAGTTTTCGATCCGGAATTTTCGATGAGGAATTTTCGATGTTGCATTCTCGAGGTCGAATTATTGTGGTCGAATTTTTGAGGTCGAATTGTCGATGTCGAATTTTCGATGTCGAATTTTCGATGTCGAATTTTCGATGTCGAATTTTCGATGTCGAATTTTCGATGTCGAATTTTCGATGTCGAATTTTCGATGTCGAACTTTCGATGTCGGATTTTCGAGGTCGGATTTTCGACGTCGGATTTTCGATTTGGTGTATTCGGGTGTCGAGGTTTCGTTTCGGGTCTTCGTATGTGGGTCATCGTGTGCCGACTCTTCGGTTGTCGAGTCTTCGGTTGTCGAGTCTTCGGTTGTCGAGTCTTCGGTTGTCGAGTCTTCGGTTGTCGAGTCTTCGGTTGTCGAGTCTTCCGTTGTCGAGTCTTCGGTAGTCGAGTCTTCGGTTGTCCAGTCTTCGGTTGTGAGTCTTCGGTTGTCGAGCCTTCGGTTGTCGAGCCTTCGGTTATGGAGTCTTCGATTGTCGAACCTTCGGTTGTCGAACCTTCGGTTGTCGAGCCTTCGGTTGTCGAGCCTTCGGTTGTCGAGCCTTCGGTTGCCGATCCTTCGGTTGCCGAGCCTTCGGTTGCCGAGCCTTCGGTTGCCGAGCCTTCGGTTGCCGAGCCTTCGGTTGCCGAGCCTTCGGTTGCCGAGCCTTCGGTTGCCGAGCCTTCGTTGCCGAGCCTTCGGTTGCCGAGCCTTCGGTTGCCGAGCCTTCGGTTGCCGAGCCTTCGGTTGCCGAGCCTTCGGTTGCCGAGTCTTCGGTTGCCGAGTCTTCGGTTGCCGAGTCTTCGGTTGGCGAGTCTTCGGTTGCCGAGTCTTCGGTTGCCGAGTCTTCGGTTGCCGAGTCTTCGGTTGCCGAGCCTTCGGTTGCCGAGACTTCGGTTGCCGAGTCTTCGGTTGCCGAGTCTTCGGTTGCCGAGCCTTCGGTTGCCGAGACTTCGGTTGCCGAGTCTTCGGTTGCCGAGTCTTCGGTTGCCGAGCCTTCGGTTGCCGAGACTTCGGTTGCCGAGCCTTCGTTTGCCGAAACTTCGGTTGCCGAGCCTTCGGTTGCCGAGCCTTCGGTTGCCGAGCCTTCGGTTGCCGAGTCTTCGGTTGCCGAGTCTTCGGTTGGCGAGTCTTCGGTTGCCGAGTCTTCGGTTGCCGAGTCTTCGGTTGCCGAGTCTTCGGTTGCCGAGCCTTCGGTTGCCGAGTCTTCGGTTGCCGAGTCTTCGGTTGCCGAGTCTTCGGTTGCCGAGCCTTCGGTTGCCGAGACTTCGGTTGCCGAGCCTTCGTTTGCCGAAACTTCGGTTGCCGAGCCTTCGGTTGCCGAGCCTTCGGTTGCCGAGCCTTCGGTTGCCGAGCCTTCGGTTGCCGAGGCTTCTGTTGCCGAGCCTTCGGATGCCGTGCCTTCGGTTGCCGAGCCTTCGGTTGCCGAGCCTTGGGTTGCCGAGCCTTCGGTTGCCGAGCCTTGGGTTGCCGAGCCTTCGGTTGCCGAACCTTCGGTTGCCGAGCCTTCGGTTGTCGAGCCTTCGGTTGCCGAGCTTTCGGTTGCCGAGCCTTCGGTTGCCGAGTCTTCGGTTGCCCAGTCTTCGGTTGCCGAGTCTTCGGTTGCCGAGTCCTCGGTGACGAGGTTCTGGGGTTCGAATTTTCGATGTCGAATTCTTGGTGTGGGATTTCCGGTGTGGGGTCCTCGGTGTGGAGGTTTCGGGTGTTGAGGTTTCGGTGTTGGGTCCTTCGTTTCCTTTTTTCGGGTGTCGAGCCCTCGGGTGTCGAGGTTTTCGGTATCGAGGTTTTGTGTGTCGAGGTTTGCGGTTTCGAGGTTTCCGTGTCGAGTTTACGGGTGTCGAGATTTCCGTGTCGAGTTTACGGGTGTCGAGATTTCGGGTGTCGAGATTTCGGGTGTCGAGATTTTGGGTGCGAGGTTTCCGGTGTCAAGGTTTCGGGTGTCGAATTTTCCATGTCGAATTTTCCGTGTCGAGCTTTCAATCAGGAATTTTCGATGAGGAATTTTCGATGTTGAATTCTCGAGGTCGAATTTTTGTGGTCGAATTTTTGAGGTCGAATTTTTGATGTCGAATTTTTGATGTCAAATTTTCGATGTCGAATTTTCGATGTCGAATTCTTGGTCTGGGATTTCCGGTGTGGGGTCCTCGGTGTGGAGGTTTCGGGTGTTGAGGTTTCGGTGTTGGGTCCTTCGTTTCCTTTTTTCGGGTGTCGAGCCCTCGGGTATCGAGGTTTTCGGTATCGAGGTTTTGGGTGTCGAGGTTTCCGGTTTCGAGGTTTCCGTGTCGAGTTTACGGGTGTCGAGATTTCCGTGTCGAGTTTACGGGTGTCGAGGTTTCGGGTGTCGAGGTTTCCGGTGTCAAGGTTTCGGGTGTCGAATTTTCCATGTCGAATTTTCCGTGTCGAGTTTTCGATCAGGAAATTTCGATGAGGAATTTTCGATGTTGAATTCTCGAGGTCGAATTTTTGTGGTCGAATTTTTGAGGTAGAATTTTGGATGTCGAATTTTTGATGTCGAATTTTCGATGTCGAATTTTCGATGTTGAATTTTCGATGTCGAATTTTCGGTGTCGAATTTTCGATGTCGAATTTTCGATGTCGAACTTTGGATGTCGGATTTTCGAGGTCGGATTATCGACGTCGGAATTTCTATTTGGTGTATTCGGGTGTCGAGGTTTCGTTTCGGGTCTTCGTATGTGGGTCTTCGTGTGCCGAGTCTTCGGTTGTCGAGTCTTTGGTTGTCGAGTCTTCGGTTGCCGAGTCTTCGGTTGTCGAGTCTTCGGTTGTCGAGTCTTCGGTTGTCGAGTCTTCGGTTGTCGAGTCTTCGGTTGTCCAGTCTTCGGTTGTCGAGTCTTCGGTTGTCGAGCCTTCGGTTGTCAAGCCTTCGGTTGTCGAGCCTTCGGTTGTCGAGCCTTCGGTTGCCGATCCTCCGTTTGCCGATCCTTCGGTTGCCGAGCCTTCGGTTGCCGAGCCTTCGGTTGCCGAGGCTTCGGTTGCCGAGTCTTCGGTTGCCGAGTCTTCGGTTGTCGAGTCTTCGGTTGCCGAGTCTTCGGTTGCCGAGTCTTCGGTTGCCGAGTCTTCGGTTGCCGAGCCTTCGGTTGCCGAGCCTTCGTTGCCGAGCCTTTGGTTGCCGAGCCTTTGGTTGCCGAGCCTTCGGTTGCCGAGCCTTCGGTTGCCGAGCTTTCGGTAGCCGAGCCTTCGGTTGCCGAGCCTTCGGTTGCCGAGCCTTCGGTTGCCGAGCCTTCGGTTGCCGAGCCTTCGGTTGCCGAGCCTTCGGTTGCCGAGCCTTCGGTTGCCGAGCCTGCGGATGCCGAGCCTTCGGTTGCCGAGCCTTCGGTTGCCGAGCCTTCGGTTGCCGAGCCTTCGGTTGCCGAGGCGTCGGTTGCCGAGCCTTCGGTTGCCGAGCCTTCGGTTGCCGAGCCTTCGGTTGCCGAGCCTTCGGTTGCCGAGCCTTCGGTTGCCAAGCCTTCGGTTGCCGAGCCTTCGGTTGCCGAGCCTTCGGATGCCGAGCCTTCGGTTGCCGAGCTTGGGTTGCCGAGCCTTCGGTTGCCGAGTCTTCGGTTGCCGAGCCTTGGGTTGCTAGCCTTCGGTTGCCGAGCCTTCGGTTGCCGAGCCTTCGGTTGTCGAGCCTTCGGTTGCCTAGCTTTCGGTTGCCGAGCCTTCGGTTGCCGAGTCTTCGGTTGCCCAGTCTTCGGTTGCCGAGTCTTCGGTTGCCGAGTCCTCGGTGACGAGGTTCTGGGGTTCGAATTTTCGACGTCGAATTCTTGGTGTGGGATTTCCGGTGTGGGGTCCTCGGTGTGGAGGTTTGGGGTGTTGAGGTTCCGTTTTGGGTCCTTCGTTTCCTTTTTTCGGGTGTCGAGCCCTCGGGTGTCGACGTTTTCGGTATCGAGGTTTTGTGTGTCGAGGTTTCCGGTTTCGAGGTTTCCGTGTCGAGTTTACGGGTGTCGAGATTTCCGTGTCGAGTTTACGGGTGTCGAGATTTCGGGTGTCGAGATTTCGGGTGTCGAGGTTTTGGGTGTCGAGGTTTCCGGTGTCAAGGTTTCGGGTGTCGAATTTTCCATGTCGAACTTTCCGTGTCGAGTTTTCAATCACGAATATTCGATGAGGAATTTTCGATGTTGAATTCTCGAGGTCGAATTTTTGTGGTCGAATTTTTTAGGTCGAATTTTTGATGTCGAATTTTTGATGTCGAATTTTCGATGTCGAATTTTCGATGTCGAATTTTCGATGTCGAATTTTCGATGTCGAACTTTCGATGTCGGATTTTCGAGGTCGGATTTTCGACGTCGGATTTTCGGTTTGGTGTATTCGGGTGTCGAGGTTTCGTTTCGGGTCTTGGTATGTGGGTCCTCGTGTGCCGAGTTTTCGGTTGTCGAGTCTTCGTTTGCCGAGTCTTCGGTTGTCGAGTCTTCGGTTGTCGAGTCTTCGGTTGTCGAGTCTTCGGTTGTCCAGTCTTCGGTTGTCGAGTCTTCGGTTGTCGAGTCTTCGGTTGTCGAGCCTTCGGTTGTGTAGTTTTCGGTTGTCGAGCCTTCGGTTGTCGAGCCTTCGGTTGCCGATCCTCCGTTTGCCGATCCTTCGGTTGCCGAGCCTTCGGTTGCCGAGCCTTCGGTTGCCGAGGCTTCGGTTGCCAAGCCTTCGGTTGCCGAGCCTTCGGTTGCCGAGTCTTCGGTTGTCGAGTCTTCGGTTGCCGAGTCTTCGGTTGCCGAGTCTTCGGTTGCCGAGTCTTCGGTTGCCGAGCCTTCGGTTGCCGAGCCTTCGTTGCCGAGCCTTTGGTTGCCGAGCCTTCGGTTGCCGAGCCTTCGGTTGCCGAGCCTTCGGTTGCCGAGCTTTCGGTAGCCGAGCCTCCGGTTCCGAGCCTTCGGTTGCCGAGCCTTCGGTTGCCGAGCCTTCGGTTGCCGAGCCTTCGGTTGCCGAGCCTGCGATTGCCGAGCCTTCGGTTGCCGAGCCTTCGGTTGCCGAGCCTTCGGTTGCCGAGCCTTCGGTTGCCGAGCCTTCGGTTGCCGAGGCGTCGGTTGCCGAGCCTTCGGTTGCCGAGCCTTCGGTTGCCGAGCCTTCGGTTGCCGAGCCTTCGGTTGCCGAGCCTTCGGTTGCCGAGCCTTCGGTTGCCGAGCCTTCGGTTGCCGAGCCTTCGGATGCCGAGCCTTCGGTTGCCGAGCTTGGGTTGCCGAGCTTGGGTTTGCCGAGCCTTCGGTTGCCGAGCCTTCGGTTGCCGAGCCTTCGGTTGCCGAGCCTTGGGTTGCTAGCCTTCGGTTGCCGAGCCTTCGGTTGCCGAGCCTTCGGTTGTCGAGCCTTCGGTTGCCGAGCTTTCGGTTGCCGAGCCTTCGGTTGCCGAGTCTTCGGTTGCCCAGTCTTCGGTTGCCGAGTCTTCGGTTGCCGAATCCTCGGTAACGAGGTTCTGGGGTTCGAATTTTCGACGTCGAATTCTTGGTGTGGGATTTCCGGTGTGGGGTCCTCGGTGTGGAGGTTTCGGGTGTTGAGGTTTCGGTGTTGGGTCCTTCGTTTCCTTTTTTCGGGTGTCGAGCCCTCGGGTGTCGAGGTTTTCGGTATCGAGGTTTTGTGTGTCGAGGTTTCCGGTTTCGAGGTTTCCGTGTCGAGTTTACGGGTGTCGAGATTTCCGTGTCGAGTTTACGGGTGTCGAGATTTCGGGTGTCGAGATTTCGGGTGTCGAGGTTTTGGGTGTCGAGGTTTCCGGTGTCAAGGTTTCGGGTGTCGAATTTTCCATGTCGAACTTTCCGTGTCGAGTTTTCAATCACGAATATTCGATGAGGAATTTTCGATGTTGAATTCTCGAGGTCGAATTTTTGTGGTCGAATTTTTGAGGTCGAATTTTTGATGTCGAATTTTTGTAGTCGAATTTTCGATGTCGAATTTTCGATGTCGAATTTTCGATGTCGAATTTTCGATGTCGAATTTTCGATGTCGAATTTTCGATGTCGAACTTTCGATGTCGGATTTTCGAGGTCGGATTTTCGACGTCGGATTTTCGGTTTGGTGTATTCGGGTGTCGAGGTTTCGTTTCGGGTCTTGGTATGTGGGTCCTCGTGTGCCGAGTTTTCGGTTGTCGAGTCTTCGTTTGCCGAGTCTTCGGTTGTCGAGTCTTCGGTTGTCGAGTCTTCGGTTGTCGAGTCTTCGGTTGTCGAGTCTTCGGTTGTCCAGTCTTCGGTTGTCGAGTCTTCGGTTGTCGAGTCTTCGGTTGTCGAGCCTTCGGTTGTGTAGTTTTCGGTTGTCGAGCCTTCGGTTGTCGAGCCTTCGGTTGCCGATCCTCCGTTTGCCGATCCTTCGGTTGCCGAGCCTTCGGTTGCCGAGCCTTTGGTTGCCGAGGCTTCGGTTGCCAAGCCTTCGGTTGCCGAGCCTTCGGTTGCCGAGCCTTCGTTGCCGAGCCTTCGGTTTCCGAGCCTTCGGTTGCCGAGCCTTCGGTTGCCGAGCCTTCGGTTGCCGAGCCTTCGGTTGCCGAGCCTTCGGTTGCCGAGCCTTCGGTTGCCGAGTCTTCGGTTGCCGAGTCTTCGGTTGCCGAGTCTTCGGTTGCCGAGTCTTCGGTTGCCGAGTCTTCGGTTGCCGAGTCTTCGGTTGCCGAGTCTTCGGTTGCCGAGTCTTCGGTTGCCGAGCCTTCGGTTGCCGAGCCTTCGGTTGGCGAGGCTTCGGTTGCCGAGGCTTCGGTTGCCGAGGCTTCGGTTGCTGAAACTTCGGTTGCCGAGCCTTTGGTTGCCGAGCCTTCGGTTGCCGAGCCTTCGGTTGCCGATCCTTCGGTTGCCGAGCTTTCGGTTGCCGAGCCTTCGGTTGCCGAGCCTTCGGTTGCCGAGCCTTCGGTTGCCGAGCCTTCGGTTGCCGAGCCTTCGGTTGCCGAGCCTTCGGTTGCCGAGCCTTCGGTTGCCGAGCCTTCGGTTGCCGAGCCTTCGGTTGCCGAGCCTTTGGTTGCCGAGCCTTCGGTTGCCGAGCCTTCGGTTGCCGAGCCTTCGGTTGCCGAGCCTGCGGATGCCGAGCCTTCGGTTGCCGAGCCTTCGGTTGCCGAGCCTTCGGTTGCCGAGCCTTCGGTTGCCGAGCCTTCGGTTGCCGAGCCTTCGGTTGCCGAGCTTGGGTTGCCGAGCCTTCGGTTGCCGAGCCTTGGGTTGCTAGCCTTCGGTTGCCGAGCCTTCGGTTGCCGAGCCTTCGGTTGTCGAGCCTTCGGTTGCCGAGCTTTCGGTTGCCGAGCCTTCGGTTGCCGAGTCCTCAGTTGCCCAGTCTTCGGTTGCCGAGTCTTCGGTTGCCGAGTCTTCGGTTGCCGAGTCCTCGGTGACGAGGTTCTGGGGTTCGAATTTTCGACGTCGAATTCTTGGTGTGGGATTTCCGGTGTGGGGTCCTCGGTGTGGAGGTTTCGGTTATTGAGGTTTCGGTGTTGGGTCCTTCGTTTCCTTTTTTCGGGTGTCGAGCCCTCGGGTGTCGAGGTTTTCGGTATCGAGGTTTTGTGTGTCGAGGTTTCCGGTTTCGAGGTTTCCGTGTCGAGTTTACGGGTGTCGAGATTTCCGTGTCGAGTTTACGGGTGTCAAGATTTCGGGTGTCGAGATTTCGGGTGTCGAGGTTTTGGGTGTCGAGGTTTCCGGTGTCAAGGTTTCGGGTGTCGAATTTTCCATGTCGAACTTTCCGTGTCGAGTTTTCAATCAGGAATTTTCGATGAGGAATTTTCGATGTTGAATTCTCGAGGTCGAATTTTTGTGGTCGAATTTTTGAGGTCGAATTTTTGATGTCGAATTTTTGATGTCGAATTTTCGATGTCGAATTTTCGATGTCGAATTTTCGATTACGAACTTTCGATTTCGGATTTTCGAGGTCGGATTTTCGACGTCGGATTTTCCGTTTGGTGTATTCGGGTGTCGAGGTTTCGTTTGGGGTCTTGGTATGTGGGTCCTCGTGTGCCGAGTTTTCGGTTGTCGAGTCTTCGTTTGCCGAGTCTTCGGTTGTCGAGTCTTCGGTTGTCGAGTCTTCGGTTGTCGAGTCTTCGGTAGTCGAGTCTTCGGTTGTCCAGTCTTCGGTTGTCGAGTATTCGGTTTTCGAGCCTTCGGTTGTCGAGCCTTCGGTTGTGGAGTCTTCGGTTGTCGAGTCTTCGGTTGTCGAGCCTTCGGTTGTCGAGCCTTCGGTTGTCGAGCCTTCGGTTGCCGATCCTTCGGTTGCCGATCCTTCGGTTGCCGATCCTTCGGTTGCCGAGCCTTCGGTTGCCGAGCCTTCGGTTGGCGAGCCTTCGGTTGACGAGCCTTCGGTTGCCAAGCCTTCGGTTGCCGAGCCTTCGGTTGCCGAGCCTTCGGTTGCCGAGCCTTCGTTGCCGAGCCTTCGGTTGCCGAGTCTTCGGTTGCCGAGTCTTCGGTTGCCCAGTCTTCGGTTGCCGAGTCTTCGGTTGCCGAGTCTTCGGTTGCCGAGTCTTCGGTTGCCGAGTCTTCGGTTGCCGAGTCTTCGGTTGCCGAGTCTTCGGTTGCCGAGCGTTCGGTTGCCGAGCCTTCGGTTGCCGAGGCTTCGGTTGATGAGTCTTCGGTTGCCGAAACTTCGGTTGCCGAGCCTTCGGTTGCCGAGTCTTCGATTGCCGAGCCTTCGGTTGCCGAGCCTTCGGTTGCCGAGCCTTCGGTTGCCGAGCCTTCGGTTGACGAGCCTTCGGTTGCCGAGCCTTCGGTTGCCGAGCCTTCGGTTGCCGAGCCTTCGGTTGCCGAGCCTTCGGTTGCCGAGCCTTCGGTTGCCGAGCCTTCGGTTGCCGAGCCTTCGGTTGCCGAGCCTTCGGTTGCCGAGCCTTCGGTTGCCGAGCCATCGGTTGCCGAGCCTTCGGTTGCCGAGCCTTCGGTTGCCGAGCCTTCGGTTGCCGAGCCTTCGGTTGCCGAGCCTTCGGTTGCCGAGTCTTCGGTTGCCGAGTCTTCGGTTGCCGAGGCTTCGGTTGCCGAGGCTTCGGTTGCCGAGCCTTCTGTTGCCGAGCCTTCGGTTGCCGAGCCTTCGGTTGCCGAGCCTTCGGTTGCCGAGCCTTCGGTTGCCGAGCCTTCGGTTGCCGAGCCTTCGGTTGCCGAGCCTTCGGTTGCCGAGCCTTCGGTTGCCGAGCCTTCGGTTGCCGAGCCTTCGGTTGCCGAGCCTTCGGTTGCCGAGCCTTCGGTTGCCGGGCCTTCGGTTGCCGCGCCTTCGGTTGCCGAGCCTTCGGTTGCCGAGCCTTCGGTTGCCGAGCCTTCGGTTGCCGAGCCTTGGGTTGCCGAGCCTTCGGTTGCCGAGCCTTGAGTTGCCGAGCCTTGAGTTGCCGAGCCTTCGGTTGCCGAGCCTTCGGTTGTCGAGCCTTCGGTTGCCGAGCCATCGGTTGCCGAGTCTTCGGTTGCCCAGTCTTCGGTTGCCGAGTCTTCGGTTGCCGAGTCCTCGGTGACGAGGTTCTGGGGTTCGAATTTTCGACGTCGAATTCTTGGTCTGGGATTTCCGGTGTGGGGTCCGCGGTGTGGAGGTTTCGGGTGTTGAGGTTTCGGTGTTGGGTCCTTCGTTTCCTTTTTTCGGGTGTCGAGCCCTCGGGTGTCGAGGTTTTCGGTATCGAGGTTTTGGGTGTCGAGGTTTCCGGTTTCGAGGTTTCCGTGTCGAGTTTACGGGTGTCGAGATTTCCGTGTCGAGTTTACGGGTGTCGAGATTTCGGGTGTCGAGGTTTTGGGTGTCGAGGTTTCCGGTGTCAAGGTTTCGGGTGTCGAATTTTCCATGTCGAATTTTCCGTGTCGAGTTTTCGATCAGGAATTTTCGATGAGGAATTTTCGATGTTGAATTCTCGAGGTCGAATTTTTGTGGTCGAATTTTTGAGGTCGAATTTTGGATGTCGAATTTTCGATGTCGAATTTTCGATGTCGAATTTTCGATGTCGAATTTTCGATGTCGAACTTTCGATGTCGAACTTTCGATGTCGAACTTTCGATGTCGGATTTTCGAGGTCGGATTTTCGACGTCGGAATTTGTATTAGGTGTATTCGGGTGTCGAGGTTTCGTTTCGGGTCTTCGTATGTGGGTCTTCATGTGCCGAGTCTTTAGTTGTCGAGTCTTCGGTTGCCGAGTCTTCGGTTGTCGAGTCTTCGGTTGTCGAGTCTTCGGTTGTCGAGTCTTCGGTTGTCGAGTCTTCGGTTGTCCAGTCTTCGGTTGTCGAGTCTTCGGTTGTCGAGTCTTCGGTTGTCGAGCCTTCGGTTGTGTAGTCTTCGGTTGTCGAGACTTCGGTTGCCGATCCTCCGTTTGCCGATCCTTCGGTTGCCGAGCCTTCGGTTGCCGAGCCTTCGGTTGCCGAGCCTTCGGTTGCCAAGCCTTCGGTTGCGGAGCCTTCGGTTGCCGAGCCTTCGTTGCCGAGCCTTCGGTTGCCGAGCCTTCGGTTGCCGAGACTTCGGTTGCCGAGCCTTCGGTTGCCGAGCCTTCGGTTGCCGAGCCTTCGGTTGCCGAGCCTTCGGTTGCCGAGTCTTCGGTTGCCGAGTCTTCGGTTGCCGAGTCTTCGGTTGCCGAGTCTTCGGTTGCCGAGTCTTCGGTTGCCGAGCCTTCGGTTGCCGAGCCTTCGGTTGCCGAGCCTTCGGTTGCCGAGCCTTCGGTTGCCGAGCCTTCGGTTGCCGAGGCTTCGGTTGCCGAGGCTTCGGTTGCCGAGGCTTCGGTTGCCGAAACTTCGGTTGCCGAGCCTTGGGTTGCCGAGCCTTGGGTTGCCGAGCCTTCGGTTGCCGATCCTTCGGTTGCCGAGCTTTCGGTTGCCGAGCCTTCGGTTGCCGAGCCTTCGGTTGCCGAGCCTTCGGTTGCCGAGCCTTCGGTTGCCGAGCCTTCGGTTGCCGAGCCTTCGGTTGACGAGCCTTCGGTTGCCGAGCCTTCGGTTGCCGAGTCTTCGGTTGCCGAGTCTTCGGTTGCCGAGTCTTCGGTTGCCGAGTCTTCGGTTGCCGAGTCTTCGGTTGCCGAGTCTTCGGTTGCCGAGTCTTCGGTTGCCGAGTCTTCGGTTGCCGAGCCTTCGGTTGCCGAGCCTTCGGTTGCCGAGGCTTCGGTTGCCGAGCCTTCGGTTGCCGAGGCTTCGGTTGCCGAGGCTTCGGTTGCCGAGGCTTCGGTTGCTGAAACTTCGGTTGCCGAGCCTTTGGTTGCCGAGCCTTCGGTTGCCGAGCCTTCGGTTGCCGATCCTTCGGTTGCCGAGCTTTCGGTTGCCGAACCTTCGGTTGCCGAGCCTTCGGTTGCCGAGCCTTCGGTTGCCGAGCCTTCGGTTGCCGAGCCTTCGGTTGCCGAGCCTTCGGTTGCCGAGCCTTCGGTTGCCGAGTCTTCGGTTGCCGAGTCTTCGGTTGCCGAGTCTTCGGTTGCCGAGCCTTCGGTTGCCGAGCCTTCGGTTGCCGAGGCTTCGGTTGCCGAGCCTTCGGTTGCCGAGCCTGCGGATGCCGAGCCTTCGGTTGCCGAGCCTTCGGTTGCCGAGCCTTCGGTTGCCGAGCCTTCGGTTGCCGAGCCTTCGGTTGCCGAGCTTGGGTTGCCGAGCCTTCGGTTGCCGAGCCTTGGGTTGCTAGCCTTCGGTTGCCGAGCCTTCGGTTGCCGAGCCTTCGGTTGTCGAGCCTTCGGTTGCCGAGCTTTCGGTTGCCGAGCCTTCGGTTGCCGAGTCTTCAGTTGCCCAGTCTTCGGTTGCCGAGTCTTCGGTTGCCGAGTCTTCAGTTGCCCAGTCTTCGGTTGCCGAGTCTTCGGTTGTCGAGTCCTCGGTGACGAGGTTCTGGGGTTCGAATTTTCGACGTCGAATTCTTGGTGTGGGATTTCCGGTGTGGGGTCCTCGGTGTGGAGGTTTCGGTTATTGAGGTTTCGGTGTTGGGTCCTTCGTTTCCTTTTTTCGGGTGTCGAGCCCTCGGGTGTCGAGGTTTTCGGTATCGAGGTTTTGTGTGTCGAGGTTTCCGGTTGCGAGGTTTCCGTGTCGAGTTTACGGGTGTCGAGATTTCCGTGTCGAGTTTACGGGTGTCGAGATTTCGGGTGTCGAGATTTCGGGTGTCGAGGTTTTGGGTGTCGAGGTTTCCGGTGTCAAGGTTTCGGGTGTCGAATTTTCCATGTCGAACTTTCCGTGTCGAGTTTTCAATCAGGAATTTTCGATGAGGAATTTTCGATGTTGAATTCTCGAGGTCGAATTTTTGTGGTCGAATTTTTGAGGTCAAATTTTTGATGTCGAATTTTTGATGTCGAATTTTCGATGTCGAATTTTCGATGTCGAATTTTCGATGTCGACCTTTCGATGTCGGATTTTCGTGGTCGGATTTTCGACGTCGGATTTTCGGTTTGGTGTATTCGGGTGTCGAGGTTTCGTTTCGGGTCTTGGTATGTGGGTCCTCGTGTGCCGAGTTATCGGTTGTCGAGTCTTCGTTTGCCGAGTCTTCGGTTGTCGAGTCTTCGGTTGTCGAGTCTTCGGTTGTCGAGTCTTCGGTAGTCGAGTCTTCGGTTGTCCAGTCTTCGGTTGTCGAGTATTCGGTTTTCGAGCCTTCGGTTGTCGAGCCTTCGGTTGTGGAGTCTTCGGTTGTCGAGCCTTCGGTTGTCGAGCCTTCGGTTGTCGAGCCTTCGGTTGCCGATCCTACGGTTGCCGATCCTTCGGTTGCCGATCCTTCGGTTGCCGAGCCTTCGGTTGCCGAGCCTTCGGTTGGCGAGCCTTCGGTTGACGAGCCTTCGGTTGCCAAGCCTTCGGTTGCCGAGCCCTCGGGTGCCGAGCCTTCGTTGCCGAGCCTTCGGTTGCCGAGTCTTCGGTTGCCGAGTCTTCGGTTGCCCAGTCTTCGGTTGCCGAGTCTTTGGTTGCCGAGTCTTCGGTTGCCCAGTCTTCGGTTGCCGAGTCTTCGGTTGCCGAGCGTTCGGTTGCCGAGCCTTCGGTTGCCTAGGCTTCGGTTGATGAGTCTTCGGTTGCCGAAACTTCGGTTGCCGAGCCTTCGGTTGCCGAGTCTTCGGTTGCCGAGCCTTCGGTTGCCGAGCCTTCGGTTGCCGAGCCTTCGGTTGCCGAGCCTTCGGTTGCCGAGCCTTCGGTTGCCGAGCCTTCGGTTGCCGAGCCTTCGGTTGCCGCGCCTTCGGTTGCCGAGCCTTCGGTTGCCGAGCCTTCGGTTGCCGAGCCTTCGGTTGCCGAGCCTTCGGTTGCCGAGCCTTCGGTTGCCGAGCCTTCGGTTGCCGAGCCTTCGGTTGCCGAGCCTTCGGTTGCCGAGCCTTCGGTTGCCGAGCCTTCGGTTGCCGAGCCTTCGGTTGCCGAGCCTTCGGTTGCCGAGCCTTCGGTTGCCGAGCCTTCGGTTGCCGAGCCTTCGGTTGCCGAGCCTTCGGTTGCCGAGCCTTCGGTTGCCGAGCCTTCGGTTGCCGAGCCTTCGGTTGCCGAGCCTTCGGTTGCCGAGTCTTCGGTTGCCGAGTCTTCGGTTGCCGAGGCTTCGGTTGCCGAGCCTTCGGTTGCCGAGCCTTCGGTTGCCGAGCCTTCGGTTGCCGAGCCTTCGGTTGCCGAGCCTTCGGTTGCCGAGCCTTCGGTTGCCGAGCCTTCGGTTGCCGAGCCTTCGGTTGCCGAGCCTTCGGTTGCCGAGCCTTCGGTTGCCGGGCCTTCGGTTGCCGCGCCTTCGGTTGCCGAGCCTTCGTTTGCCGAGCCTTCGGTTGCCGAGCCTTGGGTTGCCGAGCCTTCGGTTGCCGAGCCTTGAGTTGCCGAGCCTTGAGTTGCCGAGCCTTCGGTTGCCGAGCCTTCGGTTGCCGAGCTTTCGGTTGCCGAGCCATCGGTTGCCGAGTCTTCGGTTGCCCAGTCTTCGGTTGCCGACTCTTCGGTTGCCGAGTCCTCGGTGACGAGGTTCTGGGGTTCGAATTTTCGACGTCGAATTCTTGGTCTGGGATTTCCGGTGTGGGGTCCGCGGTGTGGAGGTTTCGGGTGTTGAGGTTTCGGTGTTGGGACTTTCGTTTCCTTTTTTCGGGTGTCGAGCCCTCGGGTGTCGAGGTTTTCGGTATCGAGGTTTTGGGTGTCGAGGTTTCCGGTTTCGAGGTTTCCGTGTCGAGTTTACGGGTGTCGAGATTTCCGTGTCGAGTTTACGGGTGTCGAGATTTCGGGTGTCGAGGTTTTGGGTGTCGAGGTTTCCGGTGTCAAGGTTTCGGGTGTTGAATTTTCCATGTCGAATTTTCCGTGTGGAGTTTTCGATCAGGAATTTTCGATGAGGAATTTTCGATGTTGAATTCTCGAGGTCGAATTTTTGTGGTCGAATTTTTGAGGTCGAATTTTGGATGTCGAATTTTCGGTGTCGAATTTTCGATGTCGAATTTTCGATGTCGAATTTTCGATGTCGAACTTTCGATGTCGAACTTTCGATGTCGGATTGTCGAGGTCGGATTTTCGACGTCGGAATTTGTATTTGGTGTATTCGGGTGTCGAGGTTTCGTTTCGGGTCTTCGTATGTGGGTCTTCGTGTGCCGAGTCTTTAGTTGTCGAGTCTTCGGTTGCCGAGTCTTCGGTTGTCGAGTCTTCGGTTGTCGAGTCTTCGGTTGTCGAGTCTTCGGTTGTCCAGTCTTCGGTTGTCGAGTCTTCGGTTGTCGAGTCTTCGGTTGTCGAGCCTTCGGTTGCCGATCCTCCGTTTGCCGATCCTTCGGTTGCCGAACCTTCGGCTGCCGAGCCTTCGGTTGCCGAGGCTTCGGTTGCCAAGCCTTCGGTTGCCGAGCCTTCGGTTGCCGAGCCTTCGTTGCCGAGCCTTCGGTTGCCGAGCCTTCGGTTGCCGAGCCTTCGGTTGCCGAGCCTTCGGTTGCCGAGCCTTCGGTTGCCGAGCCTTCGGTTGCCAGGCCTTCGGTTGCCGAGCCTTTGGTTGCCGAGTCTTCGGTTGCCGAGTCTTCGGTTGCCGAGCCTTCGGTTGCCGAGCCTTCGGTTGCCGAGCCTTCGGTTGCCGAGCCTTCATGTGCCCAGTCTTCGGTTGTCAAGTCTTCGGTTGTCGAGTCTTCGGTTATCGAGTCTTCGGTTGTCGAGCCATCGGTTGTCGAGTCTTCGGTTGCCGAGCCTTCGGTTGCCGAGTCTTCGGTTGCCGAGTCTTCTGTTGCCGTGTCTTCGGTTGCCGATCCTTCGGTTGCCGATCCTTCGGTTGCCGAGCCTTCGGTTGCCGAGCCTTCGGTTGCCGAGCCTTCGGTTGTCGAGCATTCGGTTGTCGAGCCTTCGGTTGTCGAGCCTTCGGTTGTCGAGCCTTCGGTTGTCGAGCCTTCGGTTGTCGAGCCTTCGGTTGCCGAGCCTTCGGTTGCCGAGCCTTCGGTTGCCGAGCCTTCGGTTGCCGAGCATTCGGTTGCCGTGCCTTCGGTTGCCGAGAATTCGGTTGCCGTGCCTTCGGTTGCCGAGCCTTCGGTTGCCAGGCCTTCGGTTGCCGAGCCTACGGTTGCCGAGACTTCGGTTGCCGAGCCTTCGGTTGCCGAGCCTTCGGTTGCCGAGCCTTCGGTTGCCGAGCCTTGGGTTTCCGAGCCTTCGGTTGCCGAGCAAGCGGTTGCCGAGCCTTCGGTTGCCGAGTCTTCGGTTGCCGAGCCTTCGTTTGCCGAGCCTTCGGTTGCCGAGCCTTCGGTTGCCGAGCCTTCGGTTGCCGAGCCTTCGGTTGCCGAGTCTTCGGTTGCCGAGTCTTCGGTTGCCGAGTCTTCGGTTGCCGAGTCTTCGATTGCCGAGTCTTCGGTTGCCGAGTCTTCGGTTGCCGAGCCTTCGGTTGTCGAGCCTTCGGTTGCCGAGCTTTCGGTTGCCGAGCCTTCGGTTGCCGAGTCTTCAGTTGCCCAGTCTTCGGTTGCCGAGTCTTCGGGTGCCGAGTCCTCGGTGACGAGGTTCTGGGGTTCGAATTTTCGACGTCGAATTCTTGGTGTGGGATTTCCGGTGTGGGGTCCTCGGTGTGGAGGTTTCGGGTGTTGAGGTTTCGGTGTTGGGTCCTTCGTTTCCTTTTTTCGGGTGTCGAGCCCTCGGGTGTCGAGGTTTTCGGTATCGAGGTTTTGTGTGTCGAGGTTTCCGGTTTCGAGGTTTCCGTGTCGAGTTTACGGGTGTCGAGATTTCCCTGTCGAGTTTACGGGTGTCGAGATTTCGGGTGTCGGGATTTCGGGTGTCGAGGTTTTGGGTGTCGAGGTTTCCGGTGTCAAGGTTTCGGGTGTCGAATTTTCCATGTCGAACTTTCCGTGTCGAGTTTTCAATCAGGAATTTTCGATGAGGAATTTACGATGTTGAATTCTCGAGGTCGAATTTTTGTGGTCGAATTTTTTAGGTCGAATTTTTGATGTCGAATTTTTGATGTCGAATTTTCGATGTCGAATTTTCGATGTCGAATTTTCGATGTCGAACTTTCGATGTCGGATTTTCGAGGTCGGATTTTCGACGTCGGATTTTCGATTTGGTGTATTCGGGTGTCGAGGTTTCGTTTCGGGTCTTGTTATGTGGGTCCTCGTGTGCCGAGTTTTCGGTTGTCGAGTCTTCGTTCTCCGAGTCTTCGGTTGTCGAGTCTTCGGTTGTCGAGTCTTCGGTTGTCGAGTCTTCGGTAGTCGAGTCTTCGGTTGTCCAGTCTTCGGTTGTCGAGTATTCGGTTTTCGAGCCTTCGGTTGTCGAGCCTTCGGTTGTGGAGTCTTCGGTTGTGGAGTCTTCGGTTGTCGAGCCTTCGGTTGTCGAGCCTTCTGTTGTCGAGCCTTCGGTTGCCGATCCTTCGGTTGCCGATCCTTCGGTTGCCGAGCCTTCGGTTGCCGAGCCTTCGGTTGGCGAGCCTTCGGTTCCCGAGTCTTCGGTTGCCGAGTCTTCGGTTGCCGAGTCTTCGGTTGCCGAGTCTTCGGTTGCCGAGCCTTCGGTTGCCGAGCCTTCGGTTGCCGAGGCTTCGGTTGCCGAGTCTTCGGTTGCCGAGTCCTCGGTTGCCGAAACTTCGGTTGCCGAGCCTTCGGTTGCCGAGCCTTCGGTTGCCGAGCCTTCGGTTGCCGAGCCTTCTTTTGCCGAGCCTTCGGTTGCGGAGCCTTCGGTTGCCGAGCCTTCGGTTGCCGAGCCTTCGGTTGCCGAGCCTTCGGTTGCCGAGCCTTCGGTTGCCGAGCCTTCGGTTGCCGAGCCTTCGGTTGCCCAGCCTTCGGTTGCCGAGCCTTCGGTTGCCGAGTCTTCGGTTGCCGAGGCTTCGGTTGCCGAGACTTCGGTTGCCGAGCCTTCGGTTGCCGAGCCTTCGGTTGCCGAGCCTTCGGTTGCCGAGCCTTCGGTTGCCGAGCCTTGGGTTGCCGAGCCTTGGGTTGCCGAGCCTTCGGTTGCCGAGCCTTCGGTTGCCGAGCCTTCGGTTGTCGAGCCTTCGGTTGTCGAGCTTTCGGTTGCCGAGTCTTCGGTTGCCGAGTCCTCGGTGACGAGGTTCTGGGGTTCGAGTTTTCGACGTCGTATTCTTGGTGTGGGATTTCCGGTGTGGGGTACTCGGTGTGGAGGTTTCGGGTGTTGAGGTTTCGGTGTTGGGTCCTTCGTTTCCTTTTTTCGGGTGTCGAGCCCTCGGGTGTCGAGGTTTTCGGTATCGAGGTTTTGGGTGTCGAGGTTTCCGGTTTCGAGGTTTCCGTGTCGAGTTTACGGGTGTCGAGATTTCCGTGTCGAGTTTACGGGTGTCGAGATTTCGGGTGTTGAGATTTCGGGTGTCGAGGTTTTGGGTGTCGAGGTTTCCGGTGTCAAGGTTTCGGGTGTCGAATTTTCCATGTCGAATTTTCCGTGTCGAGCTTTCGATCCGGAGTTTTCGATGAGGAATTTTCGATGTTGAATTCTCGAGGTCGAATTTTTGTGGTCGAATTTTTGAGGTCGAATTTTTGATGTCGAATATTCGATGTCGAATTTTCGATGTCGAATTTTCGATGTCGAATTTTCGATGTCGAACTTTCGATGTCGGATTTTCGAGGTCGGATTTTCGATTTGGTGTATTCGGGTGTCGAGGTTTCGTTTCGGGTCTTCGTATGTGGGTCTTCGTGTGCCGAGTCTTCGGTGGTCGAGTCTTCGTTTGCCGAGTCTTCGGTTGTCGAGTCTTGGGTTGTCGAGTCTGCGGTTGTCGAGTCTTCGGTTGTCGAGTCTTCGGTAGTCGAGTCTTCGGTAGTCGAGTCTTCGGTTGTCCGGTCTTCGGTTGTCGAGTCTTCGGTTTTCGAGCCTTCGGTTGTCGAGCCTTCGGTTGTGGAGTCTTCGGTTGTCGAGCCTTCGGTTGTCGAGCCTTCGGTTGTCGAGCCTTCGGTTGCCGATCCTTCGGTTGCCGAGCCTTCGGTTGCCGAGCCTTCGTTGCCGAGTCTTCGGTTGCCGAGTCTTCGGTTGCCCAGTCTTCGGCTGCCGAGTCTTCGGTTGCCGAGTCTTCGGTTGCCGAGTCTTCGGTTGCCGAGTCTTCGGTTGCCGAGTCTTCGGTTGTCGATCCTTCGGTTGCCGATCCTTCGGTTGCCGATCCTTCGGTTGCCGAGCCTTCGGTTGGCGAGCCTTCGGTTGCCGAGCCTTCGGTGGCCGAGCCTTCGGTTGCCGAGCCTTCGTTGCCGAGCCTTCGGTTGCCGAGTCTTCGGTTGCCGAGTCTTCGGTTGCCGAGCCTTCGGTTGCCGAGCCTTCGGTTGTCGAGCCTTGGGTTGCCGAGCCTTCGGTTGCCGAGCCTTCGGTTGCCGAGCCTTCGGTTGCCGAGCCATCGGTTGCCGAGTCTTCGGTTGCCGAGGCTTCGGTTGCCGAGCCTTCGGTTGCCGAGCCTTCGGTTGCCGAGCCTTCGGTTGCCGAGCCTTCGGTTGCCGAGCCTTCGGTTGCCGAGCCTTCGGTTGCCGAGCCTTGGGTTGCCGAGCCTTGGGTTGCGAGCCTTCGGTTGCCGAGCCTTCGGTTGCCGAGCCTTCGGTTGTCGAGCCTTCGGTTGCCGAGTCTTCGGTTGCCGAGTCCTCGGTGACGAGGTTCTGGGGTTCGAGTTTTCGACGTCGAATTCTTGGTGTGGGATTTCCGGTGTGGGGTCCTCGGTGTGGAGGTTTCGGGTGTTGAGGTTTCGGTGTTGGGTCCTTCGTTTCCTTTTTTCGGGTGTCGAGCCCTCGGGTGTCGAGGTTTTCGGTATCGAGGTTTTGGGTGTCGAGGTTTCCGGTTCGAGGTTTCCGTGTCGAGTTTACGGGTGTCGAGATTTCCGTGTCGAGTTTACGGGTGTCGAGATTTCGGGTGTCGAGATTTCGGGGTGTCGAGGTTTCCGGTGTCAAGGTTTCGGGTGTCGAATTTTTCCATGTCGAATTTTCCGTGTCGAGTTTTCGATCAGGAGTTTTCGATGAGGAATTTTCGATGTTGAATTCTCGAGGTCGAATTTTTGTGGTCAAATTTTGAGGTCGAATTTTTGATGTCGAATATTCGATGTCGAATTTTCGATGTCGAATTTTCGATGTCGAATTTTCGATGTCGAATTTTCGATGTCGAATTTTCGATTTCGAATTTTCGATGTCGAACTTTCGATGTCGGATTTTCGAGGTCGGATTTTCGACGTCGGATTTTCGATTTGGTGTATTCGGGTGTCGAGGTTTCGTTTCGGGTCTTCGTATGTGGGTCTTCGTGTGCCGAGTCTTCGGTTGTCGAGTCTTCGTTTGCCGAGTCTTCGGTTGTCGAGTCTTCGGTTGTCGAGTCTTCGGTTGTCGAGTCTTCGGTTGTCGAGTCTTCGGTAGTCGAGTCTTCGGTTGTCCAGTCTTCGGTTGTCGAGTCTTCGGTTTTCGAGCCTTCGGTTGTCGAGCCTTCGGTTGTGGAGTCTTCGGTTGTCGAGCCCTCGGTTATCGAGCCTTCGGTTGTCGAGCCTTCGGTTTGCCGATCCTTCGGTTGCCGATCCTTCGGTTGCCGAGCCTTCGGTTGCCGAGCCTTCGGGTGGCGAGCCTTCGGTTGCCAAGCCTTCGGTTGCCGAGCCTTCGGTTGCCGAGCCTTCGTTGCCGAGTCTTCGGTTGCCGAGTCTTCGGTTGCCCAGTCTTCGGTTGCGGAGTCTTCGGTTGCCGAGTCTTCGGTTGCCGAGTCTTCGGTTGCCGAGTCTTCATTTGCCGAGTCTTCGGTTGCCGAGCCTTCGGTTGCCGAGCCTTCGGTTGCCGAGGCTTCGGTTGCCGAGTCTTCGGTTGCCGAAACTTCGGTTGCCGAGCCTTCGGTTGCCGAGTCTTCGATTGCCGAGCCTTGGGTTGCCGAGCCTTCGGTTGCCGAGCCTTCGGTTGCCGAGCTTTCGGTTGCCGAGCCTTCGTTTGCCGAGCCTTCGGTTGCCGAGCCTTCGGTTGCCGAGCCTTCGGTTGCCGAGCCTTCGGTTGTGAGCCTTCGGTTGCCGAGCCTTCGTTTGCCGAGCCTTCGGTTGCCGAGCCTTCGGTTGCCGAGCCTTCGGTTGCCGAGCCTTCGGTTGCCGAGCCTTCGGTTGCCGAGCCTTCGTTTGCCGAGCCTTCGGTTGCCGAGACTTCGGTTGCCGAGCCTTCGGTTGCCAAGCCTTGGGGTGCCGAGCCTTCGGTTGCCGAGCCTTGGGTTGCCGAGCCTTGGGTTGCCGAGCCTTCGGTTGCCGAGCCTTCGGTTGCCGAGCCTTCGGTTGCCGAGCCTTGGGTTGCCGAACTTTCGGTTGCCAAGCCTTCGGTTGCCGAGCCTTCTGTTGTCGAGCCTTCGGTTGCCGAGCCTTCGATTGTCCAGCCTTCGGTTGCCGAGCTTTCGGTTGCCGAGCCTTCGGTTGCCGAGTCTTCGGTTGCCCAGTCTTCGGTTGCCGAGTCTTCGGTTGCCGAGTCCTCGCTGACGAGGTTCTGGGGTTCGAATTTTCGACGTCGAATTCTTGGTCTGGGATTTCCGGTGTGGGGTCCTCGGTGTGGAGGTTTCGGGTGTTGAGGTTTCGGTGTTGGGTCCATCGTTTCCTTTTTTCGGGTGTCGAGCCCTCGGGTGTCGAGGTTTTCGGTATCGAGGTTTTGGGTGTCGAGGTTTCCGGTTTCGAGGTTTCCGTGTCGAGTTTACGGGTGTCGAGATTTCCGTGTCGAGTTTACGGGTGTCGAGATTACGGGTGTCGAGGTTTTGGGTTTCGAGGTTTCCGGTGTCAAGGTTTCGGGTGTCGAATTTTCCATGTCGAATTTTCCATGTCGAGTTTTCGATCAGGAATTTTCGATGAGGAATTTTCGATGTTGAATTCTCGAGGTCGAATTTTTGAGGTCGAATTTTTGGGGTCGAATTTTCGATGTGAATTTTCGATGTCGAATTTTCGATGTCGAATTTTCGATGTCGAATTTTCGATGTCGAATTTTCGATGTCGAATTTTCGATGTCGGGTTTTCGAGGTCGGATTTTCGATTTCGTGTATTCTGGTGTCGAGGTTTCGTTTCGGGTCTTCGTATGTGGGTCTTCGTGTGCCGAGTCTTCGGTTGTCGAGTCTTCGGTTGCCGAGTCTTCGGTAGTCGAGTCTTCGGTTGTCCAGTCTTCTTTTGTCGAGTCTTCGGTTGTCGAGTCTTCGGTTGTCGAGCCTTCGGTTGTGGAGCCTTCGGTTGTGGAGTCTTCGGTTGTCGAGCCTTCGGTTGTCGAGCCTTCGGTTGTCGAGCCTTCGGTTGCCGATCCTTCGGTTGCCGATCCTTCGGTTGCCGAGCCTTCGGTTGCCGAGCCTTCGGTTGCCGAGCCTTCGTTGCCGAGTCTTCGGTTGCCGAGCCTTCGTTGCCGAGTCTTCGGTTGCCGAGTCTTCAGTTGCCCAGTCTTCGGTTGCCGAGTCTTCGGTTGCCGAGTCTTCGGTACTCGAGTCTTCGGTTGTCGAGTCTTCGGTTGTGGAGCCTTCGGTTGTCGAGCCTTCGGTTGCCGATCCTTCGGTTGCCGAGCCTTCGTTTGCCGAGCCTTCAGTTGCCAAGCCTTCGGTTGCCGAGCCTTCGGTTGCCGAGCCTTCGTTGCCGAGCCTTCGGTTGCCGAGCCTTCGGTTGCCGAGTCTTCGGTTGCCGAGTCTTCGGTTGCACAGTCTTCGGTTGCCGAGTCTTCGGTTGCCGAGTCTTCGGTTGCCGAGTCTTCGGTTGCCGAGTCTTCTGTTGCCGTGTCTTCGGTTGCCGAGTGTTCGATTGCCGAGTCTTCGGTTGCCGAGTCTTCAGTTGCCGAGTCTTCGGTTGCCGAGCCTTCGGTTGCCGAGCCTTCGGTTGCCGAGCCTTCGGTTGCCGAGCCTTCAGTTGCCGAGGCTTCGGTTGTCGAGCCTTCGGTTGTCGAGCCTTCGGTTGTCGAGCCTTCGGTTGTCGAGCCTTCGGTTGTCGAGCCTTCGGTTGTCGAGCCTTCGGTTGCCGAGCCTTCGGTTGCCGAGCCTTCGGTTGCCGAGCCTTCGGTTGCCGAGCCTTCGGTTGCCGAACCTTCGGTTGCCGAGCCTTCGGTTGCCGAGCCTTCGGTTGCCGAGCCTTCGGTTGCCGAGCCTTCGGTTGCCGAGTCTTCGGTTGCCGAGTCTTGGGCTGCCGAGTCTTCGGTTGCTGAGTCTTCTGTTGCCGTGTCTTTGGTTGCCGAGTCTTCGGTTACCGAGTCTTCGGATGCCGAGGCTTCGGTTGCCGAGCCTTCGGTTGCCGAGCCTTCGGGTGCCGAGCCTTCGGTTGCCGAGCCTTCGGTTGCCGAGCCTTCGGTTGCCGAGCCTTCGGTTCCCGGGCCTTCCGTTGCCGAGCCTTCCGTTGCCGAGCCTTCGGTTGCCGAGCCTTCGGTTTCCGAGCCTTCGGTTGCCGAGCCTTCGGTTGACGAGCCTTCGGTTGGCGAGTCCTCGGTTGCCGAATCTTCGGTTGCCTAGTCTTCGGTTGACGAGTCTTCGGTTGCCGAGTCTTCGGTTGCCGAGTCTTCGGTTGCCGAGTCTTCGGTTGCCGAGTCTTCGGTTGCCGAGTCTTCGGTTGCCGAGTCTTCGGTTGCCGAGTCTTCGGTTGCCGAGTCTTCGGTTGCCGAGTCTTCGGTTGCCGAGTCTTCGGTTGCCGAGTCTTCGGTTGCCGAGTCCTCGGTGACGGGGTTCCGGGGTTCGAATTTTCGACGTCGAATTCTTGGTCTGGGATTTCCGGTGTGGGGTCCTCGGTGTGGAGCTTTCGGGTGTTGAGGTTTCGGTGTTGGGTCCTCCGTTTCCTTTTTTCGGGTGTCGAGCCCTCGGGTGTCGAGGTTTTGGGTGTCGAGGTTTCCGGTGTCAAGGTTTCGGGTGTCGAATTTTCCATGTCGAATTTTCCATGACGAGTTTTCGATCAGGAATTTTCTATGAGGAATTTTCGATGTTGAATTCTCGAGGTCGAATTTTTGAGGTCGAATTTTTGAGGTCGAATTTTTGATGTCGAATTTTTGATGTCGAATTTTCGATGTCGAATTTTCGATGTCGAATTTTCGGTGTCGAATTTTCGATGTCGAATTTTCGATTTGGTGTATTCGGGTGTCGAGGTTTTCGTTTCGGGTCTTCGTGTGCCGAGTCTTCGGTTGTCGAGTCTTCGGTTGCCGAGTCTTCGGTTGTCGGGTCTTCGGTTGTCGAGTCTTCGGTAGTCGAGTCTTCGGTTGTGGAGTCTTCGGTTGTCGAGTCTTCGGTTGTCGAGCCTTCGGTTGTCGAGCCTTCGGTTGTCGAGCCTTCGGTTGCCGAGCCTTGGGTTGCCGAGCTTTCGGTTGCCAAGCCTTCGGTTGCCGAGCCTTCTGTTGTCGAGCCTTCGGTTGCCGAGCCTTCGATTGTCGAGGCTTCGGTTGCCGAGCTTTCGGTTGCCGAGCCTTCGGTTGCCGAGTCTTCGGTTGCCCAGTCTTCGGTTACCGAGCCTTCGGTTGCCGAGTCTTCGGTTGCCCAGTCTTCGGTTGCCGAGTCTTCGGTTGCCGAGTCCTCGGTGACGAGGTTCTGGGGTTCGAATTTTCGACGTCGAATTCTTGGTCTGGGATTTCCGGTGTGGGGTCCTCGGTGTGGAGGTTTCGGGTGTTGAGGTTTCGGTGTTGGGTCCTTCGTTTCCTTTTTTCGGGTGTCGAGCCCTCGGGTGTCGAGGTTTTCGGTATCGAGGTTTTGGGTGTCGAGGTTTCCGGTTTCGAGGTTTCCGTGTCGAGTTTACGGGTGTCGAGATTTCCGTGTCGAGTTTACGGGGTGTCGAGATTACGGGTGTCGATGTTTTGGGTTTCGAGGTTTCCGGTGTCAAGGTTTCGGGTGTCGAATTTTCCATGTCGAATTTCCCATGTCGAGTTTTCGATCAGGAATTTTCGATGAGGAATTTCCGATGTTGAATTCTCGAGGTCGAATTTTTGAGGTCGAATTTTATATGTCGAATTTTATATGTCGAATTTTTGATGTCGAGTTTTCGATGTCGAATTTTCGATGTCGATATTTCGATGTCGAACTTTCGATGTCGAACTTTCGATGTCGGATTTTCGAGGTCGGATTTTCGATTTGGTGTATTCGGGTGTCGAGGTTTCGTTTCGGGTCTTCGTATGTGGGTCTTCGTGTGCCGAGTCTTCGGTTGTTGAGTCTTCGGTTGCCGAGTCTTCGGTTGTCGAGTCTTCAGTTGTCGAGTCTTCGGTTGTCGAGTCTTCGGTTGTCGAGCCTTCGGTTGTGGAGTCTTCGGTTGTCGAGTCTTCGGTTGTCGAGCCTTCGGTTGTCGAGCCTTCGGATGCCGATCCTTCGGTTGCCGATCCTGCGGTTGCCGAGCCTTCGGTTGCCGAGCCTTCAGTTGCCAAGCCTTCGGTTGCCGAGCCTTCGGTTGCCGAGCCTTCGTTGCCGAGCCTTCGGTTCCCGAGTCTTCGGTTGCCGAGTCTTCGGTTGCCGAGTCTTCGGTTGCACAGTCTTCGGTTGCCGAGTCTTCGGTTGCCGAGTCTTCGGTTGCCGAGTCTTCGGTTGCCGAGTCTTCTGTTGCCGTGTCTTCGGTTGCCGAGTGTTCGATTGCCGAGTCTTCGGTTGCCGAGTCTTCGGTTGCCGAGTCTTCGGTTCCCGAGTCTTCAGTTGCCGAGTCTTCGGTTGCCGAGCCTTCGGTTGCCGAGCCTTCGGTTGCCGAGCCTTCGGTTGCCGAGCCTTCGGTTCCCGAGCCTTCCGTTGCCGAGCCTTCGGTTGCCGAGCTTTCGGTTGCCGAGCCTTCGGTTGCCGAGCCTTCGGTTGCCGAGCCTTCGGTTGCCGAGCCTTCGGTTGCCGAGCCTTCGGTTGCCGAGCCTTCGGTTGACGAGCTTTCGGTTGGCGAGTCCTCGGTTGCCGAATCTTCGGTTGCCTAGTCTTCGGTTGCCGAGTCTTCGGTTGCCAAGTCTTCGGTTGCCGAGTCTTCGGTTGCCGAGTCTTCGGTTGCCGAGTCATCGGTTGCCGAGTCTTCGGTTGCCGAGTCTTCGGTTGCCGAGTCTTCGGTTGCCGAGTCTTCGGTTGCCGAGTTCTCGGTGACGGGGTTCCGGGGTTCGAATTTTCGACGTCGAATTCTTGGTCTGGGATTTCCGCTGTGGGGTCCTCGGTGTGGAGGTTTCGGGTGTTGAGGTTTTGGTGTTGGGTCCTCCGTTTCCTTTTTTCGGGTGTCGAGCCCTCGGTTGTCGAGGTTTTGGGTATCGAGGTTTTGGGTGTCGAGGTTTCCGGTGTCGAGTTTACGGGTGTCGAGTTTACGGGTGTCGAGATTTCGGGTGTCGAGGTTTCGAGTGTCGAGGTTTCCGGTGTCGAGGTTTCGGGTGTCGAATTTTCCATGTCGAGTTTTCGATCAGGAATTTTCGATGAGGAATTTTCGATGTTGAATTCTCGAGGTTGAATTTTTTAGGTGGAATTTTTGATGTCGAATTTTCGATGTCGAATTTTTGATGTCGAATTTTCGATGTCGAATTGTCGATGTCGAATTTTCGATGTCGAATTTTCGAGGTCCTATTTTCGAGGTCTAATTTTCGAGGTCGGATTTTCGACATCGAATTTTCGATTTGGTGTATTCGGGTGTCGAGGTTTCTTTTCGGCTCTTCGTATGTGGGTCTTTGTGTGCCGAGTCTTCGGTTGTCGACTTTTCGGGATCGAGTCTTCGGTTGTCGAGTCCTCGGTTGTCGAGTCTTCGGTTGTCGAGTCTTCGGTTGTCGAGCCTTCGGTTGTCGAGTCTTCGGTTGTCGAGCCTTCGGTTGTCGAGCCTTTGGTTGTCGAGCCTTCGGTTGTGGAGCCTTCGGTTGTCGAGCCTTCGGTTGTCGAGCCTTCGGTTGTCGAGCCTTCGGTTGCCGAGCCTTCGGTTGCCGAGCCTTCGGTTGCCGAGCCTTCGGTTGCCGAGTCTTCGGTTGCCGAGCCTTCGGTTGCCGAGTCTTCGGTTGCCGATTCCCCGGTGACGAGGTTCCGGGGTTCGAATTTTCGAGGTCGAATTCTTGGTCTGGGATTTCCGGTGTGGGGTCCTCGGTGTGGAGGTTATCGGGTGTTGAGGTTTCGGTGTTGGGTCCTCCGTTTCCTTTTTTCGGGTGTCGAGCCCTCGAGTGTCGAGGTTTTGGGTATCGAGGTTTTGGGTGTCGAGGTTTCCAGTGTCGAGGTTTCCGTGTCGAGTTTACGGGTGTCGAGTTTACGGGTGTCGAGATTTCGGGTGTCGAGGTTTCGGGTGTCGAGGTTTCCGGTGTCGAGGTTTCGGGTGTCGAATTTTCCATGTGGAATTGTCCATGTCGAGTTTTCGATGAGGAATTTTCGATGTTGAATTCTCGAGGTCGAATTTTTGAGGTCGAATTTTGGTGTCGAATTTTCGATGTCGAATTTTTGATGTCGAATTTTTGATGTCGAATTCTCGATGTCGAATTTTCGATGTCGAATTTTCGATGTCGAATTTTCGATGTGGAATTTTCGATGTGGAATTTTCGAGGTCGAATTTTCGAGGTCGAATTTTTGAGGTCGGATTTTCGAGGTCGGATTTTCGACGTCGAATTTTCAATTTGGTGTATTCGGGTGTCGAGGTTTTGTTTCGGGTCTTCGTATGTGGGTCTTCGTGTGCCGAGTCTTCGGTTGTCGAGTCTTCGGGATCGAGTCTTCGGTTGTCGAGTCTTCGGTTGTCGAGCCTTCGGTTGTCGAGCCTTCGGTTGTCGAGCCTTCGGTTGCCGATCCTTCGGTTGCCGATCCTGCGGTTGCCGTGCCTTCGGTTGCCGAGCCTTCAGTTGCCAAGCCTTCGGTTGCCGAGCCTTCGGTTGCCGAGCCTTCGTTGCCGAGCCTTCGGTTTGCGAGCCTTCGGTTGCCGAGTCTTCGGTTGCCGAGTCTTCGGTTGCCGAGTCTTCGGTTGCACAGTCTTCGGTTGCCGAGTCTTCGGTTGCCGAGTCTTCGGTTGCCGAGTCTTCGGTTGCCGAGTCTTCGGTTGCCGAGTCTTCGGTTGCCGAGTCTTCTGTTGCCGTGTCTTCGGTTGCCGAGTGTTCGATTGCCGAGTCTTCGGTTGCCGAGTCTTCGGTTGCCGAGTCTTCGGTTGCCGAGTCTTCAGTTGCCGAGTCTTCGGTTGCCGAGCCTTCGGTTGCCGAGCCTTCGGTTGCCGAGCCTTCGGTTGCCGAGCCTTCGGTTGTCGAGCCTGCGGTTGTCGAGCCTTCGGTTGTCGAGCCTTCGGTTGTCGAGCCTTCGGTTGTCGAGCCTTCGGTTGCCGAGCCTTCGGTTGCCGAGCCTTCGGTTGCCGAGCCTTCGGTAGCCGAGCCTTCGGTTGCCGAGCCTTCGGTTGCCGAGCCTTCGGTTGCCGAGCCTTCGGTTGCCGAGCCTTCGGTTGCCGAGCCTTCGGTTGCCGAGTCTTCGGTTGCCGAGTCTTCTGTTGCCGAGTCTTTGGTTGCCGAGTCTTCGGTTGCCGAGTCTTCGGATGCCGAGGCTCCGGTTGCCGAGCCTTCGGTTGCCGAGCCTTGGGTTGCCGAGCCTTCGGTTGCCGAGCCTTCGGTTCCCGAGCCTTCCGTTGCCGAGCCTTCGGTTGCCGAGCCTTCGGTTCCCGAGCCTTCCGTTGTCGAGCCTTCGGTTGCCGATCCTTCGGTTGCCGAGACTTCGGTTGCCGAGCCTTCGGTTGCCGAGCCTTCGGTTGCCGAGCCTTCGGTTGACGAGCTTTCGGTTGACGAGCTTTCGGTTGGCGAGTCCTCGGTTGCCGAGTCTTCGGTTGCCAAGTCTTCGGTTGCCGAGTCTTCGGTTGCCGAGTCTTCGGTTGCCGAGTCTTCGGTTGCCGAGTCTTCGGTTGCCGAGTCTTCGGTTGCCGAGTCCTCGGTGACGGGGTTCCGGGGTTCGAATTTTCGACGTCGAATTCTTGGTCTGGGATTTCCGGTGTGGGGTCCTCGGTGTGGAGGTTTCGGGTGTTGAGGTTTCGGTGTTGGGTCCTCCGTTTCCTTTTTTCGGGTGTCGAGCCCTCGGGTGTCGAGGTTCTGGGTATCGAGGTTTTGGGTGTCGAGGTTTCCGGTGTCGAGTTTACGGGTGTCGAGTTTACGGGTGTCGAGATTTCGGGTGTCGAGGTTTCCGGTGTCGAGGTTTCCGGTGTCGAGGTTTCGGGTGTCGAATTTTCCTTGTCGAGTTTTCGATCAGGAATTTTCGATGAGGAATTTTCGATGTTGAATTCTCGAGGTTGAATTTTTTAGGTGGAATTTTTGATGTCGAATTTTCGATGTCGAATTTTTGATGTCGAATTTTCGATGTGGAATTTTCGATGTCGAATTTTCGATGTCGAATTTTCGAGGTCCTATTTTCGAGCTCTAATTTTCGAGGTCGGATTTTCGACATCGAATTTTCGATTTGGTGTATTCGGGTGTCGAGGTTTCTTTTCGGCTCTTCGTATGTGGGTCTTTGTGTGCCGAGTCTTCGGTTGTCGACTTTTCGGGATCGAGTCTTCGGTTGTCGAGTCTTCGGTTGTCGAGTCTTCGGTTGTCGAGTCTTCGGTTGTCGAGTCTTCGGTTGTCGAGCCTTCGGTTGTCGAGTCTTCGGTTGTCGAGGCTTCGGTTGTCGAGCCTTCGGTTGTCGAGCCTTTGGTTGTCGAGCCTTCGGTTGTGGAGCCTTCGGTTGTCGACCCTTCGGTTGTCGAGCCTTCGGTTGTCGAGCCTTCGGTTGTCGAGCCTTCGGTTGCCGAGCCTTCGGTTGCCGAGCCTTCGGTTGCTGAGCCTTCGGTTGCCGAGTCTTCAGTTGCCGAGCCTTCGGTTGCCGAGTCTTCGGTTGCCGATTCCCCTGTGACGAGGTTCCGGGGTTCGAATTTTCGAGGTCGAATTCTTGGTCTGGGATTTCCGGTGTGGGGTCCTCGGTGTGGAGGTTATCGGGTGTTGAGGTTTCGGTGTTGGGTCCTCCGTTTCCCTTTTTCGGGTGTCGAGCCCTCGAGTGTCGAGGTTTTGGGTATCGAGGTTTTGGGTGTCGAGGTTTCCAGTGTCGAGGTTTCCGTGTCGAGTTTACGGGTGTCGAGTTTACGGGTGTCGAGATTTCGGGTGTCGAGGTTTTGGGTGTCGAGGTTTCCGGTGTCGAGGTTTCGGGTGTCGAATTTTCCATGTCGAATTTTCCATGTCGAGTTTTCGATCAGGAATTTTCGATGAGGAATTTTCGATGTTGAATTCTCGAGGTCGAATTTTTGAGGTCGAATTTTTGGTGTCGAATTTTCGATGTCGAATTTTCGATGTCGAATTTTTGATGTCGAATTTTTGATGTCGAATTTTCGATGTCGAATTTTCGATGTCGAATTTTCGATGTCGATTTTCGATGTCGAATTTTCGATGTGGAATTTTCGATGTGGAATTTTCGAGGTCGAATTTTCGAGGTCGAATTTTTGAGGTCGGATTTTCGAGGTCGGATTTTCGACGTCGAATTTTCAATTTGGTGTATTCGGGTGTCGAGGTTTTGTTTCGGGTCTTCGTATGTGGGTCTTCGTGTGCCGAGTCTTCGGTTGTGGAGTCTTCGGTTGCCGAGCCTTCGGTTGCCGAGCCTTCGGTTGCCGAACCTTCGGTTGGCGAGCATTCGGTTGCCGAGCCTTCGGTTGCCGAGCCTTCTGTTGTCGAGCCTTCGGTTGCCGAGCCTCCGATTGTCGAGCCTTCGGTTGCCGAGCTTTCGGTTTCCGAGCCTTCGGTTACCGAGTCTTCGGTTGCCCAGTCTTCGGTTGCCGAGACTTCGGTTGCCGAGTCCTCGGTGACGAGGTTCTGGGGTTCGAATTTTCGACGTCGAGTTCTTGGTCTGGGATTTCCGGTGTGGGGTCCTCGGTGTGGATGTTTTGGGTGTTGAGGTTTCGGTGTTGGGTCCTTCGTTTCCTTTTTTCGGGTGTCGAGCCCTCGGGTGTCGAGGTTTTCGGTATCGAGGTTTTGGGTGTCGAGGTTTCCGGTTTCGAGGTTTCCGTGTCGAGTTTACGGGTGTCGAGATTTCCGTGTCGAGTTTACGGGTGTCGAGATTTCGGGTGTCGAGGTTTTGGGTGTCGAGGTTTCCGGTGTCAAGATTTCGGGTGTCGAATTTTCCATGTCGAATTTTCCATGTCGAGTTTTCGATCAGGAATTTTCGATGAGGAATTTTCGATGTTGAATTCTCGAGGTCAAATTTTTGAGGTCGAATTTTTGAGGTCGAATATTTGATGTCGATATTTTGATGTCAATTTTCGATGTCGAATTTTCGATGACGAATTTTCGATGTCGAATTTACGATGTCGAATTTTCGATGTCGAACTTTCAATGTCGGATTTTCGAGGTCGCATTTTCGACGTCATGTTTTCGATTTGGTGTATTCGGGTGTCGAGGTTTCGTTTCGGGTCTTCGTATGTGGGTCTTCGTGTGCCGAGTCTTCGGTTGTCGAGTCTTCGGTTGTCGAGTCTTCGGTTGTCGAGTCTTCGGTTGTCGAGTCTTCGGTAGTCGAGTCTTCGGTTGTGGAGTCTTCGGTTGTCGAGTCTTCGGTTGTCGAGCCTTCGGTTGTCGAGCCTTCGGTTGTCGAGCCTTCGGTTGTCGAGCCTTCGGTTGCCGATCCTGCGTTTGCCGAGCCTTCGGTTGCCGAGCCTTCAGTTGCCAAGCCTTCAGTTGCCAAGCCTTCGGTTGCCGAGCCTTCGGTTGCCGAGCCTTCGGTTGCCGAGCCTTCGTTGCCGAGCCTTCGGTTGCCGAGTGTTCGGTTGCCGAGTCTTCGGTTGCCGAGTCTTCGGTTGCCGAGTCTTCGGTTGCCGAGTCTTCGGTTGCCGAGTCTTCGGTTGCCGAGTCTTCGGTTGCCGAGTCTTCGGTTGCCGACTCTTCGGTTGCCGAGTCTTCGGTTGCCGTGTCTTCGGTTGCCGAGTGTTCGATTGCCGAGTCTTCGGTTGCCGAGTCTTCGGTTGCCGAGTCTTCGGTTGCCGAGCCTTCGGTTGCCGAGCCTTCGGTTGCCGAGCCTTCCGTGCCGAGCCTTCGGTTGCCGAGCCTTCGGTTGTCGAGCCTTCGGTTGTCGAGCCTTCGGTTGTCGAGCCTTCGGTTGTCGAGCCTTCGGTTGCCGAGCCTTCGGTTGCCGAGCCTTCGGTTGCCGAGCCTTCGGTTGCCGAGCCTTCGGTTGCCGAGCCTTCGGTTGCCGAGCCTTCGGTTGCCGAGCCTTCGGTTGCCGAGCCTTCGGTTGCCGAGTCTTGGGCTGCCGAGTCTTCGGTTGCCGAGTCTTCGGTTGCCGAGTCTTCTGTTGCCGTGTCTTCGGTTGCCGAGTCTTCGGTTGCCGAGGCTTCGGTTGCCGAGGCTTCGGTTGCCGAGCCTTCGGTTGCCGAGCCTTCGGGTGCCGAGCCTTCGGTTGCCGAGCCTGCGGTTGCCGAGCCTTCGGTTGCCGAGCCTTCGGTTGCCGAGCCTTCGGTTGCCGAGCCTTCGGTTGCCTAGCCTTCGGTTGCCGAGCCTTCGGTTGCCGAGCCTTCGGTTGCCGAGCCTTCGGTTGTCGAGTCTTCGGTTGTCGACGCTTCGGTTGTCGAGCCTTCGGTTGTCGAGCCTTCGGTTGTCGAGCCTTCGGTTGTGGAGCCTTCGGTTGTGGAGCCTTCGGTTGTCGAGCCTTCGGTTGCCGAGCCTTCGGTTGCCGAGCCTTCGGTTGCCGAGCCTTCGTTTGCCGAGTCTTCGGTTGCCGAGCCTTCGGTTGCCGATTCCCCGGTGACGAGGTTCCGGGGTTCGAATTTTCGACGTCGAATTCTTGGTTTGGGATTTCCGGTGTGGGGTCCTCGGTGTGGAGGTTATCGGGTGTTGAGGTTTCGGTGTTGGGTCCTCCGTTTCCTTTTTTCGGGTGTCGAGCCCTCGAGGGTCGAGGTTTTGGGTATCGAGGTTTTGGATCCAAACCCTCCAAAACCTCTCCCTCCGGAAAATCCTCTCTGCTCCCATCCTAACCACTAACCGAACCCTTCACCAGGAAACCCAGATCCTAACCATTTCCGAGGCAATAGCGAAAAGAGCCGCTGTCGCGTGGGCGCGCATCAGAAACCATGACAATTACGTCATTGCCAATATTGGCAAAGGTGAGCCGAAGCATCGGAAACACACTAGAATTAAGATGTTTTAGACGTTGTTCGGCTCACCGACTGATGTGCGTCCGCGCAAAGAGGGGCCCTAGGCCGCACACACGCTACCTCAGAGGCCTGCATCCCAGGGAACCAGTCAGGAGCTGCAACCTGGTCCGCACAGGAAAACTGCGGAAAAACTGTATATAGTAAAGTGTATATAATGCAGTGTGTGTAAATATGTATATACGAGTGTGTGTGTGTGTGTGTGTGTGTGTGCGTGTGATGGGACATATGTGTGGTATGCCCAGGAGTGAATGAGCGCGTGGATGAGTGTACATAAACAAAAAACGATCAAAAGAAACAAACAAGACATTGAACATACAAAATAAAACTGTTCTCGGTGGGCTAAAGCTGCCCACTGTATGGGTTTTAAAGGAAACACAGATAACACGAATCCACTTGTAAAGTTTGTAAATAATATAAATAATGTTAATTTGAGCCTGTAAGCCGGGCCCTTTTGTACCGGCACCAGGCAAATGTTTTAGTTCAATAAATAAGTTCAAGTTCAAGTCGAGGTTTCCAGTGTCGAGGTTTCCGTGTCGAGTTTACGGGTGTCGAGTTTACGGGTGTCGAGTTTACGGGTGTCGAGGTTTCGGGTGTCGAGGTTTCCGGTGTCGAGGTTTCGGGTGTCGAATTTTCCATGTCGAATTTTCCATGTCGAGTTTTCGATCAGGAATTTTCGATGAGTTATTTTCGATGTTGAATTCTCGAGGTCGAATTTTTGAGGTCGAATTTTTGATGTCGAATTTTCGATGTCGAATTTTCGATGTCGAATTTTCGATGTCGAATTTTTGATGTCGAATTTTCGATGTCGAATTTTCGATGTCGAATTTTCGATGTCGAATTTTCGATGTCGAATTTTCGATGTCGAATTTTCGATGTCGAATTTTCGATGTCGAATTTTCGATGTCGAATTTTCGAGGTCGAATTTTCGAGGTCGAATTTTTGAGGTCGGATTTTCGAGGTCGGATTTTCGATGTCGAATTTTCAATTAGGTGTATTCGGGTGTCGAGGTTTTGTTTCGGGTCTTCGTATGTGGGTCTTCGTGTGCCGAGTCTTCGGTTGTCGAGTCTTCGGGATCGAGTCTTCGGTTGTCGAGCCTTCGGTTGCCGAGCCTTCCGTTGCCGAGCCTTCGGTTGCCGAACCTTCGGTTGGCGAGCCTTCGGTTGCCGAGCCTTCGGTTGCCGAGCCTTCTGTTGTCGAGCCTTCGGTTGCCGAGCCTCCGATTGTCGAGCCTTCGGTTGCCGAGCTTTCGGTTGCCGAGCCTTCGGTTGCCGAGTCTTCGGTTGCCCAGTCTTCGGTTGCCGAGTCTTCGGTTGCCGAGTCCTCGGTGACGAGGTTCTGGGGTTCGAATTTTCGACGTCGAATTCTTGGTCTGGGATTTCCGGTGTGGGGTCCTCGGTGTGGAGGTTTCGGGTGTTGAGGTTTCGGTGTTGGGTCCTTCGTTTCCTTTTTTCGGGTGTCGAGCCCTCGGGTGTCGAGATTTCGGGTGTCGAGGTTTTGGGTGTCGAGGTTTCCGGTGTCAAGATTTCGGGTGTCGAATTTCCCATGTCGAATTTTCCATGTCGAGTTTTCGATCAGGAATTTTCGATGAGGAATTTTCGATGTTGAATTCTCGAGGTCAAATTTTTGAGGTCGAATTTTTGAGGTCGGATTTTCGAGGTCGGATTTTCGACGTCGAATTTTCAATTTGGTGTATTCGGGTGTTGAGGTTTTGTTTCGGGTCTTCGTATGTGGGTCTTCGTGTGCCGAGTCTTCGGTTGCCGAGCCTTCGGTTGCCGAGCCTTCGGTTGCCGAACCTTCGGTTGGCGAGCATTCGGTTGCCGAGCCTTCGGTTGCCGAGCCTTCTGTTGTCGAGCCTTCGGTTGCCGAGCCTCCGATTGTCGAGCCTTCGGTTGCCGAGCTTTCGGTTTCCGAGCCTTCGGTTACCGAGTCTTCGGTTGCCCAGTCTTCGGTTGCCGAGACTTCGGTTGCCGAGTCCTCGGTGACGAGGTTCTGGGGTTCGAATTTTCGACGTCGAATTCTTGGTCTGGGATTTCCGGTGTGGGGTCCTCGGTGTGGATGTTTCGGGTGTTGAGGTTTCGGTGTTGGGTCCTTCGTTTCCTTTTTTCGGGTGTCGAGCCCTCGGGTGTCGAGGTTTTCGGTATCGAGGTTTTGGGTGTCGAGGTTTCCGGTTTCGAGGTTTCCGTGTCGAGTTTACGGGTGTCGAGATCTCCGTGTCGAGTTTACGGGTGTCGAGATTTCGGGTGTCGAGGTTTTGGGTGTCGAGGTTTCCGGTTTCAAGATTTCGGGTGTCGAATTTTCCATGTCGAATTTTCCATGTCGAGTTTTCGATCAGGAATTTTCGATGTTGAATTCTCGAGGTCAAATTTTTGAGGTCGAATTTTTGAGGTCGAATTTTTGATGTCGATATTTTGATGTCAATTTTCGATGTCGAATTTTCGATGACGAATTTTCGATGTTGAATTTACGATGTCGAATTTTCGATGTTGAACTTTCAATGTCGGATTTTCGAGGTCGCATTTTCGACGTCGGATTTTCGATTTGGTGTATTCGGGTGTCGAGGTTTCGTTTCGGGTCTTCGTATGTGGGTCTTCGTGTGCCGAGTCTTCGGTTGTCGAGTCTTCGGTTGTCGAGTCTTCGGTTGTCGAGTCTTCGGTTGTCGAGTCTTCGGTTGTCGAGCCTTCGGTAGTCGAGTCTTCGGTTGTGGAGTCTTCGGATGTCGAGTCTTCGGTTGTCGAGCCTTCGGTTGTCGAGCCTTCGGTTGTCGAGCCTTCGGTTGTCGAGCCTTCGGTTGCCGATCCTGCGTTTGCCGAGCCTTCGGTTGCCGAGCCTTCAGTTGCCAAGCCTTCGGTTGCCGAGCCTTCGGTTGCCGAGCCTTCGGTTGCCGAGTCTTCGGTTGCCGAGTCTTCGGTTGCCGAGTCTTCGGTTGCCGAGTCTTCGGTTGCCGAGTCTTCGGTTGCCGAGTCTTCGGTTGCCGACTCTTCGGTTGCCGAGACTTCGGTTGCCGTGTCTTCGGTTGCCGAGTGTTCGATTGCCGAGTCTTCGGTTGCCGAATCTTCGGTTGCCGAGCCTTCGGTTGCCGAGCCTTCGGTTGCCGAGCCTTCCGTGCCGAGCCTTCGGTTGCCGAGCCTTCGGTTGTCGAGCCTTCGGTTGTCGAGCCTTCGGTTGTCGAGCCTTCGGTTGTCGAGCCTTCGGTTGTCGAGCCTTCGGTTGTCGAGCCTTCGGTTGCCGAGCCTTCGGTTTCCGAGCCTTCGGTTGCCGAGCCTTCGGTTGCCGAGCCTTCGGTTGCCGAGCCTTCGGTTGCCGAGCCTTCGGTTGCGGAGCCTTCGGTTGCCGAGCCTTCGGTTGCCGAGCCTTCGGTTGCCGAGTCTCCGGTTGCCGAGTCTTGGGCTGCCGAGTCTTCGGTTGCCGAGTCTTCTGTTGCCGTGTCTTCGGTTGCCGAGTCTTCGGTTGCCGAGGCTTCGGTTGCCGAGGCTTCGGTTGCCGAGCCTTCGGTTGCCGAGCCTTCGGGTGCCGAGCCTTCGGTTGCCGAGCCTTCGGTTGCCGAGCCTTCGGTTGCCGAGCCTTCGGTTGCCGAGCCTTCGGTTGCCGAGCCTTCGGTTGCCGAGCCTTCGGTTGCCGAGTCTTCGGTTGCCGAATCTTGGGCTGCCGAGTCTTCGGTTGCCGAGTCTTCTGTTGCCGTGTCTTCGGTTGCCGAGTCTTCGGTTGCCGAGGCTTCGGTTGCCGAGGCTTCGGTTGCCGAGCCTTCGGTTGCCGAGCCTTCGGGTGCCGAGCCTTCGGTTGCCGAGCCTGCGGTTGCCGAGCCTTCGGTTGCCGAGCCTTCGGTTGCCGAGCCTTCGGTTGCCGAGCCTTCGGTTGCCGAGCCTTCGGTTGCCGAGCCTTCGGTTGCCTAGCCTTCGGTTGCCGAGCCTTCGGTTGCCGAGCCTTCGGTTGTCGAGTCTTCGTGTGCCGAGTCTTCGGTTGTCGAGTCTTCGGTTGTCGAGTCTTCGGTTGTCGAGTCTTCGGTTGTCGAGTCTTCGGTTGTCGAGTCTTCGGTTGTCGAGCCTTCGGTAGTCGAGTCTTCGGTTGTGGAGTCTTCGGATGTCGAGTCTTCGGTTGTCGAGCCTTCGGTTGTCGAGCCTTCGGTTGTCGAGCCTTCGGTTGTCGAGCCTTCGGTTGCCGATCCTGCGTTTGCCGAGCCTTCGGTTGCCGAGCCTTCGGTTGCCGAGCCTTCGGTTGCCGAGCCTTCGGTTGCCGAGCCTTCGGTTGCCGAGTCTTCGGTTGCCGAGTCTTCGGTTGCCGAGTCTTCGGTTGCCGAGTCTTCGGTTGCCGAGTCTTCGGTTGCCGAGTCTTCGGTTGCCGAGTCTTCGGTTGCCGACTCCTCGGTTGCCGAGTCTTCGGTTGCCGAGTCTTCGGTTGCCGAGTCTTCGGTTGCCGAGCATTCGGTTGCCGAGCCTTCCGTGCCGAGCCTTCGGTTGCCGAGCCTTCGGTTGTCGAGCCTTCGGTTGTCGAGCCTTCGGTTGTCGAGCCTTCGGTTGTCGAGCCTTCGGTTGCCGAGCCTTCGGTTGCCGAGCCTTCGGTTGCGAGCCTTCGGTTGCCGAGCCTTCGGTTGCCGAGCCTTCGGTTGCCGAGCCTTCGGTTGCCGAGCCTTCGGTTGCCGAGCCTTCGGTTGCCGAGCCTTCGGTTGCCGAGTCTTCGGTTGCCGAGTCTTGGACTGCCGAGTCTTCGGTTGCCGAGTCTTCTGTTGCCGTGTCTTCGGTTGCCGAGTCTTCGGTTGCCGAGGCTTCGGTTGCCGAGGCTTCGGTTGCCGAGCCTTCGGGTGCCGAGCCTTCGGTTGCCGAGCCTGCGGTTGCCGAGCCTTCGGTTGCCGAGCCTTCGGTTGCCGAGCCTTCGGTTGCCGAGCCTTCGGTTGCCTAGCCTTCGGTTGCCGAGCCTTCGGTTGCCGAGCCTTCGGTTGCCGAGCCTTCGGTTGTCGAGTCTTCGGTTGTCGAGGCTTCGGTTGTCGAGCCTTCGGTTGTCGAGCCTTCGGTTGTCGAGCCTTCGGTTGTCGAGCCTTCGGTTGTGGAGCCTTCGGTTGTCGAGCCTTCGGTTGTCGAGCCTTCGGTTGCCGAGCCTTCGGTTGCCGAGCCTTCGGTTGCCGAGCCTTCGGTTGCCGAGTCTTCGGTTGCCGAGCCTTCGGTTGCCGATTCCCCGGTGACGAGGTTCCGGGGTTCGAATTTTCGACGTCGAATTCTTGGTTTGGGATTTCCGGTGTGGGGTCCTCGGTGTGGAGGTTATCGGGTGTTGAGGTTTCGGTGTTGGGTCCTCCGTTTCCTTTTTTCGGGTGTCGAGCCCTCGAGGGTCGAGGTTTTGGGTATCGAGGTTTTGGGTGTCGAGGTTTCCAGTGTCGAGGTTTCCGTGTCGAGTTTACGGGTGTCGAGTTTACGGGTGTCGAGTTTACGGGTGTCGAGGTTTCGGGTGTCGAGGTTTCCGGTGTCGAGGTTTCGGGTGTCGAATTTTCCATGTCGAATTTTCCATGTCGAGTTTTCGATCAGGAATTTTCGATGAGTTATTTTCGATGTTGAATTCTCGAGGTCGAATTTTTGAGGTCGAATTTTTGATGTCGAATTTTCGATGTCGAATTTTCGATGTCGAATTTTCGATGTCGAATTTTCGATGTCGAATTTTCGATGTCGAATTTTCGATGTCGAATTTTCGATGTCGAATTTTCGATGTCGAATTTTCGATGTCGAATTTTCGATGTCGAATTTTCGAGGTCGAATTTTCGAGGTCGAATTTTTGAGGTCGGATTTTCGAGGTCGGATTTTCGATGTCGAATTTTCAATTAGGTGTATTCGGGTGTCGAGGTTTTGTTTCGGGTCTTCGTATGTGGGTCTTCGTGTGCCGAGTCTTCGGTTGTCGAGTCTTCGGGATCGAGTCTTCGGTTGTCGAGCCTTCGGTTGCCGAGCCTTCCGTTGCCGAGCCTTCGGTTGCCGAACCTTCGGTTGGCGAGCCTTCGGTTGCCGAGCTTTCGGTTGCCGAGCCTTCTGTTGTCGAGCCTTCGGTTGCCGAGCCTCCGATTGTCGAGCCTTCGGTTGCCGAGCTTTCGGTTGCCGAGCCTTCAGTTGCCGAGTCTTCGGTTGCCCAGTCTTCGGTTGCCGAGTCTTCGGTTGCCGAGTCCTCGGTGACGAGGTTCTGGGGTTCGAATTTTCGACGTCGAATTCTTGGTCTGGGATTTCCGGTGTGGGGTCCTCGGTGTGGAGGTTTCGGGTGTTGAGGTTTCGGTGTTGGGTCCTTCGTTTCCTTTTTTCGGGTGTCGAGCCCTCGGGTGTCGAGATTTCGGGTGTCGAGGTTTTGGGTGTCGAGGTTTCCGGTGTCAAGATTTCGGGTGTCGAATTTTCCATGTCGAGTTTTCGATCAGGAATTTTCGATGAGGAATTTTCGATGTTGAATTCTCGAGGTCAAATTTTTGAGGTCGAATTTTTGAGGTCGAATTTTTGAGGTCGAATTTTTGATATCGAATTTTCGATGTCGAATTTTCGATGTCGAATTTTCGATGTCGAATTTACGATGTCGAATTTTCGATGTCGAACTTTCAATGTCGGATTTTCGAGGTCGGATTTTCGACGTCGGATTTTCGATTTGGTGTATTCGGGTGTCGAGGTTTCGTTTCGGGTCTTCGTATGTGGGTCTTCGTGTGCCGAGTCTTCGGTTGTCGAGCCTTCGGTTGTCGAGTCTTCGGTTGCCGAGTCTTCGGTTGTCGAGTCTTCGGTTGTCGAGCCTTCGGTTGTCGAGCCTTCGGTTGTCGAGCCTTCGGTTGCCGAGCCTTCGGTTGCCGAGCCTTCGGTTGCCGAGCCTTCAGTTGCCAAGCCTTCGGTTGCCGAGCCTTCGGTTGCCGAGCCTTGGTTGCCGAGCCTTCGGTTGCCGAGCCTTCGGTTGCCGAGTCTTCGGTTGCCGAGTCTTCGGTTGCCGAGTCTTCGGTTGCCGAGTCTTCGGTTGCCGAGTCTTCGGTTGCCGAGTCTTCTGTTGCCGTGTCTTCGGGTGCCGAGTGTTCGATTGCCGAGTCTTCGGTTGCCGAGTCTTCGGTTGCCGAGTCTTCGGTTGCCGAGCCTTCGGTTGCCGAATCTTCGGTTGCCTAGTCGTCGGTCGGTTGCCGAGTCTTCGGTTGCCGAGTCTTCGGTTGCCCAGTCTTCGGTTGCCGAGTCTTCGGTTGCCGAGTCTTCGGTTGCCGAGTCTTCGGTTGCCGAGTCTTCGGTTGCCGACTCCTCGGTGACGGGGTTCCGGGGTTCGAATTTTCGACGTCGAATTCTTGGTCTGGGATTTCCGGTGTGGGGTCCTCGGTGTGGAGGTTTCGGGTGTTGGGGTTTCGGTGTTGGGTCCTCCGTTTCCTTTTTTCGGGTGTCGAGGTTTTGGGTATCGAGGTTTTGGGTGTCGAGGTTTCCGGTGTCGAGTTTACGGGTGTCGACTTTACGGGTGTCGAGATTTCGGGTGTCGAGATTTCGGGTGTCGAGGTTTCAGGTGTCGAGGTTTCCGGTGTCGAGGTTTCGGGTGTCGAATTTTCCATGTCGAGTTCTCGATCAGGAATTTTCGATGAGGAATTTTCGATGTTGAATTCTCGAGGTTGAATTTTTAGGTGGAATTTTTGATGTCGAATTTTCGATGTCGAATTTTCGATGTCGAATTTTTGATGTCGAATTTTCGATGTCGAATTTTCGAGGTCGAATTTTCGAGGTCTAATTTTCGAGGTCGGATTTTCGACGTCGAATTTTCGTATTGGTGTATTCGGGTGTCGACGTTTCGTTTCGGGTCTTCGTATGTGGGTCTTCGTGTGCCGAGTCTTCGGTTGTCGACTCTTCGGTTGTCGAGTCTTCGGTTGTCGAGTCTTCGGTTGTCGAGTCTTCGGTTGTCGAGTCTTCGGTTGTCGAGCCTTCGGTTTCCGAGTCTTCGGTTGTCGAGTCTTCGGTTGTCGAGACTTCGGTTGTCGAGCCTTCGGTTGTCGAGCCTTCGGTTGTCGAGCCTTCGGTTGTGGAGCCTTCGGTTGTCCAGCCTTCGGTTGCCGAGCCTTCGGTTGCCGAGCCTTCGGTTGCCGAGTCTTCTGTTGCCGATTCCCCGGTGACGAGGTTCCGGGGTTCGAATTTTCGACGTCGAATTCTTGGTCTGGGATTTCCGGTGTGGGGTCCTCGGTGTGGAGGTTTCGGGTGTTGAGGTTTCGGTGTTGGGTCCTCCGTTTCCTTTTTTCGGGTGTCGAGCCCTCGAGTGTCGAGGTTTTGGGTATCGAGGTTTCCAGTGTCGAGGTTTCCGTGTCGAGTTTACGGGTGTCGAGTTTACGGGTGTCGAGATTTCGGGTGTCGAGGTTTCGGGTGTCGAGGTTTCCGGTGTCGAGGTTTCGGGTGTCGAATTTTCCATGTCGAATTTTCCATGTCGAGTTTTCGATCAGGAATTTTCGATGAGGAATTTTCGATGTTGAATTCTCGAGGTCGAATTTTTGAGGTCGAATTTTTGATGTCGAATTTTCGATGTCGAATTTTCGATGTCGAATTTTCGATGTCGAATTTTCGATGTCGAATTTTCGATGTCGAATTTTCGATGTCGAATTTTCGAGGTCGAATTTTCGAGGTCGAATCCTCGAGTACGGATTTTCGAGGTCGGATTTTCGACGTCGAATTTTCAATTTGGTGTATTCGGGTGTCGAGGTTTTGTTTCGGGTCTTCCAATGTGGGTCTTCGTGTGCCGAGTCTTCGGTTGTCGAGCCTTCGGTTGTCGAGCCTTCGGTTGCCGAGCCTTGGGTTGCCGAGCCTTCGGTTGCCGAACCTTCGGTTGGCGAGCCTTCGGTTGCCGAGCCTTCGGTTGCCGAGCCTTCTGTTGTCGAGCCTTCGGTTGCCGAGCCTCCGATTGTCTAGCCTTCGGTTGCCGAGTCTTCGGTTGCCGAGTCCTCGGTGACGAGGTTCTGGGGTTCGAATTTTCGACGTCGAATTCTTGGTCTGGGATTTCCGGTGTGGGGTCCTCGGTATCGAGGTTTTGGGTGTCGAGGTTTCCGGTTTCGAGGTTTCCGTGTCGAGTTTACGGGTGCCGAGATTTCCGTGTCGAGTTTACGGGTGTCGAGATTTCGGGTGTCGAGGTTTTGGGTGTCGAGGTTTCCGGTGTCAAGGTTTCGGGTGTCGAATTTTCCATGTCGAATTTTCCATGTCGAGTTTTCGATCAGGAATTTTCGATGAGGAATCTTCGATGTTGAATTCTCGAGGTCAAATTTTTGAGGTCAAATTTTTGATGTCGAATTTTTGATGTCGAATTTTCGATGTCGAATTTTCGATGTCGAATTTACGATGTCGAATTTTCGATGTCGAACTTTCAATGTCGGATTTTCGAGGTCGGATTTTCGACGTCGGATTTTCGATTTGGTGTATTAGGGTGTCGAGGTTTCGTTTCGGGTCTTCGTATGTGGGTCTTCGTGTGCCGAGTCTTCGTATGTCGAGTCTTCGGTTGTCGAGTCTTCGGTTTTCGAGTCTTCGGTTGTCGAGTCTTCGGTTGTCGAGTCTTCGGTTGTCGAGCCCTCGGTTGACGAGTCTTCGGTTGTCGAGTCTTGGGTTGTCGAGTCTTCGGTTGTCGAGGCTTCGGTTGTCGAGCCTTCGGTTGTCAAGCATTCGGTTGTCGAGCCTTCTCTTGTCGAGCCTTCGGTTGTCGAGCCTTCCGTTGTCGAGCCGTCGGTTTTCGAGCCTTCGCTTGTTGAGCCTTCGGTTGTCGAGCCTTCGGTTGCCGAGCCTTCGGTTGCCGAGCCTTCGGTTGCCGAGCCTTCGGTTGCCGAGCCTTCGGTTGCCGAGCCTTCGGTTGCCGAGCCTTCGGTTGCCGAGCCTTCGGTTGCCGAGCCTTCGGTTGCCGAGTCTTCGGTTGCCGAGTCTTGGGCTGCCGAGTCTTCGGTTGCCGAGTCTTCTGTTGCCGTGTCTTCGGTTGCCGAGTCTTCGGTTGCCGAGGCTTCGGTTGCCGAGGCTTCGGTTGCCGAGCCTTCGGGTGCCGAGCCTTCGGTTGCCGAGCCTGCGGTTGCCGAGCCTTCGGTTGCCGAGCCTTCGGTTGCCGAGCCTTCGGTTGCCGAGCCTTCGGTTGCCTAGCCTTCGGTTGCAGAGCCTTCGGTTGCCGAGCCTTCGGTTGCCGAGCCTTCGGTTGTCGAGTCTTCGGTTGTCGACGCTTCGGTTGTCGAGCCTTCGGTTGTCGAGCCTTCGGTTGTCGAGCCTTCGGTTGTGGAGCCTTCGGTTGTGGAGCCTTAGGTTGTCGAGCCTTCGGTTGCCGAGCCTTCGGTTGCCGAGCCTTCGGTTGCCGAGCCTTCGGTTGCCGAGTCTTCGGTTGCCGAGCCTTCGGTTGCCGATTCCCCGGTGACGAGGTTCCGGGGTTCGAATTTTCGACGTCGAATTCTTGGTTTGGGATTTCCGGTGTGGGGTCCTCGGTGTGGAGGTTATCGGGTGTTGAGGTTTCGGTGTTGGGTCCTCCGTTTCCTTTTTTCGGGTGTCGAGCCCTCGAGGGTCGAGGTTTTGGGTATCGAGGTTTTGGGTGTCGAGGTTTCCAGTGTCGAGGTTTCCGTGTCGAGTTTACGGGTTTCGAGTTTACGGGTGTCGAGTTTACGGGTGTCGAGGTTTCGGGTGTCGAGGTTTCCGGTGTCGAGGTTTCGGGTGTCGAATTTTCCATGTCGAATTTTCCATGTCGAGTTTTCGATCAGGAATTTTCGATGAGTTATTTTCGATGTTGAATTCTCGAGGTCGAATTTTTGAGGTCGAATTTTTGATGTCGAATTTTCGATGTCGAATTTTCGATGTCGAATTTTCGATGTCGAATTTTTGATGTCGAATTTTCGATGTCGAATTTTCGATGTCGAATTTTCGATGTCGAATTTTCGATGTCGAATTTTCGATGTCGAATTTTCGATGTCGAATTTTCGATGTCGAATTTTCGATGTCGAATTTTCGATGTCGAATTTTCGAGGTCGAATTTTCGAGGTCGAATTTTTGAGGTCGGATTTTCGAGGTCGGATTTTCGATGTCGAATTTTCAATTAGGTGTATTCGGGTGTCGAGGTTTTGTTTCGGGTCTTCGTATGTGGGTCTTCGTGTGCCGAGTCTTCGTTTGTCGAGTCTTCGGGATCGAGTCTTCGGTTGTCGAGCCTTCGGTTGCCGAGCCTTCCGTTGCCGAGCCTTCGGTTGCCGAACCTTCGGTTGGCGAGCCTTCGGTTGCCGAGCCTTCGGTTGCCGAGCCTTCTGTTGTCGAGCCTTCGGTTGCCGAGCCTCCGATTGTCGAGCCTTCGGTTGCCGAGCTTTCGGTTGCCGAGCCTTCGGTTGCCGAGTCTTCGGTTGCCCAGTCTTCGGTTGCCGAGTCTTCGGTTGCCGAGTCCTCGGTGACGAGGTTCTGGGGTTCGAATTTTCGACGTCGAATTCTTGGTCTGGGATTTCCGGTGTGGGGTCCTCGGTGTGGAGGTTTCGGGTGTTGAGGTTTCGGTGTTGGGTCCTTCGTTTCCTTTTTTCGGGTGTCGAGCCCTCGGGTGTCGAGATTTCGGGTGTCGAGGTTTTGGGTGTCGAGGTTTCCGGTGTCAAGATTTCGGGTGTCGAATTTTCCATGTCGAATTTTCCATGTCGAGTTTTCGATCAGGAATTTTCGATGAGGAATTTTCGATGTTGAATTCTCGAGGTCAAATTTTTGAGGTCGAATTTTTGAGGTCGGATTTTCGAGGTCGGATTTTCGACGTCGAATTTTCAATTTGGTGTATTCGGGTGTCGAGGTTTTGTTTCGGGTCTTCGTATGTGGGTCTTCGTGTGCCGAGTCTTCGGTTGTCGAGTCTTCGGTTGCCGAGCCTTCGGTTGCCGAGCCTTCGGTTGCCGAACCTTCGGTTGGCGGGCATTCGGTTGCCGAGCCTTCGGTTGCCGAGCCTTCTGTTGTCGAGCCTTCGGTTGCCGAGCCTCCGATTGTCGAGCCTTCGGTTGCCGAGCTTTCGGTTTCCGAGCCTTCGGTTACCGAGTCTTCGGTTGCCCAGTCTTCGGTTGCCGAGACTTCGGTTGCCGAGTCCTCGGTGACGAGGTTCTGGGGTTCGAATTTTCGACGTCGAATTCTTGGTCTGGGATTTCCGGTGTGGGGTCCTCGGTGTGGATGTTTCGGGTGTTGAGGTTTCGGTGTTGGGTCCTTCGTTTCCTTTTTTCGGGTGTCGAGCCCTCGGGTGTCGAGGTTTTCGGTATCGAGGTTTTGGGTGTCGAGGTTTCCGGTTTCGAGGTTTCCGTGTCGAGTTTACGGGTGTCGAGATTTCCGTGTCGAGTTTACGGGTGTCGAGATTTCGGGTGTCGAGGTTTTGGGTGTCGAGGTATCCGGTGTCAAGATTTCGGGTGTCGAATTTTCCATGTCGAATTTTCGATGTCGAATTTTCGATGTCGAATTTTCGATGTCGAATTTTCGATGTCGAATTTTCGATGTCGAATTTTCGAGGTCGAATTTTCGAGGTCGAATTTTTGAGGTCGGATTTTCGAGGTCGGATTTTCGATGTCGAATTTTCAATTAGGTGTATTCGGGTGTCGAGGTTTTGTTTCGGGTCTTCGTATGTGGGTCTTCGTGTGCCGAGTCTTCGGTTGTCGAGTCTTCGGGATCGAGTCTTCGGTTGTCGAGCCTTCGGTTGCCGAGCCTTCCGTTGCCGAGCCTTCGGTTGCCGAACCTTCGGTTGGCGAGCCTTCGGTTGCCGAGCCTTCGGTTGCCGAGCCTTCTGTTGTCGAGCCTTCGGTTGCCGAGCCTCCGATTGTCGAGCCTTCGGTTGCCGAGCTTTCGGTTGCCGAGCCTTCGGTTGCCGAGTCTTCGGTTGCCCAGTCTTCGGTTGCCGAGTCTTCGGTTGCCGAGTCCTCGGTGACGAGGTTCTGGGGTTCGAATTTTCGACGTCGAATTCTTGGTCTGGGATTTCCGGTGTGGGGTCCTCGGTGTGGAGGTTTCGGGTGTTGAGGTTTCGGTGTTGGGTCCTTCGTTTCCTTTTTTCGGGTGTCGAGCCCTCGGGTGTCGAGATTTCGGGTGTCGAGGTTTTGGGTGTCGAGGTTTCCGGTGTCAAGATTTCGGGTGTCGAATTTTCCATGTCGAATTTTCCATGTCGAGTTTTCGATCAGGAATTTTCGATGAGGAATTTTCGATGTTGAATTCTCGAGGTCAAATTTTTGAGGTCGGATTTTCGAGGTCGGATTTTCGACGTCGAATTTTCAATTTGGTGTATTCGGGTGTCGAGGTTTTGTTTCGGGTCTTCGTATGTGGGTCTTCGTGTGCCGAGTCTTCGGTTGTCGAGTCTTCGGTTGCCGAGCCTTCGGTTGCCGAGCCTTCGGTTGCCGAACCTTCGGTTGGCGAGCATTCGGTTGCCGAGCCTTCGGTTGCCGAGCCTTCTGTTGTCGAGCCTTCGGTTGCCGAGCCTCCGATTGTCGAGCCTTCGGTTGCCGAGCTTTCGGTTTCCGAGCCTTCGGTTACCGAGTCTTCGGTTGCCCAGTCTTCGGTTGCCGAGACTTCGGTTGCCGAGTCCTCGGTGACGAGGTTCTGGGGTTCGAATTTTCGACGTCGAATTCTTGGTCTGGGATTTCCGGTGTGGGGTCCTCGGTGTGGATGTTTCGGGTGTTGAGGTTTCGGTGTTGGGTCCTTCGTTTCCTTTTTTCGGGTGTCGAGCCCTCGGGTGTCGAGGTTTTCGGTATCGAGGTTTTGGGTGTCGAGGTTTCCGGTTTCGAGGTTTCCGTGTCGAGTTTACGGGTGTCGAGATTTCCGTGTCGAGTTTACGGGTGTCGAGATTTCGGGTGTCGAGGTTTTGGGTGTCGAGGTTTCCGGTGTCAAGATTTCGGGTGTCGAATTTTCCATGTCGAATTTTCCATGTCGAGTTTTCGATCAGGAATTTTCGATGTTGAATTCTCGAGGCCAAATTTTTGAGGTCGAATTTTTGAGGTCGAATTTTTGATGTCGATATTTTGATGTCAATTTTCGATGTCGAATTTTCGATGACGAATTTTCGATGTCGAATTTACGATGTCGAATTTTCGATGTCGAACTTTCAATGTCTGATTTTCGAGGTCGCATTTTCGACGTCGGATTTTCGATTTGGTGTATTCGGGTGTCGAGGTTTCGTTTCGGGTCTTCGTATGTGGGTCTTCGTGTGCCGAGTCTTCGGTTGTCGAGTCTTCGGTTGTCGAGTCTTCGGTTGTCGAGTCTTCGGTTGTCGAGCCTTCGGTAGTCGAGTCTTCGGTTGTGGAGTCTTCGGATGTCGAGTCTTCGGTTGTCGAGCCTTCGGTTGTCGAGCCTTCGGTTGTCGAGCCTTCGGTTGTCGAGCCTTCGGTTGCCGATCCTGCGTTTGCCGAGCCTTCGGTTGCCGAGCCTTCAGTTGCCAAGCCTTCGGTTGCCGAGCCTTCGGTTGCCGAGCCTTCGGTTGCCGAGTCTTCGGTTGCCGAGTCTTCGGTTGCCGAGTCTTCGGTTGCCGAGTCTTCGGTTGCCGAGTCTTCGGTTGCCGAGTCTTCGGTTGCCGACTCTTCGGTTGCCGAGTCTTCGGTTGCCGTGTCTTCGGTTGCCGAGTGTTCGATTGCCGAGTCTTCGGTTGCCGAGTCTTCGGTTGCCGAGCCTTCGGTTGCCGAGCCTTCCGTGCCGAGCCTTCGGTTGCCGAGCCTTCGGTTGTCGAGCCTTCGGTTGTCGAGCCTTCGGTTGTCGAGCCTTCGGTTGTCGAGCCTTCGGTTGCCGAGCCTTCGGTTGCCGAGCCTTCGGTTGCCGAGCCTTCGGTTGCCGAGCCTTCGGTTGCCGAGCCTTCGGTTGCCGAGCCTTCGGTTGCCGAGCCTTCGGTTGCCGAGCCTTCGGTTGCCGAGCCTTCGGTTGCCGAGTCTTCGGTTGCCGAGTCTTGGGCTGCCGAGTCTTCGGTTGCCGAGTCTTCTGTTGCCGTGTCTTCGGTTGCCGAGTCTTCGGTTGCCGAGGCTTCGGTTGCCGAGGCTTCGGTTGCCGAGCCTTCGGTTGCCGAGCCTTCGGGTGCCGAGCCTTCGGTTGTCGAGCCTGCGGTTGCCGAGCCTTCGGTTGCCGAGCCTTCGGTTGCCGAGCCTTCGGTTGCCGAGCCTTCGGTTGCCGAGCCTTCGGTTGCCTAGCCTTCGGTTGCCGAGCCTTCGGTTGCCGAGCCTTCGGTTGCCGAGCCTTCGGTTGTCGAGTCTTCGTGTGCCGAGTCTTCGGTTGTCGAGTCTTCGGTTGTCGAGTCTTCGGTTGTCGAGTCTTCGGTTGTCGAGTCTTCGGTTGTCGAGCCTTCGGTAGTCGAGTCTTCGGTTGTGGAGTCTTCGGATGTCGAGTCTTCGGTTGTCGAGCCTTCGGTTGTCGAGCCTTCGGTTGTCGAGCCTTCGGTTGTCGAGCCTTCGGTTGCCGATCCTGCGTTTGCCGAGCCTTCGGTTGCCGAGCCTTCGGTTGCCGAGCCTTCGGTTGCCGAGCCTTCGGTTGCCGAGCCTTCGGTTGCCGAGCCTTCGGTTGCCGAGCCTTCGGTTGCCTAGCCTTCGGTTGCCGAGCCTTCGGTTGCCGAGCCTTCGGTTGCCGAGCCTTCGGTTGTCGAGTCTTCGTGTGCCGAGTCTTCGGTTGTCGAGTCTTCGGTTGTCGAGTCTTCGGTTGTCGAGTCTTCGGTTGTCGAGTCTTCGGTTGTCGAGCCTTCGGTAGTCGAGTCTTCGGTTGTGGAGTCTTCGGATGTCGAGTCTTCGGTTGTCGAGCCTTCGGTTGTCGAGCCTTCGGTTGTCGAGCCTTCGGTTGTCGAGCCTTCGGTTGCCGATCCTGCGTTTGCCGAGCCTTCGGTTGCCGAGCCTTCGGTTGCCGAGCCTTCGGTTGCCGAGCCTTCGGTTGCCGAGCCTTCGGTTGCCGAGTCTTCGGTTGCCGAGTCTTCGGTTGCCGAGTCTTCGGTTGCCGAGTCTTCGGTTGCCGAGTCTTCGGTTGCCGAGTCTTCGGTTGCCGAGTCTTCGGTTGCCGACTCCTCGGTTGCCGAGTCTTCGGTTGCCGTGTCTTCGGTTGCCGAGTGTTCGATTGCCGAGTGTTCGGTTGCCGAGTCTTCGGTTGCCGAGTCTTCGGTTGCCGAGCCTTCGGTTGCCGAGCCTTCCGTGCCGAGCCTTCGGTTGCCGAGCCTTCGGTTGTCGAGCCTTCGGTTGTCGAGCCTTCGGTTGTCGAGCCTTCGGTTGTCGAGCCTTCGGTTGCCGAGCCTTCGGTTGCCGAGCCTTCGGTTGCCGAGCCTTCGGTTGCCGAGCCTTCGGTTGCCGAGCCTTCGGTTGCCGAGCCTTCGGTTGCCGAGCCTTCGGTTGCCGAGCCTTCGGTTGCCGAGTCTTGGGCTGCCGAGTCTTCGGTTGCCGAGTCTTCTGTTGCCGTGTCTTCGGTTGCCGAGTCTTCGGTTGCCGAGGCTTCGGTTGCCGAGGCTTCGGTTGCCGAGCCTTCGGTTGCCGAGCCTTCGGGTGCCGAGCCTTCGGTTGCCGAGCCTGCGGTTGCCGAGCCTTCGGTTGCCGAGCCTTCGGTTGCCGAGCCTTCGGTTGCCGAGCCTTCGGTTGCCGAGCCTTCGGTTGCCTAGCCTTCGGTTGCCGAGTCTTCGGTTGCCGAGCCTTCGGTTGCCGAGCCTTCGGTTGTCGAGTCTTCGGTTGTCGAGGCTTCGGTTGTCGAGCCTTCGGTTGTCGAGCCTTCGGTTGTCGAGCCTTCGCTTGTGGAGCCTTCGGTTGTGGAGCCTTCGGTTGTCGAGCCTTCGGTTGCCGAGCCTTCGGTTGCCGAGCCTTCGGTTGCCGAGCCTTCGGTTGCCGAGTCTTCGGTTGCCGAGCCTTCGGTTGCCGATTCCCCGGTGACGAGGTTCCGGGGTTCGAATTTTGGACGTCGAATTCTTGGTTTGGGATTTCCGGTGTGGGGTCCTCGGTGTGGAGGTTATCGGGTGTTGAGGTTTCGGTGTTGGGTCCTCCGTTTCCTTTTTTCGGGTGTCGAGCCCTCGAGGGTCGAGGTTTTGGGTATCGAGGTTTTGGGTGTCGAGGTTTCCAGTGTCGAGGTTTCCGTGTCGAGTTTACGGGTGTCGAGTTTACGGGTGTCGAGTTTACGGGTGTCGAGGTTTCGGGTGTCGAGGTTTCCGGTGTCGAGGTTTCGGGTGTCGAATTTTCCATGTCGAATTTTCCATGTCGAGTTTTCGATCAGGAATTTTCGATGAGTTATTTTCGATGTTGAATTCTCGAGGTCGAATTTTTGAGGTCGAATTTTTGATGTCGAATTTTCGATGTCGAATTTTCGATGTCGAATTTTCGATGTCGAATTTTCGATGTCGAATTTTCGATGTCGAATTTTCGATGTCGAATTTTCGATGTCGAATTTTCGATGTCGAATTTTCGATGTCGAATTTACGATGTCGAATTTTCGAGGTCGAATTTTCGAGGTCGGATTTTTGAGGTCGGATTTTCGAGGTCGGATTTTCGATGTCGAATTTTCAATTAGGTGTATTCGGGTGTCGAGGTTTTGTTTCGGGTCTTCGTATGTGGGTCTTCGTGTGCCGAGTCTTCGGTTGTCGAGTCTTCGGGATCGAGTCTTCGGTTGTCGAGCCTTCGGTTGCCGAGCCTTCCGTTGCCGAGCCTTCGGTTGCCGAACCTTCGGTTGGCGAGCCTTCGGTTGCCGAGCCTTCGGTTGCCGAGCCTTCTGTTGTCGAGCCTTCGGTTGCCGAGCCTCCGATTGTCGAGCCTTCGGTTGCCGAGCTTTCGGTTGCCGAGCCTTCGGTTGCCGAGTCTTCGGTTGCCCAGTCTTCGGTTGCCGAGTCTTCGGTTGCCGAGTCCTCGGTGACGAGGTTCTGGGGTTCGAATTTTCGACGTCGAATTCTTGGTCTGGGATTTCCGGTGTGGGGTCCTCGGTGTGGAGGTTTCCGGTGTTGAGGTTTCGGTGTTGGGTCCTTCGTTTCCTTTTTTCGGGTGTCGAGCCCTCGGGTGTCGAGATTTCGGGTGTCGAGGTTTTGGGTGTCGAGGTTTCCGGTGTCAAGATTTCGGGTGTCGAATTTTCCATGTCGAATTTTCCATGTCGAGTTTTCGATCAGGAATTTTCGATGAGGAATTTTCGATGTTGAATTCTCGAGGTCAAATTTTTGAGGTCGAATTTTTGAGGTCGAATTTTTGATGTCGAATTTTTGATGTCGAATTTTCGATGTCGAATTTTCGATGTCGAATTTACGATGTCGAATTTACGATGTCGAATTTTCGATGTCGAACTTTCAATGTCGGATTTTCGAGGTCGGATTTTCGACGTCGGATTTTCGATTTGGTGTATTCGGGTGTCGAGGTTTCGTTTCGGGTCTTCGTATGTGGGTCTTCGTGTGCCGAGTCTTCGGTTGTCGAGCCTTCGGTTGTCGAGTCTTCGGTTGCCGAGTCTTCGGTTGTCGAGTCTTCGGTTGTCGAGCCTTCGGTTGTCGAGCCTTCGGTTGTCGAGCCTTCGGTTGCCGAGCCTTCGGTTGCCGAGCCTTCGGTTGCCGAGCCTTCAGTTGCCAAGCCTTCGGTTGCCGAGCCTTCGGTTGCCGAGCCTTGGTTGCCGAGCCTTCGGTTGCCGAGCCTACGGTTGCCGAGTCTTCGGTTGCCGAGTCTTCGGTTGCCGAGTCTTCGGTTGCCGAGTCTTCGGTTGCCGAGTCTTCGGTTGCCGAGTCTTCTGTTGCCGTGTCTTCGGTTGCCGAGTGTTCGATTGCCGAGTCTTCGGTTGCCGAGTCTTCGGTTGCCGAGTCTTCGGTTGCCGAGCCTTCGGTTGCCGAATCTTCGGTTGCCTAGTCGTCGGTTGCCGAGTCTTCGGTTGCCGAGTCTTCGGTTGCCGAGTCTTCGGTTGCCGAGTCTTCGGTTGCCGAGTCTTCGGTTGCCGAGTCTTCGGTTGCCGAGTCTTCGGTTGCCGAGTCTTCGGTTGCCGAGTCTTCGGTTGCCGACTCCTCGGTGACGGGGTTCCGGGGTTCGAATTTTCGACGTCGAATTCTTGGTCTGGGATTTCCGGTGTGGGGTCCTCGGTGTGGAGGTTTCGGGTGTTGAGGTTTCGGTGTTGGGTCCTCCGTTTCCTTTTTTCGGGTGTCGAGGTTTTGGGTATCGAGGTTTTGGGTGTCGAGGTTTCCGGTGTCGAGTTTACGGGTGTCGACTTTACGGGTGTCGAGATTTCGGGTGTCGAGATTTCGGGTGTCGAGGTTTCGGGTGTCGAGGTTTCCGGTGTCGAGGTTTCGGGTGTCGAATTTTCCATGTCGAGTTCTCGATCAGGAATTTTCGATGAGGAATTTTCGATGTTGAATTCTCGAGGTTGAATTTTTAGGTGGAATTTTTGATGTCGAATTTTCGATGTCGAATTTTCGATGTCGAATTTTTGATGTCGAATTTTCGATGTCGAATTGTCGAGGTCGAATTTTCGAGGTCTAATTTTCGAGGTCGGATTTTCGACGTCGAATTTTCGTATTGGTGTATTCGGGTGTCGACGTTTCGTTTCGGGTCTTCGTATGTGGGTCTTCGTGTGCCGAGTCTTCGGTTGTCGACTCTTCGGTTGTCGAGTCTTCGGTTGTCGAGTCTTCGGTTGTCGAGTCTTCGGTTGTCGAGTCTTCGGTTGTCGAGCCTTCGGTTTCCGAGTCTTCGGTTGTCGAGTCTTCGGTTGTCGAGACTTTGGTTGTCGAGCCTTCGGTTGTCGAGCCTTCAGTTGTGGAGCCTTCGGTTGTGGAGCCTTCGGTTGTCGAGCCTTCGGTTGTCGAGCCTTCGGTTGCCGAGCCTTCGGTTGCCGAGTCTTCTGTTGCCGATTCCCCGGTGACGAGGTTCCGGGGTTCGAATTTTCGACGTCGAATTCTTGGTCTGGGATTTCCGGTGTGGGGTCCTCGGTGTGGAGGTTTCGGGTGTTGAGGTTTCGGTGTTGGGTCCTCCGTTTCCTTTTTTCGGGTGTCGAGCCCTCGAGTGTCGAGGTTTTGGGTATCGAGGTTTTGGGTGTCGAGGTTTCCAGTGTCGAGGTTACCGTGTCGAGTTTACGGGTGTCGAGATTTCGGGTGTCGAGGTTTCGGGTGTCGAGGTTTCCGGTGTCGAGGTTTCGGGTGTCGAATTTTCCATGTCGAATTTTCCATGTCGAGTTTTCGATCAGGAATTTTCGATGAGGAATTTTCGATGTTGAATTCTCGAGGTCGAATTTTTGAGGTCGAATTTTTGATGTCGAATTTTCGATGTCGAATTTTCGATGTCGAATTTTCGATGTCGAATTTTCGATGTCGAATTTTCGATGTCGAATTTTCGATGTCGAATTTTCGATGTCGAATTTTCGAGGTCGAATTTTCGAGGTCGAACTTTCGAGGTCGAATCCTCGAGTACGGATTTTCGAGGTCGGATTTTCGACGTCGAATTTTCAATTTGGTGTATTCGGGTGTCGAGGTTTTGTTTCGGGTCTTCCAATGTGGGTCTTCGTGTGCCGAGTCTTCGGTTGTCGAGCCTTCGGTTGTCGAGCCTTCGGTTGCCGAGCCTTGGGTTGCCGAGCCTTCGGTTGCCGAACCTTCGGTTGGCGAGCCTTCGGTTGCCGAGCCTTCGGTTGCCGAGCCTTCTGTTGTCGAGCCTTCGGTTGCCGAGCCTCCGATTGTCTAGCCTTCGGTTGCCGAGTCTTCGGTTGCCGAGTCCTCGGTGACGAGGTTCTGGGGTTCGAATTTTCGACGTCGAATTCTTGGTCTGGGATTTGCGGTGTGGGGTCCTCGGTATCGAGGTTTTGGGTGTCGAGGTTTCCGGTTTCGAGGTTTCCGTGTCGAGTTTACGGGTGCCGAGATTTCCGTGTCGAGTTTACGGGTGTCGAGATTTCGGGTGTCGAGGTTTTGGGTGTCGAGGTTTCCGGTGTCAAGGTTTCGGGTGTCGAATTTTCCATGTCGAATTTTCCATGTCGAGTTTTCGATCAGGAATTTTCGATGAGGAATCTTCGATGTTGAATTCTCGAGGTCAAATTTTTGAGGTCAAATTTTTGATGTCGAATTTTTGATGTCGAATTTTCGATGTCGAATTTTCGATGTCGAATTTACGATGTCGAATTTTCGATGTCGAACATTCAATGTCGGATTTTCGAGGTCGGATTTTCGACGTCGGATTTTCGATTTGGTGTATTAGGTTGTCGAGGTTTCGTTTCGGGTCTTCGTATGTGGGTCTTCGTGTGCCGAGTCTTCGTATGTCGAGTCTTCGTATGTCGAGTCTTCGGTTGTCGAGTCTTCGGTTTTCGAGTCTTCGGTTGTCGAGTCTTCGGTTGTCGAGTCTTCGGTTGTCGAGCCCTCGGTTGTCGAGTCTTCGGTTGTCGAGTCTTGGGTTGTCGAGTCTTCGGTTGTCGAGCCTTCGGTTGTCAAGCATTCGGTTGTCGAGCCTTCTCTTGTCGAGCCTTCGGTTGTCGAGCCTTCCGTTGTCGAGCCGTCGGTTTTCGAGCCTTCGGTTGTTGAGCCTTCGGTTGTCGAGCCTTGGGTTGCCGAGCCTTGGGTTGCCGAGCCTTGGGTTGCCGAGCCTTCGGTTGCCGAGCCTTCGGTTGCCGAGTCTTCGGTTGCCGAGTCTGCGGTTGCCGAGTCTTCGGTTGCCGAGTCTTCGTTTGCCGAGTCTTCGGTTGCCGAGTCTTCGGTTGCCGAGTCTTCGGTTGCCGAGTCTTCGGTTGCCGAGTCTTCGGTTGCCGAGTCTTCGGTTGCCGAGTCTTCGGTTGCCGAGTCTTCGGTTGCCGAGTCTTCGGTTGCCGAGTCTTCGGTTGCCGAGTCTTCGGTTGCCGAGAGTTCGGTTGCCGAGTCTTCTGTTGCCGTGTCTTAGGTTGCCGAGTCTTCGATTGCCGAGTTTGCGGTTGCCGAGTCTTCGGTTGCCGAGTCTTCGGTTGCCGAGTCTTCGGTTGCCGAGCCTTCGGTTGCCGAGCTTTCGGTTGCCGAGTCTTCGGGTGCCGAGCCTTCGGTTCCCGAGTCTTCGGTTGCCGAGTCTGCGGTTGCCGAGTCCTAGGTGACGGGGTCCCGGGGTTCGAATTTTCGACGTCGAATTCTTGGTCTGGGATTTCCGGTGTGGGGTCCTCGGTGTGGACGTTTCGGGTGTTGAGGTTTCGGTGTTGGGTCCTCCGTTTCCTTTTTTCGGGTGTCGAGCCCTTTGGTGTCGAGGTTTTGGGTATCGAGGTTTTGGGTGTCGAGGTTTCCGGTGTCGAGGTTTCCGTGTCGAGTTTACGGGTGTCGAGGTTACGGGTGTCGAGATTTCGGGTGTCGAGGTTTCGGGTGTCGAGGTTTCCGGTGTCTAGGTTTCGGGTGTCGAATTTTCCATGTCGAATTTTCCATGTCGAGTTTTCGATCAGGAATTTTCGATTTTGAATTCTCGAGGTCGAATTTTTGATGTTGAACTTTCGATGTCGAATTTTCCATGTCAAGTTTTCGATCAGGAATTTTCGATGTTGAATTCTCGAGGTCGAATTTTCGATGTTGAATTCTCGAGGTCGAATTTTTGATGTCGAATTTTCGATGTCGATTTTCGATGTCGAATTGTCGATGTCGAATTTTCGATGTCGGATTTTCGACGTCGGGTTTTCGATTTGGTGTATTCGGGTGTCGAGGTTTCGTTTCGGGTCTTCGTATGTGGGTCTTCGTGTACCGAGTCTTCGGTTGTCGAGTCTTCGGTTGTCGAGTCTTCGGTTGCCGAGTCTTCGGTTGTCGAGTCCTCGGTTGTCGAGTCTTCGGTTGTCGAGTCTTCGGTTGTGGAGTCTTCGGTAGTCGAGTCTTCGGTTGTCGAGCCTTCGGTTGTCGAGCCTTCGGTTGTCGAGCCTTCGGTTGTGGAGTCTTCGGTTGTCGAGTCTTCGGTTGTCGAGCCTTCGGTTGTCGAGTCTTCGGTTGTCGAGTCTTCCGTTGTCGAGTCTTTAGTTGTCGAAACTTCGGTTGTCGAACCTTCGGTTGCCGATCCTTCGGTTGCAGAGCCTTCGGTTGCCGAGTCATCGGTTGCCGAGTCTTCGGTTGCCGAGTCTTCGGTTGCCGAGTCTTCGGTTGCCGAGAGTTCGGTTGCCGAGTCTTCTGTTGCCGTGTCTTCGGTTGCCGAGTCTTCGGTTGCCGAGTCTTGGGTTGCCGAGTCTTCGGTTGCCGAGCCTTCGGTTGCCGAGCCTTCGGTTGCCGAGCCTTCGGTTGCCGATCCTTCGGTTGCCGAGCCTTCGGTTGCCGAGCCTTCGGTTGCCGAACCTTCGGTTGCCGAGCCTTCGGTTGCCGAGTCTTCGGTTGCCGAGTCTTCGGTTGCCGAGTCTTCGGTTGCCGAGTCTTCGGTTGCCGAGTCTTCGGTTGCCGAGTCTTCGGTTGCCGAGGCTTCGGTTGCCGAGTCTTCGGTTGCCGAGTCTTCGGTTGTCGAGTCTTCGGTTGTCGAGCCTTCGGTTGTCGAGCCTTCGGTTGTCGAGGCTTCGGTTGTCGAGTCTTGGGTTGTCGAGTCTTCGGTTGTCGAGGCTTCGGTTGTCGAGCCTTCGGTTGTTGAGCCTTCGGTTGTCGAGCCTTCGGTTGTCGAGCCTTCCGTTGTCGAGCCGTCGGTTTTCGAGCCTTCGGTTGTCGAGCGTTCGGTTGTCGAGCCTTCGGTTGTCGAGCCTTCGGTTGTCGAGCCTTCGGTTGCCGAGCCTTCGGTTGCCGAGTCTTCGGTTGCCGAGTCTTCGGTTGCCGAGTCTTCGGTTGCCGAGTCTTCGGTTGCCGAGACTTCGGTTGCCGAGTCTTCGGTTGCCGAGTCTTCGGTTGCCGAGTCTTCGGTTGCCGAGCCTTCGGTTGCCGAGCCTTCGGTTGCCGAGCCTTCGGTTGCCGAGCCTTCGGTTGCCGAGCCTTCGGTTGCCGAGTTTACGGTTTTTCGAGTCTTCGGTTGCCGAGTGTTCGGTTGCCGAGTCTTCGGTTACCGAGTCTTCGGTTGCCGAGTCTTCGGTTGCCGAGTCTTCGGTTGCCGAGCCTTCGGTTGCCGAGCCTTCGGTTGCCGAGCCTTCGGTTGCCGAGTCTTCGGTTGCCGAGTCCTCGGTGACCGGGTTCCGGGGTTCGAATTTTCGACGTCGAATTCTAGGTCTGGGATTTCCGGTGTGGGGTCCTCGGTGTGGAGGTTTCGGGTGTTGAGGTTTCGGTGTTGGGTCCTCCGTTTCCTTTTTTCGGGTGTCGAGCCCTCGGGTGTCGAGGTTTTGGGTATCGAGGTTTTGGGTGTCGAGGTTTCCGGTGTCGAGGTTTCCGGTGTCGAGGTTTCCGTGTCGAGTTTACGGGTGTCGAGATTTCGGGTGTCGAGGTTTCCGGTGTCGAGGTTTCGGGTGTCGAATTTTCCATGTCGAATTTTCCATGTCGAGTTTTCGATCAGGAATTTTCGATGTTGAATTCTCGAGGTCGAATTTTATATGTCGAATTTTCGATGTCGAATTTTCCATGTCAAGTTTTCGATCAGGAATTTTCGATGTTGAATTCTCGAGGTCGAATTTTCGATGTTGATTTCTCGAGGTCGAATTTTTGAGGAGGAATTTTTGATGTCGAATTTTTGATGTCGAATTTTTGATGTCAAATTTTCGATGTCGAATTTTCGATGTCGAATTTTCGATGTCGAATTTTCGATGTCGAATTTTCGATGTCGAATTTTCGATGTCGAATTTTCGATGTCGGATTTTCGACGTCGGGTTTTCGATTTGGTGTATTCGGGTGTCGAGGTTTCGTTTCGGGTCTTCGTATGTGGGTCTTCGTGTACCGAGTCTTCGGTTGACGAGCCTTCGTTTGTCGAGCCGTCGGTTATCGAGCCTTCGGTTGTCGAGCCTTCGGTTGTCGAGTCTTCGGTTGTCGAGGCTTCGGTTGTCGAGGCTTCGGTTGTCGAGCCTTCGGTTGTCGAGCATTCGGTTGTCGAGCCTTCGGAGGTCGAGCCTTCGGTTGTCGGTCCTTCCGTTGTCGAGCCGTCGGTTTTCGAGCCGTCGGTTTTCGAGCCTTCGGTTGTCGAGCCTTCGGGTGTCGAGCCTTGGGTTGCCAAGCCTTCGGTTGCCGAGCCTTCGGTTGCCGAGCCTTCGGTTGCCGAGTCTTTTGTTGCCGAGTCTTCGGTTGCCGAGTGTTCTGTTGCCGAGTCTTCGGTTGCCGAGTCTTGGGTTTTCGAGTCTTCGGTTGTCGAGTCTTCGGTTGTCGAGTCTTCGGTTGTCGAGCCTTCGGTTGTCGAGTCTTCGGTTGACGAGTCTTGGGTTGTCGAGTCTTCGGTAGTCGAGGCTTCGGTTGTCGAGCCTTCGGTTGTCGAGCCTTCGGTTGTCGAGCCTTGGGTTGCCGAGCCTTGGGTTGCCGAGCCTTGGGTTGCCGAGCCTTCGGTTGCCGAGTCTTCGGTTGTCGAGCATTCGGTTGTCGAGCCTTCGGTTGACGAGCCTTCGGTTGTCGAGCCGTCGGTTTTCGAGCCTTCGGTTGTCGACCCTTCGGTTGTCGAGCCTTGGGTTGCCGAGCCTTGGGTCGCCGAGCCTTGGGTTGCCGAGCCTTCGGTTGCCGAGCCTTCGGTTGCCGAGTCTTCGGTTGCCGAGTCTTCGGTTGCCGAGTCTTCGGTTGCCGAGTCTTCGGTTGCCGAGTCTTCGGTTGCCGAGTCTTCGGTTGTCGAGCCTTCGGTTGCCGAGTCTTCGGTTGTCGAGCCTTCGGTTGTGGAGTCTTCGGTTGTCGAGTCTTGGGTTGTCCAGTCTTCGGTAGTCGAGGCTTCGGTTGTCGAGCCTTCGGTTCTCGAGCATTCGGTTGTGGGGGCTTCGGGTGTCGAGTCGTCGGTTGTCGAGCCTTCGGTTGTCGAGCCTTCGGTTGTCGAGCCTTCGGTTGTCGAGCCTGGGGTTGCCGAGCCTTGGGTGTCCGAGCCTTGGGTTGCCGAGCCTTCGGTTGCCGAGCCTTCGGTTGCCGAGCCTTCGGTTGCCGAGTCTTCGGGTGCCGAGCCTTCGGTTGCCGAGCCTAGGGTTGCCGAGCCTTCGGTTGCCGAGCCTTCGGTTGCCGAGCCTAGGGTTGCCGAGCCTTCGGTTGCCGAGCCTTCGGTTGCCGAGCCTTCGGTTGCCGAGCCTTCGGTTGCCGAGCCTTCGGTTGCCGAGTCTTCGGTTGCCCAGTCTTCGGTTGCCGAGCCTTCGGTTGCCGAGCCTTCGGTTGCCGCGCCTTCGGTTGCCGAGCCTTCTGTTGCCGAGCCTTCGGTTGCCGAGCCTTCGGTTGCCGAGCCTTCGGTTGTCGAGCCTTCGGTTGCCGAGCCTTCGGTTGCCGAGTCTTCGGTTGCCGAGTCTTCGGTTGCCGAGTCTTCGGTTGCCGAAAGTTCTGTTGCCGAGTCTTCGGTTGCCGAGTCTTGGGTTTTCGAGTCTTCGGTTGTCGAGTCTTCGGTTGTCGAGTCTTGGGTTGTCGAGTCTTGGGTTGTCGAGTCTTCGGTAGTCGAGGCTTCGGTTGTCGAGCCATCGGTTGTGGAGCATTCGGTTGTCGAGCCTTCTGTTGTCGAGCCTTCGGTTGCCGAGCCTTCGGTTGCCGAGCCTTCGGTTGCCGAGCCTTCGGTTGCCGAGCCTTCGGTTGCCGAGTCTTCGGTTGCCGAGTCTTCGGTTGCCGAGTCTTCGGTTGCCGAAAGTTCTGTTGCCGAGTCTTCGGTTGCCGAGTCTTGGGTTTTCGAGTCTTCGGTTGTCGAGTCTTCGGTTGTCGAGTCTTCGGTTGTCGAGCCTTCGGTTGTCGAGTCTTCGGTTGTCGAGTCTTCGGTTGTCGAGTCTTGGGTTGTCGAGTCTTCGGTAGTCGAGGCTTCGGTTGCCGAGCCTTGGGTTGCCGAGCCTTCGGTTGCCGAGCCTTCGGTTGCCGAGTCTTCGGTTGCCGAGTCTTCGGTTGCCGAGTCTTCGGTTGCCGAGTCTTCGGTTGCAGTATCTTCCGTTGCCGAGTCTTCGGTTGCCGAGTCTTCGGTTGCCGAGCCTTCGGTTGCCGAGCCTTCGGTTGCCGAGCCTTCGGTTGCCGAGCCTTCGGTTGCCGAGCCTTCGGTTGCCGAGCCTTCGGTTGCCGAGCCTTCGGTTGCCGAGCCTTCGGTTGCCGAGCCTTCGGTTGCCGAGCCTTCGGTTGCCGAGCCTTCGGTTGCCGAGCCTTCGGTTGCCGAGCCTTCGGTTGCCGAGCCTTCGGTTGCCGAGCCTTCGGTTGCCGAGCCTTCGGTTGCCGAGCCTTCGGTTGCCGAGCCTTCGGTTGCCGAGCCTTCGGTTGCCGAGCCTTCGGTTGCCGAGTCTTCGGTTGCCGAGCCTTCGGGTGCCGAGCCTTCGGTTGCCGAGCCTAGGGTTGCCGAGCCTTCGGTTGCCGAGCCTTCGGTTGCCGAGCCTTCGGTTGCCGAGCCTTCGGTTGCCGAGCCTTCGGTTGCCGAGTCTTCGGTTGCCCAGTCTTCGGTTGCCGAGCCTTCGGTTGCCGAGCCTTCGGTTGCCGAGCCTTCGGTTGCCGAGCCTTCGGTTGCCGAGCTTCTGTTGCCGAGCCTTCGGTTGCCGAGCCTTCGGTTGCCGAGCCTTCGGTTGTCGAGTTTTCGGTTGCCGAGCCTTCGGTTGCCGAGTCTTCGGTTGCCGAGTCTTCGGTTGCCGAGTCTTCGGTTGCCGAGTCTTCGGTTGCCGAAAGTTCTGTTGCCGAGTCTTCGGTTGCCGAGTCTTGGGTTTTCGAGTCTTCGGTTGTCGAGTCTTCGGTTGTCGAGTCTTGGGTTGTCGAGTCTTCGGTAGTCGAGGCTTCGGTTGTCGAGCCATCGGTTGTGGAGCATTCGGTTGTCGAGCCTTCTGTTGTCGAGCCTTCGGTTGCCGAGCCTTCGGTTGCCGAGCCTTCGGTTGCCGAGCCTTCGGTTGCCGAGCCTTCGGTTGCCGAGTCTTCGGTTGCCGAGTCTTCGGTTGCCGAGTCTTCGGTTGCCGAAAGTTCTGTTGCCGAGTCTTCGGTTGCCGAGTCTTGGGTTTTCGAGTCTTGGGTTGTCGAGTCTTCGGTAGTCGAGGCTTCGGTTGCCGAGCCTTGGGTTGCCGAGCCTTCGGTTGCCGAGCCTTCGGTTGCCGAGTCTTCGGTTGCCGAGTCTTCGGTTGCCGAGTCTTCGGTTGCAGTATCTTCGGTTGCCGAGTCTTCGGTTGCCGAGTCTTCGGTTGCCGAGCCTTCGGTTGCCGAGTCTTCGGTTGCCAAGCCTTCCGGTGCCGAGCCTTCGGTTGCCGACTCTTCGGTTGCCGAGTCTTCGGTTGCCGAGAGTTCGGTTGCCGAGACTTCTGTTGCCGTGTCTTCGGTTGCCGAGTTTGCGGTTGCCGAGTCTTCGGTTGCTGAGTTTTGGTTCCCGAGCCTGCGGTTGCCGAGCCTTCGTTTACCGAGTCTTCGGTTGCCGAGTCTTCGGTTGCCGAGTCTTCGGTTGCCGAGTCTTCGGTTGCCGAGTCTTCGGTTGCCGAAAGTTCTGTTGCCGAGTCTTCGGTTGCCGAGTCTTGGGTTTTCGAGTCTTCGGTTGTCGAGTCTTCGGTTGTCGAGTCTTCGGTTGTCGAGCCTTCGGTTGTCGAGTCTTCGGTTGACGAGTCTTGGGTTGTCGAGTCTTCGGTAGTCGAGGCTTCGGTTGTCGAGCCTTCGGTTGTGGAGCATTCGGTTGACGAGCCTTCTGTTGTCGAGCCTTCGGTTGTCGAGCCGTCGGTTTTCGTGCCTTCGGTTGTCGAGCCTTCGGTTGTCGAGCCTTGGGATGCCGAGCCTTGGGTTGCCGAGCCTTGGGTTGCCGAGCCTTGGGTTGCCGAGCTTTCGGTTGCCGAGCCTTCGGTTGCCGAGTCTTCGGTTGCCGAGTCTTCGGTTGCCGAGTCTTCGGTTGCCGAGTCTTCGGTTGCCGAGTCTTCGGTTGCAGTATCTTCGGTTGCCGAGTCTTCGGTTGCCGAGCCTTCGGTTGCCGAGTCTTCGTTTGCCAAGCCTTCCGGTGCCGAGCCTTCGGTTGCCGACTCTTCGGTTGCCGAGTCTTCGGTTGCCGAGAGTTCGGTTGCCGAGACTTCTGTTGCCGTGTCTTCGGTTGCCGAGTTTGCGGTTGCCGAGTCTTCGGTTGCTGAGTTTTGGTTCCCGAGCCTGCGGTTGCCGAGCCTTCGTTTGCCGAGTCTTCGGTTGCCGAGTCTTCGGTTGCCGAGTCTTCGGTTGCCGAGTCTTCGGTTGCCGAGTCTTCGGTTGCCGAGTCTTGGGTTGCCGAGTCTTCGGTTGCCGAGTCTTCGGTTGCCGAGTCTTCGGTTGCCGAGTATTCGGTTGCCGAGGCTTCGGTTGCCGAGTCTTCGGTTGCCGAGTCTTCGGTTGCCGAGTCTTCGGTTGCCGAGTCTTCGGTTGCCGAGTCTTCGGTTGTCGAGTCTTCGGTTGTCGAGCCTTCGGTTGTCGAGCCTTCGGTTGTCGAGTCTTGGGTTGTCGAGTCTTCGGTTGTCGAGGCTTCGGTTGTCGAGCCTTCGGTTGTCGAGCCTTCGGTTGTCGAGCCTTCGGTTGTCGAGCCTTCGGTTGTCGAGCCTTCCGTTGTCGAGCCGTCGGTTTTCGAGCCTTCGGTTGTCGAGCGTTCGGTTGTCGAGCCTTCGGTTGTCGAGCCTTCGGTTGTCGGCCTTCGGTTGTCGAGCCTTCGGTTGCCGAGCCTTCGGTTGCCGAGTCTTCGGTTGCCGAGTCTTCGGTTGCCGAGTCTTCGGTTGCCGAGTCTTCGGTTGCCGAGACTTCGGTTGCCGAGACTTCGGTTGTTGAGTCATCGGTTGCCGAGTCTTCGGTTGCCGTTTCTTCGGTTGCCGAGTCTTCGGTTGCCGAGTTTTCGGTTGCCGTTTCTTCGGTTGCCGAGCCTTCGGTTGCCGAGCCTTCGGTTGCCGAGCCTTCGGTTGCCGAGCCTTCGGTTGCCGAGCCTTCTGTTGCCGAGCCTTCGGTTGCCGAGCCTTCGGTTGCCGAGCCTTCGATTGCCGAGCCTTCGGTTGCCGAGTCTTCGGTTGCCGAGCCTGCGGTTGCCGAGCCTTCGGTTGCCGAGCCTTCGGTTGCCGAGCCTTCGGTTGCCGAGCCTTCGGTTGCCGAGCCTTCGGTTGCCGAGCCTTCGGTTGCCGAGTCTTCGGTTGCCGAGTCTTCGGGTGCCGAGCCTTCGGTTGCCGAGCCTTCGGTTGCCGAGCCTTCGGTTGACGAGCCTTCGGTTGCCGAGCCTTCGGTTGCCGAGCCTTCGGTTGCCGAGCCTTCGGTTGCCGAGCCTTCGGTTGCCGAGCCTTCGGTTGCCGAGCCTTCGGTTGCCGAGCCTTCGGTTGCCGAGCCTTCGGTTGCCGAGCCTTCGGTTGCCGAGCCTTCGGTTGCCGAGCCTTCGGTTGCCGAGCCTTCGGTTGCCGAGCCTTCGGTTGCCGAGCCTTCGGTTGCCGAGCCTTCGGTTGCCGAGCCTTCGGTTGCCGAGCCTTCGGTTGCCGAGCCTTCGGTTGCCGAGCCTTCGGTTGCCGAGCCTTCGGTTGCCGAGCCTTCGGTTGCCGAGCCTTCGGTTGCCGAGTCTTCGGTTGCCGAGTCTTAAGTTGCCAGGCCTTCGGTTGCCGAGCCTTCGGTTGCCCGGCCTTCGGTTGCCGAGCCTTCGGTTGCCGAGCCTTCGGTTGCCGAGCCTTCGGTTGACGAGCCTTCGGTTGACGAGCCTTCGGTTGCCGAGCCTTCGGTTGCCGAGTGTTCGGTTGCCGAGCCTTCGGTTGCCGAGCCTTCGGTTGCCGAGCCTTCGGTTGCCGAGCCTTCGGTTGCCCAGCCTTCGGTTGCCCAGCCTTCGGTTGCCGAGCCTTCGGTTGCCGAGCCTTCAGGTGCCGAGCTTTCGGTTGCCGAGCCTTGGGTTGCCGAGCCTTCGGTTGCCGAGCCTTCGGTTGCCGAGCCTTCGGTTGCCGAGCCTTCGGTTGCCGAGTCTTCGGTTGCGCAGTCTTCGGTAGCCGAGCCTTCGGTTGCCGAGCCTTCGGTTGCCGAGCCTTCTGTTGCCGAGCCTTCGGTTGCCGAGCCTTCGGTTGTCGAGCCTTCGGTTGCCGAGCCTTCGGTTGCCGAGCCTTCGGTTGCCGAGCCTTCGGTTGCCGAGTCTTCGGTTGCCGAGTCTTCGGTTCCCGAGTCTTCGGTTGCCGAGTCTTCGGTTGCCGAAAGTTCTGTTGCCGAGTCTTCGGTTGCCGAGTCTTGGGTTGTCGAGTCTTCGGTAGTCGAGGCTTCGGTTGTCGAGCCTTCGGTTGTGGAGCATTCGGTTGTCGAGCCTTCTGTTGTCGAGCCTTCGGTTGCCGAGCCTTCGGTTGCCGAGCCTTCGGTTGCCGAGCCTTCGGTTGCCGAGCCTTCGGTTGCCGAGCCTTCGGTTGCCGAGTCTTCGGTTGCCGAGTCTTCGGTTGCCGAAAGTTCTGTTGCCGAGTCTTCGGTTGCCGAGTCTTGGGTTTTCGAGTCTTCGGTTGTCGAGCCTTCAGGTGCCGAGCCTTCGGTTGCCGAGTCTTCGTTTGCCAAGCCTTCCGGTGCCGAGCCTTCGGTTGCCGACTCTTCGGTTGCCGAGTCTTCGGTTGCCGAGAGTTCGGTTGCCGAGACTTCTGTTGCCGTGTCTTCGGTTGCCGAGTTTGCGGTTGCCGAGCCTTCGGTTGCCGAGTCTTGGGTTGCCGAGTCTTCGGTTGCCGAGTCTTCGGTTGCCGAGTCTTCGGTTGCCGAGTATTCGGTTGCCGAGTCTTCGGTTGCCGAGTCTTCGGTTGCCGAGTCTTCGGTTGCCGAGTCTTCGGTTGCCGAGTCTTCGGTTGCCGAGTCTTCGGTTGTCGAGTCTTCGGTTGTCGAGCCTTCGGTTGCCGAGCCTTCGGTTGCCGAGCCTTCGGTTGCCGAGCCTTCGGTTGCCGAGCCTTCGGTTGCCGAGCCTTCGGTTGCCGAGCCTTCGGTTGCCGAGCCTGCGGTTGCCGAGCCTTCGGTTGCCGAGCCTTCGGTTGCCGAGCCTTCGGTTGCCGAGCCTTCGGTTGCCGAGCCTTCGGTTGCCGAGTCTTCGGTTGCCGAGTCTTCGGTTGCCGAAAGTTCTGTTGCCGAGTCTTCGGTTGCCGAGTCTTGGGTTTTCGAGTCTTCGGTTGTCGAGCCTTCAGGTGCCGAGCCTTCGGTTGCCGAGTCTTCGTTTGCCAAGCCTTCGGTTGCCGACTCTTCGGTTGCCGAGTCTTCGGTTGCCGAGAGTTCGGTTGCCGAGACTTCTGTTGCCGTGTCTTCGGTTGCCGAGTTTGCGGTTGCCGAGCCTTCGGTTGCCGAGTCTTGGGTTGCCGAGTCTTCGGTTGCCGAGTCTTCGGTTGCCGAGTCTTCGGTTGCCGAGTATTCGGTTGCCGAGTCTTCGGTTGCCGAGTCTTCGGTTGCCGAGTCTTCGGTTGCCGAGTCTTCGGTTGCCGAGTCTTCGGTTGTCGAGTCTTCGGTTGTCGAGCCTTCGGTTGCCGAGCCTTCGGTTGCCGAGCCTTCGGTTGCCGAGCCTTCGGTTGCCGAGCCTTCGGTTGCCGAGCCTTCGGTTGCCGAGCCTGCGGTTGCCGAGCCTTCGGTTGCCGAGCCTTCGGTTGCCTAGCCTTCGGTTGCCGAGCCTTCGGTTGCCGAGCCTTCGGTTGCCGAGTCTTCGGTTGCCGAGTCTTCGGTTGCCGAGCCTTCGGTTGCCGAGCCTTCGGTTGCCGAGCCTTCGGTTGACGAACCTTCGGTTGCCGAGCCTTCGGTTGCCGAGCCTTCGGTTGCGGAGCCTTCGGTTGCCGAGCCTTCGGTTGCCGAGCCTTCGGTTGCCGAGCCTTCGGTTGCCGAGCCTTCGGTTGCCGAGCCTTCGGTTGCCGAGCCTTCGGTTGCCGAGCCTTCGGTTGCCGAGCCTTCGGTTGCCGAGCCTTCGGTTGCCGAGCCTTCGGTTGCCGAGCCTTCGGTTGCCGAGCCTTCGGTTGCCGAGCCTTCGGTTGCCGAGCCTTCGGTTGCCGAGCCTTCGGTTGCCGAGCCTTCGGTTGCCGAGTCTTCGGTTGCCGAGTCTTCGGTTGCCAGGCCTTCGGTTGCCGAGCCTTCGGTTGCCCGGCCTTCGGTTGCCGAGCCTTCGGTTGCCGAGCCTTCGGTTGCCGAGCCTTCGGTTGACGAGCCTTCGGTTGCCGAGCCTTCGGTTGCCGAGCCTTCGGTTGCCGAGCCTTCGGTTGCCGAGCCTTCGGTTTCCGAGCCTTCGGTTGCCCGGCCTTCGGTTGCCGAGCCTTCGGTTGCCGAGCCTTCGGTTGCCGAGCCTTCCGGTGCCGAGCTTTCGGTTGCCGAGCCTTGGGTTGCCGTGCCTTCGGTTGCCGAGCCTTCGGTTGCCGAGCCTTCGGTTGCCGAGTCTTCGGTTGCCGAGCCTTCGGTTGCCGAGCCTTCGGTTGCCGAGTCTTCGGTTGCGCAGTCTTCGGTTGCCGAGCCTTCGGTTGCCGAGCCTTCGGTTGCCGAGCCTTCGGTTGCCGAGCCTTCGGTTGCCGAGCCTTCTGTTGCCGAGCCTTCGGTTGCCGAGCCTTCGGTTGCCGAGCCTTCGGTTGTCGAGCCTTCGGTTGCCGAGCCTTCGGTTGCCGAGCCTTCGGTTGCCGAGCCTTCGGTTGCCGAGTCTTCGGTTGCCGAGTCTTCGGTTCCCGAGTCTTCGGTTGCCGAGTCTTCGGTTGCCGAAAGTTCTGTTGCCGAGTCTTTGGTTGCCGAGTCTTCGGTAGTCGAGGCTTCGGTTGTCGAGCCTTCGGTTGTGGAGCATTCGGTTGTCGAGCCTTCTGTTGTCGAGCCTTCGGTTGCCGAGCCTTCGGTTGCCGAGCCTTCGGTTGCCGAGCCTTCGGTTGCCGAGCCTTCGGTTGCCGAGTCTTCGGTTGCCGAGTCTTCGGTTGCCGAGTCTTCGGTTGCCGAAAGTTCTGTTGCCGAGTCTTCGGTTGCCGAGTCTTGGGTTTTCGAGTCTTCGGTTGTCGAGTCTTCGGTTGTCGAGTCTTCGGTTGCCGAGCCTTCGGTTGCCGAGCCTTCGGTTGCCGAGCCTTCGGTTGACGAGCCTTCGGTTGCCGAGCCTTCGGTTGCCGAGCCTTCGGTTGCTGAGCCTTCGGTTGCCGAGCCTTCGGTTGCCGAGCCTTCGGTTGCCGAGCCTTCGGTTGCCGAGCCTTCGGTTGCCGAGCCTTCGGTTGCCGAGCCTTCGGTTGCCGAGCCTTCGGTTGCCGAGCCTTCGGTTGCCGAGCCTTCGGTTGCCGAGCCTTCGGTTGCCGAGCCTTCGGTTGCCGAGCCTTCGGTTGCCGAGCCTTCGGTTGCCGAGCCTTCGGTTGCCGAGCCTTCGGTTGCCGAGCCTTCGGTTGCCGAGCCTTCGGTTGCCGAGCCTTCGGTTGCCGAGCCTTCGGTTGCCGAGGCTTCGGTTGCCGAGCCTTCGGTTGCCGAGCCTTTGGTTGCCGAGCCTTCGGTTGCCGAGTCTTCGGTTGCCGAGTCTTCGGTTGCCAGGCCTTCGGTTGCCGAGCCTTCGGTACCCGGCCTTCGGTTGCCGAGCCTTCGGTTGCCGAGCCTTCGGTTGACGAGCCTTCGGTTGCCGAGCCTTCGGTTGCCGAGCCTTCGGTTGCCGAGCCTTCGGTTGCCGAGCCTTCGGTTGCCCGGCCTTCGGTTGCCGAGCCTTCGGTTGCCGAGCCTTCGGTTGCCGAGCCTTCAGGTGCCGAGCTTTCGGTTGCCGAGCCTTGGGTTGCCGAGCCTTCGGTTGCCGAGCCTTCGGTTGCCGAGCCTTCGGTTGCCGAGTCTTCGGTTGCCGAGCCTTCGGTTGCCGAGCCTTCGGTTGCCGAGTCTTCGGTTGCGCAGTCTTCGGTTGCCGAGCCTTCGGTTGCCGAGCCTTCGGTTGCCGAGCCTTCGGTTGCCGAGCCTTCTGTTGCCGAGCCTTCGGTTGCCGAGCCTTCGGTTGCCGAGCCTTCGGTTGTCGAGCCTTCGGTTGCCGAGCCTTCGGTTGCCGAGCCTTCGGTTGCCGAGCCTTCGGTTGCCGAGTCTTCGGTTGCCGAGTCTTCGGTTCCCGAGTCTTCGGTTGCCGAGTCTTCGGTTGCCGAAAGTTCTGTTGCCGAGTCTTCGGTTGCCGAGTCTTCGGTAGTCGAGGCTTCGGTTGTCGAGCCTTCGGTTGTGGAGCATTCGGTTGTCGAGCCTTCTGTTGTCGAGCCTTCGGTTGCCGAGCCTTCGGTTGCCGAGCCTTCGGTTGCCGAGCCTTCGGTTGCCGAGCCTTCGGTTGCCGAGCCTTCGGTTGCCGAGTCTTCGGTTGCCGAGTCTTCGGTTGCCGAGTCTTCGGTTGCCGAAAGTTCTGTTGCCGAGTCTTCGGTTGCCGAGTCTTGGGTTTTCGAGTCTTCGGTTGTCGAGTCTTCGGTTGTCGAGTCTTCGGTTGTCGAGTCTTCGGTTGTCGAGCCTTCGGTTGCCGAGCCTTCGGTTGCCGAGCCTTCTGTTGCCGAGCCTTCGGTTGCCGAGCCTTCTGTTGCCGAGCCTTCGGTTGCCGAGCCTTCGGTTGCCGAGCCTTCGGTTGTCGAGCCTTCGGTTGCCGAGTCTTCGGTTGCCGAGCCTTCGGTTGCCGAGCCTTCGGTTGCCGAGTCTTCGGTTCCCGAGTCTTCGGTTGCCGAGTCTTCGGTTGCCGAAAGTTCTGTTGCCGAGTCTTCGGTTGCCGAGTCTTCGGTAGTCGAGGCTTCGGTTGTCGAGCCTTCGGTTGTGGAGCATTCGGTTGTCGAGCCTTCTGTTGTCGAGCCTTCGGTTGCCGAGCCTTCGGTTGCCGAGCCTTCGGTTGCCGAGCCTTCGGTTGCCGAGCCTTCGGTTGCCGAGCCTTCGGTTGCCGAGTCTTCGGTTGCCGAGTCTTCGGTTGCCGAGTCTTCGGTTGCCGAAAGTTCTGTTGCCGAGTCTTCGGTTGCCGAGTCTTGGGTTTTCGAGTCTTCGGTTGTCGAGTCTTCGGTTGTCGAGTCTTCGGTTGCCGAGCCTTCGGTTGCCGAGCCTTCGGTTGCCGAGCCTTCGGTTGACGAGCCTTCGGTTGCCGAGCCTTCGGTTGCCGAGCCTTCGGTTGCTGAGCCTTCGGTTGCCGAGCCTTCGGTTGCCGAGCCTTCGGTTGCCGAGCCTTCGGTTGCCGAGCCTTCGGTTGCCGAGCCTTCGGTTTCCGAGCCTTCGGTTGCCGAGCCTTCGGTTGCCGAGCCTTCGGTTGCCGAGCCTTCGGTTGCCGAGCCTTCGGTTGCCGAGCCTTCGGTTGCCGAGCCTTCGGTTGCCGAGCCTTCGGTTGCCGAGCCTTCGGTTGCCGAGCCTTCGGTTGCCGAGCCTTCGGTTGCCGAGCCTTCGGTTGCCGAGCCTTCGGTTGCCGAGCCTTCGGTTGCCGAGTCTTCGGTTGCCGAGTCTTCGGTTGCCAGGCCTTCGGTTGCCGAGCCTACGGTACCCGGCCTTCGGTTGCCGAGCCTTCGGTTGCCGAGCCTTCGGTTGCCGAGCCTTCGGTTGACGAGCCTTCGGTTGCCGAGCCTTCGGTTGCCGAGCCTTCGGTTGCCGAGCCTTCGGTTGCCGAGCCTTCGGTTGCCGAGCCTTCGGTTGCCCGGCCTTCGGTTGCCGAGCCTTCGGTTGCCGAGCCTTCGGTTGCCGAGCCTTCCGGTGCCGAGCTTTCGGTTGCCGAGCCTTGGGTTGCCGAGCCTTCGGTTGCCGAGCCCTCGGTTGCCGAGCCTTCGGTTGCCGAGTCTTCGGTTGCCGAGCCTTCGGTTGCCGAGTCTTCGGTTGCGCAGTCTTCGGTTGCCGAGCCTTCGGTTGCCGAGCCTTCGGTTGACGAGCCTTCGGTTGCCGAGCCTTCGGTTGCCGAGCCTTCGGTTGCCGAGCCTTCGGTTGCCGAGCCTTCGGTTGCCGAGCCTTCGGTTGCCCGGCCTTCGGTTGCCGAGCCTTCGGTTGCCGAGCCTTCGGTTGCCGAGCCTTCAGGTGCCGAGCTTTCGGTTGCCGAGCCTTGGGTTGCCGAGCCTTCGGTTGCCGAGCCCTCGGTTGCCGAGCCTTCGGTTGCCGAGTCTTCGGTTGCCGAGCCTTCGGTTGCCGAGTCTTCGGTTGCGCAGTCTTCGGTTGCCGAGCCTTCGGTTGCCGAGCCTTCGGTTGCCGAGCCTTCGGTTGCCGAGCCTTCTGTTGCCGAGCCTTCGGTTGCCGAGCCTTCGGTTGCCGAGCCTTCGGTTGTCGAGCCTTCGGTTGCCGAGCCTTCGGTTGTCGAGCCTTCGGTTGCCGAGCCTTCGGTTGCCGAGCCTTCGGTTGCCGAGCCTTCGGTTGCCGAGTCTTCGGTTGCCGAGTCTTCGGTTGCCGAGTCTTCGGTTGCCGAAAGTTCTGTTGCCGAGTCTTCGGTTGCCGAGTCTTCGGTAGTCGAGGCTTCGGTTGTCGAGCCTTCGGTTGTGGAGCATTCGGTTGTCGAGCCTTCTGTTGTCGAGCCTTCGGTTGCCGAGCCTTCGGTTGCCGAGCCTTCGGTTGCCGAGCCTTCGGTTGCCGAGCCTTCGGTTGCCGAGCCTTCGGTTGCCGAGTCTTCGGTTGCCGAGTCTTCGGTTGCCGAGTCTTCGGTTGCCGAAAGTTCTGTTGCCGAGTCTTCGGTTGCCGAGTCTTGGGTTTTCGAGTCTTCGGTTGTCGAGTCTTCGGTTGTCGAGTCTTCGGTTGCCGAGCCTTCGGTTGCCGAGCCTTCGGTTGACGAGCCTTCGGTTGCCGAGCCTTCGGTTGCCGAGCCTTCGGTTGCTGAGCCTTCGGTTGCCGAGCCTTCGGTTGCCGAGCCTTCGGTTGCCGAGCCTTCGGTTGCCGAGCCTTCGGTTGCCGAGCCTTCGGTTGCCGAGCCTTCGGTTGCCGAGCCTTCGGTTGCCGAGCCTTCGGTTGCCGAGCCTTCGGTTGCCGAGCCTTCGGTTGCCGAGCCTTCGGTTGCCGAGCCTTCGGTTGCCGAGCCTTCGGTTGCCGAGCCTTCGGTTGCCGAGGCTTCGGTTGCCGAGGCTTCGGTTGCCGAGCCTTCGGTTGCCGAGCCTTCGGTTGCCGAGCCTTCGGTTGCCGAGTCTTCGGTTGCCGAGTCTTCGGTTGCCAGGCCTTCGGTTGCCGAGCCTTCGGTACCCGGCCTTCGGTTGCCGAGCCTTCGGTTGCCGAGCCTTCGGTTGCCGAGCCTTCGGTTGACGAGCCTTCGGTTGCCGAGCCTTCGGTTGCCGAGCCTTCGGTTGCCGAGCCTTCGGTTGCCGAGCCTTCGGTTGCCGAGCCTTCGGTTGCCCGGCCTTCGGTTGCCGAGCCTTCGGTTGCCGAGCCTTCAGGTGCCGAGCTTTCGGTTGCCGAGCCTTGGGTTGCCGAGCCTTCGGTTGCCGAGCCTTCGGTTGCCGAGCCTTCGGTTGCCGAGTCTTCGGTTGCCGAGCCTTCGGTTGCCGAGCCTTCGGTTGCCGAGTCTTCGGTTGCGCAGTCTTCGGTTGCCGAGCCTTCGGTTGCCGAGCCTTCGGTTGCCGAGCCTTCGGTTGCCGAGCCTTCTGTTGCCGAGCCTTCGGTTGCCGAGCCTTCGGTTGCCGAGCCTTCGGTTGTCGAGCCTTCGGTTGCCGAGCCTTCGGTTGCCGAGCCTTCGGTTGCCGAGCCTTCGGTTGCCGAGTCTTCGGTTGCCGAGTCTTCGGTTCCCGAGTCTTCGGTTGCCGAGTCTTCGGTTGCCGAAAGTTCTGTTGCCGAGTCTTCGGTTGCCGAGTCTTCGGTAGTCGAGGCTTCGGTTGTCGAGCCTTCGGTTGTGGAGCATTCGGTTGTCGAGCCTTCTGTTGTCGAGCCTTCGGTTGCCGAGCCTTCGGTTGCCGAGCCTTCGGTTGCCGAGCCTTCGGTTGCCGAGCCTTCGGTTGCCGAGCCTTCGGTTGCCGAGTCTTCGGTTGCCGAGTCTTCGGTTGCCGAGTCTTCGGTTGCCGAAAGTTCTGTTGCCGAGTCTTCGGTTGCCGAGTCTTGGGTTTTCGAGTCTTCGGTTGTCGAGTCTTCGGTTGTCGAGTCTTCGGTTGTCGAGTCTTCGGTTGTCGAGCCTTCGGTTGCCGAGCCTTCGGTTGCCGAGCCTTCTGTTGCCGAGCCTTCGGTTGCCGAGCCTTCTGTTGCCGAGCCTTCGGTTGCCGAGCCTTCGGTTGCCGAGCCTTCGGTTGTCGAGCCTTCGGTTGCCGAGCCTTCGGTTGCCGAGCCTTCGGTTGCCGAGCCTTCGGTTGCCGAGTCTTCGGTTCCCGAGTCTTCGGTTGCCGAGTCTTCGGTTGCCGAAAGTTCTGTTGCCGAGTCTTCGGTTGCCGAGTCTTCGGTAGTCGAGGCTTCGGTTGTCGAGCCTTCGGTTGTGGAGCATTCGGTTGTCGAGCCTTCTGTTGTCGAGCCTTCGGTTGCCGAGCCTTCGGTTGCCGAGCCTTCGGTTGCCGAGCCTTCGGTTGCCGAGCCTTCGGTTGCCGAGTCTTCGGTTGCCGAGTCTTCGGTTGCCGAGTCTTCGGTTGCCGAAAGTTCTGTTGCCGAGTCTTCGGTTGCCGAGTCTTGGGTTTTCGAGTCTTCGGTTGTCGAGTCTTCGGTTGTCGAGTCTTCGGTTGCCGAGCCTTCGGTTGCCGAGCCTTCGGTTGCCGAGCCTTCGGTTGCCGAGCCTTCGGTTGCCGAGCCTTCGGTTGCCGAGCCTTCGGTTGCCGAGCCTTCGGTTGCCGAGCCTTCGGTTGCCGAGCCTTCGGTTGCCGAGCCTTCGGTTGCCGAGCCTTCGGTTGCCGAGCCTTCGGTTGCCGAGCCTTCGGTTGCCGAGCCTTCGGTTGCCGAGCCTTCGGTTGCCGAGTCTTCGGTTGCCGAGTCTTCGGTGGCCAGGCCTTCGGTTGCCGAGCCTTCGGTACCCGGCCTTCGGTTGCCGAGCCTTCGGTTGCCGAGCCTTCGGTTGCCGAGCCTTCGGTTGACGAGCCTTCGGTTGCCGAGCCTTCGGTTGCCGAGCCTTCGGTTGCCGAGCCTTCGGTTGCCGAGCCTTCGGTTGCCGAGCCTTCGGTTGCCCGGCCTTCGGTTGCCGAGCCTTCGGTTGCCGAGCCTTCGGTTGCCGAGCCTTCAGGTGCCGAGCTTTCGGTTGCCGAGCCTTGGGTTGCCGAGCCTTCGGTTGCCGAGCCCTCGGTTGCCGAGCCTTCGGTTGCCGAGTCTTCGGTTGCCGAGCCTTCGGTTGCCGAGTCTTCGGTTGCGCAGTCTTCGGTTGCCGAGCCTTCGGTTGCCGAGCCTTCGGTTGCCGAGCCTTCGGTTGCCGAGCCTTCTGTTGCCGAGCCTTCGGTTGCCGAGCCTTCGGTTGCCGAGCCTTCGGTTGTCGAGCCTTCGGTTGCCGAGCCTTCGGTTGCCGAGCCTTCGGTTGCCGAGCCTTCGGTTGCCGAGTCTTCGGTTGCCGAGTCTTCGGTTCCCGAGTCTTCGGTTGCCGAGTCTTCGGTTGCCGAAAGTTCTGTTGCCGAGTCTTCGGTTGCCGAGTCTTCGGTAGTCGAGGCTTCGGTTGTCGAGCCTTCGGTTGTGGAGCATTCGGTTGTCGAGCCTTCTGTTGTCGAGCCTTCGGTTGCCGAGCCTTCGGTTGCCGAGCCTTCGGTTGCCGAGTCTTCGGTTGCCGAGTCTTCGGTTGCCGAGTCTTCGGTTGCCGAAAGTTCTGTTGCCGAGTCTTCGGTTGCCGAGTCTTGGGTTTTCGAGTCTTCGGTTGTCGAGTCTTCGGTTGTCGAGTCTTCGGTTGCCGAGCCTTCGGTTGCCGAGCCTTCGGTTGCCGAGCCTTCGGTTGACGAGCCTTCGGTTGCCGAGCCTTCGGTTGCCGAGCCTTCGGTTGCCGAGCCTTCGGTTGCCGAGCCTTCGGTTGCCGAGCCTTCGGTTGCCGAGCCTTCGGTTGCCGAGCCTTCGGTTGCCGAGCCTTCGGTTGCCGAGCCTTCGGTTGCCGAGCCTTCGGTTGCCGAGCCTTCGGTTGCCGAGCCTTCGGTTGCCGAGCCTTCGGTTGCCGAGCCTTCGGTTGCCGAGCCTTCGGTTGCCGAGCCTTCGGTTGCCGAGCCTTCGGTTGCCGAGGCTTCGGTTGCCGAGCCTTCGGTTGCCGAGCCTTCGGTTGCCGAGCCTTCGGTTGCCGAGTCTTCGGTTGCCGAGTCTTCGGTTGCCAGGCCTTCGGTTGCCGAGCCTTCGGTACCCGGCCTTCGGTTGCCGAGCCTTCGGTTGCCGAGCCTTCGGTTGCCGAGCCTTCGGTTGACGAGCCTTCGGTTGCCGAGCCTTCGGTTGCCGAGCCTTCGGTTGCCGAGCCTTCGGTTGCCGAGCCTTCGGTTGCCGAGCCTTCGGTTGCCCGGCCTTCGGTTGCCGAGCCTTCGGTTGCCGAGCCTTCGGTTGCCGAGCCTTCAGGTGCCGAGCTTTCGGTTGCCGAGCCTTGGGTTGCCGAGCCTTCGGTTGCCGAGCCTTCGGTTGCCGAGCCTTCGGTTGCCGAGTCTTCGGTTGCCGAGCCTTCGGTTGCCGAGCCTTCGGTTGCCGAGTCTTCGGTTGCGCAGTCTTCGGTTGCCGAGCCTTCGGTTGCCGAGCCTTCGGTTGCCGAGCCTTCGGTTGCCGAGCCTTCTGTTGCCGAGCCTTCGGTTGCCGAGCCTTCGGTTGCCGAGCCTTCGGTTGTCGAGCCTTCGGTTGCCGAGCCTTCGGTTGCCGAGCCTTCGGTTGCCGAGCCTTCGGTTGCCGAGTCTTCGGTTGCCGAGTCTTCGGTTCCCGAGTCTTCGGTTGCCGAGTCTTCGGTTGCCGAAAGTTCTGTTGCCGAGTCTTCGGTTGCCGAGTCTTCGGTAGTCGAGGCTTCGGTTGTCGAGCCTTCGGTTGTGGAGCATTCGGTTGTCGAGCCTTCTGTTGTCGAGCCTTCGGTTGCCGAGCCTTCGGTTGCCGAGCCTTCGGTTGCCGAGCCTTCGGTTGCCGAGCCTTCGGTTGCCGAGCCTTCGGTTGCCGAGTCTTCGGTTGCCGAGTCTTCGGTTGCCGAGTCTTCGGTTGCCGAAAGTTCTGTTGCCGAGTCTTCGGTTGCCGAGTCTTGGGTTTTCGAGTCTTCGGTTGTCGAGTCTTCGGTTGTCGAGTCTTCGGTTGTCGAGTCTTCGGTTGTCGAGCCTTCGGTTGCCGAGCCTTCGGTTGCCGAGCCTTCTGTTGCCGAGCCTTCGGTTGCCGAGCCTTCTGTTGCCGAGCCTTCGGTTGCCGAGCCTTCGGTTGCCGAGCCTTCGGTTGTCGAGCCTTCGGTTGCCGAGCCTTCGGTTGCCGAGCCTTCGGTTGCCGAGCCTTCGGTTGCCGAGTCTTCGGTTCCCGAGTCTTCGGTTGCCGAGTCTTCGGTTGCCGAAAGTTCTGTTGCCGAGTCTTCGGTTGCCGAGTCTTCGGTAGTCGAGGCTTCGGTTGTCGAGCCTTCGGTTGTGGAGCATTCGGTTGTCGAGCCTTCTGTTGTCGAGCCTTCGGTTGCCGAGCCTTCGGTTGCCGAGCCTTCGGTTGCCGAGCCTTCGGTTGCCGAGCCTTCGGTTGCCGAGCCTTCGGTTGCCGAGTCTTCGGTTGCCGAGTCTTCGGTTGCCGAGTCTTCGGTTGCCGAAAGTTCTGTTGCCGAGTCTTCGGTTGCCGAGTCTTGGGTTTTCGAGTCTTCGGTTGTCGAGTCTTCGGTTGTCGAGTCTTCGGTTGCCGAGCCTTCGGTTGCCGAGCCTTCGGTTGCCGAGCCTTCGGTTGACGAGCCTTCGGTTGCCGAGCCTTCGGTTGCCGAGCCTTCGGTTGCCGAGCCTTCGGTTGCCGAGCCTTCGGTTGCCGAGCCTTCGGTTGCCGAGCCTTCGGTTGCCGAGCCTTCGGTTGCCGAGCCTTCGGTTGCCGAGCCTTCGGTTGCCGAGCCTTCGGTTGCCGAGCCTTCGGTTGCCGAGCCTTCGGTTGCCGAGCCTTCGGTTGCCGAGCCTTCGGTTGCCGAGCCTTCGGTTGCCGAGCCTTCGGTTGCCGAGCCTTCGGTTGCCGAGCCTTCGGTTGCCGAGCCTTCGGTTGCCGAGCCTTCGGTTGCCGAGCCTTCGGTTGCCGAGTATTCGGTTGCCGAGTCTTCGGTTGCCAGGCCTTCGGTTGCCGAGCCTTCGGTACCCGGCCTTCGGTTGCCGAGCCTTCGGTTGCCGAGCCTTCGGTTGCCGAGCCTTCGGTTGACGAGCCTTCGGTTGCCGAGCCTTCGGTTGCCGAGCCTTCGGTTGCCGAGCCTTCGGTTGCCGAGCCTTCGGTTGCCGAGCCTTCGGTTGCCCGGCCTTCGGTTGCCGAGCCTTCGGTTGCCGAGCCTTCGGTTGCCGAGCCTTCAGGTGCCGAGCTTTCGGTTGCCGAGCCTTGGGTTGCCGAGCCTTCGTTTGCCGAGCCCTCGGTTGCCGAGCCTTCGGTTGCCGAGTCTTCGGTTGCCGAGCCTTCGGTTGCCGAGTCTTCGGTTGCGCAGTCTTCGGTTGCCGAGCCTTCGGTTGCCGAGCCTTCGGTTGCCGAGCCTTCGGTTGCCGAGCCTTCTGTTGCCGAGCCTTCGGTTGCCGAGCCTTCGGTTGCCGAGCCTTCGGTTGTCGAGCCTTCGGTTGCCGAGCCTTCGGTTGCCGAGCCTTCGGTTGCCGAGCCTTCGGTTGCCGAGTCTTCGGTTGCCGAGTCTTCGGTTCCCGAGTCTTCGGTTGCCGAGTCTTCGGTTGCCGAAAGTTCTGTTGCCGAGTCTTCGGTTGCCGAGTCTTCGGTAGTCGAGGCTTCGGTTGTCGAGCCTTCGGTTGTGGAGCATTCGGTTGTCGAGCCTTCTGTTGTCGAGCCTTCGGTTGCCGAGCCTTCGGTTGCCGAGCCTTCGGTTGCCGAGCCTTCGGTTGCCGAGCCTTCGGTTGCCGAGCCTTCGGTTGCCGAGTCTTCGGTTGCCGAGTCTTCGGTTGCCGAGTCTTCGGTTGCCGAAAGTTCTGTTGCCGAGTCTTCGGTTGCCGAGTCTTGGGTTTTCGAGTCTTCGGTTGTCGAGTCTTCGGTTGTCGAGTCTTCGGTTGTCGAGTCTTCGGTTGTCGAGCCTTCGGTTGTCGAGCCTTCGGTTGTCGAGTCTTGGGTTGTCGAGTCTTCGGTAGTCGAGGCTTCGGTTGTCGAACCTTCGGTTGTGGAGCATTCGGTTGTCGAGCCTTCTGTTGTCGAGCCTTCGGTTGCCGAGCCTTCGGTTGCCGAGCCTTCGGTTGCCGAGCCTTCGGTTGCCGAGCCTTCGGTTGCCGAGCCTTCGGTTGCCGAGCCTTCGGTTGCCGAGCCTTCGGTTGCCGAGCCTTCGGTTGCCGAGCCTTCGGTTGCCGAGCCTTCGGTTGCCGAGCCTTCGGTTGCCGAGCCTTCGGTTGCCGAGCCTTCGGTTGCCGAGCCTTCGGTTGCCGAGCCTTCGGTTGCCGAGCCTTCGGTTGCCGAGCCTTCGGTTGCCGAGTATTCGGTTGCCGAGTCTTCGGTTGCCAGGCCTTCGGTTGCCGAGCCTTCGGTACCCGGCCTTCGGTTGCCGAGCCTTCGGTTGCCGAGCCTTCGGTTGCCGAGCCTTCGGTTGACGAGCCTTCGGTTGCCGAGCCTTCGGTTGCCGAGCCTTCGGTTGCCGAGCCTTCGGTTGCCGAGCCTTCGGTTGCCGAGCCTTCGGTTGCCCGGCCTTCGGTTGCCGAGCCTTCGGTTGCCGAGCCTTCGGTTGCCGAGCCTTCAGGTGCCGAGCTTTCGGTTGCCGAGCCTTGGGTTGCCGAGCCTTCGGTTGCCGAGCCCTCGGTTGCCGAGCCTTCGGTTGCCGAGTCTTCGGTTGCCGAGCCTTCGGTTGCCGAGTCTTCGGTTGCGCAGTCTTCGGTTGCCGAGCCTTCGGTTGCCGAGCCTTCGGTTGCCGAGCCTTCGGTTGCCGAGCCATCTGTTGCCGAGCCTTCGGTTGCCGAGCCTTCGGTTGCCGAGCCTTCGGTTGCCGAGCCTTCGGTTGCCGAGCCTTCGGTTGCCGAGCCTTCGGTTGCCGAGCCTTCGGTTGCCGAGTCTTCGGTTGCCGAGTCTTCGGTTGCCGAGTCTTCGGTTCCCGAGTCTTCGGTTGCCGAGTCTTCGGTTGCCGAAAGTTCTGTTGCCGAGTCTTCGGTTGCCGAGTCTTCGGTAGTCGAGGCTTCGGTTGTCGAGCCTTCGGTTGTGGAGCATTCGGTTGTCGAGCCTTCTGTTGTCGAGCCTTCGGTTGCCGAGCCTTCGGTTGCCGAGCCTTCGGTTGCCGAGCCTTCGGTTGCCGAGCCTTCGGTTGCCGAGCCTTCGGTTGCCGAGTCTTCGGTTGCCGAGTCTTCGGTTGCCGAGTCTTCGGTTGCCGAAAGTTCTGTTGCCGAGTCTTCGGTTGCCGAGTCTTGGGTTTTCGAGTCTTCGGTTGTCGAGTCTTCGGTTGTCGAGTCTTCGGTTGTCGAGTCTTCGGTTGTCGAGCCTTCGGTTGTCGAGCCTTCGGTTGTCGAGTCTTGGGTTGTCGAGTCTTCGGTAGTCGAGGCTTCGGTTGTCGAACCTTCGGTTGTGGAGCATTCGGTTGTCGAGCCTTCTGTTGTCGAGCCTTCGGTTGTCGAGCCGTCGGTTTTCGTGCCTTCGGTTGTCGAGCCTTCGGTTGTCGAGCCTTCGGTTGTCGAGCCTTGGGATACCGAGCCTTGGGTTGCCGAGCCTTGGGTTGCCGAGCCTTGGGTTGCCGAGCCTTGGGTTGCTGAGCCTTCGGTTGCCGAGCCTTCGGTTGTGAATCTTCGGTTGCCGAGTCTTCGGTTGCCGAGTCTTCGGTTGCCGAGTCTTCGGTTGCCGAGTCTTCGGTTGCAGTATCTTCGGTTGCCGAGTCTTCGGTTGCCGAGTCTTCGGTTGCCGAGCCTTCGATTGCCGAGTCTTCGGTTGCCAAGCCTTCCGGTGCCGAGCCTTCGGTTGCCGACTCTTCGGTTGCCGAGTCTTCGGTTGCCGAGAGTTCGGTTGCCGAGACTTCTGTTGCCGTGTCTTCGGTTGCCGAGTCTTGGGTTGCCGAGTCTTCGGTTGCCGAGTCTTCGGTTGCCGAGTCTTCGGTTGCCGAGTCTTCGGTTGCCGAGTCTTCGGTTGCCGAGTCTTCGGTTGCCGCGTCTTCGGTTGCCGAGTCTTCGGTTGCCGAGTCTTCGGTTGCCGAGTCTTCGGTTGCCGAGTCTTCGGTTGCCGACTCTTCGGTTGCCGAGTCTTCGGTTGCCGAGCCTTCGGTAGCCGAACCTTCGGTCGCCGAGCTTTCGGTTGTCGAGCCTTCGGTTGTCGAGCCTTCGGTTGTCGAGCCTTCGGTTGCCGAGCCTTCGGTTCCCGAGCCTTCGGTTACCGAGCCTTCGGTTGCTCAGCCTTCTGTTGCCGAGCCATCGGTTGCCGAGCCTTCGGTTGCCGAGCCTTCGGTTGCCGAGCCTTCGGTTGCCGAGTCTTCGGTTGCCGAGTCTTCGGTTGCCGAGTCTTCGGTTGCCGAGTCTTCGGTTGCCGAATCTTCGGTTGCTGAATCTTCGGTTGCCCAGTCTTCGGTTGCCGAGTCTTCGGTTGCGGAGCCTTCGGTTGCCGAGCCTTCGGTTCCCGAGCCTTCGGTTGCCGAGTCTTCGGTTGCCGAGTCTTCGGTTGCCGATTCCGCGGTGACGGGTTTCCGGGGTTCGAATTTTCGACGTCGAATTCTTGGTCTGGGATTTCCGGTGTGGGGTCCTCGGTGTGGAGGTTTCGGGTGTTGAGGTTTCGGTGTTGGGTCCTCCGTTTCCTTTTTCCGGGTGTCGAGCCCTCGGGTGTCGAGGTTTTTGGTATCGAGGTTTTTGGTATCGAGGTTTTGGGTGTCGAGGTTTGCGTGTCGAGTTTACGGGTGTCGAGTTTACGGGTGTCGAGATTTCGGGTGTCGAGGTTTCGGGTGTCGAGGTTTCCGGTGTCGAGGTTTCGGGTGTCGAATTTTCCATGTCGAATTTTCCATGTCGAGTTTTCGATCAGGAATTTTCGATGAGGAATTTTCGTTGTTGAATTCTCGAGGTCGAATTTTTGAGGTCGAATTTTTGATGTCGAATTTTGGATGTCGAATTTTCGATGTCGAATTTCGATGTCGAATTTTCGATGTCGAATTTTCGATGTCGAATTTTCGATGTCGAATTTTCGACGTCGAATTTTCGACGTCGAATTTTCGAGGTCGGATTTTCGAGGTCGGATTGTCGACGTCGAATTTTCGATTTGGTGTATTCGGGTGTCGAGGTTCCGTTTCGGGTCTTCGTATGTCGGTCTTCGTGTGCCGAGTCTTCGGTTGTCGAGTCTTCGGGATCGAGTCTTCGGTTGTCGAGTCTTCGGGATCGAGTCTTCGGTTGTCGAGTCTTCGGTTGTCGAGTCTTCGGTTGTCGAGTCTTCGGTTGTCGAGTCTTCGGTTGTCGAGTCTTCGGTTGTCGAGTCTTCGGTTGTCGAGTCTTGGGTTGTCGAGTCTTCGGTTGTCGAGGCTTCGGTTGTCGAGCCTTCGGTTGTCGAGCATTCGGTTGTCGAGCCTTCGGAGGTCGAGCCTTCGGTTGTCGGTCCTTCCGTTGTCGAGCCGTCGGTTTTCGAGCCTTCGGTTGTCGAGCCTTCGGGTGTCGAGCCTTGGGTTGCCAAGCCTTCGGTTGCCGAGCCTTCGGTTCCCGAGTCTTTTGTTGCCGAGTCTTCGGTTGCCGAGTGTTCTGTTGCCGAGTCTTCGGTTGCCGAGTCTTGGGTTTTCGAGTCTTCGGTTATCGAGTCTTCGGTTGTCGAGTCTTCGGTTGTCGAGCCTTCGGTTGTCGAGTCTTCGGTTAACGAGTCTTGGGTTGTCGAGTCTTCGGTAGTCGAGGCTTCGGTTGTCGAGCCTTCGGTTGTCGAGCCTTCGGTTGTCGAGCCTTGGGTTGCCGAGCCTTGGGTTGCCGAGCCTTGGGTTGCCGAGCCATCGGTTGCCGAGTCTTCGGTTGCCGAGTCTTCGGTTGCCGAGTCTTCGGTTGCCGAGTCTTCGGTTGCCGAGTCTTCGGTTGCCAAGTCTTCGGTTGCCGTATCTTCGGTTGCTGAGTCTTCGGTTGACGAGTCTTCGGTTGTCGAGCATTCGGTTGTCGAGTCTTGGGTTGTCGAGTCTTCGGTAGTCGAGGCTTCGGTTGTCGAACCTTCGGTTGTGGAGCATTCGGTTGTCGAGCCTTCTGTTGTCGAGCCTTCGGTTGTCGAGCCGTCGGTTTTCGTGGCTTCGGTTGTCGAGCCTTCGGTTGTCGAGCCTTCGGTTGTCGAGCCTTGGGATACCGAGCCTTGGGTTGCCGAGCCTTGGGTTGCCGAGCCTTGGGTTGCCGAGCCTTGGGTTGCTGAGCCTTCGGTTGCCGAGCCTTCGGTTGTGAATCTTCGGTTGCCGAGTCTTCGGTTGCCGAGTCTTCGGTTGCCGAGTCTTCGGTTGCCGAGTCTTCGGTTGCAGTATCTTCGGTTGCCGAGTCTTCGGTTGCCGAGTCTTCGGTTGCCGAGCCTTCGGTTGCCGAGCCTTCGATTGCCAAGCCTTCCGGTGCCGAGCCTTCGGTTGCCGACTCTTCGGTTGCCGAGTCTTCGGTTGCCGAGAGTTCGGTTGCCGAGACTTCTGTTGCCGTGTCTTCGGTTGCCGAGTCTTCGATTGCCGAGTCTTGGGTTGCCGAGTCTTCGGTTGCCGAGTCTTCGGTTGCCGAGTCTTCGGTTGCCGAGTCTTCGGTTGCCGAGTCTTCGGTTGCCGCGTCTTCGGTTGCCGAGTCTTCGGTTGCCGAGTCTTCGGTTGCCGAGTCTTCGTTTGCCGAGTCTTCGGTTGCCGACTCTTCGGTTGCCGAGTCTTCGGTTGCCGAGCCTTCGGTAGCCGAACCTTCGGTCGCCGAGCCTTCGGTTGTCGAGCCTTCGGTTGTCGAGCCTTCGGTTGTCGAGCCTTCGGTTGCCGAGCCTTCGGTTCCCGAGCCTTCGGTTACCGAGCCTTCGGTTGCTCAGCCTTCTGTTGCCGAGCCATCGGTTGCCGAGCCTTCGGTTGCCGAGCCTTCGGTTGCCGAGCCTTCGGTTGCCGAGTCTTCGGTTGCCGAGTCTTCGGTTGCCGAGTCTTCGGTTGCCGAGTCTTCGGTTGCTGAATCTTCGGTTGCCCAGTCTTCGGTTGCCGAGTCTTCGGTTGCGGAGCCTTCGGTTGCCGAGCCTTCGGTTCCCGAGCCTTCGGTTGCCGAGTCTTCGGTTGCCGAGTCTTCGGTTGCCGATTCCGCGGTGACGGGTTTCCGGGGTTCGAATTTTCGACGTCGAATTCTTGGTCTGGGATTTCCGGTGTGGGGTCCTCGGTGAGGAGGTTTCGGGTGTTGAGATTTCGGTGTTGGGTCCTCCGTTTCCTTTTTCCGGGTGTCGAGCCCTCGGGTGTCGAGGTTTTTGGTATCGAGGTTTTTGGTATCGAGGTTTTGGGTGTCGAGGTTTCCGGTGTCGAGGTTTGCGTGTCGAGTTTACGGGTGTCGAGTTTACGGGTGTCGAGATTTCGGGTGTCGAGGTTTCGGGTGTCGAGGTTTCCGGTGTCGAGGTTTCGGGTGTCGAATTTTCCATGTCGAATTTTCCATGTCGAGTTTTCGATCAGGAATTTTCGATGAGGAATTTTCGATGTTGAATTCTCGAGGTCGAATTTTTGAGGTCGAATTTTTGATGTCGAATTTTGGATGTCGAATTTTCGATGTCGAATTTCGATGTCGAATTTTCGATGTCGAATTTTCGATGTCGAATTTTCGATGTCGAATTTTCGATGTCGAATTTTCGACGTCGAATTTTCGACGTCGAATTTTCGAGGTCGGATTTTCGAGGTCGGATTGTCGACGTCGAATTTTCGATTTGGTGTATTCGGGTGTCGAGGTTCCGTTTCGGGTCTTCGTATGTCGGTCTTCGTGTGCCGAGTCTTCGGTTGTCGAGTCTTCGGGATCGAGTCTTCGGTTGTCGAGTCTTCGGGATCGAGTCTTCGGTTGTCGAGTCTTCGGTTGTCGAGTCTTCGGTTGTCGAGTCTTCGGTTGTCGAGTCTTCGGTTGTCGAGTCTTCGGTTGTCGAGCCTTCGGTTGTCGAGTCTTCGGTTGTCGAGTCTTGGGTTGTCGAGTCTTCGGTTGTCGAGGCTTCGGTTGTCGAGCCTTCGGTTGTCGAGCATTCGGTTGTCGAGCCTTCGGAGGTCGAGCCTTCGGTTGTCGGTCCTTCCGTTGTCGAGCCGTCGGTTTTCGAGCCTTCGGTTGTCGAGCCTTCGGGTGTCGAGCCTTGGGTTGCCAAGCCTTCGGTTGCCGAGCCTTCGGTTCCCGAGTCTTTTGTTGCCGAGGCTTCGGTTGCCGAGTGTTCTGTTGCCGAGTCTTCGGTTGCCGAGTCTTGGGTTTTCGAGTCTTCGGTTATCGAGTCTTCGGTTGTCGAGTCTTCGGTTGTCGAGCCTTCGGTTGTCGAGTCTTCGGTTGACGAGTCTTGGGTTGTCGAGTCTTCGGTAGTCGAGGCTTCGGTTGTCGAGCCTTCGGTTGTCGAGCCTTCGGTTGTCGAGCCTTGGGTTGCCGAGCCTTGGGTTGCCGAGCCTTGGGTTGCCGAGCCATCGGTTGCCGAGCCTTGGGTTGCCGAGCCATCGGTTGCCGAGTCTTCGGTTGCCGAGTCTTCGGTTGCCGAGTCTTCGGTTGCCGAGTCTTCGGTTGCCAAGTCTTCGGTTGCCGTATCTTCGGTTGCTGAGTCTTCGGTTGACGAGTCTTCGGTTGTCGAGCATTCGGTTGTCGAGGCTTCGGTTGACGAGCCTTCGGTTGTCGAGCCGTCGGTTTTCGAGCCTTCGGTTGTCGACCCTTGGGTTGTCGAGCCTTGGGTTGCCGAGCCTTGGGTCGCCGAGCCTTGGGTTGCCGAGCCTTCGGTTGCCGAGCCTTCGGTTGCCGACTCTTCGGATGCCGAGTCTTCGGTTGCCGAGTCTTCGGTTGCCGAGTCTTCGGTTGCCGAGTCTTCGGTTGCCGAGTCTTCGGTTGCCGAGTCTTCGGTTGCCAAGTCTTCGGTTGCCGAGTCTTCGGTTGTCGAGCCTTCGGTTGTCGAGCCTTCGGTTGTCGAGCCTTCCGTTGTCGAGCCGTCGGTTTTCGAGCCTTCGGTTGTCGAGCCTTGGGTTGCCGAGCATTGGGTTGCCGAGCCTTCGGTTGCCGAGCCTTCGGTTGCCGAGTCTTCGGTTGCCGAGTCTTCGGTTGCCGAGTCTTCGGTTGCCGAGTCTTCGGTTGCCGAGTCTTCGGTTGCCGAGTCTTCGGTTGCCGAGTCTTCGGTTGCCGAGTCTTCGGTTGCCGAGACTTCGGTTGCCGAGTCTTCGGTTGCCGAGAGTTCGGTTGCCGAGTCTTTTGTTGCCGTGTCTTCGGTTGCCGAGTCTTCGATTGCCGACTCTTCGGTTGCCGAGCCTTCGGTTGCCGAGTCTTCGGGTGCCGAGCCTTCGGTTGCCGAGTCTTCGGTTGCCGAGTCCTCGGTGACGGGGTTCCGGGGTTCGAATTTTCGACGTCGAATTCTAGGTCTGGGATTTCCGGTGTGGGGTCCTCGGTGTGGAGGTTTCGGGTGTTGAGGTTTCGGGTGTTGAGGTTTCGGTGTTGGGTCCTCCGTTTCCTTTTTTCGGGTGTCGAGCCCTCGGGTGTCGAGGTTTTGGGTATCGAGGTTTTGGGTATCGAGGTTTCCGGTGTCGAGGTTTCCGGTGTCGAGGTTTCCGTGTCGAGTTTACGGGTGTCGAGTTTACGGGTGTCGAGATTTCGGGTGTCGAGGGTTCGGGTGTCGAGGTTTCCGGTGTCGAGGTTTCGGGTGTCGAATTTTCCATGTCGAGTTTTCGATCAGGAATTTTCGATGTTGAATTCTCGAGGTCGAATTTTTGATGTCGAATTTTCGATGTCGAATTTTCCATGTCAAGTTTTCGATCAGGAATTTTCGATGTTGAATTCTCGAGGTCGAATTTTCGATGTTGAATTCTCGAGGTCGAATTTTTGAGCAGGAATTTTTGATGTCGAATTTTTGATGTCGAATTTTCGATGTCGAATTTTCGATGTCGAATTTTCGATGTCGAATTTTCGATGTCGAATTTTCGATGTCGGATTTTCGACGTCGGGTTTTCGATTTGGTGTATTCGGGTGTCGAGGTTTCGTTTCGGGTCTTCGTATGTGGGTCTTCGTGTACCGAGTCTTCGGTTGACGAGCCTTCGGTTGTCGAGCCGTCGGTTATCGAGCCTTCGGTTGTCGAGCCTTCGGTTGTCGAGCCTTGGGTTGCCGAGCCTTGGGTTGCCGAGCCTTGGGTTGCCGAGCCTTCGGTTGCCGAGTCTTCGGTTGCCGAGTCTTCGGTTGCCGAGTCTTCGGTTGCCGAGTCTTCGGTTGCCGAGTCTTCGGTTGCCGAGTCTTCGGTTGCCAAGTCTTCGGTTGCCGTATCTTCGGTTGCCGAGTCTTCGGTTGCCGAGTCTTCGGTTGTCGAGCATTCGGTTGTCGAGCCTTCGGTTGACGAGCCTTCGGTTGTCGAGCCTTCGGTTGTCGAGCCTTCGGTTGTCGAGCCTTGGGTTGCCGAGCCTTCGGTTGCCGAGCCTTGGGTTGCCGAGTCTTCTGTTGCCGTGTCTTCGGTTGCCGAGTCTTCGATTGCCGAGTCTTGGGTTGGCGAGTCTTCGGTTGCCGAGTCTTCGGATGCCGAGTCTTCGGTTGCCGAGTCTTCGGTTGCCGCGTCTTCGGTTGCCGAGTCTTCGGTTGCCGAGTCTTCGGTTTAAGAGTCTTCGGTTTAAGAGTCTTCGGTTGTCGAGCCTTCGGTTGTCGAGCCTTCGGTTGTCGAGCCTTCGGTTGCCGAGCCTTCGGTTGCCGAGCCTTCGGTTGCCGAGCCTTCGGTTGCTCAGCCTTCTGTTGCCGAGCCTTCGGTTGCCGAGCCTTCGGTTGCCGAGCCTTCGGTTGCCGAGTCTTCGGTTGCCGAGTCTTCGGTTGCCGAGTCTTCGGTTGCTGAATCTTCGGTTGCCCAGTCTTCGGTTGCCGAGTCTTCGGTTGCGGAGCCTTCGTGTGCCGAGCCTTCGGTTCCCGAGCCTTCGGTTGCCGAGTCTTCGGTTGCCGAGTCTTCGGTTGCCGATTCCGCGGTGACGGGTTTCCGGGGTTCGAATTTTCGACGTCGAATTCTTGGTCTGGGATTTCCGGTGTGGGGTCCTCGGTGTGGAGGTTTCGGGTGTTGAGGTTTCGGTGTTGGGTCCTCCGTTTCCTTTTTTCGGGTGTCGAGCCCTCGGGTGTCGAGGTTTTTGGTATCGAGGTTTTGGGTGTCGAGGTTTCCGGTGTCGAGGTTTGCGTGTCGAGTTTACGGGTGTCGAGTTTACGGGTGTCGAGGTTTCGGGTGTCGAGGTTTCGGGTGTCGAGGTTTCCGGTGTCGAGGTTTCGGGTGTCGAATTTTCCATGTCGAATTTTCCATGTCGAGTTTTCGATCAGGAATTTTCGATGAGGAATTTTCGATGTTGAATTCTCGAGTTCGAATTTTTGAGGTCGAATTTTTGATGTCGAATTTTGGATGTCGAATTTTGGATGTCGAATTTTCGATGTTGAATTTTCTATGTGGAATTTTCGATGTCGAATTTTCGATGTCGAATTTTCGACGTCGAATTTTCGAGGTCGGATTTTCGAGGTCGGATTTTCGACGTCGAATTTTCGATTTGGTGTATTCGGGTGTCGAGGTTTCGTTTCGGGTCTTCGTATGTCGGTCTTCGTGTGCCGAGTCTTCGGTTGTCGAGTCTTCGGGATCGAGTCTTCGGTTGTCGAGTCTTCGGTTGTCGAGTCTTCGGTTGTTGAGTCTTCGGTTGTCGAGTCTTTGGTTGTCGAGTCTTCGGTTGTCGAGTCTTGGGTTGTCGAGTCTTGGGTTGTCGAGTCTTCGGTTGTCGAGGCTTCGGTTGTCGAGCCTTCGGTTGTCGAGCATTCGGGTGCCGAGTCTTCAGTTGCCGAGCCTTCGGTTGCCGAGTCTTCGGTTGCCGAGAGTTCGGTTGCCGAGTCTTTTGTTGCCGTGTCTTCGGTTGCCGAGTCTTCGATTGCCGAGTTTGCGGTCGCCGACTCTTCGGTTGCCGAGTCTTCGGTTGCCGAGTCTTCGGTTGCCGAGTCTTCGGTTGCCGAGCCTTCGGTTGCCGAGTCTTCGGGTGCCGAGCCTTCGGTTCCCGAGTCTTCGGTTGCCGAGTCCTCGGTGACGGGGTTCCGGGGTTCGAATTTTCGACGTCGAATTCTTGGTCTGGGATTTCCGGTGTGGGGTCCTCGGTGTGGAGGTTTCGGGTGTTGAGGTTTCGGGTGTTGAGGTTTCGGTGTTGGGTCCTCCGTTTCCTTTTTTCGGGTGTCGAGCCCTCGGGTGTGGTATTTTGGGTATCGAGGTTTTGGGTGTCGAGGTTTCCGGTGTCGAGGTTTCCGTGTCGAGTTTACGGGTGTCGAGTTTACGGGTGTCGAGATTTCGGGTGTCGAGGGTTCGGGTGTCGAGGTTTCCGGTGTCGAGGTTTCGGGTGTCGAATTTTCCATGTCGAATTTTCCATGTCGAGCTTTCGATCAGGAATTTTCGATGTTGAATTCTCGAGGTCGAATTTTTGATGTCGAATTTTCGATGTCGAATTTTCCATGTCAGGTTTTCGATCAGGAATTTTCGATGTTGAATTCTCGAGGTCAAATTTTCGATGTTGAATACTCGAGGTCGAATTTTTGAGGTCGAATTTTTGATGTCGAATTTTTGATGTCGAATTTTCGATGTCGAATTTTCAATGTCGAATTTTCAATGTCGAATTTTCGATGTCGAATTTTCGATGTCGAATTTTCGATGTCGAATTTTCGATGTCGGATTTTCGACGGCGGGTTTTCGATTTGGTGTATTCGGGTGTCGAGGTTTCGTTTCGGGTCTTCGGGATCGAGTCTTCGGTTGTCGAGTCTTCAGTTGTCGAGTCTTAGGTTGTCGAGTCTTCGGTTGTTGAGTCTTCGGTTGTCGAGTCTTCGGTTGTCGAGTCTTCGGTTGTCGAGCCTTCGGTTGTCGAGTCTTCGGTTGTCGAGTCTTGGGTTGTCGAGTCTTCGGTTGTCGAGGCTTCGGATGTCGAGCCTTCGGTTGTGGAGCATTCGGTTGTCGAGCCTTCGGTTGTCGAGCCTTCGGTTGTCGGTCCTTCCGTTGTCGAGCCGTCGGTTTTCGAGCCTTCGGTTGTCGAGCCTTCGGTTGTCGAGCCTTGGGTTGCCGAGCCTTGGGTTGCCGAGCGTTGGGTTGCCGAGCCTTCGGTTGCCGAGCCTTCGGTTGCCGAGTCTTCGGTCGCCGAGTCTTCGGTTGCCGAGTCTTCGGTTGCCGAGTCTTCGGTTGCCGAGTGTTCGGTTGCCGAGTCTTCGGTTGCCGAGTCTTCGGTTGCCGAGTCTTCGGTTGCCGAGTCTTCGGTTGCCGAGTCTTCGGTTGCCGAGTCTTCGGTTGCCGAGCCTTCGGTTGCCGAGCCTTCGGTTGCCGAGTCTTCGGGTGCCGAGTCTTCGGTTGCCGAGTCTTCGGTTGCCGAGTCTTCGGTTGCCGAGTCCGCGGTGACGGGGTTCCGGGGTTCGAATTTTCGACGTCGAATTCTTGGTCTGGGATTTCCGGTGTGGGGTCCTCGGTGTGGAGGTTTCGGGTGTTGAGGTTTCGGTGTTGGGTCCTCCGTTTCCTTTTTTCGGGTGTCGAGCCCTCGGGTGTTGAGGTTTTTGGTATCGAGGTTTTGGGTGTCGAGGTTTCCGGTGTCGAGGTTTCCGTGTCGAGTTTGCGGGTGTCGAGTTTACGGGTGTCGAGATTTCGGGTGTCGAGGTTTCGGGTGTCGAACCTTCCATGTCGAATTTTCCATGTCGAGTTTTCGATCAGGAATTTTCGATTAGGAATTTTCGATGTTGAATTCTCGAGGTCGAATTTTTGAGGTCGAATTTTTGATGTCTTATTTTCGATGTCGAATTTTTGATGTTGAATTTTCGATGTCGAATTTTCGATGTCGAATTTTCGATGTCGAATTTTCGATGTCGAATTTTCGATGTCGAATTTTCGATGTCGAATTTTCGATGTCGAATTTTCGACGTCGAATTTTCGAGGTCGGATTTTCGAGGTCGGATTATCGACGTCGAATTTTTGATTTGGTGTATTCGGGTGTCGAGGTTTCGTTTCGGGTCTTCGTATGTGGGTCTTCGTGTGCCGAGTCTTCGGTTGGCGAGTCTTCGGGATCGAGTCTTCGGTTGTCGAGTCTTTGGTTGTCGAGTCTTCGGTTGTCGAGTCTTCTGTTGTCGAGTCTTCGGTTGTCGAGTCTTCGGTTGTCGAGTCTTCGGTTGTCGAGCCTTCGGTTGTCGAGTCTTCGGTTGTCGAGTCTTCGGTTGTCGAGCCTTCGGTTGTCGAGCCTTCGGTTGTCGAGTCTTCGGTTGTCGAGTCTTGGGTTGTCGAGTCTTCGGTTGTCGATGCTTCGGTTGTCGAGCCTTCGGTTGTCGAGCATTCGGTTGTCGAGCCTTCGGTTGTCGAGCCTTCCGTTGTCGAGCCGTCGGTTTTTGAGCCTTCGGTTGTCGAGCCTTCGGTTGTCGAGCCTTGGGTTGCCGAGCCTTGGGTTGCCGAGCCTTGGGTTGCCGAGCCTTGGGTTGCCGAGCCTTCGGTTGGCGAGCCTTCGGTTGCCGAGTCTTCGGTTGCCGAGTCTTCGGTTGCCGAGTCTTCGGTTGCCGAGTCTTCGGTTGCCGAGTCTTCGGTTGCCGAGTCTTCGGTTGCCGAGTCTTCAGTTGCCGAGCCTTCGTTTGCCGAGTCTTCGGTTGCCGAGTCTTCGGTTGCCGAGAGTTCGGTTGGCGAGTCTTTTGTTGCCGTGTCTTCGGTTGCCGAGTCTTCGATTGCCGAGTTTGCGGTTGCAGACTCTTCGGTTGCCGAGTCTTCGGTTGCCGAGTCTTCGGTTGCCGAGTCTTCGGTTGCCGAGCCTTCGGTTGCCGAGCCTTCGGTTGCCGAGTCTTCGGGTGCCGAGCCTTCGGTTCCCGAGTCTTCGGATGCCGAGTCTTCGGATGCCGAGTCCTCGGTGACGGGGCTCCAGGGTTCGAATTTTCGACGTCGAATTCTTGGTCTGGGATTTCCGGTGTGGGGTCCTCGGTGTGGAGGTTTCGGGTGTTGAGGTTTTGGTGTTGGGCCCTCCGTTTCCTTTTTTAGGGTGTCGAGCCCTCGGGTGTCGAGGTTTTGGGTATCGAGGTTTTGGGTGTCGAGGTTTCCGGTGTCGAGGTTTCCGTGTCGAGTTTACGGGTGTCGAGTTTACGGGTGTCGAGATTTCGGGTGTCGAGGGTTCGGGTGTCGAGGTTTCCGGTGTCGAGGTTTCGGGTGTCAAATTTTCCATGTCGAATTTTCCATGTCGAGTTTTCGATCAGGAATTTTCGATGTTGAATTCTCGAGGTCGAATTTTTGATGTCGAATTTTCCATGTCAAGTTTTCGATCAGGAATTTTCGATGTTGAATTCTCGAGGTCGAACTTTCGATGTTGAATTCTCGAGGTCGAATTTTTGAGGTCGAATTTTTGATGTCGAATTTTTGATGTCGAATTTTTGATGTCGAATTTTCGATGTCGAATTTTCAATGTCGAATTTTCGATGTCGAATTTTTGATGTCGAATTTTCGATGTCGGATTTTCGACGTCGTGTTTTCGATTTGGTGTATTCGGGTGTCGAGGTTTCGTTTCGGGTCTTCGTATGTGGGTCTTCGTGTACCGTGTCTTCGGTTGTCGAGTCTTCGGTTGCCAAGTCTTCGGTTGCCGTATCTTCGGTTGCCGAGCCTTCGGTTGCCGAGTCTTCGGTGCCGAGTCTTCGGTGCCGAGTCTTCGGTTGCCGAGAGTTCGGTTGCCGAGTCTTCTGTTGCCGTGTGTTCGGTTGCCGAGTCTTCGATTGCCGAGTTTGCGGTTGCCGAGTCTTCGGTTGCTGAGTCTTCGGTTGCCGAGTCTTCGGTTGCTGAGTCTTCGGTTGCCGAGCCTTCGGTTGCCGAGCCTTCGTTTGCCGAGCCTTCGGTTGCCGAGCCTTCGGTTGCCGAGCCTTCGGTTGCCGAGCCTTCGGTTGCCGAGTCTTCGGTTGCCGAGTCTTCGGTTGCCGACTTTTCGGTTGCCGAGTCTTCGGTTGCCGTGTCTTCGGTTGCCGAGTCTTCTGTTGCCGTGTCTTCGGTTGCCGAGTCTTCGATTGCCGAGTCTTGGGTTGCCGAGTCTTCGGTTGCCGAGTCTTCGGTTGCCGAGTCTTCGGTTGACGAGTCTTCTGTTGCCGAGTCTTCGGTTGCCGAGTCTTCGGTTGCCGAGTCTTCGGTTGCCGAGTCTTCGGTTGCCGAGCCTTCGGTAGCCGAACCTTCGGTTGCCGAGCCTTCGGTTGTCGAGCCTTCGGTTGTCGAGCCTTCGGTTGTCGAGCCTTCGGTTGCCGAGCCTTCGGTTGCCGAGCCTTTGGTTGCCCAGCCTTCTGTTGCCGAGCCTTCGGTTGCCGAGCCTTCGGTTGCCGAGCCTTCGGTTGCCGAGCCTTCGGTTGCCGAGTCTTCGGTTGCCGAGCCTTCGGTTGCGGAGTCTTCGGTTGCTGAGCCTTCGGGTGCCGAGCCTTCGGTTCCCGAGCCTTCGGTTGCCGAGTCTTCGGTTGCCGAGTCTTCGGTTGCCGAGTCCGCGGTGACGGGGTTCCGGGGCTCGAATTTTCGACGTCGAATTCTTGGTCTGGGATTTCCGGTGTGGGGTCCTCGGTGTGGAGGTTTCGGGTGTTGAGGTTTCGGTGTTGGGTCCTCCGTTTCCTTTTTTCGGGTGTCGAGCCCTCGTGTGTCGAGGTTTTTGGTATCGAGGTTTTGGTTGTCGAGGTTTCCGGTGTCGAGGTTTCCGTGTCGAGTTTACGGGTGTCGAGTTTACGGGTGTCGAGATTTCGGGTGTCGAGGTTTCGGGTGTCGAGGTTTCCGGTGTCGAGGTTTCGGGTGTCGAATTTTCCATGTCGAATTTTCCATGTCGAGTTTTCGATCAGGAATTTTCGATGAGGAATTTTCGATGTTGAATTCTCGAGGTCGAATTTTTGAGGTCGAATTTTTGATGTCGAATTTTCGATGTCGAATTTTTGATGTCGAATTTTCGATGTCGAATTTTCGATGTCGAATTTTCGATGTCGAATTTCCGATGTCAAATTTTCGATTTGGTGTATTCGGGTGTCGAGGTTTCGTTTCGGGTCTTCGTATGTGGGTCTTCGTGTGCCGAGTCTTCGGTTGTCGAGTCTTCGGTTGTCGAGTCTTCGGTTGCCGAGTCTTCGGTTGTCGAGTCTTCGTTTGTCGAGTCTTCGGTTGTCGAGTCTTCGGTTGTGGAGCCTTCGGTAGTCGAGTCTTCGGTTGTCGAGTCTTCGGTTGTCGAGGCTTCGGTTGTCGAGCCTTCGGTTGTCGAGCATTCGGTTGTCGAGCCTTCGGTTGTCGAGCCTTCGGTTGTCGAGCCTTCGGTTGTCGAGCCTTCGGTTGTAGAGCCTTCGGTTGTCGAGCCTTCGGTTGCCGAGTCTTCGGTTGCCGAGTCTTCGGTTGCCGAGTCTTCGGATGCCGAGTCTTCGGTTGCCGAGTCTTCGGTTGCCGAGACTTCGGTTGCCGAGTCTTCGGTTGCCGTTTCTTCGGTTGCCGAGCCTTCGGTTGCCGAGCCTTCGGTTGCCGAGCCTTCGGTTGCCGAGATTTCCGTTGCCGAGCCTTCGGTTGCCGAGCCTTCTGTTGCCGAGCCTTCGGTTGCCGAGCCTTCGGTTGCCGAGCCTTCGGTTGCCGAGCCTGCGGTTGCCGAGCCTGCGGTTGCCGAGCCTTCGGTTGCCGAGCCTTCGGTTGCCGAGCCTTCGGTTGCCGAGCCTTCGGTTGCCGAGCCTTCGGTTGCCGAGCCTTCGGTTGCCGAGCCTTCGGTTGCCGAGTCTTCTGTTGCCGAGTCTTCGGTTGCCGAGCCTTCGGTTGCCGAGCCTTCGGTTGCCGAGCCTTCGGTTGCCGAGCCTTCGGTTGCCGAGCCTTCGGTTGCCGAGCCTTCGGTTGCCGAGCCTTCGGTTGCCGAGCCTTCGGTTGCCGAGCCTTCGGTTGACGAGCCTTCGGTTGCCGAGCCTTCGGTTGCCGAGCCTTCGGTTGCCGAGCCTTCGGTTGCCGAGCCTTCGGTTGCCGAGCCTTCGGTTGCCGAGCCTTCGGGTGCCGAGCTTTCGGTTACCGTGCCTTGGGTTGCCGAGCCTTCGGTTGCCGAGCCTTGGGTTGCCGAGCCTTCGGTTGCCGAGTCTTCGGTTGCCGAGTCTTCGGTTGCCGAGTCTTCGATTGCCGAGTCTTCGGTTGCCGAGTCTTCGGTTGCCGAGTCTTCGGTTGCCAAGTCTTCGGTTGCCGTATCTTCGGTTGCCGAGTCTTCGGTTGCCGTGTCTTCGGTTGCCGAGCCTTCGTTTGCCGAGTCTTCGGTTGCCGAGCCTTCGGTTGCCGAGTCTTCGGTTGCCGAGTCTTCGGTTGCCGAGAGTTCGGTTGCCGAGTCTTCTGTTGCCGTGTCTTCGGTTGCCGAGTCTTCGATTGCCGAGTTTGCGGTTGCCGAGTCTTCGGTTGCTGAGTCTTCGGTTGCCGAGCCTGCGGTTGCCGAGCCTTCGTTTGCCGAGCCTTCGGTTGCCGAGCCTTTGGTTGCCGATCCTTCGGTTGCCGAGCCTTCGGTTGCCGAGCCTTCGGTTGCCGAGTCTTCGGTTGCCGAGTCTTCGGTTGCCGAGTCTTCGGTTGCCGAGTTTTCGGTTGCCGAGTCTTCTGTTGCCGTGTCTTCGGTTGCCGAGTCTTCGATTGCCGAGTCTTGGGTTGCCGAGTCTTCGGTTGCCGAGTCTTCGGTTGCCGAGTCTTCGGTTGCCGAGTCTTCGGTTGCCGAGTCTTCGGTTGCCGAGTCTTCGGTTGCCGAGTCTTCGGTTGCCGAGTCTTCCGTTGCCGAGTCTTCGGTTGCCGAGTCTTCGGTTGCCGAGCCTTCGGAAGCCGAACCTTCGGTTGCCGAGCCTTCGGTTGTCGAGCCTTCGGTTGTCGAGCCTTCGGTTGTCGAGCCTTCGGTTGTCGAGCCTTCGGTTGCCGAGCCTTCGGTTGCCGAGCCTTCGGTTGCCCAGCCTTCTGTTGCCGAGCCTTCGGTTGCCGAGCCTTCGGTTGCCGAGCCTTCGGTTGCCGAGCCTTCGGTTGCCGAGTCTTCGGTTGCCGAGTCTTCGGTTGCCGAGTCTTCGGTTGCCGAATCTTTGGTTACCCAGTCTTCGGTTGCCGAGTCTTCGTTTGCTGAGCCTTCGGGTGCCGAGCCTTCGGTTCCCGAGCCTTCGGTTGCCGAGTCTTCGGTTGCCGAGTCTTCGGTTGCCGAGTCCGCGGTGACGGGGTTCCGGGGTTCGAATTTTCGACGTCGAATTCTTGGTCTGGGATTTCCGGTGTGGGGTCCTCGGTGTGGAGGTTTCGGGTGTTGAGGTTTCGGTGTTGGGTCCTCCGTTTCCTTTTTTCGGGTGTCGAGCCCTCGGGTGTCGAGGTTTTTGGTATCGAGGTTTTGGGTGTCGAGGTTTCCGGTGTCGAGGTTTCCGTGTCGAGTTTACGGGTGTCGAGTTTACGGGTGTCGAGATTTCGGGTGTCGAGGTTTCGGGTGTCGAGGTTTCCGCTGTCGAGGTTTCGGGTGTCGAATTTTCCATGTCGAATTTTCCATGTCGAGTTTTCGATCAGGAATTTTCGATGAGGAATTTTCGATGTTGAATTCTCGAGGTCGAATTTTTGAGGTCGAATTTTTGAAGTCGAATTTTCGAGGTCGAATTTTTGATGTCGAATTTTCGATGTCGAATTTTCGATGTCGAATTTTCGATGTCGAATTTTCGATGTCGAATTTTCGATGTCGAATTTTCGACGTCGAATTTTCGAGGTCGGATTTTCGAGGTCGGATTTTCGACGTCGAATTTTCGATTTGGTGTATTCGGGTGTCGAGGTTTCGTTTCGGGTCTTCGTATGTGGGTCTTCGTGTGCCGAGTCTTCGGTTGTCGAGTCTTCGGGATCGAGTCTTCGGTTGTCGAGTCTTCGGTTGTCGAGTCTTCGGTTGTGGAGTCTTCGGTTGTCGAGTCTTCGGTTGTCGAGTCTTCGGTTGTCGAGTCTTGGGTTGTCGAGTCTTGGGTGGTCGAGTCTTCGGTTGTCGAGGCTTCGGTTGTCGAGCCTTCGGTTGTCGAGCATTCGGGTGCCGAGTCTTCAGTTGCCGAGCCTTCGGTTGCCGAGTCTTCGGTTGCCGAGTCTTCGGTTGCCGAGAGTTCGGTTGCCGAGTCTTTTGTTGCCGTGTCTTCGGTTGCCGAGTCTTCGGGATCGAGTCTTCGGTTGTCGAGTCTTCGGTTGTCGAGTCTTCGGTTGTCGAGTCTTCGGTTGTTGAGTCTTCGGTTGTCGAGTCTTCGGTTGTCGAGTCTTCGGTTGTCGAGCCTTCGGTTGTCGAGCCTTCGGTTGTCGAGTCTTCGGTTGTCGAGTCTTGGGTTGTCGAGTCTTCGATTGTCGAGGCTTCGGTTGTCGAGCCTTCGGTTGTCGAGCATTCGGTTGTCGAGCCTTCGGTTGTCGAGCCTTCGGTTGTCGGTCCTTCCGTTGTCGAGCCGTCGGTTTTCGAGCCTTCGGTTGTCGAGCCTTCGGTTGTCGAGCCTTGGGTTGCCGAGTCCGCGGTGACGGGGTTCCGGGGTTCGAATTTTCGACGTCGAATTCTTGGTCTGGGATTTCCGGTGTGGGGTCCTCGGTGTGGAGGTTTCGGGTGTTGAGGTTTCGGTGTTGGGTCCTCCGTTTCCTTTTTTCGGGTGTCGAGCCCTCGGGTGTTGAGGTTTTTGGTATCGAGGTTTTGGGTGTCGAGGTTTCCGGTGTCGAGGTTTCCGTGTCGAGTTTGCGGGTGTCGAGTTTACGGGTGTCGAGATTTCGGGTGTCGAGGTTTCGGGTGTCGAATTTTCCATGTCGAATTTTCCATGTCGAGTTTTCGATCAGGAATTTTCGATTAGGAATTTTCGATGTTGAATTCTCGAGGTCGAATTTTTGAGGTCGAATTTTTGATGTCGAATTTTCGATGTGGAATTTTTGATGTCGAATTTTCGATGTCGAATTTTCGACGTCGAATTTTCGAGGTCGGATTTTCGAGGTCGGATTTTCGACGTCGAATTTTTGATTTGGTGTATTCGGGTGTCGAGGTTTCGTTTCGGGTCTTCGTATGTGGGTCTTCGTGTGCCGAGTCTTCGGTTGTCGAGTCTTCGGGATCGAGTCTTCGGTTGTCGAGTCTTCGGGATCGAGTCTTCGGTTGTCGAGTCTTCGGTTGTCGAGTCTTCGGTTGTCGAGTCTTCTGTTGTCGAGTCTTCGGTTGTCGAGTCTTCGGTTGTCGAGCCTTCGTTTGTCGAGTCTTCGGTTGTCGAGTCTTCGGTTGTCGAGCCTTCGGTTGTCGAGCCTTCGGTTGTCGAGTCTTCGGTTGTCGAGTCTTGGGTTGTCGAGTCTTCGGTTGTCGAGTCTTGGGTTGTCGAGTCTTCGGTTGTCGAAGCTTCGGTTGTCGAGCCTTCGGTTGTCGAGCATTCGGTTGTCGAGCCTTCGATTGTCGAGCCTTCCGTTGTCGAGCCGTCGGTTTTCGAGCCTTCGGTTGTCGAGCCTTCGGTTGTCGAGCCTTGGGTTGCCGAGCCTTGGGTTGCCGAGCCTTGGGTTGCCGAGCCTTGGGTTGCCGAGCCTTGGGTTGCCGAGCCTTGGGTTGCCGAGCCTTCGGTTGGCGAGCCTTCGGTTGCCGAGTCTTCGGTTGCCGAGTCTTCGGTTGCCGAGTCTTCGGTTGCCGAGTCTTCGGTTGCCGAGTCTTCGGTTGCCGAGTCTTCAGTTGCCGAGCCTTCGTTTGCAGAGTCTTCGGTTGCCGAGTCTTCGGTTGCCGGGAGTTCGGTTGGCGAGTCTTTTGTTGCCGTGTCTTCGGTTGCCGAGTCTTCGATTGCCGACTCTTCGGTTGCCGAGTCTTCGGTTGCCGAGTCTTCGGTTGCCGAGTCTTCGGTTGCCGAGTCTTCGGTTGCCGAGCCTTCGGTTGCCGAGCCTTCGGTTGCCGAGTCTTCGGGTGCCGAGCCTTCGGTTCCCGAGCCTTCGGTTCCCGAGTCTTCGGTTGCCGAGTCTTCGGATGCCGAGTCCTCGGTGACGGGGTTCCAGGGTTCGAATTTTCGACGTCGAATTCTTGGTCTGGGATTTCCGGTGTGGGGTCCTCGGTGTGGAGGTTTCGGGTGTTGAGGTTTCGGGTGTTGAGGTTTTGGTGTTGGGTCCTCCGTTTCCTTTTTTAGGGTGTCGAGCCCTCGGGTGTCGAGGTTTTGGTTGTCGAGGTTTCCGGTGTCGAGGTTTCCGTGTCGAGTTTACGGGTGTCGAGTTTACGGGTGTCGAGATTTCGGGTGTCGAGGGTTCGGGTGTCGAGGTTTCCGGTGTCGAGGTTTCGGGTGTCAAATTTTCCATGTCGAATTTTCCATGTCGAGTTTTCGATCAGGAATTTTCGATGTTGAATTCTCTAGGTCGAATTTTTGATGTCGAATTTTCCATGTCAAGTTTTCGATCAGGAATTTTCGATGTTGAATTCTCGAGGTCGAATTTTCGATGTTGAATTCTCGAGGTCGAATTTTTGATGTCGAATTTTCGATGTCGAATTTTCAATGTCGAATTTTCGATGTCGAATTTTCGATGTCGAATTTTCGATGTCGGATTTTCGTCGTCGTGTTTTCGATTTGGTGTATTCGGGTGTCGAGGTTTCGTTTCGGGTCTTCGTATGTGGGTCTTCGTGTACCGAGTCTTCGGTTGTCGAGTCTTCGGTTGCCAAGTCTTCGGTTGCCGTATCTTCGGTTGCCGAGTCTTCGGTGCCGAGTCTTCGGTGCCGAGTCTTCGGTTGCCGAGAGTTCGGCTGCCGAGTCTTCTGTTGCCGTGTCTTCGGTTGCCGAGTCTTCGATTGCCGAGTTTGCGGTTGCCGAGTCTTCGGTTGCTGAGTCTTCGGTTGCCGAGCCTTCGGTTGCCGAGCCTTCGTTTGCCGAGCCTTCGGTTGCCGAGCCTTTGGTTGCCGATCCTTCGGTTGCCGAGCCTTCGGTTGCCGAGCCTTCGGTTGCCGAGTCTTCGGTTGCCGAGTCTTCGGTTGCCGACTTTTCGGTTGCCGAGTCTTCTGTTGCCGTGTCTTCGGTTGCCGAGTCTTCGATTGCCGAGTCTTGGGTTGCCGAGTCTTGGGTTGCCGAGTCTTCGGTTGCCGAGTCTTCGGTTGCCGAGTCTTCGGTTGCCGAGTCTTCGGTTGCCGAGTCTTCGGTTGCCGAGTCTTCGGTTGCCGAGTCTTCGGTTGCCGAGTCTTCGGTTGCCGAGTCTTCGGTTGCCGAGCCTTCGGTAGCCGAACCTTCTGTTGCCGAGCCTTCGGTTGTCGAGCCTTCGGTTGTCGAGCCTTCGGTTGTCGAGCCTTCGGTTGTCGAGCCTTCGGTTGTCGAGCCTTCGGTTGCCGAGCCTTCGGTTGCCGAGCCTTCGGTTGCCCAACCTTCTGTTGCCGAGCCTTCGGTTGCCGAGCCTTCGGTTGCCGAGCCTTCGGTTGCCGAGCCTTCGGTTGCCGAGTCTTCGGTTGCCGAGTCTTCGGTTGCCGAATCTTCGGTTGCCCAGTCTTCGTTTGCCGAGTCTTCGGTTGCCGAGCCTTCGGGTGCCGAGCCTTCGGTTCCCGAGCCTTCGGTTGCCGAGTCTTCGGTTGCCGAGTCTTCGGTTGCCGAGTCCGCGGTGACGGGGTTCCGGGGTTCGAATTTTCGACGTCGAATTCTTGGTCTGGGATTTCCGGTGTGGGGTCCTCGGTGTGGAGGTTTCGGGTGTTGAGGTTTCGGTGTTGGGTCCTCCGCTTCCTTTTTTCGGGTGTCGAGCCCTCGGGTGTCGAGGTTTTTGGTATCGAGGTTTTGGGTGTCGAGGTTTCCGGTGTCGAGGTTTCCGTGTCGAGTTTACGGGTGTCGAGTTTACGGGTGTCGAGATTTCGGGTGTCGAGGTTTCGGGTGTCGAGGGGTCCGGTGTCGAGGTTTCGGGTGTCGAATTTTCCATGTCGAATTTTCCATGTCGAGTTTTCGATCAGTAATTTTCGATGAGGAATTTTCGATGTTGAATTCTCGAGGTCGAATTTTTGAGGTCGAATTTTTGATGTCGAATTTTCGATGTCGAATTTTTGATGTCGAATTTTCGATGTCGAATTTTCGATGTCGAATTTTCGATGTCGAGTTTTCGATGTCGAATTTTCGACGTCGAATTTTCGAGGTCGGATTTTCGACGTCGAATTTTCGATTTGGTGTATTCGGGTGTCGAGGTTTCGTTTCGGGTCTTCGTATGTGGGTCTTCGTGTGCCGAGTCTTCGGTTGTCGAGTCTTCGGTTGTCGAGTCTTCGGTTGTCGAGTCTTCGGATGTTGAGTCTTCGGTTGTCGAGTCTTCGGTTGTCGAGTCTTCGGTTGTCGAGCCTTCGGTTGTCGAGTGTTCGGTTGTCGAGTCTTGGGTTGTCGAGTCTTCGGTTGCCGAGGCTTCGGTTGTCGAGCCTTCGGTTATCGAGCATTCGGTTGTCGAGCCTTCGGTTGTGGAGCCTTCCGTTGTCGAGCCGTCGGTTTTCGAGCCTTCGGTTGTCGACCCTTCGGTTGTCGAGCCTTGGGTTGCCGAGCCTTGGGTTGCCGAGCCTTGGGTTGCCGAGCCTTGGGTTGCCGAGCCTTCGGTTGCCGAGCCTTCGGTTGCCGAGTCTTCGGTTGCCGAGTCTTCGGTTGCCGAGTCTTCGGTTGCCAGGTCTTCGGTTGCCGAGTCTTCGGTTGCCGAGTCTTCGGTTGCCGAGTCTTCGGTTGCCGAGTCTTCGGTTGCCGAGTCTTCGGTTGCCGAGTCTTCGGTTGCCGAGCCTTCGGTTGCCGAGTCTTCGGTTGCCGAGTCTTTTGTTGCCGTGTCTTCGGTTGCCGAGTCTTCGATTGCCGAGTTTGCGGTTGCCGACTCTTCGGTTGCCGAGTCTTCGGTTGCCGAGTCTTCGGTTGCCGAGTCTTCGGTTGCCGAGACTTCGGTTGCCGAGCCTTCGGTTGCCGAGTCTTCGGGTGCCGAGCCTTCGGTTCCCGAGTCTTCGGTTGCCGAGTCTTCGGTTGCCGAGTCCTCGGTGACGGGGTCCCGGGGTTCGAATTTTCGACGTCGAATTCTTGGTCTGGGATTTCCGGTGTGGGGTCCTCGGTGTGGAGGTTTCGGGTGTTGAGGTTTCGGTGTTGGGTCCTCCGTTTCCTTTTTTCGGGTGTCGAGCCCTCGGGTGTCGAGGTTTTGGGTATCGAGGTTTTGGGTGTCGAGGTTTCCGGTGTCGAGGTTTCCGTGTCGAGTTTACGGGTGTCGAGTTTACGGGTGTCGAGTTTACGGGTGTCGAGATTTCGGGTGTCGAGGTTCGGGTGTCGAGGTTTCCGGTGTCGAGGTTTCGGGTGTCGAATTTTCCATGTCGAATTTTCCATGTCGAGTTTTCGATCAGGAATTTTCGATGTTGAATTCTCGAGGTCGAATTTTTGATGTCGAATTTTCCATGTCAAGTTTTCGATCAGGAATTTTCGATGTTGAATTCTCGAGGTCGAATTTTCGATGTTGAATTCTCGAGGTCGAATTTTGAGGTCGGATTTTCGAGGTCGGATTTTCGACGTCGAATTTTTGATTTGGTGTATTCGGGTGTCGAGGTTTCGTTTCGGGTCTTCGTATGTGGGTCTTCGTGTGCCGAGTCTTCGGTTGTCGAGTCTTCGGGATCGAGTCTTCGGTTGTCGAGTCTTCGGTTGTCGAGTCTTCGGTTGTCGAGTCTTCGGTTGTCGAGTCTTCGGTTGTCGAGTCTTCGGTTGTCGAGCCTTCGGTTGTCGAGTCTTCGGTTGTCGAGTCTTCGGTTGTCGAGCCTTCGGTTGTCGAGCCTTCGGTTGTCGAGTCTTCGGTTGTCGAGTCTTGGGTTGTCGAGTCTTCGGTTGTCGAGGTTTCGGTTGTCGAGCCTTCGGTTGTCGAGCATTCGGTTGTCGAGCCTTCGGTTGTCGAGCCTTCCGTTGTCGAGCCGTCGGTTTTCGAGCCTTCGGTTGTCGAGCCTTCGGTTGTCGAGCCTTGGATTGCCGAGCCTTGGGTTGCCGAGCCTTGGGTTGCCGAGCCTTGGGTTGCCGAGCCTTCGGTTGGCGAGCCTTCGGTTGCCGAGTCTTCGGTTGCCGAGTCTTCGGTTGCCGAGTCTTCGGTTGCCGAGTCTTCGGTTGCCGAGTCTTCGGTTGCCGAGTCTTCGGTTTCCGAGTCTTCGGTTGCCGAGTCTTCGGTTGCCGAGTCTTCGGTTGCCGAGCCTTCGGTTGCCGAGTCTTCGGTTGCCGAGTCTTCGGTTGCCGAGAGTTCGGTTGCCGAGTCTTTTGTTGCCGTGTCTTCGGTTGCCGAGTCTTCGATTGCCGAGTTTGCGGTTGCCGACTCTTCGGTTGCCGAGTCTTCGGTTGCCGAGTCTTCGGTTGCCGAGCCTTCGGTTGCCGAGCCTTCGGTTGCCGAGTCTTCGGGTGCCGAGCCTTCGGTTCCCGAGTCTTCGGTTGCCGAGTCTTCGGATGCCGAGTCCTCGGTGACGGGGTTCCAGGGTTCGAATTTTCGACGTCGAATTCTTGGTCTGGGATTTCGGGTGTGGGGTCCTCGGTGTGGAGGTTTCGGGTGTTGAGGTTTCGGGTGTTGAGGTTTTGGTGTTGGGTCCTCCGTTTCCTTTTTTCGGGTGTCGAGCCCTCGGGTGTCGAGGTTTTGGGTATCGAGGTTTTGGGTGTCGAGGTTTCCGGTGTCGAGGTTTCCGTGTAAAGTTTACGGGTGTCGAGTTTACGGGTGTCGAGATTTCGGGTGTCGAGGGTTCGGGTGTCGAGGTTTCCGGTGTCGAGGTTTCGGGTGTCAAATTTTCCATGTCGAGTTTTCGATCAGGAACTTTCGATGTTGAATTCCTGAGGTCGAATTTTTGATGTCGAATTTTCCATGTCAAGTTTTCGATCAGGAATTTTCGATGTTGAACTCTCGAGGTTGAATTTTCGATGTTGAACTCTCGAGGTCGAATTTTTGAGGTCGAATTTTTGATGTCGAATTTTTGATGTCGAATTTTTGATGTCGAATTTTCGATGTCGAATTTTCAATGTCGAATTTTCGATGTCGAATTTTCGATGTCGAATTTTCGATGTCGGATTTTCGACGTCGGGTTTTCGATTTGGTGTATTCGGGTGTCGAGGTTTCGTTTCGGGTCTTCGTATGTGGGTCTTCGTGTACCGAGTCTTCGGTTGTCGAGTCTTCGGTTGCCAAGTCTTCGGTTGCCGTATCTTCGGTTGCCGAGTCTTCGGTTGCCGAGTCTTCGGTTGCCGAGCCTTCGGTTGCCGAGCCTTCGGTTGCCGAGTCTTCGGTGCCGAGTCTTCGGTTGCCGAGAGTTCGGTTGCCGAGTCTTCTGTTGCCGTGTCTTCGGTTGCCGAGTCTTCGATTGCCGAGTTTGCGGTTGCCGAGTCTTCGGTTGCTGAGTCTTCGGTTGCCGAGCCTTCGGTTGCCGAGCCTTCGTTTGCCGAGCCTTCGGTTGCCGAGCCTTTGGTTGCCGATCCTTCGGTTGCCGAGCCTTCGGTTGCCGAGCCTTCGGTTGCCGAGCCTTCGGTTGCCGAGTCTTCGGTTGCCGAGTCTTCGGTTGCCGACTTTTCGGTTGCCGAGTCTTCTGTTGCCGTGTCTTCGGTTGCCGAGTCTTCGATTGCCGAGTCTTGGGTTGCCGAGTCTTCGGTTGCCGAGTCTTCGGTTGCCGAGTCTTCGGTTGACGAGTCTTCGGTTGCCGAGTCTTCGGTTGCCGAGTCTTCGGTTGCCGAGTCTTCGGTTGCCGAGTCTTCGGTTGCCGAGCCTTCGGTAGCCGAACCTTCGGTTGCCGAGCCTTCGGTTGTCGAGCCTTCGGTTGTCGAGCCTTCGGTTGTCGAGCCTTCGGTTGTCGAGCCTTCGGTTGCCGAGCCTTCGGTTGCCGAGCCTTTGGTTGCCCAGCCTTCTGTTGCCGAGCCTTCGGTTGCCGAGCCTTCGGTTGCCGAGCCTTCGGTTGCCGAGCCTTCGGTTGCCGAGTCTTCGGTTGCCGAGCCTTCGGTTGCCGAGTCTTCGGTTGCCGAGTCTTCGGTTGCCGAATCTTCGGTTGCCCAGTCTTCGGTTGCCGAGTCTGCGGTTGCTGAGCCTTCGGGTGCCGAGCCTTCGGTTCCCGAGCTTTTGGTTGCCGAGTCTTCGGTTGCCGAGTCCGCGGTGACGGGGTTCCGGGGTTAGAATTTTCGACGTCGAATTCTTGGTCTGGGATTTCCGAATGTGGGGTCCTCGGTGTGGAGGTTTCGGGTGTTGAGGTTTCGGTGTTGGGTCCTCCGTTTCCTTTTTTCGGGTGTCGAGCCCTCGGGTGTCGAGGTTTTTGGTATCGAGGTTTCCGGTGTCGAGGTTTCCGTGTCGAGTTTACGGGTGTCGAGTTTACGGGTGTGGAGATTTCGGGTGTCGAGGTTTCGGGTGTCGAGGTTTCCGGTGTCGAGGTTTCGGGTGTCGAATTTTCCATGTCGAATTTTCCATGTCGAATATTCGATCAGGAATTTTCGATGAGGAATTTTCGATGTTGAATTCTCGAGGTCGAATTTTTGAGGTCGAATTTTTGATGTCGGATTTTCGATGTCGAATTTTTGATGTCGAATTTTCGATGTCGAATTTTCGATGTCGAATTTTCGATGTCGAATTTTCGACTTCGAATTTTCGAGGTCGGATTTTCGAGGTCGGATTTTCGACGTCGAATTTTCGATTTGGTGTATTCGGGTGTCGAGGTTTCGTTTCGGGTCTTCGTATGTGGGTCTTCGTGTGCCGAGTCTTCGGTTGTCGAGTCTTCGGTTGTCGAGTCTTCGGTTGTCGAGTCTTCGGTTGTTGAGTCTTCGGTTGTCGAGTCTTCGGTTGTCGAGTCTTCGGTTGTCGAGCCTTCGGTTGTCGAGTCTTGGGTTGTCGAGTCTTCGGTTGTCGAGGCTTCGGTTGTCGAGCCTTCGGTTGTCGAGCATTCGGTTGTCGAGCCTTCGGTTGTCGAGCCTTCGGTTGTCGAGCCTTCGGTTGTCGAGCCGTCGGTTTTCGAGCCTTCGGTTGTCGACCCTTCGGTTGTCAAGCCTTGGGTTGCCGAGCCTTGGGTTGCCGAGCCCTGGGTTGCCGAGCCTTGGGTTGCCGAGCCTTCGGTTGCCGAGCCTTCGGTTGCCGAGTCTTCGGTTGCCGAGTCTTCGGTTGCCGAGTCTTCGGTTGCCGAGTCTTCGGTTGCCGAGTCCTCGGTTTCCGAGTCTTCGGTTGCCGAGTCTTCGGTTGCCGAGTCTTCGGTTGCCGAGTCTTCGGTTGCCGAGTTCGGTTGCCGAGTGTTCGGTTGCCGAGTCTTCGGTTGCCGAGCCTTCGGTTGCCGAGTCTTCGGTTGCCGAGAGTTCGGTTGCCGAGTCTTTTGTTGCCGTGTCTTCGGTTGCCGAGTTTTCGATTGCCGAGTTTGCGGTTGCCGACTCTTCGGTTGCCGAGTCTTCGGTTGCCGAGTCTTCGGTTGCCGAGTCTTCGGTTGCCGAGCCTTCGGTTGCCGAGTCTTCGGGTGCCGAGCCTTCGGTTCCCGAGTCTTCGGTTGCCGAGTCTTCGGTTGCCGAGTCCTCGGTGACGGGGTCCCGGGGTTCGAATTTTCGACGTCGAATTCTTGGTCTGGGATTTCCGGTGTGGGGTCCTCGGTGTGGAGGTTTCGGGTGTTGAGGTTTCGGTGTTGGGTCCTCCGTTTCCTTTTTTCGGGTGTCGAGCCCTCGGGTGTCGAGGTTTTGGGTATCGAGGTTTTGGGTGTCGAGGTTTCCGGTGTCGAAGTTTCCGTGTCGAGTTTACTGGTGTCGAGTTTACGGCTGTCGAGATTTCGGGTGTCGAGGGTTCGGGTGTCGAGGTTTCCGGTGTCGAGGTTTCGGGTGTCGAATTTTCCATGTCGAATTTTCCATGTCGAGTTTTCGATCAGGAATTTTCGATGTTGAATTCTCGAGGTCGAATTTTTGATGTCGAATTTTCGATGTCGAATTTTCCATGTCAAGTTTTCGATCAGGAATTTTCGATGTTGAATTCTCGAGGTCGAATTTTCGATGTTGAATTCTCGAGGTTGAATTTTTGAGGTCGAATTTTTGATGTCGAATTTTTGATGTCGAATTTTTGATGTCGAATTTTTGATGTCGAATTTTCGATGTCGAATTTTCAATGTCGAATTTTCGATGTCGAATTTTCGATGTCGAATTTTCGATGTCGAATTTTCGATGTCGGATTTTCGACGTCGGGTTTTCGATTTGGTGTATTCGGGTGTCGAGGTTTCGTTTCGGGTCTTCGTATGTGGGTCTTCGTGTACCGAGTCTTCGGTTGTCGAGTCTTCGGTTGTCGAGTCTTCGGTTGCCGAGTCTTCGGTTGTCGAGTCTTCGTTTGCCGAGCCTTCGTTTGCCGAGTCTTCGGTTGCCTAGTCTTCGGTTGCCGAGTCTTCGGTTGCCGAGTCTTCGGTTGCCGAGTCTTCGGTTGCCGAGTCTTCGGTTGCCGAGTCTTCGGTTGCCGAGTCTTCGGTTGCCGTTTCTTCGGTTGCCGAGCCTTCGGTTGCCGAGCCTTCGGTTGCCGAGCCTTCGGTTGCCGAGCCTTCGGTTGCCGAGCCTTCGGTTGCCGAGCCTTCGGTTGCCGAGCCTTCGGTTGCCGAGCCTTCGGTTGCCGAGCCTTCGGTTGCCGAGTCTTCGGTTGCCGAGCCTTCGGTTGCCAAGCCTGCGGTTGCCTAGCCTCGGTTGCTGAGCCTTCGGTTGCCGAGCCTTCGGTTGCCGAGCCTTCGGTTGCCGAGCTTTCGGTTGCCGAGTCTTCGGTTGCCGAGTCTTCGGTTGCCGAGTCTTCGGTTGCCGAGTCTTCGGTTGCCGAGCCTTCGGTTGCCGAGCCTTCGGTTGCCGAGCCTTCGGTTGCCGAGCCTTCGGTTGACGAGCCTTCGGTTGACGAGCCTTCGGTTGCCGAGCCTTCGGTTGCCGAGCCTTCGGTTGCCGAGCCTTCGGATGCCGAGCCTTCGGATGCCGAGCCTTCGGTTGCCGAGCCTTCGGTTGCCGAGCCTTGGGTTGCCGAGTCTTCGGTTGCCCAGTCTTCGGTTGCCGAGTCTTGGGTTTTCGAGTCTTCGGTTGTCGAGTCTTCGGTTGTCGAGTCTTCGGTTGTCGAGCCTTCGGTTGTCGAGTCTTCGGTTGTCGAGTCTTGGGCTGTCGAGGCTTCGGTTGTCGAGCCTTCGGTTGTCGAGCATTCGGTTGTCGAGCCTTCGGTTGTCGAGCCTTCGGTTGTCAAGCCGTCGGTTTTCGAGGCTTCGGTTGTCGAGCCTTCGGTTGTCGAGCCTTGGGTTGCCGAGCCTTGGGTTGCCGAGCCTTGGGTTTCCGAGCCTTCGGTTGCCGAGTCTTCGGTTGCCGAGTCTTCGATTGCCGAGCCTTCGGTTGCCGAGTCTTCGGTTGCCGAGTCTTCGGTTGCCGAGTCTTCGGTTGCCGAGTCTTCGGTTGCCGAGTCTTCGGTTACCGTATCTTCGGTTGCCGAGTCTTCGGTTGCCGAGTCTTCGGTTGCCGAGCCTTCGGTTGCCGAGTCTTCGGTTGCCGAGTCTTCGGTTACCGAGCCTTCGGTTGCCGAGCCTTCGGTTGCCGAGCCTTTGGTTGCCGAGCCTTTGGTTGCCGATCCTTCGGTTGCCGAGCCTTCGGTTGCCGAGCCTTCTGTTGCCGAGTCTTCGGTTGCCGAGTCTTCGGTTGCCGAGTTTTCGGTTGCCGAGTCTTCTGTTGCCGTGTCTTCGGTTGCCGAGTCTTCGATTGCCGAGTCTTCGGTTGCCGAGTCTTCGGTTGCCGAGTCTTCGGTTGCCGAGTCTTCGGTTGTCGAGTCTTCGGTTGCCGAGTCTTCGGTTGCCGAGTCTTCCATTGCCGAGTCTTCGGTTGCCGAGTCTTCGGTTGCCGAGTCTTCGATTGCCGAGTCTTCGGTTGCCGAGTCTTCGGTTGCCGAGTTTTCGGTTGCCGAGTCTTCTGTTGCCGTGTCTTCGGTTGCCGAGTCTTCGATTGCCGAGTCTTCGGTTGCCGAGTCTTCGGTTGCCGAGTCTTCTGTTGCCGTGTCTTCGGTTGCCGAGTCTTCGATTGCCGAGTCCTCGGTTGCCAAGTCTTCGGTTGCCGAGTCTTCCGTTGCCGAGTCTTCGGTTGCCGAGTCTTCGGTTGCCGAGTCTTCGATTGCCGAGTCTTCGGTTGCCGAGTCTTCGGTTGCCGAGTCTTCGGTTGCCGAGTCTTCGGTTGCCGAGTCTTCGGTTGCCGAGTCTTCGGTTGCCGAGTCTTCGGGTTCCGAGTCTTCGGTTGCCGAGCCTTCGGTAGCCGAACCTTCGGTTGCCGAGCCTTCGGTTGTCGAGCCTTCGGTTGTCGAGCCTTCGGTTGTCGAGCCTTCGGTTGCCGAGCCTTCGGTTGCCGAGCCTTCGGTAGCCAAGGCTTCTGTTGCCGTGCCTTCGGTTGCCGAGCCTTCGGTTGCCGAGCCTTCGGTTGCCGAGCCTTCGGTTGCCAAGCCTTCGGTTGCCGAGCCTTCGGTTGCCGAGCCTTCGGTTGCCGAGTCTTCGGGTGCCGAGCCTTCGGTTCCCGAGTCTTCGGTTGCCGAGACTTCGGTTGCCGAGTCCTCGGTGACGGGGTTCCGGGGTTCGAATTTTCGACGTCGAATTCTTGGTCTGGGATTTCCGGTGTGGGGTCCTCGGTGTGGAGGTTTCGGGTGTTGAGGTTTCGGTGTTGGGTCCTCCGTGTAATTTTTTCGGGTGTCGAGCCCTCGGGTGTCGAGGTTTTGGGTATCGAGGTTTTGGGTGTCGAGGTTTGCGGTGTCGAGGTTTCCGTGTCGAGTTTACGGGTGTCGAGTTTACGGGTGTCGAGATTTCGGGTGTCGAGGTTTCGGGTGTCGAGGTTTCCGGTGTCGAGGTTTCGGGTGTCGAATTTTCCATGTCGAATTTTCCATGTCGAGTTTTCGATCAGGAATTTTCGATGAGGAATTTTCGATGTTGAATTCTCGATGTCGAATTTTCAATGTCGAATTTTCAATGTCGAATTTTCGATGTCGAATTTTCGATGTCGAATTTTCGATGTCGAATTTTCGATGTCGAATTTTCGATGTCGAATTCTCGATGTCAAATTTTCGATTTGGTGTATTCGGGTGTCGAGGTTTCGTTTCGGGTCTTCGTATGTGGGTCTTCGTGTGCCGAGTCTTCGGTTGTCGAGCCTTCGGTTGTCGAGCCTTCGGTTGTCGAGTCTTTGGTTGTCCAGTCTTGGGTTGTCGAGTCTTCGGTTGTCGAGGCTTCGGTTGTCGAGCCTTCGGTTGTCGAGCATTCGGTTGTCGAGCCTTCGGTTTTCGAGCATTCGGTTGTCGAGCCTTCAGTTGTCGAGCCTTCCGTTGTCGAGCCGTCGGTTTTCGAGCCTTCGGTTGTCGAGCCTTCGGTTGTCGAGCCTTGGGTTGCCGAGCCTTGGGTTGCCGAGCCTTGGGTTGCCGAGCCTTCGGTTGGCGAGCCTTCGGTTGCCGAGTCTTCGGTTGCCGAGTCTTCGGTTGCCGAGTCGTCGGTTGCCGAGTCTTCGGTTGCCGAGTCTTCGGTTGCCGAGTCTTCGGTTGCCGAGTCTTCGGTTGCCGAGTCTTCGCTTGCCGAGCCTTCGTTTGCCGAGTCTTCGGTTGCCGAGTCTTCGGTTGCCGAGAGTTCGGTTGCCGAGTCTTTTGTTGCCGTGTCTTCGGTTGCCGAGTCTTCGATTGCCGAGTTTGCGGTTGCCGAGACTTCGGTTGCCGAGTCTTCGGTTGCCGAGCCTTCGGTTGCCGAGCCTTTGGTTGCCGAGCCTTCGGTTGCCGAGTCTTCGGGTGCCGAGCCTTCGGTTCCCGAGTCTTCGGTTGCCGAGTCTTCGGATGCCGAGTCCTCGGTGACGGGGTTCCAGGGTCGAATTTTCGACGTCGAATTCTTGGTCTGGGATTTCCGGTGTGGGGTCCTCGGTGTGGAGGTTTCGGGTGTTGAGGTTTCGGGTGTTGAGGTTTTGGTGTTGGGTCCTCCGTTTCCTTTTTTCGGGTGTCGAGCCCTCGGGTGTCGAGGTTTTGGGTATCGAGGTTTTGGGTGTCGAGGTTTCCGGTGTCGAGGTTTCCGTGTCGAGTTTACGGGTGTCGAGTTTACGGGTGTCGAGATTTCGGGTGTCGAGGGTTCGGGTGTCGAGGTTTCCGGTGTCGAGGTTTCGGGTGTCAAATTTTCCATGTCGAATTTTCCATGTCGAGTTTTCGATCAGGAATTTTCGATGTTGAATTCTCGAGGTCGAATTTTTGATGTCGAATTTTCCATGTCAAGTTTTCGATCAGGAATTTTCGATGTTGAATTCTCGAGGTCGAATTTTCGATGTTGAATTCTCGAGGTCGAATTTTTGAGGTCGAATTTTTGATGTCGAATTTTTGATGTCGAATTTTTGATGTCGAATTGTCGATGTCGAATTTTCAATGTCAATTTTCGATGTCGAATTTTCGATGTCGAATTTTCGATGTCGGATTTTCGACGTCGGGTTATCGATTTGGTGTATTCGGGTGTCGAGGTTTCGTTTCGGGTCTTCGTATGTGGGTCTTCGTGTACCGAGTCTTCGGATGTCGAGTGTTCGGTTGCCAAGTCTTCGGTTGCCGTATCTTCGGTTGCCGAGTCTTCGGTTGCCGAGTCTTCGGTTGCCGAGCCTTCGGTTGCCGAGCCTTCGGTTGCCGAGTCTTCGGTGCCGAGTCTTCTGTTGCCGAGAGATCGGTTGCCGAGTGTTCTGTTGCCGTGTCTTCGGTTGCCGAGTCTTCGATTGCCGAGTTTGCGGTTGCCGAGTCTTCGGTTGCTGAGTCTTCGGTTGCCGAGCCTTCGGTTGCCGAGCCTTCGTTTGCCGAGCCTTCGGTTGCCGAGCCTTTGGTTGCCGATCCTTCGGTTGCCGAGCCTTCGGTTGCCGAGCCTTCGGTTGCCGAGCCTTCGGTTGCCGAGTCTTCGGTTGCCGAGTCTTCGGTTGCCGACTTTTCGGTTGCCGAGTCTTCTGTTGCCGTGTCTTCGGTTGCCGAGTCTTCGATTGCCGAGTCTTGGGTTGCAGAGTCTTCGGTTGCCGAGTCTTCGGTTGCCGAGTCTTCGGTTGCGGAGTCTTCGGTTGCCGAGTCTTCGGTTGCCGAGTCTTCGGTTGCCGAGTCTTCGGTTGCCGAGCCTTCGGTTGTCGAGCCTTCGGTTGTCGAGCCTTCGGTTGTCGAGCGTTGGGTTGTCGAGCCTTCGGTTGTCGAGCCTTCGGTTGCCGAGCCTTCGGTTGCCCAGCCTTCGGTTGCCGAGCCTTCGGTTGCCGAGCCTTCGGTTGCTGAGTCTTCGGTTGCCGAGTCTTCGGTTGCCGAATCTTCGGTTGCCCAGTCTTCGGTTGCCGAGTCTTCGGTTGCTGAGCCTTCGGTTGCCGAGCCTTCGGTTGCCGAGCCTTCGGTTGCCGAGTCTTCGGTTGCCGAGTCTTCGGTTGCCGAATCTTCGGTTGCCCAGTCTTCGGTTGCCGAGTCTTCGGTTGCTGAGCCTTCGGGTGCCGAGCCTTCGGTTCCCGAGCCTTCGGTTGCCAAGTCTTCGGTTGCCGAGTCTTCGGTTGCCGAGTCCGCGGTGACGGGGTTCCGGGGTTCGAATTTTCGACGTCGAATTCTTGGTCTGGGAGTTCCGGTGTGGGGTCCTCGGTGTGGAGGTTTTGGGTGTTGAGGTTTCGGTGTTGGGTCCTCCGTTTCCTTTTTTCGGGTGTCGAGCCCTCGGGTGTCGAGGTTTTTGGTATCGAGGTTTTGGGTGTCGAGGTTTCCGGTGTCGAGGTTTCCGTGTCGAGTTTACGGGTGTCGAGTTTACGGGTGTCGAGTTTACGGGTGTCGAGATTTCGGGTGTGGAGGTTTCGGGTGTCGAGGTTTCCGGTGTCGAGGTTTCGGGTGTCGAATTTTCCATGTCGAATTTTCCATGTCGAGTTTTCGATCAGGAACTTTCGATGAGGAATTTTCGATGTTGAATTCTCGAGGTCGAATTTTTGAGGTCGAATTCTTGATGTCGAATTTTCGATGTCGAATTTTTGATGTCGAATTTTCGATGTCGAATTTTCGATGTCGAATTTTCGATTTGGTGTATTCGGGTGTCGAGGTTTCGTTTCGGGTCTTCGTATGTGGGTCTTCGTGTGCCGAGTCTTCGGTTGTCGAGTCTTCGGTTGTGGAGTCTTCGGTTGTTGAGTCTTCGGTTGTCGAGTCTTCGGTTGTCGAGTCTTCGGTTGTCGAGTCTTCGGTTGTCGAGTCTTCGGTTGTCGAGTCTTGGGTTGTCGAGTCTTCGGTTGTCGAGGCTTCGGTTGTCGAGCCTTCGGTTGTCGAGCATTCGGTTGTCGAGCCTTCGGTTGTCGAGCCTTCGGTTGTCGAGCCTTCCGTTGTCGAGCCGTCGGTTTTCAAGCCTTCGGTTGTCGACCCTTCCGTTGTCGAGCCTTGGGTTGCCGAGCCTTGGGTTGCCGAGCCTTCGGTTGCCGAGTCTTCGGTTGCCGAGTCTTCGGTTGCCGAGTCTTCGGTTGCCGAGTCTTCGGTTGCCGAGTCTTCGGTTGCCGAGTCTTCGGTTGCCGAGTCTTCGGTTGCCGAGTCTTCGGTTGCCGAGTCTTCGGTTGCCGAGCCTTCGGTTGCCGAGAGTTCGGTTGCCGAGTCTTTTGTTGCCGTGTCTTCGGTTGCCGAGTCTTCGATTGCCCAGTTTGCGGTTGCCGACTCTTCGGTTGCCGAGTCTTCGGTGGCCGAGTCTTCGGTTGCCGAGCCTTCGGTTGCCGAGCCTTCGGTTGCCGAGCCTTCGGTTGCCGAGTCTTCGGGTGCCGAGCCTTCGGTTCCCGAGTCTTCGGTTGCCGAGTCTTCGGTTGCCGAGTCCTCGGTGACGGGGTCCCGGGGTTCGAATTTTCGACGTCGAATTCTTGGTCTGGGATTTCCGGTGTGGGGTCCTCGGTGTGGAGGTTTCGGGTGTTGAGGTTTCGGTGTTGGGTCCTCCGTTTCCTTTTTTCGGGTGTCGAGCCCTCGGGTGTCGAGGTTTTGGGTATCGAGGTTTTGGGTGTCGAGGTTTCCGGTGTCGAGGTTTCCGTGTCGAGTTTACGGGTGTCGAGTTTACGGCTGTCGAGATTTCGGGTGTCGAGGGTTCGGGTGTCGAGGTTTCCGGTGTCGAGGTTTCGGGTGTCGAATTTTCCATGTCGAATTTTCCATGTCGAGTTTTCGATCAGGAATTTTCGATGTTGAATTCTCGAGGTCGAATTTTTGATGTCGAATTTTCGATGTCGAATTTTCCATGTCAAGTTTTCGATCAGGAATTTTCGATGTTGAATTCTCGAGGTCGAATTTTCGATGTTGAATTCTCGAGGTCGAATTTTTGAGGTCATCTTTTTGATGTCGAATTTTTATGTCGAATTTTTGATGTGGAATTTTTGATGTCGAATTTTCGATGTCGAATTTTCAATGTCGAATTTTCGATGTCGAATTTTCGATGTCGGATTTTCGACGTCGGGTTTTCGATTTGGTGTATTCGGGTGTCGAGGTTTCGTTTCGGGTCTTCGTATGTGGGTCTTCGTGTACCGAGTCTTCGGTTGTCGAGTCTTCGGTTGCCGAGTCTTCGGTTGTCGAGTCTTCGTTTGTCGAGTCTTCGGTTGTCGAGTCTTCGGTTGTGGAGTCTTCGGTAGTGGAGTCTTCGGTTGTCGAGTCTTCGGTTGTCGAGGCTTCGGTTGTCGAGGCTTCGGTTGTCGAGCCTTCGGTTGTCGAGCCTTCGGTTGTCGAGCCTTCGTTTGCCGAGCCTTCGTTTGCCGAGTCTGCGGTTGCCGAGTCTTCGGTTGCCGAGTCTTGGGTTGCCGAGTCTTCGGTTGCCGAGTCTTCGGTTGCCGAGTCTTCGGTTGCCGAGTCTTCGGTTGCCGAGTCTTCGGTTGCCGTATCTTCGGTTGCCGAGCCTTCGGTTGCCGAGCCTTCGGTTGCCGAGCCTTCGGTTGCCGAGCCTTCGGTTGCCGAGCCTTCGGTTGCGGAGCCTTCGGTTGCCGAGCCTTCGGTTGCCGAGCCTTCGGTTGCCGAGCCTTCGGTTGCCGAGCCTTCGGTTGCCGAGCCTTCGGTTGCCGAGCCTTCGGTTGCCGAGCCTTCGGTTGCCGAGCCTTCGGTTGCCGAGCCTTCGGTTGCCGAGTCTTCGGTTGCCGAGTCTTCGGTTGCCGAGTCTTCGGTTGCCGAGTCTTCGGTTGCCGAGCCTTCGGTTGCCGAGCCTTCGGTTGCCGAGCCTTCGGTTGCCGAGCCTTCGGTTGCCGAGCCTTCGGTTGCCGAGCCTTCGGTTGCCGAGCCTTCGGTTGCCGAGCCTTCGGTTGCCCAGTCTTCGGTTGCCGAGTCTTGGGTTTTCGAGTCTTCGGTTGCCCAGTCTTCGGTTGCCGAGTCTTGGGTTTTCGAGTCTTTGGTTGTCGAGTCTTCGGTTGTCGAGTCTTCGGTTGTCGAGCCTTCGGTTGTCGAGTCTTCGGTTGTCGAGTCTTGGGTTGTCGAGGCTTCGGATGTCAAGCCTTCGGTTGTCGAGCATTCGGTTGTCGAGCCTTCGGTTGTCGAGCCTTCGGTTGTCAAGCCGTCGGTTTTCGAGGCTTCGGTTGTCGAGCCTTCGGTTGTCGAGCCTTGGGTTGCCGAGCCTTGGGTTGCCGAGCCTTGGGTTTCCGAGCCTTCGGTTGCCGACTTTTCGGTTGCCGAGTCTTCTGTTGCCGTGTCTTCGGTTGCCGAGTCTTCGATTGCCGAGTCTTGGGTTGCCGAGTCTTCGGTTGCCGAGTCTTCTGTTGCCGAGTCTTCGGTTGCCGAGTCTTCGGTTGCCGAGTCTTCGGTTGCCGTGTCTTCGGTTGCCGAGTCTTCGGTTGCCGTGTCTTCGGTTGCCGAGTCTTCGGTTGCCGAGTCTTCGGTTGCCGAGCCTTCGGTAGCCGAACCTTCGGTTGCCGAGCCTTCGGTTGTCGAGCCTTCGGTCGTCGAGCCTTCGGTTGTCGAGCCTTCGGTTGTCGAGCCTTCGGTTGCCGAGCCTTCGGTTGCCGAGCCTTCGGTTACCCAGCCTTCTGTTGCCGAGCCTTCGGTTGCCGAGCCTTCGGTTGCCGAGCCTTCGGTTGCCGAGTCTTCGGTTGCCGAGTCTTGGGTTGCCGAGTCTTCGGTTGCCAAATCTTCGGTTGCCCAGTCTTCGGTTGCCGAGTCTTCGGTTGCTGAGCCTTCGGGTGCCGAGCCTTCGTTTCCCGAGCCTTCGGTTGCCGAGTCTTCGGTTGCCGAGTCTTCGGTTGCCGAGTCCGCGGTGACGGGGTTCCGGGGTTCGAATTTTCGACGTCGAATTCTTGGTCTGGGATTTCCGGTGTGGGGTCCTCGGTGTGGAGGTTTCGGGTGTTGAGGTTTCGGTGTTGGGTCCTCCGTTTCCTTTTTTCGGTTGTCGAGCCCTCGGGTGTCGAGGTTTTTGGTATCGAAGTTTTGGGTGTCGAGGTTTCCGGTGTCGAGGTTTCCGTGTCGAGTTTACGGGTGTCGAGTTTACGGGTGTCGAGATTTCGGGTGTCGAGGTTTGGGGTGTCGAGGTTTCCGGTGTCGAGGTTTCGGGTGTCGAATTTTCCATGTCGAATTTTCCATGTCGAGTTTTCGATCAGGAATTTTCGATGAGGAATTTTCGATGTTGAATTCTCGAGGTCGAATTTTTGAGGTCGAATTTTGGATGTCGAATTTTCGATGTCGAATTTTTGATGTCGAATTTTCGATGTCGAATTTTCGAAGTCGAATTTTCGATGTCGAATTTTCGATGTCGAATTTTCGACGTCGAATTTTCGAGGTCGGATTTTCGAGGTCAGATTTTCGACGTCGAATTTTCGATTTGGTGTATTCGGGTGTCGAGGTTTCGTTTCGGGTCTTCGTATGTGGGTCTTCGTGTGCCGAGTCTTCGGTTGTCGAGTCTTCGGTTGTCGAGTCTTCGGTTGTTGAGTCTTCGGTTGTCGAGCCTTCGGTTGTCGAGCCTTCCGTTGTCGAGCCGTCGGTTTTCGAGCCTTCGGTTGTCAACCCTTCGGTTGTCGAGCCTTGGGTTGCCGAGCCTTGGGTTGCCGAGCCTTGGGTTGCCGAGCCTTGGGTTGCCGAGCCTTCGGTTGCCGAGCCTTCGGTTGCCGAGTCTTCGGTTGCCGAGTCTTCGGTTGCCGAGTCTTCGGTTGCCGAGTCTTCGGTTGCCGAGTCTTCTGTTGCCGAGTCTTCGGTTGCCGAGTCTTCGGTTGCCGAGTCTTCGGTTGCCGAGCCTTCGGTTGCCGACTCTTCGGTTGCCGAGTCTTAGGTTGCCGAGTCTTCGGTTGCCGAGCCTTCGGTTGCCGAGCCTTCGGTTGCCGAGCCTTCGGTTGCCGAGTCTTCGGGTGCCGAGCCTTCGGTTCCCGAGTCTTCGGTTGCCGAGTCTTCGGTTGCCGAGTCCTCGGTGACGGGGTCCCGGTGTTCGAATTTTCGACGTCGAATTCTTGGTCTGGGATTTCCGGTGTGGGGTCCTCGGTGTGGAGGTTTCGGGTGTTGAGGTTTCGGTGTTGGGTCCTCCGTTTCCTTTTTTCGGGTGTCGAGCCCTCGGGTGTCGAGGTTTTGGGTATCGAGGTTTTGGGTGTCGAGGTTTCCGGTGTCGAGGTTTCCGTGTCGAGTTTACGGGTGTCGAGTTTACGGGTGTCGAGATTTCGGGTGTCGAGGGTTCGGGTGTCGAGGTTTCCGGTGTCGAGGTTTCGGGTGTCGAATTTTCCATGTCGAATTTTCCATGTCGAGGTTTCGATCAGGAATTTTCGATGTTGAATTCTCGAGGTCGAATTTTTGATGTCGAATTTTCGATGTCGAATTTTCCATGTCAAGTTTTCGATCAGGAATTTTCGATGTTGAATTCTCGAGGTCGAATTTTCGATGTTGAATTCTCGAGGTCGAATTTTTGAGGTCGAATTTTTGATGTCGAATTTTTGATGTCGAATTTTTGATGTCGAATTTTTGATGTCGAATTTTCGATGTCGAATTTTCAATGTCGAATTTTCGATGTCGAATTTTCGATGTCGAATTTTCGATGTCGAATTTTCGATGTCGGATTTTCGACGTCGGGTTTTCGATTTGGTGTATTCGGGTGTCGAGGTTTCGTTTCGGGTCTTCGTATGTGGGTCTTCGTGTACCGAGTCTTCGGTTGTCGAGTCTTCGGTTGCCGAGTCTTCGGTTGTCGAATCTTCGTTTGTCGAGTCTTCGGTTGTCGAGTCTTCGGTTGTGGAGTCTTCGGTAGTGGAGTCTTCGGTTGTCGAGTCTTCGGTTGTCGAGGCTTCGGTTGTCGAGCCTTTGGTTGTCGAGCCTTCGGTTGTCGAGCCTTCGGTTGTCGAGCCTTCGTTTGCCGAGCCTTCGTTTGCCGAGTCTTCGGTTGCCGAGTCTTCGGTTGCCGAGTCTTCGGTTGCCGAGTCTTCGGTTGCCGAGTCTTCGGTTGCCGAGTCTTCGGTTGCCGAGTCTTCGGTTGCCGAGGCTTCGGTTGCCGAGTCTTCGGTTGCCGAGTTTTCGGTTGCCGAGTCTTCGGTTGCCGAGTCTTCGGTTGCCGAGTCTTCGGTTGCCGAGTCTTCGGTTGCCGTTTCTTCGGTTGCCGAGCCTTCGGTTGCCGAGCCATCGGTTGTCGAGCCTTCGGTTGTCGAGCCTTCGGTTGTCGAGCCTTCGTTTGCCGAGACTTCGTTTGCCGAGTCTTCGGTTGCCGAGTCTTCGGTTGCCGAGTCTTCGGTTGCCGAGTCTTCGGTTGCCGAGCCTTCGGTTGCGAGCCTTGGGTTGCCGAGCCTTGGGTTGCCGAGCCTTGGGTTTCCGAGCCTTCGGTTGCCGAGTCTTCGGTTGCCGAGTCTTCGGTTGCCGAGTCTTCGGTTGCCGAGTCTTCGGTTGCCGAGCCTTCAGTTGCCGAGTCTTCGGTTGCCGAGTCTTCGGTTGCCGAGTCTTCGGTTGCCGAGAGTTCGTTTGCCGAGTCTTCTGTTGCCGTGTCTTCGGTTGCCGAGTCTTCGATTTCCGAGTTTGCGGTTGCCGAGTCTTCGGTTGCTAAGTCTTCGGTTGCCGAGCCTTCGGTTGCCGAGCCTTTGGTTGCCGATCCTTCGGTTGCCGAGCCTTCGGTTGCCGAGCCTTCGGTTGCCGAGTCTTCGGTTGCCGAGTCTTCGGTTGCCGAGTTTTCGGTTGCCGAGTCTTCGGTTGCCGAGTCTTCGATTGCCGAGTCTTTGGTTGCCGAGTCTTCGGTTGCCGAGTCTTCGGTTGCCGAGTCTTCGGTTGCCGAGTCTTCCGTTGCCGAGTCTTCGGTTGCCGAGTCTTCGGTTGCCGAGTCTTCGATTGCCGAGTCTTCGGTTGCCGAGTCTTCGGTTGCCGAGTCTTCGGTTGCCGAGTTTTCGGTTGCCGAGTCTTCTGTTGCCGTGTCTTCGGTTGCCGAGTCTTCGATTGCCGAGTCTTCGGGTTCCGAGTCTTCGGTTGCCGAGCCTTCGGTAGCCGAACCTTCGGTTGCCGAGCCTTCGGTTGTCGAGCCTTCGGTTGTCAAGCATTCGGTTGCCGAGCCTTCGGTTGCCGAGGCTTCTGTTGCCGAGCCTTCGGTTGCCGAGCCTTCGGTTGCCGAGCCTTCGGTTGCCGAGCCTTCGGTTGCCGAGCCTTCGGTTGCCGAGCCTTCGGTTGCCGAGCCTTCGGTTGCCGAGCCTTCGGTTGCCGAGCCTTCGGTTGCCGAGCCTTCGGTTGCCGAGCCTTTGGTTGCCGAGCCTTCGGTTGCCGAGTCTTCGGGTGCCGAGCCTTCGGTTCCCGAGTCTTCGGTTGCCGAGTCCTCGGTGACGGGGTTCCGGGGTTCGAATTTTCGACGTCGAATTCTTGGTCTGGGATTTCCGGTGTGGGGTCCTCGGTGTGGAGGTTTCGGGTGTTGAGGTTTCGGTGTTGGGTCCTCCGTGTAATATTTTCGGGTGTCGAGCCCTCGGGTGTCGAGGTTTTGGGTATCGAGGTTTTGGGTGTCGAGGTTTGTGGTGTCGAGGTTTCCTTGTCGAGTTTACGGGTGTCGAGATTACGGGTGTCGAGATTTCGGGTGTCGAGGTTTCGGGTGTCGAGGTTTCCGGTGTCGAGGTTTCGGGTGTCGAATTTTCCATGTCGAATTTTCCATGTCGAGTTTTCGATCAGGAATTTTCGATGAGGAATTTTCGATGTTGAATTCTCGAGGTCGAATTTTTGATGTCGAATTTTCGATGTCGAATTCTTGATGTCGAATTTTCGATGTCGAATTTTCGATGTCGAATTTTCAATGTCGAATTTTCAATGTCGAATTTTCGATGTCGAATTTTCGATGTCGAATTTTCGATGTCGAATTTTCGATGTTGAATTTTCGATGTCAAATTTTCGATTTGGTGTATTCGGGTGTCGAGGTTTCGTTTCGGGTCTTCGTATGTGGGTCTTCGTGTGCCGAGTCTTCGGTTGTCGAGCCTTCGGTTGTCGAGCCTTCGGTTCTCGAGTCTTTGGTTGTCCAGTCTTGGGTTGTCGAGTCTTCGGTTGTCGAGGCTTCGGTTGGTGAGCCTTGGGTGTTCGAGCATTCGGTTGTCGAGCCTTCGGTTTTCGAGCCTTCGGTTGTAGAGCCTTCCGTTGTCGAGCCTTGGGTTGCCGAGCCTTGGGTTGCCGAGCCTTGGGTTGCCGAGCCTTCGGTTGCCGAGTCTTCGGTTGCCGAGTCTTCGGTTGCCGAGTCTTCGGTTGCCGAGTCTTCGGTTGCCGAGTCTTCGGTTGCCGAGTCTTCGGTTGCCGAGCCTTCGGTTGCCGAGCCTTCGGTTGCCGAGTCTTCGGTTGCCGAGAGTTCGGTTGCCGAGTCTTCTGTTGCCGTGTGTTCGGTTGCCGAGTCTTCGATTGCCTAGTTTGCGGTTGCCGAGTCTTCGGTTGCCGAGTCTTCGGTTGCCGAGTCTTCGTTTGCCGAGTCTTCGGTTGCCGAGCCTTCGGTTGCCGAGCTTTCGGTTGCCGAGTCTTCGGGTGCCGAGCCTTCGGTTCCCGAGTCTTCGGTTGCCGAGTCTTCGGTGACGGGGTTCCGGGGTTCGAATTTTCGACGTCGAATTCTTGGTCTGGGATTTCCGGTGTGGGGTCCTCGGTGTGGAGGTTTCGGGTGTTTAGGTTTTGGTGTTGGGTCCTCCGTTTCCTTTTTTCGGGTGTCGAGCCCTTGGGTGTTGAGGTTTCCGGTGTCGAGGTTTCCGTGTCGAGTTTACGGGTTTCGAGTTTACGGGTGTCGAGATTTCGGGTGTCGAGGTTTCCTGTGTCGAGGTTTCCGGTGTCGAGGTTTCGGGTGTCGAATTTTCCATGTCGAATATTCCATGTCGAGTTTTCGATCAGGAATTTTCGATGTTGAATTCTCGAGGTCGAATTTTTGATGTCGAATTTTCGATGTCGAATTTTCCATGTCAAGTTTTCGATCAGGAATTTTCGATGTTGAATTCTCGAGGTCGAATTTTCGATGTTGAATTCTCGAGGTCGAATTTTTTAGGTCGAATTTTTGATGCCGAATTTTCGATGTCGAATTTTTGATGTCGAATTTTTGATGTCGAATTTTTGATGTCGAATTTTCGATGTCGAATTTTCGATGTCGAATTTTCTATGTCGAATTTTCGATGTCAGATTTTCGACGTGGGGTTTTCGATTTGGTGTATTCGGGTGTCGAGGTTTCGTTTCGGGTCTTCGTATGTGGGTCTTCGTGTACCGAGTCTTCGGTTGTCGAGTCTTCGGTTGCCGAGTCTTCGGTTGTCGAGTCTTCGGTTGTCGAGTCTTCGGTTGTCGAGTCTTCGGTTGTCGAGTCTTCGGTTGTCGAGTCTTCGGTTGTCGAGTCTTCGGTTGTCGAGCCTTCGGTTGTCGAGTCTTCGGTTGTCGAGTCTTGGGTTGTCGAGTCTTCGGTTGTCGAGGCTTCGGTTGTCGAGCCTTCGGTTGTCGAGCATTCGGTTGTCGAGCCTTCTGTTGTCGAGCCTTCTGTTGTCGAGCCTTCCGTTGTCGAGCCGTCGGTTTTCGAGCCTTCGGTTGTCGACCCTTCGGTTGTCGAGCCTTGGATTGCCGAGCCTTGGGTTGCCGAGCCTTGGGTTGCCGAGCCTTGGGTTGCCGAGCCTTCGGTTGCCGAGCCTTCGGTTGCCGAGTCTTCGGTTGCCGAGTCTTCGGTTGCCGAGTCTTCGGTTGCCGAGTCTTCGGTTGCCGAGTCTTCGGTTGCCGAGTCTTCGGTTGCCGAGTCTTCGGTTGCCGAGTCTTCGGTTGCCGAGTCTTCGGTTGACGAGTCTTCGATTGCCGAGAGTTCGGTTGCCGAGTCTTTTGTTGCCGTGTCTTCGGTTGCCGAGTCTTCGATTGCCGAGTTTGCGGTTGCCGACTCTTCGGTTGCCGAGTCTTCGGTTGCCGAGTCTTCGCTTGCCGAGCCTTCGGTTGCCGAGCCTTCGGTTGCCGAGTCTTCGGATGCCGAGCCTTCGGTTCCCGAGTCTTCGGTTGCCGAGTCCTCGGTTGTTGAGTCTTCGGTTGTCGAGTCTTCGGTTGTCGAGTCTTCGGTTGTCGAGTCTTGGGTTGTCGAGTGTTCGGTTGTCGAGGCTTCGGTTGCCGAGGCTTCGGTTGCCGAGCCTTCGGTTGCCGAGCCTTCGGTTGCCGAGCCTTCGGTTGCCGAGTCTTCGGTTGCCGAGCCTTCGGTTGCCGAGCCTTCGGTTGCCGAGCCTTCGGTTGCCGAGCCTTCGGTTGCCGAGCCTTCGGTTGACGAGCCTTCGGTTGACGAGCCTTCGGTTGTCGAGCCTTCGTTTGCCGAGCCTTCGTTTGCCGAGTCTTCGGTTGCCGAGTCTTCGCTTGCCGAGTCTTCGGTTGCCGAGTCTTCGGTTGCCGAGTCTTCGGTTGCCGAGTCTTCGGTTGCCGAGTCTTCGGTTGCCGAGTCTTCGGTTGCCGAGTCTTCGGTTGCCGTTTCTTCGGTTGCCGAGCCTTCGGTTGCCGAGCCTTCGGTTGCCGTTTCTTCGGTTGCCGAGCCTTCGGTTGCCGAGCCTTCGGTTGCCGAGCCTTCGGTTGCCGAGCCTTCGGTTGCCAAGCCTTCGGTTGCCGAGCCTTCGGTTGCCGAACTTTCGGTTGCAGAGCCTTCGGTTGCCGAGCCTGCGGTTGCCTAGCCTCGGTTGCCGAGCCTTCGGTTGCCGAGCCTTCGGTTGCCGAGCCTTTGGTTTTCGAGCCTTCGGTTGCCGAGTTTTCGGTTGCCGAGTCTTCGGTTGCCGAGTCTTCGGTTGCCGAGCCTTCGGTTGCCGAGCCTTCGGTTGCCGAGCTTTCGGTTGCCGAGCCTTCGGTTGCCGAGCCTTCGGTTGCCGAGCCTTCGGTTGACGAGCCTTCGGTTGACGAGCCTTCGGTTGCCGAGCCTTCGGTTGCCGAGCCTTCGGTTGCCGAGCCTTCGGTTGCCGAGCCTTGGGTTGCCGAGCCTTCGGTTGCCGAGCCTTCGGTTGTCGAGCGTTGGGTTGCCGAGCCTTCGGCTGCCGAGCCTTCGGTTGCCGAGCCTTCGGTTGCCGAGCCTTCGGTTGCGGAGCCTTTGGTTGCCGAGCCTTCGGTTTCCAAGCCTTCGGTTGCCGAGCCTTCGGGTGCCGAGCTTTCGGTTGCCGAGCCTAGGGTTGCCGAGCCTTCGGTTGCCGAGCCTTCGGTTGCCGAGCCTTCGGTTGCCGAGCCTTCGGTTGCCGAGCCTTCGGTTGCCGACCCTTGGGTTGCCGAGTCTTCGGTTGCCCAGTCTTCGGTTGCCGAGCCTTAGGTTGCCGAGCCTTCGGTTGCCGAGCCTTCTGTTGCCGAGTCTTCGGTTGCCGAGTCTTCGGTTGCCGAGTCTTCGGTTGCCGAGTGTTCTGTTGCCGAGTCTTCGGTTGCCGAGTCTTGTGTTTTCGAGTCTTCGGTTGTCGAGTCTCCGGTTGTCGAGTCTTCGGTTGTCGAGTCTTCGGTTGTCGAGTCTTGGGTTGTCGAGTCTTCGGTAGTTGAGGCTTCGGTTGTCGAGCATTCGGTTGTCGAGCCTTCGGTTGTCGAGCCGTCGGTTTTCGAGGCTTCGGTTGTCGAGCCTTCGGTTGTCGAGCCTTGGGTTGCCCAGCCTTGGGTTGCCGAGCCTTGGGTTGCCGAGCCTTCGGTTGCCGAGCCTTCGGTTGCCGAGTCTTCGGTTGCCGAGTCTTCGATTGCCGAGTCTTCGGTTGCCGAGTCTTCGGTTGCCGAGTCTTCGGTTGCCGAGTCTTCGGTTGCCGAGTCTTCGGTTACCGTATCTTCGGTTGCCGAGTCTTCGGTTGCCGAGTCTTCGGTTGCCGAGCCTTCGGTTGCCGAGTCTTCGGTTGCCGAGTCTTCGGTTGCCGAGTCTTCGGTTGCCGAGAGTTCGTTTGCCGAGTCTTCTGTTGCCGTGTCTTCGGTTGCCGAGTCTTCGATTTCCGAGTTTGCGAATGCCGAGTCTTCGGTTGCTGAGTCTTCGGTTGCCGAGCCTTCGGTTGCCGAGCCTTCGGTTGCCGATCCTTCGGTTGCCGAGCCTTCGGTTGCCGAGCCTTCGGTTGCCGAGCCTTCGGTTGCCGAGTCTTCGGTTGCCGAGTCTTCGGTTGCCGAGTTTTCGGTTGCCGAGTCTTCTGTTGCCGTGTGTTCGTTTGCCGAGTCTTCGATTGCCGAGTCTTCGGTTGCCGAGTCTTCGGTTGCCGAGTCTTCGGTTGCCGCGTCTTCCGTTGCCGAGTCTTCGGTTGCCGAGTGTTCGGTTGCCGAGTCTTCGGTTGCCGAATCTTCGATTGCCGAGCCTTCGGTTGACGAGCCTTCGGTTGTCGAGCCTTCGTTTGCCGAGCCTTCGTTTGCCGAGTCTTCCGTTGCCGAGTCTTCGCTTGCCGAGTCTTCGGTTGCCGAGTCTTCGGTTGCCGAGTCTTCGGTTGCCGAGTCTTCGGTTGCCGAGTCTTCGGTTGCCGAGTCTTCGGTTGCCGTTTCTTCGGTTGCCGAGCCTTCGGTTGCCGTTTCTTCGGTTGCCGAGCCTTCTGTTGCCGTGTCTTCGGTTGCCGAGTCTTCGGTTGCCGAGTCTTCGGTTGCCGAGTCTTCGATTGCCGAGTCTTCTGTTGCCGTGTCTTCGGATGCCGAGTCTTCGATTGCCGAGTCTTCGGTTGCCGAGACTTCGGTTGCCGAGTCCTCGGTGACGGGGTTCCGGGGTTCGAATTTTCGACGTCGAATTCTTGGTCTGGGATTTCCGGTGTGGGGTCCTCGGTGTGGAGGTTTCGGGTGTGGAGGTTTCGGTGTTGGGTCCTCCGTGTAATATTTTCGGGTGTCGAGCCCTCGGGTGTCGAGGTTTTGGGTATCGAGGTTTTGGGTGTCGAGGTTTGTGGTGTCGAGGTTTCCTTGTCGAGTTTACGGGTGTCGAGATTACGGGTGTCGAGATTTCGGGTGTCGAGGTTTCGGGTGTCGAGGTTTCCGGTGTCGAGGTTTCGGGTGTCGAATTTTCCATGTCGAGTTTTCGATCAGGAATTTTCGATGAGGAATTTTCGATGTTGAATTCTCGAGGTCGAATTTTTGATGTCGAATTTTCGATGTCGAATTCTTGATGTCGAACTTTCGATGTCGAATTTTCGATGTCGAATTTTCAATGTCGAATTTTCAATGTCGAATTTTCAATGTCGAATTTTCGATGTCGAATTTTCGATGTCGAATTTTCGATGTCGGATTTTCGACGTCGGGTTTTCGATTTGGTGTATTCGGGTGTCGAGGTTTCGTTTCGGGTCTTCGTATGTGGGTCTTCGTGTACCGAGTCTTCGGTTGTCGAGTCTTCGGTTGCCGAGTCTTCGGTTGTCGAATCTTCGTTTGTCGAGTCTTCGGTTGTCGAGTCTTCGGTTGTGGAGTCTTCGGTAGTGGAGTCTTCGGTTGTCGAGTCTTCGGTTGTCGAGGCTTCGGTTGTCGAGCCTTTGGTTGTCGAGCCTTCGGTTGTCGAGCCTTCGGTTGTCGAGCCTTCGTTTGCCGAGCCTTCGTTTGCCGAGTCTTCGGTTGCCGAGTCTTCGGTTGCCGAGTCTTCGGTTGCCGAGTCTTCGGTTGCCGAGTCTTCGGTTGCCGAGTCTTCGGTTGCCGAGGCTTCGGTTGCCGAGTCTTCGGTTGCCGAGTTTTCGGTTGCCGAGTCTTCGGTAGCCGAGTCTTCGGTTGCCGAGTCTTCGGTTGCCGAGTCTTCGGTTGCCGTTTCTTCGGTTGCCGAGCCTTCGGTTGCCGAGCCATCGGTTGTCGAGCCTTCGGTTGTCGAGCCTTCGGTTGTCGAGCCTTCGTTTGCCGAGACTTCGTTTGCCGAGTCTTCGGTTGCCGAGTCTTCGGTTGCCGAGTCTTCGGTTGCCGAGCCTTCGGTTGCGAGCCTTGGGTTGCCGAGCCTTGGGTTGCCGAGCCTTGGGTTTCCGAGCCTTCGGTTGCCGAGTCTTCGGTTGCCGAGTCTTCGGTTGCCGAGTCTTCGGTTGCCGAGTCTTCGGTTTCCGAGCCTTCAGTTGCCGAGTCTTCGGTTGCCGAGTCTTCGGTTGCCGAGTCTTCGGTTGCCGAGAGTTCGTTTGCCGAGTCTTCTGTTGCCGTGTCTTCGGTTGCCGAGTCTTCGATTTCCGAGTTTGCGGTTGCCGAGTCTTCGGTTGCTAAGTCTTCGGTTGCCGAGCCTTCGGTTGCCGAGCCTTTGGTTGCCGATCCTTAGGTTGCCGAGCCTTCGGTTGCCGAGCCTTCGGTTGCCGAGTCTTCGGTTGCCGAGTCTTCGGTTGCCGAGTTTTCGGTTGCCGAGTCTTCGGTTGCCGAGTCTTCGATTGCCGAGTCTTTGGTTGCCGAGTCTTCGGTTGCCGAGTCTTCGGTTGCCGAGTCTTCGGTTGCCGAGTCTTCCGTTGCCGAGTCTTCGGTTGCCGAGTCTTCGGTTGCCGAGTCTTCGATTGCCGAGTCTTCGGGTTCCGAGTCTTCGGTTGCCGAGCCTTCGGTAGCCGAACCTTCGGTTGCCGAGCCTTCGGTTGTGGAGCCTTCGGTTGTCAAGCCTTCGGTTGCCGAGCCTTCGGTTGCCGAGGCTTCTGTTGCCGAGCCTTCGGTTGCCGAGCCTTCGGTTGCCGAGCCTTCGGTTGCCGAGCCTTCGGTTGCCGAGCCTTCGGTTGCCGAGCCTTCGGTTGCCGAGCCTTCGGTTGCCGAGCCTTCGGTTGCCGAGCCTTCGGTTGCCGAGCCTTCGGTTGCCGAGCCTTTGGTTGCCGAGCCTTCGGTTCCCGAGTCTTCGGTTGCCGAGACTTCGGTTGCCGAGTCCTCGGTGACGGGGTTCCGGGGTTCGAATTTTCGACGTCGAATTCTTGGTCTGGGATTTCCGGTGTGGGGTCCTCGGTGTGGAGGTTTCGGGTGTTGAGGTTTCGGTGTTGGGTCCTCCGTGTAGTATTTTCGGGTGTCGAGCCCTCGGGTGTCGAGGTTTTGGGTATCGAGGTTTTGGGTGTCGAGGTTTGTGGTGTCGAGGTTTCCTTGTCGAGTTTACGGGTGTCGAGATTACGGGTGTCGAGATTTCGGGTGTCGAGGTTTCGGGTGTCGAGGTTTCCGGTGTCGAGGTTTCGGGTGTCGAATTTTCCATGTCGAATTTTCCATGTCGAGTTTTCGATCAGGAATTTTCGATGAGGAATTTTCGATGTTGAATTCTCGAGGTCGAATTTTTGATGTCTAATTTTCGATGTCGAATTCTTGATGTCGAATTTTCGATGTCGAATTTTCGATGTCGAATTTTCAATGTCGAATTTTCAATGTCGAATTTTCGATGTCGAATTTTCGATGTCGAATTTTCGATGTCGAATTTTCGATGTTGAATTTTCGATGTCAAATTTTAGATTTGGTGTATTCGGGTGTCGAGGTTTCGTTTCGGGTCTTCGTATGTGGGTCTTCGTGTGCCGAGTCTTCGGTTGTCGAGCCTTCGGTTGTCGAGCCTTCGGTTCTCGAGTCTTTGGTTGTCGAGTCTTCGGTTGTCGAGTCTTCGGTTGTGGAGTCTTCGGTAGTGGAGTCTTCGGTTGTCGAGTCTTCGGTTGTCGAGGCTTCGGTTGTCGAGCCTTTGGTTGTCGAGCCTTCGGTTGTCGAGCCTTCGGTTGTCGAGCCTTCGTTTGCCGAGCCTTCGTTTGCCGAGTCTTCGGTTGCCGAGTCTTCGGTTGCCGAGTCTTCGGTTGCCGAGTCTTCGGTTGCCGAGTCTTCGTTTGCCGAGTCTTCGGTTGCCGAGGCTTCGGTTGCCCAGTCTTCGGTTGCCGAGTTTTCGGTTGCCGAGTCTTCGGTTGCCGAGTCTTCGGTTGCCGAGTCTTCGGTTGCCGAGTCTTCGGTTGCCGAGTCTTCGGTTGCCGTTTCTTCGGTTGCCGAGCCTTCGGTTGCCGAGCCATCGGTTGTCGAGCCTTCGGTTGTCGAGCCTTCGGTTGTCGAGCCTTCGTTTGCCGAGACTTCGTTTGCCGAGTCTTCGGTTGCCGAGTCTTCGGTTGCCGAGTCTTCGGTTGCCGAGCCTTCGGTTGCGAGCCTTGGGTTGCCGAGCCTTGGGTTGCCGAGCCTTGGGTTTCCGAGCCTTCGGTTGCCGAGTCTTCGGTTGCCGAGTCTTCGGTTGCCGAGTCTTCGGTTGCCGAGTCTTCGGTTTCCGAGCCTTCAGTTGCCGAGTCTTCGGTTGCCGAGTCTTCGGTTGCCGAGTCTTCGGTTGCCGAGAGTTCGTTTGCCGAGTCTTCTGTTGCCGTGTCTTCGGTTGCCGAGTCTTCGATTTCCGAGTTTGCGGTTGCCGAGTCTTCGGTTGCTAAGTCTTCGGTTGCCGAGCCTTCGGTTGCCGAGCCTTTGGTTGCCGATCCTTCGGTTGCCGAGCCTTCGGTTGCCGAGCCTTCGGTTGCCGAGTCTTCGGTTGCCGAGTCTTCGGTTGCCGAGTTTTCGGTTGCCGAGTCTTCGGTTGCCGAGTCTTCGATTGCCGAGTCTTTGGTTGCCGAGTCTTCGGTTGCCGAGTCTTCGGTTGCCGAGTCTTCGGTTGCCGAGTCTTCCGTTGCCGAGTCTTCGGTTGCCGAGTCTTCGGTTGCCGAGTCTTCGATTGCCGAGTCTTCGGTTGCCGAGTCTTCGGTTGCCGAGTTTTCGGTTGCCGAGTCTTCTGTTGCCGTGTCTTCGGTTGCCGAGTATTCGATTGCCGAGTCTTCGGGTTCCGAGTCTTCGGTTGCCGAGCCTTCGGTAGCCGAACCTTCGGTTGCCGAGCCTTCGGTTGTCGAGCCTTCGGTTGTCAAGCCTTCGGTTGCCGAGCCTTCGGTTGCCGAGGCTTCTGTTGCCGAGCCTTCGGTTGCCGAGCCTTCGGTTGCCGAGCCTTCGGTTGCCGAGCCTTCGGTTGCCGAGCCTTCGGTTGCCGAGCCTTCGGTTGCCGAGCCTTCGGTTGCCGAGCCTTCGGTTGCCGAGCCTTCGGTTGCCGAGCCTTCGGTTGCCGAGCCTTTGGTTGCCGAGCCTTCGGTTGCCGAGTCTTCGGTGACGGGGTTCCGGGGTTCGAATTTTCGACGTCGAATTCTTGGTCTGGGATTTCCGGTGTGGGGTCCTCGGTGTGGAGGTTTCGGGTGATTAGGTTTTGGTGTTGGGTCCTCCGTTTCCTTTTTTCGGGTGTCGAGCCCTTGGGTGTTGAGGTTTCCGGTGTCGAGGTTTCCGTGTCGAGTTTACGGGTTTCGAGTTTACGGGTGTCGAGATTTCGGGTGTCGAGGTTTCCTGTGTCGAGGTTTCCGGTGTCGAGGTTTCGGGTGTCGAATTTTCCATGTCGAATATTCCATGTCGAGTTTTCGATCAGGAATTTTCGATGTTGAATTCTCGAGGTCGAATTTTTGATGTCGAATTTTCGATGTCGAATTTTCCATGTCAAGTTTTCGATCAGGAATTTTCGATGTTGAATTCTCGAGGTCGAATTTTGGATGTTGAATTCTCGAGGTCGAATTTTTTAGGTCGAATTTTTGATGCCGAATTTTCGATGTCGAATTTTTGATGTCGAATTTTTGATGTCGAATTTTTGATGTCGATTTTTCGATGTCGAATTTTCGATGTCGAATTTTCTATGTCGAATTATCGATGTCAGATTTTCGACGTGGGGTTTTCGATTTGGTGTATTCGGGTGTCGAGGTTTCGTTTCGGGTCTTCGTATGTGGGTCTTCGTGTACCGAGTCTTCGGTTGTCGAGTCTTCGGTTGCCGAGTCTTCGGTTGTCGAGTCTTCGGTTGTCGAGTCTTCGGTTGTCGAGTCTTCGGTTGTCGAGTCTTCGGTTGTCGAGTCTTCGGTTGTCGAGCCTTCGGTTGTCGAGTCTTCGGTTGTCGAGTCTTGGGTTGTCGAGTCTTCGGTTGTCGAGGCTTCGGTTGTCGAGCCTTCGGTTGTCGAGCATTCGGTTGTCGAGCCTTCTGTTGTCGAGCCTTCGGTTGTGGAGCCTTCCGTTGTCGAGCCGTCGGTTTTCGAGCCTTCGGTTGTCGACCCTTCGGTTGTCGAGCCTTGGATTGCCGAGCCTTGGGTTGCCGAGCCTTGGGTTGCCGAGCCTTGGGTTGCCGAGCCTTCGGTTGCCGAGCCTTCGGTTGCCGAGTCTTCGGTTGCCGAGTCTTCGGTTGCCGAGTCTTCGGTTGCCGAGCCTTCGGTTGCCGAGCCTTCGGTTGCCGAGTCTTCGGTTGCCGAGTCTTCGGTTGCCGAGTTTTCGGTTGCCGAGTCTTCTGTTGCCGTGTGTTCGTTTGCCGAGTCTTCGATTGCCGAGTCTTCGGTTGCCGAGTCTTCGGTTGCCGAGTCTTCGGTCGCCGCGTCTTCCGTTGCCGAGTCTTCGGTTGCCGAGTGTTCGGTTGCCGAGTCTTCGGTTGCCGAGTCTTCGATTGCCGAGCCTTCGGTTGACGAGCCTTCGGTTGTCGAGCCTTCGTTTGCCGAGCCTTCGTTTGCCGAGTCTTCCGTTGCCGAGTCTTCGCTTGCCGAGTCTTCGGTTGCCGAGTCTTCGGTTGCCGAGTCTTCGGTTGCCGAGTCTTCGGTTGCCGAGTCTTCGGTTGCCGAGTCTTCGGTTGCCGTTTCTTCGGTTGCCGAGCCTTCGGTTGCCGTTTCTTCGGTTGCCGAGCCTTCTGTTGCCGTGTCTTCGGTTGCCGAGTCTTCGGTTGCCGAGTCTTCGGTTGCCGAGTCTTCGATTGCCGAGTCTTCTGTTGCCGTGTCTTCGGTTGCCGAGTCTTCGATTGCCGAGTCTTCGGTTGCCGAGACTTCGGTTGCCGAGTCCTCGGTGACGGGGTTCCGGGGTTCGAATTTTCGACGTCGAATTCTTGGTCTGGGATTTCCGGTGTGGGGTCCTCGGTGTGGAGGTTTCGGGTGTTGAGGTTTCGGTGTTGGGTCCTCCGTGTAATATTTTCGGGTGTCGAGCCCTCGGGTGTCGAGGTTTTGGGTATCGAGGTTTTGGGTGTCGAGGTTTGTGGTGTCGAGGTTTCCTTGTCGAGTTTACGGGTGTCGAGATTACGGGTGTCGAGATTTCGGGTGTCGAGGTTTCGGGTGTCGAGGTTTCCGGTGTCGAGGTTTCGGGTGTCGAATTTTCCATGTCGAGTTTTCGATCAGGAATTTTCGATGAGGAATTTTCGATGTTGAATTCTCGAGGTCGAATTTTCGATGTCGGATTTTCGACGTCGGGTTTTCGATTTGGTGTATTCGGGTGTCGAGGTTTCGTTTCGGGTCTTCGTATGTGGGTCTTCGTGTACCGAGTCTTCGGTTGTCGAGTCTTCGGTTGCCGAGTCTTCGGTTGTCGAATCTTCGTTTGTCGAGTCTTCGGTTGTCGAGTCTTCGGTTGTGGAGTCTTCGGTAGTGGAGTCTTCGGTTGTCGAGTCTTCGGTTGTCGAGGCTTCGGTTGTCGAGCCTTTGGTTGTCGAGCCTTCGGTTGTCGAGCCTTCGGTTGTCGAGCCTTCGTTTGCCGAGCCTTCGTTTGCCGAGTCTTCGGTTGCCGAGTCTTCGGTTGCCGAGTCTTCGGTTGCCGAGTCTTCGGTTGCCGAGTCTTCGGTTGCCGAGTCTTCGGTTGCCGAGTCTTCGTTTGCCGAGTCTTCGGTTGGCGAGGCTTCGGTTGCCCAGTCTTCGGTTGCCGAGTTTTCGGTTGCCGAGTCTTCGGTTGCCGAGTCTTCGGTTGCCGAGTCTTCGGTTGCCGAGTCTTCGGTTGCCGAGTCTTCGGTTGCCGTTTCTTCGGTTGCCGAGCCTTCGGTTGCCGAGCCATCGGTTGTCGAGCCTTCGGTTGTCGAGCCTTCGGTTGTCGAGCCTTCGTTTGCCGAGACTTCGTTTGCCGAGTCTTCGGTTGCCGAGTCTTCGGTTGCCGAGTCTTCGGTTGCCGAGCCTTCGGTTGCGAGCCTTGGGTTGCCGAGCCTTGGGTTGCCGAGCCTTGGGTTTCCGAGCCTTCGGTTGCCGAGTCTTCGGTTGCCGAGTCTTCGGTTGCCGAGTCTTCGGTTGCCGAGTCTTCGGTTGCCGAGCCTTCAGTTGCCGAGTCTTCGGTTGCCGAGTCTTCGGTTGCCGAGTCTTCGGTTGCCGAGAGTTCCTTTGCCGAGTCTTCTGTTGCCGTGTCTTCGGTTGCCGAGTCTTCGATTTCCGAGTTTGCGGTTGCCGAGTCTTCGGTTGCTAAGTCTTCGGTTGCCGAGCCTTCGGTTGCCGAGCCTTTGGTTGCCGATCCTTCGGTTGCCGAGCCTTCGGTTGCCGAGCCTTCGGTTGCCGAGTCTTCGGTTGCCGAGTCTTCGGTTGCCGAGTTTTCGGTTGCCGAGTCTTCGGTTGCCGAGTCTTCGATTGCCGAGTCTTTGGTTGCCGAGTCTTCGGTTGCCGAGTCTTCGGTTGCCGAGTCTTCGGTTGCCGAGTCTTCCGTTGCCGAGTCTTCGGTTGCCGAGTCTTCGGTTGCCGAGTCTTCGATTGCCGAGTCTTCGGTTGCCGAGTCTTCGGTTGCCGAGTTTTCGGTTGCCGAGTCTTCTGTTGCCGTGTCTTCGGTTGCCGAGTCTTCGATTGCCGAGTCTTCGGGTTCCGAGTCTTCGGTTGCCGAGCCTTCGGTAGCCGAACCTTCGGTTGCCGAGCCTTCGGTTGTCGAGCCTTCGGTTGTCAAGCCTTCGGTTGCCGAGCCTTCGGTTGCCGAGGCTTCTGTTGCCGAGCCTTCGGTTGCCGAGCCTTCGGTTGCCGAGCCTTCGGTTGCCGAGCCTTCGGTTGCCGAGCCTTCGGTTGCCGAGCCTTCGGTTGCCGAGCCTTCGGTTGCCGAGCCTTCGGTTGCCGAGCCTTCTATTGCCGAGCCTTCGGTTGCCGAGCCTTTGGTTGCCGAGCCTTCGGTTGCCGAGTCTTCGGGTGCCGAGCCTTCGGTTCCCGAGTCTTCGGTTGCCGAGACTTCGGTTGCCGAGTCCTCGGTGACGGGGTTCCGGGGTTCGAATTTTCGACGTCGAATTCTTGGTCTGGGATTTCCGCTGTGGGGTCCTCGGTGTGGAGGTTTCGGGTGTTGAGGTTTCGGTGTTGGGTCCTCCGTGTAATATTTTCGGGTGTCGAGCCCTCGGGTGTCGAGGTTTTGGGTATCGAGGTTTTGGGTGTCGAGGTTTGTGGTGTCGAGGTTTCCTTGTCGAGTTTACGGGTGTCGAGATTACGGGTGTCGAGATTTCGGGTGTCGAGGTTTCGGGTGTCGAGGTTTCCGGTGTCGAGGTTTCGGGTGTCGAATTTTCCATGTCGAATTTTCCATGTCGAGTTTTCGATCAGGAATTTTCGATGAGGAATTTTCGATGTTGAATTCTCGAGGTCGAATTTTTGATGTCGAATTTTCGATGTCGAATTCTTGATGTCGAATTTTCGATGTCGAATTTTCGATGTCGAATTTTCAATGTCGAATTTTCAATGTCGAATTTTCGATGTCGAATTTTCGATGTCGAATTTTCGATGTCGAATTTTCCATGTTGAATTTTCGATGTCAAATTTTCGATTTGGTGTATTCGGGTGTCGAGGTTTCGTTTCGGGTCTTCGTATGTGGGTCTTCGTGTGCCGAGTCTTCGGTTGTCGAGCCTTCGGTTGTCGAGCCTTCGGTTCTCGAGTCTTTGGTTGTCCAGTCTTGGGTTGTCGAGTCTTCGGTTGTCGAGGCTTCGGTTGTCGAGCCTTGGGTGTTCGAGCATTCGGTTGTCGAGCCTTCGGTTTTCGAGCCTTCGGTTGTAGAGCCTTCCGTTGTCGAGCCTTGGGTTGCCGAGCCTTGGGTTGCCGAGCCTTGGGTTGCCGAGCCTTCGGTTGCCGAGTCTTCGGTTGCCGAGTCTTCGGTTGCCGAGTCTTCGGTTGCCGAGTCTTCGGTTGCCGAGTCTTCGGTTGCCGAGCCTTCGGTTGCCGAGCCTTCGGTTGCCGAGTCTTCGGTTGCCGAGAGTTCGGTTGCCGAGTCTTCTGTTGCCGTGTGTTCGGTTGCCGAGTCTTCGATTGCCGAGTTTGCGGTTGCCGAGTCTTCGGTTGCCGAGTCTTCGGTTGCCGAGTCTTCGTTTGCCGAGTCTTCGGTTGCCGAGCCTTCGGTTGCCGAGCTTTCGGTTGCCGAGTCTTCGGGTGCCGAGCCTTCGGTTCCCGAGTCTTCGGTTGCCGAGTCTTCGGTGACGGGGTTCCGGGGTTCGAATTTTCGACGTCGAATTCTTGGTCTGGGATTTCCGGTGTGGGGTCCTCGGTGTGGAGGTTTCGGGTGTTTAGGTTTTGGTGTTGGGTCCTCCGTTTCCTTTTTTCGGGTGTCGAGCCCTTGGGTGTTGAGGTTTCCGGTGTCGAGGTTTCCGTGTCGAGTTTACGGGTTTCGAGTTTACGGGTGTCGAGATTTCGGGTGTCGAGGTTTCCTGTGTCGAGGTTTCCGGTGTCGAGGTTTCGGGTGTCGAATTTTCCATGTCGAATATTCCATGTCGAGTTTTCGATCAGGAATTTTCGATGTTGAATTCTCGAGGTCGAATTTTTGATGTCGAATTTTCGATGTCGAATTTTCCATGTCAAGTTTTCGATCAGGAATTTTCGATGTTGAATTCTCGAGGTCGAATTTTCGATGTTGAATTCTCGAGGTCGAATTTTTTAGGTCGAATTTTTGATGCCGAATTTTCGATGTCGAATTTTTGATGTCGAATTTTTGATGTCGAATTTTTGATGTCGAATTTTCGATGTCGAATTTTCGATGTCGAATTTTCTATGTCGAATTTTCGATGTCAGATTTTCGACGTGGGGTTTTCGATTTGGTGTATTCGGGTGTCGAGGTTTCGTTTCGGGTCTTCGTATGTGGGTCTTCGTGTACCGAGTCTTCGGTTGTCGAGTCTTCGGTTGCCGAGTCTTCGGTTGTCGAGTCTTCGGTTGTCGAGTCTTCGGTTGTCGAGTCTTCGGTTGTCGAGTCTTCGGTTGTCGAGTCTTCGGTTGTCGAGCCTTCGGTTGTCGAGTCTTCGGTTGTCGAGTCTTGGGTTGTCGAGTCTTCGGTTGTCGAGGCTTCGGTTGTCGAGCCTTCGGTTGTCGAGCATTCGGTTGTCGAGCCTTCTGTTGTCGAGCCTTCGGTTGTGGAGCCTTCCGTTGTCGAGCCGTCGGTTTTCGAGCCTTCGGTTGTCGACCCTTCGGTTGTCGAGCCTTGGATTGCCGAGCCTTGGGTTGCCGAGCCTTGGGTTGCCGAGCCTTGGGTTGCCGAGCCTTCGGTTGCCGAGCCTTCGGTTGCCGAGTCTTCGGTTGCCGAGTCTTCGGTTGCCGAGTCTTCGGTTGCCGAGTCTTCGGTTGCCGAGTCTTCGGTTGCCGAGTCTTCGGTTGCCGAGTCTTCGGTTGCCGAGTCTTCGGTTGCCGAGTCTTCGGTTGCCGAGTCTTCGGTTGCCGAGCCTTCGGTTGCCGAGTCTTCGGTTGACGAGTCTTCGATTGCCGAGAGTTCGGTTGCCGAGTCTTTTGTTGCCGTGTCTTCGGTTGCCGAGTCTTCGATTGCCGAGTTTGCGGTTGCCGACTCTTCGGTTGCCGAGTCTTCGGTTGCCGAGTCTTCGCTTGCCGAGCCTTCGGTTGCCGAGCCTTCGGTTGCCGAGTCTTCGGATGCCGAGCCTTCGGTTCCCGAGTCTTCGGTTGCCGAGTCCTCGGTTGTTGAGTCTTCGGTTGTCGAGTCTTCGGTTGTCGAGTCTTCGGTTGTCGAGTCTTGGGTTGTCGAGTCTTCGGTTGTCGAGGCTTCGGTTGCCGAGGCTTCGGTTGCCGAGCCTTCGGTTGCCGAGCCTTCGGTTGCCGAGCCTTCGGTTGCCGAGCCTTCGGTTGCCGAGTCTTCGGTAGCCGAGCCTTCGGTTGCCGAGCCTTCGGTTGCCGAGCCTTCGGTTGCCGAGCCTTCGGTTGCCGAGCCTTCGGTTGACGAGCCTTCGGTTGTCGAGCCTTCGTTTGCCGAGCCTTCGTTTGCCGAGTCTTCGGTTGCCGAGTCTTCGCTTGCCGAGTCTTCGGTTGCCGAGTCTTCGGTTGCCGAGTCTTCGGTTGCCGAGTCTTCGGTTGCCGAGTCTTCGGTTGCCGAGTCTTCGGTTGCCGTTTCTTCGGTTGCCGAGCCTTCGGTTGCCGAGCCTTCGGTTGCCGTTTCTTCGGTTGCCGAGCCTTCGGTTGCCGAGCCTTCGGTTGCCGAGCCTTCGGTTGCCGAGCCTTCGGTTGCCGAGCCTTCGGTTGCCGAGCCTTCGGTTGCCGAACTTTCGGTTGCAGAGTCTTCGGTTGCCGAGCCTGCGGTTGCCTAGCCTCGGTTGCCGAGCCTTCGGTTGCCGAGCCTTCGGTTGCCGAGCCTTTGGTTTTCGAGCCTTCGGTTGCCGAGTTTTCGGTTGCCGAGTCTTCGGTTGCCAAGTCTTCGGTTGCCGAGCCTTCGGTTGCCGAGCTTTCGGTTGCCGAGCCTTCGGTTGCCGAGCCTTCGGTTGCCGAGCCTTCGGTTGACGAGCCTTCGGTTGACGAGCCTTCGGTTGCCGAGCCTTCGGTTGCCGAGCCTTCGGTTGCCGAGCCTTCGGTTGCCGAGCCTTGGGTTGCCGAGCCTTCGGTTGCCGAGCCTTCGGTTGTCGAGCGTTGGGTTGCCGAGCCTTCGGCTGCCGAGCCTTCGGTTGCCGAGCCTTCGGTTGCCGAGCCTTCGGTTGCGGAGCCTTTGGTTGCCGAGCCTTCGGTTTCCAAGCCTTCGGTTGCCGAGCCTTCGGGTGCCGAGCTTTCGGTTGCCGAGCCTAGGGTTGCCGAGCCTTCGGTTGCCGAGCCTTCGGTTGCCGAGCCTTCGGTTGCCGAGCCTTCGGTTGCCGAGCCTTCGGTTGCCGACCCTTGGGTTGCCGAGTCTTCGGTTGCCCAGTCTTCGGTTGCCGAGCCTTAGGTTTCCGAGCCTTCGGTTGCCGAGCCTTCTGTTGCCGAGTCTTCGGTTGCCGAGTCTTCGGTTGCCGAGTCTTCGGTTGCTGAGTGTTCTGTTGCCGAGTCTTCGGTTGCCGAGTCTTGTGTTTTCGAGTCTTCGGTTGTCGAGTCTCCGGTTGTCGAGTCTTCGGTTGTCGAGTCTTCGGTTGTCGAGTCTTGGGTTGTCGAGTCTTCGGTAGTTGAGGCTTCGGTTGTCGAGCATTCGGTTGTCGAGCCTTCGGTTGTCGAGCCGTGGGTTTTCGAGGCTTCGGTTGTCGAGCCTTCGGTTGTCGAGCCTTGGGTTGCCCAGCTTTGGGTTGCCGAGCCTTGGGTTGCCGAGCCTTCGGTTGCCGAGCCTTCGGTTGCCGAGTCTTCGGTTGCCGAGTCTTCGATTGCCGAGTCTTCGGTTGCCGAGTCTTCGGTTGCCGAGTCTTCGGTTGCCGAGTCTTCGGTTGCCGAGTCTTCGGTTACCGTATCTTCGGTTGCCGAGTCTTCGGTTGCCGAGTCTTCGGTTGCCGAGCCTTCGGTTGCCGAGTCTTCGGTTGCCGAGTCTTCGGTTGCCGAGTCTTCGGTTGCCGAGAGTTCGCTTGCCGAGTCTTCTGTTGCCGTGTCTTCGGTTGCCGAGTCTTCGATTTCCGAGTTTGCGAATGCCGAGTCTTCGGTTGCTGAGTCTTCGGTTGCCGAGCCTTCGGTTGCCGAGCCTTCGGTTGCCGATCCTTCGGTTGCCGAGCCTTCGGTTGCCGAGCCTTCGGTTGCCGAGCCTTCGGTTGCCGAGTCTTCGGTTGCCGAGTCTTCGGTTGCCGAGTTTTCGGTTGCCGAGTCTTCTGTTGCCGTGTGTTCGTTTGCCGAGTCTTCGATTGCCGAGTCTTCGGTTGCCGAGTCTTCGGTTGCCGAGTCTTCGGTTGCCGCGTCTTCCGTTGCCGAGTCTTCGGTTGCCGAGTGTTCGGTTGCCGAGTCTTCGGTTGCCGAGTATTCGATTGCCGAGCCTTCGGTTGACGAGCCTTCGGTTGTCGAGCCTTCGTTTGCCGAGCCTTCGTTTGCCGAGTCTTCCGTTGCCGAGTCTTCGCTTGCCGAGTCTTCGGTTGCCGAGTCTTCGGTTGCCGAGTCTTCGGTTGCCGAGTCTTCGGTTGCCGAGTCTTCGGTTGCCGAGTCTTCGGTTGCCGTTTCTTCGGTTGCCGAGCCTTCGGTTGCCGTTTCTTCGGTTGCCGAGCCTTCTGTTGCCGTGTCTTCGGTTGCCGAGTCTTCGGTTGCCGAGTCTTCGGTTGCCGAGTCTTCGATTGCCGAGTCTTCTGTTGCCGTGTCTTCGGTTGCCGAGTCTTCGATTGCCGAGTCTTCGGTTGCCGAGACTTCGGTTGCCGAGTCCTCGGTGACGGGGTTCCGGGGTTCGAATTTTCGACGTCGAATTCTTGGTCTGGGATTTCCGGTGTGGGGTCCTCGGTGTGGAGGTTTCGGGTGTTGAGGTTTCGGTGTTGGGTCCTCCGTGTAATATTTTCGGGTGTCGAGCCCTCGGGTGTCGAGGTTTTGGGTATCGAGGTTTTGGGTGTCGAGGTTTGTGGTGTCGAGGTTTCCTTGTCGAGTTTACGGGTGTCGAGATTACGGGTGTCGAGATTTCGGGTGTCGAGGTTTCGGGTGTCGAGGTTTCCGGTGTCGAGGTTTCGGGTGTCGAATTTTCCATGTCGAGTTTTCGATCAGGAATTTTCGATGAGGAATTTTCGATGTTGAATTCTCGAGGTCGAATTTTTGATGTCGAATTTTCGATGTCGAATTCTTGATGTCGAACTTTCGATGTCGAATTTTCGATGTCGAATTTTCAATGTCGAATTTTCAATGTCGAATTTTCGATGTCGAATTTTCGATGTCGAATTTTCGATGTTGAATTTTCGATGTCAAATTTTCGATTTGGTGTATTCGGGTGTCGAGGTTTCGTTTCGGGTCTTCGTATGTGGGTCTTCGTGTGCCGAGTCTTCGGTTGTCGAGCCTTCGGTTGTCGAGCCTTCGGTTCTCGAGTCTTTGGTTGTCCAGTCTTGGGTTGTCGAGTCTTCGGTTGTCGAGGCTTCGGTTGTCGAGCCTTGGGTGTTCGAGCATTCGGTTGTCGAGCCTTCGGTTGTCGAGCCTTCGGTTTTCGAGCCTTCGGTTGTAGAGCCTTCCGTTGTCGAGCCTTGGGTTGCCGAGCCTTGGGTTGCCGAGCCTTGGGTCTCCGAGCCTTCGGTTGCCGAGTCTTCGGTTGCCGAGTCTTCGGTTGCCGAGTCTTCGGTTGCCGAGTCTTCGGTTGCCGAGTCTTCGGTTGCCGAGCCTTCGGTTGCCGAGCCTTCGGTTGCCGAGTCTTCGGTTGCCGAGAGTTCGGTTGCCGAGTCTTCTGTTGCCGTGTGTTCGGTTGCCGAGTCTTCGATTGCCGAGTTTGCGGTTGCCGAGTCTTCGGTTGCCGAGTCTTCGGTTGCCGAGTCTTCGTTTGCCGAGTCTTCGGTTGCCGAGCCTTCGGTTGCCGAGCTTTCGGTTGCCGAGTCTTCGGGTGCCGAGCCTTCGGTTCCCGAGCCTTCGGTTGCCGAGTCTTCGGTGACGGGGTTCCGGGGTTCGAATTTTCGACGTCGAATTCTTGGTCTGGGATTTCCGGTGTGGGGTCCTCGGTGTGGAGGTTTCGGGTGTTTAGGTTTTGGTGTTGGGTCCTCCGTTTCCTTTTTTCGGGTGTCGAGCCCTTGGGTGTTGAGGTTTCCGGTGTCGAGGTTTCCGTGTCGAGTTTACGGGTTTCGAGTTTACGGGTGTCGAGATTTCGGGTGTCGAGGTTTCCTGTGTCGAGGTTTCCGGTGTCGAGGTTTCGGGTGTCGAATTTTCCATGTCGAATATTCCATGTCGAGTTTTCGATCAGGAATTTTCGATGTTGAATTCTCGAGGTCGAATTTTTGATGTCGAATTTTCGATGTCGAATTTTCCATGTCAAGTTTTCGATCAGGAATTTTCGATGTTGAATTCTCGAGGTCGAATTTTCGATGTTGAATTCTCGAGGTCGAATTTTTAGGTCGAATTTTTGATGCCGAATTTTCGATGTCGAATTTTTGATGTCGAATTTTTGATGTCGAATTTTCGATGTCGAATTTTCGATGTCAAATTTTCTATGTCGAATTTTCGATGTCAGATTTTCGACGTGGGGTTTTCGATTTGGTGTATTCGGTTGTCGAGGTTTCGTTTCGGGTCTTCGTATGTGGGTCTTCGTGTACCGAGTCTTCGGTTGTCGAGTCTTCGGTTGCCGAGTCTTCGGTTGTCGAGTCTTCGGTTGTCGAGTCTTCGGTTGTCGAGTCTTCGGTTGTCGAGTCTTCGGTTGTCGAGTCTTCGGTTGTCGAGCCTTCGGTTGTCGAGTCTTCGGTTGTCGAGTCTTGGGTTGTCGAGTCTTCGGTTGTCGAGGCTTCGGTTGTCGAGCCTTCGGTTGTCGAGCATTCGGTTGTCGAGCCTTCTGTTGTCGAGCCTTCGGTTGTGGAGCCTTCCGTTGTCGAGCCGTCGGTTTTCGAGCCTTCGGTTGTCGACCCTTCGGTTGTCGAGCCTTGGATTGCCGAGCCTTGGGTTGCCGAGCCTTGGGTTGCCGAGCCTTGGGTTGCCGAGCCTTCGGTTGCCGAGCCTTCGGTTGCCGAGTCTTCGGTTGCCGAGTCTTCGGTTGCCGAGTCTTCGGTTGCCGAGTCTTCGGTTGCCGAGTCTTCGGTTGCCGAGTCTTCGGTTGCCGAGTCTTCGGTTGCCGAGTCTTCGTTTGCCGAGTCTTCGGTTGCCGAGCCTTCGGTTGCCGAGTCTTCGGTTGACGAGTCTTCGGTTGCCGAGAGTTCGGTTGCCAAGTCTTTTGTTGCCGTGTCTTCGGTTGCCGAGTCTTCGATTGCCGAGTTTGCGGTTGCCGACTCTTCGGTTGCCGAGTCTTCGGTTGCCGAGTCTTCGCTTGCCGAGCCTTCGGTTGCCGAGCCTTCGGTTGCCGAGTCTTCGGATGCCGAGCCTTCGGTTCCCGAGTCTTCGGTTGCCGAGTCCTCGGTTGTTGAGTCTTCGGTTGTCGAGTCTTCGGTTGTCGAGTCTTCGGTTGTCGAGTCTTGGGTTGTCGAGTCTTCGGTTGTCGAGGCTTCGGTTGCCGAGGCTTCGGTTGCCGAGCCTTCGGTTGCCGAGCCTTCGGTTGCCGAGCCTTCGGTTGCCGAGTCTTCGGTTGCCGAGCCTTCGGTTGCCGAGCCTTCGGTTGCCGAGCCTTCGGTTGCCGAGCCTTCGGTTGACGAGCCTTCGGTTGACGAGCCTTCGGTTGTCGAGCCTTCGTTTGCCGAGCCTTCGTTTGCCGAGTCTTCGGTTGCCGAGTCTTCGCTTGCCGAGTCTTCGGTTGCCGAGTCTTCGGTTGCCGAGTCTTCGGTTGCCGAGTCTTCGGTTGCCGAGTCTTCGGTTGCCGAGTCTTCGGTTGCCGTTTCTTCGGTTGCCGAGCCTTCGGTTGCCGAGCCTTCGGTTGCCGAGCCTTCGGTTGCCGAGCCATCGGTTGCCGAGCCTTCGGTTGCCGAGCCTTCGGTTGCCGAGCCTTCGGTTGCCGAGCCTTCGGTTGCCGAACCTTCGGTTGCAGAGCCTTCGGTTGCCGAGCCTGCGGTTGCCTAGCCTCGGTTGCCGAGCCTTCGGTTGCCGAGCCTTCGGTTGCCGAGCCTTTGGTTTTCGAGCCTTCGGTTGCCGAGTTTTCGGTTGCCGAGTCTTCGGTTGCCGAGTCTTCGGAAGCCGAGCCTTCGGTTGCCGAGCTTTCGGTTGCCGAGCCTTCGGTTGCCGAGCCTTCGGTTGCCGAGCCTTCGGTTGACGAGCCTTCGGTTGACGAGCCTTCGGTTGCCGAGCCTTCGGTTGCCGAGCCTTCGGTTGCCGAGCCTTCGGTTGCCGAGCCTTGGGTTGCCGAGCCTTCGGTTGCCGAGCCTTCGGTTGTCGAGCGTTGGGTTGCCGAGCCTTCGGCTGCCGAGCCTTCGGTTGCCGAGCCTTCGGTTGCCGAGCCTTCGGTTGCCGAGCCTTCGGTTGCGGAGCCTTTGGTTGCCGAGCCTTCGGTTTCCAAGCCTTCGGTTGCCGAGCCTTCGGGTGCCGAGCTTTCGGTTGCCGAGCCTAGGGTTGCCGAGCCTTCGGTTGCCGAGCCTTCGGTTGCCGAGCCTTCGGTTGCCGAGCCTTCGGTTGCCGAGCCTTCGGTTGCCGACCCTTGGGTTGCCGAGTCTTCGGTTGCCCAGTCTTCGGTTGCCGAGCCTTAGGTTGCCGAGCCTTCGGTTGCCGAGCCTTCTGTTGCCGAGTCTTCGGTTGCCGAGTCTTCGGTTGCCGAGTCTTCGGTTGCCGAGTGTTCTGTTGCCGAGTCTTGTGTTTTCGAGTCTTCGGTTGTCGAGTCTTCGGTTGTCGAGTCTTCGGTTGTCGAGTCTTCGGTTGTCGAGTCTTGGGTTGTCGAGTCTTCGGTAGTTGAGGCTTCGGTTGTCGAGCATTCGGTTGTCGAGCCTTCGGTTGTCGAGCCGTCGGTTTTCGAGGCTTCGGTTGTCGAGCCTTCGGTTGTCGAGCCTTGGGTTGCCGAGCCTTGGGTTGCCGAGCCTTGGGTTGCCGAGCCTTCGGTTGCCGAGCCTTCGGTTGCCGAGTCTTCGGTTGCCGAGTCTTCGATTGCCGAGTCTTCGGTTGCCGAGTCTTCGGTTGCCGAGTCTTCGGTTGCCGAGTCTTCGGTTGCCGAGTCTTCGGTTGCCGAGTCTTCGGTTGCCGAGTCTTCGGTTGCCGAGTCTTCGGTTACCGTATCTTCGGTTGCCGAGTCTTCGGTTGCCGAGTCTTCGGTTGCCGAGCCTTCGGTTGCCGAGTCTTCGGTTGCCGAGTCTTCGGTTGCCGAGTCTTCGGTTGCCGAGAGTTCGTTTGCCGAGTCTTCTGTTGCCGTGTCTTCGGTTGCCGAGTCTTCGATTTCCGAGTTTGCGGTTGCCGAGTCTTCGGTTGCTGAGTCTTCGGTTGCCGAGCCTTCGGTTGCCGAGCCTTCGGTTGCCGAACCTTCGGTTGCCGAGCCTTCGGTTGCCGAGCCTTCGGTTGCCGAGCCTTCGGTTGCCGAGTCTTCGGTTGCCGAGTCTTCGGTTGCCGAGTTTTCGGTTGCCGAGTCTTCTGTTGCCGTGTGTTCGTTTGCCGAGTCTTCGATTGCCGAGTCTTCGGTTGCCGAGTCTTCGGTTGCCGAGTCTTCGGTTGCCGCGTCTTCCGTTGCCGAGTCTTCGGTTGCCGAGTGTTCGGTTGCCGAGTCTTCGGTTGCCGAGTCTTCGATTGCCGAGCCTTCGGTTGACGAGCCTTCGGTTGTCGAGCCTTCGTTTGCCGAGCCTTCGTTTGCCGAGTCTTCCGTTGCCGAGTCTTCGCTTGCCGAGTCTTCGGTTGCCGAGTCTTCGGTTGCCGAGTCTTCGGTTGCCGAGTCTTCGGTTGCCGAGTCTTCGGTTGCCGAGTCTTCGGTTGCCGTTTCTTCGGTTGCCGAGCCTTCGGTTGCCGTTTCTTCGGTTGCCGAGCCTTCTGTTGCCGTGTCTTCGGTTGCCGAGTCTTCGGTTGCCGAGTCTTCGGTTGCCGAGTCTTCGATTGCCGAGTCTTCGGTTGCCGAGTCTTCGATTGCCGAGTCTTCGGTTTTCGATTGCCGAGTCTTCGGTTGCCGAGTTTTCGGTTGCCGAGTCTTCTGTTGCCGTGTCTTCGGTTGCCGAGTCTTCGATTGCCGAGTCTTCGGTTGCCGAGTCTTCGGTTGCCGAGTCTTCCGTTGCCGAGTCTTCGGTTGCCGAGTCTTCGGTTGCCGAGTCTTCGGTTGCCGAGTCTTCGATTGCCGAGCCTTCGGTTGACGAGCCTTCGGTTGTCGAGCCTTCGTTTGCCGAGCCTTCGTTTGCCGAGTCTTCGGTTGCCGAGTCTTCGCTTGCCGAGTCTTCGGTTGCCGAGTCTTCGGTTGCCGAGTCTTCGGTTGCCGAGTCTTCGGTTGCCGAGTCTTCGGTTGCCGAGTCTTCGGTTGCCGTTTCTTCGGTTGCCGAGCCTTCGGTTGCCGTTTCTTCGGTTGCCGAGCCTTCGGTTGCCGAGCCTTCGGTTGCCGAGCCTTCGGTTGCCGAGCCTTCGGTTGCCGAGCCTTCGGTTGCCGAGCCTTCGGTTGCCGAGCCTTCGGTTGCCGAGCCTTCTGTTGCCGAGCCTTCGGTTGCCGAGACTTCGGTTGCCGAGACTTCGGTTGCCGAGCATTCGGTTGCCGAGCTTTCGGTTGCCGAGCCTTCGGTTGCCGTGCCTTCGGTCGCCGAGCCTTCGGTTGCCGAGCCTTCGGTTGCCGAGCCTTCGGTTGCCGAGTCTTCGGTTGCCGAGTCTTCGGTTGCCGAGTCTTCGGTTGCCGAGTCTTCGGTTGCCGAGCCTTCGGTTGCCGAGCCTTCGGTTGCCGAGCCTTCGGTTGCCGAGCCTTCGGTTGCCGAGCCTTCGGTTGACGAGCCTTCGGTTGACGAGCCTTCGGTTGCCGAGCCTTCGGTTGCCGAGCCTTCGGTTGCGGAGCCTTCGGTTGCCGAGCCTTCGGTTTCCAAGCCTTCGGTTGCCGAGCCTTCGGGTGCCGAGCTTTCGGTTGCCGAGCCTTGGGTTGCCGAGCCTTCGGGATCCGAGCCTTCGGTTGCCGAGCCTTCGGTTGCCGAGCCTTCGGTTGCCGAGCCTTCGGTTGCCGAGCCTTGGGTTGCCGAGTCTTCGGTTGCCCAGTCTTCGGTTGCCGAGCCTTCGGTTGCCGAGCCTTTGGTTGCCGAGCCTTCTGTTGCCGAGTCTTCGGTTGCCGAGTCTTCGGTTGCCGAGTCTTCGGTTGCCGAGTGTTCTGTTGCCGAGTCTTCGGTTGCCGAGTCTTGGGTTTTCGAGTCTTCGGTTGTCGAGTCTTCGGTTGCCGAGCCTTCTGTTGCCGTGTCTTCGGTTGCCGAGTCTTCGGTTGCCGAGTCTTCGGTTGCCGAGTCTTCGATTGCCGAGTCTTCTGTTGCCGTGTCTTCGGTTGCCGAGTCTTCGATTGCCGAGTCTTCGGTTGCCGAGTTTTCGGTTGCCGAGTCTTCTGTTGCCGTGTCTTCGGTTGCCGAGTCTTCGATTGCCGAGTCTTCGGTTGCCGAGTTTTCGGTTGCCGAGTCTTCTGTTGCCGTGTCTTCGGTTGCCGAGTCTTCGATTGCCGAGTCTTCGGTTGCCGAGTCTTCGGTTGCCGAGTCTTCCGTTGCCGAGTCTTCGGTTGCCGAGTCTTCGGTTGCCGAGTCTTCGGTTGCCGAGTCTTCGATTGCCGAGCCTTCGGTTGACGAGCCTTCGGTTGTCGAGCCTTCGTTTGCCGAGCCTTCGTTTGCCGAGTCTTCGGTTGCCGAGTCTTCGCTTGCCGAGTCTTCGGTTGCCGAGTCTTCGGTTGTCGAGTCTTCGGTTGCCGAGTCTTCGGTTGCCGAGTCTTCGGTTGCCGAGTCTTCGGTTGCCGAGTCTTCGGTTGCCGTTTCTTCGGTTGCCGAGCCTTCGGTTCCCGTTTCTTCGGTTCCCGTTTCTTCGGTTGCCGAGCCTTCGGTTGCCGAGCCTTCGGTTGCCGAGCCTTCGGTTGCCGAGCCTTCGGTTGCCGAGCCTTCGGTTGCCGAGCCTTCGGTTGCCGAGCCTTCGGTTGCCGAGCCTTCTGTTGCCGAGCCTTCGGTTGCCGAGACTTCGGTTGCCGAGACTTCGGTTGCCGAGCATTCGGTTGCCGAGCTTTCGGTTGCCGAGCCTTCGGTTGCCGAGCCTTCGGTCGCCGAGCCTTCGGTTGCCGAGCCTTCGGTTGCCGAGCCTTCGGTTGCCGAGTCTTCGGTTGCCGAGTCTTCGGTTGCCGAGTCTTCGGTTGCCGAGTCTTCGGTTGCCGAGCCTTCGGTTGCCGAGCCTTCGGTTGCCGAGCCTTCGGTTGCCGAGCCTTCGGTTGCCGAGCCTTCGGTTGACGAGCCTTCGGTTGACGAGCCTTCGGTTGCCGAGCCTTCGGTTGCCGAGCCTTCGGTTGCCGAGCCTTCGGTTGCCGAGCCTTGGGTTGCCGAGCCTTCGGTTGCCGAGCCTTCGGTTGTCGAGCGTTGGGTTACCGAGCCTTCGGTTGCCGAGCCTTCGGTTGCCGAGCCTTCGGTTGCCGAGCCTTGGGTTGCCGAGCCTTCGGTTGCCGAGCCTTCGGTTGTCGAGCGTTGGGTTACCGAGCCTTCGGTTGCCGAGCCTTCGGTTGCCGAGCCTTCGGTTGCCGAGCCTTCGGTTGCGGAGCCTTCGGTTGCCGAGCCTTCGGTTTCCAAGCCTTCGGTTGCCGAGCCTTCGGGTGCCGAGCTTTCGGTTGCCGAGCCTTGGGTTGCCGAGCCTTCGGGATCCGAGCCTTCGGTTGCCGAGCCTTCGGTTGCCGAGCCTTCGGTTGCCGAGCCTTCGGTTGCCGAGCCTTGGGTTGCCGAGTCTTCGGTTGCCCAGTCTTCGGTTGCCGAGCCTTCGGTTGCCGAGCCTTTGGTTGCCGAGCCTTCTGTTGCCGAGTCTTCGGTTGCCGAGTCTTCGGTTGCCGAGTCTTCGGTTGCCGAGTGTTCTGTTGCCGAGTCTTCGGTTGCCGAGTCTTGGGTTTTCGAGTCTTCGGTTGTCGAGTCTTCGGTTGTCGAGTCTTCGGTTGTCGAGCCTTCGGTTGTCGAGTCTTCGGTTGTCGAGTCTTGGGTTGTCGAGTCTTCGGTAGTTGAGGCTTCGGTTGTCGAGCCTTCGGTTGTCGAGCATTCGGTTGTTGAGCCTTCGGTTGTCAAGCCGTCGGTTTTCGAGGCTTCGGTTGTCGAGCCTTCGGTTGTCGAGCCTTGGGTTGCCGAGCCTTGGGTTGCCGAGCCTTGGGTTGCCGAGCCTTCGGTTGCCGAATCTTCGGTTGCCGAGTCTTCGGTTGCCGAGTCTTCGGTTGCCGAGTCTTCGATTGCCGAGTCTTCGGTTGCCGAGTCTTCGGTTGCCGAGTCTTCGGTTGCCGAGTCTTCGGTTACCGTATCTTCGGTTGCCGAGTCTTCGGTTGCCGAGTCTTCGGTTGCCGAGCCTTCGGTTGCCGAGTCTTCGGTTGCCGAGTCTTCGGTTGCCGAGTCTTCGGTTGCCGAGAGTTCGTTTGCCGAGTCTTCTGTTGCCGTGTCTTCGGTTGCCGAGTCTTCGATTTCCGAGTTTGCGGTTGCCGAGTCTTCGGTTGCTGAGTCTTCGGTTGCCGAGCCTTCGGTTGCCGAGCCTTTGGTTGCCGATCCTTCGGTTGCCGAGCCTTCGGTTTCCGAGCCTTCGGTTGCCGAGCCTTCGGTTGCCGAGTCTTCGGTTGCCGAGTCTTCGGTTGCCGAGTTTTCGGTTGCCGAGTCTTCTGTTGCCGTGTCTTCGGTTGCCGAGTCTTCGATTGCCGAGTCTTCGGTTGCCGACTCTTCGGTTGCCGAGTCTTCGGTTGCCGAGTCTTCCGTTGCCGAGTCTTCGGTTGCCGAGTCTTCGGTTGCCGAGTCTTCGATTGCCGAGTCTTCGGTTGCCGAGTCTTCGGTTGCCAAGTTTTCGGTTGCCGAGTCTTCTGTTGCCGTGTCTTCGGTTGCCGAGTCTTCGATTGCCGAGTCTTCGGTTGCCGAGTTTTCGTTTGCCGAGTCTTCTGTTGCCGTGTCTTCGGTTGCCGAGTCTTCGATTGCCGACTCTTCGGTTGCCGAGTCTTCGGTTGCCGAGTCTTCCGTTGCCGAGTCTTCGGTTGCCGAGTCTTCGATTGCCGAGTCTTCGGTTGCCGAGTCTTCGGTTGCCTAGTCTTCGGTTGCCGAGTCTTCGGTTGCCGAGTCTTCGGTTGCCGAGTCTTCGGTTGCCGAACCTTCGGTTGCCGAGCCTTCGGTTGTCGAGCCTTCGGTTGTCGAGCCTTCGGTTGTCGAGCCTTCGGTTGTCGAGCCTTCGGTTGCCGAGCCTTCGGTTGCCGAGCCTTCGGTTGCCGAGCCTTCGGTTGCCAAGGCTTCTGTTGCCGAGCCTTCGGTTGCCGAGCCTTCGGTTGCCGAGCCTTCGGTTGCCGAGCCTTCGGTTGCCGAGCCTTCGGTTGCCGAGCCTTTGGTTTCCGAGCCTTCGGTTGCCGAGTCTTCGGGTGCCGAGCCTTCGGTTCCCGAGTCTTCGGTTGCCGAGACTTCGGTTGCCGAGTCCTCGGTGACGGGGTTCCGGGGTTCGAATTTTCGACGTCGAATTCTTGGTCTGGGATTTCCGGTGTGGGGTCCTCGGTGTGGAGGTTTCGGGTGTTGAGGTTTCGGTGTTGGGTCCTCCGTTTAATTTTTTCGGGTGTCGAGCCCTCAGGTGTCGAGGTTTTGGGTATCGAGGTTTTGGGTGTCGAGGTTTCCGGTGTCGAGGTTTCCGTGTCGAGTTTACGGGTGTCGAGATTTCGGGTGTCGAGGTTTCGGGTGTCGAGGTTTCCGGTGTCGAGGTTTCGGGTGTCGAATTTTCCATGTCGAATTTTCCATGTCGAGTTTTCGATCAGGAATTTTCGATGAGGAATTTTCGATGTTGAATTCTCGAGGTCGAATTTTTGAGGTCGAATTTTTGATGTCCAATTTTCGATGTCGAATTTTCGATGTCGAATTTTCGATGTCGAATTTTCGATGTCGAATTTTCGATGTCGAATTTTCGATGTCGAATTTTCGATGTCGAATTTTCGATGTCGAATTTTCGATGTCGAATTTTCGATGTCGAATTTTCGATGTCGAATTTTCGATGTCGAATTTTCGATGTCAAATTTTCGATTTGGTGTATTCGGGTGTCGAGGTTTCGTTTCGGGTCTTCGTATATGGGTCTTCGTGTGCCGAGTCTTCGGTTGTCGAGCCTTCGGTTGTCGAGCCTTCGGTTGTCGAGCCTTCGGTTGTCGAGTCTTTGTTTGTCGAGTCTTGGGTTGTCGAGCCTTCGGTTGTCGAGCATTCGGTTGTCGAGCCTTCGGTTTTCGAGCCTTCGGTTGTAGAGCCTTCCGTTGTCGAGCCGTTGGTTTTCGAGCCTTCGGGTGTCGAGCCTTCGGTTGTCGAGCCTTGGGTTGCCGAGCCTTGGGTTGCCGAGCCTTCGGTTGCCGAGTCTTCGGTTGCCGAGTCTTCCGTTTCCGAGTCTTCGGTTGCCGAGTCTTCGGTTGCCGAGTCTTCGGTTGCCGAGCCTTCGGTTGCCGAGTCTTCGGTTGCCGAGAGTTCGGTTGCCGAGTCTTCGGTTGCCGTGTCTTCGGTTGCCGAGTCTTCGATTGCCGAGTTTGCGGTTGCCGAGTGTTCGGTTGCCGAGTCTTCGGTTGCCGAGTCTTCGGTTGCCGAGTCCTCGGTTGCCGAGCCTTCGTTTGCCGAGTCTTCGGGTGCCGAGCCTTCGGTTCCCGAGTCTTCGGTTGCCGAGTCTTCGGTGACGGGGTTCCGGGGTTCGAATTTTCGACGTCGAATTCTTGGTCTGGGATTTCCGGTGTGGGGTCCTCGGTGTGGAGGTTTCCGGTGTTTTGGTTTTGGTGTTGGGTCCTCCGTTTCCTTTTTTCGGGTGTCGAGCCCTTGGGTGTCGAGGTTTCCGGTGTCGAGGTTTCCGTGTCGAGTTTACGGGTTTCGAGTTTACGGGTGTCGAGATTTCGGGTGTCGAGGTTTCCTGTGTCGAGGTTTCCGGTGTCGAGGTTTCGGGTGTCGAATTTTGCATGTCGAATATTCCATGTCGAGTTTTCGATCAGGAATTTTCGATGTTGAATTCTCGAGGTCGAATTTTTGATGCCGAATTTTCGATGTCGAATTTTCCATGTCAAGTTTTCGATCAGGAATTTTCGATGTTGAATTCTGGAGGTCGAATTTTCGATGTTGAATTTTTGATGTCGATATTTTGATGTCGAATTTTCGATGTCGAATTTTCGATGTCGAATTTTCGATGTCGAATTTTCTATGTCGAATTTTCTATGTCGAATTTTCGATGTCGGATTTTCGACGTCGGGTTTTCGATTTGGTGTATTCGGGTGTCGAGGTTTCGTTTCGGGTCTTCGTATGTGGGTCTTCGTGTACCGAGTCTTCGGTTGTCGAGTCTTCGGTTGCCGAGTCTTCGGTTGTCGAGTCTTCGGTTGTCGAGTCTTCGGCTGTCGAGTCTTCGGTTGCGGAGTCTTCGGTAGTCGAGTCTTCGGTTGTCGAGTCTTCGGTTGTCGAGCCTTCGGTTGTCGAGCCTTCGGTTGTCGAGCCTTCGGTTGTCGAGTCTTCGGTTGTCGAGTCTTCGGTTGTCGAGTCTTCGGTTGTCGAGTCTTCGGTTGTCGAAGCTTCGGTTGTCGAGCCTTCGGTTGCCGATCCTTCGGTTGCCGAGCCTTCGGTTGCCGAGCCTTCGGTTGCCGAGCCTTCGGTTGCCGAGCCTTCGGTTGCCGAGCCTTCGGTTGCCGAGCCTTCGGTTGCCGAGTCTTCGGTTGCCGAGTCTTCGGTTGCCGAGTCTTCGGTTGCCGAGTCTTCGGTTGCCGAGTCTTCTGTTGCCGTGTCTTCGGTTGCCGAGTCTTCGGTTGCCGAGTCTTCGGGTGCCGAGCCTTCGATTGCCGAGCCTTCGGTTGCCGAGCCTTCGGTTGCCGAGTCTTCGGTTGCCGAGGCTTCGGTTGCCGAGAGTTCGGTTGCCGAGTCTTCGGTTGCCGAGTCTTCGGTTGCCGAGCCTTCGGTTGCCGAGTCTTCGGTTGCCGAGTCTTCGGTTGCCGAGTCTTCGGTTGCCGAGTCTTCGGTTGCCGAGTCTTCGGTTGCCGAGTCTTCGGTTGCCGAGTCTTCGGTTGCCGAGCCTTCGGTTGCCGAGCCTTCGGTTGCCGAGTCCTCGGTGACGGGGTTCCGGGGTTCGAATTTTCGACGTCGAATTCTTGGTCTGGGATTTCCGGTGTGGGGTCCTCGATGTGGAGGTTTCGGGTGTTGAGGTTTCGGTGTTGGGTCCTGCGTTTCCTATTTTCGGGTGTCGAGCCCTCGGGTGTCGAGGTTTTGGGTATCGAGGTTTTGGGTGTCGAGGTTTCCGGTGTAGAGGTTTCCGTGTCGAGTATATGGGTGTCGAGTTTACGGGTGTCGAGATTTCGGGTGTCGAGGTTTCCGGTGTCGAATTTTCCATGTCGAATTTTCCATGTCGAGTTTTCGATCAGGAATCTTCGATGAGGAATTTTCGATGTTGAATTCTCGAGGTCGAATTTTTGAGGTCGAATTTTTGATGTCGAATTTTCGATGTCGAATTTTCGATGTCGAATTTTTGATGCCGAATTTTCGATGTCGAATTTTCGATGTCGAATTTTCGAAGTCGAATTTTCGAGGTCGAATTTTCGAGGTCGGATTTTCGACGTCGAATTTTCGATGTGGTGTTTTCGGGTGTCGAGGTTTCGTTTCGGGTCTTCGTGTGCCGAGTCTTCGGGATCGAGTCTTCGGTTGTCGAGTCTTCGGTTGTCGAGTCTTCGGTTGCCGAGCCTTCGGTTGCCGAGCCTTCGGTTGCGAGCCTTCGGTTGCCGAGCCTTCGGTTGACGAGCCTTCGATTGCCGAGCCTTCGGTTGCCGAGCCTTCGGTTGCCGAGCCTTCGGTTGCCGAGCCTTCGTTTGCCGAATCTTCGGTTGCCGAGCCTTGGGTTGCCGAGCCTTCGGATGCGAGCCTTCGGTTGTCGAGCCTTGGGTTGCCGAGCCTTCTTTTGCCGAGCCTTCGGTTGCCGAGCCTTCGGTTGCCGAGCCTTCGGTTGCCGAGCCTTCGGTTGCCGAGCTTTCAGTTGCCGAGCCTTGGGTTGCCGAGCCTTCGGTTGCCGAGCCTTCGGTTGCCGAGCCTTCGGTTGCCGAGCCTTCGGTTGTCGAGCCTTCGGTTGCCGAGCCTTCGGATGCCGAGCCATCGGTTGCCGAGTCTTCGGTTGCCCAGTCTTCGGTTGCCGAGTCTTCGGTTGCCGAGCCTTCGGTTGCCGAGCCGACGGTTGCCGAGCCTTCGGTTGCCGAGCCTTCGGTTGCCGAGCCTTCGGTTACCGAGCCTTCGGTTGCCGAACCTTCGGTTGCCGAGACTTCGATTGCCGAGCCTTCGGTTGCCGAGCCTTCGGTTGGCGAGTCCTCGGTTGCCGAGTCTTCGGTTGCCAAGTCTTCGGTTGCCGAGTCTTCGGTTGCCGAGTCTTCGGTTGCCGAGTCCCCGGTGACGAGGTTCTGGGGTTCGAATTTTCGACGTCGATTTCTTGGTCTGGGATTTCCGGTGTGGTGTCCTCGGTGTGCAGGTTTCGGGTGTTGGGTCCTTCGTTTCCTTTTTTCGGGTGTCCAGCCCTCGGGTGTCGAGGTTTTCGGTATCGAGGTTTCCGGTTTCGAAGTTTCCGTGTCGAGTTTACGGGTGTCGAGATTTCCGTGTCGAGTTTACGGGTGTCGAGATTTCGGGTGTCGAGGTTTTGGGTGTCGAGGTTTTGGGTGTCGAGGTTTCCGGTGTCAAGGTTTCGGGTGTGGAATTTTCCATGTCGAATTTTCCCTGTCGAGTTTTCGATCAGGAATTTTCGATGTTGAATTCTCGAGGTCGAATTTTTGAGGTCGAATTTTTCAGGTCGAATTTTTGATGTCGAATCTTTGAAGTCGAATTTTCGATGTCGAATTTTCGATGTCGAATTTTCGATGTCGAATTTTCGATGTCGAATTTTCGATGTCGAACTTTCGATGTCGGATTTTCGAGGTCGGATTTTCGATTTGGTGTATTCGGGTGTCGAGGTTTCGTTTCGGGTCTTCGTATGTGGGTCTTCGTGTGCCGAGGTTTCGGTTGTTGTGTCTTCGGTTGCCGAGTCTTCGGTTGTCGAGTCTTCGGTTGTCGAGTCTTCGGCTGTCGAGTCTTCGGTTGTGGAGTCTTCGGTAGTCGAGTCTTCGGTTGTCGAGTCTTCGGTTGTCGAGCCTTCGGTTGTCGAGCCTTCGTTTGTCGAGTCTTCGGTTGTCGAGTCTTCGGTTGTCGAGTCTTCGGTTGTCGAGTTTTCGGTTGTCGAGTCTTCGGTTGTCGAGCCTTCGGTTGCCGATCCTTCGGTTGCCGAGCCTTCGGTTGCCGAGCCTTCGGTTGCCGAGCCTTCGGTTGCCGAGCCTTCGGTTGCCGAGCCTTCGGTTGCCGAGTCTTCGGTTGCCGAGAGTTCGGTTGCCGAGTCTTCTGTTGCCGTGTCTTCGGTTGCCGAGTCTTCGGTTGCCGAGTCTTCGGGTGCCGAATCTTCGGTTGCCGAGCCTTCGGTTGCCGAGCCTTCGGTTGCCGAGTCTTCGGTTGCCGAGTCTTCGGTTGCCGAGAGTTCGGTTGCCGAGTCTTCGGTTGCCGAGTCTTCGGTTGCCGATTCTTCGGTTGCCGAGTCTTCGGTTGCCGAGTCTTCGGTTGCCGAGTCTTCGGTTGCCGAGTCTTCGGTTGCCGAGTCTTCGGTTGCCGAGCCTTCGGTAGCCGAACCTTCGGTTGCCGAGACTTCGGTTGCCGAGTCCTCGGTGACGGGGTTCCGGGGTTCGACTTTTCGACGTCGAATTCTTGGTCTGGGATTTCCGGTGTGGGGTCCTCGATGTGGAGGTTTCGGGTGTTGAGGTTTCGGTGTTGGGTCCTCCGTTTCCTTTTTTCGGTTGTCGAGCCCTCGGGTGTCGAGGTTTTGGGTGTCGAGGTTTCCGGTGTGGAGATTTCCGTGTCGAGTATACGGGTGTCGAGTTTACGGGTGTCGAGATTTCGGGTGTCGAGGTTTCCGGTGTCGAGGTTTCGGGTGTCGAATTTTCCATGTCGAATTTTCCATGTCGAGTTTTCGATCAGGAATTTTCGATGAGGAATTTTCGATGTCGAATTTTTGATGTCGAATTTTCGATGTCGAATTTTCGATGTCGAATTTTCGATGTCGAATTTTCGATGTCGAATTTTAGATGTCGAATTTTCGAGTTCGAATTTTCGATGTCGAATTTTCGATGTCGAATTTTCGATGTCGAATTATCGATGTGGAATTTTCGATGTCAAATTTTCGATTTGGTGTATTCGGGTGTCGAGGTTTCGTTTCGGGTCTTCGTATGTGGGTCTTCGTGTGCCGAGTCTTCGGTTGTCGAGCCTTCGGTTGTCGAGCCTTCGGTTGTCGAGTCTTCGGTTGTCGAGTCTTGGGTTGTCGAGTCTTCGGTTGTCGAGGCTTCGGTTGTCGAGCCTTCGGTTGTCGAGCATTCGGTTGTCGAGCCTTCGGTTTTCGAGCCTTCGGTTGTAGAGCCTTCCGTTGTCGAGCCGTTGGTTTTCGAGCCTTCGGGTGTCGAGCCTTCCGTTGTCGAGCCTTGGGTTGCCGAGCCTTGGGTTGCCGAGCCTTGGGTTGCCGAGCCTTGGGTTGCCGAGCCTTCGGTTGCCGAGTCTTCGGTTGCCGAGTCTTCGGTTGCCGAGTCTTCGGTTGCCGAGTCTTCGGTTGCCGAGCCTTCGGTTGCCGAGTCTTCGGTTGCCGAGTCTTCGGTTGCCGAGAGTTCGGTTGCCGAGTCTTCTGTTGCCGTGTATTCGGTTGCCGAGTCTTCGATTGCCGAGTTTGCGGTTGCCGAGTGTTCGGTTGCCGATTCTTCGGTTGCCGAGTCTTCGGTTGCCGAGTCCTCGGTTGCCGAGCCTTCGGTTGCCGAGCCTTCGGTTGCCGAGTCTTCGGGTGCCGAGCCTTCGGTTCCCGAGTCTTCGGTTGCCGAGTCTTCGGTGACGGGGTTCCGGGGTTCGAATTTTCGACGTCGAATTCTTGGTCTGGGATTTCCGGTGTGGGGTCCTCGGTGTGGAGGTTTCGGGTGTTTTGGTTTTGGTGTTGGGTCCACCGTTTCCTTTTTTCGGGTGTCGAGCCCTTGGGTGTCGAGGTTTCCGGTGTGTAGGTTTCCGTGTCGAGTTTACGGGTTTCGAGTTTACGGGTGTCGAGATTTCGGGTGTCGAGGTTTCCTGTGTCGAGGTTTCCGGTGTCGAGGTTTCGGGTGTCGAATTTTCCATGTCGAATATTCCATGTCGAGTTTTCGATCAGGAATTTTCGATGTTGAATTCTCGAGGTCGAATTTTTGATGTCGAATTTTCGATGTCGAATTTTCCATGTCCAGTTTTCGATCAGGAATTTTCGATGTTGAATTTTCGATGTTGAATTCTCGAGGTCGAATTTTCGATGTTGAATTCTCGAGGTCGAATTTTTTAGGTCGAATTTTTGATGCCGAATTTTCGATGTCGAATTTTTGATGTCGATATTTTGATGTCGAATTTTCGATGTCGAATTTTCGATGTCGAATTTTCGATGTCGAATTTTCGATGTCGAATTTTCGATGTCGAATTTTCGATGTCAAATTTTCGATGTCGAAATTTCGATGTCGAATTTTCGATGTGGAATTTTCGATGTCAAATTTTCGATTTGGTGTATTCGGGTGTCGAGGTTTCGTTTCGGGTCTTCGTATGTGGGTCTTCGTGTGCCGAGTCTTCGGTTGTCGAGCCTTCGGTTGTCGAGCCTTCGGTTGTCGAGTCTTTGGTTGTCGAGTCTTGGGTTGTCGAGTCTTCGGTTGTCGAGTCTTCGGTTGTCGAGGCTTCGGTTGTCGAGCCTTCGGTTGTCGAGCATTCGGTTGTCGAGCCTTCGGTTTTCGAGCCTTCTGTTGTAGAGCCTTCCGTTGTCGAGCCGTTGGTTTTCGAGCCTTCGGGTGTCGAGCCTTCCGTTGTCGAGCCTTGGGTTGCCGAGCCTTGGGTTGCCGAGCCTTGGGTTGCCGAGCCTTGGGTTGCCGAGCCTTCGGTTGCCGAGTCTTCGGTTGCCGAGTCTTCGGTTGCCGAGTCTTCGGTTGCCGAGTCTTCGGTTGCCGAGTCTTCGGTTGCCGAGCCTTCGGTTGCCGAGTCTTCGGTTGCCGAGTCTTCGGTTGCCGAGAGTTCGGTTGCCGAGTCTTCTGTTGCCGTGTCTTCGGTTGCCGAGTCTTCGATTGCCGAGTTTGCGGTTGCCGAGTGTTCGGTTGCCGATTCTTCGGTTGCCGAGTCTTCGGTTGCCGAGTCCTCGGTTGCCGAGCCTTCGGTTGCCGAGCCTTCGGTTGCCGAGTCTTCGGGTGCCGAGCCTTCGGTTCCCGAGTCTTCGGTTGCCGAGTCTTCGGTGACGGGGTTCCGGGGTTCGAATTTTCGACGTCGAATTCTTGGTCTGGGATTTCCGGTGTGGGGTCCTCGGTGTGGAGGTTTCGGGTGTTTTGGTTTTGGTGTTGGGTCCACCGTTTCCTTTTTTCGGGTGTCAGGCCTTGGGTGTCGAGGTTTCCGGTGTGTAGGTTTCCGTGTCGAGTTTACGGGTTTCGAGTTTACGGGTGTCGAGATTTCGGGTGTCGAGGTTTCCTGTGTCGAGGTTTCCGGTGTCGAGGTTTCGGGTGTCGAATTTTCCATGTCGAATATTCCATGTCGAGTTTTCGATCAGGAATTTTCGATGTTGAATTCTCGAGGTCGAATTTTTGATGTCGAATTTTCGATGTCGAATTTTCCATGTCAAGTTTTCGATCAGGAATTTTCGATGTTGAATTTTCGATGTTGAATTCTCGAGGTCGAATTTTCGATGTTGAATTCACGAGGTCGAATTTTTTAGGTCGAATTTTTGATGCCGAATTTTCGATGTCGAATTTTTGATGTCGATATTTTGATGTCGAATTTTCGATGTCGAATTTTCGATGTCGAATTTTCGATGTCGAATTTTCGATGTCGAATTTTCGATGTCGAATTTTCGATGTCAAATTTTCGATGTCGAATTTTCGATGTCGAATTTTCGATGTGGAATTTTCGATGTCAAATTTTCGATTTGGTGTATTCGGGTGTCGAGGTTTCGTTTCGAGTCTTCGTATGTGGGTCTTCGTGTGCCGAGTCTTCGGTTGTCGAGCCTTCGGTTGTCGAGCCTTCGGTTGTCGAGTCTTTGGTTGTCGAGTCTTGGGTTGTCGAGTCTTCGGTTGTCGAGTCTTCGGTTGTCGAGGCTTCGGTTGTCGAGCCTTCGGTTGTCGAGCATTCGGTTGTCGAGCCTTCGGTTTTCGAGCCTTCGGTTGTAGAGCCTTCCGTTGTCGAGCCATTGGTTTTCGAGCCTTCGGGTGTCGAGCCTTCGGTTGTCGAGCCTTGGGTTGCCGAGCCTTGGGTTGCCGAGCCTTGGGTTGCCGAGCCTTCGGTTGCCGAGTCTTCGGTTGCCGAGTCTTCGGTTGCCGAGTCTTCGGTTGCCGAGCCTTCGGTTGCCGAGTCTTCGGTTGCCGAGTCTTCGGTTGCCGAGAGTTCGGTTGCCGAGTCTTCTGTTGCCGTGTCTTCGGTTGCCGAGTCTTCGATTGCCGAGTTTGCGGTTGCCGAGTGTTCGGTTGCCGAGTCTTCGGTTGCCGAGTCTTCGGTTGCCGAGTCCTCGATTGCCGAGCCTTCGGTTGCCGAGCCTTCGGTTGCCGATTCTTCGGGTGCCGAGCCTTCGGTTCCCGAGTCATCGGTTGCCGAGTCTTCGGTGACGGGGTTCCGGGGTTCGAATTTTCGACGTCGAATTCTTGGTCTGGGATTTCCGGTGTGGGGTCCTCGGTGTGGAGGTTTCGGGTGTTTTGGTTATGGTGTTGGGTCCTCCGTTTCCTTTTTTCGGGTGTCGAGCCCTTGGGTGTCGAGGTTTCCGGTGTCGAGGTTTCCGTGTCGAGTTTACGGGTTTCGAGTTTACGGGTGTCGAGATTTCGGGTGTCGAGGTTTCCTGTGTCGAGGTTTTCGGTGTCGAGGTTTCGGGTGTCGAATTTTCCATGTCGAATATTCCATGTCGAGTTTTCGATCAGGAATTTTCGATGTTGAATTCTCGAGGTCGAATTTTTGATGTCGAATTTTCGATGTCGAATTTTCCATGTCAAGTTTTCGATCAGGAATTTTCGATGTTGAATTCTCGAGGTCGAATTTTCGATGTTGAATTCTCGAGGTCGAATATTTTAGGTCGAATTTTTTATGCCGAATTTTCGATGTCGAATTTTTGATGTCGAATTTTTGATGTCGATATTTTGATGTCGAATTTTCGATGTCCAATTTTCGATGTCGAATTTTCGATGTCGGATTTTCGACGTCGGGTTTTCGATTTGGTGTATTCGGGTGTCGAGGTTTCGTCTCGGGTCTTCGTATGTGGGTCTTCGTGTACCGAGTCTTCGGTTGTCGAGTCTTCGGTTGTCGAGTCTTCGGTTGCCGAGTCTTCGGTTGCCGAGTCTTCGAATGTCGAGTCTTCGGTTGTCGAGTCTTCGGTTGTGGAGTCTTCGGTAGTCGAGTCTTCGGTTGTCGAGTCTTCGGTTGTCGAGCCTTCGGTTGTCGAGCCTTCGGTTGTCGAGCCTTCGGTTGTCGAGTCTTCGGTTGTCGAGTCTTCGGTTGTCGAGTCTTCGGTTGTCGAGGCTTCGGTTGTCGAGCCTTCGGTTGCCGATCCTTCGGTTGCCGAGCCTTCGGTTGCCGAGCCTTCGGTTGCCGAGCCTTCGGTTGCCGAGCCTTCGGTTGCCGAGCCTTCGGTTGCCGAGTCTTCGGTTGCCGAGTCTTCGGTTGCCGAGTCTTCGGTTGCCGAGTCTTCGGTTGCCGAGCCTTCGGTTGCCGAGCCTTCGGTTGCCGAGTCTTCGGTTGCCGAGTCCTCGGTGACGGGGTTCCGGCGTTCGAATTTTCGACGTCGAATTCTTGGTCTGGGATTTCCGGTGTGGGGTCCTCGATGTGGAGGTTTCGGGTGTTGAGGTTTTGGTGTTGGGTCTTGCGTTTCCTTTTTTCGGGTGTCGAGCCCTCGGGTGTCGAGGTTTTGGGTATCGAGGTTTTGGGTGTCGAGGTTTCCGGTGTGGAGGTTTCCGTGTCGAGTATACGGGTGTCGAGTTTACGGGTGTCGAGATTTCGGGTGTCGAGGTTTCCGGTGTCGAATTTTCCATGTCGAGTTTTCGATCAGGAATCTTCGATGAGGAATTTTCGATGTTGAATTCTCGAGGTCGAATTTTTGAGGTCGAATTTTTGATGTCGAATTTTCGATGTCGAATTTTCGATGTCGAATTTTTGATGCCGAATTTTCGATGTCGAATTTTTGGTCTGGGATTTCCGGTGTGGTGTCCTCGGTGTGCAGGTTTCGGGTGTTGGGTCCTTCGATTCCTTTTTTCGGGTGTCCAGCCCTCGGGTGTCGAGGTTTTCGGTATCGAGGTTTCCGGTTTCGAGGTTTCCGTGTCGAGTTTACGGGTGTCGAGATTTCCGTGTCGAGTTTACGGGTGTCGATATTTCGGGTGTCGAGGTTTTGGGTGTCGAGGTTTTGGGTGTCGAGGTTTCCGGTGTCAAGGTTTCGGGTGTCGAATTTTCCATGTCGAATTTTCCATGTCGAGTTTTCGATCAGGAATTTTCGATGTTGAATTCTCGAGGTCGAATTTTTGAGTTCGTATTTTTGAGGTGGAATTTTTGATGTCGAATCTTTGAAGTCGAATTTTCGATGTCGAATTTTCGATGTCGAATTTTCGATGTCGAATTTTCGATGTCGAATTTTCGATGTCGAACTTTCGATGTCGGATTTTCGAGGTCGGATTTTCGATTTGGTGTATTCGGGTGTCGAGGTTTCGTTTCGGGTCTTCGTATGTGGGTCCTCGTGTGCCGAGGTTTCGGTTGTTGTGTCTTCGGTTGCCGAGTCTTCGGTTGTCGAGTCTTCGGTTGTCGAGTCTTCGGCTGTCGAGTCTTCGGTTGTGGAGTCTTCGGTAGTCGAGTCTTCGGTTGTCGATTCTTCGGTTGTCGAGCCTTCGGTTGTCGAGCCTTCGGTTGCCGAGTCTTCGGTTGTCGAGGCTTCGGTTGTCGAGTCTTCGGTTGTCGAGTCTTCGGTTGTCGAGTCTTCGGTTGCCGAGCCTTCGGTTGCCGAGCCTTCGGTTGCCGAGCCTTAGGTTGCCGAGCCTTCGGTTGCCGAGTCTTCGGTTCCCGAGTCTTCGGGTGCCGAATCTTCGGTTGCCGAGCCTTCGGTTGCCGAGCCTTCGGTTGCCGAGTCTTCGGTTGCCGAGTCTTCGGTTGCCGAGAGTTCGGTTGCCGAGTCTTCGGTTGCCGAGTCTTCGGTTGCCGAGTCTTCGGTTGCCGAGTCTTCGGTTGCCGAGTCTTCGGTTGCCGAGTCTTCGGTTGCCGAGTCTTCGGTTGCCGAGCCTTCGGTAGCCGAACCTTCGGTTGCCGAGACTTCGGTTGCCGAGTCCTCGGTGACGGGGTTCCGGGGTTCGAATTTTCGACGTCGAATTCTTGGTCTGGGATTTCCGGTGTGGGGTCCTCGATGTGGAGGTTTCGGGTGTTGAGGTTTCGGTGTTGGGTCCTCCGTTTCCTTTTTTCGGGTGTCGAGCCCTCGGGTGTCGAGGTTTTGGGTATCGAGGTTTTGGGTGTCGAGGTTTCCGGTGTGGAGATTTCCGTGTCGAGTATACGGGTGTCGAGTTTACGGGTGTCGAGTTTACGGGTGTCGAGATTTCGGGTGTCGAGGTTTCCATGTCGAATTTTTCATGTCGAGTTTTCGATCAGGAATTTTCGATGAGGAATTTTCAATGTTGAATTCTCGAGGTCGAATTTTTGAGGTCGAATTTTTGATGTCGAATTTTCGGTGTCGAATTTTCGATGTCGAATTTTCGAAGTCGAATTTTCGATGTCGAATTTTCGACGTCGAATTTTCGAAGTCGAATTTTCGATGTCGAATTTTCGAGGTCGAATTTTCGAGGTCGGATTTTCGAGGTCGGATTTTCGACGTCGAATTTTCGATGTGGTGTTTTCGGGTGTCGAGGTTTCGTTTCGGGTCTTCGTGTGCCGAGTCTTCGGGATCGAGTCTTCGGTTGCCGAGCCTTCAGTAGCCGAGCCTTCGGTTGCCGAGCCTTCGGTTGCCGAGCCTTCGGTTGCCGAGCCTTCGGTTGCCGAGCCTTCGGTTGCCGAGCTTTCGGTTGCCGAGCCTTGGGTTGTCGAGCCTTCGGTTGCCGAGCCTTCGGTTGCCGAGCCTTCGGTTGCCGAGCCTTCGGTTGTCGAGCCTTCGGTTGCCGAGCCTTCGGTTGCCGAGCCATCGGTTGTCGAGTCTTCGGTTGCCCAGTCTTCGGTTGCCGAGCCTTCGGTTGCCGAGCCTTCGGTTGCCGAGCCGACGGTTGCCGAGCCGACGGTTGCCGAGCCTTTGGTTGTCGAGCCTTCGGTTGCCGAGCCTTCCGTTACCGTGCCTTCGGTTGCCGAGTCTTCGGTTGCCGAGCCTTCGGTTGCCGAGTCTTCGGTTGCCGAGTCTTCGGTTGCCGAGTCTTCGGATGGCGAGTCTTCTGTTGCCGAGTCTTCGGTTGCCGAGTATTCCGTTGCCGAGTCTTCGGTTGCCGAGTCTTCGGTTGCCGAGCCTTCGGGTGCCGAGCCTTCGGTTCCCGAGCCTTCGGTTGCCGAGCCTTCGGTTGCCGAGCCATCGGTTGCCGAGCCTTCGGTTGGCGAGTCCTCGGTTGCCGAGTCTTCGGTTGCCGAGTCTTCCGTTGCCGAGTCTTCGGTTGCCGAGTCTTCGGTTGCCGAGTCTTCGGTTGCCGAGTCTTCGGTTGCCGAGTCCTCCGTGACGAGGTTCTGGGGTTCGAATTTTCGACGTCGAATTCTTGGTCTGGGATTTCCGGTGTGGTGTCCTCGGTGTGCAGCTTTCGGGTGTTGGGTCCTTCGTTTCCTTTTTTCGGGTGTCCAGCCCTCGGGTGTCGAGGTTTTCGGTATCGAGGTTTCCGGTTTCGAGGTTTCCGTGTCGAGTTTACGGGTGTCGAGATTTCCGTGTCGAGTTTACGGGTGTCGAGATTTCGGGTGTCGAGGTTTTGGGTGTCGAGGTTTCCGGTGTCAAGGTTTCGGGTGTCGAATTCTTCATGTCGAATTTTCCATGTCGAATTTTCGATCAGGAATTTTCGATGAGGAATTTTCGATGTTGAATTCTCGAGGTCGAATTTTTGATGTCGAATCTTTGAAGTCGAATTTTCGATGTCGAATTTTCGATGTCGAATTTTCGATGTCGAATTTTCGATGTCGAACTTTCGATGTCGGATTTTCGAGGTCGGATTTTCGATTTGGTGTATTCGGGTGTCGAGGTTTCGTTTCGGGTCTTCGTATGTGGGTCTTCGTGTGCCGAGGTTTCGGTTGTCGTGTCTTCGGTTGCCGAGTCTTCGGTTGTCGAGTCTTCGGTTGTCGAGTCTTCGGTTGTCGATTCTTCGGTTGTCGAGTCTTCGGTAGTCGAGTCTTCGGTTGTCGAGTCTTCGGTTGTCGAGTCTTCTTTTGTCGAGCCTTCGGTTGTCGAGCCTTCGGTTGTGGAGTCTTCGGTTGTCGGGTCTTCGGTTGTCGAGCCTTCGGTTGTCGAGCCTTCGGTTGTCGAGCCTTCGGTTGCCGATCCTTCGGTTGCCGATCCTTCGGTTGCCGAGCCTTCGGTTGCCGAGCCTTCGGTTGCCGAGCCTTCGGTTGCCGAGCCTTCGGTTGCCGAGCCTTCGTTGCCGAGACTTCGGTTGCCGAGTCTTCGGTTGCCGAGTCTTCGGTTGCCGAGCCTTCGGATGCCGAGCCTTCGGTTGCCGAGCCTTCGGTTGCCGAGCCTTCGGTTGCCGAGCCTTCGGTTGCCGAACCTTCGGTTGCCGAGTCTTCGGTTGCCGAGTCTTCTCTTGCCGTGTCTTCTGTTGCCGTGTCTTCGGTTGCCGAGTCTTCGGTTGCCGAGTCTTCGGTTGTCGAGTCTTCGGTTGTCGAGGCTTCTGTTGTCGAGCCTTCGGTTGTCGAGCCTTCGGTTGTCGAGCCTTCGGTTGTGGAGCCTTCGGTTGTCGAGCCTTCGGTTGTCGAGCCTTCGGTTGCCGAGGCTTCGGTTGCCGAGCCTTCGGTTGCCGAGTCTTCGGTTGCCGAGACTTCGGTTGCCGATTCCTCGGTGACGAGGTTCCGAGGTTCGAATTTTCGACGTGGAATCCTTGGTCTGGGATTTCCGGTGTGGGGTCCTCGGTGTGGAGGTTTCGGGTGTTGAGGTTTCGGTGTTGGGTCCTCCGTTTCCTTTTTTCGGGTGTCGAGCCCTCGGGTGTCGAGGTTTTGGGTATCGAGGTTTTGGGCGTCGAGGTTTCCGTGTCGAGTTTACGGGTGTCGAGATTTCCGGTTTCGAGGTTTCGGGTGTCGAGGTTTCCGGTGTGGAGGTTTCGTTTGTCGAATTTTCCATGTCGAGTTTTCGATCAGGAATTAACGATGAGGAATTTTCGATGTCGAATTTTTGATGTCGAATTTTCGATGTCGAATTTTCGATGTCGAATTTTCGATGTCGAATTTTCGAGGTCGAATTTTCGAGGTCGGATTTTCGACGTCGAATTTTCGATTTGGTGTATTCGGGTGTCGAGGTTTCGTTTCGGGTCTTCTTATTTGGGTCTTCGTGTGCCGAGTCTTCGGGATCGAGTCTTCGGTTGTCGAGTCTTCGGTTGTCGAGTCTTCGGTTGTCGAGTCTTCGGTTGTCGAGCCTTCGGTTGTCGAGTCTTCGGTTGTCGAGTCTTCGGTTGTCGAGCCTTCGGTTGTCGAGCCTTCGGTTGTCGAGCATTCGGTTGTCGAGCATTCGGTCGTCAAGCCTTCGGTCGTCGAGCCTTCAGTCGTCGAGCCTTCCGTTGTCGAGCCTTCGCTTGTCGAGTCTTCGGTTGTCGAGGCTTCGGTTGTCGAGCCTTCGGTTGTCGAGCCTTCGGTTGTCGAGCCTTCGGTTATCGAGCCTTCGGTTGTGGAGCCTTCGGTTGTCGAGCCTTCGGTTGTCGAGCCTTCGGTTGTCGAGCCTTCGGTTGCCGAGCCTTCGGTTGCCGAGCCTTCGGTTGGCGAGCCTTCGGTTGCCGAGCCTTCGGTTGCCGAGCCTTCGGTTGCCGAGTCTTCGGTTGCCGAGTCTTCGGTTGCCGAGTCTTCGGTTGCCGATTCCTCGGTGACGAGGTTCCGGGGTTCGAATTTTCGACGTCGAATCCTTGGTCTGGGATTTCCGGTGTGGGGTCCTCGGTGTGGAGGTTTCGGGTGTTGAGGTTTCGGTGTTGGGTCCTCCGTTTCCTTTTTTCGGGTGTCGAGCCCTCGGGTGTCGAGGTTTTGGGTATCGAGGTTTTGGGTGTCGAGGTTTCCGGTGTCGAGGTTTCCGTGTCGAGTTTACGGGTGTCGAGATTTCGGGTGTCGAGGTTTCGGGTGTCGAGGTTTTGGGTGTCGAGGTTTCCGGTGTCAAGGTTTCGGGTGTCGAATTTTCCATGTCGAATATTCCATGTCGAGTTTTCGATCAGGAATTTTCGATGAGGAATTTTCGATGTTGAATTCTCGAGGTCGAATTTTTTAGGTCGAATTTTTGATGTCGAATTTTCGATGTCGAATTATTGATGTCGAATTTTCGATGTCGAATTTTCGATGTCGAATTTTCGATGTCGAATTTTCGATGTCGAATTTTCGATGTCGAATTTTCGAGGTCGGATTTTCGAGGTCGGATTTTCGACGTCGAATTTTCGGTTTGGTGTATTCGGGTGTCGAGGTTTCGTTCCGGGTCTTCGTATTTGGGTCTTCGTGTGCCGAGTCTTCGGTTGTCGAGCCTTCGGTTGCCGAGTCTTCGGTTGCCGAGAGTTCGGTTGCCTAGTCTTCTGTTGCCGTGTCTTCGGTTGCCGAGTCTTCGGTTGCCGAGTCTTCGCTTGCCGAGTCTTCGATTGCCGAGTCTTCGGTTGCCGAGTCTTCGGTTGCCGAGTCTTCGGTTGCCGAGTCTTCGGTTGCCGAGTCTTCGGTTGCCGAGTCTTCGGTTGCCGAGTCTTCGGTTGCCCAGTCTTCGGTTGCTGAGTCTTCGGTTGCCGAGTCTTCGGTTGCCGAGTCTTCGGTTGCCGAGCCTTCGGTAGCCGAACCTTCGGTTGCCGAGTCTTCGGTTGCCGAGTCTTCGGTTGCCGAGTCCTCGGTGACGGGTTTCCGGGGTTCGAATTTTCGACGTCGAATTCTTGGTCTGGCATTTCCGGTGTGGGGTCCTCGATGTGGAGGTTTCGGGTGTTGAGGTTTCGGTGTTGGGTCCTCCGTTTCCTTTTTTCGGGTGTCGAGCCCTCGGGTGTCGAGGTTTCCGGTGTCGAGGTTTCCGTGTCGAGTTTACGGGTGTCGATTTTACGGGTGTCGAGATTTCGGGTGTCGAGGTTTCCGGTGTCGAGGTTTCGGGTGTCGAATTTTCCATGTCGAATTTTCCATGTGGAGTTTTCGATCAGGAATTTTCGATGAGGAATTTTCGATGTTGAATTCTCGAGGTCGAATTTTTGAGGTCGAATTTTTGATGTCGAATTTTCGGTGTCGAATTTTAGATGTCGAATTTTTGATGTCGAATTTTCGATGTCGAATTTTCGATGTCGAATTTTCGAGGTCGGATTTTCGAGGTCGGATTTTCGACGTCGAATTTTCGATTTGGTGTTTTCGGGTGTCGAGATTTCGTTTCGGGTCTTCGTATGTGGGTCTTCGTGTGCCGCGTCTTCGGTTGTCGAGTCTTCGGGATCGAGTCTTCGGTTGTCGAGTCTTCGGTTGTCGAGTCTTCGGTTATCGAGTCTTCGGTTGTCGAGCCTTCGGTTGTCGAGTCTTCGGTTATCGAGTCTTCGGTTGTCGAGTCTTCGGTTGTCGAGGCTTCGGTTGTCGAGCATTCGGTTGTCGAGCCTTCGGTTGTCGAGCCTTTGGTTGTCGAGCCTTCGGTTGTCGAGCCTTCGGTTGTCGAGCCTTCGGTTGTCGAGCCTTCGGTTGGCGAGCCTTGGGTCTCCGAGCCTTGGGTTGCCGAGCCTTGGGTTGCCGAGCCTTCGGTTGCCGAGCCTTAGGTTGCCGAGCCTTCGGTTGCCGAGTCTTCGGTTGCCGAGTCTTCGGTTGCCGAGTCTTCGGTTGCCGAGCCTTCGGTTGACGAGCCTTCGATTGCCGAGCCTTCGGTTGCCGAGCCTTTGGTTGCCGAGCCTTCGTTTGCCGAGCCTGCGGTTGCCGAGCCTTCGGTTGCCGAGTCTTCGGTTGCCGAGCCTTCGGTTGCCGAGTCTTCGGTTGCCGAGTCTTCGGTTGCCGAGTCTTCGGTTGCCGAGTCTTCGGTTGCCGAGTCTTCGGTTGCCGAGTCTTCGGTTGCCGAGTCTTCGGTTGCCGAGTCTTCGGTTGCCGAGTCTTCGGTTGCCGAGTCTTCGGTTGCCGAGTCCTCGGTGACGGGGTTCCGGGGTTCGAATTTTCGACGTCGAATTCTTGGTCTGGGATTTCCGCTGTGGGGTCCTCGGTGTGGAGATTTCGGGTGTTGAGGTTACGGTGTTGGGTCCTCCGTTTCCTTTTTTCGGGTGTCGAGGTTTTGGGTATACAGGTTTTGGGTGTCGAGGTTTCCGGTGTCGAAGTTTCCGTGTCGAGTTTACGGGTGTCGAGTTTACGGGTGTCCAGATTTCGGGTGCCGAGGCTTCGGGTGTCGAGGTTTCAGGTGTCGAGGTTTCGGGTGTCGAATTTTCCATGTCGAATTTTCATGTCGGGTTTTCGATCAGGAATTTTCGATGAGGAATTTTCGATGATGAATTCTCGAGGTCGAATTTTTGAGGTCTAATTTTTGATGTCGAATTTTCGATGTCGAATTTTTGATGTCGAATTTTCGATGTCGAATTTTCGATGTCGAATTTCGATGTCTAATTTTCGATGTCGAATTTTCGATGCCGAATTTTCGATGTCGAATTTTCGAGGTCGAATTTTCGAGGTCGAATTTTCGAAGTCGAATTTTCGAGGTCGGATTTTCGACGTCGAATTTTCGATTTGGTGTATTCGGGTGTCGAGGTTTCGTTTCTGGTCTTCGTATGTGGGTCTTCGTGTGCCGAATCTTCGGTTGTCGAGTCTTCAGTTGTCGAGTCTTCGGTTGTCCAGGCTTCGGTTGTCGAGGCTTCGGTTGTCGAGCCTTCGGTTGCCGATCCTTCGGTTGCTGAGTCTTCGGTTGCCGAGTCTTCGGTTGCCGAGTCTTCGGTTGCCGAGCCTTCGGTAGCCGAACCTTCGGTTGCCGAGTCTTCGGTTGCCGAGTCTTCGGTTGCCGAGTCCTCGGTGACGGGTTTCCGGGGTTCGAATTTTCGACGTCGAATTCTTTGTCTGGGATTTCCGGTGTGGGGTCCTCGATGTGGAGGTTTCGGGTGTTGAGGTTTCGGTGTTGGGTCCTCCGTTTCCTTTTTTCGGGTGTCGAGCCCTCGGGTGTCGAGGTTTCCGGTGTCGAGGTTTCCGTGTCGAGTTTACAGGTGTCGATTTTACGGGTGTCGAGATTTCGGGTGTCGAGGTTTCCGGTGTCGAGGTTTCGGGTGTCGAATTTTCCATGTCGAATTTTCCATGTCGAGTTTTCGATCAGGAATTTTCGATGAGGAATTTTCGATGTTGAATTCTCGAGGTCGAATTTTTGAGGTCGAATTTTTGATGTCGAATTTTCGGTGTCGAATTTTAGATGTCAAATTTTTGATGTCGAATTTTCGATGTCGAATTTTCGAGGTCGGATTTTCGAGGTCGGATTTTCGACGTCGAATTTTCGGTTTGGTGTTTTCGGGTGTCGAGGTTTCGTTTCGGGTCTTCGTATGTGGGTCTTCGTGTGCCGAGTCTTCGGTTGTCGAGTCTTCGGGATCGAGTCTTCGGTTGTCGAGTCTTCGGTTGTCGAGTCTTCGGTTATCGAGTCTTCGGTTGTTGAACCTTCGGTTGTCGAGTCTTCGGTTATCGCGTCTTCGGTTGTCGAGTCTTCGGTTGTCGAGGCTTCGGTTGTCGTGCCTTCGGTTGTCGAGCATTCGGTTGTCGAGCCTTCGGTTGTCGAGCCTTTGGTTGTCGAGCCTTCGGTTGTCGAGCCTTCGGTTGTCGAGCCTTCGGTTGTCGAGCCTTCGGTTGTCGAGCCTTCGGTTGTCGAGCCTTCGGTTGGCGAGCCTTGGGTTGCCGAGCCTTCGGTTGCCGAGCCTAAGGTTGCCGAGCCTTCGGTTGCCGAGTCTTCGGTTGCCGAGTCTTCGGTTGCCGAGTCTTCGGTTGCCGAGCCTTCGGTTGACGAGCCTTCGATTGCCGAGCCTTCGGTTGCCGAGCCTTTGGTTGCCGAGCCTTCGGTTTCCGAGCCTTCCGTTGCCGAGCCTGCGGTGGCCGAGCCTTCGGTTGCCGAGTCTTCGGTTGCGGAGCCTTCGGTTGCCGAGTCTTCGGTTGCCGAGTCTTCGGTTGCCGAGTCTTCGGTTGCCGAGTCTTCGGTTGCCGAGTCTTCGGTTGCCGAGTCTTCGGTTGCCGAGTCTTCGGTTGCCGAGTCTTCGGTTGCCGAGTCTTCGGTTGCCGAGTCTTCGGTTGCCGAGTCTTCGGTTGCCGAGTCTTCGGTTGCCGAGTCTTCGGTTGCCGAGTCTTCGGTTGCCGAGTCTTCGGTTGCCGAGCCTTCGGTAGCCGATTCTTCGGTTGCCGAGCCTTCGGTTGTGGAGCCTTCGGTTGCCGAGTCTTCGGTTGTCGAGCCTTCGGTTGTCGAGCCTTCGGTTGTCGAGCCTTCGGTTGCCGAGCCTTCGGTTGCCGAGCCTTCGGTTGTCGAGCCTTCGGTTGTCGAGCCTTTGGTTGCCGAGCCTTCGGTTGTCGAGCCTTTGGTTGCCGAGCCTTCGGTTGCCGAGCCTTCGGTTGCCGAGCCTTCGGTTGCCGAGCCTTCGGTTGCCGAGCCTTCGGTTGCCGAGCCTTCGGTTGCCGAACGTTCGGTTGCCGAGCCTTCGGTGGCCGAGCCCTCGGTTGTCGAGCCTTAGGTTGCCGAGCCTTAGGTTGCCGAGCCTTCGGTTGCCGAGCTTTCGGTTGCCAGAGCCTTCGGTTGCCGAGCCTTCGGTTGTCGAGCCTTCGGTTGTCGAGCCTTCGGTTGTCGAGCCTGCGATTGCCGAGCCTTCGGTTGCCGAGCCTTCGGTTGCCGAGCCTTCGGTTGCCGAGCCTTCGGTTGCCGAGCCTGCGGTTGCCGAGCCCTCGGTTGCCGAGTCTGCGGTTGCCAAGCCTGCGGTTGCCGAGCCTGCGGTTGCCGAGCCTTCTTTTGCCGAGCCTTCGGTTGCCGAGCCTTCGGTTGCCGAGCCTTCGGTTGCCGACCCTACGGTTGCCGAGCCTTCGGTTGCCGAGCCTTCGGTTGCCGACCCTTCGGCTGCCGAGTCTTCGGTTGCCGAGTTTTCGGTTGCCGAGTCCTCGGTTGCGGAGTCTTCGGTTCGTTGCCGAGTCTTCGTTGCCGAGTCTTCGGTGTCCGAGTCTTCGGTTGCCGAGCCTTCGGTTGGCGAGCCTTCGGTTGCCGAGTCTTCGATTGCCGAGTCTGCGGTTGCCGAGTCTTCGGTTGCCGAGTCTTCGGTTGTCGAGTCTTCGGTTGCCGATTCCTCGGTGAGGAGGTTCCGGGGTTCGAATTTTCGACGTCGAATCCTTGGTCTGGGATTTCCGGTGTGGGGTCCTCGGTGTGGAGGTTTCGGTGTTGGGTCCTCCGTTTCCTTTTTTCGGGTGTCGAGCCCTCGGGTGTCGAGGTTTTGGGTATCGAGGTTTTGGGTGTCGAGGTTTCCGGTGTCGAGGTTTCCGTGTCGAGTTTACGGGTGTCGAGATTTCGGGTGTCGAGGTTTCGGGTGTCGAGGTTTTGGGTGTCGAGGTTTCCGGTGTCAAGGTTTCGGGTGTCGAATTTTCCATGTCGAATATTCCATGTCGAGTTTTCGATCAGGAATTTTCGATGAGGAATTTTCGATGTTGAATTCTCGAGGTCGAATTTTTTAGGTCGAATTTTGGATTACGAATTTTCGATGTCGAATTTTTGATGTCGAATTTTTGATGTCGAATTTTCGATGTCGAATTTTCGATGTCGAATTTTCGATGTCGAATTTTCGAGGTCGAATATTCGAGGTCGGATTTTCGAGGTCGGATTTTCGACGTCGAATTTTCGATTTGGTGTATTCGGGTGTCGAGGTTTCGTTTCGGGTCTTCGTATTTGGGTCTTCGTGTGCCGAGTCTTCGGTTGTCGAGCCTTCGGTTGCCGAGTCTTCGGTTGCCGAGAGTTCGGTTGCCTAGTCTTCTGTTGCCGTGTCTTCGGTTGCCGAGTCTTCGATTGCCGAGTTTTCGATTGCCGAGTCTTCGGTTGCCGAGTCTTCGCTTGCCGAGTCTTCGGTTGCCGAGTCTTCGGTTGCCGAGTCTTCGGTTGCCGAGTCTTCGGTTGCCGAGTCTTCGGTTGCCGAGTCTTCGGTTGCCCAGTCTTCGGTTGCTGAGTCTTCGGTTGCCGAGTCTTCGGTTGCCGAGTCTTCGGTTGCCGAGCCTTCGGTAGCCGAACCTTCGGTTGCCGAGTCTTCGGTTGCCGAGTCCTCGGTGACGGGTTTCCGGGGTTCGAATTTTCGACGTCGAATTCTTTGTCTGGGATTTCCGGTGTGGGGTCCTCGATGTGGAGGTTTCGGGTGTTGAGGTTTCGGTGTTGGGTCCTCCGTTTCCTTTTTTCGGGTGTCGAGCCCAAGGGTGTCGAGGTTTCCGGTGTCGAGGTTTCCGTGTCGAGTTTACAGGTGTCAATTTTACGGGTGTCGAGATTTCGGGTGTCGAGGTTTCCGGTGTCGAGGTTTCGGGTGTCGAATTTTCCATGTAAAATTTTCCATGTCGAGTTTTCGATCAGGAATTTTCGATGAGGAATTTTCGATGTTGAATTCTCGAGGTCGAATTTTTGATGTCGAATTTTCAATGTCGAATTTTCGATGTCGAATTTTCGAGGTCGGATTTTCGAGGTCGGATTTTCGACGTCGAATTTTCGATTTGGTGTTTTCGGGTGTCGAGGTTTCGTTTCGGGTCTTCGTATGTGGGTCTTCGTGTGCCGAGTCTTCGGGATCGAGTCTTCGGTTGTCTAGTCTTCGGTTGTCGAGTCTTCGGTTATCGAGTCTTCGGTTGTTGAACCTTCGGTTGTCGAGTCTTCGGTTATCGAGTCTTCGGTTGTCGAGTCTTCGGTTGTCGAGGCTTCGGTTGTCGTGCCTTCGGTTGTCGAGCATTCGGTTGTCGAGCCTTCGGTTGTCGAGCCTTTGGTTGTCGAGCCTTCGGTTGTCGAGCCTTCGGTTGTCGAGCCTTCGGTTGTCGAGCCTTCGGTTGGCGAGCCTTGGGTTGCCGAGCCTTGGGTTGCCGAGCCTTGGGTTGCCGAGCCTTGGGTTGCCGAGCCTTCGGTTGCCGAGCCTTAGGTTGCCGAGCCTTCGGTTGCCGAGTCTTCGGTTGCCGAGTCTTCGGTTGCCGAGTCTTCGGTTGCCGAGCCTTCGGTTGACGAGCCTTCGATTGCCGAGCCTTCGGTTGCCGAGCCTTTGGTTGCCGAGCCTTCGGTTTCCGAGCCTTCCGTTGCCGAACCTGCGGTTGCCGAGTCTTCGGTTGCCGAGCCTTCGGTTGCCGAGTCTTCGGTTGCCGAGTCTTCGGTTGCCGAGTCTTCGGTTGCCGAGTCTTCGGTTGCCGAGTCTTCGGTTGCCGAGTCTTCGGTTGCCGAGTCTTCGGTTGCCGAGTCTTCGGTTGCCGAGTCTTCGGTTGCCGAGTCTTCGGTTGCCGAGTCCTCGGTGACGGGGTTCCGGGGTTCGAATTTTCGACGTCGAATTCTTGGTCTGGGATTTCCGCTGTGGGGTCCTCGGTGTGGAGGTTTCGGGTGTTGAGGTTACGGTGTTGGGTCCTCCGTTTCCTTTTTTCGGGTGTCGAGCCCTCGGGTGTCGAGGTTTTGGGTATACAGGTTTTGGGTGTCGAGGTTTCCTTTGTCGAAGTTTCCGTGTCGAGTTTACGGGTGTCGAGATTTCGGGTGTCGAGGTTTCGGGTGTCGAGGTTTTGGGTGTCGAGGTTTCCGGTGTCAAGGTTTCGGGTGTCGAATTTTCCATGTCGAATATTCCATGTCGAGTTTTCGATCAGGAATTTTCGATGAGGAATTTTCGATGTTGAATTCTCGAGGTCGAATTTTTTAGGTCGAATTTTGGATTACGAATTTTCGATGTCGAATTTTTTATGTCGAATTTTTGATGTCGAATTTTCGATGTCGAATTTTCGATGTCGAATTTTCGAGGTCGAATATTCGAGGTCGGATTTTCGAGGTCGGATTTTCGACGTCGAATTTTCGATTTGGTGTATTCGGGTGTCGAGGTTTCGTTTCGGGTCTTCGTATTTGGGTCTTCGTGTGCCGAGTCTTCGGTTGTCGAGCCTTCGGTTGCCGAGTCTTCGGTTGCCGAGAGTTCGGTTGCCTAGTCTTCTGTTGCCGTGTCTTCGGTTGCCGAGTCTTCGATTGCCGAGTTTTCGATTGCCGAGTCTTCGGTTGCCGAGTCTTCGCTTGCCGAGTCTTCGGTTGCCGAGTCTTCGGTTGCCGAGTCTTCGGTTGCCGAGTCTTCGGTTGCCGAGTCTTCGGTTGCCGAGTCTTCGGTTGCCCAGTCTTCGGTTGCTGAGTCTTCGGTTGCCGAGTCTTCGGTTGCCGAGTCTTCGGTTGCCGAGCCTTCGGTAGCCGAACCTTCGGTTGCCGAGTCTTCGGTTGCCGAGTCCTCGGGGACGGGTTTCCGGGGTTCGAATTTTCGACGTCGAATTCTTTGTCTGGGATTTCCGGTGTGGGGTCCTCGATGTGGAGGTTTCGGGTGTTGAGGTTTCGGTGTTGGGTCCTCCGTTTCCTTTTTTCGGGTGTCGAGCCCAAGGGTGTCGAGGTTTCCGGTGTCGAGGTTTCCGTGTCGAGTTTACAGGTGTCAATTTTACGGGTGTCGAGATTTCGGGTGTCGAGGTTTCCGGTGTCGAGGTTTCGGGTGTCGAATTTTCCATGTCGAATTTTCCATGTCGAGTTTTCGATCAGGAATTTTCGATGAGGAATTTTCGATGTTGAATTCTCGAGGTCGAATTTTTGATGTCGAATTTTCAATGTCGAATTTTCGATGTCGAATTTTCGAGGTCGGATTTTCGAGGTCGGATTTTCGACGTCGAATTTTCGATTTGGTGTTTTCGGGTGTCGAGGTTTCGTTTCGGGTCTTCGTATGTGGGTCTTCGTGTGCCGAGTCTTCGGGATCGAGTCTTCGGTTGTCTAGTCTTCGGTTGTCGAGTCTTCGGTTATCGAGTCTTCGGTTGTTGAACCTTCGGTTGTCGAGTCTTCGGTTATCGAGTCTTCGGTTGTCGAGTCTTCGGTTGTCGAGGCTTCGGTTGTCGTGCCTTCGGTTGTCGAGCATTCGGTTGTCGAGCCTTCGGTTGTCGAGCCTTTGGTTGTCGAGCCTTCGGTTGTCGAGCCTTCGGTTGTCGAGCCTTCGGTTGTCGAGCCTTCGGTTGTCGAGCCTTCGGTTGGCGAGCCTTGGGTTGCCGAGCCTTGGGTTGCCGAGCCTTGGGTTGCCGAGCCTTCGGTTGCCGAGCCTTAGGTTGCCGAGCCTTCGGTTGCCGAGTCTTCGGTTGCCGAGTCTTCGGTTGCCGAGTCTTCGGTTGCCGAGCCTTCGGTTGACGAGCCTTCGATTGCCGAGCCTTCGGTTGCCGAGCCTTTGGTTGCCGAGCCTTCGGTTTCCGAGCCTTCCGTTGCCGAACCTGCGGTTGCCGAGGCTTCGGTTGCCGAGTCTTCGGTTGCTGAGCCTTCGGTTGCCGAGTCTTCGGTTGCCGAGTCTTCGGTTGCCGAGTCTTCGGTTGCCGAGTCTTCGGTTGCCGAGTCTTCGGTTGCCGAGTCTTCGGTTGCCGAGTCTTCGGTTGCCGAGTCTTCGGTTGCCGAGTCCTCGGTGACGGGGTTCCGGGGTTCGAATTTTCGACGTCGAATTCTTGGTCTGGGATTTCCGCTGTGGGGTCCTCGGTGTGGAGGTTTCGGGTGTTGAGGTTACGGTGTTGGGTCCTCCGTTTCCTTTTTTCGGGTGTCGAGCCCTCGGGTGTCGAGGTTTTGGGTATACAGGTTTTGGGTGTCGAGGTTTCCTTTGTCGAAGTTTCCGTGTCGAGTTTACGGGTGTCGAGTTTACGGGTGTCGAGATTAAGGGTGTCGAGGTTTCGGGTGTCGAGGTTTCCGGTGTCGAGGTTTCGGGTGTCGAATTTTCCATGTCGAATTTTCATGTCGGGTTTTCGATCAGGAATTTTCGATGAGGAATTTTCGATGATGAATTCTCGAGGTCGAATTTTTGAGGTCTAATTTTTGATGTCGAATTTTCGATGTCGAATTTTCGATGTCGAATTTTTGATGTCGAATTTTCGATGTCGAATTTTTGATGTCGAATTTTCGATGTCGAATTTTCGATGTGGAATTTTCGATGTCTAATTTTCGATGTCGAATTTTCGATGTCGAATTTTCGATGTCGAATTTTCGAGGTCGAATTTTCGAGGTCGAATTTTCGAGGTCGAATTTTCGAGGTCGAATTTTCGAGGTCGGATTTTCGACGTCGAATTTTCGATTTGGTGTATTCGGGTGTCGAGGTTTCGTTTCGGGTCTTCGTATGTGGGTCTTCGTGTGCCGAATCTTCGGTTGTCGAGTCTTCAGTTGTCGAGTCTTCGGTTGTCCAGGCTTCGGTTGTCGAGGCTTCGGTTGTCGAGCCTTCGGTTGCCGATCCTTCGGTTGCCGAGCCTTCGGTTGCCGAGCCTTCGGTTGCCGAGCCTTCGGTTGCCGAACCTTCGGTTGCCGAGCCTTCGGTTGCCGAGTCTTCTGTTGCCGTGTCTTCGGTTGCCGAGCCTTGGGTTGCCGAGCCTTGGGTTGCCGAGCCTTCGGTTGCCGAGCCTTAGGTTGCCGAGCCTTCGGTTGCCGAGTCTTCGGTTGCCGAGTCTTCGGTTGCCGAGTCTTCGGTTGCCGAGCCTTCGGTTGACGAGCCTTCGATTGCCGAGCCTTCGGTTGCCGAGCCTTTGGTTGCCGAGCCTTCGGTTTCCGAGCCTTCGGTTGCCGAGCCTGCGGTTGCCGAGCCTTCGGTTGCCGAGTCTTCGGTTGCCGAGCCTTCGGTTGCCGAGTCTTCGGTTGCCGAGTCTTCGGTTGCCGAGTCTTCGGTTGCCGAGTCTTCGGTTGCCGAGTCTTCGGTTGCCGAGTCTTCGGTTGCCGAGTCTTCGGTTGCCAAGTCTTCGGTTGCCGAGTCTTCGGTTGCCGAGTCTTCGGTTGCCGAGTCCTCGGTGACGGGGTTCCGGGGTTCGAATTTTCGACGTCGAATTCTTGGTCTGGGATTTCCGCTGTGGGGTCCTCGGTGTGGAGGTTTCGGGTGTTGAGATTACGGTGTTGGGTCCTCCGTTTCCTTTTTTCGGGTGTCGAGCCCTCGGGTGTCGAGGTTTTGGGTATACAGGTTTTGGGTGTCGAGGTTTCCGGTGTCGATGTTTCCGTGTCGAGTTTACGGGTGTCGAGATTAAGGGTGTCGAGGTTTCGGGTGTCGAGGTTTCCGGTGTCGAGGTTTCGGGTGTCGAATGTTCCATGTCGAATTTTCATGTCGGGTTTTCGATCAGGAATTTTCGATGAGGAATTTTCGATGATGAATTCTCGAGGTCGAATTTTTGAGGTCTAATTTTTGATGTCGAATTTTCGATGTCGAATTTTTGATGTCGAATTTTCGATGTCGAATTTTCGATGTCGAATTTTCGATGTCTAATTTTCGATGTCGAATTTTCGATGTCGAATTTTCGATGTCGAATTTTCGAGGTCGAATTTTCGAGGTCGAATTTTCGAGGTCGAATTTTCGAGGTCGAATTTTCGAGGTCGGATTTTCGAAGTCGAATTTTCGATTTGGTGTATTCGGGTGTCGAGGTATCGTTTCGGGTCTTCGTATGTGGGTCTTCGTGTGCCGAATCTTCGGTTGTCGAGTCTTCAGTTGTCGAGTCTTCGGTTGTCCAGGCTTCGGTTGTCGAGGCTTCGGTTATCGAGCCTTCGGTTGCCGATCCTTCGGTTGCCGAGCCTTCGGTTGCCGAGCCTTCGGTTGCCGAGCCTTCGGTTGCCGAACCTTCGGTTGCCGAGCCTTCGGTTGCCGAGTCTTCGGTTGCCGAGTCTTCGGTTGCCGAGAGTTCGGTTGCCGAGTCTTCTGTTGCCGTGTCTTCGGTTGCCGAGTCTTCGGTTGCCGAGTCTACGGTTGCCGAGTCTTCGGTTGCCGAGTCTTCGGTTGCCGAGTCTTCGGTTGCCGAGTCTTCGGTTGCCGAGTCTTCGGTTGCCGAGTCTTCGGTTGCCGAGTCTTCGGTTGCCGAGCCTTCGGTTGTCGAGCCTTCGGTAGCCGATTCTTCGGTTCCCGAGTCTTCGGTTGTCGAGCCTTCGGTTGTCGAGCCTTCGGTTGTCGAGCCTTCGGTTGTCGAGCCTTCGGTTGCCGAGCCTTCGGTTGCCGAGCCTTCGGTTGTCGAGCCTTCGGTTGTCGAGCCTTTGGTTCCCGAGCCTTCGGTTGTCGAGCCTTTGGTTGCCGAGCCTTCGGTTGCCGAGCCTTCGGTTGCCGAGCCTTCGGTTGCCGAGCCTTCGGTTGCCGAGCCTTCGGTTGCCGAGCCTTCGGTTGCCGAACCTTCGGTTGCCGAGCCTTCGGTTGCCGAGCCTTCGGTTGCCGAGCCTTCGGTTGTCGAGCCTTATGTTGCCGAGCCTTAGGTTGCCGAGCCTTCGGTTGCCGAGCCTTCGGTTGCCGAGCTTTCGGTTGCCAGAGCCTTCGGTTGCCGAGCCTTCGGTTGTCGAGCCGTCGGTTGTCGAGCCTTCGGTTGTCGAGCCTGCGGTTGCCGAGCCTTCGGTTGCCGAGCCTTCGGTTGCCGAGCCTTCGGTTGCCGAGCCTGCGGTTGCCGAGCCCTCGGTTGCCGAGTCTGCGGTTGCCAAGCCTGCGGTTGCCGAGCCTGCGGTTGCCGAGCCTTCTTTTGCCGAGCCTTCGGTTGCCGAGCCTTCGGTTGCAGACCCTACGGTTGCCGAGCCTTCGGTTGCCGAGCCTTCGGTTGCCCACTCTTCGGCTGCCGAGTCTTCGGTTGCCGAGTTTTCGGTTGCCGAGTTTTCGGTTGCCGAGTCCTCGGATGCGGAGTCTTCGGTACGTTGCCGAGTCTTCGGTGTCCGAGTCTTCGGTTGCCGAGTCTTCGGTTGCCGAGTCTGCGGTTGCCGAGTCTTCGGTTGCCGAGTCTTCGGTTAAGGAGTCTTCGGGATCGAGTCTTCGGTTGTCGAGTCTTCGGTTGTCGAGTATTCGGTTATCGAGTCTTCGGTTGTCGAGTCTTCGGTTGTCGAGTCTTCGGTTGTCGGGTCTTCGGTTGTCGAGCCTTCGGTTGTCGAGCCTTCGGTTGCCGAGCCTTCGGTTTTCGAGCCTTCGGTTGTCGAGCCTTCGGTTGTCGAGCCTTCGGTTGTCGAGCCTTCGGTTGCCGAGACTTCGGTTGCCGAGCCTTCGGTTGCCGAGCCTGCGGTTGCCGAGCCTTCGGTTTTCGAACCTTCGGTTGTCAAGCCTTCGGTTGTCGAGTCTTCGGTTGCCAAGCCTTCGGTTGCCGAGCCTTCGGTTGCCGAGCCTTCGGTTGCCGAGCCTGCGGTTGCCGAGCCTTCGGTTGCCGAGCCTTCGGTTGCCGAGCCTGCGGTAGCCGAGCCTTCGGTTGCCGAGCCTTCGGTTGCCGAGCCTGTGGTTGCCGAGCCTTCGGTTGCCGAGCCTTCGGTTGTCGAGCCTTAGGTTGCCGAGCCTTCGGTTGCCGAGCCTTCGGTTGCCGAGCTTTCGGTTGCCAGAGCCTTCGGTTGCCAAGCCTTCGGTTGTCGAGCCTGCGGTTGCCGAGCCTTCGGTTTGCGAGCCTTCTTTTGCCGAGCCTTCTTTTGCCGAGCCTTCGGTTGCCGAGCCTTCGGTTGCCGAGCCTTCGGTTGCCGACCCTACGGTTGCCGAGCCTTCGGTTGCCGAGCCTTCGGTTGCCGACTTTTCGGCTGCCGAGTCTTCGGTTGCCGAGTCTTCGGTTGCCGAGTGCTCGGTTGCGGAGTCTTCGGTTCGTTGCCGAGTCTTCGGTGTCCGAGTCTTCGGTTGCCGAGTCTTCGGTTGCCGAGACTTCGGTTGCCGAGTCTTCGGTTGCCGAGTCTTCGGTTGCCGAGTCTTCGGTTGCCGAGTCTTCGGTTGCCGAGCCTTCGGTTGCCGAGCCTTCGGTTGCCGAGCCTTCGGTTGCCGAGCCTTCGGTTGCCGAGCCTTCGGTTGCCGAGCCTTCGGTTGCCGAACCTTCGGTTTCCGAGCCTTCGGTTGCCGAGCCTTCGGTTGCCGAGCCTTCGGTCTTCGAGCCTTAGGTTGCCGAGCCTTAGGTTGCCGAGCCTTCGGTTGCCGAGCCTTCGGTTGCCGAGCTTTCGGTTGCCAGAGCCTTCGGTTGCCGAGCCTTCGGTTGTCGAGCCGTCGGTTGTCGAGCCTTCGGTTGTCGAGCCTGCGGTTGCCGAGCCTTCGGTTGCCGAGCCTTCGGTTGCCGAGCCTTCGGTTGCCGAGCCTGCGGTTGCCGAGCCCTCGGTTGCCGAGTCTGCGGTTGCCAAGCCTGCGGTTGCCGAGCCTGCGGTTGCCGAGCCTTCTTTTGCCGAGCCTTCGGTTGCCGAGCCTTCGGTTGCCGAGCCTTCGGTTGCCGACCCTACGGTTGCCGAGCCTTCGGTTGCCGAGCCTTCGGTTGCCGACTCTTCGGCTGCCGAGTCTTCGGTTGCCGAGTTTTCGGTTGCCGAGTCCTCGGATGCGGAGTCTTCGGTACGTTGCCGAGTCTTCGGTTGCCGAGTCTTCGGTGTCCGAGTCTTCGGTTGCCGAGTCTTCGGTTGCCGAGTCTTCGGTTGCCGAGTCTTCGGTTGCCGAGTCTTCGGTTGCCGAGTCTTCGGTTGCCGAGTCTGCGGTTGCCGAGTCTTCGGTTGCCGAGTCTTCGGTTAAGGAGTCTTCGGGATCGAGTCTTCGGTTGTCGAGTCTTCGGTTGTCGAGTCTTCGGTTGTCGAGTCTTCGGTTGTCGAGTCTTCGGTTGTCGGGTCTTCGGTTGTCGAGCCTTCGGTTGTCGAGCCTTCGGTTGTCGAGCCTTCGGTTGCCGAGCCTTCGGTTGTCGAGCCTTCGGTTGTCGAGACTTCGGTTGTCGAGCCTTCGGTTGCCGAGACTTCGGTTGCCGAGCCTTCGGTTGCCGAGCCTGCGGTTGCCGAGCCTTCGGTTTTCGAACCTTCGGTTGCCGAGCCTTCGGTTTTCGAACCTTCGGTTGCCGAGCCTTCGGTTGCCGAGCCTTCGGTTGCCGAGCCTTCGGTTGCCGAGCCTGCGGTTGCCGAGCCTTCGGTTGCCGAGCCTGCGGTTGCCGAGCCTGCGGTTGCCGAGCCTTCGGTTGCCGAGCCTGCGGTTGCCGAGCCTTCGGTTGCCGAGCCTGTGGTTGCCGAGCCTTCGGTTGCCAAGCCTTCGGTTGTCGAGCCTTAGGTTGCCGAGCCTTAGGTTGCCGAGCCTTCGGTTGCCGAGCCTTCGGTTGCCGAGCTTTCGGTTGCCAGAGCCTTCGGTTGCCGAGCCTTCGGTTGTCGAGCCTGCGGTTGCCGAGCCTTCGGTTGCCGAGCCTTCGGTTGCCGAGCCTTGTGTTGCGGAGCCTTCGGTTGCCGAGCCTGTGGTTGCCGAGCCCTCGGTTGCCGAGCCTTCGGTTGCCGAGCCTGCGGTTGCCGAGTCTGCGGTTGCCAAGCCTGCGGTTACCGAGCCTGCGGTTTGCGAGCCTTCTTTTGCCGAGCCTTCTTTTGCCGAGCCTTCGGTTGCCGAGCCTTCGGTTGCCGAGCTTTCGGTTGCCGACCCTACGGTTGCCGAGCCTTCGGTTGCCGAGCCTTCGGTTGCCGACTTTTCGGCTGCCGAGTCTTCGGTTGCCGAGTCTTCGGTTGCCGAGTCTTCGGTTGCCGAGTCTTCGGTTGCCGAGTCTTCGGTTGCCGAGTCTTCGGTTTCCGAGTCTTCGGTTGCCGAGATTTCGGTTGCCGAGTTTTCGGTTTCCGAGTCTTCGGTTGCCGAGTCTTCCGTTGCCAAGTCCTCGGTGACGAGGTTCCGGGGTTCGAATTTTCGACGTCGAATTCTTGGTCTGGGATTTCCGGTGTAGAGGTTTCGGGTGTTGAGGTTTCGGTGTTGGGTCCTCCGTTTCCTTTTTTCGGGTGTCGAGCCCTCGGGTGTCGAGGTTTTGGGTATCGAGGTTTCCGGTGTCGAGGTTTCCGTGTCGAGTTTACGGGTGTCGAGATTTCCGTGTCGAGTTTACGGGTGTCGAGATTTCGGGTGTCGAGGTTTTGGGTGTCGAGGTTTCCGGTGTCGAGGTTTCGGGTGTCGAATTTTCCATGTCGAATTTTCCATGTGGAATTTTCCATGTCGAGTTTTCGATCAGGAATTTTCGATGAGGAATTTTCGATGTTGAATTCTCGAGGTCGAATCTTTGAGGTCGAATTTTTTATGTCGAATTTCTGATGTCGAATTTTTGATGTCGAATTATCGATGTAGAATTTTCGATGTCGAATTTTCGATGTCGAATTTTCGATGTCGAATTTTCGATGTCGAATTTTCGATGTCAAATTTTCGATGTCGAATTTTCGATGTCGAAGTTTCGATGTCGGATTTACGATGTCGGATTTTCGATTTGCTGTATTCGGGTGTCGAGGTTTCGTTTCGGGTCTTCGTATGTGGGTCTTCGTGTGCCGAGTCTTCGGTTAAGGAGTCTTCGGGATCGAGTCTTCGGTTGTCGAGTCTTCGGTTGTCGAGTCTTCGGTTGTCGAGTGTTCGGTTGTCAAGTCTTCGGTTGTTGGGTCTTCGGTTGTCGAGCCTTCGGTTGTCGAGCCTTCGGTTGCCGAGCCTTCGGTTTTCGAGCCTTCGGTTGTCGAGCCTTCGGTTGTCGAGCCTTCGGTTGCCGAGCCTTCGGTTGCCGAGCCTGCGGTTGCCGAGCCTTCGGTTGCCGAGCCTGCGGTTGCCGAGCCTTCGGTTGCCGATCCTGCGGTTGCCGAGCCTGCGGTTGCCGACTCTTCGGCGTCCGAGTCTTCGGTTGCCGAGCCTTCGGTTGCCGAGCCTTCGGTTGCCGAGCTTTCGGTTGCCGAGCCATCGGTTGCCGAGCCTGCGGTTGCCGAGCCCTCAGTTGCCGAGCCTGCGGTTGCCGAGTCTGCGGTTGCCAAGCCTGCGGTTGCCGAGTTTGCGGTTGCCGAGCCTTCTTTTGCCGAGCCTTCGGTTGCCGATCCTTCGGTTGCCGAGCCTTCGGTTGCCGACCCTACGGTTGCCGAGCCTTCGGTTGCCGAGCCTTCGGTTGCCGACTCTTCGGCTGCCGAGTCTTCGGTTGCCGAGTCTTCGGTTGCGGAGTCTTCGGTTCGTTGCCGAGTCTTCGGTGTCCGAGTCTTCGGTTGCCGAGTCTTCGGTTGCCGAGTCTTCGGTTGCCGAGTCTTCGGTTGCCGAGTCTTCGGTTGCCGAGTCTTCGGTTGCCGAGTCTTCGGTTGCCGAGTCTGCGGTTGCCGAGTCTTCGGTTGCCGAGTCTTCGGTTGCCGAGTCTTCGGTTGCCGAGTCTTCGGTTGCCGAGTCTTCGGTTGCCGAGTCTTCGGTTGCCGAGTCTTCGGTTTCCGAGTCTTCGGTTGCCGAGTCTTCGGTTGCCGAGTTTTCGGTTTCCGAGTCTTCGGTTGCCGAGTTTTCGGTTGCCAAGTCCTCGGTGACGAGGTTCCGGGGTTCGAATTTTCGACGTCGAATTCTTGGTCTGGGATTTCCGGTGTGGAGGTTTCGGGTGTTGAGGTTTCGGTGTTGGGTCTTCCGTTTCCTTTTTTCGGGTGTCGAGCCCTCGGGTGTCGAGGTTTTGGGTATCGAGGTTTTGGGTGTCGAGGTTTCCGGTGTCGAGGTTTCCGTGTCGAGTTTACGGGTGTCGAGATTTCCGTGTCGAGTTTACGGGTGTCCAGATTTCGGGTGTCGAGGTTTTGGGTGTCGAGGTTTCCGGTGTCGAGGTTTCGGGTGTCGAATTTTCCATGTCGAATTTTCCATGTGGAATTTTCCATGTCGAGTTTTCGATCAGGAATTTTCGATGAGGAATTTTCGATGTTGAATTCTCGAGGTCGAATCTTTGAGGTCGAATTTTTTATGTCGAATTTTTGATGTCGAATTTTTGATGTCGAATTATCGATGTAGAATTTTCGATGTCGAATTTTCGATGTCGAATTTTCGATGTCGAATTTTCGATGTCGAATTTTCGATGTCGAATTTTCGATGTCAAATTTTCGATGTCGAATTTTCGATGTCGAATTTTCGATGTCGGATTTTCGATGTCGGATTTTCGATTTGCTGTATTCGGGTGTCGAGGTTTCGTTTCGGGTCTTCGTATGTGGGTCTTCGTGTGCCGAGTCTTCGGTTAAGGAGTCTTCGGGATCGAGTCTTCGGTTGTCGAGTCTTCGGTTGTCGAGTCTTCGGTTGTCGAGTCTTCGGTTGTCGAGTCTTCGGTTGTCGAGTCTTCGGCTGTCGAGTCTTCGGTTGTCGGGTCTTCGGTTGTCGAGCCTTCGGTTGTCGAGCCTTCGGTTGCCGAGCCTTCGGTTTTCGAGCCTTCGGTTGTCGAGCCTTCGGTTGTCGAGCCTTCGGTTGTCGAGCCTTCGGTTGCCGAGACTTCGGTTGCCGAGCCTTCGCTTGCCGAGCCTGCGGTTGCCGAGCCTTCGGTTTTCGAACCTTCGGTTGTGGAGCCTTCGGTTGTCGAGTCTTCGGTTGCCGAGCCTTCGGTTGCCGAGCCTTCGGTTGCCGAGCCTTCGATTGCCGAGCCTGCGGTTGCGAACCTTCGGTTGCCGAGCCTTCGGTTGCCGAGCCTTCGGTTGTCGAGCCTTAGGTTGCCGAGCCTTAGGTTGCCGAGCCTTCGGTTGCCGAGCCTTCGGTTGCCGAGCTTTCGGTTGCCAGAGCCTTCGGTTGCCGAGCCTTCGGTTTTCGAGCCTTCGGTTCTCGAGCCTTCGGTTGTCGAGCCTGCGGTTGCCGAGCCTTCGGTTGCCAAGCCTGCGGTTGCCGAGCCTTCGGTTGCCGAGCCTTCGGTTGCCGAGCCTGTGGTTGCCGAGCCCTCGGTTGCCGAGCCTGCGGTTGCCGAGTCTGCGGTTGCCAAGCCTGCGGTTGCCGAGCCTTCGGTTGCCGAGCCTTCGGTTGCCGACCCTACGGTTGCCGAGCCTTCGGTTGCCGAGCCTTCGGTTGCCGACTTTTCGGCTGCCGAGTCTTCGGTTGCCGAGTCTTCGGTTGCCGAGTCCTCGGTTGCCGAGTCTTCGGTTGCGAGTCTTCGGTTGCCGAGTCTGCGGTTACCGAGTCTTCGGTTGCTGAGTCTTCGGTTGCCGAGTCTTCGGTTGCCGAGTCTTCGGTTTCCGAGTCTTCGGTTGCCGAGTCTTCGGTTGCTGAGTTTTCGGTTTCCGAGTCTTCGGTTGCCGAGTCTTCGGTTGCCAAGTCCTCGGTGACGAGGTTCCGGGGTTCGAATTTTCGACGTCGAATTCTTGGTCTGGGATTTCCGGTGTAGAGGTTTCGGTGTTGGGTCCTCCGTTTCCTTTTTTCGGGTGTAGAGCCCTCGGGTGTCGAGGTTTTGGGTATCGAGGTTTTGGGTGTCGAGGTTTCCGGTGTCGAGGTTTCCGTGTCGAGTTTACGGGTGTCGAGATTTCCGTGTCGAGTTTACGGGTGTCGAGATTTCCGGTGTCGAGGTTTTGGGTGTCGAGGTTTCCTGTGTCGAGGTTTCGGGTGTCGAATTTTGCATGTCGAATTTTCCATGTGGAATTTTCCATGTCGAGTTTTCGATCAGGAATTTTCGATGAGGAATTTTCGATGTTGAATTCTCGAGGTCGAATTTTTGAGGTCGAATTTTTGATGTCGAATTTTTGATGTCGAATTTTTGATGTCGAATTTTTGATGTCGAATTATCGATGTCGAATTTTCAATGTCGAACTTTCGATGTCGAATTTTCGATGTCAAATTTTCGATGTCGAATTTTCGATGTCGAATTTTCGATGTCGGATTTTCGATGTGGGATTTTCGACGTCGAATTTTCGATTTGGTGTATTCGGGTGTCGAGGTTTCGTTTCGGGTCTTCGTAAGTGGGTCTTCGTGTGCCCAGTCTTCGGTTAAGGAGTCTTCGGGATCGAGTCTTCGGTTGTCGAGTCTTCGGTTGTCGAGTCTTCGGTTGTCGAGTCTTCGGTTGTCGAGTCTTCGGTTGTCGGGTCTTCGTTTGTCGAGCCTTCGGTTGTCGAGCCTTCGGTTGCCGAGCCTTTGGTTTTCGAGCCTTCGGTTGTCGAGTCTTCGGTTGTCGAGTCTTCGGTTGTCGAGTCTTCGGTTGTCGAGTCTTCGGTAGTCGAGTCTTCAGTTGTCGAGTCTTCGGTTGTCGAGTCTTCGGTTGTCGAGTCTTCGGTTGTCGAGTCTTCGGTTGTCGAGCCTTCGGTTGTCGCGTCTTCGGTTACCGAGCCTTCGGTTACCGAGCCTTCGGTTGTCGAGCCTTCGGTTGCCGAGCCTTCGGTTGCCGAGCCTTCGGTTGCCGAGCCTTCGGTTGCCGAGTCTTCGGTTGCCGAGTCTTCGGTTGCCGAGTCTTGGGTTTTCGAGTCCTCGGTGACGAGCTTCCGGGGTTCGAATTTTCGACGTCGAATTCTTGGTCTGGGATTTCCGGGGTGGGGTCCTCAGTGTGGAGGTTTCGGGTGTTGAGGTTTCGGTGTTGGGTCCTCCGTTTCCTTTTTTCGGGTGTCGAGCCCTCGGGTGTCGAGGTTTTGGGTATCGAGGGTTCGGGTGTTGAGGTTTCCGGTGTCGAGGTTTACGTGTCGAGTTTACGGGTGTTGAAATTTCCGTGTCGAGTTTACGGGTGTCGAGATTTCGGGTGTCGAGGTTTCGGGTGTCGAGGTTTCCGGTGTCGAGGTTTCGGGTGTCGAATTTTCCATGTCGAATTTTCCATGTCGAGTTTTCGATCAGGAATTTTCGATGAGGAATTTTCGATGTTGATTTCTCGAGGTCGAATTTTTGAGGTCGAATATTTGATGTCGAATTTTTTATGTCGAATTTTCGATGTCGGATTTTCGATGTCGAATTTTCGATTTGGTGTATTCGGGTGCCGAGTCTTCGGTTGTCGAGTCTTCGGGATCGAGTCTTCGGTTGTCGAGTCTTCGGTTGTCGAGTCTTCGGTTGTCGAGTCTTCGGTTGTAGAGTCTTCTGTTGTCGAGTCTTCGGTAGTCGAGTCTTCGGTTGTCGAGTCTTCGGTTGTCGAGTCTTCGGTTGTCGGGTCTTCGGTTGTCGAGCCTTCGGTTGTCGAGCCTTCGGTTGCCGAGCCTTCGGTTTTCGAGCCTTCGGTTGTCGAGCCTTCGGTTGCCGAGACTTTGGTTGCCAAGCCTTCGGTTGCCGAGCCTGCGGTTGCCGAGCCTTCGGTTTTCGAGCCTTCGGTTGTCGAGCCTTCGGTTGTCGAGTCTTCGGTTGCCGAGCCTTCGGTTGCCGAGCCTTCGGTTGCCGAGCCTTCGGTTGCCGAGCCTGCGGTTGCCGAGCCTTCGGTTGCCGAGCCTTCGGTTGCCGAGCCTGCGGTTGCCGAGCCTTCGGTTACCGAGCCTGCGGTTGCCGAGCCTGCGGTTGCCGAGCCTTCGGTTGCCGAGCCTGCGGTTGCCGAGCCTTCGGTTGCCGAGTCTTCGGTTGCCGAGTCTTCGTTTGCCGAGTCTTCGGTTGCCGAGTCTTCGGTTGCCGAGTCTTTTGTTGTCGAGTCCTCGGTGACGAGGTTCCGGGGTTCGAATTTTCGACGTCGAATTCTTGGTCTGGGATTTCCGGTGTGGGGTCCTCGGTGTGGAGGTTTCGGGTGTTGAGATTTCGGTGGTTGGTCCTCCGTTTCCTTTTTTCGGGTGTCCAGCCCTCAGGTGTCGAGGTTTTGGGTATCGAGGTTTCGGGTGTCGAGGTTTCCGGTGTCGAGGTTTACGTGTGGAGTTTAGGGGTGTCGAGATTTCCGTGTCGAGTTTACGGGTGTCGAGATTTCGGGTGTCGAGGTTTCGGGTGTCGAGGTTTCCGGTGTCGAGGTTTCGGGTGTCGAATTTTCCATGTCGAGTTTTCGATCAGGAATTTTCGATGAGGAATTTTCGATGTTGATTTCTCGAGGTCGAATTTTTGAGGTCGAATTTTTGATGTCGAATTTTCGATGTCGAATTTTCGATGTCGAATTTTCGATGTCGGATTTTCGATGTCGGATATTCGATTTGGTGTATTCGGGTGTCGAGGTTTCGTTTCGGGTCTTCGTATGTGGATCTTCGTGTGCCGAGTCTTCGGTTCTCGAGTCTTCGGGATCGAGTCTTCGGTTGCCGAGTCTTCGGTTGCCGAGTCTTCGGTTGCCGAGTCTTCGGTTGCCGAGTCTTCGGTTGCCGAGTCTGCGGTTGCCGAGTCTTCGGTTGCCGAGTCTTCGGTTAAGGAGTCTTCGGTTAAGGAGTCTTCGGTTGTCGAGTCTTCGGTTGTCGAGTCTTCGGTTGTCGAGTCTTCGGTTGTCGAGTCTTCGGTTGTCGAGTCTTCGGTTGTCGGGTCTTCGGTTGTCGAGCCTTCGGTTGTCGAGCCTTCGGTTGTCGAGCCTTCGGTTGCCGAGCCTTCGGTTGTCGAGCCTTCGGTTGTCGAGCCTTCGGTTGCCGAGACTTCGGTTGCCGAGCCTTCGGTTGCCGAGCCTGCGGTTGCCGAGCCTTCGGTTTTCGAACCTTCGGTTGCCGAGCCTTCGGTTTTCGAACCTTCGGTTGCCGAGCCTTCGGTTGCCGAGCCTTCGGTTGCCGAGCCTTCGGTTGCCGAGCCTGCGGTTGCCGAGCCTTCGGTTGCCGAGCCTGCGGTTGCCGAGCCTGCGGTTGCCGAGCCTTCGGTTGCCGAGCCTGCGGTTGCCGAGCCTTCGGTTGCCGAGCCTGTGGTTGCCGAGCCTTCGGTTGCCGAGCCTTCGGTTGTCGAGCCTTAGGTTGCCGAGCCTTAGGTTGCCGAGCCTTCGGTTGCCGAGCCTTCGGTTGCCGAGCTTTCGGTTGCCAGAGCCTTCGGTTGCCGAGCCTTCGGTTGTCGAGCCTGCGGTTGCCGAGCCTTCGGTTGCCGAGCCTTCGGTTGCCGAGCCTTCGGTTGCGGAGCCTTCGGTTGCCGAGCCTGTGGTTGCCGAGCCCTCGGTTGCCGAGCCTTCGGTTGCCGAGCCTGCGGTTGCCGAGTCTGCGGTTGCCAAGCCTGCGGTTACCGAGCCTGCGGTTTGCGAGCCTTCTTTTGCCGAGCCTTCTTTTGCCGAGCCTTCGGTTGCCGAGCCTTCGGTTGCCGAGCCTTCGGTTGCCGACCCTACGGTTGCCGAGCCTTCGGTTGCCGAGCCTTCGGTTGCCGACTTTTCGGCTGCCGAGTCTTCGGTTGCCGAGTCTTCGGTTGCCGAGTCCTTGGTTGCGGAGTCTTCGGTTCGTTGCCGAGTCTTCGGTGTCCGAGTCTTCGGTTGCCGAGTCTTCGGTTGCCGAGTCTCTTTGTTGCCGAGTCTTCGGTTGCCGAGTCTTCGGTTGCCGAGTCTTCGGTTGCCGAGTCTTCGGTTGCCGAGTCTTCGGTTGCCGAGTCTGCGGTTGCCGAGTCTTCGGTTGCCGAGTCTTCGGTTGCCGAGTCTTCGGTTGCCGAGTCTTCGGTTTCCGAGTCTTCGGTTGCCGAGATTTCGGTTGCCGAGTTTTCGGTTTCCGAGTCTTCGGTTGCCGAGTCTTCGGTTGCCAAGTCCTCGGTGACGAGGTTCCGGGGTTCGAATTTTCGACGTCGAATTCTTGGTCTGGGATTTCCGGTGTAGAGGTTTCGGGTGTTGAGGTTTCGGTGTTGGGTCCTCCGTTTCCTTTTTTCGGGTGTCGAGCCCTCGGGTGTCGAGGTTTTGGGTATCGAGGTTTTGGGTGTCGAGGTTTCCGGTGTCGAGGTTTCCGTGTCGAGTTTACGGGTGTCGAGATTTCCGTGTCGAGTTTACGGGTGTCGAGATTTCGGGTGTCGAGGTTTTGGGTGTCGAGGTTTCCGGTGTCGAGGTTTCGGGTGTCGAATTTTCCATGTCGAATTTTCCATGTGGAATTTTCCATGTCGAGTTTTCGATCAGGAATTTTCGATGAGGAATTTTCGATGTTGAATTCTCGAGGTCGAATCTTTGAGGTCGAATTTTTTATGTCGAATTTCTGATGTCGAATTTTTGATGTCGAATTATCGATGTAGAATTTTCGATGTCGAATTTTCGATGTCGAATTTTCGATGTCGAATTTTCGATGTCGAATTTTCGATGTCGAATTTTCGATGTCAAATTTTCGATGTCGAATTTTCGATGTCGAATTTTCGATGTCGGATTTACGATGTCGGATTTTCGATTTGCTGTATTCGGGTGTCGAGGTTTCGTTTCGGGTCTTCGTATGTGGGTCTTCGTGTGCCGAGTCTTCGGTTAAGGAGTCTTCGGGATCGAGTCTTCGGTTGTCGAGTCTTCGGTTGTCGAGTCTTCGGTTGTCGAGTCTTCGGTTGTCAAGTCTTCGGTTGTTGGGTCTTCGGTTGTCGAGCCTTCGGTTGTCGAGCCTTCGGTTGCCGAGCCTTCGGTTTTCGAGCCTTCGGTTGTCGAGCCTTCGGTTGTCGAGCCTTCGGTTGTCGAGCCTTCGGTTGCCGAGACTTCGGTTGCCGAGCCTTCGGTTGCCGAGCCTGCGGTTGCCGAGCCTTCGGTTTTCGAACCTTCGGTTGTCGAGCCTTTGGTTGTCGAGTCTTCGGTTGCCGAGCCTTCGGTTGCCGAGCCTTCGGTTGCGGAGCCTGCGGTTGCCGAGCCTTCGGTTGCCGAGCCTTCGGTTGCCGAGCCTGCGGTTGCCGAGCCTTCGGTTGCCGAGCCTGCGGTTGCCGAGCCTTCGGTTGCCGAGCCTGCGGTTGCCGAGCCTGCGGTTGCCGACTCTTCGGCTGCCGAGTCTTCGGTTGCCGAGCCTTCGGTTGCCGAGCCTTCGGTTGCCGAGCCTTCGGTTGCCGAGCCATCGGTTGCCGAGCCTGCGGTTGCCGAGCCCTCAGTTGCCGAGCCTGCGGTTGCCGAGTCTGCGGTTGCCAAGCCTGCGGTTGCCGAGCCTGCGGTTGCCGAGCCTTCTTTTGCCGAGCCTTCGGTTGCCGATCCTTCGGTTGCCGAGCCTTCGGTTGCCGACCCTACGGTTGCCGAGCCTTCGGTTGCCGAGCCTTCGGTTGCCGACTCTTCGGCTGCCGAGTCTTCGGTTGCCGAGTCTTCGGTTGCGGAGTCTTCGGTTCGTTGCCGAGTCTTCGGTGTCCGAGTCTTCGGTTGCCGAGTCTTCGGTTGCCGAGTCTTCGGTTGCCGAGTCTTCGGTTGCCGAGTCTTCGGTTGCCGAGTCTGCGGTTGCCGAGTCTTCGGTTGCCGAGTCTTCGGTTGCCGAGTCTTCGGTTGCCGAGTCTTCGGTTTCCGAGTCTTCGGTTGCCGAGTCTTCGGTTGCCGAGTCTTCGGTTTCCGAGTCTTCGGTTGCCGAGTTTTCGGTTGCCAAGTCCTCGGTGACGAGGTTCCGGGGTTCGAATTTTCGACGTCGAATTCTTGGTCTGGGATTTCCGGTGTGGAGGTTTCGGGTGTTGAGGTTTCGGTGTTGGGTCCTCCGTTTCCTTTTTTCGGGTGTCGAGCCCTCGGGTGTCGAGGTTTTGGGTATCGAGGTTTTGGGTGTCGAGGTTTCCGGTGTCGAGGTTTCCGTGTCGAGTTTACGGGTGTCGAGATTTCCGTGTCGAGTTTACGGGTGTCGAGATTTCGGGTGTCGAGGTTTTGGGTGTCGAGGTTTCCGGTGTCGAGGTTTCGGGTGTCGAATTTTCCATGTCGAATTTTCCATGTGGAATTTTCCATGTCGAGTTTTCGATCAGGAATTTTCGATGAGGAATTTTCGATGTTGAATTCTCGAGGTCGAATCTTTGAGGTCGAATTTTTTATGTCGAATTTTTTATGTCGAATTTTTGATGTCGAATTATCGATGTAGAATTTTCGATGTCGAATTTTCGATGTCGAATTTTCGATGTCGAATTTTCGATGTCGAATTTTCGATGTCGAATTTTCGATGTCGAATTTTCGATGTCAAATTTTCGATGTCGAATTTTCGATGTCGAATTTTCGATGTCGGATTTTCGATGTCGGATTTTCGATTTGCTGTATTCGGGTGTCGAGGTTTCGTTTCGGGTCTTCGTATGTGGGTCTTCGTGTGCCGAGTCTTCGGTTAAGGAGTCTTCGGGATCGAGTCTTCGGTTGTCGAGTCTTCGGTTGTCGAGTCTTCGGTTGTCGAGTCTTCGGTTGTCGAGTCTTCGGCTGTCGAGTCTTCGGTTGTCGGGTCTTCGGTTGTCGAGCCTTCGGTTGTCGAGCCTTCGGTTGCCGAGCCTTCGGTTTTCGAGCCTTCGGTTGTCGAGCCTTCGGTTGTCGAGCCTTCGGTTGTCGAGCCTTCGGTTGCCGAGACTTCGGTTGCCGAGCCTTCGGTTGCCGAGCCTGCGGTTGCCGAGCCTTCGGTTTTCGAACCTTCGGTTGTGGAGCCTTCGGTTGTCGAGTCTTCGGTTGCCGAGCCTTCGGTTGCCGAGCCTTCGGTTGCCGAGCCTTCGGTTGCCGAGCCTGCGGTTGCCGAGCCTTCGGTTGCCGAGCCTTCGGTTGCCGAGCCTGCGGTTGCCGAGCCTTCGGTTGCCGAGCCTGCGGTTGCCGAGCCTTCGGTTGCCGAGCCTTCGGTTGCCGAGCCTTCGGTTGTCGAGCCTTAGGTTGCCGAGCCTTAGGTTGCCGAGCCTTCGGTTGCCGAGCCTTCGGTTGCCGAGCTTTCGGTTGCCAGAGCCTTCGGTTGCCGAGCCTTCGGTTTTCGAGCCTTCGGTTCTCGAGCCTTCGGTTGTCGAGCCTGCGGTTGCCGAGCCTTCGGTTGCCGAGCCTGCGGTTGCCGAGCCTTCGGTTGCCGAGCCTTCGGTTGCCGAGCCTGTGGTTGCCGAGCCCTCGGTTGCCGAGCCTGCGGTTGCCGAGTCTGCGGTTGCCAAGCCTGCGGTTGCCGAGCCTTCGGTTGCCGAGCCTTCGGTTGCCGACCCTACGGTTGCCGAGCCTTCGGTTGCCGAGCCTTCGGTTGCCGACTTTTCGGCTGCCGAGTCTTCGGTTGCCGAGTCTTCGGTTGCCGAGTCCTCGGTTGCGGAGTCTTCGGTTCGTTGCCGTGTCTTCGGTGTCCGAGTCTTCGGTTGCCGAGTCTTCGGTTGCCGAGTCTTCGGTTGCCGAGTCTTCGGTTGCCGAGTCTTCGGTTGCCGAGTCTTCGGTTGCCGAGTCTTCGGTTGCGAGTCTTCGGTTGCCGAGTCTGCGGTTACCGAGTCTTCGGTTGCTGAGTCTTCGGTTGCCGAGTCTTCGGTTGCCGAGTCTTCGGTTTCCGAGTCTTCGGTTGCCGAGTCTTCGGTTGCTGAGTTTTCGGTTTCCGAGTCTTCGGTTGCCGAGTCTTCGGTTGCCAAGTCCTCGGTGACGAGGTTCCGGGGTTCGAATTTTCGACGTCGAATTCTTGGTCTGGGATTTCCGGTGTAGAGGTTTCGGTGTTGGGTCCTCCATTTCCTTTTTTCGGGTGTAGAGCCCTCGGGTGTCGAGGTTTTGGGTATCGAGGTTTTGGGTGTCGAGGTTTCCGGTGTCGAGGTTTCCGTGTCGAGTTTACGGGTGTCGAGATTTCCGTGTCGAGTTTACGGGTGTCGAGATTTCCGGTGTCGAGGTTTTGGGTGTCGAGGTTTCCTGTGTCGAGGTTTCGGGTGTCGAATTTTGCATGTCGAATTTTCCATGTGGAATTTTCCATGTCGAGTTTTCGATCAGGAATTTTCGATGAGGAATTTTCGATGTTGAATTCTCGAGGTCGAATTTTTGAGGTCGAATTTTTGATGTCGAATTTTTGATGTCGAATTTTTGATGTCGAATTTTTGATGTCGAATTATCGATGTCGAATTTTCAATGTCGAATTTTCGATGTCGAATTTTCGATGTCAAATTTTCGATGTCGAATTTTCGATGTCGAATTTTCGATGTCGGATTTTCGATGTGGGATTTTCGACGTCGAATTTTCGATTTGGTGTATTCGGGTGTCGAGGTTTCGTTTCGGGTCTTCGTATGTGGGTCTTCGTGTGCCGAGTCTTCGGTTAAGGAGTCTTCGGGATCGAGTCTTCGGTTGTCGAGTCTTCGGTTGTCGAGTCTTCGGTTGTCGAGTCTTCGGTTGTCGAGTCTTCGTTTGTCGGGTCTTCGTTTGTCGAGCCTTCGGTTGTCGAGCCTTCGGTTGCCGAGCCTTCGGTTTTCGAGCCTTCGGTTGTCGAGCCTTCGGTTGTCGAGCCTTCGGTTGTCGAGCATTCGGTTGCCGAGACTTCGGTTGCCGAGCCTGCGGTTGCCGAGCCTTCGGTTTTCGAACCTTCGGTTGTCGAGCCTTCGGTTGTCGAGTCTTCGGTTGCCGAGCCTTCGGTTGCCAAGCCTTCGGTTGCCGAGCCTTCGGTTGCCGAGCCTGCGGTTGCCGAGCCTTCGGTTGCCGAGCCTTCGGTTGCCGAGCCTGCGGTTGCCGAGCCTTCGGTTGCCGAGCCTGCGGTTGCCGAGCCTTCGGTTGCCGAGCCTGCGGTTGCCGAGCCTGCGGTTGCCGAGCCTTCGGTTGCCGAGCCTGCGGTTGCCGAGCCTTCGGTTGCCGAGTCTTCGGTTGCCGAGTCTTCGGTTGCCGAGTCTTCGGTTGCCGAGTCTTCGTTTGCCGAGTCTTCGGTTGCCGAGTCTTCGGTTGCCGAGTCTTTGGTTGTCGAGTCCTCGGTGACGAGGTTCCGGGGTTCGAATTTTCGACGTCGAATTGTTGGTCTGGGATTTCCGGTGTGGGGTCCTCGGTGTGGAGGTTTCGGGTGTTGAGATTTCGGTGTTGGGTCCTCCGTTTCCTTTTTTCGGGTGTCGAGCCCTCAGGTGTCGAGGTTTTGGGTATCGAGGTTTCGGGTGTCGAGGTTTCCGGTGTCGAGGTTTACGTGTGGAGGTTAGGGGTGTCGAGATTTCCGTGTCGAGTTTACGGGTGTCGAGATTTCGGGTGTCGAGGTTTCGGGTGTCGAGGTTTCCGGTGTCGAGGTTTCGGGTGTCGAATTTTCCATGTCGAGTTTTCGATCAGGAATTTTCGATGAGGAATTTTCGATGTTGATTTCTCGAGGTCGAATTTTTGAGGTCGAATTTTTGATGTCGAATTTTCGATGTCGAATTTTCGATGTCGAATTTTCGATGTCGGATTTTCGATGTCGGATTTTCGATGTCGAATTTTCGATTTGGTGTATTCGGGTGTCGAGGTTTCGTTTCGGGTCTTCGTAATTGGGTCTTCGTGTGCCGAGTCTTCGGTTCTCGAGTCTTCGGGATCGAGTCTTCGGTTGTCAAGTCTTCGGTTGTCGAGTCTTCGGTTGTCGAGTCTTCGGTTGTCGAGTCTTCGGTTGTCGAGTCTTCGGTTGTCGAGTCTTCGGTTGTCGAGTCTTCGGTTGTCGAGTCTTCGGTAGTCGAGTCTTCGGTTGTCGAGTCTTCGGTTGTCGAGTCTTCGGTTGTCGAGTCTTCGGTTGTCGAGTCTTCGGTTGTCGAGCCTTCGGTTGTCGCGTCTTCGGTTACCGAGCCTTCGGTTACCGAGCCTTCGGTTGTCGAGCCTTCGGTTGCCGAGCCTTCGGTTGCCGAGCCTTCGGTTGCCGAGCCTTCGGTTGCCGAGTCTTCGGTTGCCGAGTCTTCGGTTGCCGAGTCTTGGGTTTTCGAGTCCTCGGTGACGAGCTTCCGGGGTTCGAATTTTCGACGTCGAATTCTTGGTCTGGGATTTCCGGGGTGGGGTCCTCAGTGTGGAGGTTTCGGGTGTTGAGGTTTCGGTGTTGGGTCCTCCGTTTCCTTTTTTCGGGTGTCGAGCCCTCGGGTGTCGAGGTTTTGGGTATCGAGGGTTCGGGTGTTTAGGTTTCCGGTGTCGAGGTTTACGTGTCGAGTTTACGGGTGTTGAAATTTCCGTGTCGAGTTTACGGGTGTCGAGATTTCGGGTGTCGAGGTTTCGGGTGTCGAGGTTTCCGGTGTCGAGGTTTCGGGTGTGGAATTTTCCATGCCGAATTTTCCATGTCGAGTTTTCGATCAGGAATTTTCGATGAGGAATTTTCGATGTTGAATTCTCGAGGTCGAATTTTTGAGGTCAAATTATTTATGTCGAATTTTTGATGTCGAATTTTTGATGACGAATTTTTGATGTCGAATTTTCGATGTCGAATTTTCGATGTCGAATTTTCGATGTCCAATTTTCGATGTCGGATTTTCGATGTCGGATTATCGATGTCGGATTTTCGACGTCGAATTTTCGATTTGGTGTATTCGGGTGTCGAGGTTTCGTTTCGGGTCTTCGTATGTGGGTCTTCGTGTGCCGAGTCTTCGGTTGTCGAGTCTTCGGTTGTCGAGTCTTCGGTTGTCGAGTCTTCGGTTGTCGAGTCTTCGGTTGTCGAGTCTCCGGTTGTCGAGTTGTCGAGTTGCCGGGTCTTCGGTTGCCGAGCCTTCGGTTGTCGAGCCTTCGGTTGCCGAGCCTTCGGTTGCCGAGCCTTCGGTTGTCGAGCTTTCGGTTGTCGAGCCTTCGGTTGTCGAGGCTTCGGTTGTCGAGCCTTCGGTTGCCGAGCCTTCGGTTGCCGAGGCTTCGGTTGCCCAGCCTTCGGTTGCGGAGCCTTCGGTTGCCGAGCCTTCGGTTGCCGAGCCTGCGGTTGCCGAGCCTTCGGTTGCCGAGCCTTCGGTTGCCGAGCCTTCGGTTGCCGAGCCTTCGGTTGCCGAGTCTTCGGTTGCCGAGTCTTTGGTTGCCGAGTCTTCGGTTGCCGAGTCTTCGGTTGCCGAGTCTTCGGTTGCCGAGTCTTCGGTTGCCGAGACTTTGGTTGTCGAGTCCTCGGTGACGAGGTCCCGGGGTTCGATTTTTCGACTTCGGATTCTTGGTCTGGGATTCCCGGGGTGGGGTCCTCGGTGTGGAGGTTTCGGGTGTTGAGATTGCGGTGTTGGGTCCTCCGTTTCCTTTTTTCGGGTGTCGAGCCCTCAGGTGTCGAGGTTTTGGGTATCGAGGTTTCGGGTGTCGAGGTTTCCGGTGTCGAGGTTTACGTGTCGAGTTTACGGGTGTCGAGATTTCCGTGTCGAGTTTACGGGTGTCGAGATTTCGGGTGTCGAGGTTTCGGGTGTCGAGGTTTCCGGTGTCGAGGTTTCGGGTGTCGAATTTTCCATGTCGAATTTTCCATGTCGAGTTTTCGATCAGGAATTTTCGATGAGGAATTTTCGATGTTGATTTCTCGAGGTCGAATTTTTGAGGTCGAATATTTGATGTCGAATTTTTTATGTCGAATTTTCGATGTCGAATTTTCGATGTCGGATTTTCGATGTCGGATTTTCGATGTCGAATTTTCGATTTGGTGTATTCGGGTGCCGAGTCTTCGGTTGTCGAGTCTTCGGGATCGAGTCTTCGGTTGTCGAGTCTTCGGTTGTCGAGTCTTCGGTTGTCGAGTCTTCGGTTGTCGAGTCTTCGGTTGTAGAGTCTTCTGTTGTCGTGTCTTCGGTAGTCGAGTCTTCGGTTGTCGAGTCTTCGGTTGTCGAGTCTTCGGTTGTCGGGTCTTCGGTTGTCGAGCCTTCGGTTGTCGAGCCTTCGGTTGCCGAGCCTTCGGTTTTCGAGCCTTCGGTTGTCGAGCCTTCGGTTGTCGAGCCTTCGGTTGTCGAGCCTTCGGTTGCCGAGCCTTCGGTTTTCGAGCCTTCGGTTGTCGAGCCTTCGGTTGTCGAGCCTTCGGTTGCCGAGACTTTGGTTGCCAAGCCTTCGGTTGCCGAGCCTGCGGTTGCCGAGCCTTCGGTTTTCGAGCCTTCGGTTGTCGAGCCTTCGGTTGTCGAGTCTTCGGTTGCCGAGCCTTCGGTTGCCGAGCCTTCGTTTGCCGAGCCTTCGGTTGCCGAGCCTGCGGTTGCCGAGCCTTCGGTTGCCGAGCCTTCGGTTGCCGAGCCTGCGGTTGCCGAGCCTTCGGTTACCGAGCCTGCGGTTGCCGAGCCTGCGGTTGCCGAGCCTTCGGTTGCCGAGCCTGCGGTTGCCGAGCCTTCGTTTGCCGAGTCTTTGGTTGCCGAGTCTTCGTTTGCCGAGTCTTCGGTTGCCGAGTCTTCGGTTGCCGAGTCTTTTGTTGTCGAGTCCTCGGTGACGAGGTTCCGGGGTTCGAATTTTCGACGTCGAATTCTTGGTCTGGGATTTCCGGTGTGGGGTCCTCGGTGTGGAGGTTTCGGGTGTTGAGATTTCGGTGGTTGGTCCTCCGTTTCCTTTTTTCGGGTGTCCAGCCCTCAGGTGTCGAGGTTTTGGGTATCGAGGTTTCGGGTGTCGAGGTTTCCGGTGTCGAGGTTTACGTGTGGAGTTTAGGGGTGTCGAGATTTCCGTGTCGAGTTTACGGGTGTCGAGATTTCGGGTGTCGAGGTTTCGGGTGTCGAGGTTTCCGGTGTCGAGGTTTCGGGTGTCGAATTTTCCATGTCGAGTTTTCGATCAGGAATTTTCGATGAGGAATTTTCGATGTTGATTTCTCGAGGTCGAATTTTTGAGGTCGAATTTTTGATGTCGAATTTTCGATGTCGAATTTTCGATGTCGAATTTTCGATGTCGGATTTTCGATGTCGGATTTTCGATGTCGGATTTTCGATGTCGAATTTTCGATTTGGTGTATTCGGGTGTCGAGGTTTCGTTTCGGGTCTTCGTATGTGGATCTTCGTGTGCCGAGTCTTCGGTTCTCGAGTCTTCGGGATCGAGTCTTCGGTTGTCAAGTCTTCGGTTGTCGAGTCTTCGGTTGTCGAGTCTTCGGTTGTCGAGTCTTCGGTTGTCGAGTCTTCGGTTGTCGAGTCTTCGGTTGTCGAGTCTTCGGTTGTCGAGTCTTCGGTTGTCGAGTCTTCGGTTGTCGAGTCTTCGGTTGTCGAGTCTTCGGTTGTGGAGTCTTCGGTTGTCGAGTCTTCGGTAGTCGAGTCTTCGGTTGTCGAGTCTTCGGTTGTCGAGTCTTCGGTTGTCGAGTCTTCGGTTGTCGAGTCTTTGGTTGTCGAGTCTTCGGTTGTGGAGTCTTCGGTTGTCGGGTCTTCGGTTGTCGAGGCTTCGTTTGTCGAGCCTTCGGTTGTCGAGCCTTCGGTTGCCGAGCCTTCGGTTGCCGAGCCTTCGGTTGCCGAGCCTTCGGTTGCCGAGCCTTCGGTTGTCGAGTCTTCGGTTGCCGAGCCTTCGGTTACCGAGCCTTCGGTTGTCGAGCCTTCGGTTGTCGAGCCTTCGGTTGCCGAGCCTTCGGTTGCCGAGCCTTCGGTTGCCGAGCCTTCGGTTGCCGAGTCTTCGGTTGCCGAGTCTTGGGTTGTCGAGTCCTCGGTGACGAGGTTCCGGGGTTCGAATTTTCGACGTCGAATTCTTGGTCTGGGATTTCCGGGGTGGGGTCCTCTGTGTGGAGGTTTCGGGTGTTGAGGTGTTCTTGTTGGGTCCTCCGTTTCCTTTTTTCGGGTGTCGAGCCCTCGGGTGTCGAGGTTTTGGGTATCGAGGGTTCGGGTGTTGAGGTTTCCGGTGTCGAGGTTTACGTGTCGAGTTTACGGGTGTCGAAATTTCCGTGTCGAGTTTACGGGTGTCGAGATTTCGGGTGTCGAGGTTTCGGGTGTCGAGGTTTCCGGTGTCGAGGTTTCGGGTGTGGAATTTTCCATGTCGAATTTTCCATGTCGAGTTTTCGATCAGGAATTTTCGATGAGGAATTTTCGATGTTGAATTCTCGAGGTCGAATTCTTGAGGTCAAATTTTTGATGTCGAATTTTTGATGTCGAATTTTTGATGACGAATTTTTGATGTCGAATTTTCGATGTCGAATTTTCGATGTCGAATTTTCGATGTCCAATTTTCGATGTCGGATTTTCGATTACGGATTATCGATGTCGGATTTTCGACGTCGAATTTTCGATTTGGTGTATTCGGGTGTCGAGGTTTCGTTTCGGGTCTTCGTATGTGGGTCTTCGTGTGCCGAGTCTTCGGTTAAGGAGTCTTCGGGATCGAGTCTTCGGTTGTCGAGTCTTCGGTTGTCGAGTCTTCGGTTGTCGAGTCTCCGGTTGTCGAGTCTTCGGTTGTGGGGTCTTCGGTTGCCGAGCCTTCGGTTGTCGAGCTTTCGGTTGTCGAGCCTTCGGTTGTCGAGCCTTCGGTTATCGAGCCTTCGGTTTCCGAGCCTTCGGTTGCCGAGCCTTCGGTTGCAAAGCCTTCGGTTGCGGAGCCTTCGGTTGCCGAGCCTTCGGTTGCCGAGCCTGCGGTTGCCGAGCCTTCGGTTGCCGAGCCTTCGGTTGCCGAGCCTTCGGTTGCCGAGTCTTTGGTTGCCGAGTCTTCGGTTGCCGAGTCTTCGGTTGCCGAGCTGCGGTTGCCGAGCCTTCGGTTGCCGAGCCTTCGGTTGCCGAGCCTGCGGTTGCCGAGCCTGCGGTTGCCGAGCCTGCGGTTGCCGAGCCTTCGGTTGCCGAGCCTGCGGTTGCCGAGCCTTCGGTTGCCGAGTCTTCGGTTGCCGAGTCTTCGGTTGCCGAGTCTTCGTTTGCCGAGTCTTCGGTTGCCGAGTCTTCGGTTGCCGAGTCTTTGGTTGTCGAGTCCTCGGTGACGAGGTTCCGGGGTTCGAATTTTCGACGTCGAATTCTTGGTCTGGGATTTCCGGTGTGGGGTCCTCGGTGTGGAGGTTTCGGGTGTTGAGATTTCGGTGTTGGGTCCTCCGTTTCCTTTTTTCGGGTGTCGAGCCCTCAGGTGTCGAGGTTTTGGGTATCGAGGTTTCGGGTGTCGAGGTTTCCGGTGTCGAGGTTTACGTGTGGAGTTTAGGGGTGTCGAGATTTCGGTGTCGAGTTTACGGGTGTCGAGATTTTGGGTGTCGAGGTTTCGGATGTCGAATTTTCCATGTCGAATTTTCCATGTCGAGTTTTCGATCAGGAATTTTCGATGAGGAATTTTCGATGTTGATTTCTCGAGGTCGAATTTTTGAGGTCGAATTTTTGATGTCGAATTTTCGATGTCGAATTTTCGATGTCGGATTTTCGATGTTGGATTTTCGATGTCGAGTTTTCGATTTGGTGTATTCGGGTGTCGAGGTTTCGTTTCGGGTCTTCGTATGTGGGTCTTCGTGTGCCGAGTCTTCGGTTAAGGAGTCTTCGGGATCGAGTCTTCGGTTGTCGAGTCTTCGGTTGTCGAGTCTTCGGTTGTCGAGTCTCCGGTTGTCGAGTCTTTCGTTGTCGGGTTTTCGGTTGCCAAGCCTTCGGTTGTCGAGCCTTCGGTTGCCGAGCCTTCGGTTGTCGATCTTTCGGTTGTCGAGCCTTCGGTTGTCGAGCCTTCGGTTGTCGAGCCTTCGGTTGCCGAGCCTTCGGTTGCCGAGCCTTCGGTTGCCCAGCCTTCGGTTGCGGAGCCTTCGGTTGCCGAGCCTTCGGTTGTCGAGCTTTCGGTTGTCGAGCCTTCGGTTGTCGAGCCTTCGGTTGTCGAGCCTTCGGTTGCCGAGCCTTCGGTTGCCGAGCCTTCGGTTGCCCAGCCTTCGGTTGCGGAGCCTTCGGTTGCTGAGCCTTCGGTTGCTGAGCCTTCGGTTGCCGAGCCTTCGGTTGCCGAGCCTTCGGTTGCCGAGCCTTCGGTTGCCGAGCCTTCGGTTGCCGAGTCTTCGGTTGCCGAGTCTTTGGTGGCCGAGTCTTCGGTTGCCGAGTCTTCGGTTGCCGAGCCTGCGGTTGCCGAGCCTTCGGTTGCCGAGCTGCGGTTGCCGAGCCTTTGGTTGCCGAGCTGCGGTTGCCGAGCCTTCGGTTGCCGAGCCTGCGGTTGCCGAGCCTTCGGTTGCCGAGTCTTCGGTTGCCGAGTCTTCGGTTGCCGAGTCTTCGTTTGCCGAGTCTTCGGTTGCCGAGTCTTCGGATACCGAGCCTTCGGTTGTCGAGCCTTCGGTTGTCGAGCCTTCGGTTGCCGAGCCTTCGGTTGCCGAGCCTTCGGTTGCCGAGCCTTCGGTTGCCGAGTCTTCGGTTGCCGAGTCTTGGGTTGTCGAGTCCTCGGTGACGAGGTTCCGGGGTTCGAATTTTCGACGTCGAATTCTTGGTCTGGGATTTCCGGGGTGGGGTCCTCGGTGTGGAGGTTTCGGGTGTTGAGGTTTTCTTGTTGGGTCCTCCGTTTCCTTTTTTCGGGTGTCGAGCCCTCGGGTGTCGAGGTTTTGGGTATCGAGGGTTCGGGTGTTGAGGTTTCCGGTGTCGAGGTTTACGTGTCGAGTTTAGGGGTGTCGAGATTTCGGTGTCGAGTTTACGGGTGTCGAGATTTTGGGTGTCGAGGTTTCGGGTGTCGAATTTTCCATGTCGAATTTTCCATGTCGAGTTTTCGATCAGGAATTTTCGATGAGGAATTTTCGATGTTGATTTCTCGAGGTCGAATTTTTGAGGTCGAATTTTTGATGTCGAATTTTCGATGTCGAATTTTCGATGTCGAATTTTCGATGTCGGATTTTCGATGTCGGATTTTCGATGTCGAATTTTCGATTTGGTGTATTCGGGTGTCGAGGTTTCGTTTCGGGTCTTCGTAATTGGGTCTTCGTGTGCCGAGTCTTCGGTTCTCGAGTCTTCGGGATCGAGTCTTCGGTTGTCGAGTCTTCGGTTGTCGAGTCTTCGGTTGTCGAGTCTTCGGTTGTCGAGTCTTCGGTTGTCGAGTCTTCGGTTGTCGAGTCTTCGGTTGTCGAGTCTTCGGTAGTCGAGTCTTCGGTTGTCGAGTCTTCGGTTGTCGAGTCTTCGGTTGTCGAGTCTTCGGTTGTCGAGTCTTCGGTTGTCGAGCCTTCGGTTGTCGCGTCTTCGGTTACCGAGCCTTCGGTTACCGAGCCTTCGGTTGTCGAGCCTTCGGTTGCCGAGCCTTCGGTTGCCGAGCCTTCGGTTGCCGAGCCTTCGGTTGCCGAGTCTTCGGTTGCCGAGTCTTCGGTTGCCGAGTCTTGGGTTTTCGAGTCCTCGGTGACGAGCTTCCGGGGTTCGAATTTTCGACGTCGAATTCTTGGTCTGGGATTTCCGGGGTGGGGTCCTCAGTGTGGAGGTTTCGGGTGTTGAGGTTTCGGTGTTGGGTCCTCCGTTTCCTTTTTTCGGGTGTCGAGCCCTCGGGTGTCGAGGTTTTGGGTATCGAGGGTTCGGGTGTTTAGGTTTCCGGTGTCGAGGTTTACGTGTCGAGTTTACGGGTGTTGAAATTTCCGTGTCGAGTTTACGGGTGTCGAGGTTTCGGGTGTCGAGGTTTCCGGTGTCGAGGTTTCGGGTGTGGAATTTTCCATGCCGAATTTTCCATGTCGAGTTTTCGATCAGGAATTTTCGATGAGGAATTTTCGATGTTGAATTCTCGAGGTCGAATTTTTGAGGTCAAATTATTTATGTCGAATTTTTGATGTCGAATTTTTGATGACGAATTTTTGATGTCGAATTTTCGATGTCGAATTTTCGATGTCGAATTTTCGATGTCCAATTTTCGATGTCGGATTTTCGATGTCGGATTATCGATGTCGGATTTTCGACGTCGAATTTTCGATTTGGTGTATTCGGGTGTCGAGGTTTCGTTTCGGGTCTTCGTATGTGGGTCTTCGTGTGCCGAGTCTTCGGTTGTCGAGTCTTCGGTTGTCGAGTCTTCGGTTGTCGAGTCTTCGGTTGTCGAGTCTTCGGTTGTCGAGTCTCCGGTTGTCGAGTTGTCGAGTTGCCGGGTCTTCGGTTGCCGAGCCTTCGGTTGTCGAGCCTTCGGTTGCCGAGCCTTCGGTTGCCGAGCCTTCGGTTGTCGAGCTTTCGGTTGTCGAGCCTTCGGTTGTCGAGGCTTCGGTTGTCGAGCCTTCGGTTGCCGAGCCTTCGGTTGCCGAGGCTTCGGTTGCCCAGCCTTCGGTTGCGGAGCCTTCGGTTGCCGAGCCTTCGGTTGCCGAGCCTGCGGTTGCCGAGCCTTCGGTTGCCGAGCCTTCGGTTGCCGAGCCTTCGGTTGCCGAGCCTTCGGTTGCCGAGTCTTCGGTTGCCGAGTCTTTGGTTGCCGAGTCTTCGGTTGCCGAGTCTTCGGTTGCCGAGTCTTCGGTTGCCGAGTCTTCGGTTGCCGAGACTTTGGTTGTCGAGTCCTCGGTGACGAGGTCCCGGGGTTCGATTTTTCGACTTCGGATTCTTGGTCTGGGATTCCCGGGGTGGGGTCCTCGGTGTGGAGGTTTCGGGTGTTGAGATTGCGGTGTTGGGTCCTCCGTTTCCTTTTTTCGGGTGTCGAGCCCTCAGGTGTCGAGGTTTTGGGTATCGAGGTTTCGGGTGTCGAGGTTTCCGGTGTCGAGGTTTACGTGTCGAGTTTACGGGTGTCGAGATTTCCGTGTCGAGTTTACGGGTGTCGAGATTTCGGGTGTCGAGGTTTCGGGTGTCGAGGTTTCCGGTGTCGAGGTTTCGGGTGTCGAATTTTCCATGTCGAATTTTCCATGTCGAGTTTTCGATCAGGAATTTTCGATGAGGAATTTTCGATGTTGATTTCTCGAGGTCGAATTTTTGAGGTCGAATATTTGATGTCGAATTTTTTATGTCGAATTTTCGATGTCGAATTTTCGATGTCGGATTTTCGATGTCGGATTTTCGATGTCGAATTTTCGATTTGGTGTATTCGGGTGCCGAGTCTTCGGTTGTCGAGTCTTCGGGATCGAGTCTTCGGTTGTCGAGTCTTCGGTTGTCGAGTCTTCGGTTGTCGAGTCTTCGGTTGTCGAGTCTTCGGTTGTAGAGTCTTCTGTTGTCGTGTCTTCGGTAGTCGAGTCTTCGGTTGTCGAGTCTTCGGTTGTCGAGTCTTCGGTTGTCGGGTCTTCGGTTGTCGAGCCTTCGGTTGTCGAGCCTTCGGTTGCCGAGCCTTCGGTTTTCGAGCCTTCGGTTGTCGAGCCTTCGGTTGTCGAGCCTTCGGTTGTCGAGCCTTCGGTTGCCGAGCCTTCGGTTTTCGAGCCTTCGGTTGTCGAGCCTTCGGTTGTCGAGCCTTCGGTTGCCGAGACTTTGGTTGCCAAGCCTTCGGTTGCCGAGCCTGCGGTTGCCGAGCCTTCGGTTTTCGAGCCTTCGGTTGTCGAGCCTTCGGTTGTCGAGTCTTCGGTTGCCGAGCCTTCGGTTGCCGAGCCTTCGTTTGCCGAGCCTTCGGTTGCCGAGCCTGCGGTTGCCGAGCCTTCGGTTGCCGAGCCTTCGGTTGCCGAGCCTGCGGTTGCCGAGCCTTCGGTTACCGAGCCTGCGGTTGCCGAGCCTGCGGTTGCCGAGCCTTCGGTTGCCGAGCCTGCGGTTGCCGAGCCTTCGTTTGCCGAGTCTTTGGTTGCCGAGTCTTCGTTTGCCGAGTCTTCGGTTGCCGAGTCTTCGGTTGCCGAGTCTTTTGTTGTCGAGTCCTCGGTGACGAGGTTCCGGGGTTCGAATTTTCGACGTCGAATTCTTGGTCTGGGATTTCCGGTGTGGGGTCCTCGGTGTGGAGGTTTCGGGTGTTGAGATTTCGGTGGTTGGTCCTCCGTTTCCTTTTTTCGGGTGTCCAGCCCTCAGGTGTCGAGGTTTTGGGTATCGAGGTTTCGGGTGTCGAGGTTTCCGGTGTCGAGGTTTACGTGTGGAGTTTAGGGGTGTCGAGATTTCCGTGTCGAGTTTACGGGTGTCGAGATTTCGGGTGTCGAGGTTTCGGGTGTCGAGGTTTCCGGTGTCGAGGTTTCGGGTGTCGAATTTTCCATGTCGAGTTTTCGATCAGGAATTTTCGATGAGGAATTTTCGATGTTGATTTCTCGAGGTCGAATTTTTGAGGTCGAATTTTTGATGTCGAATTTTCGATGTCGAATTTTCGATGTCGAATTTTCGATGTCGGATTTTCGATGTCGGATTTTCGATGTCGGATTTTCGATGTCGAATTTTCGATTTGGTGTATTCGGGTGTCGAGGTTTCGTTTCGGGTCTTCGTATGTGGATCTTCGTGTGCCGAGTCTTCGGTTCTCGAGTCTTCGGGATCGAGTCTTCGGTTGTCAAGTCTTCGGTTGTCGAGTCTTCGGTTGTCGAGTCTTCGGTTGTCGAGTCTTCGGTTGTCGAGTCTTCGGTTGTCGAGTCTTCGGTTGTCGAGTCTTCGGTTGTCGAGTCTTCGGTTGTCGAGTCTTCGGTTGTCGAGTCTTCGGTTGTCGAGTCTTCGGTTGTCGAGTCTTCGGTTGTGGAGTCTTCGGTTGTCGAGTCTTCGGTAGTCGAGTCTTCGGTTGTCGAGTCTTCGGTTGTCGAGTCTTCGGTTGTCGAGTCTTCGGTTGTCGAGTCTTTGGTTGTCGAGTCTTCGGTTGTGGAGTCTTCGGTTGTCGAGTCTTCGGTTGTCGGGTCTTCGGTTGTCGAGGCTTCGTTTGTCGAGCCTTCGGTTGTCGAGCCTTCGGTTGCCGAGCCTTCGGTTGCCGAGCCTTCGGTTGCCGAGCCTTCGGTTGCCGAGCCTTCGGTTGTCGAGCCTTCGGTTGCCGAGCCTTCGGTTACCGAGCCTTCGGTTGTCGAGCCTTCGGTTGTCGAGCCTTCGGTTGCCGAGCCTTCGGTTGCCGAGCCTTCGGTTGCCGAGCCTTCGGTTGCCGAGTCTTCGGTTGCCGAGTCTTGGGTTGTCGAGTCCTCGGTGACGAGGTTCCGGGGTTCGAATTTTCGACGTCGAATTCTTGGTCTGGGATTTCCGGGGTGGGGTCCTCTGTGTGGAGGTTTCGGGTGTTGAGGTGTTCTTGTTGGGTCCTCCGTTTCCTTTTTTCGGGTGTCGAGCCCTCGGGTGTCGAGGTTTTGGGTATCGAGGGTTCGGGTGTTGAGGTTTCCGGTGTCGAGGTTTACGTGTCGAGTTTACGGGTGTCGAAATTTCCGTGTCGAGTTTACGGGTGTCGAGATTTCGGGTGTCGAGGTTTCGGGTGTCGAGGTTTCCGGTGTCGAGGTTTCGGGTGTGGAATTTTCCATGTCGAATTTTCCATGTCGAGTTTTCGATCAGGAATTTTCGATGAGGAATTTTCGATGTTGAATTCTCGAGGTCGAATTCTTGAGGTCAAATTTTTGATGTCGAATTTTTGATGTCGAATTTTTGATGACGAATTTTTGATGTCGAATTTTCGATGTCGAATTTTCGATGTCGAATTTTCGATGTCCAATTTTCGATGTCGGATTTTCGATTACGGATTATCGATGTCGGATTTTCGACGTCGAATTTTCGATTTGGTGTATTCGGGTGTCGAGGTTTCGTTTCGGGTCTTCGTATGTGGGTCTTCGTGTGCCGAGTCTTCGGTTAAGGAGTCTTCGGGATCGAGTCTTCGGTTGTCGAGTCTTCGGTTGTCGAGTCTTCGGTTGTCGAGTCTCCGGTTGTCGAGTCTTCGGTTGTGGGGTCTTCGGTTGCCGAGCCTTCGGTTGTCGAGCTTTCGGTTGTCGAGCCTTCGGTTGTCGAGCCTTCGGTTATCGAGCCTTCGGTTTCCGAGCCTTCGGTTGCCGAGCCTTCGGTTGCAAAGCCTTCGGTTGCGGAGCCTTCGGTTGCCGAGCCTTCGGTTGCCGAGCCTGCGGTTGCCGAGCCTTCGGTTGCCGAGCCTTCGGTTGCCGAGCCTTCGGTTGCCGAGTCTTTGGTTGCCGAGTCTTCGGTTGCCGAGTCTTCGGTTGCCGAGCCTTCGGTTGCCGAGCCTTCGGTTGCCGAGCCTTCGGTTGCCGAGCCTGCGGTTGCCGAGCCTGCGGTTGCCGAGCCTGCGGTTGCCGAGCCTTCGGTTGCCGAGCCTGCGGTTGCCGAGCCTTCGGTTGCCGAGTCTTCGGTTGCCGAGTCTTCGGTTGCCGAGTCTTCGTTTGCCGAGTCTTCGGTTGCCGAGTCTTCGGTTGCCGAGTCTTTGGTTGTCGAGTCCTCGGTGACGAGGTTCCGGGGTTCGAATTTTCGACGTCGAATTCTTGGTCTGGGATTTCCGGTGTGGGGTCCTCGGTGTGGAGGTTTCGGGTGTTGAGATTTCGGTGTTGGGTCCTCCGTTTCCTTTTTTCGGGTGTCGAGCCCTCAGGTGTCGAGGTTTTGGGTATCGAGGTTTCGGGTGTCGAGGTTTCCGGTGTCGAGGTTTACGTGTGGAGTTTAGGGGTGTCGAGATTTCGGTGTCGAGTTTACGGGTGTCGAGATTTTGGGTGTCGAGGTTTCGGGTGTCGAATTTTCCATGTCGAATTTTCCATGTCGAGTTTTCGATCAGGAATTTTCGATGAGGAATTTTCGATGTTGATTTCTCGAGGTCGAATTTTTGAGGTCGAATTTTTGATGTCGAATTTTCGATGTCGAATTTTCGATGTCGGATTTTCGATGTTGGATTTTCGATGTCGAGTTTTCGATTTGGTGTATTCGGGTGTCGAGGTTTCGTTTCGGGTCTTCGTATGTGGGTCTTCGTGTGCCGAGTCTTCGGTTAAGGAGTCTTCGGGATCGAGTCTTCGGTTGTCGAGTCTTCGGTTGTCGAGTCTTCGGTTGTCGAGTCTCCGGTTGTCGAGTCTTTCGTTGTCGGGTTTTCGGTTGCCAAGCCTTCGGTTGTCGAGCCTTCGGTTGCCGAGCCTTCGGTTGTCGATCTTTCGGTTGTCGAGCCTTCGGTTGTCGAGCCTTCGGTTGTCGAGCCTTCGGTTGCCGAGCCTTCGGTTGCCGAGCCTTCGGTTGCCCAGCCTTCGGTTGCGGAGCCTTCGGTTGCCGAGCCTTCGGTTGTCGAGCTTTCGGTTGTCGAGCCTTCGGTTGTCGAGCCTTCGGTTGTCGAGCCTTCGGTTGCCGAGCCTTCGGTTGCCGAGCCTTCGGTTGCCGAGCCTTCGGTTGCCCAGCCTTCGGTTGCGGAGCCTTCGGTTGCTGAGCCTTCGCTTGCCGAGCCTTCGGTTGCCGAGCCTTCGGTTGCCGAGCCTTCGGTTGCCGAGCCTTCGGTTGCCGAGCCTTCGGTTGCCGAGTCTTCGGTTGCCGAGTCTTTGGTGGCCGAGTCTTCGGTTGCCGAGTCTTCGGTTGCCGAGCCTGCGGTTGCCGAGCCTTCGGTTGCCGAGCTGCGGTTGCCGAGCCTTTGGTTGCCGAGCTGCGGTTGCCGAGCCTTCGGTTGCCGAGCCTGCGGTTGCCGAGCCTTCGGTTGCCGAGTCTTCGGTTGCCGAGTCTTCGGTTGCCGAGTCTTCGTTTGCCGAGTCTTCGGTTGCCGAGTCTTCGGATACCGAGCCTTCGGTTGTCGAGCCTTCGGTTGTCGAGCCTTCGGTTGCCGAGCCTTCGGTTGCCGAGCCTTCGGTTGCCGAGCCTTCGGTTGCCGAGTCTTCGGTTGCCGAGTCTTGGGTTGTCGAGTCCTCGGTGACGAGGTTCCGGGGTTCGAATTTTCGACGTCGAATTCTTGGTCTGGGATTTCCGGGGTGGGGTCCTCGGTGTGGAGGTTTCGGGTGTTGAGGTTTTCTTGTTGGGTCCTCCGTTTCCTTTTTTCGGGTGTCGAGCCCTCGGGTGTCGAGGTTTTGGGTATCGAGGGTTCGGGTGTTGAGGTTTCCGGTGTCGAGGTTTACGTGTCGAGTTTACGGGTGTCGAAATTTCCGTGTCGAGTTTACGGGTGTCGAGATTTCGGGTGTCGAGGTTTCGGGTGTCGAGGTTTCCGGTGTCGAGGTTTCCGGTGTCGAGGTTTCGGGTGTGGAATTTTCCATGTCGAATTTTCCATGTCGAGTTTTCGATCAGGAATTTTCGATGAGGAATTTTCGATGTTGAATTCTCGAGGTCGAATTCTTGAGGTCAAATTTTTGATGTCGAATTTTTGATGTCGAATTTTTGATGACGAATTTTTGATGTCGAATTTTCGATGTCCAATTTTCGATGTCGGATTTTCGATTACGGATTATCGATGTCGGATTTTCGACGTCGAATTTTCGATTTGGTGTATTCGGGTGTCGAGGTTTCGTTTCGGGTCTTCGTATGTGGGTCTTCGTGTGCCGAGTCTTCGGTTAAGGAGTCTTCGGGATCGAGTCTTCGGTTGTCGAGTCTTCGGTTGTCGAGTCTTCGGTTGTCGAGTCTCCGGTTGTCGAGTCTTCGGTTGTGGGGTCTTCGGTTGCCGAGCCTTCGGTTGTCGAGCTTTCGGTTGTCGAGCCTTCGGTTGTCGAGCCTTCGGTTATCGAGCCTTCGGTTTCCGAGCCTTCGGTTGCCGAGCCTTCGGTTGCCCAGCCTTCGGTTGCGGAGCCTTCGGTTGCCGAGCCTTCGGTTGCCGAGCCTGCGGTTGCCGAGCCTTCGGTTGCCGAGCCTTCGGTTGCCGAGCCTTCGGTTGCCGAGTCTTCGGTTGCCGAGTCTTCGGTTGCCGAGTCTTCGGTTGCCGAGCTGCGGTTGCCGAGCCTTCGGTTGCCGAGCCTTCGGTTGCCGAGCCTGCGGTTGCCGAGCCTGCGGTTGCCGAGCCTGCGGTTGCCGAGCCTTCGGTTGCCGAGCCTGCGGTTGCCGAGCCTTCGGTTGCCGAGTCTTCGGTTGCCGAGTCTTCGGTTGCCGAGTCTTCGTTTGCCGAGTCTTCGGTTGCCGAGTCTTCGGTTGCCGAGTCTTTGGTTGTCGAGTCCTCGGTGACGAGGTTCCGGGGTTCGAATTTTCGACGTCGAATTCTTGGTCTGGGATTTCCGGTGTGGGGTCCTCGGTGTGGAGGTTTCGGGTGTTGAGATTTCGGTGTTGGGTCCTCCGTTTCCTTTTTTCGGGTGTCGAGCCCTCAGGTGTCGAGGTTTTGGGTATCGAGGTTTCGGGTGTCGAGGTTTCCGGTGTCGAGGTTTACGTGTGGAGTTTAGGGGTGTCGATATTTCGGTGTCGAGTTTACGGGTGTCGAGATTTTGGGTGTCGAGGTTTCGGGTGTCGAATTTTCCATGTCGAATTTTCCATGTCGAGTTTTCGATCAGGAATTTTCGATGAGGAATTTTCGATGTTGATTTCTCGAGGTCGAATTTTTGAGGTCGAATTTTCGATGTCGAATTTTCGATGTCGGATTTTCGATGTTGGATTTTCGATGTCGAGTTTTCGATTTGGTGTATTCGGGTGTCGAGGTTTCGTTTCGGGTCTTCGTATGTGGGTCTTCGTGTGCCGAGTCTTCGGTTAAGGAGTCTTCGGGATCGAGTCTTCGGTTGTCGAGTCTTCGGTTGTCGAGTCTTCGGTTGTCGAGTCTCCGGTTGTCGAGTCTTTCGTTGTCGGGTTTTCGGTTGCCGAGCCTTCGGTTGTCGAGCCTTCGGTTGCCGAGCCTTCGGTTGTCGATCTTTCGGTTGTCGAGCCTTCGGTTGTCGAGCCTTCGGTTGTCGAGCCTTCGGTTGTCGAGCCTTCGGTTGCCGAGCCTTCGGTTGCCGAGCCTTCGGTTGCCCAGCCTTCGGTTGCGGAGCCTTCGGTTGCCGAGCCTTCGGTTGCCGAGCCTTCGGTTGTCGAGCTTTCGGTTGTCGAGCCTTCGGTTGTCGAGCCTTCGGTTGTCGAGCCTTCGGTTGCCGAGCCTTCGGTTGCCGAGCCTTCGGTTGCCGAGCCTTCGGTTGCCCAGCCTTCGGTTGCGGAGCCTTCGGTTGCTGAGCCTTCGCTTGCCGAGCCTTCGGTTGCCGAGCCTTCGGTTGCCGAGCCTTCGGTTGCCGAGCCTTCGGTTGCCGAGTCTTCGGTTGCCGAGTCTTTGGTGGCCGAGTCTTCGGTTGCCGAGTCTTCGGTTGCCGAGCCTGCGGTTGCCGAGCCTTCGGTTGCCGAGCCTGCGGTTGCCGAGCCTTCGGTTGCCGAGCTGCGGTTGCCGAGCCTTCGGTTGCCGAGCCTGCGGTTGCCGAGCCTTCGGTTGCCGAGTCTTCGGTTGCCGAGTCTTCGGTTGCCGAGTCTTCGTTTGCCGAGTCTTCGGTTGCCGAGTCTTCGGTTGCCGAGTCTTTGGTGGCCGAGTCTTCGGTTGCCGAGTCTTCGGTTGCCGAGCCTGCGGTTGCCGAGCCTTCGGTTGCCGAGCCTGCGGTTGCCGAGCCTTCGGTTGCCGAGCTGCGGTTGCCGAGCCTTCGGTTGCCGAGCCTGCGGTTGCCGAGCCTTCGGTTGCCGAGTCTTCGGTTGCCGAGTCTTCGGTTGCCGAGTCTTCGTTTGCCGAGTCTTCGGTTGCCGAGTCTTCGGTTGCCGAGTCTTTGGTTGTCGAGTCCTCGGTGACGAGGTTCCGGGGTTCGAATTTTCGACGTCGAATTCTTGGTCTGGGATTTCCGGTGTGGGGTCCTCGGTGTGGAGGTTTCGGGTGTTGAGATTTCGGTGTTGGGTCCTCCGTTTCCTTTTTTCGGGTGTCGAGCCGTCAGGTGTCGAGGTTTTGGGTACCGAGGTTTCGGGTGTCGAGGTTTCCGGTGTCGAGGTTTACGTGTGGAGTTTAGGGGTGTCGAGATTTCGGTGTCGAGTTTACGGGTGTCGAGATTTTGGGTGTCGAGGTTTCGGGTGTCGAGGTTTCCGGTGTCGAGGTTTCGGGTGTCGAAATTTCCATGTCGAATTTTCCATGACGAGTTTTCGATCAGGAATTTTCGATGAGGAATTTGCGATGTTGATTTCTCGAGGTCGAATTTTTGAGGTCGAATTTTTGATGTCGAATTTTCGATTTCGAATTTTCGATGTCGGATTTTCGATGTTGGATTTTCGATGTCGAGTTTTCGATTTGGTGTATTCGGGTGTCGAGGTTTCGTTTCGGGTCTTCGTATGTGGGTCTTCGTGTGCCGAGTCTTCGGTTAAGGAGTCTTCGGGATCGAGTCTTAGGTTGTCGAGTCTTCGGTTGTCGAGTCTCCGGTTGTCGAGTCTTTCGTTGTCGGGTCTTCGGTTGCCGAGCCTTCGGTTGTCGAGCCTTCGGTTGCCGAGTCTTCGGTTGTCGATCTTTCGGTTGTCGAGCCTTCGGTTGTCGAGCCTTCGGTTGTCGAGCCTTCGGTTCCGAGCCTTCGGTTGCCGAGCCTTCGGTTGCCGAGCCTTCGGTTGCCCAGCCTTCGGTTGCGGAGCCATCGGTTGCCGAGCCTTCGGTCGCCGAGCCTGCGGTTGCCGAGCCTTCGGTTGCCGAGCTTTCGGTTGCCGAGACTTCGGTTGCCGAGTCTTTGGTTGCCGAGTCTTCGGTTGCCGAGCCTGCGGTTGCCGAGCCTTCGGTTGCCGAGCCTGCATTTGCCGAGCCTTCGGTTGCCGAGCCTTCGGTTGCCGAGCCTTCGGTTGCCGAGTCTTCGGTTGCCGATTCTTTGGTTGCCGAGTCTTCGGTTTCGAGTCTTCGGTAGTCGAGTCTTCGGTTGTCGAGTCTTCGGTTGTCGAGTCTTCGGTTGTCGAGTCTTCGGTTGTCGTGTCTTCGGTTGTCGAGTCTTCGGTTGTCGAGTCTTCGGTTGTCGAGTCTTCGGTTGTCGAATCTTTGGTTGTCGGGTCTTCGGTTGTCGAGGCTTCGGTTGTCGAGCCTTCGGTTGTCGAGCCTTCGGTTGTCGAGCCTTCGGTTGTGGAGCCTTCGGTTGTCGAGCCTTCGGTTGTCGAGCCTTCGGTTGTCGAGCCTTCGGTTGCCTAGCCTTCGGTAGCCGAGCCTTCGGTTGCCGAGCCTTCGGTTGCCGAGACTTCGGTTCCCGAGTCTTCGGTTGCCGAGTCTTCGGTTGCCGAGTCTTCGGTTGCCGAGCCTTCGGTTGCCGAGTCTTCGGTTGCCGAGTCTTCGGTTGCCGACTCTTCGGTTGCCGAGTCTTCGGTTGCCGAGTCTTCGGTTGCCGAGTCTTCGGTTGCCGAGTCTTCGGTGTCCGAGTCTTCGGTTGCCGAGTCTTCGGGTGTCGAGGTTTTGGGTATCGAGGTTTCGGGTGTCGAGGTTTCCGGTGTCGAGGTTTACGTGTCGAGTTTACGGGTGTCGAGATTTCCGTGTCGAGTTTACGGGTGTCGAGATTTCGGGTGTCGAGGTTTCGGGTGTCGAGGTTTCCGATGTCGAGGTTTCGGGTGTCGAATTTTCCATGTCGACTTTTCGATCACGAATTTTCGATGAGGAATTTTCGATGTTGAATTCTCGAGGTCGAATTATTGAGGTTGAATTTTTGATGTCGAATTTTTGATGTCGGATTTTCGATGTCGAACTTTCGATGTCGAATTTTCGATGTCGAATTTTCGATGTCAAATTTTCGATGTCGAATTTTCGATGTCGAATTTTCGATGTCGAATTTTCGATGTCGAATTTTCGATGTCGAATTTTCGATGTCGAATTATCGATGTCGGATTTTCAATGTCGGATTTTCGACGTCGAATTTTCCATTTGGTGTATTCGGGTGTCGAGGTTTCGTTTCGGGTCTTCGTATATGGGTCTTCGTGTGCCGAGTCTTCGGTTGTCGAGTCTTCGGGATCGAGTCTTCGGTTGTCGTGTCTTCTGTTGTCGAGTCTTCGGTTGTCGAGTCTTCGGTTGTCGAGTCTTCGGTTGTCGAGTCTTCGGTTGTCGAGTCTTCGGTTGTCGAGTCTTCGGTTGTCGAGTTTTCGGTTGTCGGGTCTTCGGTTGTCGAGCCTTCGGTTGTCGAGCCTTTGGTTGTCGAGCCTTCGGTTGTCGAGCCTTCGGTTGTCGAGCCTTCGGTTGCCGAGCCTTCGGTTGCCGAGCCTTCGGTTGCCGAGCCTTCGGTTGCCGAGACTTTTGTTCCCGGGTCTTCGGTTGCCGAGTCTTCGGTTGCCGAGTCTTCGGTTGCCGAGTCTTCGTTTGCCGAGTCTTCGGTTGCCGAGTCTTCGGTTGCCGAGTCTTTGGTTGTCGAGTCCTCTGTGACGAGGTTCCGGGGTTCGAATTTTCGACGTCGAATTCTTGGTCTGGGATTTCCGGTGTGGGGTCCTCGGTGTGGAGGTTTCGGGTGTTGAGATTTCGGTGTTGGGTCCTCCGTTTCCTTTTTCCGGTTGTCGAGCCCTCAGGTGTCGAGGTTTTGGGTATCGAGGTTTTGGGTGTCGAGGTTTCCGGTGTCGAGGTTTACGTGTGGAGTTTAGGGGTGTCGAGATTTCGGTGTCGAGTTTACGGGTGTCGAGATTTTGGGTGTCGAGGTTTCGGGTGTCGAGGTTTCCGGTGTCGAGGTTTCGGGTGTCGAAATTTCCATGTCGAATTTTCCATGTCGAGTTTTCGATCAGGAATTTTCGATGAGGAATTTTCGATGTTGATTTCTCGAGGTCGAATTTTTGAGGTCGAATTTTTGATGTCGAATTTTCGATGTCGAATTTTCGATGTCGAATTTTCGATGTCGGATTTTCGATGTTGGATTTTCGATGTCGAGTTTTCGATTTGGTGTATTCGGGTGTCGAGGTTTCATTTCGGGTCTTCGTATGTGGGTCTTCGTGTGCCGAGTCTTCGGTTAAGGAGTCTTCAGGATCGAGTCTTCGGTTGTCGAGTCTTCGGTTGTCGAGTCTTCGGTTGTCGAGTCTCCGGTTGTCGAGTCTTTCGTTGTCGGGTCTTCGGTTGCCGAGCCTTCGGTTGTCGAGACTTCGGTTGCCGAGCCTTCGGTTGTCGATCTTTCGGTTGTCGAGCCTTCGGTTGTCGAGCCTTCGGTTGCCGAGCCTTCGGTTGCCGAGCCTTCGGTTGCCAAGCCTTCGGTTGCGGAGCCTTCGGTTGCCGAGCCTTCGGTCGCCGAGCCTGCGGTTGCCGAGCCTTCGGTTGCCGAGCCTTCGGTTGCCGAGCTTTCGGTTGCCGAGTCTTCGGTTGCCGTGTCTTTGGTTGCCGAGTCTTCGGTTGCCGAGCCTGCGGTTGCCGAGCCTTCGGTTGCCGAGCCTGCGGTTGCCGAGCCTTCGGTTGCCGAGCCTTCGGTTGCCGAGCCTTCGGTTGCCGAGTCTTCGGTTGCCGAGTCTTTGGTTGCCGAGTCTTCGGTTTCGAGTCTTCGGTAGTCGAGTCTTCGGTTGTCGAGTCTTCGGTTGTCGAGTTTTCGGTTGTCGAGTCTTCGGTTGTTGAGTCTTCGGTTGTCGAGTCTTCGGTTGTCGAGTCTTCGGTTGTCGAGTCTTCGGTTGTCGAGTCCTCGGTTTTCGAATCTTCGGTTGTCGAATCTTCGGTTGTCGGGTCTTCGGTTGTCGAGGCTTCGGTTGTCGAGCCTTCGGTTGTCGAGCCTTCGGTTGTGGAGCCTTCGGTTGTCGAGCCTTCGGTTGTCGAGCCTTCGGTTGTCGAGCCTTCGGTTGCCGAGCCTTCGGTTGCCGAGCCTTCGGTTGCCGAGCCTTCGGTTGCCGAGACTTCGGTTCCCGAGTCTTCAGTTGCCGAGTCTTCGGTTGCCGAGTCTTCGGTTGCCGAGCCTTCGGTTGCCGAGTCTTCGGTTGCCGAGTCTTCGGTTGCCGAGTCTTCGGTTGCCGACTCTTCGGTTGCCGAGTCTTCGGTTGCCGAGTCTTCGGTTGCCGAGTCTTCGGTTGCCGAGTCTTCGGTATCCGAGTCTTCGGTTGCCGAGTCTTCGGTATCCGAGTCTTCGGTTGCCGAGTCTTCGGGTGTCGAGGTTTTGGGTATCGAGGTTTCGGGTGTCGAGGTTTCCGGTGTCGAGGTTTACGTGTCGAGTTTACGGGTGTCGAGATTTCCGTGTCGAGTTTACGGGTGTCGAGATTTCGGGTGTCGAGGTTTCGGGTGTCGAGGTTTCCGATGTCGAGGTTTCGGGTGTCGAATTTTCCATGTCGACTTTTCGATCACGAATTTTCGATGAGGGATTTTCGATGTTGAATTCTCGAGGTCGAATTATTGAGGTTGAATTTTTGATGTCGAATTTTTGATGTCGGATTTTTGATGTCGAATTTTTGATGTCGAATTTTCGATGTCAAATTTTCGATGTCGAATTTTCGATGTCGAATTTTCGATGTCGAATTTTCGATGTCGAATTTTCGATGTCGAATTTTCTATGTCGAATTTTCGATGTCGGATTTTCAATGTCGGATTTTCGACGTCGAATTTTCGATTTGGTGTATTCGGGTGTCGAGGTTTCGTTTCGGGTCTTCGTATATGGGTCTTCGTGTGCCGAGTCTTCGGTTGTCGAGTCTTCGGGATCGAGTCTTCGGTTGTCGTGTCTTCTGTTGTCGAGTCTTCGGTTGTCGAGTCTTCGGTTGTCGAGTCTTCGGTTGTCGAGTCTTCGGTTGTCGAGTCTTCGGTTGTCGAGTCTTCGGTTGTCGAGTTTTCGGTTGTCGGGTCTTCGGTTGTCGGGTCTTCGGTTGTCGAGGCTTCGGTTGTGGAGCCTTCGGTTGTCGAGCCTTCGGTTGTCGAGCCTTCGGTTGTCGAGCCTTCGGTTGTCGAGCCTTCGGTTGCCGAGCCTTCGGTTGCCGAGACTTTTGTTCCCGGGTCTTCGGTTGCCGAGTCTTCGGTTGCCGAGTCTTCGGTTGCCGAGTCTTCGGTTGCCGAGTCTTCGTTTGCCGAGTCTTCGGTTGCCGAGTCTTCGGTTGCCGAGTCTTTGGTTGTCGAGTCCTCGCTGACGAGGTTCCGGGGTTCGAATTTTCGACGTCGAATTCTTGGTCTGGGATTTCCGGTGTGGGGTCCTCGGTGTGGAGGTTTCGGGTGTTGAGATTTCGGTGTTGGGTCCTCCGTTTCCTTTTTTCGGGTGTCGAGCCCTCAGGTGTCGAGGTTTTGGGTATCGAGGTTTCGGGTGTCGAGGTTTCCGGTGTCGAGGTTTACGTGTGGAGTTTAGGGGTGTCGAGATTTCGGTGTCGAGTTTACGGGTGTCGAGATTTTGGGTGTCGTGGTTTCGGGTGTCGAGGTTTCCGGTGTCGAGGTTTCGGGTGTCGAAATTTCCATGTCGAATTTTCCATGTCGAGTTTTCGATCAGGAATTTTCGATGAGGAATTTTCGATGAGGAATTTTCGATGTTGATTTCTCGAGGTCGAATTTTTGAGGTCGAATTTTTGATGTCGAATTTTCGATGTCGAATTTTCGATGTCGAATTTTCGATGTCGGATTTTCGATGTTGGATTTTCGATGTCGAGTTTTCGATTTGGTGTATTCGGGTGTCGAGGTTTCGTTTCGGGTCTCCGTATGTGGGTCTTCGTGTGCCGAGTCTTCGGTTAAGGAGTCTTCGGGATCGAGTCTTCGGTTGTCGAGTCTTCGGTTGTCGAGTCTTCGGTTGTCGAGTCTCCGGTTGTCGAGTCTTTCGTTGTCGGGTCTTTCGTTGTCGGGTCTTCGGTTGCCGAGCCTTCGGTTGTCGAGCCTTCGGTTGCCGAGCCTTCGGTTGTCGATCTTTCGGTTGTCGAGCCTTCGGTTGTCGAGCCTTCGGTTGTCGAGCCTTCGGTTGCCGAGCCTTCGGTTGCCGAGCCTTCGGTTGCCCAGCCTTCGGTTGCGGAGCCTTCGGTTGCCGAGCCTTCGGTCGCCGAGCCTGCGGTTGCCGAGCCTTCGGTTGCCGAGCCTTCGGTTGCCGAGCTTTCGGTTGCCGAGTCTTCGGTTGCCGAGTCATTGGTTGCCGAGTCTTCAGTTGCCGAGCCTGCGGTTGCCGAGCCTTCGGTTGCCGAGCCTGCGGTTGCCGAGCCTTCGGTTGCCGAGCCTTCGGTTGCCGAGCCTTCGGTTGCCGAGTCTTCGGTTGCCGAGTCTTTGGTTGCCGAGTCTTCGGTTTCGAGTCTTCGGTAGTCGAGTCTTCGGTTGTCGAGTCTTCGGTTGTCGAGTCTTCGGTTGTCGAGTCTTCGGTTGTCGAGTCTTCGGTTGTCGAGTCTTCGGTTGTCGAGTCTTCGGTTGTCGAGTCTTCGGTTGTCGAGTCTTCGGTTGTCGAGTCTTCGGTTGTCGAGTCTTCGGTTGTCGAATCTTCGGTTGTCGGGTCTTCGGTTGTCGAGGCTTCGGTTGTCGAGCCTTCGGTTGTCGAGCCTTCGGTTGTCGAGCCTTCGGTTGTGGAGCCTTCGGTTGTCGAGCCTTCGGTTGTCGAGCCTTCGGTTGCCGAGCCTTCGGTTGCCGAGCCTTCGGTTGCCGAGACTTCGGTTCCCGAGTCTTCGGTTGCCGAGTCTTCGGTTGCCGAGTCTTCGGTTGCCGAGTCTTCGGTTGCCGAGTCTTCGGTTGCCGACTCTTCGGTTGCCGAGTCTTCGGTTGCCGACTCTTCGGTTGCCGACTCTTCGGTTGCCGAGTCTTCGGTTGCCGAGTCTTCGGTTGCCGAGTCTTCGGGTGTCGAGGTTTTGGGTATCGAGGTTTCGGGTGTCGAGGTTTCCGGTGTCGAGGTTTACGTGTCGAGTTTACGGGTGTCGAGATTTCCGTGTCGAGTTTACGGGTGTCGAGATTTCGGGTGTCGAGGTTTCGGGTGTCGAGGTTTCCGATGTCGAGGTTTCGCGTATCGAATTTTCCATGTCGACTTTTCGATCACGAATTTTCGATGAGGAATTTTCGATGTTGAATTCTCGAGGTCGAATTATTGAGGTTGAATTTTTGATGTCGAATTTTTGATGTCGGATTTTTGATGTCGAATTTTCGATGTCGAATTTTCGATGTCGAATTTTCGATGTCAAATTTTCGATGTCGAATTTTCGATGTCGAATTTTCGATGTCGAATTTTCGATGTCGAATTTTCGATGTCGAATTTTCTATGTCGAATTTTCGATGTCGAATTATCGATGTCGGATTTTCAATGTCGGATTTTCGACGTCGAATTTTCGATTTGGTGTATTCGGGTGACGAGGTTTCGTTTCGGGTCTTCGTATATGGGTCTTCGTGTGCCGAGTCTTCGGTTGTCGAGTCTTCGGGATCGAGTCTTCGGTTGTCGTGTCTTCTGTTGTCGAGTCTTCGGTTGTCGAGTCTTCGGTTGTCGAGTCTTCGGTTGTCGAGTCTTCGGTTGTCGAGTCTTCGGTTGTCGAGTTTTCGGTTGTCGGGTCTTCGGTTGTCGGGTCTTCGGTTGTCGAGGCTTCGGTTGTCGAGCCTTCGGTTGTCGAGCCTTCGGTTGCCGAGCCTTCGGTTGCCGAGACTTTTGTTCCCGGGTCTTCGGTTGCCGAGTCTTCGGTTGCCGAGTCTTCGGTTGCCGAGCCTTCGGTTGCCGAGTCTTCGGTTGCCGAGTCTTCGGTTGACGAGTCTTCGGTTGCCGACTCTTCGGTTGCCGAGTCTTCGGTTGCCGAGTCTTCGGTTGCCGAGTCTTCGGTATCCGAGTTTTGGGTTGTCGAGCCCTCGGGTGTCGAGGTTTTGGGTATCGAGGTTTCGGGTGTCGAGGTTTCCGGTGTCGAGGTTTACGTGTCGAGTTTACGGGTGTCGAGATTTCCGTGTCGAGTTTACGGGTGTCGAGATTTCGGGTGTCGGGTCTTCGGTTGTCGGGTCTTCGGTTGTCGAGGCTTCGGTTGTCGAGCCTTCGGTTGTCGAGCCTTCGGTTGTCGAGCCTTCGGTTGCCGAGTCTTCGGTTGCCGACTCTTCGGTTGCCGAGTCTTCGGTTGCCGAGTCTTCGGTTGCCGTGTCTTCGGTTGCCGACTCTTCGGTTGCCGAGCCTTCGGTTGTCGAGCCTTCGGTTGTCGAGCCTTCGGTTTTCGAGCCTTCGGTTTTCGAGCCTTCGGTTGTCGAGCCTTCGGTTGTCGAGCCTTCGGTTGTCGAGCCTTCTGTTGTCGAGCCTTCGGTTGTCGAGCCTTCGGTTGCCGAATCTTCGGTTGCCGAGCCTTCGGTTGCCGAGCCTTCGGTTTCGGAGCCATCGGTTGCCGAGCCTTCGGTTAAAGAGCCTTCGGTTAAAGAGCCTTCGGTTTTTGAGCCTTCAGTTGCCGAGCCTTCGGTTGCCGAGCCTTCGGTTGCCGAGCCTTCGTTTGCCGAGCCTTCGGTTGCCGAGTCTTCGGTTGCCGAGTCTTCGGTTGCCGAGTCTTCGGTTGTCGAGTCTTCGGTTGTCGAGGCTTCGGTTGTCGAGGCTTCATTTGTCGAGCCTTCGGTTTTGGAGCCTTCGGTTGTCGACCCTTCGGTTGCCGAGTCTTCGGTTGCCGAGTCTTCGGTTGCCGAGTCTTCGGTTGCCGAGTCTTCGGTTGCCGAGTCTTGGGTTGTCGAGTCTTCGGTTGCCGAGTCTTCGGTTGCCGAGTCTTCGGTTGCCGAGTCTTCGGTTGCCGAGTCTTCGGTTGCCGAGCCATCGGTTGCCGAGCCTTCGGGTGCCGATCCTTCGGTTGCCGAGCCTTCGGTTGCCGAGCTTTCGGTTTCCGAGCCTTCGTTGCCGAGACTTCGGTTGCCGAGTCTTCGGTTGCCGAGTCTTCGGTTGCCGAGTCTTCGGTTGCCGAGTCTTCGGTTGCCGAGTCCTCGGTGACGAGGTTCCGGGGTTCGAATTTTCGACGTCGAATTCTTGGTCTGGGATTTCCGGTGTGGGTCCTCGGTGTGGAGGTTTCGGGTGTTGAGGTTTCGGTGTTGGGTCCTTCGTTTCCTTTTTTCGGGTGTTGAGCCCTCGGGTGTCGAGGTTTTTGGTATCGAGGTTTTGGATGTCGAGGTTTCCGGTTTCGAGGTTTCCGTGTCGAGTTTACGGGTGTCGAGATTTCCGTGTCGAGCTTACGGGTGTCGAGATTTCGGGTGTCGAGGTTTCCGGTGTCGAGGTTTCGGGTGTCGAATTTTCCATGTCGAATTTTCCATGTCGAGTTTTCGATCAGGAATTTTCGATGGGGAATTTTCGATTTTGAATTCTCGAGGTGGAATTTTTGAGGTCGAATTTTTGATGTCGAATTTTTGATGTCGAATTTTGGATGTCTAATTTTCGATGTCGAATTTTCGATGTCGAATTTTCAATGTCGAATTTTCGATGTCGAAATTTCGATGCCGAATTTTCGATGTCCAATTTTCGATGTCGAATTTTCAATGTCGATTTTTCGATGTCGAAATTTCGATGTCGAATTTTCGAGATCGAATTTTCGAGGTCGGATTTTCGTCGTCGGATTTTCGATTTGGTTTATTCGGGTGTCGAGGTTTCGTTTCGGGTCTTCGTATGTGGGTTTTCGTGTGCCGAGCCTTCGGTTGCCGAGGTTTCGGTTGCCGAGCCTTCGGTTGCCGAGTCTTCGGTTACCGAGTCTTCGGTTGCCGAGTCTTCGGTTGCCGAGTCTTCGGTTGCCGAGCCTTCCGTTGCCGAGCCTTCGGTTGCCGAGCCCTCGGTTGCCGAGCCTTCGGTTGTCGAGCCTTCGTTTGCCGAGCCTTCGGTTGCCGAGCCATCGGTTGCGGAGTCTTCGGTTGCCCAGTCTTCGGTTGCCGAGGTTTCGGTTGCCGAGCCTTCGGTTGCCGAGCTGACGGTTGCCGAGCTGACGGTTGCCGAGCCTTCGGTTGCCGAGCCTTCGGGTGCCGATCCTTCGGTTGCCGAGCCTTCGGTTGCCGAGTCTTCGGTTGCCGAGTCTTCGGTTGCTGAGTCCTCGGTGACGAGGTTCCGGGGTTCGAATTTTCGACGTCGAATTCTTGGTCTGGGATTTCCGGTGCGGGGTCCTTGGTGTGGAGGTTTCGGGTGTTGAGGTTTCGGTGTTGGGTCCTTCGTTTCCTTTTTCCGGGTGTCGAGCCCTCGGGTGTCGAGGTTTTCGGTATCGAGGTTTTGGGTGTCGAGGTTTCCGGTTTCGAGCTTTCCGTGTCGAGTTTACGGGTTTCGAGATTTCCGTGTCGAGTTTACGGGTGTCGAGATTTCGGGTGTCGAGGTTTTGGGTGTCGAGGCTTCCGGTGTCGAGGTTTCGGGTGTCGAATTTTCCATGTCGAATTTTCCATGTCGAATTTTCCATGTCGAGCTTTCGATCAGGAATTTTCGATCAGGAATTTTCGATGAGGAATTTTCGATGTTGAATTCTCGAGGTCGTATTTTTGAGGTCGAATTTTTGATGTCGAATTTTCGATGTCGTGTTTTCGGTGTCGAATTTTCGATGTCGAATTTTCGGTGTCGAATTTTTGATGTCGAATTTTCGATGTCGAATTTTCGGTGTCGAATTTTTGATGTCGAATTTTCGATGTCGGATTTTCGAGGTCGCATTTTCGATTTGGTGTATTCGGGTGTCAAGGTTTCGTTTCGGGTCTTCGTATGTGGGTCTTCGTGTGCCGAGTCTTCGGTTGTCGAGTCTTCGGGAACGAGTGTTCGGTTGTCGAGTCTTCGGTTGCCGAGTCTTCGGTTGTCGAGTCTTCGGTTGTCGAGTCTTCGGTTGTCGAGTCTTCGGTTGCCGAGTCTTCGGTTGTCGAGCCTTCGTCTGTCGAGCCTTCGGTTGTCGAGCCTTCGGTTGTCGAGCCTTCGGTTTTCGAGTCTTCGGTTGTCGAGTCTTCGTTTGTCGAGTCTTCGGTTGTCGAGTCTTCGCTTGTCGAGCCTTCAGTTGCCGATCCTTCGGTTGCCGAGCCATCGGTTGCCGAGCCTTCGGGTGCCGATCCTTCGGGTGCCGAGCCTTCGGTTGCCGAGCTTTCGGTTGCCGAGCCTTCGTTGCCGAGTCTTCGGTTGCCGAGTCTTCGGTTGCCGAGTCTTCGGTTGCCGAGTCTTCGGTTGCCGAGTCTTCGGTTGCCGAGTCTTCGGTTGCCGAGTCTTCGGTTGCCGAGCCTTCGGTGACGAGGTTCCGGGGTTCGAATTTTCGACGTCGAATTCTTGGTCTGGGATTTCCGGTGTGGGGTCCTTGGTGTGGAGGTTTCGGGTGTTGAGGTTTCGGTGTTGGGTCCTTCGTTTCCTTTTTCCGGGTGTCGAGCCCTCGGGTGTCGAGGTTTTCGGTATCGAGGTTTTGGGTGTCGAGGTTTCCGGTTTCGAGCTTTCCGTGTCGAGTTTACGGGTGTCGAGATTTCCGTGTCGAGTTTACGGGTGTCGAGATTTCGGGTGTCGAGGTTTTGGGTGTCGAGGTTTCCGGTGTCGAGGTTTCGGGTGTCGAATTTTCCATGTCGAATTTTCCATGTCGAATTTTCCATGTCGAATTTTCCATGTCGAGCTTTCGATCAGGAATTTTCGATCAGGAATTTTCGATGAGGAATTTTCGATGTTGAATTCTTGAGGTCGAATTTTTGAGGTCGAATTTTTGATGTCGAATTTTCGATGTCGTGTTTTCGGTGTCAAATTTTCGATGTCGAATTTTCGGTGTCGAATTTTTGATGTCGAATTTTCGATGTCGGATTTTTGAGGTCGCATTTTCGATTTGGTGTATTCGCGTGTCAAGGTTTCGTTTCGGGTCTTCGTATGTGGGTCTTCGTGTGCCGAGTCTTCGGTTGTCGAGTCTTCGGGAACGAGTGTTCGGTTGTCGAGTCTTCGGTTGCCGAGTCTTCGGTTGTCGAGTCTTCGGTTTTCGAGTCTTCGGTTGTCGAGTCTTCGGTTGCCGAGTCTTCGGTTGTCGAGCCTTCGTCTGTCGAGCCTTCGGTTGTCGAGCCTTCGGTTGTCGAGCCTTCGGTTTTCGAGTCTTCGGTTGTCGAGTCTTCGGTTGTCGAGTCTTCGGTTGTCGAGTCTTCGGTTGCCGAGCCTTCAGTTGCCGATCCTTCGGTTGCCGAGCCATCGGTTGCCGAGCCTTCGGGTGCCGATCCTTCGGTTGCCGAGCCTTCGGTTGCCGAGCTTTCGGTTTCCGAGCCTTCGTTGCCGAGTCTTCGGTTGCCGAGTCTTCGGTTGCCGAGTCTTCGGTTGCCGAGTCTTCGGTTGCCGAGTCTTCGGTTGCCGAGTCCTCGGTGACGAGGTTCCGGGGTTCGAATTTTCGACGTCGAATTCTTGGTCTGGGATTTCCGGTGTGGGGTCCTCGGTGTGGAAGTTTCGGGTGTTGAGGTTTCGGTGTTGGGTCCTTCGTTTCCTTTTTTCGGGTGTCGAGCCATCGGGTGTCGAGGTTTTTGGTATCGAGGTTTTGGATGTCGAGGTTTCCGGTTTCGAGGTTTCCGTGTCGAGTTTACGGGTGTCGAGATTTCCGTGTCGAGTTTACGGGTGTCGAGATTTCGGGTGTCGAGGTTTCCGGTGACGAGGTTTCGGGTGTCGAATTTTCCATGTCGAATTTTCCATGTCGAGTTTTCGATCAGGAATTTTCGATGGGGAATTTTCGATTTTGAATTCTCGAGGTGGAATTTTTGAGGTCGAATTTTTGATGTCGAATTTTTGATGTCGAATTTTAGATGTCGAATTTTGGATGTCGAATTTTCGATGTCGAATTTTCGATGTCGAATTTTGGATGTCGAATTTTCAATGTCGAATTTTCGATGTCGAATTTTCGATGTCGAAATTTCGATGTCGAATTTTCGAGGTCGAATTTTCGAGGTCGGATTTTCGTCGTCGGATTTTCGATTTGGTTTATTCGGGTGTCGAGGTTTCGTTTCGGGTCTTCGTATGTGGGTTTTCGTGTGCCGAGCCATCGGTTGCCGAGGTTTCGGTTGCCGAGCCTTCGGTTGCCGAGTCTTCGGTTACCGAGTCTTCGGTTACCGAGTCTTCGGCTGCCGAGTCTTCGGTTGCCGAGTCTTCGGTTGCCGAGTCTTCGGTTGTCGAGTCTTCGGTTGCCGAGTCTTCGGTTGCCGAGTCTTCGGTTGCCGAGCCTTCCGTTGCCGAGCCTTCGGTTGCCGAGCCTTCGGTTGTCGAGCCTTCGTTTGCCGAGCCTTCGGTTGCCGAGCCATCGGTTGTGGAGTCTTCGGTTGCCCAGTCTTCGGTTGCCGAGGTTTCGGTTGCCGAGCCTTCGGTTGCCGAGCTGACGGTTGCCGAGCCTTCGGTTGCCGAGCCTTCGGGTGCCGATCCTTCGGTTGCCGAGCCTTCGGTTGCCGAGTCTTCGGTTGCCGAGTCTTCGGTTGCTGAGTCCTCGGTGACGAGGTTCCGGGGTTCGAATTTTCGACGTCGAATTCTTGGTCTGGGATTTCCGGTGCGGGGTCCTTGGTGTGGAGGTTTCGGGTGTTGAGGTTTCGGTGTTGGGTCCTTCGTTTCCTTTTTCCGGGTGTCGAGCCCTCGGGTGTCGAGGTTTTCGGTATCGAGGTTTTGGGTGTCGAGGTTTCCGGTTTCGAGCTTTCCGTGTCGAGTTTACGGGTTTCGAGATTTCCGTGTCGAGTTTACGGGTGTCGAGATTTTGGGTGTCGAGGTTTTGGGTGTCGAGGTTTCCGGTGTCGAGGTTTCGGGTGTCGAATTTTCCATGTCGAATTTTCCATGTCGAATTTTCCATGTCGAATTTTCCATGTCTAGCTTTCGATAAGGAATTTTCGATCAGGTATTTTCGATGAGGAATTTTCGATGTTGAATTCTCGAGGTCGAATTTTTGAGGTCGAATTTTTGATGTCGAATTTTCGATGTCGTGTTTTCGGTGTCGAATTTTCGATGTCGAATTTTCGGTGTCGAATTTTCGATGTCGGATTTTCGAGGTCGCATTTTCGATTTGGTGTATTCGGGTGTCAAGGTTTCGTTTCGGGTCTTCGTATGTGGGTCTTTGTGTGCCGAGTCTTCGGTTGTCGAGTCTTCGGGAACGAGTGTTCGGTTGTCGAGTCTTCGGTTGCCGAGTCTTCGGTTGTCGAGTCTTCGGTTGTCGAGTCTTCGGTTGTCGAGTCTTCGGTTGCCGAGTCTTCGGTTGTCGAGCCTTCGTCTGTCGAGCCTTCGGTTGTCGAGCCTTCGGTTGTCGAGCCTTCGGTTTTCGAGTCTTCGGTTGTCGAGTCTTCGGTTGTCGAGTCTTCGGTTGTCGAGCCTTCAGTTGCCGATCCTTCGGTTGCCGAGCCATCGGTTGCCGAGCCTTCGGGTGCCGATCCTTCGGTTGCCGAGCCTTCGGTTGCCGAGCTTTCGGTTTCCGAGCCTTCGTTGCCGAGTCTTCGGTTGCCGAGTCTTCGGTTGCCGAGTCTTCGGTTGCCGAGTCTTCGGTTGCCGAGTCTTCGCTTGCCGAGTCCTCGGTGACGAGGCTCCGGGGTTCGAATTTTCGACGTCGAATTCTTGGTCTGGGATTTCCGGTGTGGGGTCCTCGGTGTGGAGGTTTCGGGTGTTGAGGTTTCGGTGTTGGGTCCTTCGTTTCCTTTTTTCGGGTGTCGAGCCCTCGGGTGTCGAGGTTTTTGGTATCGAGGTTTTGGATGTCGAGGTTTCCGGTTTCGAGGTTTCCGTGTCGAGTTTACGGGTGTCGAGATTTCCGTGTCGAGTTTACGGGTGTCGAGATTTCGGGTGTCGAGGTTTCCGGTGTCGAGGTTTCGGGTGTCGAATTTTCCATGTCGAATTTTCCATGTCGAGTTTTCGATCAGGAATTTTCGATGGGGAATTTTCGATTTTGAATCCTCGAGGTGGAATTTTTGAGGTCGAATTTTTGATGTCGAATTTTTGATGTCGAATTTTGGATGTCGAATTTTCGATGTCGAATTTTCGATGTCGAATTTTCGATGTCGAATTTTCGATGTCGAATTTTCAATGTCGAATTTTCGATGTCGAAATTTCGATGTCGAATTTTCGATGTCCAATTTTCGATGTCGAATTTTCAATGTCGAATTTTCGAGGTCGAATTTTCGAGGTCGGATTTTCGTCGTCGGATTTTCGATTTGGTTTATTCGGGTGTCGAGGTTTCGTTTCGGGTCTTCGTATGTGGGTTTTCGTGTGCCGAGCCTTCGGTTGCCGACGTTTCGGTTGCCGAGCCTTCGGTTGCCGAGTCTTCGGTTACCGAGTCTTCGGCTGCCGAGTCTTCGGTTGCCGAGTCTTCGGTTGCCGAGTCTTCGGTTGTCGAGTCTTCGGTTGCCGAGTCTTCGGTTGCCGAGTCTTCGGTTGCCGAGCCTTCCGTTGCCGAGCCTTCGGTTGCCGAGCCTTCGGTTGCCGAGCCTTCGGTTGCCGAGCCTTCGGTTGTCGAGCCTTCGTTTGCCGAGCCTTCGGTTGCCGAGCCATCGGTTGCGGAGTCTTCGGTTGCCCAGTCTTCGGTTGCCGAGGTTTCGGTTGCCGAGCCTTCGGTTGCCGAGCTGACGGTTGCCGAGCCTTCGGTTACCGAGCCTTCGCTTGCCGAGTCTTCGGTTGCCGAGCCTTCGGTTGCCGAGCCTTCGGTTGCCGAGTCTTCGGTTGCCGAGTCTTCGGTTGCCGAGTCTTCGGATGCCGAGTCTTCTGTTGCCGAGTCTTCGGTTGCCGAGTATTCCGTTGCCGAGTCTTCGGTTGCCGAGTCTTCGGTTGCCGAGTCTTCGGGTGCCGAGCCTTCGGTTCCCGAGCCTTCGGTTGCCGAGCCTTTGGTTGCCGAGCCGTCGTTTGCCGGGCCTTCGGTTGCCGAGCCTTCGGTTGCCGAGCCTTCGGTTGCCGAGCCTTCGGTTGCCGAGCCTTCGGTTGCCGAGCCTTCGGTTGGCGAGTCCTCGGTTGCCGAGTCTTCGGTTGCCGAGTCTTCGGTTGCCGAGTCTTTGGTTGCCGAGTCTTCGGTTGCCGAGTCTTCGGTTGCCGAGTCCTCGGTTGCCGAGTCTTCGGTTGCCGATTCTTCGGTTGCCGAGCCTTCGGTAGCCGATTCTTCGGTTGCCGAGCCTTCGGTTGTCGAACCTTCGGTTGCCGAGTCTTCGGTTGTCGAGCCTTTGGTTGTCGAGCCTTCGGTTGCCGAGTCTTCGGTTGCCGAGCCTTCGGTAGCCGAACCTTCGGTTGCCGAGTCTTCGGTTGCCGAGTCCTCGGTGACGGGGTTCCGGGGTTCGAATTTTCGACGTCGAATTCTTGGTCTGGGATTTCCGGTGTGGGGTCCTCGGTGTGGAGGTTTCGGGTGTTGAGGTTTCGGTGTTGGGTCCTCCGTTTCCTTTTTTCGGGTGTCGAGCCCTCGGGTGTCGAGGTTTTGGGTATCGAGGTTTTGGGTGTCGAGGTTTCCGGTGTGGAGGTTTCCGTGTCGAGTATACGGGTGTCGAGTTTACGGGTGTCGAGATTTCGGGTGCCGAGGTTTTGGATGTCGAGGTTTCCGGTGTCGAGGTTTCGGGTGTCGAATTTTCCATGTCGAATTTTCCATGTCGAGTTTTCGATCAGGACTTTTCGATGAGGAATTTTCGATGTTGGATTCTCGAGGTCGAATTTTTGAGGTCGAATTTTTGAGGTCGAATATTTGATGTCGAATTTTCGATGTCGAATTTTCGATGTCGAATTATCGATGTCGAATTTTCGATGTCGGATTTTCGAGGTCGGATTTTCGACGTCGGAGTTTCGATTTGGTGTATTCGGGTGTCGAGGTTTAGTTTCGGGTCTTCGTGTGCCGAGTCTTCGGGATCGAGTCTTCGGTTGCCGAGTCTTCTGTTGTCGAGTCTTCGGTTGTCGAGTCTTCGGTTGTCGAGTCTTCGCTTGTCGAGTCTTCGGTAGTCGAGACTTCGGTTGCCGAGTCTTCGGTTGCCGAGTCTTCGGTTGCCGAGTCTTCGGTTGCCGAGTGTTCGGTTGCCGGGTCTTCGGTTGCCGAGTCTTCGGTTTCCGAGCCTTCGGTTGCCGAGTCTTCGGTTGCGGAGTCTTCGGTTGCCGAGTCCTCGGTGACGAGTTTCCGGGGTTCGAATTTTCGACGTCGAATTCTTGGTCTGGGATTTCCGGTGTGGGGTCCTCGGTGTGGAGGTTTCGGGTGTTGAGGTTTCGGTCTTGGGTCCTCCGTTTCCTTTTTCCGGGTGTTGAGTTTTCTTGTGTTTTGTTTTATGATATATTATTTAATTTATCTATCTTTATAATTTGTTATATATTATATTATTTTGTAATTTTATTTTAAAATATTTCTGTAAACTATGTTGTATGTATGCTTGTGTAGAAAAAATAAATTTTAAAGATCTGGCATATTAGCCCTGGTGTAAGTAATTAGGTGCCAGGGTTATTATACAGATTGTTATTTTATTTTATTTTATTTTAATTTTTATTTTATTGTCGAGTCTTCGGTTGGCGAGTCTTCGGTTGTCGAGTCTTCGGTTGTCGAGTCTTCGGTTGTCGAGTCTTCGGTTGCCGAGCCTTCGGTTGCCGAGCCTTCGGTTGCCGAGCCTTCGGTTGCCGAGTCTTCGGTAGCCGAGCCTTCGGTAGCCGAGCCTTACGTTGCCGAGCCTTACGTTGCCGAGCCTTCGGTTGCCGAGCCTTCGGTTGCCGAGCCTTCGGTTGCCGAGCCTTCATTTGCCGAGCCTTCGGTTGCCGAGTCTTCGGTTGCCGAGGCTTCGGCTGCCGAGGCTTTGGTTGCTGAGGCTTCGGTTGCCGGGTCTTCGTTTGCCGAGTCTTCGGTTGCCGAGTCTTCGGTTGCCGAGCCTTCGGTTGAAGAGCCTTCGGTTGCCGAGTCTTCGGTTGGCGAGTCTTCGGTTGCCGAGTGTTCGGTTGCCGAGTCTTCGGTTGCCGAGTCTTCGGTTGCCGAGTCTTCGGTTGCCGAGTCTTCGGTTGGCGAGTCTTCGGGTGCCGAGTCTTCGGTTGCCGAGTCTTCGGTTGCCGAGCCTTCCGTTGCCGAGTCTTCGGTTGCCGAGTCTTCGGTTTGCCGAGTCCTCGGTGACGAGGTTCCGGGGTTCGAATTTTCGACGTCGAATTCTTGGTCTGGGATTTCCGGTGTGGGGTTCTCGGTGTGGAGGTTTCGGGTGTTGAGGTTTCGGTCTTGGGTCCTCCGTGTCCTTTTTCCGGGTGTCGAGCCCTCGGGTGTCGAGGTTTTCGGTATCGATGTTTTGGGTGTCGAGGTTTCCGGTTTCGAGGTTTCCGTGGCGAGTTTACGGGTGTCGAGATTTCCGTGTCGAGTTTACGGGTGTCGAGATTTCGGGTGTCGAGGTTTTGGGTGTCGAGGTTTCCGGTGTCGAGGTTTCGGGTGTCGAATTTTCCATGTCGAATTTTCCATGTCGAGTTTTCGATCAGGAATTTTCGATCAGGAATTTTTAATGAGGAATTTTCGATGTTGAACTCTCGAGGTCGAATTTTTGAGGTCGAATTTTTGATGTCGAATTTTTGATGTCGAATTTTCGATGTCGAATTATCGGTGTCGAATTTTCGATGTCGAATTTTTGATATCAAATTTTCGATGTCGGATTTTCGAGGTCGGATTTTCGACGTCGGATTTTCGATTTGGTGTATTCGGGTGTCGAGGTTTCGTTTCGGGTCTTCGTGTGCCGAGTCTTCGGTTGTCGAGTCTTCGGTTGTCGAATCTTCGGTTACCGAGTCTTCGGTTGTCAAGTCTTCGGTTGTCGAGTCTTCGGTTGTCGAGCCTTCGGTTGTCGAGCCTTCGGTTGTCGAGCCTTCGGTTGTCGAGTCTTCGGTTGCCGAGCCTTCGGTTGCCGAGCCTTCGGTTGCCAAGCCTTCGGTTGCCGAGCCTTCGGTTGCCGAGCCTTCGGTTGCCGAGCTTTCGTTGCCGAGCCTTCGGGTGCCGAGGCTTCGGTAGCCGAGCTTTACGTTGCCGAGCCTTACGTTGCCGAGCCTTACGTTGCCGAGCCTCACATTGCCGAGCCTCACGTTGCCGAGCCTTCGGTTGCCGAGCCTTCGGTTGCCGAGCCTTCGGTTGCCGAGCCTTCGGTTGCCGAGCCTTCATTTGCCGAGCCTTCGGTTGCCGAGTCTTCGGTTGCCGAGTCTTCGGTTGCCGAGTCTTCGGTTGCCGAGGCTTTGGTTGCTGAGGCTTCGGTTGCCGGGTCTTCGTTTGCCGAGTCTTCGGTTGCCGAGTCTTCGGTTGCCAAGCCTTCGGTTGCCGTCTTCGGTTGCCGAGTCTTCGGTTGCCGAGTCTTCGGTTGCCGAGCCTTCGGTTGCCGAGTCTTCGGTTGCAGAGTCCTCGGTGACGAGGTTCCGGGGTTCGAATTTTCGACGTCGAATTCTTGGTCTGGGATTTCCGGTGTGGGGTCCTCGGTGTGGAGGTTTCGGGTGTTGAGGTTTCGGTCTTGGGTCCTCCGTTACCTTTTCCGGGTGTCGAGCCCTCGGGTGTCGAGGTTTCCGGTATCGAGGTTTTGGGTGTCGAGGTTTCCGGTTTCGAGGTTTCCGTTTCGAGTTTACGGGTGTCGAGATTTCCGTGTCGAGTTTACGGGTGTCGAGATTTCGGGTGTCGAGGTTTTGGGTGTCGAGGTTTCCGGTGTCTAGGTTTCGGGTGTCGAATTTTCCATGTCGAATTTTCCATGTCGAGTTTTCGATCAGGAATTTTCGATCAGGAATTTTCGATGAGGAATTTTCGATGTTGAATTCTCGAGGTCGAATTTTTGAGGTCGAATTTTTGATGTCGAATTTTTGATGTCGAATTTTCGATGTCGAATTATCGGTGTCGAATTTTCGATGTCGAATTTTCGATGTCGAATTTTTGATATCAAGTTTTCGATGTCGGATTTACGAGGTCGGATTTTCGACGTCGGATTTTCGATTTGGTGTATTCGGATGTCGAGCTTTCGTTTCGGGTCTCCGTATGTGGGTCTTCGTGTGCCGAGTCTTCGGTTGTCGAGTCTTCGGGATCGAGTCTTCGGTTGTCGAATCTTCGGTTGCCGAGTCTTCGGTTGTCGAGTCTTCGGTTGTCGAGTCTTCGGTTGTCGAGTCTTCGGTTGTCGAGCCTTCGGTTGTCGAGCCTTCGGTTGAGAGTCTTCCGTTGTCGAGTCTTCGGTTGTCGAGTCTTCGGTTGTCGAGTCTTCGGTTGTCAAGCCTTCAGTAGCCGATCCTTCGGTTGCCGAGCCTTCGGTTGCCGAGCCTTCGGTTGCCAAGCCTTCGGTTGCCGAGCCTTCGGTTGCCGAGCCTTCGGTTGCCGAGCTTTCGTTGCCGAGCCTTCGGTTGCCGAGCCTTCATTTGCCGAGCCTTCGGTTGCCGAGTCTTCTGTTGCCGAGTCTTCGGTTGCCGAGTCTTCGGTTGCCGAGGCTTCGGTTGCCGAGTCTTCGGTTGCCGAGTCTTCGGTTGCCGAGTCTTCGGTTGCCGAGCCTTTGGTTGCCGAGCCTTCGGTTGCCAAGCCTTCGGTTGCCGAGCCTTCGGTTGCCGAGCCTTCGGTTGCCGAGCTTTCGTTGCCGAGCCTTCGGTTGCCGAGCCTTCATTTGCCGAGCCTTCGGTTGCCGAGTCTTCTGTTGCCGAGTCTTCGGTTGCCGAGTCTTCGGTTGCCGAGGCTTCGGTTGCCGAGTCTTCGGTTGCCGAGTCTTCGGTTGCCGAGTCTTCGGTTGCCGAGTCTTCGGTTGCCGAGTCTTCGGTTGCCGAGCCTTTGGTTGCCGAGTCTTCGGTTGCCGAGTCTTCGGTTGCCGAGTCCTCGGTTGCCGAGTCTTCGGTTGCCGAGTCCTCGGTGACGAGGTTCCGGGTTTCGAATTTTCGACGTCGAATTCTTGGTCTGGGATTTCAGGTGTGTGGCCCTCGGTGTGGAGGTTTCGGGTGTTGAGGTTTCGGTGTTGGGTCCTCCGTTTCCTTTTTTCGGGTGTCGAGCCCTCGGGTGTCGAGGTTTTGGGTATCGAGGTTTTGGGTGTCGAGGTTTCCGGTGTCGAGGTTTCGGGTGTCGAATTTTCCATGTCGAATTTTCCATGTCGAGTTTTCGATCAGGAATTTTCGATCAGGAATTTTCGATGAGGAATTTTCGATGTTGAATTCTCGAGGTCGAATTTTTGAGGTCGAATTTTTGATGTCGAATTTTTGATGTCGAATTTTCGATGTCGAATTATCGGTGTCGAATTTTCGATGTCGAATTTTCGATGTCGAATTTTTGATATCAAATTTTCGATGTCGGATTTTCGAGGTCGGATTTTCGACGTCGGATTTTCGATTAGGTGTATTCGGGTGTCGAGGTTTCGTTTCGGGTCTTCGTGTGCCGAGTCTTCGGTTGTCGAGTCTTCGGTTGTCGAATCTTCGGTTGCCGAGTCTTCGGTTGTCGAGTCTTCGGTTGTCGAGTCTTCGGTTGTATAGTCTTCGGTTGTCGAGCCTTCGGTTGTCGAGCCTTCGGTTGTCGAGCCTTCGGTTGTCGAGTCTTCGGTTGCCGAGCCTTCGGTTGCCGAGCCTTCGGTTGCCAAGCCTTCGGTTGCCGAGCCTTCGGTTGCCGAGCCTTCGGTTGCCGAGCTTTCGTTGCCGAGCCTTCGGTTGCCGAGTCTTCCGTAGCCGAGACTTCGGTAGCCGAGCCTTACGTTGCCGAGCCTTACGTTGCCGAGCCTTACGTTGCCGAGCCTTACATTGCCGAGCCTTACGTTGCCGAGCCTTACGTTGCCGAGCCTTACGTTGCCGAGCTTTCGGTTGCCGAGCCTTCGGTTGCCGAGCCTTCGGTTGCCGAGCCTTCATTTGCCGAGCCTTCGGTTGCCGAGTCTTCGGTTGCCAAGTCTTCGGTTGCCGAGTCTTCGGTTGCCGAGGCTTTGGTTGCTGAGGCTTCGGTTGCCGGGTCTTCGGTTGCCGAGTCTTCGGTTGCCGAGTCTTCGGTTGCCAAGCCTTCGGTTGCCGAGTCTTCGGTTGCCGAGTCTTCGGTTGCCGAATCTTCGGTTGCCGAGTCTTCGGTTGCCGAGTCTTCGGTTGCCGAGTCTTCGGTTGCAGAGTCCTCGGTGACGAGGTTCCGGGGTTCGAATTTTCGACGTCGAATTCTTGGTCTGGTATTTCCGGTGTGGGGTCCTCGGTGTGGAGGTTTCGGGTGTTGAGGTTTCGGTCTTGGGTCCTCCGTTTCCTTTTTCCGGGTGTCGAGCCCTCGGGTGTCGAGGTTTCCGGTATCGAGGTTTTGGGTGTCGAGGTTTCCGGTTTCGAGGTTTCCGTGTCGAGTTTACGGGTGTCGAGATTTCCGTGTCGAGTTCACGGGTGTCGAGATTTCGGGTGTCGAGGTTTTGGGTGTCGAGGTTTCCGGTGTCGAGGTTTCGGGTGTCGAATTTTCCATGTCGAATTTTCCATGTCGAGTTTGCGATCAGGAATTTTCGATCAGGAATTTTCGATGAGGAATTTTCGATTTTGAATTCTCGAGGTCGAATTTTTGAGGTCGAATTTTTGAGGTCGAATTTTTGAGGTCGAATTTTTGATGTCGAATTTTTGATGTCGCATTTTCGATGTCGAATTTTCGATGTCGAATTTTTGATGTCGAATTTTCGATGTCGAATTTTCGATGTCGGATTTTCGAGGTCGGATTTTCGAGGTCAGATTTTCGACGTCGGATTTTCGATTTGGTGTATTCGGGTGTCGAGGTTTCGTTTCGGGTCTTCGTATGTGGGTCTTCGTGTGCCGAGTCTTCGGTTGTCGAGTCTTCGGGACCGAGCCTTCGGTTGTCGAATCTTCGGTTGCCGAGTCTTCGGTTGTCGAGTCTTCGGTTGTCGAGTCTTCGGTTGTCGAGTCTTCGGTTGTCGAGCCTTCGGTTGTCGAGCCTTCGGTTGTCGAGCCTTCGCTTGTCGAGCCTTCGGTTGTCGAGTCTTCGGTTGTCGAGTCTTCGGTTGTCGAGTCTTCGGTTGTCGAGTCTTCGGTTGTCGAGCCTTCAGTTGCCGATCCTTCGGTTGCCGAGCCTTCGGTTGCCGAGCCTTCGGTTGCCGAGCCTTCGGTTGCCGAGCCTTCGGTTGCCGAGCTTTCGTTGCCGAGCCTTCGGTTGCCGAGCCTTCGGTTGCCGAGCCTTCGGTTGCCGAGTCTTCTGTTGCCGTGTCTTCGGTTGCCGAGTCTTCGGTTGCCGAGTCTTCGGTTGCCGAGTCTTTGGTTGCCGAGTCTTCGGTTGCCGAGTCTTCGGTTGCCGAGTCTTCGGTTGCCGAGTCTTCGGTTGCCGAGTCTTCGGTTGCCGAGTCTTCGGTTGCCGAGTCTTCGGTTGCCGAGTCCTCGGTGACGAGGTTCCGGGTTTCGAATTTTCGACGTCGAATTCTTGGTCTGGGATATCCGGTGTGGGGTCCTCGGTGTGGAGGTTTCGGGTGTTGAGGTTTCGGTGTTGGGTCCTCCGTTTCCTTTTTTCGGGTGTCGAGCCCTCGGGTGTCGAGGTTTTGGGTATCGAGGTTTTAGGTGTCGAGGTTTCCGGTTTCGAGGTTTCCGTGTCGAGTTTACGGGTGTCGAGATTTCCGTGTCGAGTTTACGGGTGTCGAGATTTCGGGTGTCGAGGTTTTGGGTGTCGAGGTTTCCGGTGTCGAGGTTTCGGGTGTCGAATTTTCCATGTCGAATTTTCCATGTCGAGTTTTCGATCAGGAACTTTCGATCAGGAATTTTCGATGAGGAATTTTCGATTTTGAATTCTCGAGGTCGAATTTTTGAGGTCGAATTTTTGATGTCGAATTTTTGATGTCGAATTTTCGATGTCGTATTTTCAATGTCGAATTTTTGATGTCGAATTTTCGATGTCGAATTTACGATGTCGAATTTTCGAGGTCGGATTTTCGACGTCGGATTTTCGATTTGGTTTATTCGGGTGTCGAGGTTTCGTTTCGGGTCTTCGTATGTGGGTCTTCGTGTGCCGAGCCTTCGGTTGCCGAGTCTTCGGTTGTCGAGTCTTCGGTTGTCGAGTCTTCGGTTGTCGAGTCTTCGGTTGTCGAGTCTTCGGTTGTCGAGCCTTCGGTTGCCGATTCTTCGGTTGCCGATTCTTCGGTTGCCGAGCCTTCGGTTGCCGAGCCTTCGTTTGCCGAGCCTTTGGTTGCCGAGCCTTCGTTGCCGAGCCTTCGGTTACCGAGCCTTCGGTTGCCGAGCCTTCGGTTGCCGAGTCTTCTGTTGCCCTATCTTCGGTTGCCGAGTCTTCGATTGCCGAGTCTTCGGTTGCCGAGTCCTCGGTTGTCGAGTCTTCGGTTGTCGAGTCCTCGGTTGTCGAGTCCGCGGTTGCCGAGCCTTCGGTTGCCGATCCTTCGGCTGCCGAGCCTTCGGTTGCCGAGCCTTCGGTTGCCGAGCCTTCGGTTGCCGAGCCTTCGGTTGCCGAGCCTTCGTTGCCGAGCCTTCGGTTGCCGAGCTTTCGGTTGCCGAGCCTTCGGTTGCCGAGCCTTCGGTAGCCAAGCCTTCGGTAGCCGAGCCTTACGTTGCCGAGCCTTACGTTGCCGAGCCTTACGTTGCCGAGCCTTACGTTGAGGAGCCTTACGTTGCCGAACCTTACGTTGCCGAGCCTTACGTTGCCGAGCCTTCGGTTGCCGAGCCTTCATTTGCCGAGCCTTCGGTTGCCGAGTCTTCGGTTGCCGAGTCTTCGGTTGCCGAGCCTTCGGTTGCCGAGCCTTCGGTTGCCGAGCCTTCGGTTGCCGAGCCTTCGGTTGCCGGGTCTTCTGTTGCCGTGTCTTCGGTTGCCGAGTCTTCGATTGCCGAGTCTTCGGTTGCCGAGCCTTCGGTTGCCGAGCCTTCGGTTGCCGAGCCTTCGGTTGCCGAGCCTTCGGTTGCCGAGCCTTCGGTTGCCGAGCCTTCGGTTGCCGAGCCTTCGGTAGCCGAGCCTTCGGTAGCAGAGCCTGCGGTTGCCGAGCCTTCGGTTGCCGAGCCTTCGGTAGCCGAGCCTTCGGTTGCCGAGTCTTCGGTTGCCGAGTCTTCGGTTGCCGAGGCTTCGTTTGCCGAGTCTTCGGTTGCCGAGTCTTCGGTTGCCGAGTCTTCGGTTGCCGAGTCTTCGGTTGCCGAGTCTTCGGTTGCCGAGTCTTCGGTTGCAGAGCCTTCGGTTGCCGAGCCTTCGGTTGCCGAGCCTTCGGTTGCCGAGCCTTCGGTAGCCGAGCCTTCGGTAGCCGAGGCTGCGGTTGCCGAGCCTTCGGTTGCCGAGCCTTCGGTTGCCGAGCCTTCGGCAGCCGACCTTCGGTTGCCGAGTCGTCGGTTGCCCAGTCTTCGGTTGCCGAGTCTTCGGTTGCCGAGGCTTCGTTTGCCGAGTCTTCGGTTGCGGAGTCTTCGGTTGCCGAGTGTTCGGTTGCCGAGTCTTCGGTTACCGAGTCTTCGGTTGCCGAGTCTTCGGTTGCCGAGTCTTCGGTTGCCGAGTCTTCGGTTGCCGAGTCTTCGGTTGCCGAGTCCTCGGTGACGAGGTTCCGGGGTTCGAATTTTCGACGTCGAATTCTTGGTCTGGAATTTCCGGTGTGGGGTCCTTGGTGTGGAGGTTTCGGGTGTTGAGGTTTCGGTGTTGGGTCCTTCGTTTCCATTTTTCGGGTGTCGAGCCCTCGGGTGTCGAGGTTTTCGGTATCGAGGTTTTGGGTGTCGAGGTTTCCGGTTTCGAGGTTTCCCTGTCGAGTTTACGGGTGTCGAGATTTCCGTGTCGAGTTTACGGGTGTCGAGATTTCGGGTGTCGAGGTTTTGGGTGTCGAGGTTTCCGGTGTCGAGGTTTCGGGTGTCGAATTTTCCATGTCGAATTTTCCATGTCGAATTTTCCATGTCGAGTTTTCGATCAGGAATTTTCGATCCGGGATTTTCGATGAGGAATTTTCGATTTTGAATTCTCGAGGTCGAATTTTTGAGGTCGAAAATTTTTGAGGTCGAATTTTTAATGTGAATTTTTGAGGTCGAATTTTTAATGTCGAATTTTTGATGTCGAATTACCGATGTCGAAATTTCGATGTCGAATTTTCATTGTCGAATTTTCGATGTCGAATTTTCGATGTCGAATTTTTGATGTCGAATTTTCGATGTCGGATTTTCGAGGTCGGATTTTCGACGTCGGATTTTCGATTTGGTGTATTCGGGTGTCGAGGGTTCGTTTCGGGTCTTCGTATGTGGGTCTTCGTGTGCCGAGTCTTCGGTTGTCGAGTCTTCGGGATCGAGTCTTCGGTTGTCGAGTCTTCGGTTGTCGAGTCTTCGGTTGTCGAGTCTTCGGTTGTCGAGTCTTCGGTTGTCGAGTCTTCGGGTGTCGAGGCTTCGGTTGTCGAGGCTTCGGTTGTCGAGGCTTCGGTTGGCGAGCCTTCGGTTGCCGAGCCTTCGGTTGCCGAGCCTTCGGTTGCCGAGCCTTCGGTTGCCGAGCCTTCGGTTGCCGAGCCATAGGTTGCCGAGCCTTCGGTTGCCGAGCCTTCGGTTGCCGAGCCTTCGGATGCCGAGCCTTCGTTTGCCGAGCCTGCTGTTGCCGAGCCTTCGGTTGCCGAGCCTTCGGTTGTCGAGCCTTCGGTTGCCGAGCCTTCGGCTGCCGAGCCTTCGGTTGCCGAGCCTTCGGTTGCCGAGCCTTCGGTTGCCGAGCCTTCGGTTGCCGAGTCTTCTGTTGCCGTGTCTTCGGTTGCCGAGTCTTCGATTGCCGAGTCTTCGGTTGCCGAGTCTTCGGTTGCCGAGTCTTCGGTTGCCGAGTCTTCGGTTGCCGAGTCTTCGGTTGCCGAGTCTTCGGTTGCCGAGCCTTCGGTTGCCGAGCCTTCGGTTGCCGAGCCTTCGGTTGCCGAGCCTTCGGTAGCCGTGCCTTCGGTAGCAGAGCCTGCGGTTGCCGAGCCTTCGGTGCCGAGCCTTTGGTTGACGAGCCTTTGGTTGACGAGCCTTTGGTTGCCGAGCCTTTGGTTGCCCAGCCTTCGGTTGCCGAGCCTTCGGTTGCCGAGCCTTCGGTTGCATAGCCTTCGGTTGCCGAGCCTTCGGTTGCCGAGCCTTCGGTTGCCGAGCCTTCGGTTGCCGAGCTTTCGGTTGCCGAGCCTTCGGTTGCCGAACCTTCGGATGCCGAGCCTTCGGTTGCCGAGCCTTCGGTTGCCGAGCCTTCGGTAGCCGAGCTTTCGGTAGCCGAGCCTTACGTTGCCGAGCCTTACGTTGCCGAGCCTTACATTGCCGAGCCTTCGGTTGCCGAGCCTTCGGTTGCAGAGCCTTCGGTTGCCGAGCCTTCGGTTGCCGAGCCTTCATTTGCCGAGCCTTCGGTTGCCGAGTCTTCGGTTGCCGAGTCTTCGGTTTCCGAGCCTTCGGTTGCCCGGCCTTCGGTTGCCGAGCCTTCGGTTGCCGAGCCTTCCGTTGCCGAGCCTTCGGATGCCGAGCCTTCGGTTGCCGAGCCTTTGGTTGACGAGCCTTTGGTTGACGAGCCTTTGGTTGCCGAGCCTTCGGTTGCCCAGCCTTCGGTTGCCGAGCCTTCGGTTGCCGAGCCTTCGGTTGCCGAGCCTTCGGTTGCCGAACCTTCGGTTGCCGAGCCTTCGGTTGCCGAGCCTTCGGTTGCCGAGCTTTCGGTTGCCGAGCCTTCGGTTGCCGAACCTTCGGTTGCCGAGCCTTCGGTTGCCGAGCCTTCGGTTGCCGAGCCTTCGGTAGCCGAGCTTTCAGTAGCCGAGCCTTACGTTGCCGAGCCTTACGTTGCCGAGCCTTACGTTGCCGAGCCTTCGGTTGCCGAGCCTTCGGTTGCAGAGCCTTCGGTTGCCGAGCCTTCGGTTGCCGAGCCTTCATTTGCCGAGCCTTCGGTTGCCGAGTCTTCGGTTGCCGAGTCTTCGGTTGCCGAGTCTTCGGTTGCCGAGGCTACGGTTGCCGAGTCTTCGGTTGCCGAGTCTGCGGTTGCCGAGTCTTCGGTTGCCGAGTCTTCGGTTGCCGAGTCTTCGGCTGCCGAGTCTTCGGTTGCCGAGTCTTCGGTGACGAGGTTCCGGGGTTCGAATTTTCGACGTCGAATTCTTGGTCTGGGATTTCCGGTGTGGGGTCCTCGGTGTGGAGGTTTCGGGTGTTGAGGTTTCGGTGTTGGGTCCTCCGTTTCCTTTTTTCGGGTGTCGAGCCCTCGAAGGTGTCGAGGTTTTGGGTATCGAGGTTTTGGGTGTCGAGGTTTCCGTTTTCGAGGTTTCCGTGTCGAGTTTACGGATGTCGAGATTTCCGTGTCGAGTTTACGGGTGTCGAGATTTGGGGTGTCGAGGTTTTGGGTGTCGAGGTTTCCGGTGTCGAGGTTTCGGGTGTCGAATTTTCCATGCCGAATTTTCCATATCGAATTTTCCATGTCGAGTTTTCGATCAGGAATTTTCGATCAGGAATTTTCGATGAGGAATTTTCGATGTTGAATTTTTGAGGTCGAATTTTTGAGGTCGAATTTTTGATGTCGAATCTTTGATGTCGAATTTTTGACGTCGAATTTTCGATGTCGAATTTTCGATGTCGAATTTTCGATGTCGAATTTTTGATGTCGAATTTTCGATGTCGGATTTTTGAGGTCGGATTTTCGACGTCGGGTTTTCGACGTCGGATTTTCGACGTCGGATTTTCGATTTGGTGTATTCGGGTGTCGAGGTTTCGTTTCGGGTCTTCGTATATGGGTCTTCGTGTGCCGAGTCTTCGATTGTCGAGTCTTTGGTTGTCGAGTCTTCGGTTGTCGAGTCTTCGGTTGTCGAGTCTTCGGTTGTCGAGTCTTCGGTTGTCGAGTCTTCGGTTGCCGAGTCTTCGGTTGCCGAGTCTTCGGTTGCCTAGTCCTCGGTGACGAGGTTCCGGGGTTCGAATTTTCGACGTCGAATTCTTGGTCTGGGATTTCCGGTGTGGGGTCCTCGGTGTGGAGGTTTCGGGTGTTGAGGTTTCGGTGGTGGGTCCTCCGTTTCCTTTTTCGGGTGTCGAGCCCTCGAAGGTGTCGAGGTTTTGTGTATCGAGGTTTTGGGTGTCGAGGTTTCCGTTTTCGAGGTTTCCGTGTCGAGTTTACGGATGTCGAGATTTCCGTGTCGAGTTTACGGGTGTCGAGATTTCGGGTGTCGAGGTTTTGGGTGTCGAGGTTTCCGGTGTCGAGGTTTCGGGTGTCGAATTTTCCATGTCGAATTTTCCATATCGAATTTTCCATGTCGAGTTTTCGATCAGGAATTTTCGATGTTGAATTCTCGAGGTCCAATTTTTGAGGTCGAATTTTTTATGTCGAATTTTCGATGTCGAATTTTCGATGTCGAATTTTCGATGTCGAATTTTCTATGTCGAATTTTCGATGTCGGATTTTCGATTTGGTGTATTCGGTTGTCGTTGTTTCGTTTCGGGTCTTCGTATGTGGGTCTTCGTGTGCCGAGTCTTCGGTTGTCGAGTCTTCGGGATCGAGTCTTCGGTTGTCGAGTCTTCGGTTGCCGAGTCTTCGTTTGCCGAGTCTTCGGTTGCCGAGTCTTCGGTGGCCGAGTCTTCGGTTGCCGAGTCTTCGGTTGCCGAGTCTTCGGTTGCCGAGTCTTCGGTTGCCGAGTCTTCGGTTGCCGAGTCTTCGGTTGCCGAGTCCTCGGTTACGAGGTTCCGGGGTTCGAATTTTCGACGTCGAATTCTTGGTCTGGGATTTCCGGTGGGGGGTCCTCGGTGTGGAGGTTTCGGGTGTTGAGGTTTCGGTGTTGGGTCCTTCGTTTCCTTTTTTCGGGTATCGAGCCCTCGGGTTTCGAGGTTCTCGGTATCGAGGTTTTGGGTGTCGAGGTTTCCGGTTTCGAGGTTTCCGTGTCGAGTTTACGGGTGTCGAGATTTCCGTGTCGAGTTTACGGGTGTCGAGAATTCGGGTGTCGAGGTTTTGGGTGTTGAGGTTTGCGGTGTCGAGGTTTCGGGTGTCCAATTTTCCATGTCGAATATTCCATGTCGAATTTTCAATGTCGAGCTTTCGATCAGGAATTTTGGATCAGGAATTGTCGATGTTGAGTTCTCGAGCTCGAATTTTGGAGGTCGAATTTTTGATGTCGAATTTTTGATGTCGGATTTTTGTTGTCGAATTTTGGATGTCAAATTTTCGATGTCGAATTTTCGAATTCGAATTTTCGATGTCGAATTTTTGATGTCGAATTTTCGATGTCGGATTTTCGAGGTCGGGTTTTCGATTTGGTGTATTCGGGTGTCGAGGTTTCGTTTCGGGTCTTCGTATGTGGGTCTTCGTGTGCCGAGTCTTCGGTTGTCGAGCCTTCGGTTGCCGATCCTTCGGTTGCCGAGCCTTCGGTTGCCGAGCCTTCGGTTTCCGAGCCTTCGGTTACCGAGCCTTCGGTTGCCGAGCCTTCGGTTGCCGAGCCTTCGTTGCCGAGCCTTCGGTTAACGAGCCTTCGGTTGCCGAGCCTTCGGTTGCCGAGTCTTCTGTACCCGTGTCTTCGATTGCCGAGTCTTCGGTTGCCGAGTCTTCGGTTGTCGAGTCTTCGGGATCGAGTCTTCAGTTGTCGAGTCTTCGGTTGCCGAGTCTTCGGTTGTCGAGTCTTCGGTTGTCGAGTCTTCGGTTGTCGAGTCTTCGGTTGTCGAGCCTTCGGTTGTCGAGCCTTCGGTTGTCGAAACTTCGGTTGTCGAGCCTTCGGTTGTCGAGTCTTCGGTTGTCAAGTCTTCGATTGTCGAGTCTTCTGTTTTCGAGCCTTCGGTTGTCGAGCCTTCGGTTGCCGAGCCTTCGGTTGCCGAGCCTTCGGTTGCCGAGCCTTCGGTAGCCGAGCCTTCGGTAGCCGAGCCTTACCTTGCCGAGCCTTACGTTGCCGAGCCTTACGTTGCCGAGCCTTACGTTGCCGAGCCTTACGTTGCCGAGCCTTACGTTGCCGAGCCTTACGTTGCCGAGCCCTACGTTGCCGAGCCTTACGTTGCCGAGCCTTACGTTGTCGAGCCTTACGTTGCCGAGCCTTACGTTGTCGAGCCTTCGGTTGCCGAGCCTTCGGTTGCCGAGCCTTCATTTGCCGAGCCTTCGGTTGCCGAGTCTTCGGTTGCCGAGTCTTCGGTTACCGAGCCTTCGGTTGCCGAGTCTTCGGTTGCCGAGCTTTCGGTTGCCGAGTCTTCGGTTGCCGAGTCTACGGTTGCCGAGGCTTCGGTTCCCGAGCCTTCGGTTGCCGAGTCTTCGGTTGCCGAGTCTTCGGTTGCCGAGTCTGCGGTTGCCGAGTCTTCGGTTGCCGAGTTTTCGGTTGCCGAGTCTTCGGGTGCCGAGTCTTCGGTTGCCGAGTCCTCGGTGACGAGGTTCCGCGGTTCGAATTTTCGACGTCGAATTATTGGTCTGGGATTTCCGGTGTGGGGTCCTTGGTGTGGAGGTTTCGGGTGTTGAGGTTTCGGTGTTGGGTCCTTCGTTTCCTTTTTCCGGGTGTCGAGCCCTCGGGTGTCGAGGTTTTCGGTATCGAGGTTTTGGGTGTCGAGGTTTCCGGTTTCGAGGTTTCCGTGTCGAGTTTACGGGTGTCGAGATTTCCGTGTCGAGTTTACGGGTGTCGAGATTTCGGGTGTCGAGGTTTTGGGTGTCGAGGTTTCCGGTGTCGAGGTTACGGGTGTCGAATTTTCCATGTCGAAATTTCCATATCGAATTTTCCATGTCGAGTTTTCGATCAGGAATTTTCGATCAGGAATTTTCGATGAGGAATTTTCGATTTTGAATTCTCGCGGTCGAATTTTTGATGTCGAATTTTCGATGTCGAATTTTCGGTGTCGAATTTTCGATGTCGAATTTTCGATGTCGAATTTTTGATGTCGTATTTTCGATGTCGGATTTTCAACTTCGGATTTTCGATTTGGTGTATTCGGGTGTCGAGGTTTCGTTTCGGGTCTTCGTATGTGGGTCTTCGTGTGCCGAGTCTTCGGGATCGAGTCTTCGGTTGTCGAGTCTTCGGTTGCCGAGCCTTGGGTTGCCGAGCTTTCGGTTGCCGAACCTAGGGTTGCCGAGCCTTCGGTTGCCGAGGCTTCGTTTGCCGATGCTTCGGTTGCCGAGCCTTCGGTTGCCGAGCCTTCGGTTGCCGAGCCTTCGGTTGCCGAGCCTTCGGTTGCCGCGCCTTCGGTTGCCGAGCCTTCGGTTGCCGAGCCTTCGGTTGCCGAGCCTTCGGTTGCCGAGCCTTCGTTTGCCGAGCCTTCAGTTGCCGAGCCTTCGTTTGCCGAGCCTTCGGTTGCCGAGCCTTCGGTTGCCGAGCCTTCGGTTGCCGAGCCTTCGGTTGCCGAACCTTCCGTTGCCGAGCCTTCGGATGCCGAGCCTTCGGTTGCCGAGCCTTCGGTTTTCGAGCCTTCAGTTGCCGAGCCTTCGGTTGCCAAGCCTTCGGTTGCCGAGCCTTCGGTTGCCAAGCCTTCGGTTGCCGAGCCTTCGGTTGCCGAGTCTTCGGTTGCCGAGTCTTCGGTTGCCGAGTCTTCGGTTTCCGAGCCTTCGGTTGCCCGGCCTTCGGTTGCCGAGCCTTCGGTTGCCGAGCCTTCGGTTGCCGAGCCTTTTGGTTGCCGAGCCTTCGGTAGCCGAGCCTTACCTTGCCGAGCCTTACGTTGCCGAGCCTTACGTTGCCGAGCCTTACGTTGCCGAGCCTTACGTTGCCGAGCCTTACGTTGCCGAGCCTTACGTTGCCAAGCCTTACGTTGCCGAGCCTTACGTTGCCGAGCCTTACGTTGCCGAGCCTTACGTTGTCGAGCCTTCGGTTGCCGAGCCTTCGGTTGCCGAGCCTTCATTTGCCGAGCCTTCGGTTGCCGAGTCTTCGGTTACCGAGTCTTTGGTTACCGAGTCTTCGGTTGCCGAGCCTTCGGTTGCCGAGTCTTCAGTTGCCGAGCCTTCGGTTGCCGAGTCTTCGGTTGCCGAGTCTACGGTTGCCGAGGCTTCGGTTGCCGATTCTTCGTTTGCCGAGTCTTCGGTTGCCGAGCCTTCGATTGCCGAGCCTTCGGTTGCCGAGTCTTCGGTTGCCGAGTCTTCGGTTGCCGAGTCTTCGGTTGCCGAGTCTTCGGTTGCCGAGTCTTCGGTTGCCGAGTCTTCGGTTGCCGAGTCTTCGGTTGCCGAGTCTTCGGTTGCCGAGTTTTCGGTTGCCGAGTCTTCGGTTGCCGAGTCTTCGGTTGCCGAGTCCTCGGTGACGAGGTTCCGCGGTTCGAATTTTCGACGTCGAATTCTTGGTCTGGGATTTCCGGTGTGGAGTCCTTGGTGTGGAGGTTTCGGGTGTTGAGGTTTCGGTGTTGGGTCCTTCGTTTCCTTTTTCCGGGTGTCGAGCCCTCGGGTGTCGAGGTTTTCGGTATCGAGGTTATGGGTGTCGAGGTTTCCGGTTTCGAGGTTTCCGTGTCGAGTTTACGGGTGTCGAGATTTCCGTGTCGAGTTTACGGGTGTCGAGATTTCGGGTGTCGAGATTTTGGGTGTCGAGGTTTCCGGTGTCGAGGTTACGGGTGTCGAATTTTCCATGTCGAAATTTCCATATCGAATTTTCCATGTCGAGTTTTCGATCAGGAATTTTCGATCAGGAATTTTCGATGAGGAATTTTCGATTTTGAATTCTCGCGGTCGAATTTTTGATGTCGAATTTTTGATGTCGAATTTTCGATGTCGAATTTTCGGTGTCGAATTTTCGATGTCGAATTTTCGATGTCGAATTTTTGATGTCGTATTTTCGATGTCGGATTTTCAACTTCGGATTTTCGATTTGGTGTATTCGGGTGTCGAGGTTTCGTTTCGGGTCTTCGTATGTGGGTCTTCGTGTGCCGAGTCTTCGGGATCGAGTCTTCGGTTGTCGAGTCTTCGGTTGCCGAGTCTTCGGTTGTCGAGTCTTCGGTTGTCGAGCATTCGGTTGTCGAGCCTTCGGTTGTCGAGCCTTCGGTTGTCGAGCCTGCGGTTGTCGAGTCTTCGGTTGTCGAGTCTTCGGTTGTCGAGTCTTCGGTTGTCGAGTCTTCGGTTGTCGAGCCTTCGTTTGCCGAGGCTTCGTTAGCCGAGGCTTCGGTTGCCGAGCCTTCGGTTGCCGAGCTTTCGGTTGCCGAACCTAGGGTTGCCGAGCCTTCGGTTGCCGAGGCTTCCGTTGCCGAGGCTTCGGTTGCCGAGCCTTCGGTTGCCGAGCCTTCGGTTGCCGAGCCTTCGGTTGCCGAGCCTTCGGTTGCCGAGCCTTCGGTTGCCGAGCCTTCGGTTGCCGAGTCTTCGGTTGCCGAGCCTTCGGTTGCCGAGCCTTCGGTTGCCGAGCCTTCGATTGCCGGGCCTTCGGTTGCCGAAACTTCGGTTGCCGAGCCTTCGGTTGCCGAGCCTTCGGATGCCGAGCCTTCGGTTGCCGAGCCTTCGGTTGCCGAGCCTTCGTTTGCCGAGCCTTCGGTTGCCGAGCCTTCGTTTGCCGAGCCTTCGGTTGCCGAGCCTTCGGTTGCCGAGCCTTCGGTTGCCGAGCCTTCGGTTGCCGAACCTTCCGTTGCCGAGCCTTCGGATGCCGAGGCTTCGGTTGCCGAGCCGTCGGTTTTCGAGCCTCAGCTGCCGAGCCTTCGGTTGCCAAGCCTTCGGTTGCCGAGCCTTCGGTTGCCAAGCCTTCGGTTGCCGAGCCTTCGGTTGCCGAGTCTTCGGTTGCCGAGTCTTCGGTTGCCGAGTCTTCGGTTTCCGAGCCTTCGGTTGCCCGACCTTCGGTGGCCGAGCCTTCGGTTGCCGAGCCTTCGGTTGCCGAGCCTTCGGTTGCCGAGCCTTCGGTTGCCGAGCCTTTGGTTGACGAGCCTTTGGTTGACGAGCTTTTGGTTGCCGAGCCTTGGGTTGCCCAGCCTTCGGTTGCCGAGCCTTCGGTTGCCGAGCCTTCGGTTGCCGAGCCTTCGGTTGCCGAGCCTTCGGTTGCCGAGCTTTCGGTTGCCGAGCCTTCGGTTGCCGAGCCTTCGGTTGCCGAACCTTCGGTTGCCGAGCCTTCGGTTGCCGAGCCTTCGGTAGCCGAGCTTTCGGTAGCCGAGCCTTACGTTGCCGAGCCTTACGTTGCCGAGCCTTACGTTGCCGAGCCTTACGTTGCCGAGCCTTCGGTTGCCGAGCCTTCGGTTGCCGAGCCTTCGGTTGCCGAGTCTTCGGTTGCCGAGTCTTCGGTTGCCGAGTCGTCGGTTGCCGAGGCTACGGTTGCCGAGGCTTCGGTTACCGAGTCTTCGTTTGCCGAGTCTTCGGTTGCCGAGTCTTCGGTTGCCGAGTCTTCGGTTGCCGAACCTTCGGTTGCCGAACCTTCGGTTGCCGAGTCTTCGGTTGCCGAGTCCTCGGTTGCCGAGTCTTCGGCTGCCGAGTCTTCGGTTTCCGAGTCTTCGGTTGCCGAGTCTTCGGTTGCCGAGTCTTCGGTTGCCGATTCCTCGGTGACGAGGTTCCGGGGTTCGAATTTTCGACGTCGAATTCTTGGTCTGGGATTTCCGGTGTGGGGTCTTTGGTGTGGAGGTTTCGGGTGTTGAGGTTTCGGTGTTGGGTCCTTCGTTTCCTTTTTTCGGGTGTCGAGCCCTCGGGTGTCGAGGTTTTCGGTATCGAGGTTTTGGGTGTCGAGGTTTCCGGTTTCGAGGTTTCCGTGTCGAGTTTACGGGTGTCGAGATTTCCGTGTCGAGTTTACGGGTGTCGAGATTTCGGGTGTCGAGGTTTTGGGTGTCGAGGTTTTGGGTGTCGAGGTTTCCGGTGTCGAGGTTTCGGGTGTCGAATTTTCCATGTCGAGTTTTCGATCAGGAATTTTCGATGAGGAATTTTCGATGTTGAATTCTCGAGTTCGAATTTTTGAGGTCGAATTTTCGATGTCGAATTTTCGATGTCGAATTTTCGATGTCGAATTTTCGATGTCGAATTTTCGATGTCGAATTTTCGATGTCGAACTTTCGATGTTGGATTTTCGAGGTCGGATTTTCGCCGTCGGATTTTCGATTTGGTGTATTCGGGTGTCGAGGTTTCGTTTCGGGTCTTCGTATGTGGGTCTTCGTGTGCCGAGTCTTCGGTTGTCGAGTCTTCGGTTGTCGAGTCTTCGGTTGCCGAGTCTTCGGTTGTCGAGTCCTCGGTTGTCGACTCTTCGGTTGTCGAGTCTTCGGTTGTCGAGTCTTCGGTAGTGGAGTCTTCGGTTGTCCAGTCTTCGGTTGTCGAGTCTTCGGTTGTCGAGCCTTCGGTTGCCGAGCCTTCGGTTGTCTAGCCTTCGGTTGCCGAGCCTTCGGTTGCCGAGTCTTCGGTTGCCGAGTCTTCGGTTGGTGAGTCTTCGGTTGCCGAGCCTTCCGTTGCCGAGCCTTCGGTTGCCGAGTCTTCGGTGGCCGTGTCTTCGGTTGCCGAGTCTTCGGTTGCCGAGCCTTCGGTTGCCGAGCCTTCGGTTGCCGAGGCTTCGGTTGTCGAGTCTTCGGTTGCCGAGCCTTCGGTTGCCGAGCCTTCGGTTGCCGAGCCTTCGGTTGCCGAGCCTTCGGTTGCCGAGCCTTCGGTTTTCGAGCCTTCGGTTGCCGAGCCTTCGGTTGCCGAGTTTTCGGTTGCCGAGGCTTCGGTTGCCGAGGCTTCGGTTGCCGATTCTTCGTTTGCCGAGCCTTCGGTTGCCGAACCTTCGGTTGCCGAGTCTTCGGTTGCCGAGTCTTCGGTTGCCGAGTCTTCGGTTGCCGAGTCTTCGGTTGCCGAGTCTTCGGTTGCCGAGTCTTCGGTTGCCGAGTTTTCGGTTGCCGAGTATTCGGTTGCCGAGTCTTCGGTTGCCGAGTCCTCGGTGAAGAGGTTCCGGGGTTCGAATTTTCGACGTCGAATTCTTGGTCTGGGATTTCCGGTGTGGGGTCCTTGGTGTGGAGGTTTCGGGTGTTGAGGTTTCGGTGTTGGGTCCTTCGTTTCCTTTTTCCGGGTGTCGAGCCCTCGGGTGTCGAGGTTTTCGGTATCGAGGTTTTGGGTGTCGAGGTTTCCGGTTTCGAGGTTTCCGTGTCGAGTTTACGGGTGTCGAGATTTAGGGTGTCGAGGTTTTGGGTGTCGAGGTTTCCGGTGTCGAGGTTACGGGTGTCGAATTTTCCATGTCTAAATTTCCATATCGAATTTTCCATGTCGAGTTTTCGATCAGGAATTTTCGATTAGGAATTTTCGATGAGGAATTTTCGATGTTGAATTCTCGAGGTCGAATTTTTGCGGTCGAATTTTCGATGTCGAATTTTTGATGTCGAATTTTCGGTGTCGAATTTTCGATGTTGAATTTTTGATGTCGTATTTTCGATATCGGATTTTCCACGTCGGATTTTCGATTTGGTGTATTCGGGTGTCGAGCTTTCGTTTCGGGTCTTCGTATGTGGATCTTCGTGTGCCGAGTCTTCGGGATCGAGTCTTCGGTTGTCGAGCCTTCGGTTGCCGAGTCTTCGGTTGTCGAGTCTTCGGTTGTCGAGTCTTCGGTTGTCGAGTCTTCGGTTGTCGAGCCTTCGTTTGCCGAGGCTTCGGTTGCCAAGCCTTCGGTTGCCGAGCTTTCGGTTGCCGAACCTAGGGTTGCCGAGCCTTCGGTTGCCGAGGCTTCGGTTGCCGAGGCTTCGGTTGCCGAGCCTTCGGTTGCCGAGTCTTCGGTTACCGAGCCTTTGGTTGCCGAGCCTTCTGTTGCCAAGCCTTCGGTTGCCGAGCCTTCGGTTGCCGAGCCTTCGGTTGCCGAGCCTTCGGTTGCCGAGCCTTCGGTTGACGAGCCTTCGGTTGCCGAGCCTTCGGTTGCCGAGCCTTCGGTTGCCGAGCCTTCGGTTGCCGAGCCTTCGATTGCCGGGCCTTCGGTTGCCGAAACTTCGGTTGCCGAGCCTTCGGTTGCAGAGCCTTCGGTTGCCGAGCTTTCGGTTGCCGAACCTTCGGTTGCCGAGCCTTCGGTTGCCGAGCCTTCGGTTGCCGAGCCTTCGGTAGCCGAGCTTTCGGTAGCCGAGCCTTACGTTGCCGAGCCTTACGTTGCCGAGCCTTACGTTGCCGAGCCTTACATTGCCGAGCCTTCGGTTGCCGAGCCTTCGGTTGCCGAGCCTTCATTTGCCGAGCCTTCGGTTGCCGAGTCTTCGGTTGCCGAGTCTTCGGTTGCCGAGTCTTCGGTTGCCGAGGCTACGGTTGCCGAGGCTTCGTTTGCCGAGTCTTCGTTTGCCGAGTCTTCGGTTGCCGAGTCTTCGGTTGCCGAGCCTTCGGTTGCCGAACCTTCGGTTGCCGAGTCTTCGGTTGCCGAGTCTTCGGTTGCCGAGTCTTCGGTTGCCGAGTCCTCGGTGACGAGGTTCCGGGGTTCGAATTTTCGACGTCGAATTCTTGGTCTGGGATTTCCGGTGTGCGGTCTTTGGAGTGGAGGTTTCGGGTGTTGAGGTTTCGGTGTTGGGTCCTTCGTTTTCTTTTTTCGGGTGACGAGCCCTCGGGTGTCGAGGTTTTCGGTATCGAGGTTTTGGGTGTCGAGGTTTCCGGTTTCGACGTTTCCGTGTCGAGTTTACGGGTGTCGAGATTTCCGTGTCGAGTTTACGGGTGTCGAGATTTCGGGTGTCGAGGTTTTGGGTGTCGAGGTTTCCGGTGTCGAGGTTTCGGGTGTCTAATTTTCCATGTCGAATTTTCCATGTCGAGTTTTCGATCAGGAATTTTCGATGAGGAATTTTCAATGTTGAATTCTCGAGGTCGAATTTTTTAGGTCGAATTTTTGAGGTCGAATTTCGATGTTGAATTTTTGATGTCGAATTTTCGATGTCGAATTTTCGATGTCGAATTTTCGATGTCGAATTTTCGATGTCGAACTTTCGATGTTAGATTTTCGAGGTCGGATTTTCGCCGTCGGATTTTTGATTTGGTGTATTCGGGTGTCGAGGTTTCGTTTCGGGTCTTCGTATGTGGGTCTTCGTGTGCCGAGTCTTCGGTTGTCGAGTCTTCGGTTGTCGAGTCTTCGGTTGTCGAGTCTTCGGTTGTCGAGTCTTCGGTAGTCGAGTCTTCGGTTGTCCAGTCTTCGGTTGTCGAGTCTTCGGTTGTCGAGCCTTCGGTTGCCGAGCCTTCGGTTGCCGAGCCTTCGGTTGCCCAGTCTTCGGTGGCCGAGTTTTGGGTTGCCGAGTCCTCGGTGACGAGGTTCTGGGGTTCGAATTTTCGACGTCGAATTCTTGGTCTGGGATTTCCGGTGTGGGGTCCTCGGTGTGTAGGTTTCGGGTGTTGAGGTTTCCGTGTTGGGTCCTTCGTTTCCTTTTTTCGGGTGTCGAGCCCTCGTGTGTCGAGGTTTTCGGTATCGAGGTTTTGGGTGTCGAGGTTTCCGTGTCGAGTTTAGGGGTGTCGAGATTTCCGTGTCGAGTTTACGGGTGTCGAGATTTCGGGTGTCGAGGTTTTGGGTGTCGAGGTTTCCGGTGTCAAGGTTTCGGGTGTCGAATTTTCCATGTCGAATTTTCCATGTCGAGTTTTCGATCAGGAATTTTCGATGAGGAATTTTCGATGTTGAATTCTCGAGGTCGAATTTTTGAGGTCGAATTTTTGAGGTCGAATTTTCGATGTCGAATTTTTGATGTCGAATTTTCGATGTCGAATTTTCGATGTCGAACTTTCGATGTCGGATTTTCGAGGTCGGATTTTCGACGTCGGATTTTCGATTTGGTGTATTCGGGTGTCGAGGTTTTGGTTTCGGGTCTTCGTATGTGGGTCTTCGTGTGCCGAGTCTTCGGTTGTCGAGTCTTCGGTTGCCGAGTCTTCGGTTGTCGAGTCTTCGGTTGTCGACTCTTCGGTTGTCCAGTCTTCGGTTGTGGAGTCTTCGGTTGTCGAGCCTTCGGTAGTGGAGTCTTCGGTTGTCGAGCCTTCGGTTGTCGAGCCTTCGGTTGCCGATCCTTCGGTTGCCGATCCTTCGGTTGCCGAGCCTTCGTTTGCCGAGCGTTCGGTTGCCGAGCCTTCAGTTGCCGAGCCATCGTTGCCGAGCCTTCGGTTGCCGAGCCTTCGGCTGCCGAGTCTTCGGTTGCCGAGTCTTCGGTTGGTTGCCGAGTCTTCGGTTGCTGAGTCTTCGGTTGTCGAGTCTTCGGTTGCCGAGTCTTCGGTTGCCGAGCCTTCTGTTGCCGTGTCTTCGGTTGCCAAGTGTTCGGTTGCCGAGTCTTCGGTTGCCGAGGCTTCGGTTGCCGAGACTTCGGTTTCCGAGCCTTCGGTTGCCGAGCCTTCGGTTGCCGTGCCTTCGGTGAAACAGCCTTCGGTTGCGGAGCCTTCGGTTGCCGAGCCTTCGGTTGCCGAGCCTTCGGTTGCCGAGCTTTCGGTTGCCGAGCCTTCGGTTGCCGAGCCTTCGGATGCCGAGCCTTCGGTTGCCGAGTCCTCGGTGACGAGGTTCTGGGGTTCGAGTTTTCGACGTCGAATTCTTGGTGTGGGATTTCCGGTGTGGGGTCCTCGGTGTGGAGGTTTCGGGTGTTGAGGTTTCGGTGTTGGGTCCTTCGTTTCCTTTTTTCGGGTGACGAGCCCTCGGGTGTCGAGGTTTTCGGTATCGAGGTTTTGGGTGTCGAGGTTTCCGGTTTCGACGTTTCCGTGTCGAGTTTACGGGTGTCGAGATTTCCGTGTCGAGTTTACGGGTGTCGAGATTTCGGGTGTCGAGGTTTTGGGTGTCGAGGTTTCCGGTGTCGAGGTTTCGGGTGTCTAATTTTCCATGTCGAATTTTCCATGTCGAGTTTTCGATCAGGAATTTTCGATGAGGAATTTTCAATGTTGAATTCTCGAGGTCGAATTTTTTAGGTCGAATTTTTGAGGTCGAATTTCGATGTTGAATTTTTGATGTCGAATTTTCGATGTCGAATTTTCGATGTCGAATTTTCGATGTCGAATTTTCGATGTCGAACTTTCGATGTTAGATTTTCGAGGTCGGATTTTCGCCGTCGGATTTTTGATTTGGTGTATTCGGGTGTCGAGGTTTCGTTTCGGGTCTTCGTATGTGGGTCTTCGTGTGCCGAGTCTTCGGTTGTCGAGTCTTCGGTTGTCGAGTCTTCGGTTGTCGAGTCTTCGGTTGTCGAGTCTTCGGTAGTCGAGTCTTCGGTTGTCCAGTCTTCGGTTGTCGAGTCTTCGGTTGTCGAGCCTTCGGTTGCCGAGCCTTCGGTTGCCGAGCCTTCGGTTGCCCAGTCTTCGGTGGCCGAGTTTTGGGTTGCCGAGTCCTCGGTGACGAGGTTCTGGGGTTCGAATTTTCGACGTCGAATTCTTGGTCTGGGATTTCCGGTGTGGGGTCCTCGGTGTGTAGGTTTCGGGTGTTGAGGTTTCCGTGTTGGGTCCTTCGTTTCCTTTTTTCGGGTGTCGAGCCCTCGTGTGTCGAGGTTTTCGGTATCGAGGTTTTGGGTGTCGAGGTTTCCGTGTCGAGTTTAGGGGTGTCGAGATTTCCGTGTCGAGTTTACGGGTGTCGAGATTTCGGGTGTCGAGGTTTTGGGTGTCGAGGTTTCCGGTGTCAAGGTTTCGGGTGTCGAATTTTCCATGTCGAATTTTCCATGTCGAGTTTTCGATCAGGAATTTTGGATGAGGAATTTTCGATGTTGAATTCTCGAGGTCGAATTTTTGAGGTCGAATTTTTGAGGTCGAATTTTCGATGTCGAATTTTTGATGTCGAATTTTCGATGTCGAATTTTCGATGTCGAACTTTCGATGTCGGATTTTCGAGGTCGGATTTTCGACGTCGGATTTTCGATTTGGTGTATTCGGGTGTCGAGGTTTTGGTTTCGGGTCTTCGTATGTGGGTCTTCGTGTGCCGAGTCTTCGGTTGTCGAGTCTTCGGTTGCCGAGTCTTCGGTTGTCGAGTCTTCGGTTGTCGACTCTTCGGTTGTCCAGTCTTCGGTTGTGGAGTCTTCGGTTGTCGAGCCTTCGGTAGTGGAGTCTTCGGTTGTCGAGCCTTCGGTTGTCGAGCCTTCGGTTGCCGATCCTTCGGTTGCCGATCCTTCGGTTGCCGAGCCTTCGTTTGCCGAGCGTTCGGTTGCCGAGCCTTCAGTTGCCGAGCCATCGTTGCCGAGCCTTCGGTTGCCGAGCCTTCGGCTGCCGAGTCTTCGGTTGCCGAGTCTTCGGTTGGTTGCCGAGTCTTCGGTTGCTGAGTCTTCGGTTGTCGAGTCTTCGGTTGCCGAGTCTTCGGTTGCCGAGCCTTCTGTTGCCGTGTCTTCGGTTGCCAAGTGTTCGGTTGCCGAGTCTTCGGTTGCCGAGGCTTCGGTTGCCGAGACTTCGGTTTCCGAGCCTTCGGTTGCCGAGCCTTCGGTTGCCGTGCCTTCGGTGAAACAGCCTTCGGTTGCGGAGCCTTCGGTTGCCGAGCCTTCGGTTGCCGAGCCTTCGGTTGCCGAGCTTTCGGTTGCCGAGCCTTCGGTTGCCGAGCCTTCGGATGCCGAGCCTTCGGTTGCCGAGTCCTCGGTGACGAGGTTCTGGGGTTCGAGTTTTCGACGTCGAATTCTTGGTGTGGGATTTCCGGTGTGGGGTCCTCGGTGTGGAGGTTTCGGGTGTTGAGGTTTCGGTGTTGGGTCCTTCGTTTCCTTTTTTCGGGTGTCGAGCCCTCGGGTGTCGAGGTTTTCGGTATCGAGGTTTTGGGTCTCGAGGTTTCCGGTTTCGAGGTTTCCGTGTCGAGTTTACGGGTGTCGAGATTTCCGTGTCGAGTTTACGGGTGTCGAGATTTCGGGTGTCGAGGTTTTGGGTGTCGAGGTTTCCGGTGTCAAGGTTTCGGGTGTCGAATTTTCCATGTCGAATTTTCCGTGTCGAATTTTCCGTGTCGAGTTTTCGATCAGGAGTTTTCGATGAGGAATTTTCGATGTTGAAATCTCGAGGTCGAATTTTTGTGGTCGAATTTTTGAGGTCGAATTTTTGATGTCGATTATTCGATGTCGAATTTTCGAAGTCGAATTTTCGATGTCGAATTTTCGATTTCGAATTTTCGATGTCGAACTTTCGATGTCGGATTTTCGAGGTCGGATTTTCGACGTCGGATTTTCGATTTGGTGTATTCGGGTGTCGAGGATTCGTTTCGGGTCTTCGTATGTGGGTCTTCGTGTGCCGAGTCTTCGGTTGTCGAGTCTTCGTTTGCCGAGTCTTCGGTTGTCGAGTCTTCGGTTGTCGAGTCTTCGGTTGTCAAGTCTTCGGTTGTCGAGTCTTCGGTAGTCGAGTCTTCGGTTGTCCAGTCTTCGGTTGTCGAGTCTTCGGTTTTCGAGCCTTCGGTTGTCGAGCCTTCGGTTGTGGAGTCTTCGGTTGTCGAGCCTTCGGTTGTCGAGCCTTCGGTTGTCGAGCCTTCGGTTGCCGATCCTTCGGTTGCCGATCCTTCGGTTGCCGAGCCTTCGGTTGCCGAGCCTTCGGTTGGCGAGCCTTCGGTTGCCAAGCCTTCGGTTGCCGAGCCTTCGGTTGCCGAGCCTTCGTTGCCGAGTCTTCGGTTGCTGAGTCTTCGGTTGCCCAGTCTTCGGTTGCCGAGTCTTCGGTTGCCGAGTCTTCGGTTGCCGAGTCATCGGTTGCCGAGCCTTCGGTTGCCGAGCCTTCGGTTGTCGAGCCTTCGGGATCGAGTCTTCGGTTGTCGAGTCTTCGGTTGTGGGGTCTTCGGTTGCCGGGCCTTCGGTTGCCGAGCCTTCGGTTGCCGAGCCTTCGGTTGCCGAGCCTTCGGTTCACGAGCCTTCGGTTGACGAGCCTTCGGTTGTCGAGCCTTCGGTTGCCGAGCCTTCTGTTGTCGAGCCTTCGGTTGACGAGCCTTCGGTTGTCGAGCCTTCGGTTGCCGCGCCTTCTGTTGTCGAGCCTTCGGTTGCCGAGCCTTCGGTTGTCGAGTCTTCGGTTGTGGAGTCTTCGGTTGTCGAGTCTTCGGTTGTCGAGGCTTAGGTTGTCGAGCATTCGGTTGTCGAGCCTTCGGTTGTCGAGCCTTCGGTTGTCGAGCCTTCGGTTGTCGAGTCTTCGGTTGTCGAGTCTTCGGTTGTCGAGTCTTCGGTTGTCGAGTCTTCGGTTGTCGTGTCTTCGGTTGTCGAGCCTTCGTTTGCCGAGGCTTCGGTTGCCAAGGCTTCGGTTGCCGAGCCTTCGGTTGCCGAGCTTTCGGTTGCCGAGCTTTAGGTTGCCGAGCCTTCGGTTGCCGAGGCTTCGGTTGCCGAGGCTTCGGTTGCCGAGCCTTCGGTTGCCGAGCCTTCGGTTGCCGAGCCTTCGGTTGCCGAGCCTTCGGTTGCCGAGCCTTCGGTTGCCGAGCCTTCGGTTGTCGAGCCTTCGGTTGTCGAGTCTTCGGTTATCGAGTCTTCGGTTTTCGAGCCTTCGGTTGCCGAGCCTTCGGTTGCCGAGCCTTCGGTTGCCGAGCCTTCGGTTGCCGAGCCTTCGGTTGCCGAGGCTTCGGTTGCCGAGTCCTCGGTGACGAGGTTCTGGGGTTCGAATTTTCGACGTCGAATTCTTGGTCTGGGATTTCCGGTGTGGGGTCCTCGGTGTGGAGGTTTCGGGTGTTGAGGTTTCGGTGTTGGGTCCTTCGTTTCCTTTTTTCGGGTGTCGAGCCTTCGGTTGCCGAGCCTTCGGTTGCCGAGCCTTCATTTGCCGAGCCTTCGGTTGCCGAGTCTTCGGTTGCCGAGTCTTCTGTTACCGAGTCTTCGGTTGCCGAGCCTTCGGTTGCCGAGTCTTCGGTTGCCGAGCCTTCGGTTGCCGAGTCTTCGGTTGCCGAGTCTTCGGTTGCCGAGTCTTCGGTTGCCGAGTTTTCGGTTGCCGAGCCTTCGGTTGCCGAGTCTTCGGTTGCCGAGTCTTCGGTTGCCGAGGCTTCGGTTGCCGATTCTTCGATTGCCGAGTCTTCGGTTGCCGAGCCTTCGGTTGCCGAGTCTTCGGTTGCGCGGGCTTCGGTTGCCGATTCTTCGTTTGCCGATTCTTCGGTTGCCGAGCCTTCGGTTGCCGAGTCTTCGGTTGCCGAGTCTTCGGTTGCCGAGTCTTCGGTTGCCGAGTCTTCGGTTGCCGAGTCTTCGGTTGCCGAGTCTTCGGTTGCCGAGTCTTCGGTTGCCGAGTCTTCGGTTGCCGAGTCTTCGGTTGCCGAGTCTTCGGTTGCCGAGGCTTCGGTTGCCGATTCTTCGATTGCCGATTCTTCGATTGCCGAGTCTTCGGTTGCCGAGCCTTCGGTTGCCGAGCCTTCGGTTGCCGAGTCTTCGGTTGCCGAGTCTTCGGTTGCCGAGTTTTCGGTTAGCGAGTCTTCGGTTGCCGAGTCTTCGGTTGCCGAGTCTTCGGTTGCCGAGGCTTCGGTTGCCGATTCTTCGTTTGCCGAGTCTTCGGTTGCCGAGCCTTCGGTTGCCGAGCCTTCGGTTGCCGAGTCTTCGGTTGCCGAGTCTTCGGTTGCCGAATCTTCGGTTGAAGAGTCTTCGGTTGCCGAGTCTTCGGTTGCCGAGTCTTCGGTTGCCGAGGCTTCGGTTGCCGAGCCTTCGGTTGCCGAGCCTTCGGTTGCCGAGCCTTCGGTTGCCGAGCCTTCGGTTGCCGAGTCTTCGGTTGCTGAGTCCTCGGTGACGAGGTTCTGGGGTTCGAATTTTCGACGTCGAATTCTTGGTCTGGGATTTCCGGTGTGGGGTCCTCGGTGTGGAGGTTTCGGGTGTTGAGGTTTCGGTGTTGGGATCTTCGTTTCCTTTTTTCGGGTGTCGAGCCTTCGGTTGCCGAGTCTTCGGTTGCCGAGTCTTCGGTTGCCGAGTCTTCGGTTGCCGTGTCTTCGGTTGCCGAGCCTTCGGTTGCCGAGCCTTCGGTTGCCGAGCCTTCGGTAGTCGAGTCTTCGGTTGTCCAGGCTTCGGTTGTCGAGTCTTCGGTTGTCCAGCCTTCGGTTGCCGAGCCTTCGGTTGCCGAGCCTTCGGTTGCCGAGTCTTCGGTTGCCGAGTCTTCGGTTGTCGAGTCTTCGGTTGCCGAGTCTTCGGTTGCCGTGTCTTCGGTTGCCGAGCCTTCGGTTGCCGAGCCTTCGGTTGCCGAGCCTTCGGTAGTCGAGTCTTCGGTTGTCCAGGCTTCGGTTGTCGAGTCTTCGGTTGTCGAGCCTTCGGTTGCCGAGCCTTCGGTTGCCGAGCCTTCGGTTGCCGAGCCTTCGGTTGCCGAGTCTTCGGTTGCCGAGTCTTCGGTTGTCGAGTCTTCGGTTGCCGAGTCTTCTGTGGCCGTGTCTTCGGTTGCCGAGTCTTCGGTTGCCGAGTCTTCGGTTGCCGAGCCTTCGGTTGCCGAGCCTTTGGTTGCCGAGGCTTCGGTTGCCGAGCCTTCGGTTGCCGAGCCTTCGGTTGCCGAGCCTTCGGTTGCCGAGCCTTCGGTTGCCGAGCCTTCGGTTGCCGAGCCTTCGGTTGCCGAGCCTGCGGATGCCGAGCCTTCGGTTGCCGAGCCTTCGGTTGCCGAGCCTTCGGTTGCCGAGCCTTCGGTTGCCGAGCCTTCGGTTGCCGAGCCTTCGGTTGTCGAGCCTTCGGTTGCCGAGCTTTCGGTTGCCGAGCCTTCGGTTGCCGAGTCTTCGGTTGCCCAGTCTTCGGTTGCCGAGTCTTCGGTTGCCGAGTCCTCGGTGACGAGGTTCTGGGGTACGAATTTTCGACGTCGAATTCTTGGTGTGGGATTTCCGGTGTGGGGTCCTCGGTGTGGAGGTTTCGGGTGTTGAGGTTTCGGTGTTGGGTCCTTCGTTTCCTTTTTTCGGGTGTCGAGCCCTCGGGTGTCGAGGTTTTCGGTATCGAGGTTTTGTGTGTCGAGGTTTCCGGTTTCGAGGTGTCCGTGTCGAGTTTACGGGTGTCGAGATTTCCGTGTCGAGTTTACGGGTGTCGAGATTTCGTGTGTCGAGATTTCGGGTGTCGAGGTTTTGGGTGTCGAGGTTTCCGGTGTCAAGGTTTCGGGTGTCGAATTTTCCATATCGAACTTTCCGTGTCGAGTTTTCAATCAGGAATTTTCGATGAGGAATCCTCGATGTTGAATTCTCGAGGTCGAATTTTTGTGGTCGAATTTTTGAGGTCGAATTTTTTATATCGAATTTTTTATGTCGAATTTTGATGTCGAATTTTCGATGTCGAATTTTCGATGTCGAACTTTCGATGTCGGATTTTCGAGGTCGGATTTTCGACGTCGGATTTTCGATTTGGTGTATTCGGGTGTCGAGGTTTCGTTTCGGGTCTTGGTATGTGGGTCCGAGTGTGCCGAGTTTTCGGTTGTCGAGTCTTCGTTTGCCGAGTCTTCAGGTTGTCGAGTCTTCGGTTGTCGAGTCTTCGGTTGTCGAGTCTTCGGTTGTCGAGTCTTCGGTAGTCGAGTCTTCGGTTGTCCAGTCTTCGGTTGTCGAGTATTCGGTTTTCGAGCCTTCGGTTGTCGAGCCTTCGGTTGTGGAGTCTTCGGTTGTCGAGCCTTCGGTTGTGGAGCCTTCGGTTGTCGAGCCTTCGGTTGCCGATCCTTCGGTTGCCGATCCTTCGGTTGCCGAGCCTTCGGTTGCCGAGCCTTCGGTTGGCGAGCCTTCGGTTGCCGAGCCTTCGGTTGCCGAGCCTTCGGTTGCCGAGCCTTCGTTGCCGAGCCTTCGGTTGCCGAGTCTTCGGTTGCCGAGTCTTCGGTTGCCCAGTCTTCGGTTGCCGAGTCTTCGGTTGCCGAGTCTTCGGTTGCCGAGTCTTCGGTTGCCGAGTCTTCGGTTGCCGAGTCTTCGGTTGCCGAGCCTTCGGTTGCCAAGTCTTCGGTTGCCGAAACTTCGGTTGCCGAGCCTTCGGTTGCCGAGTCTTGGGTTGCCGAGCCTTCGGTTGCCGAGCCTTCGGTTGTCGAGCCTTCGGTTGCCGAGCTTTCGGTTGCCGAGTCTTCGGTTGCCGAGTCCTCGGTGACGAGGTTCTGGGGTTCGAGTTTTCGACGTCGAATTCTTGGTGTGGGATTTCCGGTGTGGGGTCCTCGGTGTGGAGGTTTCGGGTGTTGAGGTTTCGGTGTTGGGTCCTTCGTTTCCTTTTTTCGGGTGTCGAGCCCTCGGGTGTCGAGGTTTTCGGTATCGAGGTTTTGGGTCTCGAGGTTTCCGGTTTCGAGGTTTCCGTGTCGAGTTTACGGGTGTCGAGATTTCCGTGTCGAGTTTACGGGTGTCGAGATTTCGGGTGTCGAGATTTCGGGTGTCGAGGTTTTGGGTGTCGAGGTTTCCGGTCTCAAGGTTTCGGGTGTCGAATTTTCCATGTCGAATTTTCCGTGTCGAGTTTTCGATCAGGAGTTTTCGATGAGGAATTTTCGATGTTGAATTCTCGAGGTCGAATTTTTGTGGTCGAATTTTTGAGGTCGAATTTTTGATGTCGATTATTCGATGTCGAATTTTCGAAGTCGAATTTTCGATGTCGAATTTTCGATTTCGAATTTTCGATGTCGAACTTTCGATGTCGGATTTTCGAGGTCGGATTTTCGACGTCGGATTTTCGATTTGGTGTATTCGGGTGTCGAGGATTCGTTTCGGGTCTTCGTATGTGGGTCTTCGTGTGCCGAGTCTTCGGTTGTCGAGTCTTCGTTTGCCGAGTCTTCGGTTGTCGAGTCTTCGGTTGTCGAGTCTTCGGTTGTCAAGTCTTCGGTTGTCGAGTCTTCGGTAGTCGAGTCGTCGGTTGTCCAGTCTTCGGTTGTCGAGTCTTCGGTTTTCGAGCCTTCGGTTGTCGAGCCTTCGGTTGTGGAGTCTTCGGTTGTCGAGCCTTCGGTTGTCGAGCCTTCGGTTGTCGAGCCTTCGGTTGCCGATCCTTCGGTTGCCGATCCTTCGGTTGCCGAGCCTTCGGTTGCCGAGCCTTCGGTTGGCGAGCCTTCGGTTGCCAAGCCTTCGGTTGCCGAGCCTTCGGTTGCCGAGCCTTCGTTGCCGAGTCTTCGGTTGCTGAGTCTTCGGTTGCCCAGTCTTCGGTTGCCGAGTCTTCGGTTGCCGAGTCTTCGGTTGCCGAGTCATCGGTTGCCGAGCCTTCGGTTGCCGAGCCTTCGGTTGTCGAGCCTTCGGGATCGAGTCTTCGGTTGTCGAGTCTTCGGTTGTGGGGTCTTCGGTTGCCGGGCCTTCGGTTGCCGAGCCTTCGGTTGCCGAGCCTTCGGTTGCCGAGCCTTCGGTTCAGGAGCCTTCGGTTGACGAGCCTTCGGTTGTCGAGCCTTCGGTTGCCGAGCCTTCTGTTGTCGAGCCTTCGGTTGACGAGCCTTCGGTTGTCGAGCCTTCGGTTGCCGCGCCTTCTGTTGTCGAGCCTTCGGTTGCCGAGCCTTCGGTTGTCGAGTCTTCGGTTGTGGAGTCTTCGGTTGTCGAGTCTTCGGTTGTCGAGGCTTAGGTTGTCGAGCATTCGGTTGTCGAGCCTTCGGTTGTCGAGCCTTCGGTTGTCGAGCCTTCGGTTGTCGAGTCTTCGGTTGTCGAGTCTTCGGTTGTCGAGTCTTCGGTTGTCGAGTCTTCGGTTGTCGTGTCTTCGGTTGTCGAGCCTTCGTTTGCCGAGGCTTCGGTTGCCAAGGCTTCGGTTGCCGAGCCTTCGGTTGCCGAGCTTTCGGTTGCCGAGCTTTAGGTTGCCGAGCCTTCGGTTGCCGAGGCTTCGGTTGCCGAGGCTTCGGTTGCCGAGCCTTCGGTTGCCGAGCCTTCGGTTGCCGAGCCTTCGGTTGCCGAGCCTTCGGTTGCCGAGCCTTCGGTTGCCGAGCCTTCGGTTGTCGAGCCTTCGGTTGTCGAGTCTTCGGTTATCGAGTCTTCGGTTTTCGAGCCTTCGGTTGCCGAGCCTTCGGTTGCCGAGCCTTCGGTTGCCGAGTCCTCGGTGACGAGGTTCTGGGGTTCGAATTTTCGACGTCGAATTCTTGGTCTGGGATTTCCGGTGTGGGGTCCTCGGTGTGGAGGTTTCGGGTGTTGAGGTTTCGGTGTTGGGTCCTTCGTTTCCTTTTTTCGGGTGTCGAGCCTTCGGTTGCCGAGCCTTCGGTTGCCGAGCCTTCATTTGCCGAGCCTTCGGTTGCCGAGTCTTCGGTTGCCGAGTCTTCTGTTACCGAGTCTTCGGTTGCCGAGCCTTCGGTTGCCGAGTCTTCGGTTGCCGAGCCTTCGGTTGCCGAGTCTTCGGTTGCCGAGTCTTCGGTTGCCGAGTCTTCGGTTGCCGACTTTTCGGTTGCCGAGCCTTCGGTTGCCGAGTCTTCGGTTGCCGAGTCTTCGGTTGCCGAGGCTTCGGTTGCCGATTCTTCGATTGCCGAGTCTTCGGTTGCCGAGCCTTCGGTTGCCGAGTCTTCGGTTGCGCGGGCTTCGGTTGCCGATTCTTCGTTTGCCGATTCTTCGGTTGCCGAGCCTTCGGTTGCCGAGTCTTCGGTTGCCGAGTCTTCGGTTGCCGAGTCTTCGGTTGCCGAGTCTTCGGTTGCCGAGTCTTCGGTTGCCGAGTCTTCGGTTGCCGAGTCTTCGGTTGCCGAGTCTTCGGTTGCCGAGTCTTCGGTTGCCGAGTCTTCGGTTGCCGAGGCTTCGGTTGCCGATTCTTCGATTGCCGATTCTTCGATTGCCGAGTCTTCGGTTGCCGAGCCTTCGGTTGCCGAGCCTTCGGTTGCCGAGTCTTCGGTTGCCGAGTTTTCGGTTAGCGAGTCTTCGGTTGCCGAGTCTTCGGTTGCCGAGTCTTCGGTTGCCGAGGCTTCGGTTGCCGATTCTTCGTTTGCCGAGTCTTCGGTTGCCGAGCCTTCGGTTGCCGAGCCTTCGGTTGCCGAGTCTTCGGTTGCCGAGTCTTCGGTTGCCGAATCTTCGGTTGAAGAGTCTTCGGTTGCCGAGTCTTCGGTTGCCGAGTCTTCGGTTGCCGAGGCTTCGGTTGCCGAGCCTTCGGTTGCCGAGCCTTCGGTTGCCGAGCCTTCGGTTGCCGAGCCTTCGGTTGCCGAGCCTTCGGTTGCCGAGCCTTCGGTTGCCGAGTCTTCGGTTGCCGAGTCCTCGGTGACGAGGTTCTGGGGTTCGAATTTTCGACGTCGAATTCTTGGTCTGGGATTTCCGGTGTGGGGTCCTCGGTGTGGAGGTTTCGGGTGTTGAGGTTTCGGTGTTGGGATCTTCGTTTCCTTTTTTCGGGTGTCGAGCCTTCGGTTGCCGAGTCTTCGGTTGCCGAGTCTTCCGTTGCCGTGTCTTCGGTTGCCGAGCCTTCGGTTGCCGAGCCTTCGGTTGCCGAGCCTTCGGTAGTCGAGTCTTCGGTTGTCCAGGCTTCGGTTGTCGAGTCTTCGGTTGTCGAGCCTTCGGTTGCCGAGCCTTCGGTTGGCGAGCCTTCGGTTGCCGAGTCTTCGGTTGCCGAGTCTTCGGTTGTCGAGTCTTCGGTTGCCGAGTCTTCGGTTGCCGTGTCTTCGGTTGCCGAGCCTTCGGTTGCCGAGCCTTCGGTTGCCGAGCCTTCGGTAGTCGAGTCTTCGGTTGTCCAGGCTTCGGTTGTCGAGTCTTCGGTTGTCGAGCCTTCGGTTGCCGAGCCTTCGGTTGCCGAGCCTTCGGTTGCCGAGCCTTCGGTTGCCGAGTCTTCGGTTGCCGAGTCTTCGGTTGTCGAGTCTTCGGTTGCCGAGTCTTCTGTGGCCGTGTCTTCGGTTGCCGAGTCTTCGGTTGCCGAGTCTTCGGTTGCCGAGCCTTCGGTTGCCGAGCCTTTGGTTGCCGAGGCTTCGGTTGCCGAGCCTTCGGTTGCCGAGCCTTCGGTTGCCGAGCCTTCGGTTGCCGAGCCTTCGGTTGCCGAGCCTTCGGTTGCCGAGCCTTCGGTTGCCGAGCCTTCGGTTGCCGAGCCTGCGGATGCCGAGCCTTCGGTTGCCGAGCCTTCGGTTGCCGAGCCTTCGGTTGCCGAGCCTTCGGTTGCCGAGCCTTCGGTTGCCGAGCCTTCGGTTGCCGAGCCTTCGGTTGCCGAGTCTTCGGTTGCCGAGGCGTCGGTTACCGAGCCTTCAGTTGCCGAGCCTTCGCTTGCCGAGCCTTCGCTTGCCGAGCCTTCGGTTGCCGAGCCTTCGGTTGCCGAGCCTTCGGTTGCCGAGCCTTCGGTTGCCGAGCCTTCGGTTGCCGAGCTTGGGTTGCCGAGCCTTCGGTTGCCGAGCCTTGGGTTGCTAGCCTTCGGTTGCCGAGCCTTCGGTTGCCGAGCCTTCGGTTGTCGAGCCTTCGGTTGCCGAGCTTTCGGTTGCCGAGCCTTCGGTTGCCGAGTCTTCGGTTGCCCAGTCTTCGGTTGCCGAGTCTTCGGTTGCCGAGTCCTCGGTGACGAGGTTCTGGGGTACGAATTTTCGACGTCGAATTCTTGGTGTGGGATTTCCGGTGTGGGGTCCTCGGTGTGGAGGTTTCGGGTGTTGAGGTTTCGGTGTTGGGTCCTTCGTTTCCTTTTTTCGGGTGTCGAGCCCTCGGGTGTCAAGGTTTTCGGTATCGAGGTTTTGTGTGTCGAGGTTTCCGGTTTCGAGGTGTCCGTGTCGAGTTTACGGGTGTCGAGATTTCCGTGTCGAGTTTACGGGTGTCGAGATTTCGTGTGTCGAGATTTCGGGTGTCGAGGTTTTGGGTGTCGAGGTTTCCGGTGTCAAGGTTTCGGGTGTCGAATTTTCCATATCGAACTTTCCGTGTCGAGTTTTCAATCAGGAATTTTCGATGAGGAATCTTCGATGTTGAATTCTCGAGGTCGAATTTTTGTGGTCGAATTTTTGAGGTCGAATTTTTTATATCGAATTTTTTATGTCGAATTTTGATGTCGAATTTTCGATGTCGAATTTTCGATGTCGAACTTTCGATGTCGGATTTTCGAGGTCGGATTTTCGACGTCGGATTTTCGATTTGGTGTATTCGGGTGTCGAGGTTTCGTTTCGGGTCTTGGTATGTGGGTCCGAGTGTGCCGAGTTTTCGGTTGTCGAGTCTTCGTTTGCCGAGTCTTCAGGTTGTCGAGTCTTCGGTTGTCGAGTCTTCGGTTGTCGAGTCTTCGGTTGTCGAGTCTTCGGTAGTCGAGTCTTCGGTTGTCCAGTCTTCGGTTGTCGAGTATTCGGTTTTCGAGCCTTCGGTTGTCGAGCCTTCGGTTGTGGAGTCTTCGGTTGTCGAGCCTTCGGTTGTGGAGCCTTCGGTTGTCGAGCCTTCGGTTGCCGATCCTTCGGTTGCCGATCCTTCGGTTGCCGAGCCTTCGGTTGCCGAGCCTTCGGTTGGCGAGCCTTCGGTTGCCGAGCCTTCGGTTGCCGAGCCTTCGGTTGCCGAGCCTTCGTTGCCGAGCCTTCGGTTGCCGAGTCTTCGGTTGCCGAGTCTTCGGTTGCCCAGTCTTCGGTTGCCGAGTCTTCGGTTGCCGAGTCTTCGGTTGCCGAGTCTTCAGTTGCCGAGTCTTCGGTTGCCGAGCCTTCGGTTGCCGAGTCTTCGGTTGCCGAAACTTCGGTTGCCGAGCCTTCGGTTGCCGAGTCTTGGGTTGCCGAGCCTTCGGTTGCCGAGCCTTGGGTTGCCGAGCCTTGGGTTGCCGAGCCTTGGGTTGCCGAGCCTTCGGTTGCCGAGCCTTCGGTTGCCGAGCCTTCGGTTGTCGAGCCTTCGGTTGCCGAGCTTTCGGTTGCCGAGTCTTCGGTTGCCGAGTCCTCGGTGACGAGGTTCTGGGGTTCGAGTTTTCGACGTCGAATTCTTGGTGTGGGATTTCCGGTGTGGGGTCCTCGGTGTGGAGGTTTCGGGTGTTGAGGTTTCGGTGTTGGGTCCTTCGTTTCCTTTTTTCGGGTGTCGAGCCCTCGGGTGTCGAGGTTTTCGGTATCGAGGTTTTGGGTCTCGAGGTTTCCGGTTTCGAGGTTTCCGTGTCGAGTTTACGGGTGTCGAGATTTCCGTGTCGAGTTTACGGGTGTCGAGATTTCGGGTGTCGAGATTTCGGGTGTCGAGGTTTTGGGTGTCGAGGTTTCCGGTCTCAAGGTTTCGGGTGTCGAATTTTCCATGTCGAATTTTCCGTGTCGAGTTTTCGATCAGGAGTTTTCGATGAGGAATTTTCGATGTTGAATTCTCGAGGTCGAATTTTTGTGGTCGAATTTTTGAGGTCGAATTTTTGATGTCGATTATTCGATGTCGAATTTTCGAAGTCGAATTTTCGATGTCGAATTTTCGATTTCGAATTTTCGATGTCGAACTTTCGATGTCGGATTTTCGAGGTCGGATTTTCGACGTCGGATTTTCGATTTGGTGTATTCGGGTGTCGAGGATTCGTTTCGGGTCTTCGTATGTGGGTCTTCGTGTGCCGAGTCTTCGGTTGTCGAGTCTTCGTTTGCCGAGTCTTCGGTTGTCGAGTCTTCGGTTGTCGAGTCTTCGGTTGTCGAGTCTTCGGTTGTCGAGTCTTCGGTAGTCGAGTCTTCGGTTGTCCAGTCTTCGGTTGTCGAGTCTTCGGTTTTCGAGCCTTCGGTTGTCGAGCCTTCGGTTGTGGAGTCTTCGGTTGTCGAGCCTTCGGTTGTCGAGCCTTCGGTTGTCGAGCCTTCGGTTGCCGATCCTTCGGTTGCCGATCCTTCGGTTGCCGAGCCTTCGGTTGCCGAGCCTTCGGTTGGCGAGCCTTCGGTTGCCAAGCCTTCGGTTGCCGAGCCTTCGGTTGCCGAGCCTTCGTTGCCGAGTCTTCGGTTGCTGAGTCTTCGGTTGCCCAGTCTTCGGTTGCCGAGTCTTCGGTTGCCGAGTCTTCGGTTGCCCAGTCTTCGGTTGCCGAGTCTTCGGTTGCCGATCCTTCGGTTGCCGAGTCTTCGGTTGCCGAGTCTTCGGTTGCCGAGTCTACGGTTGCCGAGTCTACGGTTGCCGAGCCTTCGGTTGCCGAGCCTTCGGTTGCCGAGGCTTCGGTTGCCGAGTCTTCGGTTGCCGAGCCTTCGGTTGCCGAGCCTTCGGTTTCCGAGCCTTCAGTTGCCGAGCCTTCGGTTGCCGAGCCTTCGGTTGCCGAGCCTTCGGTTGCCGAGCCTTCGGTTGCCGAGCCATCGGTTGCCGAGTCTTCGGGTACCGAGTCTTCGGTTGTCGAGGCTTCGGTTGCCGAGCCTTCGGTTGCCGAGCCTTCGGTTGCCGAGCCTTCGGTTGCCGAGCCTTCGGTTGCCGAGCCTTGGGTTGCCGAGCCTTGGGTTGCCGAGCCTTGGGTTGCCGAGCCTTCGGTTGCCGAGCCTTCGGTTGCCGAGCCTTCGGTTGCCGAGCCTTCGGTTGTCGAGCCTTCGGTTGCCGAGCTTTCGGTTGCCGAGGCTTCGGTTGCCAAGTCCTCGGTGACGAGGTTCTGGGGTTCGAGTTTTCGACGTCGAATTCTTGGTGTGGGATTTCCGGTGTGGGGTCTTCGGTGTGGAGGTTTCGGGTGTTGAGGTTTCGGTGTTGGGTCCTTCGTTTCCTTTTTTCGGGTGTCGAGCCCTCGGGTGTCGAGGTTTTCGGTATCGAGGTTTTGGGTGTCGAGGTTTCCGGTTTCGAGGTTTCCGTGTCGAGTTTACGGGTGTCGAGATTTCCGTGTCGAGTTTACGGGTATAGAGATTTCGGGTGTCGAGATTTCGGGTGTCGAGGTTTTGGGTGTCGAGGTTTTCGGTGTCAAGGTTTCGGGTGTCGAATTTTCCATGTCGAATTTTCCATGTCGAGTTTTCGATCAGGAGTTTTCGATGAGGAATTTTCGATGTTGAATTCTCGAGGTCGAATTTTTGTGGTCGAATTTTTGAGGTCGAATTTTGATGTCGAATATTCGATGTCGAATTTTCGATGTCGAATTTTCGATTTCGAATTTTCGATTTCGAATTTTCGATGTCGAACTTTCGATGTCGGATTTTCGAGGTCGGATTTTCGACGTCGGATTTTCGATTTGGTGTATTCGGGTGTCGAGGTTTCGTTTCGGGTCTTCGTATGTGGGTCTTCGTGTGCCGAGTCTTCGGTTGTCGAGTCTTCGTTTGCCGAGTCTTCGGTTGTCGAGTCTTCGGTTGTCGAGTCTTCGGTTTGCGAGTCTTCGGTAGTCGAGTCTTCGGTTGTCCAGTCTTCGGTTGTCGAGTCTTCGGTTTTCGAGCCTTCGGTTGTCGAGCCTTCGGTTGTGGAGTCTTCGGTTGTCGAACCTTCGGTTGTCGAGCCTTCGGTTGTCGAGCCTTCGGTTGCCGAGTCTTCGGTTGCCGAGCCTTCGGTTGCCGAGCCTTCGGTTGCCGAGGCTTCGGTTGCCGAGTCTTCGGTTGCCGAAACCTCGGTTGCCGAGCCTTCGGTTGCCGAGTCTTCGATTGCCGAGCCTTCGGTTGCCGAGCCTTCGGTTGCCGAGCCTTCGGTTGCCGAGCCTTCGGTTGCCGAGCTTTCGGTTGCCGAGCCTTCGGTTGCCGAGCCTTCGGTTGCCGAGCCTTCGGTTGTGAGCCTTCGGTTGCCGAGCCTTCGGTTGCCGAGCCTTCGGTTGCCGAGCCTTCGGTTGCCGAGCCTTCGGTTGCCGAGCCTTCGGTTGCCGAGCCTTCGGTTGCCGAGCCTGCGGTTGCCGAGCCTTCGGTTGCCGAGCCTTCGGTTGCCAAGCCTTCGGTTGCCGAGCCTCGGGTTGCCGAGCCTTCGGTTGCCGAGCCTTCGGTTGCCGAGCCTTCGGTTGCCGAGCCTTCGGTTGCCAAGCCTTCGGTTGCCGAGGCTTGGGGTGCCGAGCCTTGGGTTGCCGAGCCTTCGGTTGCCGAGCCTGCGGTTGCCGAGCCTTCGGTTGCCGAGCTTTCGGTTGCCAAGCCTTCGGTTGCCGAGCCTTCTGTTGTCGAGCCTTCCGTTGCCGAGCCTTCGATTGTCGAGCCTTCGGTTGCCGAGCTTTCGGTTGCCGAGCTTTCGGTTGCCGAGCCTTCGGTTGCCGAGTCTTCGGTTGCCCAATCTTCGGTTGCCGTGCCTTCGGTTGCCGAGTATTCGCTGACGAGGTTCTGGGGTTCGAATTTTCGACGTGGAATTCTTGGTCTGGGATCTCCGGTGTGGGGTCCTCGGTGTGGAGGTTTCGGGTGTTGAGGTTTCGGTGTTGGGTCCTTCGTTTCCTTTTTTCGGGTGTCGAGCCCTCGGGTGTCGAGGTTTTCGGTATCGAGGTTTTGGGTGTCGAGGTTTCCGGTTTCGAGGTTTCCGTGTCGAGTTTACGGGTGTCGAGATTTCCGTGTCGAGTTTACGGGTGTCGAGATTTCGGGTGTCGAGATTTCGGGTGTCGAGGTTTTGGGTGTCGAGGTTTTCGGTGTCAAGGTTTCGGGTGTCGAATTTTCCATGTCGAATTTTCCGTGTCGAGTTTCCGATCAGGAGTTTTCGATGAGGAATTTTCGATGTTGAATTCTCGAGGTCGAATTTTTGTAGTCGAATTTTTGATGTCGAATTTTTGATGTCGAATATTCGATGTCGAATTTTCGATGTCGAATTTTCGATGTCGAATTTTCGATTTCGAATTTTCGATTTCGAATTTTCGATGTCGAACTTTCGATGTCGGATTTTCGAGGTCGGATTTTCGACGTCGGATTTTCGATTTGGTGTATTCGGGTGTCGAGGTTTCGTTTCGGGTCTTCGTATGTGGGTCTTCGTGTGCCGAGTCTTCGGTTGTCGAGTCTTCGTTTGCCGAGTCTTCGGTTGTCGAGTCTTCGGTTGTACAGTCTTCGGTTGTCGAGTCTTCGGTAGTCGAGTCTGCGGTTGTCCAGTCTTCGGTTGTCGAGTCTTCGGTTGTCGAGTCTTCGGTTTTCGAGCCTTCGGTTGTCGAGCCTTCGGTTGTGGAGTCTTCGGTTGTCGAGCCTTCGGTTGTCGAGCCTTCGGGTGTCGAGCCTTCGGTTGCCGATCCTTCGGTTGCCGATCCTTCGGTTGCCGAGCCTTCGGTTGCCGAGTCTTCGGTTGCCGAGTCTTCGGTTGCCCAGTCTTCGGTTGCCGAGTCTTCGGTTGCCGAGTCTTCGGTTGCCGAGTCTTCGGTTGCCGAGCCTTCGGTTGCCGAGCCTTCGGTTGCCGAGGCTTCGGTTGCCGAGTCTTCGGTTGCCGAAACCTCGGTTGCCGAGCCTTCGGTTGCCGAGTCTTCGATTGCCGAGCCTTCGGTTGCCGAGCCTTCGGTTGCCGAGCCTTCGGTTGCCCAGCCTTCGGTTGCCGAGCCTTCGGTTGCCGAGCTTTCGGTTGCCGAGCCTTCGGTTGCCGAACCTTCGGTTGCCGAGCCTTCGGTTGTGAGCCTTCGGTTGCCGAGCCTTCGGTTGCCGAGCCTTCGGTTGCCGAGCCTTCGGTTGCCGAGCCTTCGGTTGCCGAGCCTTCGGTTGCCGAGCCTTCGGTTGCCGAGCCTTCGGTTGCCGAGCCTTCGGTTGCCGAGCCTTCGGTTGCCGAGCCTGCGGTTGCCGAGCCTTCGGTTGCCGAGCTTTCGGTTGCCAAGCCTTCGGTTGCCGAGCCTTCTGTTGTCGAGCTACCGTTGCCGAGCCTTCGATTGTCGAGCCTTCGGTTGCCGAGCTTTCGGTTGCCGAGCTTTCGGTTGCCGAGCCTTCGGTTGCCGAGCCTTCGGTTGCCCAGCGTTCGGTTGCCGAGCCTTCGGTTGCCGAGCTTTCGGTTGCCGAGCCTTCGGTTGCCGAGCCTGCGGTTGCCGAGCCTTCGGTTGCCGAGCTTTCGGTTGCCAAGCCTTCGGTTGCCGAGCCTTCTGTTGTCGAGCTACCGTTGCCGAGCCTTCGATTGTCGAGCCTTCGGTTGCCGAGCTTTCGGTTGCCGAGCCTTCGGTTGCCGAGCCTTCGGTTGCCGAGTCTTCGGTTGCCCAGTCTTCGGTTGCCGAGCCTTCGGTTGCCGAGTATTCGCTGACGAGGTTCTGGGGTTCGAATTTTCGACGTCGAATTCTTGGTCTGGGATTTCCGGTGTGGGGTCCTCGGTGTGGAGGTTTCGGGTGTTGAGGTTTCGGTGTTGGGTCCTTCGTTTCCTTTTTTCGGGTGTCGAGCCCTCGGGTGTCGAGGTTTTCGGTATCGAGGTTTTGGGTGTCGAGGTTTCCGGTTTCGAGGTTTCCGTGTCGAGTTTACGGGTGTCGAGATTTCCGTGTCGAGTTTACGGGTGTGGAGATTACGGGTGTCGAGGTTTTGGGTTTCGAGGTTTCCGGAGTCAAGGTTTCGGGTGTCGAATTTTCCATGTCGAATTTTCCATGTCGAGTTATCGATCAGGAATTTTCGATGAGGAATTTTCGATGTTGAATTCTCGAGGTCGAATTTTCGATGTCGAATTTTCGATGTCGAATTTTCGATGTCGAATTTTCGATGTCAAACTTTCGATGTCGAACTTTCGATGTCGGATTTTCGAGGTCGGATTTTCGATTTGGTGTATTCGGGTGTCGAGGTTTCGTTTCGGGTCTTCGTATATGGGTCTTCGTGTGCCGAGTCTTCGGTTGCCGAGTCTTCGGTAGTCGAGTCTTCGGTTGTCGAGTCTTCGGTTGTCGAGTCTTCGGTTGTCGAGCCTTCGGTTGTGGAGCCTTCGGTTGTGGAGTCTTCGGTTGTCGAGCCTTCGGTTGTCGAGCCTTCGGTTGTCGAGCCTTCGGTTGCCGATCCTTCGGTTGCCGATCCTTCGGTTGCCGAGCCTTCGGTTCCCGAGCCTTCGGTTGGCGAGCCTTCGGTTGGCGAGCCTTCGGTTGCCGAGCCTTCGGTTGCCGAGCCTTCGTTGCCGAGTCTTCGGTTGCCGAGTCTTCGGTTGCCCAGTCTTCGGTTGCCGAGTCTTCGGTTGCCGAGTCTTCGGTTGCCGAGGCTTCGGTTGCCGAGTCTTCGGTTGCCGAGGCTTCGGTTGCCGAGTCTTCGGTTGCCGAGCCTTCGGTTGCCGAGCCTTCGGTTGCCGAGGCTTTGGTTGCCGAGTCTTCGGTTGCCGAAACTTCGGTTGCCGAGCCTTCGGTTGCCGAGTCTTCGATTGCCGAGCCTTCGGTTGCCGAGCCTTCGGTTGCCGAGCCTTCGGTTGCCGAGCCTTCGGATGCCGAGCTTTCGGTTGCCGAGCCTTCGGTTGCCGAGCCTTCGGTTGCCGAGCCTTCGGTTGTGAGCTTTCGGTTGCCGAGCCTTCGGTTTCCGAGCATTCGGTTGCCGAGCCTTCGGTTGCCGAGCCTTCGGTTGCCGAGCCTTCGGTTGCCGAGCCTTCGGTTGCCTAGCCTTCGGTTGCCGAGCCTTCGGTTGCCGAGCCTTCGGTTGCCGAGACTTCGGTTGCCGAGCCTTCGGTTGCCAAGCCTTCGGTTGCCGAGCCTTGGGTTGCCGAGCCTTCGGTTGCCGAGCCTTCGGTTGCCGAGCCTTCGGTTGCCGAGCCTTGGGTTGCCGAGCTTTCGGTTGCCAAGCCTTCGGTTGCCGAGCCTTCTGTTGTCGAGCCTTCGCTTGCCGAGCCTTCGATTGTCGAGCCTTCGGTTGCCGAGCTTTCGGTTGCCGAGCCTTCGGTTGCCGAGTCTTCGGTTGCCCAGTCTTCGGTTGCCGTGTCTTCGGTTGCCGAGTCCTCGCTGACGAGGTTCTGGGGTTTGAATTTTCGACGTCGAATTCTTGGTCTGGGATTTCCGGTGTGGGGTCCTCGGTGTGGAGGTTTCGGGTGTTGAGGTTTCGGTGTTGGGTCCTTCGTTTCCTTTTTTCGGGTGTCGAGCCCTCGGGTGTCAAGGTTTTCGGTATCGAGGCTTTGGGTGTCGAGGTTTCCGGTTTGGAGGTTTCCGTGACGAGTTTACGAGTGTCGAGATTTCCGTGTCGAGTTTACGGGTGTCGAGATTACGGGTGTCGAGGTTTTGGGTCTCGAGGTTTCCGGTGTCAAGGTTTCGGGTGTCGAATTTTCCATGTCGAATTTTCCATGTCGAGTTTTCGATCAGGAATTTTCGATGAGGAATTTTCGATGTTGAATTCTCGAGGTCGAGTTTTTGAGGTCGAATTTTTGAGGTCGAATTTTTGATGTCGAATTTTTGATGTCGAATTTTCGATGTCGAATTTTCAATGTCGAATTTTCGATGTCGAATTTTCGATGTCGAATTTTCGATGTCGAACTTTCGATGTCGGATTTTCGAGGTCGGATTTTCGATTTGGTGTATTCGGGTGTCGAGGTTTCGTTTCGGGTCTTCGTATGTGGGTCTTCGTGTGCCGAGTCTTCGGTTGTCGAGTCTTCGGTTGTCGAGTCTTCGGTTGCCGAGTCTTCGGTTGTCGAGTCTTCGGTTGTCGAGTCTTCGGTTGTTGAGTCTTCGGTAGTCGAGTCTTCGGTAGTCGAGTCTTCGGTTGTCGAGTCTTCGGTTGTCGAGTCTTCGGTTGTCGAGTCTTCGGTTGTCGAGCCTTCGGTTTTCGAGCCTTCGGTTGTCGAGCCTTCGGTTGTCGAGCTTTCGGTTGCCGAGTCTTCGGTTGCACAGTCTTCGGTTGCCGAGTCTTCGGTTGCCGAGTCTTCGGTTGCCAAGTCTTCGGTTGCCGAGTCTTCTGTTGCCGTGTCTTCGGTTGCCGAGTGTTCGATTGCCGAGTCTTCGGTTGCCGAGTCTTCGGTTGCCGAGTCTTCGGTTGCCGAGTCTTCAGTTGCCGAGTCTTCGGTTGCCGAGCCTTCGGTTGCCGAGCCTTCGGTTGCCGAGCCTTCGGTTGTCGAGCCTTCGGTTGTCGAGCCTTCGGTTGTCGAGCCTTCGGTTGTCGAGCCTTCGGTTGTCGAGCCTTCGGTTGTCGAGCCTTCGGTTGCCGAGCCTTCGGTTGCCGAGCCTTCGGTTGCCGAGCCTTCGGTTTGCGAGCCTTCGGTTGCCGAGCCTTCGGTTGCCGAGTCTTCGGTTGCCGAGTCTTTGGCTGCCGAGTCTTGGGCTGCCGAGTCTTGGGCTGCCGAGTCTTCTGTTGCCGTGTCTTTGGTTGCCGAGTCTTCGGTTGCCGAGTCTTCGGTTGCCGAGCCTTCGGTTGCCGAGCCTTCGGGTGCCGAGCCTTCGGTTGCCGAGCCTTCGGTTGCCGAGCCTTCGGTTGCCGAGCCTTCGGTTGCCGAGCCTTCGGTTCCCGAGCCTTCCGTTGCCGAGCCTTCGGTTGCCGAGCCTTCGGTTGCCGAGCCTTCGGTTGCCGAGCCTTCGATTGACGAGTCTTCGGTTGGCGAGTCCTCGGTTGCCGAATCTTCGGTTGCCTAGTCTTCGGTTGCCGAGTCTTCGGTTGCCAAGTCTTCGGTTGCCGAGTCTTCGGTTGCCGAGTCTTCGGTTGCCGAGTCTTCGGTGTCCGAGTCTTCGGTTGCCGAGTCTTCGGTTGCCGAGTCTTCGGTTGCCGAGTCTTCGGTTGCCGAGTCTTCGGTTGCCGAGTCTTCGGTTGCCGAGTCCTCGGTGACGGGGTTTCGGGGTTCGAATTTTCGACGTCGAATTCTTGGTCTGGGATTTCCGGTGTGGGGTCCTCGGTGTGGAGGTTTCGGGTGTTGAGGTTTCGGTGTTGGGTCCTCCGTTTCCTTTTTTCGGGTGTCGAGCCCTCGGGTGTCGAGGTTTTGGGTATCGAGGTTTTGGGTGTCGAGGTTTCCGGTGTCAAGGTTTCGCGTGTCGAATTTTCCATGTCGAATTTTCCATGTCGAATTTTCCATGTCGAGTTTTCGATCAGGAATTTTCGATGAGGAATTTTCGATGTTGAATTCTCGAGGTCGAATTTTTGAGGTCGAATTTTTGAGGTCGAATTTTTGATGTCGAATTTTTGATGTCAAATTTTCGATGTCGAATTTTCGATGTCGAATTTTCGATGTCGAATTTTCGATGTCGAACTTCCGATGTCGGATTTTCGAGGTCGGATTTTCGATTTGGTGTATTCGGGTGTCGAGGTTTCGTTTCGGGTCTTCGTATGTGGGTCTTCGTGTGCCGCGTCTTCGGTTGTCGAGTCTTCGGTTGCCGAGTCTTCGGTTGTCGAGTCTTCGGTTGTCGAGTCTTCGGTTGTCGAGTCTTCGGTAGTCGAGTCTTCGGTTGTGGAGTCTTCGGTTGTGGAGTCTTCGGTTGTCGAGCCTTCGGTTGTCGAGCCTTCGGTTGTCGAGCCTTCAGTTGTCGAGCCTTCGGTTGTCGAGCCTTCGGTTGCCGATCATTCGGTTGCCGATCCTGCGGTTGCCGAGCCTTCGGTTGCCGAGCCTTCAGTTGCCAAGCCTTCGGTTGCCGAGCCTTCGGTTGCGAGCCTTCGTTGCCGAGCCTTCGGTTGCCGAGCCTTCGGTTGCCGAACCTTGGGTTGCCGAGCCTTCGGTTGCCGAGCCTTCGGTTGCCGAGCCTTCGGTTGCCGAGCCTTGGGTTGCCGAGCTTTCGGTTGCCAAGCCTTCGGTTGCCGAGCCTTCTGTTGTCGAGCCTTCGGTTGCCGAGCCTTCGATTGTCGAGCCTTCGGTTGCCGAGCTTTCGGTTGCCGAGCCTTCGGTTGCCCAGTCTTCGGTTGCCGAGACTTCGGTTGCCGAGTCCTCGGTGACGAGGTTCTGGGGTTCGAATTTTCGACGTCGAATTCTTGGTCTGGGATTTCCGGTGTGGGGTCCTCGGTGTGGAGGTTTCGGGTGTTGAGGTTTCGGTGTTGGGTCCTTCGTTTCCTTTTTTCGGGTGTCGAGCCCTCGGGTGTCGAGGTTTTCGGTATCGAGGTTTTGGGTGTCGAGGTTTCCGGTTTCGAGGTTTCCGTGTCGAGTTTACGGGTGTCGAGATTTCCGTGTCGAGTTTACGGGTGTCGAGATTACGGGTGTCGAGGTTTTGGGTTTCGAGGTTTCCGGTGTGAAGGTTGCGGGTGTCGAATTTTCCATGTCGAATTTTCCATGTCGAGTTTTCGATCAGGAATTTTCGATGAGGAATTTTCGATGTTGAATTCTCGAGGTCGAATTTTTGAGGTCGAATTTTTGAGGTCGAATTTTTGATGTCGAATTTTCGATGTCGAATTTTCGATGTCGAATTTTCGATGTCGAATTTTCGATGTCGCATTTTCGATGTCGAATTTTCGATGTCGAACTTTCGATGTCGAACTTTCGATGTCGGATTTTCGAGGTCGGATTTTCGATTTGGTGTATTCAGGTGTCGAGGTTTCGTTTCGGGTCTTCGTATGTGGGTCTTCGTGTGCCGAGTCTTCGGTTGTCGAGTCTTCGGTTGTCGAGTCTTCGGTAGTCGAGTCTTCGGTTGTGGAGTCTTCGGTTGTCGAGTCTTCGGTTGTCGAGCCTTCGGTTGTCGAGCCTTCGGTTGCCGATCCTTCGGTTGCCGATCCTGCGGTTGCCGAGCCTTCGGTTGCCGAGCCTTCAGTTGCCAAGCCTTCGGTTGCCGAGCCTTCGGTTGCCAAGCCTTCGTTGCCGAGCCTTCGGTTTGCGAGCCTTCGGGTGCCGAGTCTTCGGTTGCCGAGTCTTCGGTTGCCGAGTCTTCGGTTGCACAGTCTTCGGTTGCCGAGTCTTCGGTTGCCGAGTCTTCGGTTGCCGAGTCTTCGGTTGCCGTGTCTTCGGTTGCCGAGTGTTCGATTGCCGAGTCTCCGGTTGCCGAGTCTTCGGTTGCCGAGTCTTCGGTTGCCGAGTCTTCGGTTGCCGAGCCTTCGGTTGCCGAGCCTTCGGTTGCCGAGCCTTCGGTTGTCGAGCCTTCGGTTGTCGAGCCTTCGGTTGTCGAGCCTTCGGTTGTCGAGCCTTCGGTTGCCGAGCCTTCGGTTGCCGAGCCTTCGGTTGCCGAGCCTTCGGTTGCCGAGTCTTCGGTTGCCGAGTCTTCGGATGCCGAGGCTTCGGTTGCCGAGCCTTCGGGTGCCGAGCCTTCGGGTGCCGAGCCTTCGGTTGCCGAGCCTTCGGTTGCCGAGCCTTCGGTTGCCGAGCCTTCGGTTGCCGAGCCTTCGGTTGCCGAGCCTTCGGTTCCCGAGCCTTCGGTTCCCGAGCCTTCGGTTGCCGAGCCTTCGGTTGCCGAGCCTTCGGTTGCCGAGCCTTCGGTTGCCGAGCCTAAGGTTGCCGAGCCTTCGGTTGACGAGCTTTCGGTTGGCGAGTCCTCGGTTGCCGAATCTTCGGTTGCCTAGTCTTCGGTTGCCGAGTCTTCGATTGCCAAGTCTTCGGTTGCCGAGTCTTCGGTTGCCGAGTCTTCGGTTGCCGAGTCTTCGGTTGCCGAGTCTTCGGTTGCCGAGTCTTCGGTTGCCGAGTCCTCGGTGAAGGGGTTCCGGGGTTCGAATTTTCGACGTCGAATTCTTGGCCTGGGATTTCCGGTGTGGGGTCCTCGGTGTGGAGGTTTCGGGTGTTGAGGTTTCGGTGTTGGGTCCTCCGTTTCCTTTTTTCGGGTGTCGAGCCCTCGGGTGTCGAGGTTTTGGGTATCGAGGTTTTGGGTGTCGAGGTTTCCGGTGTCGAGTTTACGGGTGTCGAGTTTACGGGTGTCGAGATTTCGGGTGTCGAGGTTTCGGGTGTCGAGGTTTCCGGTGTCGAGGTTTCGGGTGTCGAATTTTCCATGTCGAGTTTTCGATCAGGAATTTTCGATGAGGAATTTTCGATGTTGAATTCTCGAGGTTGAATTTTTTAGGTTGAATTTTTGATGTCGAATTTTCGATGTCGAATTTTCGATGTCGAATTTTCGAGGTCCTATTTTCGAGGTCGGATTTTCGACATCGAATTTTCGATTTGGTGTATTCGGGTGTCGAGGTTTCTTTTCGGCTCTTCGTATGTGGGTCTTTGTGTGCCGAGTCTTCGGTTGTCGACTCTTCGGGATCGAGTCTTCGGTTGTCGAGTCTTCGGTTGTCGAGTCTTCGGTTGTCGAGCCTTCGGTTGTCGAGTCTTCGGTTGTCGAGTCTTCGGTTGTCGAGGCTTCGGTTGTCGAGCCTTCGGTTGTCGAGCCTTTGGTTGTCGAGCCTTCGGTTGTGGAGCCTTCGGTTGTCGAGCCTTCGGTTGTCGAGCCTTCGGTTGCCGAGCCTTCGGTTGCCGAGCCTTCGGTTGCCGAGCCTTCGGTTGCCGAGTCTTCGGTTGCCGAGCCTTCGGTTGCCGAGTCTTCGGTTGCCGATTACCCGGTGACGAGGTTCCGGGGTTCGAATTTTCGACGTCGAATTCTTGGTCTGGGATTTCCGGTGTGGGGTCCTCGGAGTGGAGGTTATCGGGTGTTGAGGTTTCGGTGTTGGGTCCTCCGTTTCCTTTTTTCGGGTGTCGAGCCCTCGAGTGTCGAGGTTTTGGGTATCGAGGTTTTGGGAGTCGAGGTTTCCAGTGTCGAGGTTTCCGTGTCGAGTTTACGGGTGTCGAGTTTACGGGTGTCGAGGTTTCGGGTGTCGAGGTTTCCGGTGTCGAGGTTTCGGGTGTCGAATTTTCCAGGTCGAATTTTCCATGTCGAGTTTTCGATCAGGAATTTTCGATCAGGAATTTTCGATGAGGAATTTTCAATGTTGAATTCTCGAGGTCGAATTTTTGAGGTCGCATTTTTGGTGTCGAATTTTCGATGTCGAATTTTCGATGTCGAATTTTTGATGTCCAATTTTTGATGTCGAATTTTCGATGTCGAATTTTCGATGTCGAATTTTCGACGTCGAATTTTCAATTTGGTGTATTCGGGTGTCGATGTTTTGTTTCGGGTCTTCGTATGTGGGTCTTCGTGTGCCGAGTCTTCGGTTGTCGAGTCTTCGGGATCGAGTCTTCGGTTGTCGAGCCTTCGGTTGCCGAGCCTTCGGTTGCCGAGCCTTCGGTTGCCGAACCTTCGGTTGGCGAGCCTTCGGTTGCCGAGCCTTCGGTTGCCGAGCCTTCTGTTGTCGAGCCTTCGGTTGCCGAGCCTCCGATTGTCGAGCCTTCGGTTGCCGAGCTTTCGGTTGCCGAGCCTTCGGTTGCCGAGTCTTCGGTTGCCGAGTCCTCGGTGACGAGGTTCTGGGGTTCGAATTTTCGACGCCGACTTCTTGGTCTGGGATTTCCGGTGTGGGGTCCTCGGTGTGGAGGTTTCGGGTGTTGAGGTTTCGGTGTTGGATCCTTCGTTTCCTTTTTTCGGGTGTCGAGCCCTCGGGTGTCGAGGTTTTCGGTATCGAGGTTTTGGGTGTCGAGGTTTCCGGTTTCGAGGTTTCCGTGTCGAGTTTACGGGTGTCGAGATTTCCGTGTCGAGTTTACGGGTGTCGAGATTTCGGGTGTCGAGGTTTTGGGTGTCGAGGTTTCCGGTGTCAAGATTTCGGGTGTCGAATTTTCCATGTCGAATTTTCCATGTCGAGTTTTCGATCAGGAATTTTCGATGAGGAATTTTCGATGTTGTATTCTCGAGGTCAAATTTTTGAGGTCGAATTTTTGAAGTCGAATTTTTGATGTCGAATTTTTTATGTCAATTTTCGATGTCGAATTTTCGATGTCGAATTTTCGATGTCGAATTTACGATGTCGAATTTTCGATGTCGAATTTTCAATGTCGAATTTTCGATGTCGAATTTTCGATGTCGAATTTTCGATGTCGAACTTTCGATGTCGGATTTTCGAGGTCGGATTTTCGATTTGGTGTATTCGGGTGTCAAGGTTTCGTTTCGGGTCTTCGTATGTGGGTCTTCGTGTGCCGAGTCTTCGGTTGTTGAGTCTTCGGTTGCCAAGTCTTCGGTTGCCGAGTCTTCTGTTGGCGTGTCTTCGGTTGCCGAGTGTTCGATTGCCGAGTCTTCGGTTGCCGAGTCTTCGGTTGCCGAGTCTTCGGTTGCCGAGTCTTCGGTTGCCGAGTCCTCAGTTGCCGAGTCTTCGGTTGCCGAGCTTTCGGTTGCCGAGCCTTCGGTTGCCGAGCCTTCGGTTGCCGAGCCTTCGGTTGTCGAGCCTTCGGTTGTCGAGCCTTCGGTTGTCGAGCCTTCGGTTGTCGAGCCTTCGGTTGTCGAGCCTTCGGTTGCCGAGCCTTCGGTTGCCGAGCCTTCGGTTGCCGAGCCTTCGGTTTGCGAGCCTTCGGTTGCCGAGCCTTCGGTTGCCGAGTCTTCGGTTGCCGAGTCTTGGGCTGCCGAGTCTTGGGCTGCCGAGTCTTGGGCTGCCGAGTCTTCTGTTGCCGTGTCTTTGGTTGCCGAGTCTTCGGTTGCCGAGTCTTCGGATGCCGAGGCTTCGGTTGCCGAACCTTCGGTTGCCGAGCCTTCGGGTGCCGAGCCTTCGGTTGCCGAGCCTTCGGTTGCCGAGCCTTCGGTTGCCGAGCCTTCGGTTGCCGAGCCTTCGGTTCCCGAGCCTTCCGTTGCCGAGCCTTCGGTTGCCGAGCCTTCGGTTGCCGAGCCTTCGGTTGCCGAGCCTTCGGTTGACGAGTCTTCGGTTGGCGAGTCCTCGGTTGCCGAATCTTCGGTTGCCTAGTCTTCGGTTGCCGAGTCTTCGGTTGCCGAGCCTTCGGTTGCCGAGTCTTCGGTTGCCGAGTCTTCGGTGTCCGAGTCTTCGGTTGCCGAGTCTTCGGTTGCCGAGTCTTCGGTTGCCGAGTCTTCGGTTGCCGAGTCTTCGGTTGCCGAGTCCTCGGTGACGGGGTTTCGGGGTTCGAATTTTCGACGTCGAATTCTTGGTCTGGGATTTCTGGTGTGGGGTCCTCGGTGTGGAGGTTTCGGGTGTTGAGGTTTCGGTGTTGGGTCCTCCGTTTCCTTTTTTCGGGTGTCGAGCCCTCGGGTGTCGAGGTTTTGGGTATCGAGGTTTTGGGTGTCGAGGTTTCCGGTGTCAAGGTTTCGCGTGTCGAATTTTCCATGTCGAATTTTCCATGTCGAATTTTCCATGTCGAGTTTTCGATCAGGAATTTTCGATGAGGAATTTTCGATGTTGAATTCTCGAGGTCGAATTTTTGAGGTCGAATTTTTGAGGTCGAATTTTTGATGTCGAATTTTTGATGTCAAATTTTCGATGTCGAATTTTCGATGTCGAATTTTCGATGTCGAATTTTCGATGTCGAACTTCCGATGTCGGATTTTCGAGGTCGGATTTTCGATTTGGTGTGTTCGGGTGTCGAGGTTTCGTTTCGGGTCTTCGTATGTGGGTCTTCGTGTGCCGCGTCTTCGGTTGTCGAGTCTTCGGTTGCCGAGTCTTCGGTTGTCGAGTCTTCGGTTGTCGAGTCTTCGGTTGTCGAGTCTTCGGTAGTCGAGTCTTCGGTTGTGGAGTCTTCGGTTGTCGAGTCTTCGGTTGTCGAGCCTTCGGTTGTCGAGCCTTCAGTTGTCGAGCCTTCGGTTGTCGAGCCTTCGGTTGCCGATCATTCGGTTGCCGATCCTGCGGTTGCCGAGCCTTCGGTTGCCGAGCCTTCAGTTGCCAAGCCTTCGGTTGCCGAGCCTTCGGTTGCGAGCCTTCGTTGCCGAGCCTTCGGTTGCCGAGCCTTCGGTTGCCGAGCCTTGGGTTGCCGAGCCTTCGGTTGCCGAGCCTTCGGTTGCCGAGCCTTCGGTTGCCGAGCCTTCGGTTGCCGAGCCTTGGGTTGCCGAGCTTTCGGTTGCCAAGCCTTCGGTTGCCGAGCCTTCTGTTGTCGAGCCTTCGGTTGCCGAGCCTTCGATTGTCGAGCCTTCGGTTGCCGAGCTTTCGGTTGCCGAGCCTTCGGTTGCCGAGTCTTCGGTTGCCCAGTCTTCGGTTGCCGAGACTTCGGTTGCCGAGTCCTCGGTGACGAGGTTCTGGGGTTCGAATTTTCGACGTCGAATTCTTGGTCTGGGATTTCCGGTGTGGGGTCCTCGGTGTGGAGGTTTCGGGTGTTGAGGTTTCGGTGTTGGGTCCTTCGTTTCCTTTTTTCGGGTGTCGAGCCCTCGGGTGTCGAGGTTTTCGGTATCGAGGTTTTGGGTGTCGAGGTTTCCGGTTTCGAGGTTTCCGTGTCGAGTTTACGGGTGTCGAGATTTCCGTGTCGAGTTTACGGGTGTCGAGATTACGGGTGTCGAGGTTTTGGGTTTCGAGGTTTCCGGTGTCAAGGTTGCGGGTGTCGAATTTTCCATGTCGAATTTTCCATGTCGAGTTTTCGATCAGGAATTTTCGATGAGGAATTTTCGATGTTGAATTCTCGAGGTCGAATTTTTGAGGTCGAATTTTTGAGGTCGAATTTTTGATGTCGAATTTTCGATGTCGAATTTTCGATGTCGAATTTTCGATGTCGAATTTTCGATGTCGCATTTTCGATGTCGAATTTTCGATGTCGAACTTTCGATGTCGAACTTTCGATGTCGGATTTTCGAGGTCAGATTTTCGATTTGGTGTATTCGGGTGTCGAGGTTTCGTTTCGGGTCTTCGTATGTGGGTCTTCGTGTGCCGAGTCTTCGGTTGTCGAGTCTTCGGTTGTCGAGTCTTCGGTAGTCGAGTCTTCGGTTGTGGAGTCTTCGGTTGTCGAGTCTTCGGTTGTCGAGCCTTCGGTTGTCGAGCCTTCGGTTGCCGATCCTTCGGTTGCCGATCCTGCGGTTGCCGAGCCTTCGGTTACCGAGCCTTCAGTTGCCAAGCCTTCGGTTGCCGAGCCTTCGGTTGCCAAGCCTTCGTTGCCGAGCCTTCGGTTTGCGAGCCTTCGGGTGCCGAGTCTTCGGTTGCCGAGTCTTCGGTTGCCGAGTCTTCGGTTGCCGAGTCTTCGGTTGCACAGTCTTCGGTTGCCGAGTCTTCGGTTGCCGAGTCTTCGGTTGCCGAGTCTTCGGTTGCCGAGTCTTCTGTTGCCGTGTCTTCGGTTGCCGAGTGTTCGATTGCCGAGTCTTCGGTTGCCGAGTCTTCGGTTGCCGAGTCTTCGGTTGCCGAGTCTTCGGTTGCCGAGTCTTCGGTTGTCGAGTCTTCGGTTGTCGAGCCTTCGGTTGTCGAGTCTTCGGTTGTCGACCCTTCGGGATCGAGTCTTCGGTTGTCGAGTCTTCGGTTGTCGAGTCTTCGGTTGTCGAGTCTTCGGTTGTCGAGTCTTCGGTTGTCGAGCCTTCGGTTGTCGAGTCTTCGGTTGTCGAGTCTTCGGTTGTCGAGGCTTCGGTTGTCGAGCCTTCGGTTGTCGAGCCTTTGGTTGTCGAGCCTTCGGTTGTGGAGCCTTCGGTTGTCGAGCCTTCGGTTGTCGAGCCTTCGGTTGTCGAGCCTTCGGTTGCCGAGCCTTCGGTTGCCGAGCCTTCGGTTGCCGAGCCTTCGGTTGCCGAGTCTTCGGTTGCCGAGCCTTCGGTTGCCGAGTCTTCGGTTGCCGATTACCCGGTGACGAGGTTCCGGGGTTCGAATTTTCGACGTCGAATTCTTGGTCTGGGATTTCCGGTGTGGGGTCCTCGGTGTGGAGGTTATCGGGTGTTGAGGTTTCGGTGTTGGGTCCTCCGTTTCCTTTTTTCGGGTGTCGAGCCCTCGAGTGTCGAGGTTTTGGGTATCGAGGTTTTGGGAGTCGAGGTTTCCAGTGTCGAGGTTTCCGTGTCGAGTTTACGGGTGTCGAGTTTACGGGTGTCGAGGTTTCGGGTGTCGAGGTTTCCGGTGTCGAGGTTTCGGGTGTCGAATTTTCCATGTCGAATTTTCCATGTCGAGTTTTCGATCAGGAATTTTCGATGAGGAATTTTCGATGTTGAATTCTCGAGGTCGAATTTTTGAGGTCGAATTTTTGGTGTCGAATTTTCGATGTCGAATTTTCGATGTCGAATTTTTGATGTCCAATTTTCGATGTCGAATTTTCGATGTCGATTTTTCGATGTCGAATTTTCGACGTCGAATTTTCAATTTGGTGTATTCGGGTGTCGATGTTTTGTTTCGGGTCTTCGTATGTGGGTCTTCGTGTGCCGAGTCTTCGGTTGTCGAGTCTTCGGGATCGAGTCTTCGGTTGTCGAGCCTTCGGTTGCCGAGCCTTCGGTTGCCGAGCCTTCGGTTGCCGAACCTTCGGTTGGCGAGCCTTCGGTTGCCGAGCCTTCGGTTGCCGAGCCTTCTGTTGTCGAGCCTTCGGTTGCCGAGCCTCCGATTGTCGAGCCTTCGGTTGCCGAGATTTCGGTTGCCGAGCCTTCGGTTGCCGAGTCTTCGGTTGCCGAGTCCTCGGTGACGAGGTTCTGGGGTTCGAATTTTCGACGCCGACTTCTTGGTCTGGGATTTCCGGTGTGGGGTCCTCGGTGTGGAGGTTTCGGGTGTTGAGGTTTCGGTGTTGGGTCCTTCGTTTCCTTTTTTCGGGTGTCGAGCCCTCGGGTGTCGAGGTTTTCGGTATCGAGGTTTTGGGTGTCGAGGTTTCCGGTTTCGAGGTTTCCGTGTCGAGTTTACGGGTGTCGAGATTTCCGTGTCGAGTTTACGGGTGTCGAGATTTCGGGTGTCGAGGTTTTGGGTGTCGAGGTTTCCGGTGTCAAGATTTCGGGTGTCGAATTTTCCATGTCGAATTTTCCATGTCGAGTTTTCGATCAGGAATTTTCGATGAGGAATTTTCGATGTTGTATTCTCGAGGTCAAATTTTTGAGGTCGAATTTTTGAGGTCGAATTTTTGATGTCGAATTTTTTATGTCAATTTTCGATGTCGAATTTTCGATGTCGAATTTTCGATGTCGAATTTACGATGTCGAATTTTCGATGTCGAACTTTCAATGTCGGATTTTCGAGGTCGGTATTTCGACGTCGGATTTTCGATTTGGTGTATTCGGGTGTCGAGGTTTCGTTTCGGGTCTTCGTATGTGGGTTAATGTGTGCCGAGTCTTCGGTTGTCGAGTCTTCGGTTGTCGAGTCTTCGGTAGTCGAGTCTTCGGTTGTGGAGTCTTCGGTTGTCGAGTCTTCGGTTGTCGAGCCTTCGGTTGTCGAGCCTTCGGTTGTCGAGCCTTCGGTTGTCGAGCCTTCGGTTGCCGATCCTTCGGTTGCCGATCCTGCGGTTGCCGAGCCTTCGGTTGCCGAGCCTTCAGTTGCCAAGCCTTCGGTTGCCGAGCCTTCGGTTGCCGAGCCTTCGTTGCCGAGCCTTCGGTTGCCGAGCCTTCGGTTGCCGAGTCTTCGGTTGCCGAGTCTTCGGTTGCCGACTCTTCGGTTGCCGAGTCTTCTGTTGCCGTGTCTTCGGTTGCCGAGTGTTCGATTGCCGAGTGTTCGATTGCCGAGTCTTCGGTTGCCGAGTCTTGGGTTGCCGAGTCTTCGGTTGCCGAGTCTTCGGTTGCCGAGTCTTCGGTTGCCGAGCCTTCGGTTGCCGAGCCTTCGGTGCCGAGCCTTCGGTTTCCGAGCCTTCGGTTGTCGAGCCTTCGGTTGTCGAGCCTTCGGTTGTCGAGCCTTCGGTTGTCGAGCCTTCGGTTGCCGAGCCTTCGTTTGCCGAGCCTTCGGTTGCCGAGCCTTCGGTTGCCGAGCCTTCGGTTGCCGAGCCTTCGGTTGCCGAGCCTTCGGTTGCCGAGCCTTCGGTTGCCGAGCCTTCGGTTGCCGAGTCTTCGGTTGCCGAGTCTTGGGCTGCCGAGTCTTCGGTTGCCGAGTCTTCTGTTGCCGTGTCTTCGGTTGCCAAGTCTTCGGTTGCCATGTCTTCGGTTGCCGAGGCTTCGGTTGCCGAGCCTTCGGTTGCCGAGCCTTCGGGTGCCGAGCCTTCGGTTGGCGAGCCTTCGGTTGCCGAGCCTTCGGTTGCCGAGCCTTCGGTTGCCGAGCCTTCCGTTGCCTAGCCTTCGGTTGCCGAGCCTTCGGTTGCCGAGCCTTCGGTTGCCGAGCCTTCGGTTGCCGAGCCTTCGGTTGTCGAGTCTTCGGTTGTCGAGGCTTCGGTTGTCGAGCCTTCGGTTGTCGAGCCCTCGGTTGTCGAGCCTTCGGTTGTGGAGCCGTCGGTTGTCGAGCCTTCGGTTGTCGAGCCTTCGGTTGCCGAGCCTTCGGTTGCCGAGCCTTCGGTTGCCGAGCCTTCGGTTGATGAGCCTTCGGTTGTCGAGTCTTCGGTTGTCAAGGCTTCGGTTGTCGAGCCTTCGGTTGTCGAGCCTTCGGTTGTCGAGCCTTCGGATGTGGAGCCTTCGGTTGTCGAGCCTTCGGTTGTCGAGCCTTCGGTTGCCGAGCCTTCGGTTGCCGAGCCTTCGGTTGCCGAGCCTTCGGTTGCCGAGCCTTCGGTTGCCGAGTCTTCGGTTGCCGAGCCTTCGGTTGCCGATTCCCCGGTGACGGGGTTCCGGGGTTCGAATTTTCGACGTCGAATTCTTGGTTTGGGATTTCCGGTGTGGGGTCCTCGGTGTGGAGGTTATCGGGTGTTGAGGTTTCGGTGTTGGGACCTCCGTTTCCTTTTTTCGGGTGTCGAGCCCTCGAGGGTCGAGGTTTTGGGTATCGAGGTTTTGGGTGTCGAGGTTTCCAGTGTCGAGGTTTCCGTGTCGAGTTTACGGGTGTCGAGTTTACGGGTGTCGAGATTTCGGGTGTCGAGGTTTCGGGTGTCGAGGTTTCCGCTGTCGAGGCATCGGGTGTCGAATTTCCCATGTCGAATTTTCCATGTCGAGTTTTCGATCAGGAATTTTCGATGAGGAATTTTCGATGAGGAATTTTCGATGAGGAATTTTCGATGTTGAATTCTCGAGGTCGAATTTTTGAGGTCGCATTTTTGATGTCGAATTTTCGATGTCGAATTTTTGATGTCGAATTTTCGATGTCGAATTTTCGATGTCGAATTTTCGATGTCGAATTTTCGATGTCGAATTTTCGAGGTCGAATTTTCGAGGTCGAATTTTCGAGGTCGAATTTTTGAGGTCGGATTTTCGAGGTCGGATTTTCGACGTCGAATTTTCGACGTCGAATTTTCAATTTGGTGTATTCGGGTGTCGAGGTTTTGTTTCGGGTCTTCGTATGTGGGTCTTCGTGTGCCGAGTCTTCGGTTGTCGAGTCTTCGGGATCGAGTCTTCGGTTGTCGAGCCTTCGGTTGCCGAGCCTTCGGTTGCCGAGCCTTCGGTTGCCGAACCTTCGGTTGGCGAGCCTTGGGTTGCCGAGCCTTCGGTTGCCGAGCCTTCTGTTGTCGAGCCTCCGATTGTCGAGCCTTCGGTTGCCGAGCCTTCGGTTGCCGAGTCTTCGGTTGCCCAGTCTTCGGTTGCCGAGTCTTCGGTTGCCGAGTCCTCGGTGACGAGGTTCTGGGGTTCGAATTTTCGACGTCGAATTCTTGGTCTGGGATTTCCGGTGTGGGGTCCTCGGTGTGGAGGTTTCGGGTGTTGAGGTTTCGGTGTTGGGTCCTTCGTTTTCTTTTTTCGGGTGTCGAGCCCTCGGGTGTCGAGGTTTTCGGTATCGAGGTTTTGGGTGTCGAGGTTTCCGGTTTCGAGGTTTCCGTGTCGAGTTTACGGGTGTCGAGATTTCGGGTGTCGAGGTTTTGGGTGTCGAGGTTTCCGGTGTCAAGATTTCGGGTGTCGAATTTTCCATGTCGAATTTTCCATGTCGAGTTTTCGATCAGGAATTTTCGATGAGGAATTTTCGATTTTGTATTCTCGAGGTCACATTTTTGAGGTCGAATTTTTGAGGTCGAATTTTTGATGTCGAATTTTTTATGTCAATTTTCGATGTCGAATTTTCGATGTCGAATTTTCGATGTCGAATTTTCGATGTCGAATTTTCGAGGTCGAATTTTCGAGGTCGGATTTTCGACGTCGGATTTTCGACGTCGAATTTTCGATTTGGTGTTTTCGGGTGTCGAGGTTTCGTTTCGGGTCTTCGTATGTGGGTCTTCGTGTGCCGAGTCTTCGGTTGTCGAGTCTTCGGGATCGAGTCTTCGGTTGTCGAGTCTTCGGTGGTCGAGTCTTCGGTTGTCGAGTCTTCGGTAGTCGAGTCTTCGGTTGTGGAGTCTTCGGTTGTCGTGTCTACGGTTGTCGAGCCTTCGGTTGTCGAGCCTTCGGTTGTCGAGCCTTCGGTTGTCGAGCCTTCGGTTGCCGATCCTTCGGTTGCCGATCCTGCGGTTGCCGAGCCTTCGGTTGCCGAGCCTTCAGTTGCCAAGCCTTCGGTTGCCGAGCCTTCGGTTGCCGAGCCTTCGTTGCCGAGCCTTCGGTTGCCGAGCCTTCGGTTGCCGAGTCTTCGGTTGCCGAGTCTTCGGTTGCCGAGTCTTCGGTTGCCGACTCTTCGGTTGCCGAGTCTTCTGTTGCCGTGTCTTCGGTTGCCGAGTGTTCGATTGCCGAGTCTTCGGTTGCCGAGTCTTCGGTTGCCGAGTCTTCGGTTGCCGAGTCTTCGGTTGCAGAGTCTAAGGTTGCCGAGCCTTCGGTTGCCGAGCCTTCGGTGCCGAGCCTTCGGTTGTCGAGCCTTCGGTTGTCGAGCCTTTGGTTGTCGAGCCTTCGGTTTTCGAGCCTTCGGTTGCCGAGCCTTCGGTTGCCGAGCCTTCGGTTGCCGAGCCTTCGGTTGCCGAGCCTTCGGTTGCCGAGTCTTCGGTTGCCGAGTCTTGGGCTGCCGAGTCTTCGGTTGCTGAGTCTTCTGTTGCCGTGTCTTCGGTTGCCAAGTCTTCGGTTGCCATGTCTTCGGTTGCCGAGGCTTCGGTTGCCGAGCCTTCGGTTGCCGAGCCTTCGGGTGCCGAGCCTTCGGTTGGCGAGCCTTTGGTTGGCGAGCCTTCGGTTGCCGAGCCTTCGGTTGCCGAGCCTTCGGTTGCCGAGCCTTCGGTTGCCGAGCCTTCCGTTGCCTAGCCTTCGGTTGCCGAGCCTTCGGTTGCCGAGCCTTCGGTTGTCGAGTCTTCGGTTGTCGAGGCTTCGGTTGTCGAGCCTTCGGTTGTCGAGCCTTCGGTTGTCGAGCCTTCGGTTGTGGAGCCTTCGGTTGTCGAGCCTTCGGTTGTCGAGCCTTCGGTTGCCGAGCCTTCGGTTGCCGAGCCTTCGGTTGCCGAGCCTTCGGTTGCCGAGTCTTCGGTTGCCGAGCCTTCGGTTGCCGATTCCCCGGTGACGGGGTTCCGGGGTTCGAATTTTCGACGTCGAATTCTTGGTTTGGGATTTCCGGTGTGGGGTCCTCGGTGTGGAGGTTATCGGGTGTTGAGGTTTCGGTGTTGGGACCTCCGTTTCCTTTTTTCGGGTGTCGTGGCCTCGAGGGTCGAGGTTTTGGGTATCGAGGTTTTGGGTGTCGAGGTTTCCAGTGTCGAGGTTTCCGTGTCGAGTTTACGGGTGTCGAGTTTACGGGTGTCGAGATTTCGGGTGTCGAGGTTTCGGGTGTCGAGGTTTCCGCTGTCGAGGCATCGGGTGTCGAATTTCCCATGTCGAATTTTCCATGTCGAGTTTTCGATCAGGAATTTTCGATGAGGAATTTTCGATGTTGAATTCTCGAGGTCGAATTTTTGAGGTCGCATTTTTGATGTCGAATTTTCGATGTCGAATTTTCGATGTCGAATTTTTGATGTCGAATTTTCGATGTCGAATTTTGGATGTCGAATTTTCGATGTCGAATTTTCGAGGTCGAATTTTCGAGGTCGAATTTTCGAGGTCGAATTTTTGAGGTCGGATTTTCGAGGTCGGATTTTCGACGTCGAATTTTCAATTTGGTGTATTCGGGTGTCGAGGTTTTGTTTCGGGTCTTCGTATGTGGGTCTTCGTGTGCCGAGTCTTCGGTTGTCGAGTCTTCGGGATCGAGTCTTCGGTTGTCGAGCCTTCGGTTGCCGAGCCTTCGGTTGCCGAGCCTTCGGTTGCCGAACCTTCGGTTGGCGAGCCTTCGGTTGCCGAGCCTTCGGTTGCCGAGCCTTCTGTTGTCGAGCCTCCGATTGTCGAGCCTTCGGTTGCCGAGCTTTCGGTTGCCGAGCCTTCGGTTGCCGAGTCTTCGGTTGCCCAGTCTTCGGTTGCCGAGTCTTCGGTTGCCGAGTCCTCGGTGACGAGGTTCTGGGGTTCGAATTTCCGACGTCGAATTCTTGGTCTGGGATTTCCGGTGTGGGGTCCTCGGTGTGGAGGTTTCGGGTGTTGAGGTTTCGGTGTTGGGTCCTTCGTTTTCTTTTTTCGGGTGTCGAGCCCTCGGGTGTCGAGGTTTTCGGTATCGAGGTTTTGGGTGTCGAGGTTTCCGGTTTCGAGGTTTCCGTGTCGAGTTTACGGGTGTCGAGATTTCGGGTGTCGAGGTTTTGGGTGTCGAGGTTTCCGGTGTCAAGATTTCGGGTGTCGAATTTTCCATGTCGAATTTTCCATGTCGAGTTTTCGATCAGGAATTTTCGATGAGGAATTTTCGATGTTGAATTCTCGAGGTCAAATTTTTGAGGTCGAATTTTTGATGTCGAATTTTTGATGTCGAATTTTCGATGTCGAATTTACGATGTCGAATTTTCGATGTCGAACTTTCAATGTCGGATTTTCGAGGTCGGATTTTCGACGTCGGATTTTCGATTTGGTGTATTCGGGTGTCGAGGTTTCGTTTCGGGTCTTCGTATGTGGGTCTTCGTGTGCCGAGTCTTTGGTTGTCGAGCCTTCGGTTGTCGAGTCTTCGGTTGCCGAGTCTTCGGTTGTCGAGTCTTCGGTTGTCGAGTCTTCGGTTGTCGAGTCTTCGGTAGTCGAGTCTTCGGTTGTCCAGTCTTCGGTTGTCGAGTCTTCGGTTGTCGAGCCTTCGGTTGTCGAGCCTTCGGTTGCCGAGCCTTCGGTTGTCGAGCCTTCGGTTGCCGATCCTTCGGTTGCCGATCCTTCGGTTGTCGAGCCTTCGGTTGCCGAGCCTTCGGTTGCCGAGCCTTCAGTTGCCAAGCCTTCGGTTGCTGAGCCTTCGGTTGCCGAGCCTTGGTTGCCGAGCCTTCGGTTGCCGAGCCTTCGGTTGCCGAGTCTTCGGTTGCCGTGTCTTCGGTTGTCGAGTGTTCGATTGCCGAGTCTTCGGTTGCCGAGTCTTCGGTTGCCGAGTCTTCGGTTGCCGAGTCTTAGGTTGCCGAGTCTTCGGTTGCCGAGCCTTCGGTTGCCGAATCTTCGGTTGCCTAGTCTTCGGTTGCCGAGTCTTCGGTTGCCAAGTCTTCGGTTGCCGAGTCTTCGGTTGCCGAGTCTTCGGTTGCCGAGTCTTCGGTTGCCGAGTCTTCGGTTGCCGAGTCTTCGGTTGCCGACTCCTCGGTGACGGGGTTCCGGGGTTCGAATTTTCGACGTCGAATTCTTGGTCTGGGATTTCCGGTGTGGGGTCCTCGGTGTGGAGGTTTCGGGTGTTGAGGTTTCGGTGTTGGGTCCCCCGTTTCCTTTTTTCGGGTGTCGAGCCCTCGGGTGTCGAGGTTTTGGGTATCGAGGTTTTGGGTGTCGAGGTTTCCGGTGTCGAGTTTACCGGTGTCGAGTTTACGGGTGTCGAGATTTCGGGTGTCGAGGTTTCGGGTGTCGAGGTTTCCGGTGTCGAGGTTTCGGGTGTCGAACTTTCCATGTCGAGTTCTCGATCAGGAATTTTCGATGAGGAATTTTCGATGTTGAATTCTCGAGGTTGAATTTTTAGGTGGAATTTTTGATGTCGAATTTTCGATGTCGAATTTTTGATGTCGAATTTTCAATGTCGGATTTTCGATGTCGAATTTTCGATGTCGAATTTTCGAGGTCGAATTTTCGAGGTCTAATTTTTGAGGTCGGATTTTCGACGTCGAATTTTCGTATTGGTGTATTCGGGTGTCGACGTTTCGTTTCGGGTCTTCGTATGTGGGTCTTCGTGTGCCGAGTCTTCGGTTGTCGACTCTTCGGGATCGAGTCTTCGGTTGTCGAGTCTTCGGTTGTCGAGTCTTCGGTTGTCGAGTCTTCGGTTGTCGAGTCTTCGGTTGTCGAGTCTTCGGTTGTCGAGCCTTCGGTTGTCGAGTCTTCGGTTGTCGAGTCTTCGGTTGTCGAGTCTTCGGTTGTCGAGCCTTCGGTTGTCGAGCCTTCGGTTGTCGAGCCTTCGGTTGTGGAGCCTTCGGTTGTCGAGCCTTCGGTTGTCGAGCCTTCGGTTGTCGAGCCTTCGGTTGCCAGGCCTTCGGTTGCCGAGCCTTCGGTTGCCGAGTCTTCTGTTGCCGATTCCCCGGTGACGAGGTTCCGAGGTTCGAATTTTCGACGTCGAATTCTTGGTCTGGGATTTCCGGTGTGGGGTCCTCGGTGTGGAGGTTTCGGGTGTTGAGGTTTCGGTGTTGGGTCCTCCGTTTCCTTTTTTCGGGTGTCGAGGTTTTGGGTATCGAGGTTTTGGGTGTCGAGGTTTCCAGTGTCGAGGTTTCCGTGTCGAGTTTACGGGTGTCGAGTTTACGGGTGTCGAGATTTCGGGTGTCGAGGTTTCGGGTGTCGAGGTTTCCGGTGTCGAGGTTTCGGGTGTCGAATTTTCCATGTCGAATTTTCCATGTCGAGTTTTCGATCAGGAATTTTCGATGAGGAATTTTCGATGTTGAATTCTCGAGGTCGAATGTTTGAGGTCGAATTTTTGATGTCGAATTTTCGATGTCGAATTTTCGATGTCGAATTTTCGAGGTCGAATTTTCGAGGTCGGATTTTCGAGGTCGGATTTTCGACGTCGAATTTTCAATTTGGTGTATTCGGGTGTCGAGGTTTTGTTTCGGGTCTTCGTATGTGGGTCTTCGTGTGCCGAGTCTTCGGTTGTCGAGTCTTCGGGATCGAGTCTTCGGTTGTCGAGCCTTCGGTTGTCGAGCCTTCGGTTGTCGAGCCTTCGGTTGCCGAGTCTTCGGTTGCCGAGTCTTCGGTTGCCGAGTCTTCGGTTGCCGAGCCTTCGGTTGTCGAGCCTTCGGTTGCCGAGCCTTCGGTTGCCGAGCCCTCGGTTGCCGAGCCTTCGGTTGCCGAGCCTTCGGTTGCCGAGCCTTCGGTTGTCGAGCCTTCGGTTGTCGAGACTTCGGTTGCCGAGCCTTCTTTTGCCGAGCCTTCGGTTGCAGAGCCTTCGGTTGCCGAGTCTTCGGTTGCCGAGTCTTCGGTTGCCGAGCCTTCGGTAGCCGAACCTTCGGTTCCGGAGGCTTCGGTTGCCGAGGCTTCGGTTGCCGAGTCCTCGGTGACGGGTTTGCGGGGTTCGAATTTTCGACGTCGAATTCTTGGCCTGGGATTTCCGGTGTGGGGTCCTCGATGTGGAGGTTTCGGGTGTTGAGGTTTCGGTGTTGGGTCCTCCGTTTCCTTTTTTCGGGTGTCGAGCCCCCGGGTGTCGAGGTTTTGGGTATCGAGTTTTTGGGTGTCGAGGTTTCCGGTGTCGAGGTTTCCGTGTCGAGTTTACGGGTGTCGAGTTTATGGGTGTCGAGATTTCGGGTGTCGAGGTTTCCGGTGTCGAGGTTTCGGGTGTCGAATTTTCCATGTCGAATTTTCCATGTCGAGTTTTCGATCAGGAATTTTCGATGAGGAATTTCCGATGTTGAATTCTCGAGGTCAAATTTTTGAGGTCAAATTTTTGATGTCGAATTTTCGATGTCGAATTTTTGATGTCGAATTTTCGAGGTCGAATTTTCGAGGTCGGATTTTCGAGGTCGGATTTTCGACGTCGAATTTTCGATTTGGTGTTTTCGGGTGCCGAGGTTTCGTTTCGGGTCTTCGTATGTGGGTCTTCGTGTGCCGAGTCTTCGGTTGTCGAGTCTTCGGGATCGAGTCTTCGGTTGTCGAGTCTTCGGTTGTCGAGTCTTCGGTTGTCGAGTCTTCGGTTGCCGAGCCCTCGGTTGCCGAGCCTTCGGTTGCCGAGCCTTCGATTGGCGAGCCTTCGGTTGTCGAGCCTTCGGTTGTCGAGCCTTCGGTTGCCGAGCCTTCGGTTGCCGAGCCTTCGTTTGCCGAGCCTTCGGTTGCCGAGCCTTCGGTTGCCGAGCCTTGGGTTGCCGAGTCTTCGGTTGCGGAGTCTTCGGTTGCCGAGTCTTCGATTGCCGAGTCTTCGGTTGCCGAGTCTTCGGTTGCCGAGCCTTCGGTAGCCGAACCTTCGGTTGCCGAGGCTTCGGTTGTCGAGTCCTCGGTGACGGGTTTCCGGGGTTCGAATTTTCGACGTCGAATTCTTGGTCTGGGATATCCGGTGTGGGGTCCTCGATGTGGAGGTTTCGGGTGTTGAGGTTTCGGTGTTGGGTCCTCCGTTTCCTTTTTTCGGGTGTCGAGCCCTCGGGTGTCGAGATTTTGGGTATCTAGTTTTTGGGTGTCGAGATTTCCGGTGTCGAGGTTTCCGTGTAGAGTAGAGGGTGTCGAGTTTACGGGTGTCGAGATTTCGGGTGTCGAGGTTTCCGGTGTCGAGGTTTCGGGTGTCGAATTTTCCATGTCGAATTTTCCATGTCGAGTTTTGGATCAGGAATTTTCGATGAGGAATTTCCGATGTTGAATTCTGGAGGTCGAATTTTTGAGGTCGAATTTTTGATGTCGAATTTTCAATGTCGAATTTTTGATGTCGAATTTTTGATGTCGAATTTTCGATGTCGAATTTTCGATGTCGAATTTTCGAGGTCGAATTTTCGAGGTCGGATTTTCGAGGTCGGATTTTCGACGTCGAATTTTCGATTTGGTGTTTTCGGGTGTCGAGGTTTCGTTTCGGGTCTTCGTATGTGGGTCTTCGTGTGCCGAGTCTTCGGTTGTCGAGTCTTCGGGATCGAGTCTTCCGTTGTCGAGTCTTCGGTTGTCGAGTCTTCGGTTGTCGAGGCTTCGGTTGTCGAGCCTTCGGTTGTCGAGCATTCGGTTGTCGAGCCTTCGGTTGTCGAGCCTTCGGTTGTCGAGCCTTGGGTTGCCGAGCCTTGGGTTGCCGAGCCTCTGGTTGCCGAGCCTTCGGTTGCCGAGCCTTAGGTTGCCGAGCCTTCGGTTGCCGAGTCTTCGGTTGCCGAGTCTTCTGTTGCCGAGTCTTCGGTTGCCGAGTCTTCGGTTGCCGAGTCTTCGGTTGCCGAGTCTTCGGTTGCCGAGTCTTCGGTTACCGAGTCTTCGGTTGCCGAGTCTTCGGTTCCCGAGCCTTCGGTTGCCGAGGCTTCGGTTGCCGAGTCTTCGGTTGACGAGCCTTCGGTTGCCGAGGCTTCGGTTGCCGAGTCTTCGGTTGACGAGCCTTCGGTTGCCGAGCCTTCGGTTGCCGAGCCTTCGGTTGCCGAGCCTTCGGTTGCCGAGCCTTCGGTTGCCGAGCATTCGGTTGCCGTGCCTTCGGTTGCCGAGCATTCGGTTGCCGTGCCTACGGTTGCCGAGCCTTCGGTTGCCGAGCTTTCGGTTGCCGAGCCTTCGGTTGCCGAGCCTTCGGTTGCCGAGACTTCGGTTGCCGAGCCTTCGGTTGCCGAGCCTTCGGTTACCTAGCCTTCGGTTGCCGAGCCTTCGGTTGCCGAGCCTTCGGTTTCCGAGTCTTCGGTTGTCGAGGCTTCGGTTGTCGAGCCTTCGGTTGTCGAGCATTCGGTTGTCGAGCCTTCGGTTGTCGAGCCTTCGGTTGTCGAGCCTTGGGTTGCCGAGCCTTGGGTTGCCGAGCCTCTGGTTGCCGAGCCTTCGGTTGCCGAGCCTTAGGTTGCCGAGCCTTCGGTTGCCGAGTCTTCGGTTGCCGAGTCTTCTGTTGCCGAGTCTTCGGTTGCCGAGTCTTCGGTTGCCGAGTCTTCGGTTGCCGAGTCTTCGGTTGCCGAGTCTTCGGTTACCGAGTCTTCGGTTGCCGAGTCTTCGGTTCCCGAGCCTTCGGTTGCCGAGGCTTCGGTTGCCGAGTCTTCGGTTGACGAGCCTTCGGTTGCCGAGGCTTCGGTTGCCGAGTCTTCGGTTGACGAGCCTTCGGTTGCCGAGCCTTCGGTTGCCGAGCCTTCGGTTGCCGAGCCTTCGGTTGCCGAGCCTTCGGTTGCCGAGCATTCGGTTGCCGTGCCTTCGGTTGCCGAGCATTCGGTTGCCGTGCCTACGGTTGCCGAGCCTTCGGTTGCCGAGCTTTCGGTTGCCGAGCCTTCGGTTGCCGAGCCTTCGGTTGCCGAGACTTCGGTTGCCGAGCCTTCGGTTGCCGAGCCTTCGGTTACCTAGCCTTCGGTTGCCGAGCCTTCGGTTGCCGAGCCTTCGGTTTCCGAGCCTTCGGTTGCCGAGCCAGCGGTTGCCGAGCCTTCGGTTGCCGAGCCTTCGTTTGCTGAGCCTTCGGTTGCCGAGCCTTTGGTTGCCGAGCCTTCGGTTGCCGAGCCTTCGGTTGCGGAGTCTTCGGTTGCCGAGTCTTCGGTTGCCGAGTCTTCGGTTGCCGACTCTTCGGTTGCCGAGTCTTCTGTTGCCGACTCTTCGGTTGCCGAGCCTTCGGTTGCCGAGCCTTCGGTTTCCGAGCCTTCGGTTGCCGAGCCTTCGGTTGCCGAGCCTTCGGTTGCCGAGCCTTCGGTTGCCGAGCCTTCGGTTTCCGAGCCTTCGGTTGCCGAGCCTTCCGTTGCCGAGCCTTCGGTTGCCGAGCCTTCGTGTGCCCAGTCTTCGGATGTCGAGTCTTCGGTTGTCGAGTCTTCGGTTGTCGAGTCTTCGGTTATCGAGTCTTCGGTTGTCGAGCCATCGGTTGTCGAGTCTTCGGTTGTCGAGTCTTCGGTTGTCGAGGCTTCGGTTGTCGAGCCTTCGGTTGTCGAGCCTTCGGTTGTCGAGCCTTCGGTTGTCGAGCCTTCGGTTGCCGAGCCAGCGGTTGCCGAGCCTTCGGATGTCGAGTCTTCGGTTGCCGAGCCTTCGGTTGCCGAGACTTCGGTTGCCGAGCCTTCGGTTGCCGAGCCTTCGGTTGGCGAGCCCTCGGTTGCCGAGTCTTCGATTGCCGAGTCTTCGGTATCCGAGTCTTCGGTTGCCGAGTCTTCGGTTGCCGAGTCTCCGGTTTCCGAGACTTCGGTTGCCGAGTCTTCGGTTGCCGAGTCTTCGGTTGCCGAGTCTTCGGTTGCCGAGCCTTCGGTTGCCGAGCCTTCGATTGCCGAGCCTTGGGTTGCCGAGCCTTCGGTTGCCGAGCCTTCGGTTGCCGAGCCTTTGGTTGCCGAGCCTTCGGTTGCCGAGCCTTGGGTTGCCGAGCCTTGGGTTGCCGAGCCTTCGGTTGCCGAGTCTTCGGTTGCCGAGTCTTCGATTGCCGAGTCTTCGGTTGCCGAGTCTTCGGTTGCCGAGTCTTCGGTTGCCGAGTCTCCGGTTGCCGAGACTTCGGTTGTCGAGTGTTCGGTTGCCGAGCCTTCGGTTGCCGAGTCTTCGGTTGCCGAGTCTTCGGTTTCCGAGTCTTCGGTTGCCGAGTCCTCGGTTGCCGAGCTTTCGGTTGCCGAGCCTTCGGTTGCCGAGCCTTCGGTTGGCGAGCCTTCGGTTGCCGAGCCTTCGGTTGCCGAGCCTTAGGTTGCCGAGACTTCGGTTGCCGAGCCTTCGGTTGACGAGCCTTCGGTTCCCGAGCCTTCGGTTGCCGAGCCTTCGGTTGCCGAGCCTTGGGTTGCCGAGCCTTGGGTTGCCGAGCCTTGGGTTGCCGAGCCTTCGGTTGCCGAGCCTTCGGTTGCCGAGCCTTCGGTTGCCGAGCCTTCGGTTGCCGAGCCTTGGGTTGCCGAGCCTTGGGTTGCCGAGCCTTCGGTTGCCGAAGCTTCGGTTGCCGAGCCTTCTGTTGTCGAGCCTTCGGTTGCCGATCCTTCGGTTGTCGAGCCTTCGGTTGCCGAGCCTTCGGTTGCCGAGTACTCGGTGACGAGGTTCTGGGGTTCGAATTTTCGACGTCGAATTCTTGGTCTGGGATTTCCGGTGTGGGGTCCTCGTTGTGGAGGTTTCGGGTGTTGAGGTTTCGGTGTTGGGTCCTTCGTTGACTTTTTTCGGGTGTCGAGCCCTCGGGTGTCGAAGTTTTCGGTATCGAGGTTTTGGGTAACGAGGTTTCCGGTTTAGAGGTTTCCGTGTCGAGTTTACGGGTGTCGAGATTTCCGTGTCGAGTTTACGGGTGTCGAGATTTCGGGTGTCGGGGTTTTGGGTGTCGAGGTTTCCGGTGTCAAGGTTTCGGGTGTCGAATTTTCCTTGTCGAATTTTCCATGTCGAGTTTTCGATCAGGAATTTTCGATGTTGAATTCTCGAGGTCGAATTTTTGAGGTCGAATTTTTTAGGTCGAATTTTTGATGTCGAATTTTTGATGTAAAATTTTCGATGTCGAATATTCGATGTCGAATTTTCGATGTCGGATTTTCGAGGTCGGATTTTCGACGTCGGATTTTCGATTTGGTGTATTCGGGTGTCGAGGTTTCGTTTCGGGTCTTCGTATGTGGGTCTTCGTGTGCCGAATCTTCGGTTGTCGAGTCTTCGGTTGCCGAGTCTTCGGTTGCCGAGTCTTCGGTTGTCGAGTCTTCGGTTGTCGAGTCTTCGGTTGTCGAGTCTTCGGTTGTCGAGTCTTCGGAAGTCGAGTCTTCGGTTGTCCAGTCTTCGGTTGTCGAGTCTTCGGTTGTCGAGCCTTCGGTTGTCGAGCCTTCGGTTGTCGAGCCTTCGGTTGCCGATCCTTCGGTTGCCGAGTCTTCGGTTGCCGAGTCTTCGGTTGCCGAGCCTTCGGTTGCCGAGCCTTCGGTTGCCGAGCCCTCGGTTGCCGAGCCTTCGGTTGCCGAGGCTTCGGTTGCCGAGCCTTCGGTTGTCGAGCCTTCGGTTGTCGAGCCTTCGGTTGCCGAGCCTTCTTTTGCCGAGCCTTCGGTTGCAGAGCCTTCGGTTGCCGAGCCTTCGGTTGCCGAGCCTTCGGTTGCCGAGCCTTCGGTTGCCGAGCCTTCGGTTGCCGAGCCTTCATGTGCCCAGTCTTCGGTTGTCAAGTCTTCGGTTGTCGAGTCTTCGGTTATCGAGTCTTCGGTTGTCGAGCCATCGGTTGTCGAGTCTTCGGTTGCCGAGCCTTCGGTTGCCGAGTCTTCGGTTGCCGAGTCTTCTGTTGCCGTGTCTTCGGTTGCCGATCCTTCGGTTGCCGAGTCTTCGGTTGCCGAGTCTTCGGTTGCCGAGCCTTCGGTTGCCGAGCCTTCGGTTGCCGAGCCTTCGGTTGTCGAGCATTCGGTTGTCGAGCCTTCGGTTGTCGAGCCTTCGGTTGTCGAGCCTTCGGTTGTCGAGCCTTCGGTTGCCGAGCCTTCGGTTGCCGAGCCTTCGGTTGCCGAGCCTTCGGTTGCCGAGCATTCGGTTGCCGTGCCTTCGGTTGCCGAGAATTCGGTTGCCGTGCCTTCGGTTGCCGAGCCTTCGGTTGCCAGGCCTTCGGTTGCCGAGCCTACGGTTGCCGAGACTTCGGTTGCCGAGACTTCGGTTGCCGAGCCTTCGGTTGCCGAGCCTTCGGTTGCCGAGCCTTCGGTTGCCGAGCCTTGGGTTTCCGAGCCTTCGGTTGCCGAGCAAGCGGTTGCCGAGCCTTCGGTTGCCGAGTCTTCGGTTGCCGAGCCTTCGTTTGCCGAGCCTTCGGTTGCCGAGCCTTCGGTTGCCGAGCCTTCGGTTGCCGAGCCTTCGGTTGCCGAGTCTTCGGTTGCCGAGTCTTCGGTTGCCGAGTCTTCGGTTGCCGAGTCTTCGATTGCCGAGTCTTCGGTTGCCGAGTCTTCGGTTGCCGAGCCTTCGGTAGCCGAACCTTCGGTTGCCGAGTCTTCGGTTGCCGAGTCCTCGGTGACGGGTTTCCGGGGTTCGAATTTTCGACGTCGAATTCTTGGTCTGGGATTTCCGGTGTGGGGTCCTCGATGTGGAGGTTTCGGGTGTTAAGGTTTCGGTGTTGGGTCCTCCGTTTCCTTTTTTCGGGTGTCGAGCCCTCGGGTGTCGAGGTTTTGGATAGCGAGGTTTTGGGTGTCGAGGTTTCCGGTGTCGAGGTTTCCGTGTCGAGTTTACGGGTGTCGAGTTTACGGGTGTCGAGATTTCGGGTGTCGAGGTTTCCGGTGTCGAGGTTTCGGGTGTCGAATTTTCCATGTCGAATTTTCCATGTCGAGTTTTCGATCAGGAATTTTCGATGAGGAATTTTCGATGTTGAATTCTCGAGGTCGAATTTTTGAGGTCGAATTTTTGATGTCGAATTTTCGATGTCGAATTTTTGATGTCGAATTTTTGATGTCGAATTTTCGATGTCGAATTTTCGATGTCGAATTTTCGAGGTCGAATTTTCGAGGTCGGATTTTCGAGGTCGGATTTTCGAGGTCGGATTTTCGAGGTCGGATTTTCGTCGTCGAATTTTCGATTTGGTGTTTTCGGGTGTCGAGGTTTCGTTTCGGGTCTTCGTATGTGGGTCTTCGTGTGCCGAGTCTTCGGTTGTCGAGTCTTCGGGATCGAGTCTTCGGTTGTCGAGTCTTCGGTTGTCGAGTCTTCGGTTGTCGAGTCTTCAGTTGTCGAGCCTTCGGTTATCGAGTCTTCGGTTGTCGAGTCTTCGGTTGTCGAGGCTTCGGTTGTCGAGCCTTCGGTTGTCGAGCATTCGGTTGTCGAGCCTTCGGTTGTCGAGCCTTCGGTTGTCGAGCCTTCGGTTGTCGAGCCTTCGGTTGTCGAGCCTTGGGTTGCTGAGCCTTGGGTTGCCGAGCCTTGGGTTGCCGAGCCTTCGGTTGCCGAGCCTTAGGTTGCCGAGCTTTCGGTTGCCGAGTCTTCGGTTGCCGAGCCTTCGGTTGCCGAGACTTCGGTTGCCGAGCCTTCGGTTGCCGAGCCTTCGGTTGCCGAGCCTTCGGTTGCCGAGCCTTCGGTTGCCGAGCCTTCGGTTGCCGAGCCGTCGGTTGCCGAGCCTTCGGTTGCCGAGCCTTCGGTTGCCTAGCCTTCGGTTGCCGAGCCTTTGGTTGCCGAGCCTTCGTGTGCCGAGTCTTCGGTTGTCGAGTCTTCGGTAGTCGAGTCTTCGGTTGTCGAGTCTTCGGTTATCGAGTCTTCGGTTGTCGAGCCTTCGGTTGTCGAGTCTTCGGTTGTCGAGGCTTCGGTTGTCGAGCCTTCGGTTGTCGAGCCTTCGGTTGTCGAGCCTTCGGTTGTCGTGCCTTCGGGTGTCGAGCCTTCGGTTGTCGAGCCTTGGGTTGCCGAGCCTTGGGTTGCCGAGGCTTGGGTTGCCGAGGCTTGGGTTGCCGAGCCTTCGGTTGCCGAGCCTTCGGTTGCCGAGACTTCCGTTGCCGAGCCTTCGGTTTCCGAGCCTTCGGTTGCCGAGCCAGCGGTTGCCGAGCCTTCGGTTGCCGAGTCTTCGGTTGCCCAGCCTTCGGTTGCCGAGCCTTCGGTTGCCGAGCCTTCGGTTGCCGAGTCTTCGGTTGCCGAGTCTTCGGTTACCGAGTCTTCGGTTGCCGAGTCTTCGGTTCCCGAGCCTTCGGTTGCCGAGGCTTCGGTTGCCGAGTCTTCGGTTGACGAGCCTTCGGTTGCCGAGGCTTCGGTTGCCGAGTCTTCGGTTGACGAGCCTTCGGTTGCCGAGCCTTCGGTTGCCGAGCCTTCGGTTGCCGAGCCTTCGGTTGCCGAGCCTTCGGTTGCCGAGCATTCGGTTGCCGTGCCTTCGGTTGCCGAGCATTCGGTTGCCGTGCCTACGGTTGCCGAGCCTTCGGTTGCCGAGCTTTCGGTTGCCGAGCCTTCGGTTGCCGAGCCTTCGGTTGCCGAGACTTCGGTTGCCGAGCCTTCGGTTGCCGAGCCTTCGGTTACCTAGCCTTCGGTTGCCGAGCCTTCGGTTGCCGAGCCTTCGGTTTCCGAGCCTTCGGTTGCCGAGCCAGCGGTTGCCGAGCCTTCGGTTGCCGAGCCTTCGTTTGCTGAGCCTTCGGTTGCCGAGCCTTTGGTTGCCGAGCCTTCGGTTGCCGAGCCTTCGGTTGCGGAGTCTTCGGTTGCCGAGTCTTCGGTTGCCGAGTCTTCGGTTGCCGACTCTTCGGTTGCCGAGTCTTCTGTTGCCGACTCTTCGGTTGCCGAGCCTTCGGTTGCCGAGCCTTCGGTTTCCGAGCCTTCGGTTGCCGAGCCTTCGGTTGCCGAGCCTTCGGTTGCCGAGCCTTCGGTTGCCGAGCCTTCGTTTGCCGAGCCTTCGGTTGCCGAGCCTTCGGTTTCCGAGCCTTCGGTTGCCGAGCCTTCCGTTGCCGAGCCTTCGGTTGCCGAGCCTTCGTGTGCCCAGTCTTCGGATGTCGAGTCTTCGGTTGTCGAGTCTTCGGTTGTCGAGTCTTCGGTTATCGAGTCTTCGGTTGTCGAGCCATCGGTTGTCGAGTCTTCGGTTGTCGAGTCTTCGGTTGTCGAGGCTTCGGTTGTCGAGCCTTCGGTTGTCGAGCCTTCGGTTGTCGAGCCTTCGGTTGTCGAGCCTTCGGTTGCCGAGCCAGCGGTTGCCGAGCCTTCGGATGTCGAGTCTTCGGTTGCCGAGCCTTCGGTTGCCGAGACTTCGGTTGCCGAGCCTTCGGTTGCCGAGCCTTCGGTTGGCGAGCCCTCGGTTGCCGAGTCTTCGATTGCCGAGTCTTCGGTATCCGAGTCTTCGGTTGCCGAGTCTTCGGTTGCCGAGTCTCCGGTTTCCGAGACTTCGGTTGCCGAGTCTTCGGTTGCCGAGTCTTCGGTTGCCGAGTCTTCGGTTGCCGAGCCTTCGGTTGCCGAGCCTTCGATTGCCGAGCCTTGGGTTGCCGAGCCTTCGGTTGCCGAGCCTTCGGTTGCCGAGCCTTTGGTTGCCGAGCCTTCGGTTGCCGAGCCTTGGGTTGCCGAGCCTTGGGTTGCCGAGCCTTCGGTTGCCGAGTCTTCGGTTGCCGAGTCTTCGATTGCCGAGTCTTCGGTTGCCGAGTCTTCGGTTGCCGAGTCTTCGGTTGCCGAGTCTCCGGTTGCCGAGACTTCGGTTGCCGAGTGTTCGGTTGCCGAGCCTTCGGTTGCCGAGTCTTCGGTTGCCGAGTCTTCGGTTTCCGAGTCTTCGGTTGCCGAGTCCTCGGTTGCCGAGCTTTCGGTTGCCGAGCCTTCGGTTGCCGAGCCTTCGGTTGGCGAGCCTTCGGTTGCCGAGCCTTCGGTTGCCGAGCCTTAGGTTGCCGAGACTTCGGTTGCCGAGCCTTCGGTTGACGAGCCTTCGGTTCCCGAGCCTTCGGTTGCCGAGCCTTCGGTTGCCGAGCCTTGGGTTGCCGAGCCTTGGGTTGCCGAGCCTTGGGTTGCCGAGCCTTCGGTTGCCGAGCCTTCGGTTGCCGAGCCTTCGGTTGCCGAGCCTTGGGTTGCCGAGCCTTGGGTTGCCGAGCCTTCGGTTGCCGAAGCTTCGGTTGCCGAGCCTTCTGTTGTCGAGCCTTCGGTTGCCGATCCTTCGGTTGTCGAGCCTTCGGTTGCCGAGCCTTCGGTTGCCGAGTACTCGGTGACGAGGTTCTGGGGTTCGAATTTTCGACGTCGAATTCTTGGTCTGGGATTTCCGGTGTGGGGTCCTCGTTGTGGAGGTTTCGGGTGTTGAGGTTTCGGTGTTGGGTCCTTCGTTGACTTTTTTCGGGTGTCGAGCCCTCGGGTGTCGAAGTTTTCGGTATCGAGGTTTTGGGTAACGAGGTTTCCGGTTTAGAGGTTTCCGTGTCGAGTTTACGGGTGTCGAGATTTCCGTGTCGAGTTTACGGGTGTCGAGATTTCGGGTGTCGGGGTTTTGGGTGTCGAGGTTTCCGGTGTCAAGGTTTCGGGTGTCGAATTTTCCTTGTCGAATTTTCCATGTCGAGTTTTCGATCAGGAATTTTCGATGTTGAATTCTCGAGGTCGAATTTTTGAGGTCGAATTTTTTAGGTCGAATTTTTGATGTCGAATTTTTGATGTAAAATTTTCGATGTCGAATATTCGATGTCGAATTTTCGATGTCGGATTTTCGAGGTCGGATTTTCGACGTCGGATTTTCGATTTGGTGTATTCGGGTGTCGAGGTTTCGTTTCGGGTCTTCGTATGTGGGTCTTCGTGTGCCGAATCTTCGGTTGTCGAGTCTTCGGTTGCCGAGTCTTCGGTTGCCGAGTCTTCGGTTGTCGAGTCTTCGGTTGTCGAGTCTTCGGTTGTCGAGTCTTCGGTTGTCGAGTCTTCGGAAGTCGAGTCTTCGGTTGTCCAGTCTTCGGTTGTCGAGTCTTCGGTTGTCGAGCCTTCGGTTGTCGAGCCTTCGGTTGTCGAGCCTTCGGTTGCCGATCCTTCGGTTGCCGAGTCTTCGGTTGCCGAGTCTTCGGTTGCCGAGCCTTCGGTTGCCGAGCCTTCGGTTGCCGAGCCCTCGGTTGCCGAGCCTTCGGTTGCCGAGGCTTCGGTTGCCGAGCCTTCGGTTGTCGAGCCTTCGGTTGTCGAGCCTTCGGTTGCCGAGCCTTCTTTTGCCGAGCCTTCGGTTGCAGAGCCTTCGGTTGCCGAGCCTTCGGTTGCCGAGCCTTCGGTTGCCGAGCCTTCGGTTGCCGAGCCTTCGGTTGCCGAGCCTTCATGTGCCCAGTCTTCGGTTGTCAAGTCTTCGGTTGTCGAGTCTTCGGTTATCGAGTCTTCGGTTGTCGAGCCATCGGTTGTCGAGTCTTCGGTTGCCGAGCCTTCGGTTGCCGAGTCTTCGGTTGCCGAGTCTTCTGTTGCCGTGTCTTCGGTTGCCGATCCTTCGGTTGCCGAGTCTTCGGTTGCCGAGTCTTCGGTTGCCGAGCCTTCGGTTGCCGAGCCTTCGGTTGCCGAGCCTTCGGTTGTCGAGCATTCGGTTGTCGAGCCTTCGGTTGTCGAGCCTTCGGTTGTCGAGCCTTCGGTTGTCGAGCCTTCGGTTGCCGAGCCTTCGGTTGCCGAGCCTTCGGTTGCCGAGCCTTCGGTTGCCGAGCATTCGGTTGCCGTGCCTTCGGTTGCCGAGAATTCGGTTGCCGTGCCTTCGGTTGCCGAGCCTTCGGTTGCCAGGCCTTCGGTTGCCGAGCCTACGGTTGCCGAGACTTCGGTTGCCGAGACTTCGGTTGCCGAGCCTTCGGTTGCCGAGCCTTCGGTTGCCGAGCCTTCGGTTGCCGAGCCTTGGGTTTCCGAGCCTTCGGTTGCCGAGCAAGCGGTTGCCGAGCCTTCGGTTGCCGAGTCTTCGGTTGCCGAGCCTTCGTTTGCCGAGCCTTCGGTTGCCGAGCCTTCGGTTGCCGAGCCTTCGGTTGCCGAGCCTTCGGTTGCCGAGTCTTCGGTTGCCGAGTCTTCGGTTGCCGAGTCTTCGGTTGCCGAGTCTTCGATTGCCGAGTCTTCGGTTGCCGAGTCTTCGGTTGCCGAGCCTTCGGTAGCCGAACCTTCGGTTGCCGAGTCTTCGGTTGCCGAGTCCTCGGTGACGGGTTTCCGGGGTTCGAATTTTCGACGTCGAATTCTTGGTCTGGGATTTCCGGTGTGGGGTCCTCGATGTGGAGGTTTCGGGTGTTAAGGTTTCGGTGTTGGGTCCTCCGTTTCCTTTTTTCGGGTGTCGAGCCCTCGGGTGTCGAGGTTTTGGATAGCGAGGTTTTGGGTGTCGAGGTTTCCGGTGTCGAGGTTTCCGTGTCGAGTTTACGGGTGTCGAGTTTACGGGTGTCGAGATTTCGGGTGTCGAGGTTTCCGGTGTCGAGGTTTCGGGTGTCGAATTTTCCATGTCGAATTTTCCATGTCGAGTTTTCGATCAGGAATTTTCGATGAGGAATTTTCGATGTTGAATTCTCGAGGTCGAATTTTTGAGGTCGAATTTTTGATGTCGAATTTTCGATGTCGAATTTTTGATGTCGAATTTTTGATGTCGAATTTTCGATGTCGAATTTTCGATGTCGAATTTTCGAGGTCGAATTTTCGAGGTCGGATTTTCGAGGTCGGATTTTCGAGGTCGGATTTTCGAGGTCGGATTTTCGTCGTCGAATTTTCGATTTGGTGTTTTCGGGTGTCGAGGTTTCGTTTCGGGTCTTCGTATGTGGGTCTTCGTGTGCCGAGTCTTCGGTTGTCGAGTCTTCGGGATCGAGTCTTCGGTTGTCGAGTCTTCGGTTGTCGAGTCTTCGGTTGTCGAGTCTTCAGTTGTCGAGCCTTCGGTTATCGAGTCTTCGGTTGTCGAGTCTTCGGTTGTCGAGGCTTCGGTTGTCGAGCCTTCGGTTGTCGAGCATTCGGTTGTCGAGCCTTCGGTTGTCGAGCCTTCGGTTGTCGAGCCTTCGGTTGTCGAGCCTTCGGTTGTCGAGCCTTGGGTTGCTGAGCCTTGGGTTGCCGAGCCTTGGGTTGCCGAGCCTTCGGTTGCCGAGCCTTAGGTTGCCGAGCTTTCGGTTGCCGAGTCTTCGGTTGCCGAGCCTTCGGTTGCCGAGACTTCGGTTGCCGAGCCTTCGGTTGCCGAGCCTTCGGTTGCCGAGCCTTCGGTTGCCGAGCCTTCGGTTGCCGAGCCTTCGGTTGCCGAGCCGTCGGTTGCCGAGCCTTCGGTTGCCGAGCCTTCGGTTGCCTAGCCTTCGGTTGCCGAGCCTTCGGTTGCCGAGCCTTCGGTTGCCGAGCCTTGGGTTGCCGAGCCTTGGGTTGCCGAGCCTTCGGTTGCCGAGCCTTCGGTTGCTGAGCCTTCGGTTGCCGAGCCTTCGGTTGCCGAGCCTTCGGTTGCCGAGCCTTCGGTTGCCGAGCCTTCGGTTCCCGAGCCTTCGGTTGCCGAGCCTTCTGTTGTCGAGCCTTCGGTTGCCGAGCCTTCGGTTGCCGAGTCTTCGGTTGCCGAGTCTTCGGTTGCCGAGTCCTCGGTGACGAGGTTCTGGGGTTCGAATTTTCGACGTCGAATTCTTGGTCTGGGATTTCCGGTGTGGGGTCCTCGTTGTGGAGGCTTCGGGTGTTGAGGTTTCGGTGTTGGGTCCTTCGTTTCCTTTTTTCGGGTGTCGAGGTTTTCGGTATCGAGGTTTTGGGTGTCGAGGTTTCCGGTTTCGAGGTTTCCGTGTCGAGTTTGCGGGTGTCGAGATTTCCGTGTCGAGTTTACGGGTGTCGAGATTTCGGGTGTCGAGGTTTCGGGTGTCGAGGTTTCCGGTGTCGAGGTTTCGGGTGTCGAATTTTCCATGTCGAATTTTCCATGTCGAGTTTTCGATCAGAAATTTTCGATGAGGAATTTTCGATGTTGAATTCTCGAGGTCGAATTTTTGAGGTCGAACTTTTGATGTCGTATTTTCGATGTCGAATTTGTGATGTCGAATTTTTGATGTCGAATTTTCGATGTCGAATTTTCGATGTTGAATCTTCGGTGTCGAATTTTCGACGTCGAATTTTCGAGGTCGGATTTTCGACGTCGAATTTTCGATTTGGTGTATTCGGGATTCGAGTTTTCGTTTCGGGTCTTCGTATGTAAGTCTTCGTGTGCCGAGTCTTCGGTTGTCGAGTCTTCGGGATCGAGTCTTCGTTTGTCGAGTCTTCAGTTGTCGAGTCTTCGGTTGTCGAGTCTTCGGTTGTCGAGTCTTCGGTTGTCGAGTCTTCGGTTGTGGAGCCTTCGGTTGTCGAGTCTTCGGTTGTCGAGTCTTCGGTTTTCGAGGCTTCGGTTGTCGAGGCTTCGGTTGTCGAGCCTTCGGTTGTCGAGCATTCGGATGTCGAGCCTTCGGTTGTCGAGCCTTCCGTTGTCGAGCCGTCGGTTGTCGAGCCTCCGGTTGTCGAGCCTTCGGTTGTCGAGCCTTGGGTTGCCGAGCCTTGCGTTGCCGAGCCTTCGGTTGCCGAGCCTTCGGTTGCCGAGTCTTCGGTTGCCGAGTCTTCGGTTGCCGAGTCTTCGGTTGCCGAGTCTTCGGTTGCCGAGTCTTCGGTTGCCGAGTCTTCGGTTGCCGAGCCTTTGGTTGCCGAGCCTTGGGTTGCCGAGCCTTCGGTTGCCGAGCCTTAGTTTGCCGAGCCTTCGGTTGCCGAGTCTTCGGTTGCCGAGTCTTCTGTTGCCGAGTCCTCGGTTGCCGAGTCTTCGGTTGCCGAGCCTTCGGTTGCCGAGGCTTCGGTTGCCGAGTCTTCGGTTGCCGAGCCTTCGGTTGCCGAGCCTTCGGTTGCCGAGCCTTCGGTTGCCGAGCATTCGGTTGCCGTGCCTTCGGTTGCCGAGCATTCGGTTGCCGTGCCTTCGGTTGCCGAGCCTTCGGTTGCCGAGCCTTCGGTTGCCGAACCTTCGGTTGCCGAGCCTTCGGTTGCCGAGCCTTCGGTTGCCGAGCCTTCGGTTGACGAGACTTCGGTTGCCGAGCCTTCGGTTGACGAGCCTCCGGTTGCCGAGCCTTCGGTTGCCGAGCCTTCGGTTGCCGAGCCTTCGGTATCCGAGCCTTCGGTTGCCGAGCCAGCGGTTGCCGAGCCTTCGGTTGCCGAGTCTTCGGTTGCCGAGCCTTCGGTTGCCGAGCCTTCGGTTGCCGAGCCTTCGGTTGCCGAGCCTTCGGTTGCCGAGCCTTCGGTTGCCGACTCTTCGGTTGCCGAGCCTTCGGTTGCCGAGCCTTCGGTTGCCGAGCCTTCGGTTGCCGAGCCTTCTGTTGCCGAGTCTTCGGTTGCCAAGTCTTCGGTTGCCGAGTCTTCGGTTGCCGAGCCTTCGGTTGCCGAGGCTTCGGTTGCCGAGTCTTCGGTTGCCGAGCCTTCGGTTGCCGAGCCTTCGGTTGCCGAGCCTTCGGTTGCCGAGCCTTCGGTTGCCGTGCCTTCGGTTGCCGAGCATTCGGTTGCCGTGCCTTCGGTTGCCGAGCCTTCGGTTGCCGAGCCTTCGGTTGCCGAACCTTCGGTTGCCGAGCCTTCGATTGCCGAGCCTTCGGTAGCCGAGCCTTCGGTTGACGAGACTTCGGTTGCCGAGCCTTCGGTTGACGAGCCTCCGGTTGCCGAGCCTTCGGTTGCCGAGCCTTCGGTTGCCGAGCCTTCGGTTTCCGAGCCTTCGGTTGCCGAGCCAGCGGTTGCCGAGCCTTCGGTTGCCGAGTCTTCGGTTGCCGAGCCTTCGGTTGCCGAGCCTTCGGTTGCCGAGCCTTCGGTTGCCGAGCCTTCGGTTACCGAGCCTTCGGTTGCCGAGCCTTCGGTTGCCGAGCCTTCGGGTGCCGAGCCTTCGGTTGCCTAGCCTTCGGTTGCCTAGCCTTCGTGTGCCGAGTCTTCGGTTGTCGAGTCTTCGGTTGTCGAGTCTTCGGTTGTCGAGTCTTCGGTTGTCGAGTCTTCGGTTGTCGAGCCTTCGGTTGTCGAGCCTTCGGTTGCCGAGCCTTCGGTTGCCGAGTCTTAGGTTGCCGAGTCTTCGGTTGCCGAGCCTTCGGTTGCCGAATCTTCGGTTGTCGAGCCTTCGGTTGTGGAGCCTTCGGTTGTCGAGCCTTCGGTTGTCGAGCCTTCGGTCGTCGAGCCTTCGGTTGCCGAGCCTTCGGTTGCCGAGCCTTCGGTTGCCGAGTCTTCTGTTGCCGATTCCCCGGTGACGAGGTTCCGGGGTTCGAATTTTCGACGTCGAATTCTTGGTCTGGGATTTCCGGTGTGGGGTCCTCGGTGTGGAGGTTTCGGGTGTTGAGGTTTCGGTGTTGGGTCCTCCGTTTCCTTTTTTCGGGTGTCGAGCCCTCGAGTGTCGAGGTTTTGGGTATCGAGGTTTTGGGTGTCGAGGTTTCCAGTGTCGAGGTTTCCGTGTCGAGTTTACGGGTGTCGAGTTTACGGGTGTCGAGATTTCGGGTGTCGAGGTTTCGGGTGTCGAGGTTTCCGGTGTCGAGGTTTCGGGTGTCGAATTTTCCATGTCGAGTTTTCGATCAGGAATTTTCGATGAGGAATTTTCGATGTTGAATTCTCGAGGTCGAATGTTTGAGGTCGAATTTTTGATGTCGAATTTTCGATGTCGAATTTTCGATGTCGAATTTTCGATGTCGAATTTTCGATGTCGAATTTTCGAGGTCGGATTTTCGAGGTCGGATTTTCGACGTCGAATTTTCAATTTGGTGTATTCGGGTGTCGAGGTTTTGTTTCGGGTCTTCGTATGTAAGTCTTCGTGTGCCGAGTCTTCGGTTGTCGAGTCTTCGGGATCGAGTCTTCGTTTGTCGAGTCTTCGTTTGTCGAGTCTTCGGTTGTCGAGTCTTCGGTTGTCGAGTCTCCGGTTGTCGAGTCTTCGGTTGTCGAGTCTTCGGTTGTCGAGCCTTCGGTTGTCGAGTCTTCGGTTGTCGAGTCTTCGGTTGTCGAGGCTTCGGTTGTCGAGGCTTCGGTTGTCGAGCCTTCGGTTGTCGAGCCTTCGGTTGTCGAGCCTTCGGTTGTCGAGCCTTCGGTTGTCGAGCCTTCGGTTGTCGAGCCTTCCGTTGTCGAGCCTCCGGTTGTCGAGCCTCCGGTTGTCGAGCCTTCGGTTGTCGAGCCTTGGGTTGCCGAGCCTTGGGTTGCCGAGCCTTGCGTTGCCGAGCCTTCGGTTGCCGAGCCTTCGGTTGCCGAGCCCTCGGTTGCCGAGTCTTCGGTTGCCGAGTCTTCGGTTGCCGAGTCTTCGGTTGCCGAGTCTTCGGTTGCCGAGTCTTCGGTTGCCGAGTCTTCGGTTGCCGAGTCTTCGGTTGCCGTGTCTTCGGTTGCCGAGTCTTCGATTGCCGAGTTTTCGGTTGCCGAGTCTTCGGTTGCCGAGCCTTCGGTATCCGAGCCTTCGGTTGCCCAGCCAGCGGTTGCCGAGCCTTCGGTTGCCGAGTCTTCGGTTGCCGAGCCTTCGGTTGCCGAGCCTTCGGTTGCCGAGCCTTCGGTTGCCGAACCTTCGGTTGCCGAGCCTTCGGTTGCCGAGCCTTCGGTTGCCGAGCCTTCGGTTGCCGAGCCTTCGGTTGCCGAGCCTTCGGTTGCCGAGTCTTCGGTTGCCGAGTCTTCGGTTGCCGAGTCTTCGGTTGCCGAGCCTTCGGTTGCCGAGGCTTCGGTTGCCGAGTCTACGGTTGCCGAGCCTTCGGTTGCCGAGCCTTCGGTTGCCGAGCCTTCGGTTGCCGAGCATTCGGTTGCCGTGCCTTCGGTTGCCGAGCATTCGGTTGCCGTGCCTTCGGTTGCCGAGCCTACGGTTGCCGAGCCTTCGGTTGCCGAACCTTCGGTTGCCGAGCCTTCGGTTGCCGAGCCTTCGGTTGCCGAGCCTTCGGTTGACGAGACTTCGGTTGCCGAGCCTTCGGTTGACGAGCCTCCGGTTGCCGAGCCTTCGGTTGCCGAGCCTTCGGTTGCCGAGCCTTCGGTTTCCGAGCCTTCGGTTGCCGAGCCAGCGGTTGCCGAGCCTTCGGTTGCCGAGTCTTCGGTTGCCGAGCCTTCGGTTGCCGAGCCTTCGGTTGCCGAGCCTTCGGTTGCCGAGCCTTCGGTTACCGAGCCTTCGGTTGCCGAGCCTTCGGTTGCCGAGCCTTCGGGTGCCGAGCCTTCGGTTGCCTAGCCTTCGGTTGCCGAGCCTTCGTGTGCCGAGTCTTCGGTTGTCGAGTCTTCGGTTGTCGAGTCTTCGGTTGTCGAGTCTTCGGTTGTCGAGTCTTCGGTTGTCGAGTCTTCGGTTGTCGAGCCTTCGGTTGTCGAGCCTTCGGTTGTCGAGTCTTCGGTTGTCGAGTCTTCGGTTGTCGAGGCTTCGGTTGTCGAGCCTTCGGTTGTCGAGCCTTCGGTTGTCGAGCATTCGGTCGCCGAGCCTTCGGTTGCCGAGCCTTCGGTTGCCGAGCCTTCGGTTGCCGAGCCTTCGGTGCCGAGTCTTCGGTTGCCGAGCCTTCGGGTGCCGAGCCTTCGGTTGCCTAGCCTTCGGTTGCCGAGCCTTCGTGTGCCGAGTCTTCGGTTGTCGAGTCTTCGGTTGTCGAGTCTTCGGTTGTCGAGTCTTCGGTTGTCGAGTCTTCGGTTGTCGAGCCTTCGGTTGTCGAGCCTTCGGTTGTCGAGCCTTCGGTTGTCGAGTCTTCGGTTGTCGAGTCTTCGGTTGTCGAGCATTCGGTTGTCGAGCCTTCGGTTGTCGAGCCTTCGGTTGTCGAGCCTTCGGTTGTCGAGCCTTGGGTTGCCGAGCCTTGGGTCGCCGAGCCTTGGGTCGCCGAGCCTTCGGTTGCCGAGCCTTCGGTTGCCGAGCCTTCGGTGCCGAGTCTTCGGTTGCCGAGTCTTCGGTTGCCGAGTCTTCGGTTGCCGAGTCTTCGGTTGCCGAGTCTTCGGTTGCCGAGTCTTCGGTGGCCGAGTCTTCGGTGGCCGAGCCTTCGGTGGCCGAGCCTTCGGTTGCCGAGCCTTCGGTTGCCGAGCCTTCGGTTGCCGAGCCTTCGGTTGCCGAGCCTTCGGTTGCCGAGCCGTCGGTTGCCGAGCCTTCGGTTGCCGAGCCTTGGGTTGCCGAGCCTTGGGTTGCCGAGCCTTCGGTTGCCGAGCCTTCGGTTGCCGAGCCTTCGGTTGCTGAGCCTTCGGTTGCCGAGCCTTCGGTTGCCGAGCCTTCGGTTGCCGAGCCTGGGGTCTCCGAGCCTTCGGTTGCCGAGCCTTCGGTTGCCGAGCCTTCTGTTGTCGAGCCTTCGGTTGCCGAGCCTTCGGTTGTGGAGCCTTCGGTTGCCGAGCCTTCGGTTGCCGAGTCTTCGGTTGCCGAGCCTTCGGTTGCCGAGTCCTCGGTGACGAGGTTCTGGGGTTCGAATTTTCGATGTCGAATTCTTGGTCTGGGATTTCCGGTGTGGGGTCCTCGTTGTGGAGGTTTCGGGTGTTGAGGTTTCGGTGTTGGGTCCTTCGTTTCCTTTTTTCGGGTGTCGAGGTTTTCGGTATCGAGGTTTTGGGTGTCGAGGTTTCCGGTTTCGAGGTTTCCGTGTCGAGTTTACGGGTGTCGAGATTTCCGTTTCGAGATTTCGGGTGTCGAGGTTTCGGGTGTCGAGGTTTCCGGTGTCGAGGTTTCGGGTGTCGAATTTTCCATGTCGAATTTTCCATGTCGAGTTTTCGATCAGAAATTTTCGATGAGGAATTTTCGATGTTGAATTCTCGAGGTCGGTATTTTGAGGTCGAATTTTTGATGTCGTATTTTCGATGTCGAATTTTTGATGTCGAATTTTCGATGTCGAATTTTTGATGTTGAATTTTCGATGTCGAATTTTCGATGTCGTATTTTCGATGTCGAATTTTCGACGTCGAATTTTCGACGTCGGATTTTCGAGGTCGGATTTTCGACGTCGAATTTTCGATTTGGTGAATTCGGGATTCGAGGTTTCGTTTCGGGTCTTCGTATGTAAGTCTTCGTGTGCCGAGTCTTCGGTTGTCGAGTCTTCGGGATCGAGTCTTCGTTTGTCGAGTCTTCGTTTGTCGAGTCTTCGGTTGTCGAGTCTTCGGTTGTCGAGTCTTCGGTTGTCGAGTCTTCGGTTGTCGAGCCTTCGGTTGTCGAGTCTTCGGTTGTCGAGTCTTCGGTTGTCGAGGCTTCGGTTGTCGAGGCTTCGGTTGTCGAGCCTTCGGTTGTCGAGCATTCGGTTGTCGAGCCTTCGGTTGTCGAACCTTCGGTTGTCGAGCCTTCGGTTGTCGAGCCTTCCGTTGTCGAGCCTCCGGTTGTCGAGCCTCCGGTTGTCGAGCCTTCGGTTGTCGAGCCTTGGGTTGCCGAGCCTTGGGTTGCCGAGCCTTGCGTTGCCGAGCCTTCGGTTGCCGAGCCTTCGGTTGCCGATCCCTCGGTTGCCGAGTCTTCGGTTGCCGAGTCTTCGGTTGCCGAGTCTTCGGTTGCCGAGTCTTCGGTTGCCGAGTCTTCGGTTGCCGAGTCTTCGGTTGCCGAGTCTTCGGTTGCCGTGTCTTCGGTTGCCGAGTCTTCGATTGCCGAGTCTTCGGTTGCCGAGTCTTCGGTTGCCGAGTCTTCGGTTGCCGAGTCTCGGTTGCCGAGCCTTCGGTTGCCGAGCCTTCGGTAGCCGAGCCCTCGGTTGCCGAGCCTTCGGTTGCCGAGCCTTCGGTTGCCGAGCCTTCGGTTGCCGAGCCTTCGGTTGCCGAGCCTTCGGTTGGCGAGCCCTCGGTTGCCGAGTCTTCGGTTGCCGAGTCTTCGATTGCCGAGTCTTCGGTTGCCGAGTCTTCGGTTGCCGAGTCTCCGGTTGCCGAGTCTTCGGTTGCCGAATCTTCGGTTGCCGAGTCTTCGGTTGCCGAGTCTTCGGTTGCCGAGTCTTCGGTTGCCGAGTCTTAGGTTGCCGAGTCTTCGGTTGCCGAGTCTTCGGTTGCCGAGTCTTCGGTTGCCGAGTCTTCGGTTGCCGAGTCCTCGGTGACGGGGTTCCGGGGTTCGAATTTTCGACGTCGAATTCTTGGTCTGGGATTTCCGGTGTGGGGTCCTCGGTGTGGAGGTTTCGGGGGTTGAGGTTTCGGTGTTGGGTCCTCCGTTTCCTTTTTTCGGGTGTCGAGCCCTCGGGTGTCGAGGATTTGGGTATCGAGGTTTTCGGTGTCGAGGTTTCCGGTGTCGAGGTTTCCGTGTCGAGTTTACGGGTGTCGAGTTTACGGGTGTCGAGATTTCGGGTGTCGAGGTTTCGGGTGTCCAGGTTTCCGGTGTCGAGATTTCGGGTGTCGAATTTTCCGTGTCGAATTTTCCATGTCGAGTTTTCGATCACGAATTTTCGATGAGGAATTTTCGATGTTGAATTCTCGAGGTCGAATTTTTGAGGTCGAATTTTTGATGTCGAATTTTCGATGTCGAATTTTTGATGTCGAATTTTCGATGTCGAATTTTCGATGTCGAATTTTCGATGTTGAATTTTCGAGGTCGAATTTTCGAGGTCGGATTTTCGAGGTCGGATTTTCGACGTCGAATTTTCGATTTGGTGTATTCGGGTGTCGAGGTTTCGTTTCGGGTCTTCGTGTGCCGAGTCTTCGGTTGTCGAGTCTTCGGGATCGAGTCTTCGGTTGTCGAATCTTCGGTTGTCGAGTCTTCGGTTGCCGAGTCTTCGATTGCCGAGTTTGCGGTTGCCGAGTCTTCGGTAGCCGAGTCTTCGGTGGCCGAGTCTTCGGTGGCCGAGTCTTCGGTGGCCGAGCCTTCGGTGGCCGAGCCTTCGGTTGCCGAGCCTTCGGTTGCCGAGCCGTCGGTTGCCGAGCCTTCGGTTGCCGAACCTTCGGTTGCCGAGCCTTCGGTTGCCGAGCCTTTGGTTGCCGAGCCTTCGGTTGCCGAGCCTTCGGTTCCCGAGCCTTGGGTTGCCGAGCCTTGGGTTGCCGAGCCTTGGGTTGCCGAGCCTTCGGTTGCCGAGCCTTCGGTTGCTGAGCCTTCGGTTGCCGAGCCTTCGGTTGCCGAGCCTTCGGTTGCCGAGCCTTCGGTTGCCGAGTCTTCGGTTGCGGAGCCTGGGGTCTCCGAGCCTTCGGTTGCCGAGCCTTCGGTTGCCGAGCCTTCGGTTGCCGAGTCTTCGGTTGCCGAGCCTTCGGTTGCCGAGTCCTCGGTGACGAGGTTCTGGGGTTCGAATTTTCGACGTCGAATTCTTGGTCTGGGATTTCCGGTGTGGGGTCCTCGTTGTGCAGGTTTCGGGTGTTGAGGTTTCGGTGTTGGGTCCTTCGTTTCCTTTTTTCGGGTGTCGAGGTTTTCGGTATCGAGGTTTTGGGTGTCGAGGTTTCCGGTTTCGAGGTTTCCGTGTCGAGTTTACGGGTGTCGAGATTTCCGTTTCGAGATTTCGGGTGTCGAGGTTTCGGGTGTCGAGGTTTCCGGTGTCGAGGTTTCGGGTGTCGAATTTTCCATGTCGAATTTTCCATGTCGAGTTTTCGATCAGAAATTTTCGATGAGGAATTTTGGATGTTGAATTCTCGAGGTCGGTATTTTGAGGTCGAATTTTTGATGTCGTATTTTCGATGTCGAATTTTGGATGTCGAATTTTCGATGTCGAATTTTCGATGTCGAATTTTCGATGTCGAATTTTCGATGTCGAATTTTCGATGTCGTATTTTCGATGTCGAATTTTCGACGTCGAATTTTCGACGTCGGATTTTCGAGGTCGGATTTTCGACGTCGAATTTTCGATTTGGTGAATTCGGGATTCGAGGTTTCGTTTCGGGTCTTCGTATGTAAGTCTTCGTGTGCCGAGTCTTCGGTTGTCGAGTCTTCGGGATCGAGTCTTCGTTTGTCGAGTCTTCGGTTGTCGAGTCTTCGGTTGTCGAGTCTTCGATTGTCGAGTCTTCGGTTGTCGAGTCTTCGGTTGTCGAGCCTTCGGTTGTCGAGTCTTCGGTTGTCGAGTCTTCGGTTGTCGAGTCTTCGGTTGTCGAGGCTTCGGTTGTCGAGCCTTCGGTTGTCGAGCATTCGGTTGTCGAGCCTTCGGTTGTCGAGCCTTCGGTTGTCGAGCCTTCGGTTGTCGAGCCTTCCGTTGTCGAGCCTCCGGTTGTCGAGCCTTCGGTTGTCGAGCCTTGGGTTGCCGAGCCTTGGGTTGCCGAGCCTTGCGTTGCCGAGCCTTCGGTTGCCGAGCCTTCGGTTTCCGAGCCCTCGGTTGCCGAGTCTTCGGTTGCCGAGTCTTCGGTTGCCGAGTCTTCGGTTGCCGAGTCTTCGGTTGCCGAGTCTTCGGTTGCCGAGTCTTCGGTTGCCGTGTCTTCGGTTGCCGAGTCTTCGGTTGCCGAGTCTCGGTTGCCGAGCCTTCGGTTGCCGAGCCTTCGGTAGCCGAGCCCTCGGTTGCCGAGCCTTCGGTTGCCGAGCCTTCGGTTGCCGAGCCTTCGGTTGCCGAGCCTTCGGTTGCCGAGCCTTCGGTTGCCGAGCCTTCGGTTGCCGAGCCGTCGGTTGCCGAGCCTTCGGTTGGCGAGCCCTCGGTTGCCGAGTCTTCGGTTGCCGAGTCTTCGATTGCCGAGTCTTCGGTTGCCGAGTCTTCGGTTGCCGAGTCTTCGGTTGCCGAGTCTTCGGATGCCGAGTGTTCGGATGCCGAGTCTTCGGTTGCCGAGTCTTCGGTTGCCGAGTCTTCGGTTGCCGAGTCCTCGGTGACGGGGTTCCGGGGTATGAATTTTCGACGTCGAATTCTTGGTCTGGGATTTCCGGTGTGGGGTCCTCGGTGTGGAGGTTTCGGGGGTTGAGGTTTCGGTGTTGGGTCCTCCGTTTCCTTTTTCCGGGTGTCGAGCCCTCGGGTGTCGAGGATTTGGGTATCGAGGTTTTCGGTGTCGAGGTTTCCGGTGTCGAGGTTTCCGTGTCGAGTTTACGGGTGTCGAGTTTACGGGTGTCGACATTTCGGGTGTCGAGGTTTCGGGTGTCCAGGTTTCCGGTGTCGAGATTTCGGGTGTCGAATTTTCCGTGTCGAATTTTCCATGTCGAGTTTTCGATCAGGAATTTTCGATGAGGAATTTTCGATGTTGAATTCTCGAGGTCGAATTTTTGAGGTCGAATTTTTGATGTCGAATTTTCGATGTCGAATTTTTGATGTCGAATTTTCGATGTCGAATTTTCGATGTCGAATTTTCGATGTCGAATTTTCGATATCGAATTTTCGAGGTCGAATTTTCGAGGTCGAATTTTCGAGGTCGGATTTTCGAGGTCGGATTTTCGAGGTCGGATTTTCGACGTCGAATTTTCGATTTGGTGTATTCGGGTGTCGAGGTTTCGTTTCGGGTCTTCGTGTGCCGAGTCTTCGGTTGTCGAGTCTTCGGGATCGAGTCTTCGGTTGTCGAATCTTCGGTTGTCGAGCATTCGGTTGTCGAGCCTTCGGTTGTCGAGCCTTCGGTTGTCGAGCCTTCGGTTGTCGAGCCTTCCGTTGTCGAGCCTCCGGTTGTCGAGCCTTCGGTTGTCGAGCCTTGGGTTGCCGAGCCTTGGGTTGCCGAGCCTTGCGTTGCCGAGCCTTCGGTTGCCGAGCCTTCGGTTTCCGTGCCCTCGGTTGCCGAGTCTTCGGTTGCCGAGTCTTCGGTTGCCGAGTCTTCGGTTGCCGAGTCTTCGGTTGCCGTGTCTTCGGTTGCCGAGTCTTCGGTTGCCGAGTCTCGGTTGCCGAGCCTTCGGTTGCCGAGCCTTCGGTAGCCGAGCCCTCGGTTGCCGAGCCTTCGGTTGCCGAGCCTTCGGTTGCCGAGCCTTCGGTTGCCGAGCCTTCGGTTGCCGAGCCTTCGGTTGCCGAGCCGTCGGTTGCCGAGCCTTCGGTTGGCGAGCCCTCGGTTGCCGAGTCTTCGGTTGCCGAGTCTTCGATTGCCGAGTCTTCGGTTGCTGAGTCTTCGGTTGCCGAGTCTTCGGTTGCCGAGTCTTCGGTTGCCGAGTCTTAGGTTGCCGAGTCTTCGGTTGCCGAGTCTTCGGTTGCCGAGTCTTCGGTTGCCGAGTCTTCGGTTGCCGAGTCCTCGGTGACGGGGTTCCGGGGTTCGAATTTTCGACGTCGAATTCTTGGTCTGGGATTTCCGGTGTGGGGTCCTCGGTGTGGAGGTTTCGGGGGTTGAGGTTTCGGTGTTGGGTCCTCCGTTTCCTTTTTCCGGGTGTCGAGCCCTCGGGTGTCGAGGATTTGGGTATCGAGGTTTTCGGTGTCGAGGTTTCCGGTGTCGAGGTTTCCGTGTCGAGTTTACGGGTGTCGAGTTTACGGGTGTCGACATTTCGGGTGTCGAGGTTTCGGGTGTCCAGGTTTCCGGTGTCGAGATTTCGGGTGTCGAATTTTCCATGTCGAGTTTTCGATCAGGAATTTTCGATGAGGAATTTTCGATGTTGAATTCTCGAGGTCGAATTTTTGAGGTCGAATTTTTGATGTCGAATTTTCGATGTCGAATTTTCGATGTCGAATTTTCGATGTCGAATTTTCGATGTCGAATTTTCGAGGTCGAATTTTCGAGGTCGAATTTTCGAGGTCGGATTTTCGAGGTCGGATTTTCGAGGTCGGATTTTCGACGTCGAATTTTCGATTTGGTGTATTCGGGTGTCGAGGTTTCGTTTCGGGTCTTCGTGTGCCGAGTCTTCGGTTGTCGAGTCTTCGGGATCGAGTCTTCGGTTGTCGAATCTTCGGTTGTCGAGTCTTGGGTTGCCGAGTCTTCGATTGCCGAGTTTGCGGTTGCCGAATCTTCGGTTGCCGAGTCTTCGGTGGCCGAGTCTTCGGTGGCCGAGCCTTCGGTTGCCGAGCCTTCGGTTGCCGAGCCGTCGGATGCCGAGCCTTCGGTTGCCGAGCCTTCGGTTGCCGAGCCTTCGGTTGCCGAGCCTTTGGTTGCCGAGCCTTCGGTTGCCGAGCCTTCGGTTCCCGACCCTTGGGTTGCCGAGCCTTGGGTTGCCGAGCCTTGGGTTGCCGAGCCTTCGGTTGCCGAGCCTTCGGTTGCTGAGCCTTCGGTTGCCGAGCCTTCGGTTGCCGAGCCTTCGGTTGCCGAGCCTTCGGTTGCCGAGCCTTCGGTTGCCGAGCCTTCGGTTGCGGAGCCTGGGGTCTCCGAGCCTTCGGTTGCCGAGCCTTCGGTTGCCGAGCCTTCTGTTGTCGAGCCTTCGGTTCCGAGCCTTCGGTTGTGGAGCCTTCGGTTGCGGAGCCTTCGGTTGCCGAGTCTTCGGTTGCCGAGCCTTCGGTTGCCGAGTCCTCGGTGACGAGGTTCTGGGGTTCTAATTTTCGACGTCGAATTCCTGGTCTGGGATTTCCGGTGTGGGGTCCTCGTTGTGGAGGTTTCGGGTGTTGAGGTTTCGGTGTTGGGTCCTTCGTTTCCTTTTTCCGGGTGTCGAGGTTTTCGGTATCGAGGTTTTGGGTGTCGAGGTTTCCGGTTTCGAGGTTTCCGTGTCGAGTTTACGGGTGTCGAGATTTCCGTGTCGAGTTTACGGGTGTCGAGATTTCGGGTGTCGAGGTTTCGGGTGTCGAGGTTTCCGGTGTCGAGGTTTCGGGTGTCGAATTTTCCATGTCGAATTTTCCATGTCGAGTTTTCGATCAGAAATTTTCGATGAGGAATTTTCGATGTTGAATTCTCGAGGTCGAATTTTTGAGATCGAATTTTTGATGTCGTATTTTCGATGTCGAATTTTTGATGTCGAATTTTGGATGTCGAATTTTCGATGTCGAATTTTCGATGTCGAATTTTCGATGTCGAATTTTCGATGTCGAATTTTCGATGTCGAATATTCGATGTCGAATTTTCGACGTCGAATTTTCGACGTCGAATTTTCGACGTCGGATTTTCGAGGTCGGATTTTCGACGTCGAATTTTCGATTTGGTGAATTCGGGATTCGAGGTTTCGTTTCGGGTCTTCGTATGTAAGTCTTCGTGTGCCGAGTCTTCGGGATAGAGTCTTCGTTTGTCGAGTCTTCGGTTGTCGAGTCTTCGGTTGTCGAGTCTTCGGTTGTCGAGTCTTCGGTTGTCGCGTCTTCGGTTCTCGAGCCTTCGGTTGTCGAGTCTTCGGTTGTCGAGTCTTCGGTTGTCGAGGCTTCGGTTGTCGAGGCTTCGGTTGTCGAGCCTTCGGTTGTCGAGCCTTCGGTTGTCGAGCCTTCGGTTGTCGAGCCTTCCGTTGTCGAGCCTCCGGTTGTCGAGCCTTCGGTTGTCGAGCCTTGGGTTGCCGAGCGTTGGGTTGCCGAGCCTTGCGTTGCCGAGCCTTCGGTTGCCGAGCCTTCGTTTGCCGAGCCTTCGGTTGCCGAGTCTTCGGTTGCCAAGTCTTCGGTTGCCGAGTCTTCGGTTGCCGAGTCTTCGGTTGCGGAGTCTTCGGTTGCCGAGTCTTCGGTTGCCGTGTCTTCGGTTGCCGAGTCTTCGATTGCCGAGTCTTCGGTTGCCGAGTCTTCGGTTGCCGAGTCTCGGTTGCCGAGCCTTCGGTTGCCGAGCCTTCGGTAGCCGAGCCCTCGGTTGCCGAGCCTTCGGTTGCCGAGCCTTCGGTTGCCGAGCCTTCGGTTGCCGAGTCTCCGGTTGCCGAGTCTTCTGTTGCCGAGTCTTCGGTTGCCGATTCTTGGGTTGTCGAATCCTCGGTGACGAGGTTCCGGGGTTCGAATTTTCGACGTCGAATTCTTGGTCTGGGATTTCCGGTGTGGGGTCCTCGGTGTGGAGGTTTCGGGGGTTGAGGTTTCGGTGTTGGGTCCTCCGTTTCCTTTTTTCGGGTGTCGAGCCCTCGGGTGTCGAGGATTTGGGTATCGAGGTTTTGGGTGTCGAGGTTTCCGGTGTCGAGGTTTCCGTGTCGAGTTTACGGGTGTCGAGTTTACGGGTGTCGAGATTTCGGGTGTCGAGGTTTCGGGTGTCCAGGTTTCCGGTGTCGAGATTTCGGGTGTCGAATTTTCCATGTCGAGTTTTCGATCAGGAGTTTTCGATGAGGAATTTTCGATGTTGAATTCTCGAGGTCGAATTTTTGAGGTCGAATATTTGATGTCGAATTTTCGATGTCGAATTTTTGATGTCGAATTTTCGATGTCGAATTTTCGATGTCGAATTTTCGATATCGAATTTTCGAGGTCGAATTTTCGAGGTCGGATTTTCGAGGTCGGATTTTCGAGGTCGGATTTTCGACGTCGAATTTTCGATTTGGTGTATTCGGGTGTCGAGGTTTCGTTTCGGGTCTTCGTGTGCCGAGTCTTCGGTTGTCGAGTCTTCGGGATCGAGTCTTCGGTTGTCGAATCTTCGGTTGTCGAGTCTTCGGTTGCCGAGTCTTCGATTGCCGAGTTTGCGGTTGCCGAGTCTTCGGTTGCCGAGTGATCGGTTGCCGAGTCTTCGGTTGCCGAGTCTTCGGTTGCCGAGCCTTCGGTTGCCGAGCCTTCGGTTGCCGAGCCTTCGGTTGCCGAGCCTTCGGTTGCCGAGCCTTCGGTTACCGAGCCTTCGGTTGCCGATCCTTCGGTTGCCGAGCCTTCGGTTGCGGAGCATTCGGTTGCCGAGCTTTCGGTTGCCGAGTCTTCGGTTGCCGAGTCTTCTGTTGCCGTGTCTTCGGTTGCCGAGTCTTCGATTGCCGAGTTTTCGGTTGCCGAGTCTTCGGTTGCCGAGTCTTCGGTTGCCGAGTCTTCGGTTGCCGAGTCTTCGGTTGCCGAGTCTTCGGTTGCCGAGTCCTCGGAGACGGGGTTCCGGGGTTCGAATTTTCGACGTCGAATTCTTGGTGTGGGATTTCCGGTGTGGGGTCCTCGGTGTGGAGGTTTCGGGTGTTGAGGTTTCGGTGTTGGGTCCTCCGTTTCCTTTTTTCGTGTGTAGCCCTCGGGTGTCGAGGTTTTGGGTATCGAGGTTTTGGGTGTCGAGGTTTCCGGTGTCGAGGTTTCCGGTGTCGAGGTTTCCGTGACGAGTTTACGGGTGTCGAGTTTACGGGTGTCGAGATTTCGGGTGTCGAGGTTTCGGGTGTCGAGGTTTCCGGTGTCGAGGTTTCGGGTGTCGAATTTTCCATGTCGAGTTTTCAATCAGGAATTTTCGATGAGGAATTTTCGATGTTGAATTCTCGATGTCGAATTTTCGATGTCGAATTTTCGATGTCGAATTTTCGAGGTCGGATTTTCGAGGTCGGATTTTCGACGTCGAATTTTCGATTTGGTGTTTTCGGGTGTCGAAGTTTCGTTTCGGGTCTTCGTATGTGGGTCTTCGTGTGCCGTGTCTTCGGTTGCCGAGTCTTCGGTTGCCGAGTCTTCGGTTGCCGAGTCTTCGGTTGCCGAGCCTTCGGTTGCCGAGTCTTCGGTTGTCCAGTCTTCGGTTGTCGAGTCTTCGGTTGTCGAGTCTTCGGTTGTCGAGTCTTCGGTTGTCGAGTCTTCGGTTGTCGAGTCTTCGGTTGTCGAGCCTTCGGTTGTCGAGCCTTCGGTTGTCGAGTCTTCGGTTGTCGAGTCTTCGGTTGTCGAGTCTTCGGTTGTCGAGGCTTCGGTTGTCGAGGGTTCGGTGTCGAGCCTTCGGTTGCTGATCCTTCGGTTGCCGAGTCTTCGGTTGCCGAACCTTCGGTTGCCGAGTCTTCGGTTGCCGAGTCTTCGGTTGCCGAGTCTCCGGTTGCCGAGTCTTCGGTTGCCGAGTTTTCGGTTGCCGAGTCTTGGGTTGCCGAGCCTTCGGTTGCCGAGCCTTCGGTTGCCGAGCCTTCGGTTGCCGAGCCTTCGGTTGCCGAGCCTTCGCTTGCCGAGCCTTCGGTTGCCGAGCCTTCGGTTGCCGAGCCTTCGGTTGCCGAGCCTTCGGTTGTCGAACCTTCGGTTGCCGAGCCTTCGGTTGCCGAGCCTTCGGTTGCCGAGCCTTCGGTTGCCGAGCTTTCGGTTGCCGAGCCTTCGGTTGCCGAGCCTTCGGTTGTCGAGCCTTGGGTTGTCGAGCCTTCGGTTGTCGAGCCTTCGGTTGTCGAGCCTTCGGTTGTCGAGCCTTCGGTTGTCGAGCCTTCGGTTGCCGAGCCTTCGGTTGCCGAGCCTTTGGTTGCCGAGCCTTCGGTTGCCGAGCCTTTGGTCGAATTTTAATGTCGAATTTTCGATGTCGAATTTTGATGTCGAATTTTCGAGGTAGGATTTTCGACGTCGGATTTTTAATTTGGTGTATTCGGGTGTTGAGGTTTCGTTTCGGGTATTCGTATGTGGGTCTTCGTGTGCTGAGTCTTCGGTTAAGGAGTCTTCGGGATCGAGTCTTCGGTTGTCGAGTCTTCCGTTGCCGAGTCTTCGGTGGTCGAGTCTTCGGTTGTCGAGGTTTCGGTTGTCGAGCCTTCGGTTGTCGAGCCTTCGGTTGTCGAGTCTTCGGTTGTCGAGTCTTCGGTTGTCGAGTCTTCGGTTGTCGAGGCTTCGGTTGTCGAGGGTTCGGTTGTCCAGCCTTCGGTTGCTGATCCTTCGGTTGCCGAGCCTTCGGTTGCCGATCCTGCGGTTGCCGAGTCTTCGGTTGCCGAGTCTTCGGTTGCCGAGTCTTCGGTTGCCGAGTCTTCGGTTGCCGAGTCTTCGGTTGCCGAGCCTTCGGTTGCCGAGCCTTCGGTTGCCGAGCCTTCGGTTGCCGAGCCTTCGGTTGCCGAGCCTTCGGTTGCCGAGCCTTCGCTTGCCGAGCCTTCGGTTGCCGAGCCTTCGGTTGCCGAGCCTTCGGTTGCCGAGCCTTCGCTTGCCGAGCCTACGGTTGCCGAGCCTTCGGTTGCCGAGCCTTCGGTTGCTGAGCCTTCGGATGCCGAGCCTTCGGTTGCCGAGCCTTCGGTTGCCGAGCCTTCGGTTGCCGAGCCTTCGGTTGCCGAGCCTTCGGTTGTCGAGCCTTCGGTTGTCGAGCCTTCGGTTGTCGAGCCTTCGGTTGTCGAGGCTTCGGTTGCCGAGCCTTCGGTTGCCGAGCCTTCGGTTGCCGAGCCTTCGGTTGCCGAGCCTTCGGTTGCCGAGCCTTCGGTTGCCGCGCTTTCGGTTGCCGAACCTTCGGTTACCGAGTCTTCGGTTGCCGAGTCTTGGGTTTTCGAGTCCTCGGTGACGAGGTTCCGGGGTTCGAAATCTTGGTCTGGGATTTCCGGGGTGGGGTCCTCGGTGTGGAGGTTTCGGGTGTTGAGGTTTCGGTGCTGGGTCCTCCGTTTCCTTTTTTCGGGTGTCGAGCCCTCGGGTGTCGAGGTTTTGGGTATCGAGGTTTCGGGTGTTAAGGTTTCCGGTGTCGAGGTTTACAAGTCGAGTTTACGCGTGTCGAGATTTCTGTGTCGAGTTTACGGGTGTCGAGATTTCGGGTGTCGAGGTTTCGGGTGTCGAATTTTCCATGTCGAATTTTCCATGTCGAATTTTCCATGTCGAGTTTTCGATCAGGAATTTTCGATGAGGAATTTTCGATGTTGAATTCTCGAGGTCGAATTTTTGAGGTCGAATTTTTGATGTCGAATTTTTGATGTCGAATTTTAGATGTGGAATTTTGGATGTCGAATTTTTGATGTCGAATTTTCGATGTCGGATTTTCGATGTCGGATTTTTGATGTGGGATTTTCGACGTCGAATTTTCGATTTGGTGTATTCGGGAGTCGAGGTTTCGTTTCGGGTCTTCGTATGTGGGTCTTCGTGTGCCGAGTCTTCGGTTGTCGAGTCTTCGGTTGTCGAGTCTTCGGTTGTCGAGTCTTCGGTTGTCGAGCCTTCGGTTGTCGAGCCTTCGGTTGTCGAGCCTTCGGTTGTCGAGCCTTCGGTTGTCGAGCCTATGGTTGTCGAGCCTTCGGTTGCCGAGTCTTCGGTTGGTTGCCGAGTCTTCGGTTGCCGAGTCTTCGGTTGCCGAGCCTTCGGTTGCCGAGTCGTCGGTTGCCGAGTCTTCGGTTGCCGAGTCTTCGGTTGCCGTGTCTTCGGTTGCCGAGTTTTCGGTTGCCGTGTCTTCGGTTGCCAAGTCTTCGGTTGCCGAGTCTTTGGTTGCCGAGTCTTCGGTTGCCGAGTCTTCGGTTGCCGAGTCTTCGGTTGCTGAGACTTCGGTTTCCGAGTCTTCGGTTGCCGAGTCTTCCGTTGCCGAGTCTTTGGTTGCCGAGCCTTCGGTTACCGAGTATTCGGTTGCCGAGTCTTCGGTTGTCGAGTCTTCGGTTGTCGAGTCTTCGGTTGTCGAGTCTTCGGTTGTCGAGTCTTCGGTTGCCGAGTCTTCGGTTGTCGAGTTTTCGGTTGTCGAGCCTTCGGTTGCCGAGTCTTCGGGTGCCAAGCCTTCGGTTCCCGAGTCTTCGGTTGCCGAGTTTTCGGCTGCCGAGTCCTCGGTGACGGGGTTCTGGGGTTCGAGTTTTCGACGTCGAATTCTTTGTCTGGGATTTCCGGTGTGGGGTCCTCGATGTGGAGGTTTCGGGTGTTGAGGTTTCAGTGTTGGGTCCTCCGTTGACTTTTTTCGGGTGTCGAGCCCTCGGGTGTCGAGGTTTTGTGTATCGAGGTTTTGGGTGTCGAGGTTTCCGGTGTCGATGTTTCCGTGTCGAGTTTACGTGTATCGAGTTTACGGGTGTCGAGATTTCGGGTGTCGAGGTTTCGGGTGTCAAGGTTTCCGGTGTCGAGGTTTCGGGAGTCGAATTTTCCATGTCGAGTTTTCCATCACGAATTTTCGATTAGGAATTTTCGATGTTGAATTCCCGAGGTCGAATTTTTGAGGTCGAATTTTTGATGTCGAATTTTCGATGTCGAATTTTTGATGTCGAATTTTTGATGTGGAATTTTCGATGTCGAATTATCGATGTCAAATTTTCGATGTCAAAATTTCGATGTCGAATTTTCGATGTCGAATTTTCGATGTCGAATTTTCGAGGTCGAATTTTCGAGGTAGGATTTTCGAGGTCGGATTTTCGACTTCGAATTTTCGATTTGGAGTATTCGGGTGTCGAGGTTTCGTTTCGGGTCTTCGTATGTGGGTCTTCATGTGCCGAGCCTTCGGTTGCCGAGCCTTCGGGTGCCGAGCCTTCGGTTGCCGAGCCTTCGGTTGCCGAGCCTTCGGTTGCCGAGCCTTCGGTTGCCGAGCCTTTGGTTGCCGAGCCTTCGGTTGCCGAGCCTTCGGTTGCCGAGCCTTCGGGTGCCGAGCCTTCGGTTGCCGAGCCTTCGGTTGCCGAGCCTTCGGTTGCCGAGCCTTTGGTTGCCGAGCCTTCGGTTGCCGAGCCTTCGGTTGCCGAGTCTTCGGTTGCTGAGCCTTTGGTTGCCGAGCCTTCGGTTGCCATGCCTTCGGTATCCGGGTCTTCGGTTGCCGAGTCTTCGGTTGCCGAGTCTTCGGTTGCCGAGTCTTCGGTTGCCGAGTCTTCGGTTGCCGAGTCTTCGGTTGCCGAGTCTTCGGTTGCCGAGTCATCGTTTGCCGAGCCTTCGGTTGCCGAGCCTTCGGTTGCCGAGCCTTCGGTTGCCGAGCCTTCGGTTGCCGAGCCTTCGGTTGCCGAGCCTTCGGTTGCCGAGCCTTTGGTTGCTTAGCCTTCGGTTGCCGAGCCTTCGGTTGGCGAGACTTCGGTTGGCGAGCCTTCGGTTGGCGAGTCTTCGGTTGCCGAGTCTTCGGTTGCCGAGTCTTCGGTTGCCGAGTCTTCGGTTGCCGAGTCCTCGGTGACGAGGTTCCGCGGTTCGAATTTTCGACGTCGAATTCTTGGTCTCGGATTTCCGGTGTGGGGTTCTCGGTGTGGAGGTTTCGGGTGTTGAGGTTTCGGTGTTGGGTCCTCCGTTTCCTTTTTTCGGGTGTCGAGCCCTCGGGTGTCGAGGTTTTGGGTATAAAGGTTTTGGGTGTCGAGGTTTCCGGTGTCGAGGTTTCCGTGTCGAGTTTACGGGTGTCGAGATTTCGGGTGTCGAGGTTTTGGGTGTCGAGGTTTCCGGTGTCGAATTTTCCATGTCGAATTTTCCATGTCGAGTATTCGATCAGGAATTTTCGATGAGTAATTTTCGATGTTGAATTCTCGAGGTCGAATTCTCGAGGTCGAATTTTTGAAGTCGAATTTTCAATGTCGAGTTTTCGATGTCGAATTTTCGATGTCGAATTTTCGATGTCGAATTTTCGAGGTAGGATTTTCGACGTCGGATTTTTAATTTGGTGTATTCGGGTGTCGACGTTTCGTTTCGGGTCTTCGTATGTGGGTCTTCGTGTGCCGAGTCTTCGGTTTTCGAGTCTTCGAGATCGAGTCTTCGGTTGTCGAGTCTTCGGTTGGCGAGTCTTCGGTTGTCGAGCCTTCGGTTGTCGAGCCTTCGGTTGTCGAGCCTTCGGTTGTCGAGCCTTCGGTTGCCGAGCCTTCGGTTGTCGAGTCTTCGGTTGTCGAGTCTTCGGTTGTCGAGTCTTCGGTTGTCGAGTCTTCGGTTGTCGAGGCTTCGGTTGTCGAGGGTTCGGTTGTCGAGCCTTCGGTTGCTGATCCTTCGGTTGCCGAGTCTTCGGTTGCCGAACCTTCGGTTGCCGAGTCTTCGGTTGCCGAGTCTTCGGTTGCCGAGTCTTCGGTTGCCGAGTCTTCGGTTGCCGAGTCTTCGGTTGCCGAATCTTCAGTTGCCGAGCCTTCGGTTGCCGAGCCTTCGGTTGCCGAGCCTTCGGTTGCCGAGCCTTCGGTTGCCGAGCCTTCGCTTGCCGAGCCTTCGGTTGCCGAGTCTTCGGTTGCCGAGTCTTCGGTTGCCGAGTCTTCGGTTACCGAGTCTTCGGTTGCCGAGTCCTCGGCTTCCGAGTCTCCGGTTGCCGAGTCTTCGGTTGCTGAGTCTTCGGTTGCCGAGTCCTCGGTAACGAGGTTCCGGGGTTCGAATTTTCGACGTCGAATTCTTGGTCTGGGATTTCCGGTGTGGGGTCCTCGGTGTGGAGGTTTCGGGTGTTGAGGTTTCGGTGTTGGGTCCTCCGTTTGCTTTTTTCGGGTGTCGAGCCCTCGGGTGTCGAGGTTTTGGTTATCGAGGTTTTGGGTGTCGAGGTTTCCGGTGTCGAGGTTTCCGTGTCGAGTTTACGGGTGTCGAGATTTCCGTGTCGTGTTTACGGGTGTCGAGATTTCGGGTGTCGAGGTTTTGGGTGTCGAGGTTTCCGGTGTCGAATTTTCCATGTCGAATTTTCCATGTCGAGTTTTCGATCAGGAATTTTCGATGAGGAATTTTCGATGTTGAATTCTCGAGGTCGAATTCTCGAGGTCGAATTTTTGAGGTCGAATTTTTGAGGTCGAATTCTTGATGTCGAGTTTTCGATGTCGAGTTTTCGATGTCGAATTTTCGATGTCGAATTTTGATGTCGAATTTTCGAGGTAGGATTTTCGACGTCGGATTTTTAATTTGGTGTATTCGGGTGTTGAGGTTTCGTTTCGGGTCTTCGTATGTGGGTCTTCGTGTGCTGAGTCTTCGGTTAAGGAGTCTTCGGGATCGAGTCTTCGGTTGTCGAGTCTTCGGTTGCCGATTCTTCGGTGGTCGAGTCTTCGGTTGTCGAGGTTTCGGTTGTCGAGCCTTCGGTTGTCGAGCCTTTGGTTGTCGAGTCTTCGGTTGTCGAGTCTTCGGTTGTCGAGTCTTCGGTTGTCGAGGCTTCGGTTGTCGAGGGTTCGGTTGTCGAGCCTTCGGTTGCTGATCCTTCGGTTGCCGAGCCTTCGGTTGCCGATCCTTCGGTTGCCGAGTCTTCGGTTGCCGAGTCTTCCGTTGCCGAGTCTTCGGTTGCCGAGTGTTCGGTTGCCGAGCCATCGGTTGCCGAGCCTTCGGTTGCCGAGCCTTCGTTTGCCGAGCCTTCGGTTGCCGAGCCTTCGGTTGTGGAGCCTTCGGATGCGGAGCCTTCGGTTGCCGAGCCTTCGGTTGCCGAGCCTTCGGTTGCCGAGCCTTCGGTTGTCGAGCCTTCGGTTGTCGAGCCTTCGGTTGTCGAGCCTTCGGTTGCCGAGCCTTCGGTTGCCGAGCCTTCGGTTGCCGAGCCTTCGGTTGCCGAGCCTTCGGTTGCCGAGCCTTCGGTTGCCGCGCTTTCGGTTGCCGAGCCTTCGGTTGCCGAGTCTTCGGTTGCCGAGTCTTGGGTTGTCGAGTCCTCGGTGACGAGGTTCCGGGGTTCGAATTCTTGGTCTGGGCTTTCCGGGGTGGGGTCCTCGGTGTGGAGGTTTCGGGTGTTGAGGTTTCGGTGCTGGGTCCTCCGTTTCCTTTTTTCGGGTGTCGAGCCCTCGGGTGTCGAGGTTTTGGGTATCGAGGTTTCGGGTGTCAAGGTTTCCGGTGTCGAGGTTTACAAGTCGAGTTTACGCGTGTCGAGATTTCTGTGTCGAGTTTACGGGTGTCAAGATTTCGGGTGTCGAGGTTTCGGGTGTCGAGGTTTCGGGTGTCGAATTTTCCATGTCGAATTTTCCATGTCGAATTTTCCATGTCGAGTTTTCGATCAGGAATTTTCGATGAGGAATTTTCGATGTTGAATTCTCGAGGTCGAATTTTTGAGGTCGAATTTTTGATGTCGAATTTTTGATGTCGAATTTTAGATGTCGAATTTTGGATGTCGAATTTTTGATCTCGAATTTTCGATCTCGAATTTTCGATGTCAAATTTTCGATGTCGAATTTTCGATGTCGAATTTTCGATGTCGGATTTTTGATGTGGGATTTTCGACGTCGAATTTTCGATTTGGTGTATTCGGGTGTCGAGGTTTCGTTTCGGGTCTTCGTGTGCCGAGTCTTCGGTTGTCGAGTCTTCGGTTGTCGAGTCTTCGGTTGTCGAGTCTTCGGTTGTCGAGCCTTCGGTTGTCGAGTCTTCGGTTGTCGAGTCTTCGGTTGTCGAGTCTTTGGTTGTCGAGTCTTCGGTTGTCGAGTCTTCGGTTGTCCAGTCTTCGGTTGTCGAGTCTTCGGTTGTCGAGTGTTCGGTTGTCGGGTCTTCGGTTGTCGAGGCTACGGTTGTCCAGCCTTCGGTTGTCGAGCCTTCGGTTGCCGAGCCTTCGGTTGCCGAGCCTTCGGTTGCCGAGCCTTCGGTTACCGAGCCTTCGGTTACCAAGCCTTCGGTTGCCAAGCTTTCGGTTGCCGAGTCTTCGGTTGCCGAGTCTTCGGTTGCCGAGTCTTCGGTTGCCGAGTCTTCGGTTGCCGAGTCTTCGGTTGCCGAGTCTTCGGTTGCCGAGTCTTCGGTTCGTTGCCGAGTCTTCGGTTCGTTGCCGAGTCTTCGGTTCGTTGCCGAGTCCTCGGTTCGTTGCCGAGTCTTCGGTTCGTTGCCGAGTCTTCGGTTCGTTGCCGAGTCTTCGGTTGCCGAGTCTTCGGTTGCCGAGTCTTCGGTTGCCGAGTCTTCGGTTGCCGAGTCTTCGGTTGCCGAGTCTTCGGTTGCCGAGTCTTCGGTTGCCGAGTCTTCGGTTGCCGAGTCTTCGGTTGACGAGTCTTCGGTTGCCGAGTCTTCGGTTGCCGAGTCTTCGGTTGCCAAGCCTTCGGTTGCCGAGCCTTCGGTTGCCGAGCCTTCGGTTGCCGAGCCTTCGGTTGCCGCGCTTTCGGTTGCCGAGCCTTCGGTTGCCGAGTCTTCGGTTGCCGAGTCTTGGGTTGTTGAGTCCTCGGTGACGAGGTTCCGGGGTTCGAATTCTTGGTCTGGGATTTCCGGGGTGGGGTCCTCGGTGTGGAGGTTTCGGGTGTTGAGGTTTCGGTGCTGGGTCCTCCGTTTCCTTTTTTCGGGTGTCGAGCCCTCGGGTGTCGAGGTTTTGGGTATCGAGGTTTCGGGTGTGAAGGTTTCCGGTGTCGAGGTTTACAAGTCGAGTTTACGCGTGTCGAGATTTCTGTGTCGAGTTTACGGGTGTCGAGATTTCGGGTGTCGAGGTTTCGGGTGTCGAGGTTTCATTGTCGAATTTTCCATGTCGAATTTTCCATGTCGAATTTTCCATGTCGAGTTTTCGATCAGGAATTTTCGATGAGGAATTTTCGATGTTGAATTCTCGAGGTCGAATTTTTGAGGTCGAATTTTTGATGTCGAATTTTTGATGTCGAATTTTAGATGTCGAATTTTGGATGTCGAATTCTTGATGTCGAATTTTCGATGTGGAATTTTCGATGTCGAATTTTCGATGTCGAATTTTCGATGTCGGATTTTTTATGTGGGATTTTCGACGTCGAATTTTCGATTTGGTGTATTCGGGTGTCGAGGTTTCGTTTCGGGTCTTCGTATGTGGGTCTTCGTGTGCCGAGTCTTCGGTTGTCGAGTCTTCGGTTGTCGAGTCTTCGGTTGTCGAGTCTTCGGTTGTGGAGTCTTCGGTTGTCGAGTCTTCGGTTGTCGAGTCATCGGTTGTCGAGTCTTCGGTTGTCGAATCTTCGGTTGTCGAGTCTTCGGTTGTCGAGTCTTCGGTTGTCGAGTCTTCGATTGTCCAGTCTTCGGCTGTCGAGTCTTCGGTTGTCGAGTCTTCGGTAGTCGGGTCTTCGGTTTTCGAGGCTACGGTTGTCGAGGCTTTGGTTGTCGAGCCTTCGGTTGTCGAGCCTTCGGTTGTCGAGCCTTCGGTTGTCGAGTCTTCGGTTGTCAGGTCTTCGGTTGTCGAGTCTTCGGTTGTCGAGTCTTCGGTTGTCGAGTCTTCGGTTGTCGAGTCTTTGGTTGTCGAGTCTTCGGTTGTCCAGTCTTCGGTTGTCGAGTCTTCGGTTGTCGAGTGTTCGGTTGTCGGGTCTTCGGTTGTCGAGGCTACGGTTGTCGAGCCTTCGGTTGTCGAGCCTTCGGTTGCCGAGGCTTCGGTTGCCGAGCCTTCGGTTGCCGAGCCTTCGGTTGCCGAGCCTTCGGTTACCGAGCCTTCGGTTGCCGAGCTTTCGGTTGCCGAGCCTTCGGTTGCCGAGTCTTCGGTTCGTTGCCGAGTCTGCGGTTCGTTGCCAAGTCTTCGGTGTCCGAGTCTTCGGTTGCCGAGTCTTCGGTTGCCGAGTCTTCGGTTGCCGAGTCTTCGGTTGCCGAGTCTTCGGTTGCCGAGTCTTCGGTTGCCGAGTCTTCGGTTAACGAGTCTTCGGTTGCCGAGTCTTCGGTTGCCGAGTCCTCGGTGACGAGGTTCCGGGGTTCGAATTTTCGACGTCGAATTCTTGGTCTGGGATTTCCGGTGTGGGGTCCTCGGTGTGGTGGTTTCGGGTGTTGAGATTTCGGTGTTGGGTCCTCTGTTTCCTTTTTTCGGGTGTCGAGCCCTCGGGTGTCGAAGTTTTGGGTATCGAGGTTTCGGGTGTTGAGGTTTCCGGTGTCGAGGTTTACGTGTCGAGTTTACGGGTGTCGAGATTTCCGTGTCGAGTTTACGGGTGTCGAGATTTCGGGGGTCGAGGTTTCGGGTGTCGAGGTTTCCGGTGTCGAGGTTTCGAGTGTCGAATTTTCCATGTCGAATATTCCATGTCAAGTTTTCGATCAGGAATTTTCGATGAGGAATTTTCGTAATTGAATTCTCGAGGTCGAATTTTTGAGGTCGAATTTTATGTCGAATTTTTGATGTCGAATTTTTTATGTCGAATGTTTGATGTCAAATTTTCGATTTCGAATTTTCGATGTCGAATTTTCGATGTCGAATTTTCGATGTCGGATTTTCGATGTCGGATTTTCGATGTCGAATTTTCGATTTGGTGTATTCGGGTGTCGAGGTTTCGTTTCGGGTCTTCGTGTGTGGGTCTTCGTGTGCCGAGTCTTCGGTTAAGGAGTCTTCGGGATCGAGTCTTCAGTTGTCGAGTCTTCGGTCGTCGAGTCTTCGGTTGTCGAGTCTTCGGTTGTCGAGGCTTCGGTTGTCGAGGGTTCGGTTGTCGAGCTTTCGGTTGCCGCTCCTTCGGTTGCCGAGCCTTCGGTTGCCGAGTCTTCGGTTGCCGAGTCTTCGGTTGCCGAGGCTTCGGTTGCCGAGTCTTCGGTTGCCGAGCCTTCGGTTGCTGAGCCTTCGGTTGCCGAGCCTTCGGTTGTGGAGCCTTCGGATGCCGAGCCTTCGGTTGCCGAGCCTTCGGTTGCCGAGCCTTCGGTTGCCGAGCCTTCGGTTGTCGAGCCTTCGGTTGTCGAGCCTTCGGTTGTCGAGCCTTCGGTTGTCGAGCCTTCGGTTGCCAAGCCTTCGGTTGCCGAGCCTTCGGTTGCCGAGCCTTCGGTTGCCGAGCCTTCGGTTGCCGCGCTTTCGGTTGCCGAGCCTTCGGTTGCCGAGTCTTCTGTTGCCGAGTCTTGGGTTGTTGAGTCCTCGGTGACGAGGTTCCGGGGTTCGAATTCTTGGTCTGGGATTTCCGGGGTGGGGTCCTCGGTGTGGAGGTTTCGGGTGTTGAGGTTTCGGTGCTGGGTCTTCCGTTTCCTTTTTTCGGGTGTCGAGCCCTCGGGTGTCGAGGTTTTGGGTATCGAGGTTTCGGGTGTCAAGGTTTCCGGTGTCGAGGTTTACAAGTCGAGTTTACGCGTGTCGAGATTTCTGTGTCGAGTTTACGGGTGTCGAGATTTCGGGTGTCGAGGTTTCGGGTGTCGAGGTTTCGGGTGTCAAGGTTTCGGGTGTCGAATTTTCCATGTCGAATTTTCCATGTCGAATTTTCCATGTCGAGTTTTCGATCAGGAATTTTCGATGAGGAATTTTCGATGTTGAATTCTCGAGGTCGAATTTTTGAGGTCGAATTTTTGAGGTCGAATTTTTGATGTCGAATTTTAGATGTCGAATTTTGGATGTCGAATTTTTGATCTCGAATTTTCGATGTCGAATTTTCGATGTCGAATTTTCGATGTCGGATTTTTGATGTGGGATTTTCGACGTCGAATTTTCGATTTGGTGTATTCGGGTGTCGAGGTTTCGTTTCGGGTCTTCGTATGAGGGTCTTCGTGTGCTGAGTCTTCGGTTGTCGAGTCTTCGGTTGTCGAGTCTTCGGTTGTCGAGCCTTCGGTTGTCGAGTCTTCGGTTGTCGAGTCTTCGGTTGTCGAGTCTTCGGTTGTCGAGGCTTCGGTTGTCGAGGGTTCGGTTGTCGAGTCTTCGTTTGCCGATCCTTCGGTTGCCGAGCCTTCGGTTGCCGAGCCTTCGGTTTCCGAGCCTTCGGTTGCCGAGCCTTCGTTTGCCGTGCCTTCGGTTTCCGAGCCTTCGGTTGCCGAGCCTTCGGTTGCCGAGCCTTCGGTTGCCGAGCCTTCGGTTGCCGAGCCTTCGGTTGTCGAGCCTTTGGTTGTCGAGCCTTCGGTTGCCGAGCCTTCGCTGGCCGAGCCTTCGGTTGACGAGCCTTCGGTTGCCGAGCCTTCGTTTGCCGTGCCTTCGGTTTCCGAGCCTTCGGTTGCCGAGGCTTCGGTTGACGAGTCTTCGGTTGCCGAGTCTTCGGTTGCCGAGTCTTTGGTTGCCGAGTCTTCGGTTGCCGAGTCTTCGGTTGCCGAGTCTTGGGTTGTCGAGTCCTCGGTGACGAGTTTCCGGGGTTCGAATTTTTGGTCTAGGATTTCCGGGGTGGGGTCCTCGGTGTGGAGGTTTCGGGTGTCGAGGTTTCGGGTGTCGAATTTTCCATTTCGAATTTTCCATGTCGAGTTTTCGATCAGGAACTTTCGATGAGGAATTTTCGTAATTGAACTCTCGAGGTCGAATTTTTGAGGTCGAATTTTTGATGTCGAATTTTTGATGGCGAATTTTTGATGTCAAATTTTCGATGTTGAATTTTCGATGTCCAATTTTCGATCTCGGATTTTCGATGTCGGATTTTCGACGTCGAATTTTCGATTGGTGTATTCGGGTGTCGAGGTTTCGTTTCGGGTCTTCGTATGTGGGTCTTCGTGTGCCGAGTCTTCGGTTAAGGAGTCTTCGGGATCGAGTCTTCAGTTCTCGAGTCTTCGGTTGTCGAGTCTTCGGTTGTCGAGTCTTCGGTTGTCGAGTCTTCGGTTGTCGAGTCTTCGGTTGTCGAGGCTTCGGTTGTCGAGGGTTCGGTTGTCGAGTCTTCGTTTGCCGATCCTTCGGTTGCCGAGCCTTCGGTTGCCGAGCCTTCGGTTTCCGAGCCTTCGGTTGCCGAGCCTTCGGTTGCCGAGCATTCGGTTGCCGAGCCTTCGGTTGCCGAGCCTTCGGTTGCCGAGCCTTCGGTTGTCGAGCCTTCGGTTGTCGAGCCTTCGGTTGCCGAGCCTTCGCTGGCCGAGCCTTCGGTTGACGAGCCTTCGGTTGCCGAGCCTTCGTTTGCCGTGCCTTCGGTTTCCGAGCCTTCGGTTGCCGAGGCTTCGGTTGACGAGTCTTCGGTTGCCGAGTCTTCGGTTGCCGAGTCTTCGGTTGCCGAGTCTTTGGTTGCCGAGTCTTCGGTTGCCGAGTCTTCGGTTGCCGAGTCTTGGGTTGTCGAGTCCTCGGTGACGAGTTTCCGGGGTTCGAATTTTTGGTCTAGGATTTCCGGGGTGGGGTCCTCGGTGTGGAGGTTTCGGGTGTTGAGGTTTCGGTGTTGGGTCCTCCGTTTCCTTTTTTCGGGTTTCGAGCCCTCGGGTGTCGAGGATTTGGGTATCGAGGTTTCGGGTGTCGAGGTTCCCGGTGTCGAGGTTTACGTGTCGAGTTTACGGACGTCGAGATTTCCGTGTCGAGTTTACGGGTGTCGAGGTTTCGGGTGTCGAGGTTTCCGGTGTCGAGGTTTCGGGTGTCGAATTTTCCATGTCGAATTTTCCATGTCGAATTTTTCATGTCGAGGTTTCGATCAGGAATTTTCGATGAGGAATTTTCGATGTTGAATTTTCGAGGTCGAATTTTTGAGGTCGAATTTATGATGTCGAATGTTTGATGTCAAATTTTCGATGTTGAATTTTCGATGTCCAATTTTCGATCTCGGATTTTCGATGTCGGATTTTCGACGTCGAATTTTCGATTGGTGTATTCGGGTGTCGAGGTTTCGTTTCGGGTCTTCGTATGTGGGTCTTCGTGTGCCGAGTCTTCGGTTAAGGAGTCTTCGGGATCGAGTCTTCAGTTCTCGAGTCTTCGGTTGTCGAGTCTTCGGTTGTCGAGTCTTCGGTTGTCGAGTCTTCGGTTGTCGAGGCTTCGGTTGTCGAGGGTTCGGTTGTCGAGCCTTCGTTTGCCGATCCTTCAGTTGCCGAGCCTTCGGTTGCCGAGCCTTCGGTTTCCGAGCCTTCGGTTGCCGAGCCTTCGGTTGCCGAGCATTCGGTTGCCGACCCTTCGGTTGCCGAGCCTTCGGTTGCCGAGCCTTCGGTTGCCGAGCCTTCGGTTGCCGAGCCTTCGGTTGTGGAGCCTTCGGTTGTCGAGCCTTCGTTTGCCGAGCCTTCGCTGGCCGAGCCTTCGGTTGACGAGCCTTCGGTTGCGGAGCCTTCGTTTGCCGTGCCTTCGGTTTCCGAGCCTTCGGTTGCCGAGGCTTCGGTTGACGAGTCTTCGGTTGCCGAGTCTTCGGTTGCCGAGTCTTCGGTTGCCGAGTCTTCGGTTGCCGAGTCCTCGGTTACCGAGTCTTCGGTTGCCGAGCGTTCGGTTGTCGAGCCTTCGGTTGTCGAGCCTTCGGTTGCCGCGCCTTCGGTTGCCGAGCCTTCGGTTGCCGAGCCTTCGGTTGCCGAGCCTTCGGTTGCCGAGCCTTCGGTTGTCGAGCCTTCGGTTGTCGAGCCTTCGTTTGCCGAGCCTTCGCTGGCCGAGCCTTCGGTTGACGAGCCTTCGGTTGCCGAGCCTTCGTTTGCCGTGCCTTCGGTTTCCGAGCCTTCGGTTGCCGAGGCTTCGGTTGACGAGTCTTCGGTTGCCGAGTCTTCGGTTGCCGAGTCTTCGGTTGCCGAGTCTTTGGTTGCCGAGTATTCGGTTGCCGAGTCTTCGGTTGCCGAGCCTTCGGTTGTCGAGCCTTCGGTTGTCGAGCCTTCGGTTGCCGAGCCTTGGGTTGACCAGCCTTCGGATGCCGAGCCTTATGTTGCCGAGCCTTCCGTTGCCGAGCCTTCGGTTACCGAGCCTTCGGTAGCCGAGCCTTCGGTTGCCGAGCCTTCGGTTGCCGAGCCTTCGGTTGCCGAGCCTTCGGTTGCCGAGTGTTCGGTTGCCGAGTCTTCGGTTGCCGAGTCTTCGGTTGCCGAGTCTTCGGTTGCCGAGTCTTCGGTTGTCGAGTCTTCGGTTGCCGAGTCTTCGGTTGTCGAGTCTTCGGTTGTCGAGTCTTCGGTTGTCGAGTCTTCGGTTGTCGAGTCTTCGGTTGTCGAGTCTTCGGTTGTCGAGTCTTCGGTTCTCGAGTCTTCGGTTGTCGGGTCTTCGGTTGTCGAGGCTTCGGTTGTCGAGGCTTAGGTTGTCGAGCCTTCGGTTGTAGAGCCTTCGGTTGTCGAGCCTTCGGTTGTCGAGCCTTCGGTTGTCGAGCCTTCGGTTGCCGAGCCTTGGGTTGACCTGCCTTCGGTTGCCGAGCCTTATGTTGCCGAGCCTTCCGTTGCCGAGCCTTCGGTTGCCGAGCCTTCGGTTGCCGAGCCTTCTGTTGCCGAGCCTTCGGTTACCGAGCCTTCGGTAGCCGAGCCTTCGGTTGCCGAGCCTTCGGTTGCCGAGCCTTCGGTTGCCGAGCCTTCGGTTGCTGAGTGTTCGGTTGCCGAGTTTTCGGTTGCCGAGTCTTCGGTTGCCGAGTCTTCGGTTGCCGAGTCTTCGGTTGCCGAGTCTTCGGTTGCCGAGTCTTGGGTTGTCGAGTCCTCGGTGACGAGGTTCCGGGGTTCGAATTTTCGACGTCGAATTCTTGGTCTGGGATTTCCGGTGTGGGGTCCTCGGTGTGGTGGTTTCGGGTGTTGAGATTTCGGTGTTGGGTCCTCCGTTTCCTTTTTTCGGGTGTCGAGCCCTCGGGTGTCGAGGTTTTGGGTATCGAGGTTTCGGGTGTTGAGGTTTCCGGTGTCGAGGTTTACGTGTCGAGTTTACGGGTGTCGAGATTTCCGTGTCGAGTTTACGGGTGTCGAGAAATCGGGTGTCGAGGTTTCGGGTGTCGAGGTTTCCGGTGTCGAGGTTTCGGGTGTCGAATTTTCCATGTCGAATTTTCCATGTCGAGTTTTCGATCAGGAACTTTCGATGAGGAATTTTCGTAATTGAACTCTCGAGGTCGAATTTTTGAGGTCGAATTTTTGATGTCGAATTTTTGATGGCGAATTTTTGATGTCAAATTTTCGATGTTGAATTTTCGATGTCCAATTTTCGATCTCGGATTTTCGATGTCGGATTTTCGACGTCGAATTTTCGATTGGTGTATTCGGGTGTCGAGGTTTCGTTTCGGGTCTTCGTATGTGGGTCTTCGTGTGCCGAGTCTTCGGTTAAGGAGTCTTCGGGATCGAGTCTTCAGTTCTCGAGTCTTCGGTTGTCGAGTCTTCGGTTGTCGAGTCTTCGGTTGTCGAGTCTTCGGTTGTCGAGTCTTCGGTTGTCGAGTCTTCGGTTGTCGAGGCTTCGGTTGTCGAGGGTTCGGTTGTCGAGTCTTCGTTTGCCGATCCTTCGGTTGCCGAGCCTTCGGTTGCCGAGCCTTCGGTTTCCGAGCCTTCGGTTGCCGAGCCTTCGGTTGCCGAGCATTCGGTTGCCGAGCCTTCGGTTGCCGAGCCTTCGGTTGCCGAGCCTTCGGTTGCCGAGCCTTCGGTTGTCGAGCCTTCGGTTGTCGAGCCTTCGGTTGCCGAGCCTTCGCTGGCTGAGCCTTCGGTTGACGAGCCTTCGGTTGCCGAGCCTTCGTTTGCCGTGCCTTCGGTTTCCGAGCCTTCGGTTGCCGAGGCTTCGGTTGACGAGTCTTCGGTTGCCGAGTCTTCGGTTGCCGAGTCTTCGGTTGCCGAGTCTTTGGTTGCCGAGTCTTCGGTTGCCGAGTCTTCGGTTGCCGAGTCTTGGGTTGTCGAGTCCTCGGTGACGAGCTTCCGGGGTTCGAATTTTTGGTCTAGGATTTCCGGGGTGGGGTCCTCGGTGTGGAGGTTTCGGGTGTTGAGGTTTCGGTGTTGGGTCCTCCGTTTCCTTTTTTCGGGTGTCGAGCCCTCGGGTGTCGAGGTTTTGGGTATCGAGGTTTCGGCTGTCGAGGTTCCCGGTGTCGAGGTTTACGTGTCGAGTTTACGGACGTCGAGATTTCCGTGTCGAGTTTACGGGTGTCGAGGTTTCGGGTGTCGAGGTTTCCGGTGTCGAGGTTTCGGGTGTCGAATTTTCCATGTCGAATTTTTCATGTCGAGGTTTCGATCAGGAATTTTCGATGAGGTATTTTCGATGTTGAATTTTCGAGGTCGAATTTTTGAGGTCGAATTTATGATGTCGAATTTTTGATGTCAAATTTTCGATGTTGAATTTTCGATGTCCAATTTTCGATCTCGGATTTTCGATGTCGGATTTTCGACGTCGAATTTTCGATTGGTGTATTCGGGTGTCGAGGTTTCGTTTCGGGTCTTCGTATGTGGGTCTTCGTGTGCCGAGTCTTCGGTTAAGGAGTCTTCGGGATCGAGTCTTCAGTTCTCGAGTCTTCGGTTGTCGAGTCTTCGGTTGTCGAGTCTTCGGTTGTCGAGTCTTCGGTTGTCGAGTCTTCGGTTGTCGAGGCTTCGGTTGTCGAGGGTTCGGTTGTCGAGCCTTCGTTTGCCGATCCTTCGGTTGCCGAGGCTTCGGTTGCCGAGCCTTCGGTTTCCGAGCCTTCGGTTGCCGAGCCTTCGGTTGCCGAGCATTCGGTTGCCGAGGCTTCGGTTGCCGAGCCTTCGGTTGCCGAGCCTTCGGTTGCCGAGCCTTCGGTTGCCGAGCCTTCGGTTGTCGAGCCTTCGGTTGTCGAGCCTTCGGTTGCCGAGCCTTCGGTTGCCGAGCCTTCGGTTGCCGAGCCTTCGGTTGCCGAGCCTTCGTTGCCGAGCCTTCGGTTGCCGAGCCTTCGGTTGCCGAGTCTTCGGTTGCCGAGCCTTCGGTTGCCGAGCCTTCGTTGCCGAGCCTTCGGTTGCCGAGTCTTCGGTTGCCGAGTCTGCGGTTGCCGAGTCTTCTGTTGCCGAGTCTTCGGTTGCCGAGCCTTCGGTTGCCGAGCTTTCGGTTGCCGAGCCTTCGGTTGCCCAGTCTTCGGTGGCCGAGTTTTCGGTTGCCGAGTCCTCGGTGACGAGGTTCTGGGGTTCGAATTTTCGACGTCGAATTCTTGGTCTGGGATTTCCGGTGTGGGATCCTGGGTGTGGAGGTTCCGGGTGTTGAGGTTTCGGTGTTGGGTCCTTCGTTTCCTTTTTTCGGGTGTCGAGCCCTCGCGTGTCGAGGTTTTGGGTGTCGAGGTTTCCGGTGTCAAGGTTTCGGGTGTCGAATTTTCCATGTCGAATTTTCCATGTCGAGTTTTCGATCAGGAATTATCGATGAGGAATTTTCGATGTTGAATTCTCGAGGTCGAATTTTTGAGGTCGAATTTTTGAGGTCGAATTTTCGATGTCGAATTTCTGATGTCGAATTTTCGATGTCGAATTTTCGATGTCGGATTTTCGAGGTCGGATTTTCGACGTCGGATTTTCGATTTGGTGTATTCGGGTGTCGAGGTTTTGGTTTCGGGTCTTCGTATGTGGGTCTTCGTGTGACGAGTCTTCGGTTGTCGAGTCTTCGGTTGCCGAGTCTTCGGTTGTCGAGTCTTCGGTTGTCGACTCTTCGTTTGTCCAGTCTTCGGTTGTCGAGTCTTCGGTTGTCGAGCCTTCGGTTGTGGAGTCTTCGGTTGTCGAGTCTACGGTTGTCCAGTCTTCGGTTGTCGAGTCTTCGGTTGTCGAGCCTTCGGTTGCCGAGTCTTCGGTTTCCGAGTCTTCGGTTGCCGAGTCTTCGGTTGCCGAGTCTTCTGTTGCCGTGTCTTCGGGTGCCAAGTGTTCGGTTGCCGAGTCTTCGGTTGCCGAGGCTTCGGTTGCCGAGACTTCGGTTTCCGAGCCTTCGGTTGCCGAGCCTTCGGTTGCCGAGCCTTCGGTGACCCAGCCTTCGGTTGCCGAGCCTTCGGTTGCCGAGCCTTCGGTTGCCGAGCCTTCGGTTGCCGAGCTTTCGGTTGCCGAGCCTTCGGTTGCCGAGCCTTCGGTTGCCGAGCCTTCGGTTGCCGAGGCTTCGGTTGCCGAGCCTTCGGTTGCCGAGCCTTCGGTTGCCGAGCCTTCGGTTGCCGAGCCTTCGGTTGCCGAGCCTTCGGTTGCCGAGCCTTCGGTTGCCGAGCCTGCGGTAGCCGAGCCTTCGGTTGCCGAGCCTTCGGTTGCCGAGCCTTCGGTTGCCGAGCCTTCGGTGTCCGAGCCTTCGGTTGCCGAGCCTTCGGTTGCCGAGCCTTCGGTTGCAGAGCCTTCGGTTGCCGAGTCTTCGGTTGCCGAGTCTTCGGTTGCCGAGCCTTCGGTTGCCGAGCCTTCGGTTGCCGAGCCTTCGGTTGCCTAGCCTTCGGTTTTCGAGCCTTCGGTTGCCGAGCCTTCGGTTGCCGAGCCTTCGGTTGCCGAGCCTTGGGTTGCCGAGCCTTCGGTTGCCGAGCCTTCGGTTGCCGAGTCTTCGGTTGCCGAGTCCTCGGTGACGAGGTTCTGGGGTTCGAATTTCGACGTCGAATTCTTGGTCTGGGATTTCCGGTGTGGGGTCCTCGGTGTGGAGGTTTCGGGTGTTGAGGTTTCGGTGTTGGGTCCTTCGTTTCCTTTTTTCGGGTGTCGAGCCCTCGGGTGTCGAGATTTCGGGTGTCGATGTTTCGGGTGTCGAGGTTTCCGATGTCGAGGTTTCGGGTGTCGAATTTTCCATGTCGAATTTTCCATGTCGAGTTTTCGATCAGGAATTTTCGATGAGGAATTTTCGATGTTGAATTTTCGACGTCGATTTTCGATGTCGAATTTTCGATGTCGAATTTTCGAGGTCGAATTTTCGAGGTCAAATTTTCGAGGTCGAATTTTCGAGGTCGAATTTTCGAGGTCGGATTTTCGACGTCGAATTTTCGATTTGGTGTATTCGGGTGTCGAGGTTTCGTTTCGGGTCTTCGTATGTGGGTCTTCGTGTGCCGAGTCTTCGTTTGTCGAGTCTTCGGGATCGAGTTTCGGTTGTCGAGTCTTCGGTTGTCGAGTCTTCGGTTGTCGAGTCTTCCGTTGTCGAGCCTTCGGTTGTCGAGTCATCGGTTGTCGAGTCTTCAGTTGTAGAGTCTTCGGTTGTTGAGGCTTCGGTTGTCGAGCCTTCGGTTGTCGAGCCTTCGGTTGTGGAGCCTTCGGTTGTCGAGCCTTCGGTTGTCGAGCCTTCGGTTGCCGAGCCTTCGGTTGCCGAGCCTTCGGTTGCCGAGACTTCGTTTGCCGAGCCTTCGGTTGTCGAGTCTTCGGTTGCCGAGTCTTCGGTTGCCGAGTCTTCGGTTGCCGATTCCTCGGTGACGAGGTTCCGGGGTTCGAATTTTCGACGTCGAATCCTTGGTCTGGGATTTCCGGTGTGGGGTCCTCGGTGTGGAGGTTTCGGGTTTTGAGGTTTCGGTGTTGGGTCCTCCGTTTCCTTTTTTCGGGTGTCGAGGTTTTGGGTATCGAGGTTTTGGGTGTCGAGGTTTCCGGTGTCGAGGTTTCCGTGTCGAGTTTACGAGTGTCGAGATTTCGGGTGTCGAGGCTTCGGGTGTCGAGGTTTCCGGTGTCGAGGTTTCGGGTGTCGAATTTTCCATGTCGAATTTTCCATGTCGAGTTTTCGATCAGGAATTTTCGATGAGGAATTTTCGTAATTGAACTCTCGAGGTCGAATTTTTGAGGTCGAATTTTTGATGTCGAATTTTTGATGGCGAATTTTTGATGTCAAATTTTCGATGTTGAATTTTCGATGTCCAATTTTCGATCTCGGATTTTCGATGTCGGATTTTCGACGTCGAATTTTCGATTGGTGTATTCGGGTGTCGAGGTTTCGTTTCGGGTCTTCGTATGTGGGTCTTCGTGTGCCGAGTCTTCGGTTAAGGAGTCTTCGGGATCGAGTCTTCAGTTCTCGAGTCTTCGGTTGTCGAGTCTTCGGTTGTCGAGTCTTCGGTTGTCGAGTCTTCGGTTGTCGAGTCTTCGGTTGTCGAGTCTTCGGTTGTCGAGGCTTCGGTTGTCGAGGGTTCGGTTGTCGAGTCTTCGTTTGCCGATCCTTCGGTTGCCGAGCCTTCGGTTGCCGAGCCTTCGGTTTCCGAGCCTTCGGTTGCCGAGCCTTCGGTTGCCGAGCATTCGGTTGCCGAGCCTTCGGTTGCCGAGCCTTCGGTTGCCGAGCCTTCGGTTGCCGAGCCTTCGGTTGTCGAGCCTTCGGTTGTCGAGCCTTCGGTTGCCGAGCCTTCGCTGGCTGAGCCTTCGGTTGACGAGCCTTCGGTTGCCGAGCCTTCGTTTGCCGTGCCTTCGGTTTCCGAGCCTTCGGTTGCCGAGGCTTCGGTTGACGAGTCTTCGGTTGCCGAGTCTTCGGTTGCCGAGTCTTCGGTTGCCGAGTCTTTGGTTGCCGAGTCTTCGGTTGCCGAGTCTTCGGTTGCCGAGTCTTGGGTTGTCGAGTCCTCGGTGACGAGCTTCCGGGGTTCGAATTTTTGGTCTAGGATTTCCGGGGTGGGGTCCTCGGTGTGGAGGTTTCGGGTGTTGAGGTTTCGGTGTTGGGTCCTCCGTTTCCTTTTTTCGGGTGTCGAGCCCTCGGGTGTCGAGGTTTTGGGTATCGAGGTTTCGGCTGTCGAGGTTCCCGGTGTCGAGGTTTACGTGTCGAGTTTACGGACGTCGAGATTTCCGTGTCGAGTTTACGGGTGTCGAGGTTTCGGGTGTCGAGGTTTCCGGTGTCGAGGTTTCGGGTGTCGAATTTTCCATGTCGAATTTTTCATGTCGAGGTTTCGATCAGGAATTTTCGATGAGGTATTTTCGATGTTGAATTTTCGAGGTCGAATTTTTGAGGTCGAATTTATGATGTCGAATTTTTGATGTCAAATTTTCGATGTTGAATTTTCGATGTCCAATTTTCGATCTCGGATTTTCGATGTCGGATTTTCGACGTCGAATTTTCGATTGGTGTATTCGGGTGTCGAGGTTTCGTTTCGGGTCTTCGTATGTGGGTCTTCGTGTGCCGAGTCTTCGGTTAAGGAGTCTTCGGGATCGAGTCTTCAGTTCTCGAGTCTTCGGTTGTCGAGTCTTCGGTTGTCGAGTCTTCGGTTGTCGAGTCTTCGGTTGTCGAGTCTTCGGTTGTCGAGGCTTCGGTTGTCGAGGGTTCGGTTGTCGAGCCTTCGTTTGCCGATCCTTCGGTTGCCGAGGCTTCGGTTGCCGAGCCTTCGGTTTCCGAGCCTTCGGTTGCCGAGCCTTCGGTTGCCGAGCATTCGGTTGCCGAGGCTTCGGTTGCCGAGCCTTCGGTTGCCGAGCCTTCGGTTGCCGAGCCTTCGGTTGCCGAGCCTTCGGTTGTCGAGCCTTCGGTTGTCGAGCCTTCGGTTGCCGAGCCTTCGGTTGCCGAGCCTTCGGTTGCCGAGCCTTCGGTTGCCGAGCCTTCGTTGCCGAGCCTTCGGTTGCCGAGCCTTCGGTTGCCGAGTCTTCGGTTGCCGAGCCTTCGGTTGCCGAGCCTTCGTTGCCGAGCCTTCGGTTGCCGAGTCTTCGGTTGCCGAGTCTGCGGTTGCCGAGTCTTCTGTTGCCGAGTCTTCGGTTGCCGAGCCTTCGGTTGCCGAGCTTTCGGTTGCCGAGCCTTCGGTTGCCCAGTCTTCGGTGGCCGAGTTTTCGGTTGCCGAGTCCTCGGTGACGAGGTTCTGGGGTTCGAATTTTCGACGTCGAATTCTTGGTCTGGGATTTCCGGTGTGGGATCCTGGGTGTGGAGGTTCCGGGTGTTGAGGTTTCGGTGTTGGGTCCTTCGTTTCCTTTTTTCGGGTGTCGAGCCCTCGCGTGTCGAGGTTTTGGGTGTCGAGGTTTCCGGTGTCAAGGTTTCGGGTGTCGAATTTTCCATGTCGAATTTTCCATGTCGAGTTTTCGATCAGGAATTATCGATGAGGAATTTTCGATGTTGAATTCTCGAGGTCGAATTTTTGAGGTCGAATTTTTGAGGTCGAATTTTCGATGTCGAATTTCTGATGTCGAATTTTCGATGTCGAATTTTCGATGTCGGATTTTCGAGGTCGGATTTTCGACGTCGGATTTTCGATTTGGTGTATTCGGGTGTCGAGGTTTTGGTTTCGGGTCTTCGTATGTGGGTCTTCGTGTGACGAGTCTTCGGTTGTCGAGTCTTCGGTTGCCGAGTCTTCGGTTGTCGAGTCTTCGGTTGTCGACTCTTCGTTTGTCCAGTCTTCGGTTGTCGAGTCTTCGGTTGTCGAGCCTTCGGTTGTGGAGTCTTCGGTTGTCGAGTCTACGGTTGTCCAGTCTTCGGTTGTCGAGTCTTCGGTTGTCGAGCCTTCGGTTGCCGAGTCTTCGGTTTCCGATTCTTCGGTTGCCGAGTCTTCGGTTGCCGAGTCTTCTGTTGCCGTGTCTTCGGGTGCCAAGTGTTCGGTTGCCGAGTCTTCGGTTGCCGAGGCTTCGGTTGCCGAGACTTCGGTTTCCGAGCCTTCGGTTGCCGAGCCTTCGGTTGCCGAGCCTTCGGTGACCCAGCCTTCGGTTGCCGAGCCTTCGGTTGCCGAGCCTTCGGTTGCCGAGCCTTCGGTTGCCGAGCTTTCGGTTGCCGAGCCTTCGGTTGCCGAGCCTTCGGTTGCCGAGCCTTCGGTTGCCGAGGCTTCGGTTGCCGAGCCTTCGGTTGCCGAGCCTTCGGTTGCCGAGCCTTCGGTTGCCGAGCCTTCGGTTGCCGAGCCTTCGGTTGCCGAGCCTTCGGTTGCCGAGCCTGCGGTAGCCGAGCCTTCGGTTGCCGAGCCTTCGGTTGCCGAGCCTTCGGTTGCCGAGCCTTCGGTGTCCGAGCCTTCGGTTGCCGAGCCTTCGGTTGCCGAGCCTTCGGTTGCAGAGCCTTCGGTTGCCGAGTCTTCGGTTGCCGAGTCTTCGGTTGCCGAGCCTTCGGTTGCCGAGCCTTCGGTTGCCGAGCCTTCGGTTGCCTAGCCTTCGGTTTTCGAGCCTTCGGTTGCCGAGCCTTCGGTTGCCGAGCCTTCGGTTGCCGAGCCTTGGGTTGCCGAGCCTTCGGTTGCCGAGCCTTCGGTTGCCGAGTCTTCGGTTGCCGAGTCCTCGGTGACGAGGTTCTGGGGTTCGAATTTCGACGTCGAATTCTTGGTCTGGGATTTCCGGTGTGGGGTCCTCGGTGTGGAGGTTTCGGGTGTTGAGGTTTCGGTGTTGGGTCCTTCGTTTCCTTTTTTCGGGTGTCGAGCCCTCGGGTGTCGAGATTTCGGGTGTCGATGTTTCGGGTGTCGAGGTTTCCGATGTCGAGGTTTCGGGTGTCGAATTTTCCATGTCGAATTTTCCATGTCGAGTTTTCGATCAGGAATTTTCGATGAGGAATTTTCGATGTTGAATTTTCGACGTCGATTTTCGATGTCGAATTTTCGATGTCGAATTTTCGAGGTCGAATTTTCGAGGTCAAATTTTCGAGGTCGAATTTTCGAGGTCGAATTTTCGAGGTCGGATTTTCGACGTCGAATTTTCGATTTGGTGTATTCGGGTGTCGAGGTTTCGTTTCGGGTCTTCGTATGTGGGTCTTCGTGTGCCGAGTCTTCGTTTGTCGAGTCTTCGGGATCGAGTTTCGGTTGTCGAGTCTTCGGTTGTCGAGTCTTCGGTTGTCGAGTCTTCCGTTGTCGAGCCTTCGGTTGTCGAGTCATCGGTTGTCGAGTCTTCAGTTGTAGAGTCTTCGGTTGTTGAGGCTTCGGTTGTCGAGCCTTCGGTTGTCGAGCCTTCGGTTGTGGAGCCTTCGGTTGTCGAGCCTTCGGTTGTCGAGCCTTCGGTTGCCGAGCCTTCGGTTGCCGAGCCTTCGGTTGCCGAGACTTCGTTTGCCGAGCCTTCGGTTGTCGAGTCTTCGGTTGCCGAGTCTTCGGTTGCCGAGTCTTCGGTTGCCGATTCCTCGGTGACGAGGTTCCGGGGTTCGAATTTTCGACGTCGAATCCTTGGTCTGGGATTTCCGGTGTGGGGTCCTCGGTGTGGAGGTTTCGGGTTTTGAGGTTTCGGTGTTGGGTCCTCCGTTTCCTTTTTTCGGGTGTCGAGGTTTTGGGTATCGAGGTTTTGGGTGTCGAGGTTTCCGGTGTCGAGGTTTCCGTGTCGAGTTTACGAGTGTCGAGATTTCGGGTGTCGAGGCTTCGGGTGTCGAGGTTTCCGGTGTCGAGGTTTCGGGTGTCGAATTTTCCATGTCGAATTTTCCATGTCGAGTTTTCGATCAGGAATTTTCGATGAGGAATTTTCGATGTTGAATTTTCGATGTCGAATTTTCGATGTCGAATTTTCGATGTCGAATTTTCGAGGTCGAATTTTCGAGGTCGGATTTTCGAGGTCGGATTTTCGACTTTGAATTTTCGATTTGGTGTATTCGGGTTTCGAGGTTTCGTTTCGGTTCTTCGTATTTGGGTCTTCATGTGCCGAGTCTTCGGTTGTCGAGTCTTCGGTTGTCGAGTCTTCGGGATCGAGTCTTCGGTTGTCGAGTCTTCGGTTGTCGAGTCTTCGGTTGTCGAGTCTTCGGTTGTCGAGGCTTCGGTTGTCGAGTCTTCGGTTGTGGAGTCTTCGGTTGTCGTGTCTTCGGTTGTCGAGGCTTCGGTTGTCGAGCCTTCGGTTGTCGAGCCTTCGGTTGTCGAGCCTTCGGTTGTCGAGCCTTGGGTTGCCGAGCCTTGGGTTGCCGAGCCTTGGGTTGCCGAGCCTTCGGTTGTCGAGCATTCGGTTGTCGAGGATTCGGTTGTCGAGCCTTCGGTTGTCGAGCCTTCCGTTGTCGAGCCTTCGGTTGTCGAGCCTTCGGTTGTCGAGCCTTCGGTTGTCGAGCCTTGGGTTGCCGAGCCTTGGGTTGCCGAGCCTTGGGTTGCCGAGTCTTCGGTTGCCGAGCCTTCGGTTGCCGAGCCTTCGGTTGCCGAGCCTTCGGTTGCCGAGCCTTCGGTTGCCGAGCCTTCGGTTTCCGAGCCTTCGGTTGCCGAGCCTTCGGTTGCCGAGCCTTCGGTTGCCGAAACTTCGGTTGCCGAAACTTCGGTTGCCGAGCCTTCGGTTGCCGAGCCTTCGGTTGCCGAGCCTTCGGTTGCCGAGCCTTCGGTTGCCGAGCCTTCGGTTGCCGAGCCTTCGGTTGCCGAGTCCTCGGTTGCCGAGTCTTCCGTTGCCGAGTCTTCGGTTGCCGAGTCTTCTGTTGCCGTGTCTTCGGTTGCCGAGTCTTCAGTTGCCGAGTCTTCGGTTGCCGAGTCTTCGGTTGCCGAGTCTTCGGTTGCCGAGCCTTCGGGTGCCGAGCCTTCGGTTCCCGAGCCTTCGTTTCCCGAGCCTTCGGTTGCCGAGCCTTCGGTTGCCGAGCCTTCGGTTGCCGAGCCTTCGGTTGCCGAGCCTTCGGTTGCCGAGGCTTCGGTTGCCGAGCCTTCGGTTGCCGAGCCTTCGGTTGCCGCGCCTTCGGTTGCCGAGCCTTCGGTTGGCGAGCCTTCGGTAGGCGAGCCTTCGGTTGGCGAGTCCTCGGTTGTCGAGTCTTCGGTTGTCGAGTCTTCGGTTGTCGAGGCTTCGGTTGTAGAGCCTTCGGTTGTCGAGCCTTCGGTTGTCGAGGCTTCGGTTGTCGAGGCTTCGGTTGTCGAGCCTTCGGTTGTCGAGCCTTCGGTTGTCGAGTCTTCGGTTGTCGAGTCTTCGGTTGTCGAGCCTTCGGTTGTCGAGTCTTCGGTTGTCGAGTCTTCGGTTGTCGAGTCTTCGGTTGTCGAGTCTTCGGATTTCGAGTCTTCGGTTGTCGAGTCTTCGGTTGTCGAGTCTTCGGTTGTCGAGGCTTCGGTTGTCGAGCCTTCGGTTGTCGAGTCTTCGGTTGTCGAGGCTTCGGTTGTCGAGCCTTCGGTTGTCGAGCCTTCGGTTGTCGAGCCTTCGGTTGTCGAGCCTTCGGTTGTCGAGCCTTCTGTTTTCGGGCCTTCGGTTTTCGGGCCTTGGGTTGCCGAGCCTTGGGTTGCCGAGCCTTAGGTTGCCGAGCCTTCGGTTGCCGAGCCTTCGGTTGCCGAGTCTTCGGTTGCCGAGTCTTCGGTTGCCGAGTCTTCGGTTGCTGAGTCTTCGGTTGCCGATTCCTCGGTGACGAGGTTCCGGGGTTCGAATTTTTGACGTCGAATTCTTGGTCTGGGATTTCCGGTGTGGGGTCCTCGGTGTGGAGGTTTCGGGTGTTGAGGTTTCGGCGTTGGGTCCTTCGTTTCCTTTTTTCGGGTGTCGAGCCCTCGGGTGTCGAGGTTTTCGGTATCGAGGTTTTGAGTGTCGAGGTTTCCGGTTTCGAGGTTTCCGTGTCGAGTTAACGGGTGTGAGATTTCCGTGTCGAGATTTCGGGTGTCGAGGTTTTGTGTGTCGAGGTTTCCGGTGTCGAGGTTTCGGGTGTCGAATTTTCCATGTCGAATTTTCCAGTCGAGTTTTCGATAAGGAATTTTCGATCAGGAATTTTCGATGAGGAATTTTCGATGTTGAATTCTCGAGGTCGAATTTTTGAGGTCGAATTTTTGATGTCGAATTTTCGATGTCGAATTTTCGATGTGGAATTTTCGATGTCGAATTTTCTATGTCGAATTTTCGATGTCGGATTTTCGACGTCGGGTTTTCGATTTCGTGATTCGGGTGTCGAGGTTTCGTTTCGGGTCTTCGTATGTGGGTCTTCGTGTATCGAGTCTTCGGTTGTCGAGTCTTCGGTTGCCGAGTCTTCGGTTGTCGAGTCTTCGGTTGTCGAGTCTTCGGTTGTCGAGTCTTCGGTTGTGGAGTCTTCGGTAGTGGAGTCTTCGGTTGTCGAGTCTTCGGTTGTCGAGCCTTCGGTTGTCGAGCCTTCGGTTGTCGAGTCTTCGGTTGTCGAGTCTTCGGTTGTCGAGGCTTCGGTTGTCGAGGCTTCGGTTGCCGAGTCTTCGGTTGCCGAGTCTTCGGTTGCCGAGCCTTCGGTTGCCGAGCCTTCGGTTTACGAGCCTTCGGTTGCCGAGCCTTCGGTTGCCGAGCCTTCGGTTGCCGAGTCTTCGGTTGCCGAGTCTTCGGTTGCCGAAAGTTCGGTTGCCGAGTCTTCTGTTGCCGTGTCTTCGGTTGCCGAGTCTTCGATTGCCGAGTCTTCGGTTGCCGAGTCTTCGGTTGCCGAGTCTTCGGGTGCCGAGTCTTCGGCTGCTGAGCCTTCGGTTTCCGAGCCTTCGGTTGCCGAGTCTTCGGTTGCCGAGTCTTTGGTTGCCGAGCCTTCGGTTGTCGAGCCTTCGGTTGCCGAGCCTTCGGTTGCCGAGCCTTCGGTTGCCGAGCCTTCGGTTGCCGAGTCTTCGGTTGCCGAGTCTGCGGTTGCCGAGTCTTCGGTTGCCGAGTCTTCGGTTGCCGAGGCTTCGGTTGCCGAGGCTTCGGTTGCCGAGCCTTCGGGTCCGAGCCTTCGGTTACCGAGCCTTCGGTTGCCGAGCCTTCGGTTGCCGGGCCTTCGGTTGACGAGCCTTCGGTTGCCAAGCCTTCGGATCCCGAGCCTTCTGTTGCCGAGCCTTCGGTTGCCGAGCCTTCGGTTGCCGAGCCTTCGGTTGCCGAGCCTTCGGTTGCCGAGCATTCGGCTGCCGAGCTTTCGGCCGCCGAGCCTTCGGCTGCCGAGCCTTCGGTTGCCGAGCCTTCGGTTGCCGAGCCTTCGGCTGCCGAGCCTTCGGCTGCCGAGCCTTCGGTTGCCGAGCCTTCGGTTGCGAAGCCTTCGGTTGCCGAGCCTTCGGTTGCCGAGCCTTCGGTTCACGAGCCTTCGGTTGCCGAGCCGTCGGTTGCCGAGCCTTCGGTTGCCGAGCCTTCGGTTGCCGAGGCTTCGGTTGCCGAGGCTTCGGTTGCCGAGTCTTCGGTTGCCGAGTCTTCGGTTGCCGAGTCTTCGGTTGCCGAGTCTTCGGTTGCCGAGTCTTCGGTTGCCGAGTTTTCGGTTGCCGAGTCTTCGGTTGCCGAGTCTTCGGTTGCCGAGTCTTCGGTTGCCGAGTCTTCGGTTGCCGATTCCTCGGTGACGAGATTCCGGGGTTCGAATTTTCGACGTCGAATTCTTGGTCTGGGATTTCCGGTGTAGGGTCCTCGGTGTGGAGGTTTCGGGTGTTGGGGTTACGGTGTTGGGTCCTTCGTTTCCTTTTTTTGGTGTCGAGCCCCCGGGTGTCGAGGTTTTCGGTATCGAGGTTTTGGGTGTCGAGGTTTCCGGTTTCGAGGTTTCCGTGTCGAGTTTACGGGTGTCGAAATTTAGGTGTCGAGTTTACGGGTGTCGAGGTTTTGGGTGTCGAGGTTTCTGGTGTCGAGGTTTCGGGTGTCGAATTATCCATGTCGAATTTTCCATGTCGAGCTTTCGATCAGGAATTTTCGATGAGGAATTTTCGATGTTGTTTTCTCGAGGTCGAATTTTTGAGGTCGAATTTTTGAGGTCGAATTTTTGATGTCGAATTTTTGATGTCGAATTTTTGATGTCGAATTTTCGATGTCGAATTTTCGATGTCGGATTTTCGAGGTCGGAATTTCGACGTCGGATTTGCGACGTCGGATTTTCGATTTGGTGTATTCGGGTGTCGAGGTTTTGTTTCGGGTCTTCGTATGTGGGTCTTCGTGTGCCGAGTCTTCCGTTGTCGAGTCTTCGGTTGTCGAGCCTTCGGTTGTCGAGCCTTCGGTTGTCGAGCCTTCGGTTGTCGAGCCTTCGGTTGTCGAGCCTTCGGTTGTCGAGCCTTCGGTTGTCGAGCCTTCGGTTGTCGAGCCTTCGGTTTCCGAGCCTTCGGTTGCCGAGTCTTCGGTTGCCGAGTCTTCGGTTGCCGAGTCTTCGGTTGCCGAGTCTTCGGTTGCCGAGTCTTCGGTTGCCGAGTCTTCGGATGCCGAGTCTTCGGTTGCCGAGTCTTCGGTTGCCTAGTCTTCGGTTGCCGAGTCTTCGGTTGCCGAGTCTTCGGTTGCCGAGTCTTCGGTATGCGAGTCTTCGGTTGCCGAGTCTTCGGTTGCCGAGTCTTCGTTGCCGAGTCTTCGGTTGCCGAGTCTTCGGTTGCCGAGTCTTCGGTTGCCGAGTCTTCGGTTGCCGAGTCTTCGGTTGCCGATTCCTCGGTGACGAGGTTCCGGGGTTCGAATTTTCGATGTCGAATTCTTGGTCTATGATTTCCGGTGTGGGGTCCTCGGTGTGGAGGTTTCGGGTGTTGGGGTTTCGGTGTTGGGTCCTTCGTTTCCTTTTTTCGGGTGTCGAGCCCCCGGGTGTCGAGGTTTTCGGTATTGAGGTTTTGGGTGTCGAGGTTTCCGGTTTCGAGGTTTCCGTGTCGAGTTTACGGGTGTCGAGATTTCCGTGTCGAGTTTACGGGTGTCGAGGTTTTGGGTGTCGAGGTTTCTGGTGTCGAGGTTTCGGGTGTCGAATTTTCCATGTCGAATTTTCCATGTCGAGCATTCGATCAGGAATTTTCGATCAGGAATTTTCGATGAGGAATTTTCGATGTTGTATTCTCGAGGTCGAATTTTTGAGGTCGAATTTTTGATGTCGAATTTTTTATGTCGAATTTTTGATCTTCAATTTTTGATGTCGAATTTTCGATGTCGAATTTTCGATGTCGAATTTTCTATGTCGAATTTTCGATGTCGGATTTTCGAGGTCGGAATTTCGACGTCGGATTTTCGACGACGGATTTGCGACGTCGGATTTTCGACTTGGTGTATTCGGGTGTCGGGGTTTCGTTTCGGGTCTTCGTATGTGGGTCTTCGTGTGCCGAGTCTTCGGTTGTCGAGTCTTCGGTTGTCGAGTCTTCGGTTGTCGAGCCTTCGGTAGTCGAGCCTTCGGTTGTCGAGCCTTCGGTTGTCGAGCCTTCCGTTGTCGAGCCCTCGGTTTCCGAGCCTTCGGTTTCCGAGCCTTCGGTTGCCGAGTCTTAGGTTGCCGAGTCTTCGGTTGCCGAGTCTTCGGTTGCCGAGTCTTCGATTGCCGAGTCTTCGGTTGCCGAGTCTTCGGTTGCCGAGTCTTCGGTTGCCCAGTCTTCGGATGCCGACTCTTCGGTTGCCGAGTCTTCGGTTGCCCAGCCTTCGTTTGACGAGCCTTCGGATTCCGAGCCTTCGGTTGCCGAGCCTTCGGTTGCCGAGCCTTCGGTTGCCGAGCCTTCGGCTGCCGAGCCTTCGGCTGCCGAGCCTTCGGTAGCCGAGCCTTCGGTTGCCGAGCCTTCGGCTGCCGAGCCTTCGGTTGCCGAGCCTTCGGATGCCGAGCCTTCGGTTGCCGAGCCTTCGGTTGCCGAGCCTACGGTTGCCGAGCCTTCGGTTGCCGAGCCTTCGGTTGCCGAGCCTTCGGTTGCCCAGCCTTCGGTTTCCGAGCCTTCTGTTGCCGAGTCTTCGGTTGCCGAGCCTTCGGTTGCCGAGCCTTCGGTTGCCGAGCCTTCGGTTGCCGAGCCTTCCGTTGCCGAGCCTTCGGTTGCCGAGCCTTCGGTTGCCGAGCCTTCGGTTGCCGAGTCTTCGGTTGCCGAGTCTTCGGTTGCTAGGCTTCGGTTGCCGAGGCTTCGGTTGCCGAGGCTTCGGTTGCCGAGTCTTCGGTTGCCGAGTCTTCGGTTGCCGGGTCTTCGGTTGCCGAGTCTTCGGTTGCCGATTCCTCGGTTGCCGATTCCTCGGTGACGAGGTTCCGGGTTTTGAATTTTCGACGTCGAATTCTTGGTCTGGGATTTCCGGTGTGGGTCCTCGGTGTGGAGGTTTCGGGTGTTGACGTTTCGGTGTTGGGTCCTTCGTTTCCTTTTTTCGGGTGTGTAGCCCCCGGGTGACGAGGTTTTCGGTATCGAGGTTTTGGGTGTCGAGGTTTCCGGTTTCGAGGTTTCCGTGTCGAGTTTATGGGTGTCGAGATTTCCGTGTCGAGTTTACGGGTGTCGAGATTTCGGGTGTCGAGGTTTTGGGTGTCGAGGTTTCCGGTTTCGAGGTTTCCGTGTCGAGTTTATGGGTGTCGAGATTTCCGTGTCGAGTTTACGGGTGTCGAGATTTCGGGTGTCGAGGTTTTGGGTGTCGAGGTTTCCGGTGTCGAGGTTTCGGGTGTCGAATTTTCCATGTCGATTTTCGATCAGGAATTTTCGATGAGGAATTTTAGATGTTGAATTCTCGAGGTCCAATTTTTGAGGTCGAATTTTTGAGGTCGAATTTTTGATGTCGAATTTTTGATGTCGAATTTCTGATGTCGAATTTTCGATGTCGAATTTTCGATGTCGAATTTTCGATGTCGAATTTTCGATGTCGAGTTTTCGATGAAGAATTTTCGGTGTCGGATTTTCGAGGTCGGATTTTCGACGTCGGATTTTCGATTTGGTGTATTCGGTTTCGAGGTTTCGTTTCGGGTCTTCGTATGTGGGTCTTCGTGTGCCGAGTCTTCGGTTGTCGAGTCTTCGGTTGTCGAGCCTTCGGTTGTCGAGCCTTCGGTTCTCGAGCCTTCGGTTGTCGAGTTTTCGATTGTCGAGCCTTCGGTTTCCGAGCCTTCGGTTGCCGAGCCTTCGGTTGCCGAGTCTTCGGTTGCCGAGTCTTCGGTTGCCGAGTCTTCGGTTGCCGAGTCTTCGGTTGCCTAGTCTTCGGTTGCCGAGCCTTCGGTTGCCGAGTCTTCGGTTGCCGAGTCTTCGGTAGCCGAGTCTTCGGTTGCCGAGTCTTCGGTTGCCGAGTCTTCGGTTGCCGAGTCTTCGGTTGCCGAGTCTTCGGTTGCCGAGCCTTCGGTTGCCGAGCCTTCGGTTGTCGAGCCTTCGGGATCGAGTCTTCGGTTGTCGAGTCTTCGGTTGTGGGGTCTTCGGTTGCCGGGCCTTCGGTTGCCGAGCCTTCGGTTGCCGAGCCTTCGGTTGACGAGCCTTCGGTTGACGAGCCTTCGGTTGCCGAGCCTTCGGTTGCCGAGCCTTCTGTTGTCGAGCCTTCGGTTGCCTAGCCTTCGGTTTCCGAGCCTTCTGTTGTCGAGCCTTCGGTTGCCGAGCCTTCGGTTGGCGAGCCTTCGGTTGCCGAGCCTTCGGCTGCCGAGCCTTCGGTTGCCGAGCCTTCCGTTGCCGAGCCTTCGGATGCCGAGCCTTCGGTTGCCGAGCCTTCGGTTCCCGAGCCTTCGGTTGCCGAGCCTTCGGTTGCCGAGCCTTCGGTTGCCGAGCCTTCGGTTGCCGAGCCTACGGTTGCCGAGCCTTCGGTTGCCGAGCCTTCGGTTGCCGAGCCTTCGGTTGCCGAGCCTTCGGTTGCCGAGCCTTCGGTTGCCGAGCCTTCGGTTGCCGAGTCTTCGGTTGCCGAGCCTTCGGCTGTCGAGTCTTTGGGATCAAGTCTTCGGTTGTCGAGTCTTCGGTGGTCGAGCCTTCGGTTGCCGAGCCTTCGGTTGCCGAGCCTTCGGTTGCCGAGCCTTCGGTTGCCGAGCCTTCGGTTGCCGAGCCTTCGGTTGCCGAGCCTTCGGTTGCTGAGTCTTCGATTGCCGAGTCTTCGGTTGCCGAGTCTTCGGTTGCCAGGTCTTCGGTTGCGGAGGCTTCGGTTGCCGAGGCTTCGGTTGCCGAGTCTTCCGTTGCCGAGTCCTCGGTTGCCGAGTCTTCGGTTGCCGAGTCTTCGGTTGCCGAGTCCTCGGTGACGAGGTTCCGGGGTTCGAATTTTCGACTTCGAATTCTTGGTCTGGGATTTCCGGTGTGGGGTCCTCGGTGTGGAGGTTTCGGGTGTTGAGGTTTCGGTGTTGGGTCCTTCGTTTCCTTTTTTCGGGTGTCGAGCCCCCGGGTGTCGAGGTTTTCGGTATCGAGATTTTGGGTGTCGAGGTTTCCGGTTTCGAGGTTTCCGTGTGGAGTTTACGGGTGTCGAGATTTCCGTGTCGAGTTTACGGGTGTCGAGATTTCGGGTGTCGAGGTTTTGGGTGTCGAGGTTTCCGGTGTCGTGGTTTCGGGTGTCGAATTTTCCATGTCAATTTTCGATCAGGAATTTTCGATCAGGAATTTTCGATGGGGAATTTTCGATGTTGAATTCTCGAGGTCGAATTTTTGAGGTCGAATTTTTGAGGTCGAATTTTTGATGTCGAATTTTGGATGTCGAATTTTCGATGTCGAATTTTCGATGTCAAATTTTCGATGTCGGATTTTCGAGGTCGGATTTTCGACGTCGGATTTTCGACGTCGGATTTTCGACGTCGGATTTTCGATTTGGTGTATTCGGGTGTCGAGGTTTCGTTTCGGGTCTTCGTATGTGGGTCTTCGTGTGCCGAGTCTTCGGTTGTCGAGTCTTCGGTTGTCGAGTCTTCGGTTGCCGAGTCTTCGGTTGTCGAGTCTTCGGTTGTCGAGTCTTCGGTTGTCGAGTCTTCGGTAGTCGAGTCTTCGGTTGTCGAGTCTTCGGTTGTCGAGTCTTCGGTTGTCGAGCCTTCGGTTGTCGAGTCTTCGGTTGTCGAGGCTTCGGTTGTTGAGTCTTCGGTTGTCGAGCCTTCGGTTGCCGTTCCTTCGGTTGCCGAGCCTTCGGTTGCCGAGCCTTCGCTTGCCGAGCCTTCGGTTGCCGAGCCTTCGTTGCCGAGCCTTCGGTTGCCGAGCCTTCGGTTGCCGAGTCTTCGGTTGCCGAGTCTTCCGTTGCCGAGTCTTCGGTTGCCGAGTCTTCGGTTGCCGTGTCTTCGGTTGCCGAGTCTTCGGATGCCGAGTCTTCGGTTGCCGAGTCTTCGGTTGCCGAGGTACGGTTGCCGAGTCTTCGGTTGCCGATTCTTCGGCTGCCGAGTCTTCGGTTGCTGAGTCTTCGGTTGCCGAGTCTTCGGTTGCCGAGTCCTCGGTGACGAGGTTCCGGGGTTCGAATTTTCGACGTCGAATTCTTGTTCTGGGATTTCCGGTGTGGGGTCCTCGGTGTGGAGGTTTCGGGTGTTGAGGTTTCGGTGTTGGGTCCTCCGTTTCCTTTTTTCGGGTGTCGAGCACTCGGGTGTCGAGGTTTTGGGTATCGAGGTTTTGGGTGTCGAGGTTTCCGGTTTCAAGGTTTCCGTGTCGAGTTTACTGGTGTCGAGATTTCAGTGTCGAGTTTACGGGTGTCGAGATTTCGGGTGTCGAGGGTTTGGGTGTCGAGATTTCCGGTGTCGAGGTTTCGGGTGTCGAATTTTCCATGTCGAATATTCCATGTCGAGTTTTCGATCAGGAATTTTCGATCAGGAATTTTCGATCAGGAATTTTCGATGAGGAATTTTCGATGATGAATTCTCGAGGTCGAATTTTTGAGGTCGAATTTTTGAGGTCGAATTTTTGATGTCGTATTTTTGATGTCGAATTTTTGATGTCGAATTTTTGATGTCGAATTTTGATGTCGAATTTTCGATGTCGAAATTTCGATGTCGAATTTTCGATGTCGAATTTTCGATGTCGAATTTTCGATGTCGGATTTTCGAGGTCGTATTTTCGACGTCGGATTTTCGATTTGGTGTATTCGGGTGTCGCTGTTTCGTTTCGGGTCTTCGTGTGCCGAGCCTTCGGTTGCCGAGCCTTCGGTTGCCGAGCCTACGGTTGCCGAGCCTTCGGTTGCCGAGCCTTCGGTTGCCTAGCCTTCGGTTGCCGAGTCTTCGGTTGCCGAGTCTTCGGTTGCCGAGTCTTCGGTTGCCGAATCTTCGGTTGCCGAGTCTTCGGTTGCCGAGTCTTCGGTTGCCGAGTCTTCGGTTGCCGAGTCTTCGGTTGCCGAGTCTTCGGTTGCCTAGCCTTCGGTTGCCTGTGGTCTGTGCAAGGTGTGCCGGGGCACATCACGTGCGTGTGTGCGAAAGCACTACGCGCCGATGTGCGCTCTGCAACGCCACAGATAATGGGGCCAGATGGCGGGGATGCCCCGTCTTCCGACGAATAGCCTTTCCCCAAAACACGCGCCCCCAAACACGTCCCCACATGTGGCAACAAGTGAGTAACGAACGCGGCACATTTGTACACGTTACCACCAACTACCCCCGCCCCACACCAGCCCCTAGGGACCCCAGGTTGGCAAGAGACCAACAACTAACCCAGACACAATACCCACCGCTGCCTCAGAGACAGCAGGTCACACAGAGCAGGCGGCCAAGGCCAACTCCCCCCCCAAGAAGAAAACGTCAGGCAACTATTGAGTGCACCCATGATAGAACAACCCGGCACCTCAAAGGCCGAAAACCACAGAGCCCCAAATAGACAAACCACCCCAGTAGGTGGGTACCCCGCGCACTTTTGTGTCGGCACCGACGGCAAGCCCAAACTCAACTTTGATGCAGATACTATATTCTACATGCTGCGTCTGGGCGATGGCAGTGCACAGCGGGGGTACGAATATCTCCTAGACGGTTTCACAGCACTCTTTCACGCTGTGGAACCCCTAGGAGATCCCGCCAGACGCCAGACGCCAGACGCCAGACGCCAGTTCGAGTCGAACGGAGGTGAGGTGAATGTTCCTCCGGTCGAGTGTCTTTACCGCAGTACCTAGCCGTCATACGGCTTTACCTGCGCGATGGTTTTGACGGTGTCACTACAGGGATGTTTTCACTGGGAAATTTGTTGGGACAGGGGTTTTTATAGTAATTGTAGGTAGGGATTGGTTCGCAAGTGAGCTGTGCGCGAATTTTACGCGCTAATTCCTACCAGGGTTCTGGCCGTCAGTCACTCGCTGAGAGGTGACTGAACTGGTGATTCGCTCTGTTTTGAGTACAGATTGCATTTTCGCCTTTCCCATCTTGGATTAGATCGCCGGACTTAAGATGTCCTTCGGCAATCTTTTGGATGGTAGTCGGCGCGGCTGTCTCTGGTCGTATTGGCCCAGGGTATTCACCAGAGGGTTGGGGTGGTTCTGGAGTTTATTGTACATTGTTCGAGCGCGAGTTTTGATCACGTCGACAATGTACGGGATGCCGGAATGTTCGTGTAGGATATGGGCAGGAAATCTTCGGCCTGTATCATATATCATCCTTAATGCCCGGTTCTGCAAAGTCTGGAGTCTGATGAAGGTGGATCTTGCCACCACTCCCCAGATCTCGCATCCGTACAGGACCAGAGGCGGGACGATCGCTCGATACAGCCGAAGCTTCAGGCGTAGGGGCATGGTTTGGGAACTGAGGATGGGGTACAACTGCCGCAGGACAGCGTGGCCTTGAAGTACTTTGCCCCTGACGTGATGTCTATACGTCAGCCGCCGGTCCAGCGTGACCCCGAGATACTTCGCCGTAGTGACCCAGGGGATCCGACGGCGCCGAAGCACGAGGTCCAGCGGGAGCCGGTTGGCTATCGCATTAGCCAGGAGAATCGCAGAGCTTTTCTCCGGGTTAATAGACATACGCCAGTTCTCGCACCATCTATTGATGGCACAGAGGTGGGCTTGTACTTGTCGGTAACTGTAGCGCGGGTTCTTGTTAGTAGCGAAGATCATGAGATCGTCCGCATACTGACAGATGTGTGTGTTGGGGTGCGTCGGGAGATCGGCCATGTAAGCTGCGAAGAGTGCCGGTGACAGTACACTGCCCTCGGGGACTCCTGCGCCAATGGGCCTCTCTCTGGAGAATGATCCCTCCACCTTCACCCGGAAGCTACGTTCCTGTAGGAAACTAGCCACCAAGTAAATGTATGGAGGGGGGATTTCCTGCTGTATGAGCTTGTAGACAAGCCCCTCATGCCAAGTGGTAGAAAATGCCTTTTCCACGTCGAGCAACACTGCCACCGTTTTAGCTCTCTCCTGGTAAGCCAGGGAAGCTTTCTCGGCTACACGCAGTAGTTGTTCAGTCGTGGAATGACCAGAACGAAAACCAAACTGGTGTTCCGGTAGGAGACCTTTTTCCTCCAAAAGAGGTCCGAGGCGGGACAGGAACAGTTTCTCGAACACTTTCGAGACAACATACACGTGGGAAATTTTATCATCGCAATGAGTAGGCTAGCCCTGCAAATGCGGCAACGATGACCCCTAACCCCCTCCCCCTAAGTCACGCCCAATTGACAACCAACAACCAAAATGGCACACTACAATTCCCAACCACCCACCGACACCCACCAACACAAAATACTCTTCTGGAACACTAGAGGGGTACGAGCTAGAGCACAAGAGCTTAAGCACTATCTATACACCAACAACATCACCCTAGCACTATTAAACGAAACCTTCCTTACACCCAAAGCACGCTTCTCGTTACCAGGGTACAAAATATACAGGACAGACAGGCAAGAGGGACGAGCTGGTGGAGGCACAGCCATAGCAATCCAAACCGTTATCCAACATTCCCAGAAGCACATCGCAACAGCCCTCACAATAAATATATCAAACCAACCAGTAACAATAGCAAGCATATACATACCTCCCAACCAACTTGACAGTAGAGACCTCGACACACTAACCAACCTAAACAACACCCTTCTAGCTGCTGGGGACTTCAATGCAATACACCCATCCTGGGGAAACAACACCAGTAACACAGCGGGGAACACGTTATACAACCACATGAACAACATATACAGCGACTACTTTATCGCGCACACGGACACTCCCACGTACATTCCAACAAACAAGAAACACTCACCACACACACTAGATATCGCACTCATGAAAAACACCACATTTAGGTATGACATACAAATAGCAGACGCCCTAGCCTCAGATCACTTAGCAGTACAACTAAACATACACGGTGCACCAAAGCTTAAGCCCCAAAAATACATAAAAAATTTCCACCATACAAATTGGGATGCATTCAGACAACGCCTAGATGCCACCCTCCCTCCAGCCGTCCCCCTCTGCACACACGAAGAGGTAGACCAAGCCGCTATCAACCTGGAAGAGGCGATACAGGCGGCAATTGAGACCACTGTCCCGGTAAAACTCCCACCCACGCACGAAATTGTCTATCCCCCGGACTTTATAGCCCTAATGAGGGAAAGAGACCACGAACGGAGCAAGTGGCAGCGAACAAGAAATCTAGTCCACAAGGTCAATACAGCCACACTTAATAGTCAGGTAAAAACGCGCCTATCACAAATAGCACAACAACAATGGGAACACACCCTAGCGCAGCTCAGACCGGGAGGGGCTGCAGTCTGGCAGCTCACCAAAAGACTAGACAAAGAGCCGCTGAACATTCCTCCCCTCAAAAAGCCTGACAACAACCATGCGGAAGAAGACGCCGAAAAGGCGAACATTCTAGCCGAAACGCTAGCTAATGCCTGCACACCCAACCAGACTCCGGGAAGTCTTGATCACAGCACCAAGCTTGAAACAAACATGCGCAACGTGCTAACTCATCCAGTCCACAATAAGAATAAAAGGACCAACGTAGGGGAATTTCGCTGGAGCGAGTGATGCGGGCTGGCGTCCCACAAGGGGCAATAATGTCCCCTTTTCTGTATATATTGTTCACCAATGATTTCCCAGTGGACGCCAGATGCAAGGTCGCCATGTATGCTGACGACACTGCAATATACAACTACCATAGAAATCCACGTTTCGGCCTTGCAGAAATGCAACGTTATGTGAACAACTTCCTCTCATGGCAACATGACTGGAAAATCAAAATTAATCCCGACAAATGCCAGCTGATTCATTTTTCTAAGCGGCGTCACACTTTGGCAACGGACCTAACGGTCGATGGTCAAATATTGCACTGCCGTCAGCAAGTTAAATACTTAGGTGTCACCTTGGACCGCACTATGTGTTGGTCCACCCACATAAAAAATAGCGCCAATAAAGGCAGACAGCGGCTAAAGCTGTGCGCCCCCATCTTCCGTAGTAAACAGTTGTGACTAAAGTCAAAACTTATACTATATAGGTCATTTATTCTCTCGGTGGTCCTGTATGCATGTGTGGCCTGGGCTAATGCCTCCAAAACTGCCCTCAAACAACTCCAAACCCTCCAAAACCTCTCCCTCAGAAAAATCCTCTCTGCTCCACTCCTCACCACCACCCAAACTCTTCACCTCGAAACTCATATCCCGTTCATCCCGGAGGCAATAGACAAAAGAGCAATGGCGGCATGGACGCGCATTAGGAACCACAAAAATGACGTGATCGCTAACATCGGCAAAGCCGAAGCACCGCAAGCATACTAGGATAAAAATGTTCTAGAAGCGGCTCGGCTCGCCGACTAATGCGCGTCCACGCAACCTCGTCCCTAAGCCACATACATGTTCCGGCAGAGGCCCTCGCCTCGGAAAATATTCAGGAGCTGCCACCGCGGGACAGTGTATATAGTGTCAAAACTGTAAATAGTGTAGTGCGCTGGGACGCATATTTCTGGTGTGCCCAGTGAAGATGTGTGTGTATGTGTGTACGAGTGTGTGTGTGGGTGAATGCGTGCGTGTATGTGTCTGTATATAATTTGTAAATATGTACATATGTATATATAACCCAAAGACGAAACAGACAAAAGAAAACTATTCTCGGTGACCTACAGATGGTCACCGTATGGGTTTTTGTATATAGCGAAAACTGTAAATATGAACAAAGTCAACTGTAAATCAATGTAAATATAGCCTGTAAGCCGGGCCCAATGTACCGGCACCAGGCCAATACTTTTAAAATAAATAACTAAACTAAAACTAAACTTCGCTGGATAATTAAACACCTGCAAGATGCCAAAGCCCCAGGACCGGACAAAATACCAAATTTGGTACTTAAAAACCTTACCACCGCAGCACTAGAAACTCTAAGTCATATCTGCAACTACTGCCTCGAACAAGGGTACTACCCAACACCTTGGAAAACAGCAGACGTCCTAATGGATGAACTCACATACCAATCCACACAGCCACACCACGAACACATAAAAGGCACTCATGAAAGACCCCTCCGCCTCGTAACAAAACAAAAATCTCAAAACGCGGCTGAAGAGGGATAGTCCCTATAACAGCCAGGGCATGTTGCAAAACATGCCCAAATAACCTTTTTGCATTGCATTGCATTGTTTCCAAGAACAAGAAGAACAGAAACTACGAGACCATTTACAACACTTTCAAAACATTTAGTCACAAAACAAAAACACACAAAAACCCCAAAACATTCAAAAATACACCACACATATAAAAACTAACAATGAGCCTTGCAGCAGCACAAAATAAAAAACAAAAACCAGCAGAAAAACTTAAGGTCTTTTGGGCAGAACCATATAATGGAGCCATGGATGTGGAACACAGGAACTGACACAGATACACATAATACACAAATTACAACACACTACACTACACAATGTCAACAAAAACACAATAAACATCAATATGCACCAACGCCGAGGGAACTCCCAATCCGTACCAAAAACAATTACCACACTAGGCTGAAGAGGGAATTCCCTAAACAGCCCGGGCATGTTGTAAAACATGCCCAAATAAACATTTTTGCTTTGCTTTGCTTGTTGCAAGCAGCTTGGTCTCACGCTGTATAAAACACTCATACGCCCCGTATTCACATATGCCGCACCTGCATGGGGGCATTGCGCCAAGACACACATACAAAAGCTACAAACGCTGCAAAACAAAATTCTCCGAACCATTGCCAAAGTCCCACGAACGGCCCCGCTGGACATAATACACAGCGAAATGAAAATGCACACGGTAGAGGAATTTATTAAAAGACTAGCTCACAACATGTATGAAGCCGCCGAAAAGAACCACAATCCTCTCATCCGGCTACTGGGACAGTACACAACAGATGCTAATAAGCATAAAAGGCCCCTATCGCTCTTTGACAGGACGATCCCAGTCAATAAACACGTAGACACAGAAAGAGACATAGCCAGACACCTCAATGCTCTAGTACCCCCATAACAATCAACAGATAGACAGCCCACAAGTCCCCGGATGGATGATCTCCCCTGCCGGGGCGGACAGGGGTGACAGGGCAACCCCAACGATGATGACCCTCAGCTATCACAAAGGTCACAAGCACACCTTCATACTGTAAATACTGTAAATAAACAAAGAAAAAATAAATAAATAAAAATCAAATTAAAACAAAAAACAAAAAAAAAACAATTAAAAAAAAAGAAAAAAAAACTTAAAAAAAAAAATTTCAATCTGACAAGGACTAATCCGCTACATTGCACATCTGCCGCGTGGGCGCGCATCAGAAACCACGACAATTATGTCATTGCCAATATCGGCAAAGGTGAGCCGAAGCATCGGAAGCATGCTCGTATTAAAATGTTTTAAACGTCACTCAGCTCACCGACTGATGCGCGTCCACGCAAACACGGCCCTAGGCCGCACACACGCTACCTTAGAGGCCTGCACCCCAGGGAACAGGTCAGGAGCTGTACCCTGCCCCGCCCAGGATAACCGCGGAGTGTACATAGTGTATATATAGTGTATATAGTTAACGTGTGTATATAGTCCTTTGTTATAATGCTGGGACGCATAGTTACGTGTGCCCAGCAAACATGTGCGAGCGGGACGCTCACTTGAAGTGCCCAGTGTGCGTGCGTGTATGTATATGTGTGTGCGTGCATGAGGGCATATCACATGATATGCCAGAGTGAATGAGAGAATGCATGTGTGTAAAAAAATATGTATATAGCAAGAAAAAAGCGAAAAAAGACAAAAACAAAATATAAACACATACCCAAGAACTATACACAAGAGAACTGTTCTCGGTGGCCCAAAAGAGGGTCACTGTATGGGTTTTCTTAAAACCCAATGTATATTTGTTGTAAATATCAAAAAAATTGTAATCCAATGATAAATTAAGTCTGTACGCTGGGCCCCATGTACCAGCACCAGACAAAATTCTTTTAATAAAATAATCTGTAATCTGTAATCTGTAAATGTTCCAGGATAAACAGCACAAGCTGTGCCAAGACAAGGCAGCTCCCTCACCGGCTGCAGCCCCAATTCAGGTAACGTACACCTCAATTTAAGCATGACACCTCACCTCAATTCCTGCCTTATGCATGATAACCCACCACTGCCAGCTATAGGGGGTGTGAGACCTTTAAGATGGAACGTCACCGCCGCCAACTGGCGGAGTTCTGGATGAGTCGTTGTAGCAGCAAGACGTCGGTCCTCGGTGTTCTTCGGGCAGAATACGGCAAGCGGCAGCACCACTCTCCGGCAAGCAACGCTAAGCTTCGCAGGCATTAATACGGCGCAAGACCACGCGTTTGGTGCCCAAGAGAAGAAAAAATCATCGAACCTTAAGAGGTTAAAGCGGCGAGAGGTGTAGTCTCAAGAAGTTTGGCAAGCAAACTGAGATTACACCAAGGCCCTCTTATCCAAAAGCCCAACCTCACCCCAGTCTTCCTTCACCACCTATCCTTGTGGTGAGGTTTTGTGACACTCCTGAGCCCAGTCTCAGCACGCCAAAGGACGAAAGTCCTGTAGTCCAAAGGGACTACACTTAGGCATTCTGAGTGCACAAAACCGCGCTTTTAAGCAGCCACTCCACAAAAACCAAACACTTTCCCAGGGCAAAGATGGTGAAATGCCAATCTAAGCCCAAACCACCCAAACCTCCAGATCCCAAACCAAACCGCCCCCACGTCCAGACAGAGACACCAAAGTCTCCACTACTACCCACGCCACCCGCACAAAGATCTCCGCTACTTCCTACGCCTCATTTCACTACACAAACTCATGCACCATATCAAAGAACCACACCTTCACCAACACATACACAACAGACACACATACCAATACCATCCACGAGCAGAACTCACACACACACACAACAGACATGCACACAAACTCCATCCACAAGTCGATCACCTACACAACAGACAAACACACCAACACAACCTAGTAAACCACAACGACAGACAAGAACCAGAACACACTCCATGAGCTCCAGCTGCAGCTCAACATCATCCTACGACACCAGCTTCGAATCCACAACACAGCTAGCCCCAAGAATAGGAGCCCTAGCCAACACAAACACAAACACACAACACTACACACCTACCACTTTCATACCCCCTACACCACACGGCTACTTCACACTATATATAGTAAATTGCAGCCCCGAAAAACAAAACACCTGGCTCATAAGAAGCCTCATGACAAGAACACAACTCGACACAAACACACTCTACCGAGCACAAAGGATCCCCAAAAACACTTTTGCCCTGACCTTCAAGAATCAGCAACAGGCTGTTATCTTCTCACAAACAATCCCCATCACAAACTTCGGGACATATGCACACTATTCAAACACTCTCCCACAAAATACACAAAACACAGAAACACCACAAAGACCCAGACAAACACTAACGGCAGTCCTTAAAGGAATTCCATACAACATCACTGACGACGACATCCTCCACAGTATTAGAGAGACTTACCCCGAAATAACAAGAGTATCCCGAATCATCTGCAGAAATAGACAGACACCGCTCGTGAGGATCTTCTCCAAATGTGTCATTACCATCAATTCAATCCTCAAGGAAGGAGCGATAATAGAACGACAGATCTTCCGAGCAGAACCATCAAGACATATTGAAAGACATATCCCCTGTAGAAACTGCCACCAATACGGACACCAACACGACCGCTGCACTGAACAAGCAATTTGCTTTCATTGCGGCAATAACACTGACACAAGACGTTGTACACACCCCATCAGACACACCACCCCCTTCTGTGCCACATGCAGAAACCCTGGGCACTACACCGGACAAGTGAGATGTCCGATGTACCCCAGAGAACCCCCAACACTTCCAGAACAAACTGCAAAAACACACATCTTCCCACACAACATACCCTCTCCCCCAAAACCACAACACATAACACAATGGCCAGAAATCAAATACCCACAAATTCCAAACACAAAGAAAGACATGACAACAAAGGAAACAGTAGGAACATTCAAACATGTAATCACACAATCTGAACAGCAGATTAAATCACTCCAACAACAGATCACACACATACAAGAAAACATCACAACATATGTACGCGAAATTGCAAACAACACAATCACACAAATCCTTAGTACACTTATCCCCCCCATATACGACATCACTCCACCAGCACACAGAGCCAGATTCTTACACAACATCACACAAACAGCACACAAAACAATGAAAATGGCAGTTAACACAACCAGGGTAGGCAACCAACTCGCCATTTTCATACACGAAAACACAAGATAAACACACACAATGGAAACCCACATTCTTACATATAAATTACAATGGCAATCACTACAGCACAAACAGACACACATTTCAATTTAAAATTACTACATATAAACATAAATGGTATTAGAAATAAGCGACAACAATTACTACATCTCATGACTCAACATAAAATCGACATAGCAACAATCAACGAAACGAAACTCAACGGAAATGCAAACGTTAACTTCCAACCGCTACACACTTTTCGAAACGACCAATCACAGAGCATCAGTGGCGGGGTCATGATTTTGGTGAAGCCTGAGCTAAATCCCATCCTCATGGCCACGCCACTGGTTTTCAAAGACCTACAGCTCCTATTGGTCCAAATCAAAATTCAAAGAAAGAAAATCGTTATAGCCACATTATACGTCCCTCCCAAAGACCCTTTCCCTTCCACACTATTACGATACTTAAACGACAATTTCCCTGACCTAATACTAGCAGGAGACCTTAACGCCAACAGCAAACACTTACTCGACGAAACCACAAATGCACATGGACGCGAATTGACCAAAGTACTTCGACAAACAGACTTAAGACTTGTAATGTCACCAGGACCGACGAGAATAGGGACAGGAAACCAACAACCGACCTCACCAGACAAAATATTAACTTCCAAACGGACTTATACACAAGTTGAAGACATTATCACAGACGCACCTCCAGATACAGATCACATTCCACTCATACTAACACTTAGAACACACCCATGGTACACACAAGCAAACAGGACAATAATCATAAATGACTATAAAAACGCGGACTGGAACATTTATAAACAAACAGCAGAACGACTCACACAGAACACAACACTCACACCACCTACAACATGGCATGACATTGATATGTATGCCACAACACTCACAGACATAATTACACAAGCACGGAAAGCTTCAGTACCAGAAAAAACAATTAACATAAACCCTTACAGCAGACCACTACCACAACACATTATACAAATCATAAAAAACAAAAGGAAAGCACACAGACAGTACATAAAAACACACTCTCCAGAAGACAAACGCATACTAAACAAACTACAACAAGACGTAAAAGATGCCATATCAAACTTCAACATAGACAAATGGAACACTTTACTCGATAAAATGACAGACACACATCACAGAGATCCAGCCAAATTCTGGAGATTAGTAAAAAGCACAAGACAAAAAACATATCCACAATACCCAATTAAACAAAATGGACAGACTATACACGACATCACACAAAAACTAGAAATTTTCAGACAACACTACACAAACGTTTTCCAAACTCCAGATGACCCAAAATTTAATAATACACTTTTTGAAACAGTAAATACACACATACAACACAACCAACACCTATACACACCACAAATGGACATAACAGAACTAGACGAAAATGATGACACTGACAGACCAATAACAGTACAAGATATCAAAACCATTATACATAAAACAAAAAACACAGCACCAGGACCAGACAACATAACGTACGAAATGATAAAACAATTACCCGACAACACAATGGAACTACTTGCTACAACATACAGTCACATGTACAGACACGGTTATCACCCACTACAATGGAAGTGCGCACACATACTACTTTTCGAAAAACCAGGAAAAGACAAAACGGACCATAGAAACTACAGACCGATATCCCTTATCTCTACCCTCTCCAAGACTTTCGAAAAGATTGTAGCGTACAGACTGACAAACATAACCACACAGAAAAAACTCATACCATCGACACAAGCTGGCTATAGAAGCGACATTACTATACAGGACCAACTTGTACGTGTACTCTCTAACTTACAGGACTCATATAACAGAGGATTTGTCACAGTAGCGACTTTCCTCGACGTACAATCCGCTTTTGATAAATGTTGGACAAACGGACTACTCTACAAACTTACGGACTTCAAAATTCCACCACGGATTGTACGTTGGATAGCCAGCTTCTTAACTGCCAGGACAGGACAAATACGTATCAGTCAACAACTATCTAATACCATACATCTAAATGCAGGAACACCACAAGGGAGTGCTATCTCAGGCCTCCTGTACATACTTTACACTGCCGACACACCACAACCGATACACAAAAACATACACCTAGCCCAATATGCAGACGATACTGCATATTGGAGCACACACGCCACACTTCTAGGAGCCAGAGGCAAACTAGAAAAACAACTAAACACTTTTTTACAATGGACACAAAAATGGAGAATAACCATAAACATACAAAAAACACAAGCCATTGTAATTAGAAAGATACGTAAACACACATACAAAACAGCCACACTCACTTTCAACAAACAAAAAATCCCATGTAAAGACACAGTAAAATATTTAGGAATACACATCAACAATAAACTAAGGATAAAGTCACACTATACACAACTACTCAAAAACGCACGTCCCATACACTCAACACTAAACTATCTGGCCAGACTCAACAAAAGAGGACTCACACCACAAATTTTACACAAACTCTACATCACACTAGTCAGACCACAACTTACATATGCAGCCGTAGCCACAATGCCCCTCATCACAACAACCATGATGAATAAAATAAAAGCATTTGAAAGAAGATGCCTACGGACTGCACACAAACTATTACCATCATTCAAATCTAACATTATATACCAATACACAAATACACAATCCATAGACTCACACATAGCACAACAATTCATAAAATACATACATAACGCATACACAAGAAGCTACAGAAGAACACTTATAAACACAGCACAAAAGATGAAGACCATACAAGAAACACCAACAGACAAAAACCCTCCCCTCATTACACTAATAAAAGTTTACGACAAGTACCAGGAACAAGAAGAACAGAAAATACGAGACCATTTACAACACTTTCAAAACATTTAGACACAAAACAAAAAACACACACAAAAACCCCAAAACATTCAAAAACACACCACACATATAAAAACTAACAATGAGCCTTGCAGCAGCACAAAATAAAAAACAAAAACCAGCAGAAAAACTTAAGGTCTTTTGGGCAGAATCACATAATGGAGCCATGGATGTGAAACCTGACACAGATACACATAATACACAAATTACAACACACTACACTACACAATGTCAACAAAAACACAATAAACATTAATATGCACCAACGCCGAGGGAACTCCCAATCCGTACCAAAAACAATTACCACACTAGGCTGAAGAGGGAATTCCCTAAACAGCCCGGGCATGTTGTAAAACATGCCCAAATAAACATTTTTGCTTTGCTTTGCTTTGCCAACTGGCAGCCGCAGCCAGGAACTCTCCTGGTACTCAACCAGGGCCACGCCCCATCCTCTACCCGGCCCTGGTCAGAAGCGACAACTCCTTTGCAGGAGTCGCCGGAGGGCAAAATGCACCTGTGCAACCGCAAAATGGTCCCCCTCCACAACCCCAGCCCTCACAGGCGCCCACCAGCGACCTAGGAGGTTTAAAAGAGATTTTCAGCCTGTTCAAGGACTTAAACCTCCCGGCGCTATTAACAAAGTTGCGGCCCATAATCGCAAGATTAAAAAGCTGCAACAGTACCATGGATAAGCTGGAAACCATCATATGTTTAATAACCACTCTCTTCGAGTAAATGGCACCTTCAAGGGGAGGCATAACTTTAACTCGCGCACTCCTGTGGAATGCAGATGGCATCCACAGGAAGCAACACGAACTTGAAAATTACCTGCGGCGTAACAAAATTGATATCGCATTCATTTGCGAAACAAAATTACAACAAGAGCACACTTTTAAGCTCCAAGAGTATCAAATCTTTCGGAACGACAGAATTGGCAGACAGGGGGGAGGGACTGCTATTTTGCTCAGAAATACAATTGCTCATGCTTCTGTTACGCTACCTGCAATGGCAGCGTTAGAGTGCACAGCACTTAAAACACGTGTAAATAATCAAACGGTGATGCTGGTAGCGCTTTATCGGCCCCCTAACTCCCCAGATTTCATACGTGACCTCGAACAAATCCTCGCTTTAGAGGAGCACGTTATAATTGCAGGAGATTTCAATGCCCGGCACCCCTGGTGGTTTTCTCGCCGAGCAAACGCGGCTGGAAATCTCCTGGTTGAACTCATAACGGATAATGACGACATAGAGGTACATCTTCCCCCAGATCCTACATTTTGGCACAGATCAGGGCACTTTGACCCCGAAATTTTGGACTTCGTATTAACAAAAAATGCGACACCTTTAATTAACTTTACAGTGTACCACAGCCTGGACTCCGACCATCTTCCTGTGCATTTCGACATACAGGGTTTTATTTCAGTCGGTGCCTCTGGCCCTCAAAGGAGGGCTGAGATCGACTGGAATAAGTTCACCATCGAGATGCACGGAATGGCGCAACCCAGACTGTCATACTATAGCGAGGCAGACATAGATGTCGCCATTGAAAACTTTACTGCCTCGCTACACACAGCCAAGAGAAGCGCTACCACATACACCACAAGACCACCCGGTTTTTGCACGTACCCCGAGGTAGAGCAACTCATTGCGCGGAGACGACGCTTGACAAGACTGTGGCGGTATACCCGTCAGCCTGAATATAAAATGCTAGCGAAATGGCTACGCAACATCATTCGCCACCAAATTAGACTTAATAAAATTGAACAGTGGGAAAACAAAATGCTGAGTACCACCCATTCGGACTCTTCTTTGTGGAAATTATTAAAGGCATTTAAGGTCTCCACGAGCGTCAACTCCGCAACTGAGGCGCTGCACACTCATGGCGGCCTGCACTTCTCCGAGGAGGAGAAAGCCGAGGTCTTCGCTGACTGTCTCGAAGACAGATTCAGCGAGAACCCAGTTACCAACCGTGACTTAGAACGGGAGGTACAGACATGGGTACAAACTTGGGTGGCGCAGAAGCAAGAGCAACAGCTACCCCTAATAACACCGCAGGAAGTTTTCAAGCTCATTAGGAAATTGCCTAATGGGAAAGCTGCCGGCCCAGACAAAGTGACTAATGAGGAACTTAAGCATCTCCCGAGAAAAGCTCTGGTACAACTGACCAAAATATTAAACGCCTGTTTGCAGCAAGGCTATTTCCCCTCTACTTGGAAACGAGCCAAGGTGATCATGCTTCCAAAGCAAGGGAAAAGCACCAGACAACCGCAAAATTACCGCCCCATTAGTCTCCTGTCTACTATTGGTAAATTGCTCGAAAAACTTATACTTTCTCGACTCCAAAAACATGTTTCGGAATCTCATGAACTTTCAAATTCACAGTTTGGCTTTCGAAAAGGACATTCTACTGACTTACAGCTTCTCAGAATAACAGATGACATAACAGAGCAATTTAACAACGGGGCTTCAACGTTGGCGCTATTTCTGGACGTAGAAGCCGCATTTGACCGGTGCTGGCACAATGGCCTTATCTATAAACTGCACCAAAATTTCCCGGCACTTCAAAATTATCTACACTTGCTGCACAATTTTTTAGAAAAACGGAAGTTCTACGTCCAAGTGGGCCGCTCCTCCTCTCGGGAGCGAATGATGCGGGCTGGCGTCCCACAAGGGGCAATAATGTCCCCCTTCCTGTACATACTGTTTACAAACGACTTCCCAGTGGACGCCAGATGCAAGGTCGCCATGTACGCCGACGACACTGCAATATACAATCACCATAGAAATCCACGTTTCGGTCTTGCAGAAATGCAACGCTATGTCAACAACTTCCTCTCATGGCAACATGATTGGAAAATCAAAATTAACCCCGACAAATGCCAGCTGATTCATTTTTCTAAGCGGCATCACACTTTGGCAATGGACCTAACGGTCGGTGGTCAGGTATTGCACTGCCGTCGGCAAGTTAAATACCTAGGGGTTACCTTGGACCGCACAATGTGCTGGTCCACCCACATAAAAAATAGCGCCAACAAAGGCAGAAAGCGGCTAAAGTTATGCGCCCCCATCTTCCGCAGCAAACAGCTGCAACTGAAGTCCAAACTCATCCTGTACAAAGCTTTTATCCTGTCAGTGGTTCTATATGCGTGTGTGGCATGGGCAAACGCCTCAAAAACCGCCCTGAAGCAGATCCAAACCCTCCAAAACCTCTCCCTCCGAAAAATCCTCTCTGCTCCTCTCTTAACCACCAACCAAACCCTACACCTGGAAACCCAGATCCCCTCCATCCCTGAGGCAATAACCAAAAGAGCTTCCGCGGCATGGGCGCGCATCAGAAACCACCACAATTACGTCATTGCCAATATCGGCAAAGGTGAGCCGAAGCATCGAAAACATGCACGAATCAAAATGTTTTAGACGTCGCTTGGCTCACCGACTGATGTGCGTCCATGCAAACACGGGCCCCAGGCCGCACACAAGCTACCTCAGAGGCCTGCACCCCAGGGAACCAGTCAGGAGCTGCAACCTGCCCGCCCAGGAAAACCGCGGAAATGTATATAAAGCGAGTGTAAATAGCGTCTGTAAATAGTGTTTTTATGTGCGTGTGTGTGTGTCTGTGTGTGCGTGAGGTCATGTCTCACGATATGCCAGAGCGAATGCGGGAGTGCATGTGTGTAAATAAAGTGTATATATGTATATAAAGAAAAAAAAACTAGAAACAAAACCCAAAGACAATACAACAGGGAACTGTTCTCGGTGGCCCAAGGACGGCCACTGTATGGGTTTCCTGGAAAACCCGTTGTATATAAAATGTAAAAACAAAACAAAAATTGTAAATAAATGTAAATGTAAGTCTGTTAGCTGGGCCTGCTGTACCAGCACCAGACAAAATTGAAATAAACAAATCTGTAAAATCTGTAACACTTAGGTTCCAGGCCCGGGCCTCGTGCCAAGACCTGTACCTAACCCCACTCTGCCTGCATACTCTCTTGTATGCAGGTGCCTTTTTTAGAGTTACCCACTAACATCAGGTTTGCTTCGGCGGTACCTGACATAACACCACCCGACTTTCCCTTCCATCCTCGTAGAGTGCATGGTAGGGGAGGCGAAAAAAAAAATTGCCGAGTCTTCGGCTGCCGAGTCTTCGGTTGTCGAGTCTTCGGTTGTCGAGTCTTCGGTTGTCGAGTCTTCGGTTGTCGAGTCTTCGGTTGTCGAGTCTTCGGTTGTCGAGTCTTCGGTTGTCGAGTCTTCGGTTGTCGAGGCTTCGGTTGTAGAGGCTTCGGTTGTCGAGGCTTCGGTTGCCGAGCCTTCGGTTGCCGAGCCTTCGGTTGCCGAGCCTTCGGTTGCCGAGCCTTCGGTTGCCGAGCCTTCGGTTGCCGAGTCTTCGGTTGCCGAGTCTTCGGTTGCCGAGCCTTCGGTTGTCGAGCCTTCGGTTTTGGAGCCTTCGGTTTTCGAGCCTTCGGTTGTCGAGCCTTCGGTTGCCGAGCCTTCGATTGCCGAGCCTTCGGTTGCCGAGCCTTCGGTTGCCGAGCCTTCGGTTGCCGAGCATTCGGTTGCCGAGCCTTCGGTTGCCGAGCCTTCGGTTGCCGAGCCTTCGGTTGCCGAGCCTTCGGTCGCCGAGCCTTCGGTCGCCGAGCCTTCGGTCGCCGAGCCTTCGGTTGCCGAGCCTACGGTTGCCGAGCCTTCGGTTGCCGAGCCTTCGGTTGCCGAGCCTTCGGTTGCCGAGCCTTCCGTTGCCGAGCCTTCGGTTGCCGAGCCTTCGGTTGCCGAGCCTTCGGTTGACGAGCCTTCGGTTGCCGAGCCTTCGGTTGCCGAGCCTTCGGTTGCCGAGCCTTCGGTTGCCGAACCTTCGGTTTCCGAGCCTTCGGTTGCCGAGCCTTCGGTTTCCGAGCCTTCGGTTGCCGAGCCTTCGGTTGCCGAGCATTCGGTTGCCGAGCCTTGGGTTGCCGAGCCTTCGGTTGCCGAGCCTTCGGTTGCCGAGCCTTCGGTCGCCGAGCCTTCGGTCGCCGAGCCTTCGGTCGCCGAGCCTTCGGTTGCCGAGCCTACGGTTGCCGAGCCTTCGGTTGCCGAGCCTTCGGTTGCCGAGCCTTCGGTTGCCGAGCCTTCCGTTGCCGAGCCTTCGGTTGCCGAGCCTTCGGTTGCCGAGCCTGCGGTCGCCGAGCCTTCGGTTGCCGAGCCTTCGGGTGCCGAGCCTTCGGTTGCCGAGCCTTCGGTTGCCGAGCCTTCGGTTGCCGAGCCTTCGGTTGACGAGCCTTCGGTTGCCGAGCCTTCGGTTGCCGAGCCTTCGGTTGCCGAGCCTACGGTTGCCGAGCCTTCGGTTGCCGAACCTTCGGTTTCCGAGCCTTCGGTTGCCGAGCTTTCGGTTGCCGAGCCTTCGGTTGCCGAGCCTTCGGTTGCCGAGCCTTCGGTTGCCGAGCCTTCGGTTGCCGAGCCTGCGGTTGCCGAGCCTTCGGTTGCCGAGCCTTCGGGTGCCGAGCCTTCGGTTCCCGAGCCTTCGGTTGCCGAGCCTTCGGTTGCCGAGCCTTCGGTTGCCGAGCCTTCGGTTGCCGAGCCTTCGGTTGCCGAGCCTTCGGTTGCCGAGCCTTCGGTTGCCGAGCCTACGGTTGCCGAGCCTTCGGTTGCCGAACCTTCGGTTTCCGAGCCTTCGGTTGCCGAGCTTTCGGTTGCCGAGCCTTCGGTTGCCGAGCCTTCGGTTGCCGAGCCTTCGGTTGCCGAGCCTTCGGTTGCCGAGCCTGCGGTTGTCGAGCCTTCGGTTGCCGAGCCTTCGGGTGCCGAGCCTTCGGTTCCCGAGCCTTCGGTTGCCGAGCCTTCGGTTGCCGAGCCTTCGGTTGCCGAGCCTTCGGTTGCCGAGCCTTCGGTTGCCGAGCCTTCGGTTGCCGAGCCTTCGGTTGCCGAGCTTTCGGTTGCCGAGTCTTCGGTTGCCGAGTCTTCGGTTGCCGAGTCTTCGGTTGCCGAGTCTTCGGTTGCCGAGTCTTCGGTTGGCGAGTCTTCGGTTGCCGAGTCCTCGGTGACGGGGTTCCGGGGTTCCAATTTTCGACGTCGAATTCTTGGTCTGGGAGTTCCGGTGTGGAGATTTCGGGTGTTGAGGTTTTGGTGTTGGGTCCTCCGTTTCCTTTTTTCGGGTGTCGAGCCCTCGGGTGTCGAGGTTTTGGGTATCGAGGTTTCCGGTGTCGAGGTTTCCGTGTCGAGTTTACGGGTGTCGAGTTTACGGGTGTCGAGATTTCGGGTGTCGAGGTTTCCGGTGTCGAGGTTTCGGGTGTCGAATTTTCCATGTCGAATTTTCCATGTCGAGTTTTCGAATAGGTTCTTTCGATGAGGAATTTTCGATGTTGAATTCTCGAGGTCGAATTTTTGAGGTCAAATTTTTGATGTCGAATTTTCGATGTCGAATTTTCGATGTCGAATTTTTTATGTCGAATTTTTGATGTCGAATTTTCGATGTCGAAATTTCGATGTCGAATTTTCGATGTCGAATTTTCGAGGTCATATTTTCGAGGTCGGATTTTCGAGGTCGGATTTTCGACGTCGAATTTTCGATTTGGTGTATTCGGGTGTCGAGGTTTCGTTTCGGGTCTTCGTATGTGGGTCTTCGTGTGCCGAGTCTTCGGTTGTCGAGTCTTCGGGATCGAGTCTTCGGTTGTCGAGGCTTCGGTTGTCGAGTCTTCGGTTGTCGAGTCTTCGGTTGTCGAGTCTTCGCTTGTCGAGCCTTCGGTTGTCGAGTCTTCGGTTAAAGAGTCTTCGGTTGTCGAGGCTTCGGTTGTCGAGCCTTCGGTTGTCGAGCATTCGGTTGTCGAGCCTTCAGTTTTCGAGCCTTCGGTTGTCGAGCCTTCGGTTGCTGATCCTTTGGTTGCCGAGCCTTCGGTTGCCGAGCCTTCGGTTGCCGAGCCTTCGGTTGCCGAGCCTTCGGTTGCCGAGCATTCGTTGCCGAGCCTTCGGTTGCCGAACCTTCGGTTGCCGAGTCTTCGGTTGCCGAGTCTTCGGTTGCCGAGTCTTCTGTTGCCGTGTATCGGTTGCCGAGTCTTCGATTGCCGAGTCTTCGATTGCCGAGTCTTCGGTTGCCGAGTCTTCGGTTGCCGAGTCTTCGGTTGCCGAGTCTTCGGTTGCCGAGTCTTCGGTTGCCGAATCTTCGGTTGCCGAGTCTTCGGTTACCGAGTCCTCGGTGACGAGGTTCCGGGGTTCGAATTTTCGACGTCGAATTCTTGGTCTGGGATTTCCGGTGTGGGGTCCTCGGTGTGGAGGTTTCGGGTGTTGACGTTTCGGTGTTGGGTCCTCCGTTTCCTTTTTTCGGGTGTCGAGCACTCGGGTGTCGAGGTTTTGGGTATCGAGGTTTTGGGTGTCGAGGTTTCCGGTTTCAAGGTTTCCGTGTCGAGTTTACGGGATTCGAGATTTCCGTGTCGAGTTTACGGGTGTCGAGATTTCGGGTGTCGAGGTTTTGGGTGTCGAGGTTTCCGGTGTCGAGGTTTCGGGTGTCGAATTTTCCATGTCGTATTTTCCATGTCGAATTTTCCATGTCGAATTTTCCATGTCGAATTTTCCATGTCGAGTTTTCGATCAGGAATTTTCGATGTCGGATTTTCGATGTCGGATTTTCGACGTCGGATTTTCGACGTCGAATTTTCGACTTGGTGTATTCGGGTGTCGAAGTTTCGTTTCGGGTCTTCGTATGTGGGTCTTCGTGTGCCGAGTCTTCGGTTGTCGAGTCTTCGGGATCGAGTCTTCGGTTGTCTAGTCTTCGGTTGTCGAGTCTTCGGTTGTCGAGTCTTCGGTTGTCGAGTCTTCCGTTGTTGAGTCTTCGGTTGTCGAGTCTTCGGTTGTCGAGTCTTCGGTTGTCGAGTCTTCGGTTGTCGAGTCTTCGGTTGTCGAGTCTTCGGTTGTCGAGTCTTCGGTTGTCGAGTCTTCGGTTGTCGAGGCTTCGGTTGTCGAGGCTTCGGTTGTCGAGGCTTCGGTTGCCCTGCCTTCGGTTGCCGAGCCTTCGGTTGCCGAGCCCTCGGTTGTCGAGCCCTCGGTTGCCGAGTCTTCGGTTGCCGAGTCTTCGGTTGCCGAGCCTTCGGTTGCCGAGCCTTCGGTTGCCGAGCCTTCGGTTGCCGAGCCTTCGATTGCCGATCCTTTGGTTGCTGAGCCTTCGGTTGCCGAGTCTTGGGTTGTCGAGTCCTCGGTGACGAGGTTCCGGGGTTCGAATTTTTGACGTCGAATTCTTGGTCTGGGATTTCCGGGGTGGGGTCCTCGGTGTGGAGGTTTCGGGTGTTGATTTTTCGGTGTTGGGTCCTCCGTTTCCTTTTTTCGGGTGTCGAGCCCTCAGGTGTCGAGGTTTTGGGTGTCGAATTTTCCATGTCGAGTTTTCGATCAGGAATTTTCGTTGAGGAATTAACGATGTTGAATTCTCGAGGTCGAATTTTTGAAATCGAATAGTTGAGGTCGAATTTTTGATGTCGAATTTTTGATGTCGAATTTTTGATGTCTAATTTTCGATGTCTAATTTTCGATGTCGAATTTTCGATGTCGAATTTTCTATGTCGAATTTTTGATGTCGGATTTTCGATGTCGGATTTTCGACGTCGGATTTTCGACGTCGAACTTTCGATTTGGTGTATTCGGGTGTCGAAGTTTCGTTTCGGGTCTTCGTATGTGGGTCTTCGTGTGCCGAGTCTTCGGTTGTCGAGTCTTCGGGATCGAGTCTTCGGTTTTCGAGTCTTCGGTTGTCGAGTCTTCGGTTGTCGAGTCTTCGGTTGCCGAGCCTTTTGTTGCCGAGTCTTCGGTTGCCGAGCCTTCGGTTGCCGAGCCTTCGATTGCCGATCCTTCGGTTGCCGAGCCTTCGGTTGCCGAGCCTTCGGTTGCCGAGTCTTGGGTTGTCGAGTCCTCGGTGACGAGGTTCCGGGGTTCGAATTTTTGACGTCGAATTCTTGGTCTGGGATTTCCGGGGTGGGGTCCTCGGTGTGGAGGTTTCGGGTGTTGATTTTTCGGCGTTGGGTCCTCCGTTTCCTTTTTTCGGGTGTCGAGCCCTCAGGTGTCGAGGTTTTGGGTATCAAGGTTTAGGGTGTCGAGTTTTCCGGTGTGGAGGTTTACGTGTCGAGTTTACGGGTGTCGAGATTTTCGTGTCGAGTTTACGGGTGTCGAGATTTCGGGTGTCGAGGTTTCGGGTGTCGAGGTTTCCGGTGTCGAGGTTTCGGGTGTCGAATTTTCCAAGTCGAGTTTTCGATCCGGAATGTTCGATGAGGAATTAACGATGTTGAATTCTCGAGGTCGAATTTTTGAGGTCGAATTGTTGAGGTCGAAGTTTTGATGTCGAATTTTTGATGTCGAATTTTCGATGTGTAATTTTCGATGTTGAATTTTCGATGTCGAATTTTCGATGTCGAATTTTTGATGTCGGATTTTCGATATCGGATTTTCGACGTGGGATTTTCGACGTCGAATTTTCGATTTGGTGTATTTCGGTGTCGAAGTTTCGTTTCGGGTCTTCGTATGTGGGTCTTCGTGTGCCGAGTCTTCGGTTGTCGAGTCTTCGGGATCGAGTCTTCGGTTGGCGAGTCTTCGGTTGTGGAGTCTTCGGTTGTCGAGTCTTCGGTTGCCGAGCCTTCGGTTGCCGAGTCTTCGGTTGCCGAGTGTTCGGTTGCCGTGTCTTCGGTTGCTGAGTCTTCTGTTGCCGTGTCTTCGGTTGCCGAGTCTTCGATTGCCGAGTCTTCGGTTGCCGAGTCTTCGGTTGCCGAGTCTTCGGTTGCCGAGTCTTCGGTTGCCGAGTCTTCGGTTGCCGAGTCTTCGGTTGCCGAGCCTTCGGTTGCCGAGCCTTTGATTGCCGATCCTTCGGTTGCCGAGCCTTCGGTTGCCGAGCCTTCGGTTGCCGAGTCTTGGGTTGTCGAGTCCTCGGTGACGAGGTTCCGGGGTTCGAATTTTCGACGTCGAATTCTTGGTCTGGGATTTCCGGGGTGGGGTCCTCGGTGTGGAGGTTTCGGGTGTTGATTTTTCGGCGTTGGGTCCTCCGTTTCCTTTTTTCGGGTGTCGAGCCCTCAGGTGTCGAGGTTTTGGGTATCAAGGTTTAGGGTGTCGAGTTTTCCGGTGTCGAGGTTTACGTGTCGAGTTTACGGGTGTCGAGATTTTCGTGTCGAGTTTACGGGTGTCGAGATTTCGGGTGTCGAGGTTTCGGGTGTCGAGGTTTCCGGTGTCGAGGTTTCGGGTGTCGAATTTTCCAAGTCGAGTTTTCGATCCGGAATGTTCGATGAGGAATTAACGATGTTGAATTCTCGAGGTCGAATTTTTGAGGTCGAATTTTTGATGTCGAATTTTTGATGTCGAATTTTCAATGTGTAATTTTCGATGTTGAATTTTCGATGTCGAATTTTCGATGTCGAATTTTTGATGTCGGATTTTCGATATCGGACTTTCGACGTGGGATTTTCGACGTCGAATTTTCGATTTGGTGTATTTGGGTGTCGAAGTTTCGTTTCGGGTCTTCGTATGTGGGTCTTCGTGTGCCGAGTCTTCGGTTGTCGAGTCTTCGGGATCGAGTCTTCGGTTGGCGAGTCTTCGGTTGTCGAGTCTTCGGTTGTCGAGTCTTCGGTTGTCGAGTCTTCGGTTGCCGAGTCTTCGGTTGCCGAGTCTTCTGTTGCCGTGTCTTCGGTTGCCGAGTCTTCGATTGCCGAGTCTTCGGTTGTCGAGCCTTCGGTTGCTGATCCTTTGGTTGCCGAGCCTTCGGTTGCCGAGCCTTCGGTTGCCGAGCCTTCGGTTGCCGAGCATTCGTTTCCGAGCCTTCGGTGGCGAGTCTTCGGTTGCCGAGTCTTCGGTTGCCGAGTCTTCTGTTGCCGTGTCTTCGGTTGCCGAGTCTTCGATTGCCGAGTCTTCGAATGCCGAGTCTTCGGTTGCCGAGTCTTCGGTTGCCGAGTCTTCGGTTGCCGAGTCTTCGGTTGCCGAGTCCTCGGTGACGAGGTTCCGGGGTTCGAATTTTCGACGTCGAATTCTTGGTCTGGGATTTCCGGTGTGGGGTCCTCGGTGTGGAGGTTTCGGGTGTTGACGTTTCGGTGTTGGGTCCTCCGTTTCCTTTTTTCGGGTGTCGAGCACTCGGGTGTCGAGGTTTTGGGTATCGAGGTTTTGGGTGTCGAGGTTTCCGGTTTCAAGGTTTCCGTGTCGAGTTTACGGGATTCGAGATTTCCGTGTCGAGTTTACGGGTGTCGAGATTTCGGGTGTCGAGGTTTTGGGTGTCGAGGTTTCCGGTGTCGAGGTTTCGGGTGTCGAATTTTCCATGTCGAATTTTCCATGTCGAATTTTCCATATCGAATTTTCCATGTCGAATTTTCCATGTCGAGTTTCCGATCAGGAATTTTCGATGTCGGATTTTCGATGTCGGATTTTCGACGTCGGATTTTCGACGTCGAATTTTCGACTTGGTGTATTCGGGTGTCGAAGTTTCGTTTCGGGTCTTCGTATGTGGGTCTTCGTGTGCCGAGTCTTCTGTTGTCGAGTCTTCGGGATCGAGTCTTCGGTTGGCGAGTCTTCGGTTGTCGAGTCTTCGGTTGTCGAGTCTTCGGTTGTCGAGTCTTCGGTTGCCGAGTCTTCGGTTGCCGAGTCTTCTGTTGCCGTGTCTTCGGTTGCCGAGTCTTCGATTGCCGAGTCTTCGGTTGTCGAGCCTTCGGTTGCTGATCCTTTGGTTGCCGAGCCTTCGGTTGCCGAGCCTTCGGTTGCCGAGCCTTCGGTTGCCGAACATTCGTTGCCGAGCCTTCGGTTGCCGAGTCTTCGGTTGCCGAGTCTTCGGTTGCCGAGTCTTCTGTTGCCGTGTCTTCGGTTGCCGAGTCTTCGATTGCCGAGTCTTCGGTTGCCGAGTCTTCGGTTGCCGAGCCTTCGGTTGCCGAGCCTTCGGTTGCCGAGCCTTCGGTTGCCGAGCCTTCGATTGCCGATCCTTTGGTTGCTGAGCCTTCGGTTGCCGAGTCTTGGGTTGTCGAGTCCTCGGTGACGAGGTTCCGGGGTTCGAATTTTCGACGTCGAATTCTTGGTCTGGGATTTCCGGGGTGGGGTCCTCGGTGTGGAGGTTTCGGGTGTTGATTTTTCGGCGTTGGGTCCTCCGTTTCCTTTTTTCGGGTGTCGAGCCCTCAGGTGTCGAGGTTTTGGGTATCAAGGTTTAGGGTGTTGAGTTTTCCGGTGTCGAGGTTTACGTGTCGAGTTTACGGGTGTCGAGATTTTCGTGTCGAGTTTACGGGTGTCGAGATTTCGGGTGTCGAGGTTTCGGGTGTCGAGGTTTCCGGTGTCGAGGTTTCGGGTGTCGAATTTTCCAAGTCGAGTTTTCGATCCGGAATGTTCGATGAGGAATTAACGATGTTGAATTCTCGAGGTCGAATTTTTGAGGTCGAATTGTTGAGGTCGAATTTTTGATGTCGAATTTTTGATGTCGAATTTTCGATGTGTAATTTTCGATGTCGAATTTTCGATGTCGAATTTTCGATGTCGAATTTTTGATGTCGGATTTTCGATATCGGATTTTCGACGTGGGATTTTCGACGTCGAATTTTCGATTTGGTGTATTTCGGTGTCGAAGTTTCGTTTCGGGTCTTCGTATGTGGGTCTTCGTGTGCCGAGTCTTCGGTTGTCGAGTCTTCGGGATCGAGTCTTCGGTTGGCGAGTCTTCGGTTGTGGAGTCTTCGGTTGTCGAGTCTTCGGTTGCCGAGCCTTCGGTTGCCGAGTCTTCGGTTGCCGAGTGTTCGGTTGCCGTGTCTTCGGTTGCCGTGTCTTCGGTTGCTGAGTCTTCTGTTGCCGTGTCTTCGGTTGCCGAGTCTTCGATTGCCGAGTCTTCGGTTGCCGATTCTTCGGTTGCCGAGTCTTCGGTTGCCGAGTCTTCGGTTGCCGAGTCTTCGGTTGCCGAGTCTTCGGTTGCCGAGTCTTCGGTTGCCGAGTCTTCGGTTGCCGAGTCTTCGGTTGCCGAGTCTTCGGTTGCCGAGTCTTCGGTTGCCGAGTCTTCGGTTGCCGAGTCTTCGGTTGCCGAGCCTTCGGTTGCCGAGCCTTCGGTTTCCGAGCCTTCGTTTGCCGAGGCTTCGGTTGCCGAGCCTTCGGATGTCGAGCCTTCAGTTTTGGAGCCTTCGGTTGTCGAGCCTTCGGTTGTCGAGCCTTCGGTTTTCGAGTCTTCGGTTGTCGAGCCTTCGGTTGCCGAGCCTTCGGTTGCCGAGCCTTCGTTTGGCTAGCCTTCGGTTGCCAAGCCTTCGGTTGCCGAGCCTTCGGTTGCCGAGCCCTCGGTTGCCGAACCTTCGGTTGCCGAGGCTTCGGTTGCCGAGCCTTCGGTTGCCGAACCTTCGGTTGCCGAGCCTTCGGTTTTCGAGCCTTCGGTTGCCGAGCCTTCGGTTGTCGCGCCTTCGGTCGTCGAGCCTTCGGTTGCCGAGCCTTCGGTTGCCGAGCCTTCGGTTTCCGAGCCTACGGTTGCCGAGCCTTCAGTTGCCGAGCCTTCGGTTGCCGAGCCTTCGGTTGCCGAGCCGTCGGTTGCCGAGCCTTCGATTGCCGAGCCTTCGGTTGCCGAGCCTTCGGTTGCCGAGCCTTCGGTTGCCGAGCCTGCGGTTGCCGAGCCTTCGGGTGCCGTGCCTTCGGTTCCCGAGCCTTCGGTTCCCGAGCCTTCGGATGCCGAGCCTTCGGTTGCCGAGCCTTCGGTTGCCGAGCCTTCGGTTGCCGAGCCTTCGGTTGCCGAGCCTTCGGTTGCCGAGTCTTCGGTTGCCGAGTCTTCGGTTGCCGAGTCTTCGGTTGCCGAGTCTTCGGTTGCCGAGTCTTCGGTTGCCGAGTCCTCGGTGACGAGGTTCCGGGGTTCGAATTTTCGACGTCGAATTCTTGGTCTGGGATTTCCGGTGTGGGGTCATCGGTGTGGAGGTTTCGGGTGTTGAGGTTTTGGTGATGGGTCCTCCGTTTCCTTTTTTAGGGTGTCGAGCCCTCGGGTGTCGAGGTTTCCGGTGTCGAGGTTTCCGTGTCGAGGTTTCCGGTGTCGAGGTTTTGGGTGTCGAATTTTCCATGTCGAATTTTCCATGTCGAGTTTTCGAATAGGAATTTTCGATGAGGAATTTTCGATGTTGAACTCTCGAGGTCGAATTTTTGATGTCGAATTTTCGATGTCGAATTTTTGATGTCGTATTTTTGATGTCGAATTTTTGATGTCGAATTTTCGATGTCGAATTTTCGATGTCGAATTTTCGATGTCGAATTTTCGATGTCGAATTTTCGATGTCGAATTTTCGAGGTCGGATTTTCGAGGTCGGATTTTCGACGTCGAATTTTCGATTTGGTGTATTCGGGTGTCGAGGTTTCGTTTCGGGTCTTCGTATGTGGGTCTTCGTGTGCCGAGTCTTCGGTTGTCGAGTCTTCGGGATCTTGTCTTCGGTTGTCGAGGCTTCGGTTGTCGAGGTTTCGGTTGTCGAGTCTTCGGTTGTCGAGTCTTCGCTTGTCGAGCCTTCGGTTGTCGAGTCTTCGGTTGTCGAGTCTTCGGTTGTGGAGGCTTCGGTTGTCGAGCCTTCGGTTGTCGAGCGTTCGGTTGTCGAGCCTTCGGTTGTCGAGCCTTCGGTTGTCGAGCCTTCGGTTGCCGAGCCTTCGGTTGCCGAGCCTTCGGTTGGCGAGCCTTCGGTTGCCGAGCCTTCGGTTGCCGAGCCTTCGGTTGTCGCGCCTTCGGTCGTCGAGCCTTCGGTTGCCGAGCCTTCGGTTGCCGAGCCTTCGGTTTCCGAGCCTACGGTTGCCGAGCCTTCAGTTGCCGAGCCTTCGGTTTCCGAGCCTTCGGTTGCCGAGCCGTCGGTTGCCGAGCCTTCGATTGCCGAGCCTTCGGTTGCCGAGCCTTCGGTTGCCGAGCCTTCGGTTGCCGAGCCTGCGGTTGCCGAGCCTTCGGGTGCCGAGCCTTCGGTTCCCGAGCCTTCGGTTCCCGAGCCTTCGGATGCCGAGCCTTCGGTTGCCGAGCCTTTCGTTGCCGAGCCTTCGGTTGCCGAGCCTTCGGTTGCCGAGTCTTCGGTTGCCGAGTCTTCGGTTGCCGAGTCTTCGGTTGCCGAGTCTTCGGTTGCCGAGTCTTCGGTTGCCGAGTCCTCGGTGACGAGGTTCCGGGGTTCGAATTTTCGACGTCGAATTCTTGGTCTGGGATTTCCGGTGTGGGGTCATCGGTGTGGAGGTTTCGGGTGTTGAGGTTTTGGTGATGGGTCCTCCGTTTCCTTTTTTAGGGTGTCGAGCCCTCGGGTGTCGAGGTTTCCGGTGTCGAGGTTTCCGTGTCGAGGTTTCCGGTGTCGAGGTTTTGGGTGTCGAATTTTCCATGTCGAATTTTCCATGTCGAGTTTTCGAATAGGAATTTTCGATGAGGAATTTTCGATGTTGAACTCTCGAGGTCGAATTTTTGATGTCGAATTTTCGATGTCGAATTTTTGATGTCGTATTTTTGATGTCGAATTTTTGATGTCGAATTTTCGATGTCGAATTTTCGATGTCGAATTTTTGATGTCGAATTTTCGATGTCGAATTTTCGATGTCGAATTTTCGAGGTCGGATTTTCGAGGTCGGATTTTCGACGTCGAATTTTCGATTTGGTGTATTCGGGTGTCGAGGTTTCGTTTCGGGTCTTCGTATGTGGGTCTTCGTGTGCCGAGTCTTCGGTTGTCGAGTCTTCGGGATCTAGTCTTCGGTTGTCGAGGCTTCGGTTGTCGAGGTTTCGGTTGTCGAGTCTTCGGTTGTCGAGTCTTCGCTTGTCGAGCCTTCGGTTGTCGAGTCTTCGGTTGTCGAGCCTTCGGTTGCCGAGCCTTCGGTTGCCGAGCCTTCGGTTGCCGAGCCTTCGGTTGCCGGGCCTTCGGTTGCCAAGCCTTCGGTTGCCGAGCCTTCGGTTGCCGAGCCTTCGGTTGCCGAGCCTTCGGTTGCCGAGCCTTGACGTCACTGGCTGTCGCGTGCCAGATGGGCGTGTTTCTGACGTCATTCAGGGTCGCGTGCCAGGTGGGCGTGGCTTAGAAGTGTGAAAACACGTGTAATCCAATTAGCCCCCCTTTGTTAGCCAATTAGCGGCACCTTTGAGTGGTTTGAAACCCCCATTATTACTCTACTGTATTATGCTTGATTTCTCCTAAACTAAATGAGATATCGATATGGGGTAAACGGTAATTATCTTGTAATAAAACGGCGCGTCTTTGGTATAATTTTGGAGTTTGTCGGTGGTCTAGCGTTCGATCCCCGTGCAAATTGTGAATTATTATTGGAATAACTCCTAAACTATTAGTGATAAAATCTTCGAATAAATTTTATTAAATTGGTATTGTTATGGGCTTTCCTCTGTGGTATGCTTGGTATCCTGGAGTCTTGGGTTCCAATCCTGATTTGGTAAATTTAATTATTTCGAGAAGCGCTTGTGTTGGAAGACTGAAATAAACTTTATATGATAATACTTGTTAAGGACGATTATTTTATAACATGCTAGAGTTAACGTATCGTAGGTTCGATCCCTATCTTGTGGAGAATTATTGAAATTTGCTCTATATCGCTATTTTTACACTTGGAATAGTAGTGCAAAGACAAATTAGGTTGACTTGGCATATAAAATGATATACTAGACAATTTTATCCCTACGACTCATAGTTCGATTACCGGGACGTGGCAATTACTTCAAAGTCGATTTATTCGCGAATCAATAAAGTTAGCGTGATGAAATAAAAAGTTAAACACTTCAGCTAAATATCTGCTCTTGAATTATTGATAAAAATGGTAGCTTTTGTACTTGGGGTCTAGTTCGAATCTCTAAGGGTCCATTTAAATACTTTGCAAACTAGGGTCTTAGAGATCTGTAATAAAGTTTAAATTGGTGTTATTACTTACAAAATCAATTATAAAATGCTGTTAGTGAGAGAAACATTGCTTGTGTTGATTCTAGAAGCTTAAAATACGTATAACTTGGAAAAAGTAGCTTTAGATATAATTAACGATGAATGTTGTTATTTTCTCAGATATTTAAGCCGATAACATGCAGTTACGTCTATATTCCCTGCCAGCATGAAGGATAATGGGAATATAAGCAGAAGAATAACCAAAATAACAAGAACAAGAAGAAGAGATTTTATTTTACATTTCAGCTAACAACCTTCAGTTCGCGTATATTCCCTGTTAGCATGAAGGAGAATGAGAATATATGAAGCAGAAGAAGAAGAAGAAGAAGAAGAAGAAGACGAAAATATGCTTAAGATGCCTAAAAGCATTGTGGAGTATTTATGTCGTATATGATTGCTCTGAGGGCTTTCAAGCTTGCTGATGACATGGTTATAATACCGGCGCCTGTATTTGAGGCTAGGGTTTTCCTTCCGCTAATGACAATGTGATACTTTTACCTGTTGGGACATGCTTTTAGAGAGGTTTACACCTGTGTTTGAGGCTAGGGTTTCTCAACTAATGACATGGTGACGATTTTACCTGTTGGGACACGTTTAAAAGAGGTTCAGTTGAGAGATTGTAACATATAGTATGTTAGCGTGTTAAGACGCGTGCAAATAGGTTTATTTCGTGGTGATAGTTAAAATTAATGTCTTTGTTGTTGAAATGATGGTACTTAGAAACATAATCATCTTTTCATGTTTTAATTTGACGCTTGATTCGTCTTAAAGTGAATAAAAATGGAGAAAGAATTATAAAAATACGGGGTATTTGTTTCTTTAAGCGTTTAAATAATGTTTAGATGGTTCCATTACTGTCATCCGATATCGATAAAAGAAATGTTACTTAAAGATACATAACCGCCGTTTCGCATCTTAATGTTTCTGTCGGATTCGTCGCAAAGTACGTAAAAACGGTGGAAAACCATAAAAATAATGATAATTTGAGGGCTAATGTATAATTTACCGTCATAAAGAGTATAAAATCTGTCGAATGTGCGTTTTAGTACTGATTGAAGCCGCTATGAGGCGTTGCAATCGTGATCTTGAATTATCGTGAGTCATCTGATATTGATAAAAGTAATGTTACGTAAAGATACATAACCTCCGTTTCGCGTCTTAATTTTTCTGTTGGATTCGTTTCAAAGTGCGTAAAAGACGAGAAAAAGTCATAAAAATAGGAAGCTTTGATGAAATATAGCAGAAATTTGGTTTTTAAGCGTTTAAATATTGTTTAGATGGTTCCATTACTGTCACCCGATATCGATAAAAGAAATTTTACTTAAAGATACATACCCGCCGTTTCGCGTCTTAATTCGATGCTGAATTTGTTTCAAAGTACGTAAAAACGTAAAATCGTAAAAATACGGATAGTTGATGACTAATATATAATGTATCGTGATAAGAGTATAACATCTGTATAATGTGTGTTTTAGTACTGATTGAGGCCGCTATAAGGCGCTGCAATCGGTAGAATATATATGCAATGCTTCTTATGTCGATAGTTATAGGTATTGTTCGTCCCTTTTCGTTATAATTCTTGTGTTTATGATGCATGGATTTTATTGTGGTGATAGCGATGGTGGTGAAGATGGTGGTGGCGGTGGTGGTGGTGGTGGTGGTGTGGTGTGGTGGTGGTGGTGGTGGTGGTTGGCCAGGTTAAATTTTTATGGTCTTAGAACGAATGTAAGCAGCGTTTCACGTGTTACCGTTATAAGATACAGAACTAATTAAGAGAATCGTTAAATGAAGTTGACATGTATAGCATACTGGAGCAGTGTACAAAGACGGATACAATAGCTATTTGAATAATAAGGTTACAACGTCTTCTCATGTTAGTTTACAAAAAGAGTTGCAGGGAGGGGAAAAAGAAGCCTGTATAATGTTAAATGACGTTGAAGAAATGTCTGTAAAGAGGTTTGTGGTTAAGTTAGGTCAGTCTTAGAAACACTGTAAGTAATTCTCTAGACGAGAACATCATACATTTACAAAAGGATGGAATTTGATCATGAAAGCATAACGCATCGCTAAAAAAGGCTCCATATACCCCTTAAAAACATTAAAACATACTAGAGACGTGAAAACAGAAAAATCACGACGAAGCTTCCAAAATTCCTGAAAACCTCCACAAAACCGCAAAAATGACTGAAATACCCAGAAAACTCCTAAAACAACATTAACATACTGTGCAGTGTTTAGAAAATACTTAGGATTCACATGTCAGAGGATGCAATGCCTTCAAATTCAACATCATCGGTTAGGACATCTTTTAAAGCTCTATAAGGAGGGGGGAGACTAGAGAAAACAATAATGTTGGATAAAGCCGTAAAATAATACTTGAAAAGAAACAGGTTAGATCATGTTAGGTGGGGGGGGGGTGAGTGTTACAAAAAACTACTAGGCGTGTTCGAGATGTGACCTTCATAACATGTAGAACTAAGCGAAAGGTTCATACAGCTGAGTAAAATTTGTGAGAGGGTAAAATAGGTCTAATGAGTAATTCAACATCAAAGGTTAGAACATCTTCTAGTAGAAGTTTAAAGCTCTATAAGGAGAGAGGATAGGAAAAACAATGTTGAATGAGGGCTGTAAATAATAATCCAGAGGAAACGTAGAGTTAACTCAGGTTAGATATGGAGAAAATGTCAAACATACTATACCATGGTCGCAGAATATGGTGGTTATGCAGGATAAGGCTGCGTTGGTAACGGTGATGGTTGGTTATGTTAGATGCGTCTAAATAATCCTCGAAATTGCCTGAAAAGTTCTTAAATATGTTGCAAAAAGTATCAGGAATATACTAAAAGTGACTAAAAGATCTACCAGAGGGACCAAAATAGCATTGAAATTGGAGTGAAACGTTTCAAAAAATGTACTTACAACTGGTGTAAAAGCCCTCTCAATATCCCGAAAAGTGTCTTAAAACATTTAAAATAGCAATAGAATGCTCCGAAAAGATTTAAAAAATCCTGAAAACATGCATGCCGGTGAGTCTGAATATCTTCTAAATCCTAAATTTGTTGGAAATCCTCTACAAGCAATGAATAAATACCCTGAGGTTATACCCACAAAGAGGGAAATCAGAACGCCTTATGGCAGGATGGAATAGACAAGCAGAGGAGGAGGATATAGGATAGGTAAGAGGATAGAATGAATATCTAGAAACGGATCATGGTGATGAAATAGAATAAATAACAATAAGAGGAGGATCTAGGCTAGCTACCTTAGGTTAGGCTAAGTTAGGTTAGGTTAAAATATGAAAGACCTAAGTAAAAAGAGTAGAAGTAAGGGCTTAGAAATTAGGTTAGACGAGTAGAAGTATGGAGCTTAGTCTGGGTTAGGTTAGGATAGGATAGGTTAGACGAATAGAAGTATGGAGCTTAGCTTAGATTAAGTTAGGTTAGGTTAGCCTGGTCAGACTACGAGATGGGCAGTTGTTGTTGTTGTTGGTGATGATGATGATACGATTGTTGCTGGGTTAGGTTAGTAGTGAAATGTAGTCGGAATAATAAGTACAAGAAATGCAATAAATGAATGGATAGGTTGGACTGCGCCTCAACTAAAACAAAAGCAAGTAATGAAGAAAACTTGGTGAAATGTGCTTAAATCGACTAAAATATCTCTAGCAGTGTCAAAAATACCTGCTTCACTGTCTTAAAACGTCTTTAAACTCGTGAAAAATGCTTGTCACAAGCCTGAGATACCCTGAAAACCGTGAAATTCCTGCGAAGGATCTGAAATGTTTTAATTAGTGTTCAAAAAAACCCATTAAAAGCGTTTAACGCCTATAAAAGTGTATCAAGTATCCTGAAGACTATGCAAAATGTCGGTGTAAAAGTTTAAAATAGTCGCATAGTGCTTAAAATGTCTCTAAAATGTCTGAAACGATATTTAAACTAGCAGATAGATACGTCCAACAACACTTGAAATACCATGAAACCTCTGGAAAATCGATCAAATAATCTATATAACCGCCAAAATTGCCTGAAAAGCTCTTAATGGTGGTGGTGGTGATGGTGGTGGCGTTGGTGTTGGTGGTGGTGGTAGTGGTGGCCGTTATAGTGGCGCTGGTGAGGGTGGTGGTGATGTTGTTGTTGATGGTGGTGGTGATGGTGGTGGTTGTGGTGTTCGTGCAGGTTATGGTGGCGCTGGTGTTGGAGGTGTTGACGGTGGTGGTGATGGTGGTGGTGGTGGCGGTGGTGGTGGTGGTGTTGCAGAATAGGTGGCGTTGGTTGGTGTGGTGATGATGGTGATGTAGGATATGGTGGCGCTGGTGATGATGGAGGTGATGCTGGAGATGTTTCTGGTCGTGCAGGTTATAGTGACGCTGGTGATGGTGTTGACGGTGGTGGTGATGGTGGTGGTGGTGGTGGCGGTGGTGGTGGTTGCGGTGGTGGTGGTGTTGCAGAATAGGTGTCGTTGGTTGGTGTGGTGATGGTGATGTAGGTTATGGTGGCGCTGGTGATGATGGAGGTGATGCTGGAGATGTTTCTGGTCGTGCAGGTTATAGTGACGCTGATGATGATGGTTGTTGGTTGGGTTAGGTTAGGTTAGGATAGTCTTAGTAGGAATGTAGGCAACGTTTGACGTGTTACCATTAGAACATACAGAACTGTGCAAAAGAGTCTTTAAAATGAAGTTAGCATGTATAGCATGCTTGAGCAGTGAACAAAATTCACCCATTACCCTTGAAAGTACTTAAAAGCAAGTAAAATATGTGTTAAACGGTCTAAAGCAACCTCAAAATACCATGAAACCTCTAGAAAATCGATGAAATTATTTACATAATCCTCAAAATTACCTGAAAAGTTCTTAAATATACTGTAAAAGCAGCAAGAATATACTAAAAGGTGTCCTAAAGATCTATTAGAGGAACCATACTAAAATTGCCTAGAAAGTTCTTAAATATGTTGCAAAAGCATTCTGAACAGCTTAAAAGCAGCTAAAATATCTCTAAAACGACCTAAGACAGCATCAAAATAGCATGAAACCTCTGGAAAAATCTAATAAATAATCTACATAATTCTCAAAATTGCCTGAAAGGTTCTTAAATATGCGTGTAATCGTGTCTGAGTACATTCTAAATCCTAAAATCGTTGGAAATCCTTTACAAGTAACATGTCAATGCTCGAGGTTATATCCGCAAAGAGGAAAATCAAGAGACATTATGACAGGATAGAATAGATAAGTAGGGGAGGATGGACTAGGTTAGATAATAATAGGAGGGGTTGGTGATGTTTGTGTTGGTGATGGTGATGATCGTAACGATTGTGGCGATGCTGAGGATGGTGGTACTGGTGATGGTTATGGTGGTGATGGTAATGATGCTGATGATGGCAAGGCTGGTGGCTATGGAAACGATGGTGGTGATGGTAACGATGGTGGTGATGGTTATGGTGGTGATGGTGAGGATGGAGGTAGTGGTGGTGGTTATGATTGCGAATGTAACGATGATGATGATGATGGTGATTACAACGATGGCGGCGGTGGTGGTGGTGGTGGTGATGGTGGTGGCGGTTATGGTAGAGATGCTAACGATGGTGGTGATGGTGAGGATGACTCTATTGGTGATGGTTATGGTGATGATGGTAACGATGCTGATGATGGCTATGGTAACGGTGGTGGTGATGGTAACGATGGTGGTACTGATGATGGTTATGGTGGTGATGGTAACGATGGTGGTACTGGTGATGGTAACGATGGTAGTGATGGTGAGGATGGCTGTATTGTTGATGGTTATGGTGATGATGGTAACGATGCTGATGATGGCTATGGTAACGGTGGTGGTGATGGTATCGATGGTGGTACTGATGATGGTTATGGTGGTGATGGTAACGATGGTGGTACTGGTGATGGTAACGATGGTGGTACTGGTGATGGTAACGATGGTGGTACTGGTGATGGCAACGATGGTAATGGTGGGGATGGTGATGGTAATGTGGAGGTGATAATGAGGATGGTGGTACTGGTGATGGTTATGGTGGTGATGGTAACGATGTTGATGGTGGTGATGATAGCGTGGAGGTGATAGTGAGGATGGTGGCATTGGTGATGGTTATGGTGGTGATGGTAGCGATGGTGATGATGGCAAGAATGGTGGTGATTGCAACGAAAGCGGTGGTGGTGGTGGTGGGGGGTGGGGGTGGTGGTGGTGATGGTGATGGTGGTTGTGGTACGATGGTGGTGGTGGTGGTACGATGGTTGTGGTCGTGTAGGTTATGGCGGTGCTGGTGTTGGAGGTGGTTGGTTAGGTTAGGTTAGGATAGTCTTAGAAGGAAAGAAAGCAGCGTTTGACCTTTTACCATTAGAACATACAGAACTATACAAAAGAATCGCTCAATGAGGTTAAGATACACAGCATACAGGAACAGTGTACAAAGACATTGACAATAGCTAGTTGAATAACAAGGTTGAAACGTCTTCTAATGATAGTTTAAGAAAGAGTGGGAGGAAGGAGAAGAAACATGAATGATGGCAAATAACGATGAAGAAATATATCTAAAGAGGCTTGTGGTTAAGTTAGGTTAGTCTTAGAAAGACCGTAAGCAATGCTCTAGACTGAACATCATACATTTACAAAAGGACAAAATTCGTTCGTGAAAGCATAAAGAATCGCTAAAAAAGGTCTACATGCTCATTAAAAGTATCAAACATGTTAAAGACGTGAGAACACCGAAAAATTAGGACAAACCTTCAAAAATTCGTCAAAATCCCTCGAATGTCGCAAAAGTGGCTAAAATACCTACCAAACTCCTAAATAGTATTAACATACCGTGAAATGATTAGAAATTGCTTAGGGTTCGCACGTCAGGGGTCTAATAGCTTCAAAGTGTCTAAAGTTACTGAAAAACATCTGCAAACGACTGCAAATGTCTAAGCCTGAAACTGTACGGTGTGGAGGTTAGAATAGGTTATAGAAGAATAGAACGCTAAAGTAATCTAGGAATGAAATAGGTTAAGTTACGTTAAAATATCTTAATAAATAGGAAGGTTTATGCTCACTTAGGTTAAGTAACGTTAGGTTAGGTTATAGGACTAGAAGTATGGGGCTTAGATTAGGTTAAATTTGAAAGACCGTGTAAAAGGATAGGGTTTAGGTTGAGCAATAGAGATGAAGAATAAATCATTAGATGAGATGTTAGGTTATGTTAGACGAGTACAAGTATGGGGCTTAGGTTAGGTTAGGTTAGGTTAGGTTATAGGACTAGAAGTATGGGGCTTAGATTAGGTTAAATTTGAAAGACCGTGTAAAAGGATAGGGTTTAGGTTGAGCAATAGAGATGAAGAATAAATCATTAGATGAGAGGTTAGGTTATGTTAGACGAGTACAAGTATGGGGCTTAGGTTAGGTTACGTTAGGTTAGGTTAGGTTAGTGAGGCAATGTGGGGTGAGGTAACATTATGTTGGGGTAATATATTCAATCAAATCAGAAAGCTCCTGTGTTAGGTGGCGTACATCAATATAGTGAAGGACATACTCAGACACCATGAACGCTCATAAGCATACATACACTGCTATGGGCCTTAAGAGTCATCCCTAGAGATTCCTTCAAACACCTACAACGTCCTGCTTCCCCTACCACCTTACCTAGTAATCCTTAGATTACGCGTGGCGGCTATCTTGCGCATAAAAAAGTGTGCCAGCTCTGTCCTAACCTAACTACTAGGGTATATTTGTTGTTTTGTTTTTTATATTTGCTTCCTTTTATTTTTGTTTTTATTAGGTTAAATTGTATTGTTTAAGCACAAATAAATTATTTGTTCATTCATACTTAGAACTTGGTTCCCCAACTATAGCATTTCAGGTGTGTCTGTTCTCGGTTTCCCTTCTCCATCTCTTGACCCTCATCTTTTTCAAATCACACTCCACACCATCCACCTGGCGTTAGGCCTGCCTTACGTATGTTCGAAATTCCTGTGAATATCTTGTTTGTGCTTTTAACCCCCCTTGGTTCGTACCATTGATTCAGTCGGGGTAAGGTTTCCTAACAACTTGTTTTTAATATATGATTACTTCGATTCAAATACTTAAGTGTAATATGACAAGCAGATAATACAACTGCAACCGAAATTGTAATGTCAATATATATTTGACAATGGAAAGAAACAAAAGGAGATTCTAGTAAACAGTTAAGGGGAAAACGTAATAAAGCTGAATATGTTAAAGTCTCAAGAATGGAAGCCTAGGCAGATTTAAATGGGTGATAAGGTTACAATTGTTGTACGTACAAAGCTCTATCGATTCCGCGGGCTGATTCCTATCTTACCATGACCTACTCTAAAGTTAGCCAATGGAACTCACTTCCTTGGTGTTGCTCGCGCAAAAACAAATGCAACGCAACACACACTCGTCTTGAATCGAGCCGAGAGTACACGTGCAATTTCTGAGTTGTACGTAAGCTAGCGCGTAGACATAATTCGGCGGTTGCTAAAGGGTGACAAAGTTAAAGTGTTATAACGTTGTAGTTGAAGTTACAAAGTTGCATTCTATTTAAATATCGTCGGCAGTTCTCTACAAATCTGGAAATTTACAAATAAAGTGATCTGTTGGTTAATTCTTCGTTTGGTTCCATTCCCACCATAACTCACGCACACCCTGCAGATTAGGACCTCTTGCTAGAGCTGGTCCGGACACTAAACACGAGATCTTATAGGTCTTAAAGTAGACGTCTTCGACGGAGGAAAGTTTGCGTCACAATGTATTGATTATACACAATAAAATTTACAGTGAATGTAGAATTTGGATCCTGCAAGAGCATACAAAATTATTTTCCTAGCTGAATAACAATTTTCTCCGCTACACATTTCAAAGTAATTATATAACATAATAGCTATGTTGGCGAAAGATGCTGGAGAAGTTGGCACCCCTGTGTGTGTGTGTAGCACGTGTTCTCGCCGGCTGCACACCTTTACATCAGCAACCCCTCTTGGGAGAACTTGTTCCCTCCTGTCATACAACCAGAAACATCACCATACGTCGCCCCACACGTCAACTGGACAACCATTTCCTTTATCACCTTGTGCAAAGCGTGCCTATTCATTAGCTCCCCACTTTGATACCTCAGCTTCCACTGATCTCTTCTAGTAGTTCATTAAAATAGTTCGTTTTACACAATGCAGGAAATATTTAAGTGGGCCATTAAATATACTGTATGAATATGGGAAGTGCATTATTACAGAAAAATCTGTTGTGTTGCACTCGCATGACTTTCTCTACTCTTGTACTAACCATTCCTACAAACTCTTATTCCTATATCTTCTTCGTGTTAGTTGAGATAAACATTTGTACAAATTATCTTATTGCTTATTTCCTTGTAGGTGCAAGGGGAATATTGTAATACAGTAGGCTTTGTGCGATAGTCAAATCTTTTAAAGCTTTGAGATTCCGTTCTCTTTGTACACGTAACATATAAAAAATGAACAACGATGAACCATTTCACGAAAATTCCAGTTTTCCGAAACTCACACACATAACAAGGTATATCTCCGAAATGGTTCACCCTACAAGAAAATTTATTGAGACATAAATTGTGTATTTCAGCAAGATCTACATTTTTTGTATAGTATAACTTGGTCTATCTCTAACGGTTTACCAGTTATGCAAAAGTCGTCCAGAGTAAATACGACTACAGGGGCTATAGGCAGAAAATTCAACATATACATTTCATTTGTTATGAAAATATGTCAAACATATGGCATTTTAATCAAAATCGTTCAAGCCATTTTCAAGAAAATCAAAATTTTTGGAAAACTCTTCCATGTAAAAGGTAGTTTAGGGTGGGGCTATTTTCTTCAAAATCTTCGTGTCGCATTCTTGAAAGACTTGAAACTTAAATACCAGCTTTGGTTTTTAATCGACTTTGGTTTCTGAGTTATACTGTCCACAGGCACACACACACACACACACACACACACACACACACACACACACACACACACACAGGCACACAGGCACACAGGGACCTTTTTCTAAAAATGCTGTAGCCAGAAAATTCAAAATACACATTTTATTTGTCATAAAAATGTCTTAAACATGTCATTTTAATCAAAATCGCTATACTATTTTAAACAAAATCAAAATTTTCTGAAACTTTTCCATGTGAAGGATAGGAAGGGAGGAATTTTCTGCAAAATCCTCGTGTCGCATCCCTAAAAGATATTAAAGTTAAATGCCAACTGTGGCTTTTAACGTACTTTATGCTGTTCACAGACTACCAGGCACACAGACACACATACACACGCGCGCGGACCTTTTTCTAAAAGAGCGTTTTTGGTTTTAGGGGGCCTCAAAATATATATTTCCGGTGAAATCTCGACAACAAATTTATGGGTGGAGTACAATACTTTTCCATTTTCTATACGAAATGGAGAAAGTAAAAATATATTGCTTTTAAACTTAGTACATTTTTAAATATATGTGGAATGTTAAAGAAAACCCTGAAAAAACAAACTAGCAGAGAAACACAATGTGATGACGTTGCCTGTTTTATTATATGGCACTGAAACACTGATTGTGGACAAAAGGACGTCAAAAAGAATTGAATCGACAGAGATGAGAGTGAATGATGATCTTGGCTGTGTATCTAGGAAATTAACACGTTAAATGCATAATTGGTTAAAGCATTTGGAACGAATTTCTAAATAATTCCTAAAAAGAAAATTAAATATCAACTAATAGGGATTCTAGGAGTAGGTAGGCCAAGAAAGAGATGGAAATATCCACTTTATAGGCCAAGGACATTTTTGCAATTCTTCCAGCTAAACCAAAGGGTCAGGGCTATCTGTAACTTGAGCACCATCAAACCTGCTCCAACAAACGTTGTTTAGTTTCAGATTGAAGAGGCGGATAATGTCCGTTTCGTTTAAACTTTTTTTTTCTCCTCCGAGAGCTGTTCGGAATATCGGTGCAGATAAAGTTCGGACCACATTGTTTGGTTTTTTATTCCGCTCCCATTGCAGCTCTTCAGAATTTATTCGCAATGCCGACAGTGATGATAGCGTTGGAGATTTTGGTGGCGGGGGAAATGCCAGAAATTCAAGCCGCCAATCCAATGTTGTTAATGAATGTTCGTTTTCCAGTTTCGCCTTTTTTGTATATATATGTACAAACGAAATTTTATCGCCAGCGGGATGGGCGAAAATGAATTTATTTCAGCGTCATCAGATTTGGTGCAGGCTGGAGATAACATTAAACAAATAAAGAAATAAAGGTTCGATTTTCATCCCATTCTCTTGGCTTAGAGAAGAAATGTGCGGCGATTTAGAAAATAAATTGCATTACACGTGGAAACAGCAAGGTTTTTACACAGATTTATCTTAGATTTAATACCATTTATTTTAAACGCAAAATCCGGCTCTAAGTAATTTTAAATAGGGATTCTGAAACTGTTTATTTAAGAGGAGATTAAACAGCAGAACTTCAGTAAAAATCTAATGCAACACACACACACACACACACACACACACACACACACACACACACACACACAAACACACACACACACAAATTCTTTAGGCATTAAAATTGCAGATAATCCCTCATATATGTAACTACACAAAAAATGAATGCACTATTCATGATGTTTTACTGGAAATTATTTCAAATTACGTAACATGGACTTCTTTTTATGATGATTACTTGGCTTGGCTTGGTGACCCGGGCTCTGTATATCAGATAGCGACATGTAAGTTTTTTCTTTTTTCTAAAACTGAAATACAACAGCATAGCTCGGTTTTTGATAACTCAGTCTACATTTCTTCATGACTTTACAACTCGTACATAGCTGTTCAGTTCTCTCGTAACTTTGACACATACACTTTTCTGTCTTTCAGTTCTCCCTGTGTAACAAACTACTGCTTCAACAATCACACTCATTAAAATTGTTTCTTACAATAATAACTCCCAAACTGCTTCTGTCGACACAAACAATTCTTTCACGACGTTTGCACACTTGCTAACAACTCTCTCGTTCAACATTTACTACTCCATCACTATTTTTCTCTCGTCCCCTCACCCGCTTTTATAAATGAGAATGACGTACGGCGGATATTTCTGGAAGTTTACTCTTTTCTCGCAGTTATCACAAATAAGCCTACAATCAAGGCTTCGTGAACTTTCTGGAAACTTTGTTCTGCTGCTGCATTGTCAGTCTCGTATTTACAAGCCGCGCGGTGGAGTGGGGTAGTCTTTCTTTGACGTGCTGCCGCGGCTGTCATTGCAGTAAACAAATAAATAATGTATATTATATAGTTTTCATTAATTATTCGCTACTTCATTGGAATTTAAGAGTCACAGTCTCTGAATCACTGTTAATGGACCCCGTGGTCGTGAGGTAAAGACAAGAGCAATTCCCATAGCTGCGCAGTGGCAGCTATGGTAGGGGAAGTTGCGCAACCATGTATGCGCAGAAATGTTTCTGTCCAAGAAGGAGTGAAGTTCGCTAGCATAGCTTTAGCGCCTATTACTAATGACATTTTATATGTTTAACGGTCAGGTTTATAATAAGCAAGGCTATTTCCCTATAGCAGTGCTATGTGCCAACAATCACTGTAATTGCTTCACCTGCACCACGCTGTTGCCTTAATCTTTGTTCATTAGCGGCAAGCTAGCCGGATTATTCCCCCCTCTCAGCCATTGCAGAGAGGGAGGGAAGGAAGGCAGCTTCCCCTATGCGCAAGATTTGTTCATGTCTCACCTCACGACCTATAGAAATATGTTGTCTGACTGTAAAGGAAATTAACATTTTAGCAAAAGTTATAGTTGTAGAGTAATCTGAGGAGATACGGACACCCATGAAGAAGGTAAATTAGAACACGAAATTGTTGAAGAAAGTTGTCACAATGTAGAATCAAAGTCAGGAAAAGGGACAAGCGATTCATGACGGCTCACATCTAGTGAGGGGAGTAACACATTGTCTTGGCTATAAATAAAACGTGGAATAATAAAACAACCATATGCAAATTTAGTAAATCAAGATGTACCATCACGGTGTGAGTGAGTGAGTGAGCGGGCTTTAAGGTTGAAGCAAAACCTTTCTCTGTTCATCATTGAGTGCACTCGCATTTTAAATTTATACATCTTAAGATGCTATCATGCCATAAGTATTGCGACACAGGCCGGCAACCGCCGCTCAAACAGAAAGCCAAGCTCCACTACCTCACACCACTGTGCGGCGAGTAAAACAAATGACAATGTGCGTGGCAGAATAAAGCGATTTCAGAAAAATTTCGAAGCTATGCACGTGTCCAGAAAATATGTAGATATATGTAGAGTCAGTCTTCAAGTGTTGAGTACGAGGGGCTTCAAGTGAGCCCCTGGTTGGATCACTTGGTTAGACGCTGGACTACTGATCCCAAGGTCGCGGGTTCAAATCCGGCGCATACCGATGGTTTTTAAGTGTGCTTAAAAGCGACACCTCCATGCCAGTAGATTTATTGGCATATATAAAAGAACTCCTGCGACACAATATTCCGGCATACCGGCGACGCTGGTGTGTGTGAGAGAGAGAGAGAGACTGAAGTGTGAATGAAGGTTACAATAGAAGAAACAGTTGTGTTAAAAGGCCAGGACAAATTGTAATTTGTCACCGATAAAAAGAGAAGTGTGTTTTTGTGAATTAGTTTTAAGAGAAAGGAAGTGAGAGAAAAAAAAAACTTAACATTCCATTTTGTTACGGTATGTTTGCATTTCCTCTTGATAGTGTTGGTGGTGGTGGTGATGGTGATGGTGATGGTGATGGTGATGGTGATGGTGATGGTGATGGTGATGATGGTGGTGATGGTGATGGAGATGGTGATGGTGGTGATGGTGATGGTGATGGTAATGGTGATGGTGGCGGCGGCAGCGGCAACGGCAGCGGAGGTGGTGGTGATGGTGATGGTGATGGTGATGATGATGGTGATGATGGTGATGGTGATGATGGAGATGGTGATGGTGGTGATGGTGATGGTGATGGTGATGGTGATGATGATGGTGATGATGGTGGTGATGGTGATGGAGATGGTGATAGTGGTGATGGTGATGATGGTGATGGTGATGGTGATGGTGGCGGCGGCAGCGGCAACGGCAGCGGAGGTGGTGGTGATGGTGATGGTGATGGTGATGATGATGGTGATGATGGTGATGGTGATGATGGAGATGGTGATGGTGGTGATGGTGATGGTGATGGTGATGGTGATGATGATGGTGATGATGGTGGTGATGGTGATGGAGATGGTGATAGTGGTGATGGTGGTGATGGTGGTGTTGGTGGTGGCGGTGGCGGTGGCGGTGGCGGCGGTAATTCCCAGTGTCTCCTCTATGTAGAGGGTACCGGCATTCGTCCGACCGCTGCGCCCTTTATCCGCAGTTAAGGCCACGGAGGAGTGCAAGTTGGGGAAGACGGAGTTCAGCACGCCAACTCCCCCGGCATAAGACTACTAGTTGACCTTTTAGGGACATCAACTTTCTGTTTGGATAGCTACTGAGCCTAACAAGGCTGAGTGCACCCTGTGCCATACCTCCCAGTGGGGGAAAAATCACACGCTGGTACCGGGGTTCGAAACCTGGTTCCTCGCGTCAGAGACAGTTGCACAACCATTTCGTTACGGGGGCGGTAAAAATGATACAGAATTGTCTATATTGTACTACATTATTATAACCTAAATTAGATCCAAAAGCAACGTCTGCTCATTGCAATTGTGTGATGTGTGAGGGAGCATGGAGAGGAAATCTAAAGTACTTAATTAATGAAATTTTGTATAATTCTCGTTGTGATACACAAGTACGCACATCAACTTAAAAGGGTTAAATTATTGACATATGAAGTAGGCATTTTAATCAATTTAAACATTTGAATCGTTGGTCAAAGACCTGAAGAGTGCATATTTTTAATTTATTTATGAGTTATCCTCATGAAAAATAGAACGTCACCAGAAATATAATTATTGGTGATCACTGTGCCAATCCCCGAGTTAAATTAAGCATCGCATCGTCATATAGGTATAAGGTTATTGTAAAGTAAGTTGCCAGTTTAAAATGGTAGTAAATTTGTCAAATTTTTTAATTCTAACGCAACAAAAACACCAATTTGTTGATAAAGAAATGGGATTATATTAAAATAAGGCAAAATTAAATATAATCACCACCATGTGGTTCAATGAACAATTTTTTTTCTGTGCTATAAACGGCATTAGCAAGCACATTCCTAGGGATATTCCCAATGGCAGTGTTTTTACAGTATTGCATAAATGGGGAAAACTGACTCAATGAGCCACTTCCCTTACATCGCAGTTTTAACCCCTTCCACACAATTTGTTCATCATCTTGCGAAATTATTTTATAGAGTAGGGACCTTTCTTCAATCCATTTAATGTTCAATATATTCTCAATAAATGTGCATATTGTCTGTTGAACTCGTGGTAGCACTGAAGGAGATTAATTTGCTTAGCAATTGCTCCTACAACTGTCATCTGTATTCTTATATATCATACAAAAAAGATTGTTTTAACAGTAATGATAGCAATATAAAACCAAACTTCTAAAGTGTAAGAAGATCTACTTTAGAATCACCTGATATATAAATAAATATTTTGTTTGTTAAGGACACTGTCAATTGTCAGGACCATATCATTCTGGTGCACCAGAAAGTCTTCCGGCAGTTCTTTACATGCCAATAAATTTACTGACATGGGGCTTGGCTTACTAGCCATCGACATGGGCTGGATTTGAACCCGCGATATTGAATCAATAGATCAATGTTCAACCATCTGAACCTCCTAAAACAACTAATACATACAGCCGTGACTTCAGAACATAAACTTTGTTTCTTTCGGTTGTTTAAATCTCCAACAGGAGATAGAGTTTTTCGCTACGGAATTTTTCGGGGGAATGACGGATACAATTAACAGCTTAGTCAGCTTAGTGCTCCAACAACCGTTGTTGAGAACAGTTCAGGCGCTCACCCAATCCAATTAGTGATGTGTCGATACTAATCTAACGTTCGAAGTTGGGTGAAAGACAAAGGCTGCCGAAAAAAGAAAAGCACTCTAAGAATGATAATGTTAGCTCAGCATCTATAATTTCTATTTACATCAAGCATTAAAAAGACATATTTACCCCCGTAGCGCAGTTGGTAGAGCACCTTCCTGCTGTGCAGGGGGTCCCGGGTTCGATTCCTGGTTAGGAGTTTTTCTCCAGCTAGGATTATTCCTCATCCTGAAAGTATAATGGTGGCGCCGTGGCTGAGTGGTTAGACCGCTCGCCTACCACCTAGGCGGGACAAGCATTTGGTATTCGTGGTGGACAAAGCGGCGTCTGGGCGGGTTTTCGCCATGTTCTCTGGTGTCCCCTACATTCGTTCCACCAATCGCTTCATTATCATTCATTTATTTCGCCTGCATTTCATATCATCCTCTTCCTCACTCTCATACCTGGTGCTTGGCTGACCATTTGCTTCCAGGTCTTCACTCTGTCCAGAGGTTCCTCTGCTCCCCGACAGGCGTCTAACTCTAGGCACTGCCTTCTAAGTCCTACATAAGGGGAGGGTAATTAGTGAAAGAAGATCAACTAAATTACAAGGAAGCTGGTCTAATAAATGACTATTCATATATATTATGTTTTATGTTATACGTCATTAATTTATAACTGCTGGAAAAGCTACGAGATAACTTTTTACTCTTGGCTGTAAGAGAATCTCAATAAAACGCTGCACAGCACCACGAAAATAATTTGAGGTTGGCCTCCTAGAACAGTTGGTTGAGCTCCTGACTGCTGCGCAAGGAGTCCCGGGTTCGATTCCCGGTGGGGATGGGATTTTTTTGGGTAGCATATCATTCTTTATGCTTGCCAGATTGCAGAAGTGACAGTAAGTATGAATTTAATGTAAAAGAAAACCCTAAAGAGTCAAAACTCACTGATTAACGAGTAACACCTTGCCGATAGACAATATACTCCACAAGAGAGGCCCTTGGAGTTTAAGCCACGATATAAATGGAACAATTAAAAATATAAATAAATAGTAGACGGGACCCACCTTTGTTATGATTGGATTCTTATATGAATCCATCTTTTCTTTCGTTCTAAAACTACTTAAAAGTGTGACCATGGCGAATTTCTGCTGTAAAAATATAGAAAAATACTTGTAGAATACCGTCCTCTACTTCGCCGAGAGTATGGGAATTTGTTACACAAATTTCATCTTTAGTTATCCTTCACAGGTAATAACCATGAATTTAAATCTGGAGAGCAAGTAGACCAGATAATATATGTTGTAGGTGAAGTAAAAATACTTGTGTAATTCAACTAGACGGAATGTAACACCGCCAAATATATAGGAATTTATATATCCAATTGCTTGTGTCTAAATTGGAGGACGTGATATCATGAAGATAAGTTTTTAAACCATCCTTGCAGTACTTAGTTGCTTTATACTTGGTTTATATTGCCAATGTTGAGGACTTTTTCTCACTAAAGGAACAATTTCCAAATATTTAATGAAAAAGACCAACTATGGGCAATCTTTGACATTTTCAGTAATAGGGTATGAATGCTACTGTGAAAAATAATATTTATTTGCCAATAAAACAGGTTTATAGCTTTATAACTGTATTTTTAAATGTTAAGTTTAGAATGTTACTTGTTGCCCTTAGATTAATGTATATTTATACGATGGCAATATTCTGAATGCGATATATTTATTCGAGGACGTTTATTAAACAAAAGATCGATACTGAGTTTATTTTAATTACCAATAAACTTTTTTTCCATTACTTATGAAGCTTTTGATTTAATCTATACGTATAAGAAACAATTGCCGTGCGTTAGTATCGCAAAAGCTCGAAAATGGCTCGACCAATTTCAATAATTTCTGTTTTGTTTTGTTCCTTTCATTACTGGGATGGTTTGGGAAAAAGAACATTAGGGAAAACCCTAATCGAAATTGGTAATTTTGTATTGGAATTACCACTTCCTATTTCCTTCTATATATGGCGTTTGTGGTGGACCTGTCGATTTACAGCTGCATCTATTTCATTTAAAATTGTTTTTTGCTATAAAAAGGACAGTAGATTGTTACATTAGATTTGGTTAAATCGAATTTAATTACATTTTGCCAACATTCATTTTCATCAGTCATTCTGTTAAGGTAAATTGACTTTGCAGCCCTCAAAATAAACAAAAAATGCATCCAATATTGTTTTAGTGATGCTCCAGGAATTAAGGCAGGCTTAGACATTACCACAAAATGTGTTTTAGTGAAACTCGAGAAATTGTGCTGATATTTGATGTAAGCAAACATGATAGTGTAGCTGAAATTAAAATTTGTAAACCTAAATAGTTGAATGAATTTGAGTTGGAAGGTTAATTGCGACTGAAAATTACTTATGAAGAGTTAGAATCAAACCAGTTTTAAGTGCTACGAAGTTCATCGGGCCAATTAGTCAGTAATATTTTAAGGAAAACGTCAACTTACAGCTTGCCGGTTATACGATATAGAATTGTTTTAATAACACACGTGAAATGATAATTTCATATTTTAATAGTTTATACCTTTTACTAACTACAAACTCCGTTTTGTTACGTATATAATTTTGTTTATATATTGATGTCGTCAGAGAATGGCAGAATAATTAGAATGCGATACAAAATAAATATTATTTTAGACGTAATGCCATTTGTTGATGACTTAATTCTGGGTCTGAGATAAATCTTCAGAAGGCTGTATATCGATTAAACAAAATCTATCAAAACTACAAATTTCAACCAATAAAACAGAAGTCTTGACTTTTAGAGGACTAGAAACAATACAAGGAAAACATATTTGTACAAATAAGCTGTTTTAGATAGCTAGGCTGCAGTGTGTCGTATTTCAAAAATGAAAATATAATAAATTAAATGAAATAAATTTAATCAGACGTGTGTTACCATAAAAATAAACCTTAAAAATACAAGACGATAAACAAAATAAAATTGTATGAAGTAATGACGGTCCAAATATCGTATTTTACAATGACGAATCAAGAAGAGAGAAAAATTGAGGTAGCAGAAATGCGATTTTTAAGACATATAGCTGGTTATAGTTTGAAACAGTTTCTTGCCTAAGCCTTCTAAAAGTATAACAGGCTAAACAGAGGCATCGAGGGGCTGACTTCACTTGTTTGATCAAGAACAAAGATTGTCAAATGGACTTTTATCTAAATCACATTATCTCGTAATTCAAAAGACGTTTTGCCAAGCGTCACTTTGTAAACCCACGCTGGTGACGATATAGTAGGCTACAAAGATTTCTCTGAGGAGCAGGATCCAAGCTAATGTTTTGAAAACGCTGTTAAGGCAAGTAAAAACTTGCCATGTGCGGAGGTTGTCACCAAGGGCAGTACTCCAGCCAGGTGGGGATCAGATCGGCACATCCATCATCTGGAGGCAGATGTTCCCCTCCCCCCCCCCCCCACCCTCTCTTTCATCATATGTACCACCCTTCGTTTTTTACTTCTTTTCTCCCTGCACAAGTCTGTCTTAATGATGTATACTACCCGTCTATGGCAGCAAACTAGATCTGTTTCAGCACACGCACGCACACACACACACACACACACATACGCACAGAGAGAGAGAAAGAGAGAGTGTAGAATTGTTGGAAATGAGAATCACTGACATTTCTTGGAGGGAGGGGGAGAGAAAGAGAGACACAGACTGAGTGTTAACGTAAAAGTGTAAATACAAGGATTTCAGAATGGATTATTCCACTATTATCATATAAGATAATTGCAGAGATTAAAAAAAGAGGAAGTGTTTCGGAACCTTTGATGTGTTTTTCTCCCATGCAGGCTAAAACTGTGCTACTTGAAGATAGGTAGATAGATAGACGCGAGTAGAATTTTCTAATTGTCCTACGAGCATGTTAATTACCACTATAGTTAGTCTTCATACAATTTATGCTCCACCATATGCCTAATTTTATACTTGAAGTATTGTAAAATGTTGTACACTCACCAGGGACAATGACCTACATATTGCATCAGCTGATATTTGGAGTTCTGCGCAGGCGCCAAACGAGCGATTCGTCCCCAGTATGTCACAGCTGCATGATGAAAATTATAATCTTGGAATACTACAAAACACTGAAAAGTAGAAGGCAAATTGAATATATTGGCTTTCAGATGAAACTTTACTTCATGTATAAGTTATTTATTCTACAGTTGGTGAAATTAATTTGCGGAACTGTGGTTAGTGCAATATTCTTGGAAGTTGGTGTTGTATTGAGGGTAATTGGTGTGTTTTGTGTAAGTTGCATTTTACTTAGGCGGAATAAGTTGCATCTCACTGTCAGAAGTGTCCGACGTTTTAGCGTTTTCTAAACATTTCGAGAATTAATCGATGTTGCGTTTGCATTGCTGCATAGGAATTCTCTGATTGCTGGAACATCTGTCCTTTAATTAAAATTGAATTGTCCGATTAGCTGAAGACAAGTCTTTTGATGAAAGTTTGAACTCAAGGAGGTCTATTAAAGAATCGCTATCAGACTTATAATTCATCAATACATTTGGGTATGTTCGAGCATGAACTATTTTATAAAGGCTTAGTATTATATTGACCTATTGTTACCATTTAAAATTAACCCACAACAACCCTTTCCGGACCAAGATCTACAGCCCGGCCGCTGCGTCATCCACCTCTGCCCTCCACAGGCATCATGAATGGGGTGCAGTACTGGAGACTAGGAAGTATTCACGAGAAATAACAAGTGAGTTTATTTCAAATCCTGGTAAAATTAAAATATAAGCTTTAGGATAACCCAAATGTCAAAATAGGTGCTGGTATAAAATTGGACCATCCCTTCCCGCAAGTTTTTATTTATTTATTCCACAGATTAAATACTAATTTACGAGTGGTATATTAGGGTTATGGTTTTATAATGTAAACAGAATTAAAATAATTTCATTATAAAATTGCTTATGTATATTGATATTTCCAAATATTTATTATGTTTATTAATTTTTTCCTTTTTTATTCGTTAAGAGTCATGTGTGTGTGCGTGCGTGCGTGTGTGTGTGTGTGTGTATGTGTATGTGTGTGTGTGTGTGCGTGTGTGCGCGCGCTCAAGCCATGGGAGTTCTTATTTGCAAATGTATCCGAGGGTATTTGCTCCAGTTCTTGCTTGGAACAGCTTCCTCTGTAGGTGACATTTTCTGACATAGACCACACTTTTTCAAAAGCTGTTGAGGATAACTAAATCACCTATCAGGGTGATAGAAATTTGTGCATTTTCCTGGGAACAGCTCTTTGAAAATTGAAATTCGTAATCTTTCTGAGGTAAGTTTCTAATAATGGTATTTAAAAGAAATTTTTATGTGCTGCACTCACATGACTTTCTCTACTCTTGTACTAACTATTCTTAGAAACTCTTATCCCACTATCTTCTTAATCTTATTCGAGATAAACATTTTTAGAAATGATTTAATTTATTGTAGATGCAAGGGGAATATGGGAATACAGTAGGCTTTGAGCGACAGTCAATTCTTTCGAAGCTGGCTTTAAAAGAAGGCCTTTATGAAGTCTTTGAGATTCCGATCTCTTTGCACGGCAAACAGGTAAAAACATGGATAAAGATCATCCATTTGAGAAAAGTATAAGTTTTGCAAAACACGCAAATAAGAAATAATTTCAAAATAGTTCACTCCACTAAAATGTTTATTGGGACATAAAGTGAGTTTTAATAAGATCTAAATTTTTGAACAGTAAGATTTGGTCTATCTCTTACGGTTTACCAGTTATGCAAAAGTCATCCAGAGTAAACAGGACTACATAGGCTATACCCAGAAGATTTAAAATGTACATTTCGTTTGCTGCAAAAATCTAAAATAAAATCAAAATCGTTACAGCCATTTTCAAGAAAATAAAAATTTTCAAAAAATTTCCAAAACACTTGTTTCCATTTTGGAAAATATTCCTAAAGCTAAAAGAACGTAAATAATTTTTTTCTATCTATAGTTTGGGCTGGAAGTGGTTTAACCCGTTTGTCATTTTTAAGTAACTTCTGATAAAGACTGGTGGAATAATTAAGAGAATAATGATATTTTCATAAACAAACTTAAAACATAAAATTAGACCAGTGCACCTTATTCTACATGCTGTAAGAATTTTCATCTGATACCTTAAGTAGTTTCTGAGATAATACGTCATGAATTTAACAACTTTGACATTGTCCGGATGTTTCCCCATAAATTCCTGAACTGCGAGCATGTAAAATTAATGAGGCAATGTGAATTTTGTGAAATGAAGCAAGCAGTGTTAAACTATTTAAGGAAAGATGACCCGATATTTAATCTCTGAGCTGTAAAACAATACTGAAATGTAAAACCCGGCCGGTCGCGCCCAAGATAGAATCTGTAACATGATATAAGGCACAAGGGATTCCGATTGGGGCAGGTAGCTTCAGGGTTAAAGTGGTAACACTGCCCTTTATCGGCTTCTGCAAAGTATTTAAGCCGATCAAGGGGGTTACATTATTTTCTCTGAGGTGATTTTAGGGCTTTAATTTTGAAATTAGATACCTCCAATGCATCCTTGGCAAATTAAGAGGAAACGCTGAAGTTTATTATGGAACAACTATGTATTTCTTACGATAAAAACAATTTTATCTATTACACATATAGTCTTCTTCCTTAAACGAAATTATTCCGGTAATTTTCGATTTTAGAGGAATAACTATCACTAAAGTGTGCATGACTGCCTTGAAAGCAGAAACATTTGAATACTTTCTTCTACTTTGGCTGACAAAAGAGGCAACACTGTTATGAATCTTTCAACTTTTAGTCTTAATTGCGCATGCGCTACTATTAACTATAATGCTAACATACCGTAGTTTAAATGAAGTCCACCACTTTTGGATGTTAATAAATAACACCATTCTGGATTTCAAAACTTATTTTTTGTTTTTTGGAATGTGAAAGGTGACGTTAAACGGATTTTTTTCTGCTGAATTCGAAAATAATGTCCATTTTCTGCCATCACGTCAGGTTTTCAAAATATTCATAAATAACAGAAATTAAATTAAAAATTTGTGAAGTTTTATAAAAATTACTTTAAAAAGAATATTGTATGGAAAACTGGGTTATAATTATCATTTATTTGCCACTAAATAATCACTAATTAATAATAATTATAATAAATTACAATATGCTGTAATGAAGGCTGTAGCTGAATTTAATATGGGATGTAAAAATCAATAGAGGTTGAATCTACTTTGAAAGGAGAGACTATTTCATTATTTGAATTAGTTGAGTATTTATTTGACAATAAATATTAAAAATATGACTTATTTTAAATAAAATTAAAAATTGTAGATAAAAGAATTGTGTTTTATGCTTTCGTTACACAGCAAAACCTAGACCAAACTTTATTTGTGTGTGCATTAAGAATATGTTGACCAACGTTTAGATATGAAATATAAAAACTATTGCGCAAGGAGCATTTTATATAAAACAATCAAATTTTTAATTAAAATATTAATAAAACAGAAAATAAATGCAGTACAAGACTGAAATTTTGCAGAGTGATTACAACAAGCAAAAGAAATTTATACACCAAATTTCAAAGTCGTGTGTTTAAAAATGTGGAATTTAAAATTTCCACTTGACTGTCCCCGTAAGTGCCTTGAGTTGCAATAGATAATAAATACGTTGCGATAAATTTTACATAAACATATCTTCTATTGTCGGCCAAATACTTCGTAAAACTTCTCTATTTTTCAACTGACAACTCAGATGAACGCATGAGAAATTTCATGATATAATTATATTTTAAAGAGTGAACCCATGATAATCACATAATAAAATATGCATTAATAGAAAGAAATGGATATATTACATTACACTAGAACAAGCCTTTAGAGGCTTAAGCCTTGATGATATAAGGGGTGATATAAAACAAAACAGCCACATTATCAAAAAATATTTGATCCATAATAAAAATCCTACGCCTAATATACAATTGCCATATGAGTACAGAATTAGATTTTCATTTTTCCTTAGTTGGTGTACATTTATAGAATTGACTAGTTACTGTCAATCTCAGCTAGGGCAATTTTGTAAAATAAATAGATATCTAGCTGATGAATAGGAAATACAATTAATGATATTTTTCCATCTCAGAGTAAAACACAGAAGTTAAATAGATAGACTGGCCATTTCGGAGGTAAATAGCATGCATTTCTGTCAAATATTTTACTATAAATGTAGCGAATGCAGATTATATAAAATACGGAAGTAATAAAACTAGGAAGATGCATGGCTATTATAAAACACGTAATAGCACACAGGGAGAGGTATCCTGTAATCTGCAGTAATTTTTAAATATTTTCTCTTTTTTATGCGCACCTCACAGCTAAACAAGCAAAGTTTTGCACTTGCAGTATAATTTCAAAGTCGTAACCATAAATCTTCCCATATGAAACTTAATGAGAGAAAGTGCCGCTAGAGGTGTTGGGAGAGCTAGGGGTACCAACTTAATGTATCGAGCGTGTTGCGACCTGTAAATCACGCCTGATTGGTACCATTAACACCCTAGGTCGTGGTAATTGCTGCGTACTCCAGTAAAAAAGGCTATTGGAAAAGTTGGGGTGTGGATAACCCGAGAAATAGCAAAAGGGAATTGCCGAGAACGAAGAGCAGAATTGCGTTGTGCGTTTCATGGTAACAGCTGAAGGCAACTCTGCGTATATAGTTGCAGTCACATTGGAAACACGTTGTTAGCTTGTTATGGAGTAGTGAAAAAATAGTTACCAGATTGATATATGTTGCTTTCTCTGTCACTTGGTTTCCTAAAGTACAGGAAGTATTGCATCCGATATCGTCTATGCAAGGCTCTAGGCATCCTGCATAAGTTAGGGGACTGGAATTTTTGTGAGGTTACAAATCATCTAGCTTAATAACGCGAGCGGAAGGATAATGTTATATGGAATATGTTGAATTGTTAAACATTATGCATTTTATGTTGAATAATATTTTGTTTCTATGCACAAATATTTAGACGAGGTTATACTAGGGCGAGTCAAAAAGTAAGTTACACTCGCTCGCCAGGAGAGCACGCTGTAACTGCTGACATGTGCGAATATAGCTCGCAGAGCGAGCTATATTCAATGACGCGTTCACTCCAAATTGGAGGTGCGTCCAACGATCAGGTTTCCATGAGCTAAACGGCTCAATTGTAGGACATTCATCTTGAAATCACTACTACATGTTGTGAGCGCGTAATTATTCACCGCAATCCCTGACACGGCCCGCCAACGGAATTTTTAGAGTAATTCAAGTGGGAGTTAAGACAAGATGCTCAGACTTCCGAAATGAGGAGGTACAAGCAACTGTATCCAGCAAGTGGTTACACAGCACTGAAGGTGATCTCTACGTATCTGGAATCGAAAAATTGGTTTTCCGATCCGATAAATATTTACACTCTTGGGGACAGTCTGAAAGGTGAACTTACATTGTAAGTTGCCATAGCTGTGTGTGTGTGTGTGCGTGTGTGGGGGGGGGGGGGGTTAATAAATATCACAACATGAAAGTATAAGTTACTGTTTCATTCCCCCTGGTATTTGACTGCATAAAAAACTAATCCGCTCACATTGTTCAACATTAAATACTTTGTTTTCAAAGTACGCAGGTACGCACCCCTAACTAATAACATGAGTTTTTAAATCATCTAAAAGTCTATTGACAAAAATTATGAAGTTATATTACACATTCTGTGTTATCAGTATGTCAAAAGACATATTTGTAGATGGTGTAATTTTCATTACCCTATGACACACCTAATTTTGAATTCTAATTTTGAAATTTATATAGTTAAACAACATTAAATTTGGCACACGTACCACTGTCACTGGATGAAAATAATTGTAGTTATTCTTGAGTTATAAAACTGCCTTAGGCTACCATAAGTAAGTGTAGACTGCGGTAGTTTTCCTAGTAGAGTTGTCAGTTAAGAATCTACCCGCCTCACTTGTACGTTAGGTGTGTTGCATACCTATTGGGTATTACCTCATATCAATCGCATTGCTTAAAAGCAACCTTCCTGAAACTGAGAAAGGGTATATAAAGGACTGTTTAACCTACGAAAGATTAGTGCCTTAAAAACCTTTGGAAGCTCCTCTAAGTATACTACAGTTCAGATCAAAAATCCTGATAGAGATCACAAATAATGCTATTTTGAACCAAAAAGTAATTTTTTTTATTTTGCTCACACTGACCAAAGGCATGATTACAGTTCTTCGTAAACTTATATTTGAATTTCGCATTAAATTTCATAATTTGTCATATTTTGTATTGCTTCTTTATCTACCAATGATACCAGCACTACCAGTAATTCTACCATTTGCTAGATCATTTACCTAGGGCGCAAGTTTATTTGTGATTGAAGTCTTAAAAGTAGGAATTATTTTGTGAGTATGAATGTTTGGTCTGGTGTAGTAGTCCCAACATTTACCATCGCTTTTCTTAACTGCTTTCATACCATTCATGAACATATTTTTATAATCTTTCAGTTGAGTCTAGTATTACAATTAAACCATTCGCAATACCATAGTGCTGGCGAATAAACTATTACCCCTAGGCGGAGATATCTGTATTGGTAATTGAGGGCAGTGTAATTAACAATATGACACCAATATTTGCCTCACGTACGGAATTATGATTTCAGGTTCTCAGTTTGGTTAATAATATCCAAGTACGCCTGACATACACAAGCTACACAAGCGCGGAGAAGGCCTGATACAGTGGCCAGGCCTCGTGGTAAGGAATGTTCCATTGGAACTGACTTAGCATGCTTTCTGAAAGGTCAATGATCCTACACTACCTACACCAGTAGGTCACGCATTGCGGTGTGAAGCAAAGCAGATAGTATATACTGACGGGCATAGTCGTATACGATCAACATGCTAGATTATTCCTCTATTTAAAATGTTTCTGATCAATACATTCTTAAAAGCCCACCCTTAATTACTCTGTGGTAATATTTCTGTATAAATTGCATCCCATAGATGTTTCTCTGGGTCTCCAAATATATATTAAAGTCAATAATAAATCAGAGCGCAGCTATTACGGTTTGTCTTCTTCAAACCTTTCCTCATCTAGTTACTAAAGTAAAGATGATTTGACAATTCACAAAATTACTCATTTCATTAATTTCTGAACTTACTTATTTAACATGTCAGATTACATCTATACAGATCAAAAGTGTCGATTTGCAAATTAAGATGTTATCTTCTGTTCTACATGATTATGTTACGTACAAAAAATATCGCACTTCTAACAAATATTTTCACGAATATTTTGATATTTCCTGAGCCCCGAAAGCATATTTCGAGTAAGTACCACTAAACTAGAGAACAGACGGAATGAAAGGAACAAAATCTGTACCAGATGAGAAAATATCGATTAAACCAATAAAAACACATGACCAGAGTGAGCGGCTGCTGCGAATCGAACCCGGCACCTCCAGAAGCCAGCCTCGCACCTAATGGTGGAGTCATCTTGCTTTGCACGCATTATATGTCTTTGGTCCAGGGTTAGTGCCACAGTACAGTTATTTTTATACGTGCGACAATGTATGTATTTGGTTTGCTTTCTTATTTTGATCCTTATTTCTGAAGATTCCTAAAAACTGAAACACGCAATTACTTTACAAAAATCTTATGTTGCACTCACATGACTTTGTCTACTGTTGCACAAATTATTCTTAAAACACTTATTCGTCTATCTACTTCATGTCAATTGAGATAAAGTTTTTTTTTTTTTTTTTTTTTTTTTTTTTTTTTTTTTTTTTTTTTTTTTTTTTTAAATTATATTATTGCTAATTTTCTAGAAGCTACAAGGAGAATGCTATGGGTGGTCGCTATTTGAGGACTTAGAAATTCCATTCTCTTTGCATGAGCGAGAGATAAACAATGAGTAACGATCTCACATTTGAGAATGAGTAAGTTTGGCAAAATTCTGAGAAATGACAAAGAATATCTCAGAAGTGATTCATTGCACAAAAACATATTGTGTAGCAGAAATTGTGTTTTAACCGATTTAATTTTTCGTCTAGCAAGATTTGGCCTGTCTTATGGTTTACCACTTATACAAAAGGAAACAAGACTACATGGGTCATAGGCACAAAGTTAAAAAGATACATTTAATTTACCATTAAATATCTTAAACATATGACATTTTAACCAAATGGCTAGCCATTTTTGATAAAGTAAAAATGTTCGAAAGGGTGGAGGAATTTTCTTCAGTCTTCCTAACGCATCCATTAATGATATTAAACTCAAATACCAATTTTGGTTTGTAACCAACCTTTTGTTTTTCAATCATGCTGTTCACAGACACCTACATATGCATCTTTTTCTTAAAATGTTTTATTTTAGATTAATAGAATCTCAAAGAATGCATTTGTGGTAAAATCACGATTCGACTTCATATACGAAAGTTACAAATAAGTAAAGTACCAAGATATAAACTTACCATTTTCGTTTTTATTGCCGAAATAATTCTAACAATTCACACTTAGCTATCTCGTACCCTTGGGAGTAACGCCTCCAAATAGAAAAATATTATAGGTATTATAGTTTAAATCACTGCAGAAGCAGTATACTTTAATTTATTTTAGGGCACGGAAGCCCCAACCCCCAAAAGAGAGAGCAGTTGCACCCTCTTACTAAGCAAATCCTTAATTAACACACCATTGTTACGTACCGCTATGCTATCGTGTTTTACCCTTTACAAGGGGGTATCGCAATTTTACTTTTTTCTCCTTTCTTTCCTTGCAACATCAGGAGGTTAGGATACCCGAAATAAGCCAAGTAGTAAATTGTAAAGAATGAAGTGATTTAAAGCGCGATAAAAAGAGGGAGGAAATAAAAGCACAGAGGAGAAAACTGCGGTTTTCGGTTTAGCTTTGTACAGATAATGTTTAAGATACGGCCTTGCCTGCAGGTTAGTATCAGTGGCGTTACGTCGCTCTTGGTGAACACAGACACTGACCTTAAAGATTTTTACTTTCTCTATGTTAAGTACAAGTATTCTATTGCACCCAAAAATTCGATGTCGAGATTTCACCGGAAATATATGTTTTGAAACACTTTTAGAAAAAGGTCTGTGTGTCTGTCAGTCTGTGGGCAGCTTAACTCAAAAACTAAAAGTAGGTTAAAAACCAAAATTGGTATTTAAGTTTAATGTCTTTGAAGCGTGCAACACGAAGATTTTGAAGAAAATACCCCTACCATTTACATCGAAAATTTTTATTTTCTTGAAAATGGCTCTAACGATTTCGATTAAAATGTCATATGTTTGAGATATTTTTATGGCAAATGAAATGTATATCTTGAATTTTCTCACTATGGCCCCTGTAGTTGTATTTATTCTGGACTACTTTTGCATAACTGGTAAACCGTTAGAGATAGACCAAATCATTCTGTACAAAAAATGTAGATGTTGCTAAAATACGCAATTTATGTCTGAATAAGTTTTTTTGTAGGGTGAACCATTTCGGAGATATTCCTTGTTATGTGTGGGAGTTTAGGAAAACTTGAAACTTTCGTGAAATGAATGAATGTTGTTCATTTTTACTTTCTCTACTGGTAAGTAGGGGAAGTATTGTATTCCACCCAAAAATTCGTTGTCGAGATTTCACCGGAAATATATGTTTTGAGGCCCCCTGAATCCAAAAAAAGCATTTTTAGAAAAAGGTCCGTGTGTGTGTCTATGTGTCTGTGTGTCAGTCTGTGTCTGTGGACAGCATAACTCAAAAACGAGAACTCGACTAGAAACCAAAGTTGGTATTTAAGGTTAATTTCTTTCAAGGATGCGACAAGAAGATTTTGAAGAAAATAGCCCCACCCTAAACTACCCTTTACATGAAACATTTTTGGAAAATTTTGATTTTCTTGAAAATGGTTCTAATGATTTTGATTAAAATGTCATATGTTTGAGATCTTTTGATGACAAACGAAATGTATATCTTGAATTTTCTGGCTATAGCCCCTGCAGTCGTATTTACTCTGGTCGACTTTTGCATAACTGGTAAACCGTTAGAGATAGACCATATCATACTATACAAAAAATGTAGATCTTGCTAAAATACACAATTTATGTCTCAATAAATTTGCTTGTAGGGTGAACCATTTCGGAGATATTCCTTGTTATGTGTGTGAGTTTAGGAAAACTTGAAACTTTCGTGAAATGGATCAGCCTTATTCATTTTTATATATTACTCAACTAACACGAAGAAGATATAGGAATAAGAGTTTGTAAGTACAAGAGTAGAGAAAGTCATGTGAGTGCAACACATCAGGTTTCGTTATAAGATTCCAGCAGTGCCTCCAAGCATATTTGTTTCCATTTTCCTTTGTATCTTTTATCCATTTCGAAAATATCTTGGTGGAATATATCCGCATGTTTATGTCACTTGTCCAAGATTTGAAGGAAAAAAAAGTCAAAATGGGAATGTAGGAAGTGAGCACATTCCAAATTTTGTTCCTTGAGAGGTCATGAATCGACTTATGGATCTTATTTATAAAATGCGTACTATTGTCTCCAACTTCTGTCTCCCTGCTGACGCTCATTTTGTGTGTACTTTTTCCGAATAAGAAATTCATCTGAGAGCCCTATCACGTGGTTGCAGTGAATGCTTTCATTGGTTCTTGACAGCAGTATTCAAACCAAGAGCAGAAAATAGATCGCATCTTTCGTTCATCTTATCACTTATAAAGTGAGCCAATGGATAGTTTAATGGTTTCATTACAATGTGCTATATTTTCTGTGTTGTTTGTATACAAAAATCGGTTCAGTTTGCCATATGAATCGTGCAATTATCGAGAGATAATTACCTGCATGTAGGTAATCTGCAAGTGTTGCGCGGAATAATACATTGTTTCTTAGCGCGAAACTGGTACAGAGTTTTGCAATGAGCATAATGAATGGGGAGATAATGTTTATATTAACTCTACACAGAGTCATTATGATATGGTAATGCTGGAGCAATTCAAAGCAATTTGTGTCTGCACGCCACTACAGAAGTCTACTGCGGGCTTAGCAACAAAATTTGTTTCTCAAGCCAATTAACTCCGCTGACCTTTTCCTTCTCTTTCTCCTCATATACCAGTATAAATGTGGTAGGTATTACAATTTTTAAACAGGAAATATGAAAATAGCTAAAGTATGCCTAAGTTTGAAATTATCTCTTGGTAATAAAATACCAGATGTGCTGCCGCATACGAACGACATGCTTGAATGTCTTAACCAACTTCAAGAACAATGGACCACGCTCCAAGCAACATAACCTATTCTTTATCCTATCAGTAGGCGGTATTGGTTGTATGAAACAAAATGTAAACGTTTCGTGCAGGAATCCTAGAAATTCTGTACTAATCGAGGTGCAGTGTTTCCATAGAACTAAGGATTTGTTCACAACTTTATGACAGAAAAAAATCTGATGTGTTGCACTCACATGACTTTCTCTACCCTTGTACTAACCATTCTTACAAACTCTTATCCTGTTAGTTAAAATAAACATTTGTACAAATTATCTTATTGCTTATTTCCTTGTAGGTGCAAGGGGAATATTGGAATACAGTAGGCTTTGTGCGATAGTCAAATCTTTTAAAGCTTTGAGATTCCATTCTCTTTGTACACGTAACATATAAAAAAATGAACAACGATGACCCATTTCACGAAAGTTCCAAGTTTTCCGAAACTCGCACACATAACAAGGTATATCTCCGAAATGGTTCACCCTACAAGAAAATTTATTGAGACATAAATTGTGTATTTTAGCAAGATCTACATTTTTTGTATAGTATGATATGGTCTATCTCTAACGGTTTACCAGTTATGCAAAAGTCGTCCAGAGTAAATACGACTATAGGGGCTATAGCCAGAAAATTCAAGATAAACATTTCATTTTTCATAAAAATATCTCAAACATATGACATTTTAATCAAAATCGTTAGAGCCATTTTCAAGAAAATCAAAATTTTCGAAAAATTTTCCATGTAAAGGGTAGTTTAGGGTGGGGCTATTTTCTTCAAAATCTTCGTGTCACATCCTTGAACGACATTAAACTTAAATACCAACTTTGGTTTTTAACTGACTTTTCGTTTTTGAGCTATGCTGTCCACAGACTGACAGACAGACTGACACAGACACACAGACACACACGGACCTTTTTCTAAAAATGCTTTTTTTGAATTCAGGGGGCCTCAAAACATGTATTTCCGGTGAAATCTCGACTTCGAATTTTTGGGTGGAATACAATACTTCCCCTACTTACCAGTAGAGAAAGTAAAAATTGATGTGTGTATCGCTCTTGTATAACTAGTTCATATATGGGGAGAACTGACACAATGTGTGTATTCCCTACATCGTAGTTTTAACCCCATCCACTGTGCTATACGCTGTTAGCCATCACGCTATGCCCCAGCTGTTATTTACCTACCTCAGAGAACCACTCAGTCCCTCAAACTGTGTAAGTGATGGAATTATGTCGTATAACAAGGTAAAAATATACTTCAAAGACAAATGGGGACATAAGTATCTACTTCATGTTAACCTAGCTAAACGCTTGTAGAAATTGTTTTAAGAGATGCTTAGTATATGACGCGTTTTTACATTCCATTCTCCTTACATGAACAAAGCACAAAAACGAATAACGACTTCCTATTTGAGGAGAGCCAAGCCAACGACAAGAAATATATCGAAAATGATTATCTGCACAAGCATTTATTTGACAAATTGTGTGCTTTAACGAGACCTATATATTTTTGTATAATAAGATTTTATCTAAACCAGTTTATCAGTTATGGTGTAAAAGTCATCCAGAACGTAGAGACTTCAGAAAGCATTGTCAGAAAATGCACGATACAGGTTTCTGTGGTCATTAAAGTATTTTAAACATATGGTGGGTTAATCAAGATCAATAGACCGTATAATACAAATATTTGAAACCTTTTCCACCTTTTTGGGGTGGAGAAATATTTTGAAAATACATATGTATCATCCCTGGAAGATGGTTAACTTAATATGAAGTTTGGTATTTAACCAACTTTTCATTTTTATTTAGCTGTTCTTTCTCTCTCTCTTTCTCATGCTCACACACACACACACACACACACACACACACACACACACACACACGCACACACGCACACACGCACACACGCACACACGCACACACACACACACATGGGTCTTTTTCTGAAAATGCTTCACATATTTTACATAGTTTAACACCCTTAGTTGTTTCTTTTGTGCACAATGGGTGGTACTCTGATAAAGGAGTTTATGTGATCTATGATACACTTCCTGTTTCTTCGGTTATCCTGAAGTCCGGATGTGTTTGCCTCTTTTGTCATCTGTCACATCGCCCAAGGCGTCCTTGACCTTTAACATAGGTACTTCCCACAACAGTTTCTGATATTTTTGTCATACCTTAAAATTATCTTGGTTTTTCACGTAGTAAACTTCTCTAGTTTTATTTCTCCTTGAAATATCTGCATTGTTCTGGCCATAACTTTGTTTCTGTAACAATCACTAACACCAGAAAGACTTCAAAAGCGTTATTAATCACTTTGCAATCAATCTCGGAAAAGTTAAAACTATATTTGTGAGGACAATCTTGTAGGTTAACAGTTTTCTGTATTCGTATTTATCAGGGTTTCTTCAAACTTCCTAACCTGATTGCATTTTCTTCTTTAGGCCTCTCAGAGAAAACGTGTGCAAACTTTAGCATCCTACAATGCTGGTACAAGAGCTTATGTTCTCTAAGAGGCCCAAGATATTTTGAACGAATGACAGTAATTTTTTCTCAAGGAGACAGGCAACGAAAGCTTGCCAACGAGAGCTGTGCGAAACTTCGGTACTACTCGGATATAGTCGGGTTATTTAGCTCGATTGAAGGCCATGTGTCATTTCCACTCTCTGCATTATATTTGCCGCTTCTACCGCCTCCTCTACGTCCACTTATTCACTGCTATATGCGCACCACGAGAGGTTGAATTAATTAATTAATTAATTATGGAGTTTGGGCGTGCAAGCACGCCCGGGCTGCTTAGGGAATGTGCCCTCTTCAGCCTAGCTTTATTTTTTCTGTTTTGGTGGGGCAGAGATCCATCAGTTTGGGTGGTACATTTTCTCATTTTGTTGATGCTTGATTCTTTCTTCCCAGGTCACACATCTTGCTGCCGTCGCTACCCAAGAAGGCCGATTTTGCTGTTTGCTTAGTTCTTTTTCTTTTTGTTGCTGCTTCAGGCTCTTGTTAGTTTTTATTTTTTGTTTAATGTCATTTGTTTGTATATTAATGTTTTTTTTTTTTTTAAGTTTATTTTTTATATGTTTGATAGATATTGTAGGAGGTCTTGTAGTTGTTGTTGTTGGTCTTCTTGTTGTTTGTCGTAGATGTGGATAAGAGTGAGTAATGGCGGATTTTTTTCATTTTGATTTGGTCGTATGGTTTTCATTTTTTGGGCTGTATTGATCAATCGTCGTCTGTATGGTCTGGTATGGGCGTTATCTATGTATTTGAGCATGAGTTTGGCTATATGTTGATCAATAGGCATGGTTCCTGTATAATTGTAGATGTTGCTGTTTTTAAAATTGGGTAGAAGTTTGTATGCGATGCGTAGACATTTCCTTTCAAAAGATTGTATTTTCTTCATTGTATCCGGTGTGATGAGAGGCATGGTGGCTACTGCGGCGTATGTTAAGTTTGGACGAATGAGGGCGATGTAGAGGTGACGAAGTATTTTTGGAGAGAGGCCTCTTTTATTGAGTTTGGCGAGATATGTTATTGTTCCAAGTATGGGTCTGGTTTTTTTTAAAACTTCATGGTAGTGTGGTGTTATTGTGAGGGAGCGATGAATTTTGATGCCTAGATATTTAATGCTTTTTTGGCACATTATGTCTTCATTGTTGAATTTTATAGTTACGTTTTTGTGTTTCTCTTTTATTTTTTTCCGAAAGGTTATTGCTTGGGTTTTCTGTACGTTGATTGTTATTCTCCATTTTCTCGTCCACTTTAGGAATACTCTTAGTTGTTGTTGGAGTCTGTTTTTTGCCGCTAATATCTGTGTGTGAGTGCTCCAGTAAGCTGTGTCGTCAGCATATTGGGCAAGTTGAATTGAAGGGTATATTGGCTGTGGGGTATCGGAGGTGTATAGGATATACAATAGTCCTGATATGACACTTCCTTGTGGTGTTCCAGCTTTCATATAGATTGGGTTTGATATTTCTCCTTTTATTTTTATTCTAGCTGTTCGGTCTGTCAGAAAACTTGCTATCCATCTTGTTAACCGTTGTGGTATGTTCATTGTCGTTAATTTGTACAGTAAACCGTTTATCCAGCATCTGTCAAACGCCGACTGGATATCTAGGAAAGTGGCGACGGTAGTGAATCCTCGGTTATAGGCATCCTGTAGTTGTGACATCACTCTTACAAGTTGATCTTGAATCGTAATGTCACTCCTATAACCGGCTTGTGTTGATGGTATCAGATTGTTGGTGTTACATATTTGTGATATGCGGTTTACTATAATTTTTTCGAGAATTTTGGAGAAAGTTGAGGTTAATGATATAGGTCTGTAATTTTTGGCATCTGTTTTATCTTTTCCAGGTTTTTCAAGTAGTAGAAGATTTGCTTTTTTCCATTCAATGGGGTGGTATCCATGTTTTATGATCATGTTGTAGATGTTAGCAAGATGTTCTATTGTAGCAGATGGGAGTTTGCGGAGCATCATATATGTTACATTGTCTGGTCCTGGGGCGGTGTTTTTGTTCTTGGGTATTGCATTTATTATGTCCTGTTCACTAATTGGTTTTTCTGCATCATTTGTGGGGTCTAAATCTGTAGTGGGGAATTGTGGAGTATATAGTTCTTGCTGTTGTTGTACATGTTTATTTATTCGTTGGTAATGTGTTTTTTCAAATTTCGGGTCTTGAGGTGTTTGAAATACGTTGTCATAATGTTGTCGAAATATCTCAAGTTTCTCTTTGGTGTCGTGGATTGTTTGTCCATTGTATTTGATGGGGTAGTTTGGGGATACTTTATTTTTTGTACTTTTGATAAGTCTCCAGAATTTTGCTGGGTCTCTTGTGTGATTTTGTGTGATTTTGTCTAACATGTTGTTCCATTTGTCGTAGTTATGTTCTTCTATTGCTTTTTTGACGTCTTCTTGTAACTTGTTGAGTATACGTTTATCTTGCGGGTGGTGTGTTTTGATATACTGTCGGTGTGCTTTTCTTTTCTTCTTAATTAATAATATTATATTCGGTGGAAGAGGTCTACTGTATGGGTTTATTTTGATGGTTTTAAGCGGAATTGCTGCGATGCGGGCTTGAGTGACGATGTCTGTTATGGAGGTTGCATATTGTTCTATCTCGTGCCAAGTTGTAGGTGGTTGTGGAATAAGGTTATTTGAAAGTTGTTCTGCTGTATTTTTGTATTTTTCCCAGTCGGCGTTTGCAAAGTCATTTACTGTGATTGTTCTATTGCTTTCAGTGTTCCATGGATTTGTTCTAATTGCCTGATAGAACATTTAATGGCGGATGGCTCGAAACAACATCCAATCATAGGCTTGCAACAACTTATGGGGTTGTATAGTTAAATACGTTGTGAAAAGCCAAGTGATACAAATATCATTTGCCTACACAAAATATTTTTTTGGAAGGAGAATAATAATAGTCAGCTATCAGCCGCCATTAAATCTAGTATTTACCATAGATACTGCTATCCATAATAATGTTCTGAAACAAGCGTAACAGTGCGGTACTGTACATTTACGAAAATAGCCTTCTGTGCATCCTGCGGATTGGCAAGCTTTAGTTGCGGCAGCTCTATAAGTGTAGATATTTTTATTAATTTAGGATAGTCTGACATACAGTCTGCTTAGTACCTCTAATAGGCGTGGCACAGAAGACATGACGCAGAGGGATTGGTCTCGTGACAACAAATGGTGTACCGGAACCGATTTCTAATGCTTCTGCAAGGGCAATGTTCTCGAACCACCTAGGACAGTAGGTCACGCATTAATGTGAAGCAAAACGGATAGTCTGCAGTGCAGGCGTTGTTCATTTCGCAGTTACCCCTGGCAGAAAACATCACGTAGTAAACTTTGTCATTACTTTGTGGGGAAACAGTTAGACCAGGAGGAAAAACAAACAACTAACAAACCGAAGTGGATACATACTAAGGTATAAATATCTGCACTTATATACCTAAAAGCCTAACATTCGCTTCCTTGCTTTTGTTAAAATTTATGCTCATTTGCAGCAACACATATAGAATCTGGAACCAAAACTGGCAGCATTTTATTACAATGTAAAGAACAATGCTGACTTCCCGGCGTTTTTGCGTTAACATTGTGTATATTGTTTCGTTAGCTTCTATCTATGCACTGGATGACAGCGAGGATGACGTAATAGTGGGAGAAGAATGAACAAAACAGTGACAATGAGAGAGATGAAGTGAATGCTGGTGGAGATAGTAAATGACGTAAAATGTGGCAGTGTATTTCGTGCCAGTGTGATGTACCGTATGCTGGGGAAATGCAAGAGTATCAGCATTCGCAGCTTCCCCTTTTTTCTCTCTTTACCCCTCCACATGCTACTGGCTGGACATAGTTATAATAATGAGTGACACGTCGGCATGAAAGGGAAGTATTATTTTTTTCTAATGGCTCACTAAATCGTTACTCGTTAAGCTATAACTGGTCTATGGCAAACTGGTAACAGTTGGACACATTTTAAAAAACGTGCAAATTCACAGAAATGTAATTATTTTAATACCACACAAGAAGGCATAGGTATTGGATGAAAACCTTCTTTCTAAAACATAAACTGTATTGTAATATAACGTAACAGACAAAGATGTTCAGAGCTATTTCGTTATTAATTTTAATTCCAGTATAAAAATAGGCAGAAGTAGTAGAGTTTAAATATTTTGTATTTATTTAGGTAGTGTCCAGAACTTTTCGTATAACTTGGGCACAGTCGTGACAATAAAGACGTATTGTTATGGTCTTTGACAACATTGTGAACGCACGGGAATATGATAAGGTGTTCAAGGGTTAATAAGACAGAGACTTCTCTGACAATCAGTGAAAGTCATTCAGACATTTGTCAGTGGTCAAAATATTCCCAGAACTGGAGCCGACAGAGTGAAAAATTCGTTGAGATAACAAAGTAGAAATGCAGAAAAATGATGAAGGTTTCAGCACTTTATCTTATTTGTCCGAGGAAGAAAGAAAGAACTAAAACAGCCACCTCGGAAAGAAGTCTATCAGGGGAAACATTTATAAAGAAAAGTTATATCTTTTTTTTTTTTTTTTTTTTTTTTTTTTTGATAAAATTCCCACAAGAGTTACTTTCCTACATTTCGAACAGCTGTTGAAAGCTGGTTAAGCTGGGATAGCGTATTATAGATATACAACAGTATCGTCAGTCGGGTATTACTGAATTGTTTTTTTAGCTTTAGTAGCTGAAATACCCTGGCTTGCCCGTGGTTTCACCATTTATCCTTAAAACTTTAGGACCTAGGTTACACTTGCCCAATAGCCTTATTACTTAATACACTTAAAGGCATATTTAATTAAACCTCTTAGGATAATACAAGGAGTAAAAATCTGATGTGTTGCACTCACATGACTTTCTCTACTCTTGTACTAACCATTCTTACAAACTCTTATTCCTATATCTTCTTCGTGTTAGTTGAGATAAGCATTTTTACAAATGATCTTACTGTTTATTTCCTTGTAGGTACAAGGGGAGTATTAGAATACAGTAGGCTTTGTGCGATAGTCAAATATTTTAAAGCTTTGAGATTCCGTTATCTTTGCACACTTAACATATAAAAAAATGAACAATGATGTTCTATTTCATGAAAGTTTTAAGTTTTCCGAAACTGACGCATAACAAGGAATATCTCTGAAATGGTTCACTCTACAAGAAAATTTATTCTGACATAAATTGCGTATTTTAGCAAGATCTACATTTTTTGTATAGTATGATTTGGTCTATGTCTATCGGTTTACCAGTTATGCAAAAGTCATCCAGAGTAAATAGGACTACAGGGGCTATAGCCAGAAAATTCAAGATATATATTTCATTTTTCATAAAAATATCTCAAACATCTGACATTTTCATCAAAATCGTTACAGCCATTTTGAAGAAAATCAAAATTTTCGAAAAATTTTCCATGTAAAGGGTAGTTTAGGGTGGGGCTATTTTCTTCAAAATCTTCCTGTTGCATCCTTGAAGGGCATTAAACCTAAATACCAACTTTGGTTTTTAACCGACTTTTCGTTTTTGAGTTATGATGTCCACAGACTGACAGACTGACACACAGACACACACACGGACCTTTTTCTAAAAATGCTTTTTTTGGATTCAGGAGGCCTCAAAACATATATTTCCGGCGAAGTCTCGAAATCGAATTTTTGGGTGGAATACAATACTTCCCCTACTTACCAGTAGAGAAACTAAAAAGTAAACTTAATAAATTCACAAGTGAATAAAAACACCGGGAAGACACTAGGCAGAAGCACTGTTGAACAACTACAAATACCACAGGAAGATAAGCGAATAGAGAAAACCGCGTGAATGTAATAAGTTGCATTTCAATGTCGATAATATAGAAAAGTGTGAATTGCAGGGGAGTGAGAATAGAAATAAACGTGAATGGTTAGATAAAAGAAAAGTGAGTTAACAAAATAATGTGTATGTAACAAATAGCATTTTAATTTCAACCATATAGAAAATTGTATCAACTTTACTGTAACAAACTCGCGCAAGAATAGGAAGTCCGTTTACTTTTGTGACACATTATTACTTACCTACATATATTGATGTTCAAGCAGTTATTTTCACTAACGATGAACTGTGACAGTAATTGCAAGAATAAGCTAAACTGCAATACTAACTTCATTATAGCATGTGCATAAATATTTAATAAAACATGCTATAACACAATTACCAATTTAACCGTTGCATAAATTAGCTAAAATGCGCTTTAGAGTTTTACTTCACTTGACTTATTCTGTGTTGGTTCAGCGACAGGAAAGTTGTACTCTGGAGTCCCAAAAGGAATAAATCATTGCAGTTTAGTTTCAAAAGAGAATGAATAACAGCGGCGCTAAATACAAACACTGAAAGCGCTTCCTTTGAACTGCATCATCATGGACCTTATCAGTCGCTCGCTCAGGGCCTCTTCATACGCAATCAGTGTCGCAGGATTGTTGAAAGCCAGCCCATGGGATGTACAACCAGATTTGCTGAAAGCTTTCATTTCCTGCCTATCCAGGTGAGAGAAGTGCAAACTGGAACTACCTCCATTTCGGAAATTCGTGTGGACCAAGCTTGTTTGTTCATTGTTTTGGGTACACTGTCGGTACAGCTTGGAGGTTGGCCAAATGAACATAGCAAAATTACACGTGATGCTAACAATGTTTCTCTGTCTGTTCTTCTCATTCTGTGCTCTTGTTGTTCTTATTTTATTGAGTGTGAACGAGATAAGATTTAGCACATTTTAACACACTCTACTACGTGTAATAAGTAAGGAAAGCATTGTATTCCATCTAAAAATATAATATCGTAATTTCATTGGAAATGTTTCGAAGCCTCCAAAACCCAAAACTCATTTTTAGAAAAAGCGTATGTCTCCCCTTGCCTGCCTGTCTGTCCTTCAGTCTGTGAACAGCATAACTCAAAAACCAAAAGTCGGTTAAAAACCAAAGTTGGTATTTAAGTTTAATGTCTTTCAAGGATGCGACATGAAAGCCCCACCCTAAACTACCCTTTACATGGAAAATTTTTCGAAAATTTTGATTTTCTTCAAAATAGCTGTAATGATTTTGATTAAAATGTCATATGTTTCAGATATTTTTATGAGAAACGATATGTATATCTTGAATTTTTTAGCTATAGCCCCTGTAGTCGTATTTACTCTGGACCACTTTTGCATAACTGGTGAACCGTTAAAGATAGGCCAAATCATACTATACAAAAAATGTAGATCTTGCTAAACTACATAATTTATGTCTCAATAAATTTTCTTGTAGAGTGAACCATTTCGGAAATATTCCTTGTTATGTGTGCGAGTTTTTCCGAAAACTTACAACTTTCGTGAAATGGATCATTATTGTTCATTTTTTTATATGTCAAGTGTGCAAAGAGAACAGAATCTCAAAGCTTTAAAAGATTTGACTATCGCACAAAGTCTTCTGTATTCTAACATTCCCCTTGCACCTACAAGGAAATAAGCAATAAGATAATTTGTACAAATGTTTATCTTAACTAACACGAAGAAGATATAGGAATAAGAGTTTGTAAGAATGGTTAGTACAAGAGTAGAGAAAGTCATGTGAGTGTAACACATCAGATTTTTTCACAGATGATAACATACATTTTCATATCGTACACCATTTTGCAGCAATATCTGCGTTGTTTCATTAAATACTCTAACAAGAATCACATGCTTTGGCAGCAGACATGTCGCGGCAGATCACCGAAGCTTTAGAATGATTCTTCAACATCCCTACGTTTCCAATTTTCCTGCCAAAAGAGTTTGGAGCTCACCAATATATTTTCATTAGAAACATTTTTGTGTATGGTATATTCGTCACAGTTTCTTCATAGTAACTGGAAAAATAATATTTAGCAAATCGTTATGGCCATGAAGACAGTAACTTAGAGGGAGGTGAAGCGATACATATTGCAGTAAAAAGCGATTTGTTTGGAAACCTGGTAAGCTAGTGTTTCGGCTGCTTTATGCCCTGAATTATTACTTGTAAAACAACATCAGTCTCCTTTAGAATCATTTTGAACTTACGTTAATTTCATACATACTTTTCTTCCTTATTCAAAACGACTAGACTAGACTACCTGGCTGAGAACAGCCCGAAGTGTGTCATACGTGTACCTGCCCTTTTAAGGCTTAACCACTACATGACGGGATTACGAAGTTATAGGTTAGTTAGTTAGTTAGTTATTTAGATTTGATTAGGGATATTGAGTACAGAGTGTAGTTATATAAGCGTTGTTATATAGTGTTTTGTTTAGTGTGTCCGTGTACACCTGGACGTATATTTTGAGTGAAGTGCAATAACTAATATGTGAATGAGTATCAATAATACTCCGTCCCCTGTGTAAATAATTCTACGTATAATTATAGTGTAAATATAGTGTGTAAGTGACAGTGTAAAAAGCGCGCGAAATGTAGTGTACCCACGCTAAGTGGAGGCTCCCAGAAGCACTTGCGACTGGGAGCGGGAACAAGAAGGGGATGGAGAATGCCCCTGATCCGCCGGCCGCCGAGAGCGGTGTCAGGCAAGTGATGGCATCCAGCGCAGCAGCCGTGACTGCCACCGCACTCGCCCCGCCCACTACAGCCCCACTGACTACAGCTCCCAACGGCCAACGAACCACGCACCGACCAACCAAGAAGACGCAGATGACAGAGGAAGAGCGTAAGGCAATGGAAATAGAGAAACTTCAGAAAGAAGTAGATGAACTAAAGGGAGAGATCATCTACTACCAGAATGTGCTGGCAAATATGGATGGGGAATCCCAACAATTTGCAAAATTCGCACACGACCTCGGGTTCTGCTACAAAGAGCATGCCCTCAAGAAGCGGCGATTAGTCATCCTCAGCGAGGGGTGGCAACAAGTGCCTGCAAGAAATAAGAGGAATAGAGGAAGCGGCCGGGAAAGCGATTCAGACAGTGAACGTCCCAACCAGCTGCGCCCCAAGCGCGTCTCAAAACAAAAAACGCCGCCATATCCCCTCACCACGAGAAACACCTACGCGCCGCTGAGGGTACAATTTGATGCAGAATCCGACGACGAGACGTCAGAGGATCCACCACCACAACCCGCAATAGCCTCCACCTCTAGAGACCCCTTCCCCAAGCTACCCCCTACCAAAGCCCCCATTCAAACACAGACACAGAAGAAACACACCACCCAGCCCACCATTCCCACCCCCACTCCAGCCCCAAGCACATCCAACAACGGAGCAAAAGCATCAGACAACCAGAAACCACCAAGAATAATAATCCCTGACGTCCAACACACGGTAAAGGTCCTCCGCATCCTGCGTGGCTCCCTTCCTGCCGGCACATATAAATTGCAGACGACGAGGGACTGCCTTAAGCTCTTCCTTCAACGGAAGCAGGACGCGAACCCGACAATGCAGCTCCTGAAGGACGCCGGAGTAGAAAACTACAGTTTTACTCCACGTGGGGACCAACCTCTTCGCTACGTAATCAAACGTCTTCCAGCTGACTTAGAGGAAGATTACGTGAAAGAGGACCTGGTCCTAAAAGGCTACACCGGCGTCCAGGTACGACAGATGACTTCACGTGGCAGGCCTCTGCCAAATTTTCAGGTAAGTCTTGACAGGACCACCGAAAACCAAAAACTTCTACAGGAACGAGAGGTGTGCCATATGATGGTCACCGTGGAGGTCCTAAAAACAAACCAAAACATAACGCAATGTTACAACTGCCAGCAGTTGGGGCACACTTTTAGGAACTGCAATATGACCTCCCGGTGTGTCCTTTGCGGTGACCTCCACCGCCTGGCTGATTGCCCGAAAAAGGCCAAACATTGTACCCCACTGTGCTAATTGTGGGGAAACGCATCCTGCCAGCTACAGGGGGTGCGAGACGTTTCGCAACGAACGTCACCGCCGTCAACTGGCATCCATAGCCAGGAGCTCTCCCAGTGCTCAGCCAGGGCCAAAACCCATCATACACCCGGCCCTGGTTCAAACAGGTATCTCCTATGCGGGAACTACCGGAGGGCAAAACGCACCAGTGCCACCACAGAATGGTCCCCCTCCACTACCCCAACAGGCGCCCACGGGTGACCTGAGTGGGATAAAAGATATATTAAACATGTTCAGAGACCTAAATTTACCATCATTATTGATGAAGGCGCAGCCTTTCCTAGCCAAATTCAAAAGCTGCAGCAGCACTTGGGAGAAAATAGAGACCATCATATGTCTCCTCTCAGCCCTTTTAGAATAAATGGCCCACGTAAGGGGAGGCACAACTTTAACGCGCGCACTACTGTGGAATGCAGATGGCATCCACAGGAAGCAACACGAACTTGAAAACTACCTACGGCGTAACAAAATTGACGTCGCATTCATCTGCGAAACAAAATTAAAGCACGAGCACACTTTTAAGCTCCAGGGGTATCAAATCTTTCGGAACGACAGAATTGGCAGACAAGGGGGAGGGACTGCTATTTTGCTTAGAAATACTATTGCTCATGCTTCTGTTACGTTGCCTGTAATGGCAGCGTTAGAGTGCACAGCACTTAAAACACGTGTAAATAGTAAAACGGTTATGCTGGTAGCACTTTATCGGCCCCCTAACTCTCCAGACTTTACACAAGACCTCGAGCAGATCCTCGCTTTAGAGGAGCACGTTATAATTGCAGGAGATTTCAATGCACGGCACCCCTGGTGGTTTTCACGCCGGGCAAACGCGGCGGGAAATCTCCTGGTTGAATTTATAACTGATAATGATGACATTGAGGTACATCTTCCCCCAGAACCCACTTTTTGGCATCGATCAGGGCACTTTGACGCTGAGATTTTGGACATCGTACTAACAAAAAATGCGACACTGTTAAATAACTTTACTGTTTATCACAGCCTGGACTCCGACCATCTTCCTGTGCATTTCGACATACAGGGTGGCATTTCAGCCAGTGCCTCTGGCCCTCAAAGTAGAGCTGAGACCGACTGGAATAAGTTCACCATGGAAATGCACGGGATGGCGCAACCCAGACTGTCATACTATAGCGAGGCAGACATAGATGTCGCCATTGAAAACTTTACTGCCTCGCTACACACAGCCAAGAGAAATGCTACCACATACACCACAAGACCACCCGGTTTTTGCACGTACCCCGAGGTAGAGCAACTCATTGCGCGGAGACGACGCTTGACAAAACTGTGGCGATACACCCGTCAGCCTGAATATAAAGTGCTAGCAAAATGGCTACGCAACATCATTCGGCAACAAATTAAAATCAATAAAACTGAACAATGGGAAAACAAAATGCTGAGTACCACACATTCGGACTCTTCTTTGTGGAAATTACTCAAGGCTTTCAAAGTTTCCACGAGCGTCAACTCCGCAACTGAGGCGCTGCACACTCAAAGCGGCTTGCACTTCTCCGCAGAGGAGAAAGCCGAGGTCTTCGCTGACTGTCTCCAAGACAGATTCACCGAAAACCCAGTGACCAACTGTGAAATAGAACGGGAGGTCCAGACATGGGTACAAACCTGGGTGGCGCAGAAGCAAGAGCAACAACTACCCACCATAACACCGCAGGAAATTTACAAGCTCATTAGGAAATTGCCTAATGGGAAAGCTGCCGGTCCAGACAAAGTGACTAATGAGGAACTTAAGCATCTCCCGAGAAAAGCTCTGGTGCAACTAACAAAGATATTTAACGCCTGTTTGCAGCAAGGCTATTTCCCCTCTACTTGGAAACGAGCTAAGGTTATCATGCTCCCAAAGCAAGGGAAAAGCACCAGACAACCGCAAAACTACCGTCCCATCAGTCTTTTGTCTACTATTGGTAAACTGCTCGAAAAATGTATCCTTTCTCGACTTCAAAAACAAGTCTCGGCAACACATGAACTCTCAAATTCACAGTTTGGCTTTAGAAAAGGACATTCCACTGAACTACAGCTCCTCAGACTAACTGATGACGTAACAGAGCAATTTAACAATGGGGCTTCAACGTTGGCGCTATTTCTGGACGTAGAAGCTGCATTTGACCGGTGCTGGCACAATGACCTTATTTATAAACTGCACCACAATTTCCCGGCTCTTCAAAATTATCTATACTTGCTGCACAATTTTCTAGAAAACCGGCAGTTTTACGTCCAAGTGGGCCGCTCCTCCTCACGGGAGCGAGTGATGCGGGCTGGCGTCCCACAAGGGGCAACAATGTCCCCTTTTCTGTATATATTATTCACCAATGATTTCCCAGTGGACGCCAGATGCAAGGTCGCCATGTATGCTGACGACACTGCAATATACAACCACCATAGAAATCCACTTGCAGAAATGCAACGTTATGTGAACAACTTCCTCTCATGGCAACATGACTGGAAAATCAAAATTAATCCCGACAAATGCCAGCTGATTCATTTCTCTAAGCGGCGTCACACTTTGGCAACGGACCTAACGGTCGGTGGTCAAGTATTGCACTGCCGTCAGCAAGTTAAATACTTAGGTGTCACCTTGGACCGCACAATGTGTTGGTCCACCCACATAAAAAATAGCGCCAATAAAGGCAGACAGCGGCTAAAGTTGTGCGCCCCCATCTTCCGTAGTAAACAGTTGCGACTAAAGTCAAAACTTATACTATATAGGTCATTTATTCTCTCGGTGGTCCTGTATGCATGTGTGGCCTGGGCTAATGCCTCCAAAACCGCCCTGAAACAACTCCAAACCCTCCAAAACCTCTCCCTCCGGAAAATCCTCTCTGCTCCCATCCTAACCACTAACCGAACCCTTCACCAGGAAACCCAGATCCTAACCATTCCCGAGGCAATAGCGAAAAGAGCCACTGTCGCGTGGGCACGCATCAGAAACCATGACAATTACGTGATTGCCAATATTGGCAAAGGTGAGCCGAAGCATCGGAAACACACTAGAATTAAGATGTTTTAGACGTCGTTCGGCTCACCGACTGGTGTGCGTCCGCGCAAAGAAGGGCCCTAGGCCGCACACACGTTACCTCAGAGGCCTGCATCCGAGGGAACCAGTCAGGAGCTGCAACCTGATCCGCACAGGAAAACTGCGGAAAAAACTGTACATAGTAAAGTGTATATAGTGCAGTGTGTGTAAATATGTATATACGAGTGTGTGTGTGTGTGTGTGTGTGTGTGTGTGTGTGTGTGCGTGTGATGGGACATATGTGTGGTATACCCAGGAGTGAGTGAGTGTATGTATCCGTGTATATAAATTAAAAAAAAAAAAAAAAAAAAAAAAAAAAAAAAAAAAAAAACTATCAAAAACAGACAGACAAAAGACTGAGAATACGCCCAAAAACTGTTCTTGGTGGGCTAAAGCCGCTCACTGTATGGGTTTTTGATGATATAAAACCTAACAAGAGTACCCATGTAAATATTGTAAATTATAATTAATGTCAATTTTAGCCTGTAAGCCGGGCCCCTCTGTACCGGCACCAGGCAAATTTTTCCTCAATAAAATAAGTCTAAATAAGTTATTTATTTTAAAAGTATTGGCCTGGTGCCGGTACATTGGGCCCGGCTTACAGGCTATATTTACATTGATTTACAGTTGACTTTGTTCATATTTACAGTTTTCGCTATATACAAAAACCCATACGGTGACCATCTGTAGGTCACCGAGAATAGTTTTCTTTTGTCTTTTGTCTGTTTCGTCTTTGGGTTATATATACATATGTACATATTTACAAATTATATACAGACACATACACGCACGCATTCACCCACACACACACTCGTACACACATACACACACATCTTCACTGGGCACACCAGAAATATGTGTCCCAGCGCACTACACTATTTACAGTTTTGACACTATATACACTGTCCCGCGGTGGCAGCTCCTGAATATTTTCCGAGGCGAGGGCCTCTGCCGGAACATGTATGTGGCTTAGGGACGAGGTTGCGTTGACGCGCATTAGTCGGCGAGCCGAGCCGCTTCTAGAACATTTTTATGGCTAGGTCCTGGTCTGATATGGACTGTAGTGCCACGTGTTTAACATGAGTACCATTTCTAGGATTATTCCTTCCTTTGTACAAAAATCTGAATCTAGCTGGAGATATTGTGTGCAATTAAGTAGCTAGTTACTGCTTAATTTAAAATTATTCGAACGTCCGACTGCTGTTCAGTAAAGTAGAGTGCATAAAAATCACTTTCAAATGAAACCTATAACGCATAGAGACATCTATGATTGAAAACTTGAAATACCGAACTAATAATACAAACTCTTTTAAATTCAAACCATAAAATGCAAACCTGGCTAAATTTCATTCAGTTTTCTACAATAATTAAAAAATTATGATCAAATTTGTTTGTTTTATTACGTCACTAAAAGTCCCTAAGGAGAAAGACATTTATATTTTGGCACAAAATGCATTGCTTTTTGTCCTGGGGTTCTCTGGAACTCCTTCAGTTCAGACTCCAATTTTTTTTTTAAATTACAAATATGCTTTTCTGCCAAAAAATCTTAATCCTTGGATACACCTGACAGTAAAGCATAGAATAATTTTTATTTATTACACCTCTGTGAAATGTATAGCAAATTTCATTAGTGCAATAAAGAAATCTGCTCCATAAGGAACGTTTTAGAGCATGAAAAATGCTGAGAAGATAACATAGTTATTAAACTAATTGAATTTTTTAGCTCGTATTAAAATGCTCGCGAGATTTAAACGGGCATTAGGAAATTTAAAAATCTGATGTGTTACACTCACATGACTTTCTCTACTCTTGTGCTAACCATTCTTACAAACTTATTCCTATATCTTTGTGCCACTTCAGATAAACATATACAGAAATTATTTTACTGCTTATTTCCTTGTAAGTGCAACGATTCCGTTGTATTTGCATAGCTAACCTATAAAAATAATCAACAATGTTGCGTTTTCGAAAGTTTTAAGTTTTCCAAAACTGACATAAATAACAAGGAATATCTCGGAAAGAGTTCACTCTAGGAAAAACATTGTGTGTTTTAGGAAGATCTACATTTTTTGTATCATAAGATTTGGTCTATCTGTTACGGTTTACCAGCCAAGCAAAAGACGTCCAGAGTAAATACGACTACAGGGGCTATAGTCAGAAAATTCAAGATATATATTTTGTCATAAAACTATCTCAAACAGTGGCATTTGAATCAAAATCGTTTGAGCCATTTTCAATAAATCAAAATTTTCGATGTTAGTGTATAATAAAGAGCATTCATAATTAATTTTCCAAGCAAGAAGTCTTGGAAATCAGAGAATCCAGTGGTGAAAATTATTTAGTATATTTAACACGGGACGTGCAGATGATAACGAGAGACGGTGTGACAGCAATGATAAGGGAATAAAAGTTAGATGGAATGACATCTGGGTTAGGGCGTACAAATGACGTTGTAACAAAGGAACATCGCAAAATGAGCAGGAGGCTGTAATGGACAAGTACCACCTCGTTCCGTGGATTCCTAATGTTCATATCACGAGGTTACCGTAACATGGCTGCCAACATAAAGAAGGGAGGAACTAAAAAAAAGGAACCCAAGGTTTTCATTTCGCTGCGAATAAACGCACGTTAGTAAGCGCTTCTCTTTTTACGGGCCTGTTTCTGTAATTTAACTTTCATGCAACTTGGGGCTGCGAGCAAAATGAATTCGGACAACCGCTGCTGTCTCTGCGTCTAATGGATGTGCCGTCTTTTTTTTATTCTCCCGGCTTCAACAAGGAGCTGTGGTTAGACTTTGTACGTCCTGTTTGTGGTTCCCACCAGCGATTCGAGACTATTAAATTACCTTTTAGCCTTTAACGGTGTTGACATGCTATCTTCTACTTCTTTACGTTTCGAAACAAGAAATGTGGATCCTCAAGTTAAAAAATTAAGCTATTTTAATACGAGTACAACGTTTCGAAATACAATACCCAACTTATCTTGATATAATATAATTGTTATTAACTATAATATCGCCCGCCTCGGTAGCGTGATGGTTAGCGTGTCTGCCTCACGTTCAAGAGGTCGCGAGTTCGAATCTCGCTTAGGGAAAGTTATCCGGGTAAGGTTTTTTTCCGAGGTTTTCACTACCCTGAGAAGACGAATGTCGGGTAACTTAAAGTTCCATGGACCTCGGGCTCATTTGAGCATCATTTCACCCATTTCATTTCATTCATTCGTCCAATATGACACAATGTTGGAGGACGTTAATTAAAAAAAAAAAAAAAAAAAAATAATAATAATAATAATAATAATAATAATAATAATAATAATAATAATAATAATAATAATAATAATAATAATAATAATAATAATAATAATAATAATAATAATAATAATAATAATAATAATAATAATAATAATAATAATAATAATAATAATAATAATAATAATAATAATAATAATAATAATAATAATAATAATAATAATAATAATAATAATAATAATAATAATAATAATAATAATAATAATAATAATAATAATAATAATAATAATAATAATAATAATAATAATAATAATAATAATAATAATAATAATAATAATAATAATAATAATAATAATAATAATAATAATAATAATAATAATAATAATAATAATAATAATAATAATAATAATAATAATAATAATAATAATAATAATAATAATAATAATAATAATAATAATAATAATAATAATAATAATAATAATAATAATAATAATAATAATAATAATAATAATAATAATAATAATAATAATAATAATAATAATAATAATAATAATAATAATAATAATAATAATAATAATAATAATAATAATAATAATAATAATAATAATAATAATAATAATAATAATAATAATAATAATAATAATAATAATAATAATAATAATAATAATAATAATAATAATAATAATAATAATAATAATAATAATAATAATAATAATAATATCATCACAGAGTACATTACACCGGTTACAACATACTATATTTCACAAAAGAAATACCCATCTTCAGTGAGACCTGCGCGAAGGGCCACCTAATTGTCAGGCGTGCTTGCATAGATCGTATGAGAATTAAATTAGTCATATGCTTCCCTTGCTGTTCGGAGGACATGACAGCCATGTCACCTTGCAACTCACTTCACCTCGCAGTTTTGAAAAGTAATGGTGCTTCTGTTAAGTTGTGGACTAGAACTAAAATTATTCAGTTTTGGTGCTGGACTTGATAACCAATAGTTTTGTTTACAACTCTAGAATTTAGCTTTCACCTTTTCGATACCTGTCACAAGAGGTATCATATTAATTGAATTACCTAAGCCTTCTATTATGCTTTTGCTCTTGGACATCTCCAAATCCGATAGTATTTTTTGTACGATGACAAAACATTAGAAACAACATTATTCTACTTTTGGATCTTACAAAACTTTTGAAAATACACAGGAAGGAATTGATATTTTTAAGTGCATCATGAACATATATGCACCACCAACACAAAGTATATAAAGCCACTTTAAAATCGTGTAGCACATGGAATTCAAACGATTTTTGGGAGAGTGCTTTTCTGTAGAAATAGATCTCGAATCCAACAAAACGCAATTTTTGTTTTGTCAGCAATGGATATATGGGACTATATATTAGCAAGCCCCCCCCCCCCCCCACGCCCCTCCTTCCCCTCGGTCAGCGTTTATGGATAGTCCAAGTGGAAATAGGTCTTTCTCCACCAGTATTTTATTGATCATTTAATTAAACTGCTGGCTCACCAGGTGTATAGTTTTCGCTCACACACACACACACACACACACACACACACACACACACACACGTGCATATCTGACGCTCCATATGTCACCTTTCATTATGACAGAGTCCTTCACAATGAGAGCGGTTCACTCTGTCTGCCACGTTTTTATTAAATATCATTGCGTGAAAAGCTCAAGTTGGTTCGGAAAAAAGAAATATACAGCTTTTATATCTAGAGCTAATGCTCAAGAAAATTAAGCATGCGATGCATCAGTGGCCCCAATATACAAAATAATATTTTAAGCCTCATTTTTTTGTTTTACATTCCTTTTTTACTTTCTCTAATGGCAAGCAGGGGAAGTATTGTATTCCACTCAAAAATTCGATGTCGAGATTTCACCGGAAATATATGTTTTGAGACCTCCTGAATTCAAAAAAGCATTTTTAGAAAACGGTCCGTGTGTGTGTGTCTGTGTGTCTGTGTGTCAGTCTGTCAGTCTGTGGACAGCATAACTCAAAAACGAAAAGTCGGTTAAAAACCAAAGTTGGTATTCAAGTTTAATGTCTTTCAAGGATGCGACACGAAGATTTTGAAGAAAATAGTCCCACTCTAAACTACCCTTTACGTGGAAGATTTTTCGAAAATTTTGATTTTCTTGAAAATGGCTCCAACGATTTTGATTAAAATGTCATATTTTTTAGATATTTTTATGACAAATGAAATATATAACTTGACCTTTCTGTCTATAGCCCCTGTGGTCGTATTTACTCTGGACGACCTTTGCATAACTGGTAAACAGTTAGAGATAGACCAAATCATACTATAGAAAAATATAGATCTTGCTAAATTACACAATTTATGTCTCAATAAGTACTCTTGTAGGGTGAACCATTTCGGAGGTATTCCTGTTATGCGTGTGACTTTCGGAAAACTTTCGTGAAATGGAACATAGTTGTTCATTTTTTATATGTTAAATGTGCAAATAGAACGTAATCTCAAAGGTTTAAAAGATTTGACTATCGCTCAAAGCCAACTGTATTCCAATATTCCTCTTGCACCTACAGGAAAATAAGCAATAATTTGTACAAAGTTTTATCTTAACTAACGCGTAGATATAGGAATAAGAGTTTGTAAGAATGGTTAGTACAAGAGTAGAGAAAGTCATGTGAGTGCAACACATCAGATTTTTTTTTTTTTTAATTTTATATTGAAAGCTATTGGCTTTTGCTATAAACAGTTTTATAATCAATGAATCATACTAAAGCTTGAAAAATAGTACAATAACAATATCGAACAGTGCACATGATTCATTTATGACTATGCAAAATATGTAATCATGCATATTTTGATGGCCATAGGCTGCAATAAACAGGAGCTTGTTGCAGCAAAAGAAAGCCTTATAAGAATACACCCGAAATGTTTCATTAAACTAAACAAATATAGAGAATTTTTACAAGTGATCAATACTGTTGGATACTTGGGCCACTGTGCGTGTGGTGGTATGATGTCATCAGACTATTGAGTAGCAGGTGTGGAGGCGGTCATAAGGAAGTCATACATCACGTGAATACACCTGCACCGTCTCCAAGGAAATACTCTCTTGGGCGTAAGAGAAAACTGATCCTGAACTGCTAGCATTCCTTACAAGAGAAGTCCAAAGTAAATACAAACTGTAGGTACTGTTTAGTATAATCCTCATATTCGTTTTATTAAAAAAAATACTTAACTTTTCTACTGCATATAGAAAATATAGCAAGTATTGTATTCCACCCAAAAATTCAATCTAGAGATTTGACCTCAAGTATGTAACTATGTTGTGTTTCTGAACAGAATAACTCAAAAACACCTTAAATACCAAATTTGGAACTTGGCTTCTCATCTTCGAACAATGCAGTATGAGTATTTAAAAAAAATAGTTTTACAAAGTGCCCCTTTATATGAGAAAATGTTCTAAAATTTTTATTTTCTCAAAATGGCTCTAAAAATTAAAATACATTAAGTCAAAAATGTTTTACAGCAAATAAAATATATATCCTGAACTATGGAACGGTTATTTGTTCCTCTTTCTTGCCACACGTTGTTGATGCGACGTTTGAGACAGTTATTTACGTTTAATGCAGCTAATAGACTCTAAATACTTTTCATCGAATTTCTCGACGTACCTCAGGGCGTGATATAGGTCTAAGCCTTACAAGGATGATTAAATTTCCTTTTTATATTTTTAATATACTTATTTATTGTTCCTTTACGTCACAAACAATAACACAAATATTCTGGATTGGCGTCCTTTGTCTCAAGCCCTGCGGGGTTCACACACCCCGAACACGGACTACGTAATTTTGCGAGTTCGTAATCTTCTTCTATTTTTTTGATGCAGCCTTACTAATTATATATTAGTTCTCTGCACTGTTACTCCTGTTAACTTTTAAAACACAATGTTCTTCCAATAAACACTATATGTCGATAACGTTTCAAATTATTCGCGGACTTAGCGATTTCCACATGACGCCAATCCCGATAACACATGAACAAGCTAAAACAATTGAAGATCCATATCATTGCCCACTAGGACAATGATTCACAATTTTAGGGGGCTTTTTCTGCCACCACTATAAACACAAATTTTAACTATTCTAGGAGGCTTCTTCTAAGCAATATCGCCTCAACTATCTGGGAATAACACATCCAGCCCCCTTCATTCTGAATGAATATTGTAAATTGATAACCGCAAGAGTTCAGTAATTTTACACCACAAAAAAGTGGATTTGTTAATTGTTACCAATTAATGTCAAATTCAAGTTTTTTCGTTTTATTTTGCAGTTACATTTCCGAGGTACGGCTTGTTATTGGGTTGAATTTGCCAATACTTATATATTTCTCACTCCCTTTTACTTTCTCTACAAGGTATAGAATTTTAGAAAACGGTCCGTGTGTGTATCTATCTGTCTCTCTGTGGGTTTGTAGACAGTCTAACTGAAAAATGAAAAGTCGTTAAAAGCTGAAGTTCGTGCTTTTAGTATACTCCGGTAGCGACACACAAATTTTGAAAAAAATTCCTCCATCCTAAACTACCCTTTACAAGGAGAATTTTTATTTTATCGAAAGTAGCTAAGCAATTTTGATTAAAATGTTTAAGATATTTTATGGCAAATGAAATATACATTTTCAATTCTCTGGCTTTAGGGTATGTGATCCTGTTTACTCTGGAGGACGTCTTTCATAATTGGTAAACCGTAAAAGAAAGACGAAACCTTACTATACAAAATATATAGATCTAGCTAAAACACACAATTTATGTCCAAATATATCTTTTTGTACACTGAACCATTTCGGAGACATCCCTCTTTATTTGTGTGAGTTTCAGAATACTTAAAACTTTCGTCAAATGGAACATCGTTATTCATTTTTTATATCTTAGCCAAGCAAAGAGAACAAAATCTCAAAGTTTTAAAAGATTTGACTATCATTCAAAGCCTACTGTATTCACATATTTCCTCTGCACCTATAAGGAAATAAGCAATAAGATAATTTGTGCAAATGTTCATTTCAAATAACACGAAGAAGATGTACGAATAAGAGTTTGTGAGAATGATTAATAGGAGAGTAGTACATCAGATTTTTACCCTTGTGATCATCTAATGAGAGCTAAATTTCCAAACCTTCAGATAACAACCAGCTCTTAAAATTTCACTATCAGTTAACCCTACTGTGTTCTAATTCCCCTATACCTTTCAAGAAATATATGGACAATAAAACCGTTTCTACTAATATTTAAGAAATAGGCAGATGAATAAGCCACTTCAGGAATTCTTTGTTGAAGAATGGTCACATTTCGTCACAATTAAGTCTTTCAAGAGGCATTTAGCTATTTACTTATTAAACGGGGTGGTCTTCTGTATGTATAAGAAAATATTACAGTTGGGTGGTTTAAACGCCGCCCCATGCAGTTTCCAGCCGGCGCAACCAACTTACCGGAAACAAAATACCAACTTTCTTCCAATCGAAGATTTATAGCTCTATATTTCCTGGGCACTCACCCAAGAAAAAAATTAATATAAAACAAGTCCGTTTAAACTTGGCTCGGAAGTCAAAAGGTCTCCGACGTTGCAGGGAAAATTTATAAACATCCGGTTATTTGTATTGATCTTTTTGGTTTTCATAAAGTTCGTGACCTGCTGTAGAAGATATCTTTAAAACAACACATTTAAACAGAAATGTTACTCTACGTTGTTTTTCTAGATCTTAACTGAGAGAAAAGAAAGAGAATAAACAAATGCTTACTTGAGCTTCCGTTTCTTCTCAGTGGAAAATAATTTCATTTGACTGAAGCCACAAGACAAAGTAAAACAAACAACGGAAAGAGAAAAGCAGTGACTGTTAGAATGTAAGGCAAAAGCAATTTGATGAAGTTAGAGTATTTTATTTATTTATTAAAAGAACCAAAACCCCTATTTACGGGCTCCGATCAAGGACAGAATAAAACGGACAAGTTATAAATGATTATTTTATTTAAGTATAGATTGAACTATTATTTTAATTTATTTAAATATTAAAGTTATTATTTTTTTCTGCGTCTATATGATTTATACATTTAATTTTTACAAAGAGAGTTAGTAAATCATCTTTAACACTTGTCTTAGATTCTATTAAATATATTGATTTGGGTTGAAGAGAACTCCACACCCAAAACGTTAATAACATTTAAATGCTACTATAAAGATTATAATGTAAATTATTATGATTATTATTATGATTATGGTTATGATTATTATTATTATTATTATTATTATTATTATTATTATTATTATTATTATTATTATTATTATTATTATTATTATTATTATTATTATTATTATTATTATTATTATTATTATTATTATTATTATTATTATTATTTATTATTATTATTATTTATTATTATTATTATTATTATTATTATTATTATTATTATTATTATTATTATTATTATTATTATTATTATTATTATTATTATTATTATTATTATTATTATTATTATTATTATTATTATTATTATTATTATTATTATTATTATTATTATTATTATTATTATTATTATTATTATTATTATTATTATTATTATTATTATTATTATTATTATTATTATTATGGTTATGGTTATGGTTATGGTTATGGTTATGATGATGATGATGATGATTATTATTATTATTATTATTATTATTATTATTATTATTATTATTATTATTATTATTATTATTATTATTATTATTATTATTATTATTATTATTATTATTATTATTATTATTATTATTATTATTATGATTATGATTATGATTATGATTATTATGATTATTATTATGATTATTATGATTATTATTATGATTATGATTATTATTATTATTATTATGATTATTATTATGATTATTATTATGATTATTATTATGATTATTATTATGATTATTATTATGATTATTATTATTATTATTATTATTATGATTATTATTATTATTATTATTATTATTATTATTATTATTATTATTATTATTGCCATTATTATTATTATTATTGCCATTATTATTATTATTATTATTATTATTATTATTATTATTATTATTATTATTATTATTATTATTATTATTATTATTATTATTATTATTATTATTATTATTATTATTATTATTGCCATTATTATTATTATTATTATTATTATTATTATTATTATTATTATTTCTAAGATTTCGAAGAAAGAGAATTCTCCTTCTTAATGCAGATATAGTGATTTATTTAATTTTGCCTCGATAAACAGTGTTCTCGCTCTTCCCTTTTCTTTCCTGCCTTTTCTCTTTCATTTCTCTTGGCCTCTCTCTATTTCCAGATCACATATTGTTAACGATATTCGGTGATGGAGGTAATGTGCGAGTGAGCTGTAGAAGTTAATGTCATATCGGCACGTTGGCTATGATAGTTTAGTGGCTAGAGCAGCCGGACGGTAAACGGTAGATCCGTGGTTCAGATCCCGGTCATGGCATTCAATTTTTCAGCCTGTACCCTTTCCATAAGCAAAGCTATTTTATTAATTTCAGATTACATCGAATTGCACCTAAATAATTTCTGTTTAAAGGTTCATTATATATATATATATATATATATATATATATATATTACAAAATCATAACTTTCTTCTTGAGTTAATTTGTTCAAAGAATAAAAATTGACAGAACTTTTGTTACAACTGTTTAACAATAAAGGATGCTTAAGTTTTGGACATGAGTATACTTGTATTGTCCCATTTCCTGCACTGTGGAACTTTAAGGACACAGTCCTATATAACTTGAGTGGTGTATCTTTCCAGAACTGCTTCTTGGGGAGACACTGCGCGTGCTCCTTGAAAGTTTTAGAATGCGTTGTCGGAAGTTTGTTTTCTTGTGTCACTGCATGCAAAGTTTAAATGGGCACACCAGAAAGGGAAGACAGGCAGCAGGCAAATGATCTCTAGAGCCGGGAATGGCGGCAGTCCTGGCTATAATAAATGATAATGCGAGTGGGGGGCAAGGGCAGGGCAAGTAGCAGATAACGAAAAGTATAAAGGTAAGGTGCAATGAGGAGTGAACTCGAGATAAGCTTTTGTTATTTCCCTGTTATACTCTGCAGCGTTCTTTGTAATGTCAAACAGCATTCGCAGCCAAAGGAAATCGTCTATGTTTCATTGACGTTTATGTAATTGTTTGTTTCCATGTTAGGTTATATTTTTCATTTCACAATTTTATCGCACACATTTGTTGGCAAAATACAGGTCCTTAAATTTCTTCTTAACTATCTGATTATCGGCCGCTTTTTATATTTTCAGGCGTGGCGACACTGATAGTTGCAGGTGCCATCTAGCGTTTCTTAGGAAAAGTTTGACGTTGCAGACATTTTGTCAATAGAACGTGTTGTTTACAGTGACTTGAAGTTATGTCTCGGCGAAAAGATGGAATTACTCGTGCGGGCGATCTGTTATATTTAACGTGGATAATCAAGACAAAGTGCACTGATCAGCATATTTTCATACTTGGCAATAAAGCTCCATTCTTTGCCACTGGCAAGCGCTGGTATCCCTGTGTAATCATGGCTGCTGTTCGCTCACGGATCCAATTCGTGAAGATCGCTCAAAATCGGATGTTGTGCCATAAAACACAGATACTCTACAAAACCTGGTAATACAAGATAGTCATACTGTATACTGTGAGATAGTGGCAACTGAAGGCTTTAGTTCAACCAGGATATGCAAAATATTGCATCAACATTTAGCTGTGAGAAAGGTTTGCGCTCATTGGCTACCACACAGATCTATTTTCATACTTTATTTTGGAATTACGCATCCAATTTGGAACAAAAACAATTTATTTTGTCGAAATCGTTTGATAAAAGAACAAAATGCCTTCTATTATATTAGAAGGAATATAATAAGTTTGTAAATGTTTGTATAAGTTTGTAAAAGGTGCCGAATCGTGGAACCATGCGCATAAGCCAGAACGTAAACAGTAGTCGACCGTGTGGAAGTTCAAAGATGAACAAAAGTTGTTTGCACTTCAAGCACTTGGAAACAAATGGTCACATGTTCTTTCAGAAAAACTGGTCATGTGGCACCAATGTCACTAGAGGAACATAAAACGGTCAATTTTGAATGTTACAGAACTACTTATTTGCCGTAAGTCTTCAGTTAAATAAGGACCGTTGGATCGTTCTTCATCAAGAAAATACGAGCGCTCACACATCTCGTGTAACCTTGAATATTCAGAAAATTGAATCGATGACTCATCAGCCGCAAAGTTCTGATTTTCCAACCAGTGACTTCTTTTTGATCCCGAATATCAAGAATAAAATACACGGACAGTGATTTTCGTCGGCAGAACAAGACGTTGATGAATTCAAAAACCATGTCTTCAAATACATTGAAGGAGAATATTTCGGGAAACATTAAACCAAACTTTTCTTTTCTTTTAATTTTTTTATTTGGCTCAAAATATAATCACTTACTATCTAAAGGTTATTTAATCCCGATACATAGTGCTTAGAATAGTAAGCCGCCCTTGAGGTATGTCTCTCTGATGTGAGATTCCCTTTGCGGTCTACCGGAAGAAATACGAATCGGTTGGAGAATTCAATGCCATTCTGGGAGATATGTTTACTGTTGCCCGTTTACTTCAGATTGCAATACTGCCGTCGGCAGTACGTAGCTTACGCCGCGTGTAATGAGGCTCGCGTGGTTCGCTACAGTCTCATTTAAAGATATTGCCTTAAACATATATAGGTACCCTTAAAATTGGTTAAAAAATGACAAAATGGTCGTTTGGCAACAAAGGATCGCGACATTTTCTTTTTAAGCTCTGCCTGTTGAAGCACAAAATAAGAAAAGCAAGCGCAAATCCTTACTTTGCAAAACATACCTAAATTCTTTGGTGAGAAAATTTTATTCTTACTATAGTTATTTCATAGTCATAACTAATTTTACAAACTACACCGCGCTAATCTGTTTTCCTTTTTTTTTTCTTTGAAAAACTTGCCTCTACTTCGTCCCAGCAGTTTTATATATATATTCTGGTAAACAAAAGAGACCAAAGCCCTATTACAATTTTTATTATAAAAGTATTTACAAGAATTATACATAAACAAACAAAAATTTAAACGAACATAAACTAATGCAGAAAAAGAAATGTAAGAAATAGAAAAAATTATGAAAAGTAATGTGCAGGTATCTGTAATTTCAGTAATTATATTAATCTAAGAAAAAAGTTATAACTATGAGATTTTTAACTAATTTTCGGGCGTGCTGAATTTTTCAGTCCCACTCTTTCCCTTACAATCTTGTTCTACGCACAATTAATTTGCATTGATTGACCTCATAGTTGGTTAAACTATCAAGCCTAACACTTAAGTACTTACAGTGTAGTAAGTCGCAATTAAAGTATGTTATCTCATATGAAATCTTCTTGTATTTTATCCCAAATCTCTTTTGGTTTACCAGGAAAAGTGCGATTTGAGAATATGAGTCAGCACGTTGGCGTGATAGCTCAGTGGTTACAGCAACCGAAGGTAGACCGGAAGATCCGTGGTTCAATTCTCAGCTATTATTGATTTTTTTGTCTCATTCTACTCCTGTCCAGTATCGATCTGCCTTTCACATCTTCATAACATTATTAATCTTGACAGCCAATAAATCCGGCATTAAACCCAAGACGCAACATTAAGAAAGCGACACAAAAATGTAGTTTATCATCACCGCCGCCGCCACCACCGCCACTGCCACTGCCACCGCCACCGCCACCGTGGATTAGGAATTTCTTCTGTTCCGGCTCGCGTTTCTCTATCTCCTCAGGTCTTGAGACGCTTCTTCCGATCGGCTAGTACTCATAACACAACTCAGGGAAGGGTTTTTATGCATTTTTTGTACATGCTATTTCCAATAGTAATATTCTAATTCGTTTCTTATTACTTCGTTTTTTATTTTGTCCATAATTGTATATCCCTTTTTAGTTTTTAGGTTAAAATAACACATTCGTTAAGTAATGAAACTATATTATTGTATTACGTAACAACATAAAACAATGTAACTAGATAAAAAACAAAACTGTTTTGTTGATGTTACTAATAACATTACAAGAGAAAACATGCCAAAGAGATCCTTATAGAAGGGCAACTCCTTTTCACAGTGTCTGTGTATCATGAGTCACCACATACTACTCCCTCCCCAGTGACAACGTTCAGATACCATGATGGGAAGTGCAATGTACGGCCTGAACGTGTTGTATGTTGGGTAACTGGAGAGCTGATCTTATGAGCTGGTTGGACCATCAAAACAGATGGTGTAGAGTCCACATCGTGGAGCAAAAGGGCTGGCTTAAGTCTGTCGATGGAGACTGCTGCTGACCACGAGGTGTCTCCACAGTGAAGCACTTCTCAGCATGTTTAAGTACTCGATATGGTCCATTGTAGACTGGCTGGAGCGGTTTCCGCGCTGCATCCAGTCGGATGAACACATGTGATGAAGTCATAAGCTCTGGATGGATGAGTACAGATTTTTCAGAGTGATGCCATGTGCTGCTTCAGATTGAAGACAAAAGAAGGGATGTCGGATGCCACTGACTTTGAATACAGGAAATCAGATGGAAGCTTGATAGTAACAGCATGGATCATTTCTGCTGGAGTGATATTATGTTCTGGTATTACATAAGAACGAAGGCCCAAAAAGATGGTTGACCCAGTCATCTGAAATACGGGCTCTTAAGGCTGCCTTGAGATTGCGATGCCAACGTTCAACTTTCCCATTTGATGCTCAATGGCAAGCGATAGTTTTAATGTGCTGTATACCCAAGGGCTTTGTGAGATTGGCGAACATCTGGCAGTTGAACTGTCTTCCTGTGTCGGTGGTGATAATTTTAGGTACCCCAAAACGTGCAATTCATGATAACAAGAGAGTGGTACCGCTTCTGTCCAGCGTGTGAATCTGTCTGTTATCGTAAGCAGGTATGTAAAGCCTGGAGAACAAGGTAGTGGTCCCACATGGATATGAGAAAATCGTTCACTGGCTTGACTAGATATTTCAGTAATACCACCTGTGGGTCTGCTAACTTTTACTCGTTGACAAGGGATACAGGTTTTGACCCACAGTTTTACAAAACGCTACCGAATTTGGTCCACTGTAGCTTTGATACCTGGGTGAGCTAATTCATGTAATGCGTGGAAGACTTGTTTGTAGGTGGGTGGAATGTAAGGGCTGAGTTTATTTTAGAATTGTCACACACCAACTCAGAATCCGCCAGGTAACATCATCATGGTAAATTTCAAGGAACAGGATTCTGATATCTTGAGACTTTCCAGTTCTGGATCATTTGTAACCATGCAATGTCTTCGTACTTGCTGGCAATATATTGTCTGCAATCCTGGAACATGTGTCGGCCGGAATATTACACCTACCTAGAAGATACTGGATATCAGTAGTGAACTGAGCAAGGTAATCAAGGTGCCGAAGTTGCCTGGGAGTAGCTTTGTCCAAGCGTTGCTTGAAGGCAAAAGTTAATGATCTATGGTTAGTGAATAACGTGAATTGCCTGTCCTCTAGCAAGTATCTGAAGTGCCTCACTGGCTAATAGGCTGCTAATAGTTCACGATCATAGGTGCTGCAGTTGCGTTGCGTGTCAATGAGGGATTTGGAAAAGAATGCAAATGACTCTGGTGTTTCACTTCTCATTTGCTGAAGCGTGGCTCTATAGCGTAGACGCCAGACGCCAGACGGAGTTTCAGCTGTATATGGTAAAGAGCACTGATAGAAATTCACAAGTTCCAAAAATCTTCAAATTTCTGTCACTGTCGGAAGGAAAGTCTTTGATGACTTGCACTCTGTCCGCCAAGTGACAATCCTCGATTAGACACAAGATAACCCAAAAATATTTCCGTCACCACAAACGTACACTTCCCCACATTAATGTTAAGCTTATGTTCATTTAGGTGTTCAAAAAGCTGCTGTAGATGAATCATGTGTTCTTCTGCTGCTGATGATGCTACCAGTCTGGTAGTATGAATAGACAAAAGGCAAATCCTGTAAAACACCATGAATGTAGCGTTGAAATATCTGTGTGGCATTGCGTAGTCCAAAGGGCATCTTCACAAATTCAAAAAGACCGAATGGAGTAATAATAGCTGTCTTCGGAATGCCTTCTGGAGCAACAGGAATGTAATGACGTCAGCCTTGGAAAAGATGGTTCTGTCAGAAAGTTGGCAGTTAAAATCCTGGAGGTGAGGAACTGGGTAGCGATTTGTTACTGTGATGGCATTTAGTGTTCGATAATCACCACAGGAGCGCCACGTTCCATCCTTCTTTGGGACTAGATAGAGAGGGCTTGACCAGCAGCTTTTTGTAGGTCAGCAGATACCAAGAATGTTTTTGCGTTCCAGTGCAGTTGCAGGCAGAACTGATTCATCTGCCCCAGAATCCACTAAAAATCTGAGTCTTGTATTTCGACCTGTTATGAACAGGCGGCGAGATAATTCAGCCTCCTCACTTTATGGCGCGCCAAGGGAAGGTGCTAAAAGTTTTCCGGTGACGTGTTACTAGATGTAACAAATGAACGAGCATTTTTTAGCATTTGGCTTGAACTTGTAATGATACCAGCAGGTGGACTGCTTGGATACACGCCGGGGTGACTTGGATCTAGAACGTGATGGCGATCGGGTTCGAAGTTTCTGGATGTAACTCGTTACCTCAGAAGGTTGCTTTCCTAGGCGTGAAAGTCTGTTATCCTGAGATGATTGAGCAGTTACTTGCGTATTATACATGAACTGACTAGGTGCTGAGATCTCTACAATTTTATCAGCCATAGAGGCCATTGCATCTTGACTGACTGATAAGATGGACCGTGCATTGGTAGGAAACCGTTGCAAAAATATAGTTATAATGATATTTGGCCCTCTCGTTTGTGATGTTGTCGGTAACAAATTGAGATTCAACTTGTATGAACCATATTTTGACATTTTTGCGTCAGAACGGCGGTATTTTTACCGCAGCTCGCGAAACTTCCATGCCGACGTTTGATTGATTGGTTTCGTTGGGATTGGACATGGCGTACGTATGCAATGATGATAATTACGATTGATTAATTGAACGCATGTACTCACGGAATCGTTGTTTGATCACGTCGGGATTCACCAGATGTAGTTTTTTTACTTAAAATAACATATTATATAACATAAAACAATGTAACTAGATACAAAACAAACCTCAACTTTTTTGTTGAAGAACTTCCTAATAACATTACATGAGAAAACCAATGAATCATGCCAAAGAGATCATTGAAGAAGTGCAACTGTTTTTGACAGTCAGTGCGTCATAATTGCTTTTAGATATCTCATTTTGGCTGCATGAATTATATTCGAATCCCTCTTTTTTATCACCCATGATTCACATCCGTACATCAATGCTGGCACAGCCATTACTTTCAAAAATTTTAAAGGCTTCTTTCCTTATTTTTTTAAGTTCTTGCTAATGATCCACAAATCTCTAGAAGTTTGTTTGCTTTATTATTTAGATCCTCATTATTATCATAGGTTATGTTGCATCCTAAGTAATTTAATTTGTTTGTTTTAATGTATTATTATTTAAAACTAATTTTGATCCAACTTGAAGTTTACCACGAAATGCTATTATCTTTATTTTATTTATCAAAACACTAAGTCCACATATTTTTACCGTTTCTCCTAGTTCTTACACACTTTTTGTAAATCTTCATTTGTTTCTGTAAAAAGAGCAGCATATTCCTATTGCAGTTGTTCCTTAGGTTGATGCCTTTTGGTAATTTTCCTTTTAATTCTCCAAGATCATCGTCCATATAAATATTAAAAAGCAGCGAGGACAAACTACAGTTACTTCCCAACTTTGTTTTTACCTTTGTTTATTCATATATATTTTGCAATACCTTCACTAGTTTTTTGGGGGTAAGAAAAGGGAATATAATTCTAAGAGTAAATTTGATCTATAAGTATTTTGATAGCGATTTACATTGGAAAAGCACAATATAAGTACAGGCGTTATTGAGCAGTCGGTTTGAGGGCTTTATGAAGTCCTCGCAGCAATATCCTCACAGTTAACTTGTAGTTGGCTATGACGTAGTTTCTCAAATGTACAGAGTTACTTACCATATCATGGACAAAGGACTGCTATTCACTGCAGGTAGCGCTTCCGGCGAAACCCAGAGCTAGGTAAACCCTAACGTTCATTACGACCTTTCATCCCTCTAAATTCTCTTACTCTCTCTCAGTCCTGCTATTTATACACAATAGCACATGTACCTACTCCTTCTCTAAGGACCTTCAGAAAATGAATACGAAATTAATTGTCTCATTTTGTTGCTCTTTTACCACTTAGGCAGAACAAATTTGATTCAGCAAAAAGATTTAATATTTCAATGAAAATACATATTTTGAGATCCTTGAGTTTAAAATAACCACTTTCAGAAAAAGTTTGTGTGTACTTCTCTCTCTCTCTCTTTGTGTGTGTGTGTGTGTGTGTGTGTGTGTGTGTGTGTGTGTGTGTGTGTGTGTGTGTGTGTGTGTGTGTGTGTGTCTGGTCAGCGTAACTCAGAAACGAAAAGTCATATAGAAACCAAACTTGATATTTAAGTTTAATGTATTTTAAGGATACGACACGAAGATTTTGAAGAAAATTCCTCCACCCTAAACTACACTTCTCATGAAAAATTTTTCGAAAATGGCTCTAATGATTTTTATTAAAATGCCATATGTTCCAGATATTTTTATGGAAAATGAAATGCATATTTTGAATTTTGCGCCTATACCCTATACAGACCTGTTTACTGTGGATAGCTCTTTCTTGCGTAACTGACAAACCGACCAAATTACCACAAAACTCCAAATAAATTGTTCTGATAATCTGATATTACATTAAATGCATATATTGAATTTTCTGGGAATAGTTTCTAAAGTCCTCTTTACTCTTAATCACGTTTGCATATCTGGTAAACCATAAGTGTTAGGCAAAATTATACTACACAAAAGTATACACGTCTTTGAGGCACACAATTTGTTTATTTTTTGTGCAACAATGCTTCGTTGCGATATTGGTTGTTATTGCCAAGAGCCAAGAGCCAAATCAGGTCGCTCGGGTTTACCCGAGCGGGATATATGCCCACGGTACCTATCCATTTAGTATGGATTTTATTGGTTCGAATTTTTAACCAGAACCAGAACCATTATCAGGTCGTACAGGTTCTCCTGTACGGTGTGTCTTTTCGCACAGCACCTAGCCGCTCTTGCGGCTTTATCTGTGTGATATGGGAGGTTGTCCGTGTATTATCGTGCGTGTTTGTTCTGGGCAAAGGTTACTTTCTGTATACCTAGTTCAGGATACAGAAAGGGGGCAGGAATAGGTGATGGGTAATGAAGTGTTGGAGGATGGGAGTGGCGTTACCCTTATCCAAGGACGTCCTTGGGTAAGCGGTAGCTTTTCTTCCTTCTAGGTGCTAAGTGGTCATATTGACCTAATACCCGTACCAGCTGATTGGTGTGGGAGTTGATTTTCGAGTACATGGTTCATACCTTTACGTTATTCATCTTTATGGCCTGGCCAATCAAAGATAAGGAATGGGAAGACCATTACAAAGCCATTAACTCTTACAAGATTTGATTATCACTTGAAGTCACTGTATTTTCTTACTGTCATTGTACCTACAAGTATGTCTGTCATAAAACTACCTTTATAAACCTTTATCTCGATTAATACGTAGTAGATAGAAGAGTAACCGTTTATATGAGTGGGTGGACAAAGTCACGTGAGTGCAACATCAGAATTTTTTATGTCCTTAGTCATACAAAGAGGATATTTCGGAGCCACGATGTAGTGACCAATAGTTAAATATTGTGACTCTTTGTGGTGTGGGTGTGAAGTAAAGTAGACAGATGTAGTCGAGATAAAGAAACACTTTTATTTCCGTAAACAGTAACTTGTACACTCGTTGCAACAACAAGAAAGTCTTTTTCGATTCTCCAACAGCACGGCTCCGAACTCGTAACACAAAGAACTGTCGCTTCTCCGTCGGCACGACTCCTCAACGTTCACATACGTCTCACTGACTCTTCTGTCGCACTTTACCGCTATTTATATCTCCCAGGCACTATTCTGGAAGCTTCAGGAACGTTCAGTTATTGCGGCGAGATACAAAGCAGAGAAGATTCTCGAAGTGTCTATCCTTTTCTCTCTTTCGGCAAGCGCCCCAACAATGCGGCCATGCTCTGTCTCTTTCCTTCGGCTCCTTTGCGGTAGTGCCGACAATAATGCGATGGGTGACACTGCTGTTGTCGGCAATTAGATGCGGCGGGCGCGGTGACAATATTTTAGTATAGCTTAAGTCCACTGTGTTTTTCTATTTGTATTGTCAGCCATGAAAATAATGATTGAGCACATTAAGGGAACAAATATTTCAAGTTGTATTGCAGCGCGGTTTACACAAGTCTGTACTGCCAACATGCAGCTGAGTTTATTGACACTATCCGTTTCATATGTAATCACACACAAATACGCTGCGTGCGACAGACGATAGTATTTGGAACATAGACTACCTGTAAACTTAGCTGGAAGTATCGACTTGTGTACACCGCGCTGCAACACGATGTGACAGAAATATTATGATCTAATCCGCTCAGTCGTTTTTTCCATGACAAGGAAACATCTAATAAAATCAAGTTCTACAGTTGTTTATATCGATTAACCTAAAATAGAAGAATAAACATTTAAAATAATTATTTGTGCAAAACTGAGAGTGAAAGTCAATGGGAATGACAATTTTCACTTTCTCTACTGGTAAGTAGGGGAAGTATTGTATTCCACCCAAATATTCGATGTCGAGATTTCACCGGAAATATGTTTTGAGGCCCCCTGAGTCCAGAATAAGCATTTTTAGAAAAAGGTCCGTGCGTGTGTCTGTGTGTCACTCTGTGGACAGCATAACTCAAAAACGAAAAGTCGGTTAAAAACCAAAGTTGGTATTTAAGTTTAATGTCTTTCAAGGATGCGACACGAAGATTTTGAAGAAAATAGCCCCACCTTAAACTACCCTTTACATGGAACATTTTTCGAAAACTTTTATTTTCTTGAAAATGGCTCAAACGATTTTAATTAAAATGTCATATGTTTGAGATATTTTGATAACAAATGAAATGTATATCTTGAATTTCCTGGCTATAGCCCCTGTAGTCGTATTTACTCTGGACGACTTTTACATAACTGGTAAACCGTCAGAGATAGACCAAATTTACTGTACAAAAAATTTAGATCCTGCTAACATACACAATTTATGTCCAAATAAAATTTCTTGTAGGGTGAACCATTTCGGAGATATTCCTTGTTATGTGTGTGAGTTTCGGAAAACTTAGAACTTTCGTGAAATGGATCATCCTTCATTTTTTTATATGTTAAGTGTGCAAAGAGAACGGAATCTCAAAGCTTTAAAAGATTTTACTATCGCACAAAGTCTACTGTATTCTAATATTCCCCTTGCACTTACAAGGAAATAAGCAATAAAATAATTTGTACAAATGTTTATTTTGACTAACACGAAGAACATATAGGAATAAGAGTTTGTAACAATGTATAGTACAAAAGTAGAGAAAGTTATGTGAGTGCAACACATCAGACTTTTTATCTGCATACGCGCGCGCGCACACACAGAATGTCGGTCTGAGTTGGTCAATTGGTTACACCCTAGCCTACTGATCCAAAGGTCGCGGGTTTAAATCCGGCCCAGATCGATGGTTTTTAAGTGTGCTTAAAAACAACAGCTCCATGTTAGTAGATTTACTAGCATGTAAAAGAACTCCTGCGGGAAGAAATTCCGGCTCACCGGTGACGCCAATATGGTCCTGGCAATTGATAGCGTCGTTAAACACCAAAGGAATAAAAGAAACACACACATACAGATACATGCAGACACACACACACACACACACACACACACACACACACACACACACACACACACACACACACGGGGCCTTTTTCCAAAGAATGCTCTTTATGAAATCAGCGGCCTTGAAAACTGCATTACCAGTAAAATTTCGACATCAAAATGTTACTAGGAATGCAACCTTTCCTCTCGTCTTATATGAATAGGTGACAAAAAAATTAATTTCTTGGCCATACAATTCTTTTACTGTCAAAAGATGAGTCATAGATCATTAGCAACGGGAAAGAGGGGAGAGTTTAACAAAATCTGAAATTTAATATTCATCGATATTAGACAACCCTTTTCGTAAACATCAGGGAAGTATGCATCCATTATTATGTTATTACAGGGAACTTTCTATGGCATTTCACAATAATATATTAAATTTACGACTTAAGGAAATGGCTATATCTAATTAGATCGAATGATTGACGAATTCAGCTTGAAAAATCTCATATAACATTCAACTTCCGCACGACTACTTTCAAAAAGGAATATCTATAAATCACCCTGCTGTTATGTCTCAACTATAAATACAATTAAATAAGTTTACTGTACCATTCAGTTCTACATATTACTTGCAGTAATTCAGGAGGACACAAACAACTCTGGAGAAACTGCATTATTGTATAAGAGCCAATTACGCACAACATCCTTTACTTCTGGATGTGAAGTGTTTCTCAAGTACTGTATTTTTCAACAAGTAGGACAAGAACAGTTGAATGGGTAACACTTGAAACTTTAAGTTTGTGTATTGTTGTGATGTCTGATTGGCTCCATTGTCGTCTTACTTTCCGCATAAACAAGATCAAATTATGTAACGCGTTATTCTACCATGAAGAGGAACACAAATAACAAAATGTGACGTATTATTCTTTTTAGTTTGTGATATGTCCAGTGTTCCAGCAACTCTTCTTATCCTTATTTTGTTATATTACAGATATTTTCTCCCGTTATTCGTTAAAAGTTTGTTTAAAACCAAAACACCAAGTATGTTGTTGTCATATTATACTTTGTATATACATTGGAAAACAAAGCAAGGGATTTATTCGCTTCCCAACAACTTACTTTCTGTTACTATGAGTTTTACTTAATACTATCTGCAGCTGTCAACATTTTCAAGCACTTAAAAATTAGTTTTTATTATCTGAAGCTTCCTAGGATGCTTTCAGCCTCTGTCCTTCTAAATCCCTATCAGGTGTTTATTTAAATGACCAAGAGTACACAGACAAACGACTCAAATTACTTCAGATTCCTTTTACAAGAAACTGACATATCATGCACCTTTACTTAGTAAAAATATTTAAGAATATAACTTCGTACCCACATTATTCCAATTGTAGCGTATTCACCGTCCCTTTTCTGGTCGACCTCTTCGCTTGAAGTCGTTGTCTCGTCGATGCAGCTGAGGAGGCGCCAATTTCTCAGGGTCAGCCTCGACGAGAGATGTTGGTCTTTGGGAGAGGAACGGTGTGTTGGGCGGTGATTAGAAGGAATGGGCTTTTATATGGGGTTCCTCGGAAGAAAAACACAAGATGCACTTCCACTATGGACACTTCGGGTTACAGGAAACTCTGCAAGTTTTATCTTCCACCCGTTAACTAAATTATGATCTCCTGCTGTGCCGAATCAATATCTATATAAATAATGTACAATCACTGGACGAGTAACGACTCAGTGGCACTTGACAAAACACTTCCTAATAACGTGGCGTCTATCCCGCGAACCGCAGACACAACCTTCCCCTACACCTGGTAGCACTAAACTGTCGACTATCTTACCCACGCTTTCCCCTGATTGGCAATGCTTAGACATCACGTCAGGGGCAAAGTACTTCAAGGCCACGCTGTCCTGCGGCAGTTGTACCCCATCCTCAGTTCCCAAACCATGCCCCTACGCCTGAAGCTTCGGCTGTATCGAGCGATCGTCCCGCCTCTGGTCCTGTACGGATGCGAGATCTGGGGAGTGGTGGCAAGGTCCACCTTCATCAGACTCCAGACGTTGCAGAACCGGGCATTAAGGATGATCTATGATACAGGCCGAAGATTTCCTGCCCATATCCTACACGAACATTCCGGTATCCCGTACATTGTCGACGTGATCAAAACTCGCGCTCGAACAATGTACAATAAACTCCAGAACCACCCCAACCCTCTGGTGAATACCCTGGGCCAATACGACCAGAGACAGCCGCGCCGACTACCATCCAAAAGATTGCCGAAGGACATCTTAAGTCCGGCGATCTAATCCAAGATGGGAAAGGCGAAAATGCAATCTGTACTCAAAACAGAGCGAATCACCAGTTCAGTTCACCTCTCAGCGAGTGACTGACGGCCAGAACCCTGGTAGGAATTAGCGCGTAAAATTCGCGCACAGCTCACTTGCGAACCAATCCCTACCTACAATTACTATAAAAACCCCTGTCCCAACAAATTTCCCAGTGAAAACATCCCTGTAGTGACACCGTCAAAACCATCGCGCAGGTAAAGCCGTATGACGGCTAGGTACTGCGGTAAAGACACTCGACCGGAGGAACATTCACCTCACCTCCGTTCGACTCGAACTGGCGTCTGGCGTCTGTTTTCTCTTTAAACGTTTAAATCTTAGCAACGGTTCGCGAGTTCGTTAAGAGACTCGCGGTACCTTAGGAAGGCAACAACAATAATATAATGCCAACGTTTTATTGCCTCACGCCAACGGCCTCATGAATTATTTTGTTTTCTTGGCGGGAAACTTGCAGATTTCCCTGCGTAACTGTGCCTATGTTTATTTATTAACCTTTATGAAACTTGTAACATAAATATAGTACTACAAGGACTTTTGTTTTATATAACTTTCAAAGAAATTACTACAAAAACATGGATAATTTATAAACTACTTCCTTAATTATGACAGGATTAAAATTTTGACACCCATTGTTAGGCGGAGATATCGCTACAGAATTTAGAATGTGGATTATAAACCGAAAAACAGTAAAAAGTTTAAGGGGTTGATGACAGAATCAGATGACTCCATTTTGCTTCATAATCAAAGAAAACTAAATACAAAATCTGATATTTTACACTCACATGGCTTTCTCTACTCCTATACTAACCATTCTTACAAACTCTTATGTATGTTCTTCGTGTTAGCTGAGATAAAGAATTGCAGCAATTATCTTATTTGCTTATATCCCTGTAGTTGGAAGGAGAATATGGGTATAAAGTAGCTTTTACATAGTCAATTGTTTTAAAGCTTTCAAATTCCGTTCTCTTTGCACGGCTAACATATAACAAATGAATAACGATGTTCCATTTCACAGAAGTATGTTCTCCAAAACTCATAAAAATAACAAGAGATATCTAAGAAATGGTTCGCTCCCAAATTTACTAGGAGATAAATTGTCTGCTTTAAGATCATCTACATTTTTATATAGTAAGATTTGTTTATCTCTTACTGTTTACCGGATTTGCAAAAGTCATCTAGAGTAAATAGGACTGTATAGGCTATAGCCAGAAAATTCAAAATATACGTTTCATTTGTCGCCAAACTGTCTCAAACATATGGTATTTTAAATAAAATCGTTAGTCATTTTCAAGAAAATCGAAATTTTAGAAAAATTGTCCATGTAAAGGGTAGTTTAGGGTGGAGCAATTTTCTTCAAAATCTTTGTGTCGCATCCTCGAAAGACGTTAAACTTAAGGATGCCCATCTGTGTAAAAAGGCTAAAAATTTCAAAAATTGTCAAAAATGGATTTTTGTTTTACCAAATAGTTTAAATCTTCTGCTTCATTTTGATATGCTTTTTATAGCCTTACGGCCTTTTTAACTATGTCACGTGGCTGATTGCTTGTAAGTGGCCATGTCCATTTAAATCCATATAGGTCCATTATCCTTGCTATGACTTCAAACTTAGTTTTTCCATGTTTTTGTTTTTAACACTATTTGCTCTTTAAAATGCTCCACACAATGCAATTTTCAGTACTTATGCATGAAATTTGTTGTATCTGCTTAGGAATAACATGAAAAAGAAATGAAATGAAATGCTGAGTAATTAAATATTAAAGTTTACATTTCGAAATTTAAATGAAAAAATTTATGATTTTAAATTTTAAAACTTATGTTTATCCAAACTAATAACAAGATCAAAAAATTATCTCATCAATTTGCTAACATTCTATTACATTTTTCAAATCAAAATTGCATCATGGAGAACCATTTATACAAATATTTAAAAAAATATAATAAAATATTAATATGTTAGCAACTAATTTGACTAAATGTATGAAATTTTGCACAGTTACCCCTCACTATACAGTGATTGTTGTGTTAAAATTTCAAATCAATCCAATGAAAACTGTAGATTTTCAAAATTTCACAGATGGGTATCCTTAAATACCAAGTTTGGTTGTTAACCGACTTTTCGTTTTATAGTTATGCTGTCCACAGAGAGACAAACATACACACACAACCACACGCACACGGACCTTTTCCTAACAATGGTTTGTTTTGGATTCATAAGGCCTCAAAACATGTATTTCCACTAAAATCTCGACATCGAATTTTTGGGTAGAATACAATACTTCATCTACTTTGCCATGCGTAGTAGAGAAAGTAAAAATAGTTTGTTTCTATCAGTCTTAAATTTCAAATATTGATATAATGGGAGTGAATAACCCTTCGTACATTAAAATTAATTAGTGATTTTTTTTTTTTTTTTTTTTTTTTTTTTTTTCTTTTCCACCAAATATAGTGTTCTTAGGTTTGGGTTGAAAACCCTGTGTTTAATGCCAGAATCTCTGGTGTTGAATCAAAGAAGCGTATTATTTGCCTAAAGTACACTATTTAATAAAATGAATGGGTAAGGTGTAAGAATAATCAACTCTTAACAAAGTATATAACCTCTGTCATTAAGTCTGAAACTATACGAAATGCAGTTGAATATTCCTTTAGTAAGCCTAGAAGTACGTCTTGTGCAGATACTAATGCTCTTTAATCATGATCCGACTCGGAGCAGATACTGGCAAGTTGTCAGATACCAAAGTATTGTAAAACTACATGTCGGATGGGGAACATATTGCATTAAGGCACTCTGAATATCAGGTGAAGCTGCACGAAAAACAGTGGACTTTTCCAAGTACTCTTTCAGAGAGGCATTATATATTGCTAATTCATTTAAATATTCAGTATAATTGCCACTTTGAAGGTTTCTCACTCTCACTGTGACCATGAAAAGCAAGTGCCTGTTTTCCTAGAAAATATACATCCCGTATTACATGAGAAAGTATACCTGTGTTCTAATTTTCACTTCATTGTTTGCTCTTCAACATTATTCCATGAAAGTTCTATTCCTAAACAGTTTTAATTGTTTTTCGTATATGATGTGATCACAGAATGGCTGTTTTTGGCTGCCTTATAAATTTTATTTAAACCTTCATCAGCACTGGAATTCAAAACTGACTTTTCGTTAAAAACAGATGAACGTATTGTGACACAGCCAGGATTCACTTTCATAAACTTTTATGTTGAAATGGCTTACACATTTTTAATGTTCGCCGTATAACTGAGTGCAGACTTTAGGGTATCTGCTTTAATTACATATTGCTTTTTAGGGAAATCGTAAGTTTTGGAGCTTGTTACGTTGAGTTTGTCGATCACACAACAATTTATTTCTATTTTCGTTGCTACAACGGCACAGAAACAAAGTTTTGATTACTACTTTAGCTCTGGTTGATGTTCTGATGTAACTGCCTGTGTGCATACCTTTGTCCCAGAATTCGCGCAAATCTGAACTTACATTTGCGTCAATAGTAAGTAAGCAAGTGTCTAAATCATGCTCAGATGTCCAAAACTGAGGAGCATGCATACAAACCACAAAACAAACCGTGAATTACTCTCTGTTGACGACTATACATGCAATAAGTAATTCTGTTCATCAAGAGATTAGAGGAGATGTAAACAAAGCACCGGTTTGTATCACTCCGCGGCCACGTGCATCTACAATGACGCAACACAGTTACCTACCGCTACGCGTAGGTATAATATGCATTTTGCACTACTAACAGGATATATCGTATTTACTTGATCCAAATAACATGTAGCACATGGGAATTAACTACTACTTACGTCTTCTCTGTCCACAATAACACTTTTTCCATTTCCTGCTCACAATCTCGAAACCAATCTCCAGAAGCAGCTTGTGGAGGGAAGTTCGTTTTAAATCTGAGAGATCGGGATCAGAGTTAACTGCCAACAGCACTTTAAGGTGGGGGTCCATTGTTAACAAAGAACTGATGAACTTTTCGACGAATTGCAGGTCTCACAACTACATCCACCATTTATCTGGCAAGTGGTCGCTTTTTGCTGGGGTCTTCACCAACTGACGAGTTTTCTTTGCGTGTGCTGTAAATACTTGCAACTGACACACCGGTAAACTCGCATGTTAATTTCATAACGTCTTCTATAGCAAGTTGCGGATATATATCGCAGGATTTGTTAATAACGTTCAATATTGTTGTCATTTCACTACATTGCAACGGTTTGCCGCGCTTATGTTTCACAACACGAACTTGTTCCGCCACGTTACTTTCATGCTGAATAATGCGCGCGCAGAATGAAATACGCTGGTTAAAGATTCACTTTAACTACGCTTAGTACACTTAGTTTATGCTTTAGCAAACATTAAGTGACATTTCAGACCTTAGTAACCGTATTTCTTCAAGGAACTATTTACAAGGCGAAAGCCTCAAGAGTGCGCGCTAAGGTCAAAACGCTCGTGTCTTTGTTTACGTCTCCTGTAATCTCTAGATGAACAGAGTATATATAATATTTTACGTCCATGAGTCAACACCAGGTTTCCCTAGTAAACGACAGATGTCTCGACGCAAGTTTTGTTTCGAATCATACTGATTCAGAGTGGCGTGAATTCAAATCATAATGCTCAGGAAAACTTGATCTGTTTAATGAAATTAAAACGATTATGTGCCTCAAAATTATAACGATACCAATTTGGTAGTCAGTTTGGGAGGAATTACAGGGTATGTAATACATCTCTCACATCCATTGACACTACGCCCCTGATTACAAAAACGGCGACCACAGCTGAAATATAAAAGACCACGAGCAACATCTTAGCACTAGCGTCACGTCTTGCGGTATTACTTGGGCATACTGCATTCTCTAAGCATAAATAAACATCAAACATTCATACCGACGAGATTGTGCTCCGAGATTATGGATCCATCGATATATCAGTGCAAGTTGTTTTGGTTGTACATTAGAGCAGGCCATGAAATATTCAGAGTCCTGTTTCTAGCTAGCCACGGGCGTAAATCTGAGGCACATGTGCTGTTAAAAGTTGCAGTGAGCCCCGCAAAGTGAGAAATGTCTGCCGACGTGAATCACCCAGGCCTGCCCTGGACAAGCGCTGGGAGAGGTGAAGTATGGATTAGGATGAACCTTATGACCCCACGCATCGCTCTGCATTTCATAATGTCAGGGAAATAGGTCACGATTGATGATAAATCTAACGTCTTATAAACCTGTTGCAATGTGTTTATTTTTATGCTTTCGTATAACAGCTACACCACTTGGATATACAGGGTGGAGGGTGCTGCTTCGACCAATCGTTACACAGGGTTTCTACATGATGAGTGTAACAATTATGTCCAACACAGTTATTGTCAAAAACGAGCCGTTTCGCCGCGCCGTGGCCAAGTGGTTAGACCGTTTGCCTATCACCAAGATTTGGACCCAGGTACCCGCATGTGGTATTCGTGGTGGACTAAGCAGCATCTGGAGGGGTTTACTCCGAATTCTACTGTTTCCCCCGCCACTCATTCCGCAACTGCTCCATCATCCCTTTTCCATTCACCCATTTCTCTACTTCCTCACCCTCATACCTGGTGCTAGACTGACCAGCAGCTTCCAGATATTCACTCTGCCTGGTCCATAGGTTCATCTAGGTCGCGGGTTCAAACCCGGCCCAGGCCGATGGTTTTTAAGTGTGTTTAAAAAGGACAGTTCCATGTCAGTAGATTTACTGGCATGTAAAAGAACTCCTGTGGGACGAAATTCCGGCACACCGGCGACGCTGATGTGATTTCACTAACTGTTTATTTAACTAACTGTCGCGTAAATATTTCGTGAACAATTCTGTAATGCATTTCTACCTTAATTCCAATGAATTTGGTCACAGTTTAATGTTAACGTGACATTGCCAAATCTCTCTTGGAAATTAAACTTTCCATGACATTGTAACAGTAAATTGCGACTAAATTCATTCAAATTAAGGTAAAAATCCATTACAGAATTATTCACAAAAAGTTTTCGGGACGGCTAGTGAAATAATAAACCATTCCTCAAGAAGATCCAAATATTTGGCACACTTTTTTTTTTCGGCGAAATGGTGGTTCATTGACAATAAGTGTATAGCACAACTTTCTTGCACTTATCACGTAGAATACCCGGTATATACAGCATGGAAGTGAAGTGATCCGCCAGACATTAACAGCGAATTCCTCATGTTGTGAATAACAAGAAAGTCTAATACCAAAATGTTGAAAAGTTTATAGTTTTTAGAAAAAAAAACATTTTTATGAAAAAAATTTATCACCACGTGGCTGAAAAATTATTCATTCTATAGTCACAGAAAATTGAATAAATAATAACTTTTTCCTTTGGCGTATTTCAATAGATTCAACGGTTTTTGTGTAAATTAAATTTTAAAAAACACAATTCATTGCAACAAAAAGGCAACAAGGTCTAAAAGTATTTCAAAGTTCTGTCAGATAACAAGGAATATCGCCGAAAAGAATCACTTCACAAAAAATTATCATTTGACATAAATTTTGTTTTAAGAAGATCTACATGCGCAATAGCCAGGAAATTCAAAATATATATTTCATTTGCCATAAAAATATATCAATAAGTTTTTAGTCACAATTGTACATCTATAGTGTTTAATCAGCGGTATGAGAGTTCATGATATTAATGTGAAATGTTGGTAACAATACTCATATACCTTCTAATCCTCCCTGTTCACTCACAATAGCTAATAAGGCTTGAGACTTCTGGGATCTCAATCCATCAACAGTTTTCCCTTCTAGAAACGTGAACCATTTTCGAAGTTCGTCTGGTAATATTTACTTAGGCGTGTCGAAGCACAAATCTCCCGATCCAATCTACTCCTGCTCTTTCGAACTCCCAGAACGGGACGGAAGAGCAAGGCTATTACCCTCTGAAAGCAATTTACCAACTTCATTACACAAAACGAAAATATTCAACTCCGGTTCCAACGAGCTGCGCTTCCACACTTCCATAAAATACTTAACAATGTCGCTTTCTGAACATTTATTACATAGCTGCTTAATAAATCACCAAAATAGAGTTATGCAAGTTTATTGTAATGAACAACTACTCTACTGGGATATCAAGCACCGCAACAACTTCCGGCTCCCATTTCAGATCGTGGGTTCAATCCCGGGGCCGATCTTCCTCACCGAATATGTTGTATTTGTACTGGGAAGGTGAATTGTTTATATTTCCGTTACGTTAGGGATTCCGGCACGTCAGTCAATGGATATTGTGCGTCTGTCGCTGGGGAAAGGATGATATGAAAGCCCTGTACGCAGCTAGAACGCACCCCAGGAGCTACGGTGGGTCCCTAATAGGTGAAACCAGTTCTTCAGCCGGCCGGAGCTCAGAGAGCCCGCCACGAGCCAGTCCCCTTGAGATGGCGGCTGGCTGACCACAGTGCCTCTCCTCAGTCGAGCACTGTATTCATAGGCGAAAGCCCCACCACTCACTCTTACAACCTGGACAGAACGGATAGGGAGGTGCAAGGTAAATGTCCTTCACAGCGCGCCATAGAACCATCTAGCTCGGTCAGAGTAAATTACTTTTCTTTGAATTTCCTGTTCCACCACTTCCTCATTTCTGCACCATTCCTGGTTGTTTCAGGATTGTAAGTGTTGTATTGCAGAGAATATCCTCCCTGTGAACCTTTGTCCACCAAATTGGGGTAGTATCCGAGTCTATAGCCCCACTCAGTCGCATGTGAAAGGCCACAGGGTTGATTACAAGCAGTTAATAAATCCTTTTTACGTATGCCTTCTTCGGCATTTGTTTCCAGTTCTGGCAGACTCGAAATATAAGGACGTGCTTTCGATGAAGCATTTAATTGATTTTTCCACACAAATAGTACTTATTCTACCAGCGTATATTGAATTTTTATCAGTTAATGTAACATTTTACTTTTGCTTTGATACCGGAATTATATATTTTCAGAAAATTAATCCTTTAAAAAGAATTACAAACAATAATTCGACTAATAATTTTCAATAACAGCAAGTCTACTTTTAAAGGTAACAGCATTTGTATATTTGCAGCAAGTATTATTAATTTTATTACTGATGGGGAATATTCAATGAAGTTAAAGGGCAAATTCCTGAAATCGGGGCAGATGTGTACAAATTCCGAAGCCCCAAATTCTCTGAAATATATCCTGCTGATCGGATTGCACAAAAACCCTTCTTGTTCGATGCAAATCCTTTACCGCATTGGTTTAAACAGGACACAAAGTTGCCGCCATGTTTCTTGGTGCTAAGCTCGCCTTGGAAATTTCGACACTAAGAGGATTGTAAAACGTAGAACAGTAAAACCTGAGAATTTTCTTGTAGCGTTCCACGCTTTCACGCCAGCTCGGATTTCTGTGGCAACCACTAAACCTCCAGAGGCAATGCTCTTAACAACCCACTTTCGTTTGTTTTAACAGCACATTAAATAAAGCGTGGTCTCCTAACAGCGTGGTTTTTGTTTACTAACCTAGGTTATAAGAGTACCATTCGTTTCCCTCACATTAAAGATCAATTAATACGCATGATATAACAACCAAAACAAATATTTGTTTGTGCGGTAGAATACGTCATTACCTTGCTATCTCTTATGGTACCTATCACTAAAAGCAAGCTCAAATGTACTGTCTGAGTTTACTAATAACTGGGAGAGAGGTTAATTTTATGCACCAGACTAGGAAGCATGCGCAATTAAGGAGAAAATATTATCTTACACTCTACTCTTGTATTAGCTATTGTTAAAAACTCTTATTGTTGTATCTTCTTCGTGTTAGTTGAGATAAACATCTGCAGAAATTATTTTATTGCTAATTTTCTTGTGTGGGAATACAGTAGGCTTTGAGCGATAGTCAAATCTTTCAAAGCTGGTCGCCATATGAAGGCTTTTAATTTCGCTTCTGTTTAAATATCCAAGAGATAAAGAAGTGAATACCGACTCTCCATTTCAGAACAGTTTAAGTACTGCAAAACTCTTACAAAGAACAAGGAATATCTCCGAAATTGTTCGCTTTACAAAAAAGGTGCACTTGGAACCGTTATTTAAAGTGCAAATTTATCAAATACGCAATACTTTAATCAAACTATAGAGGACTTTTGATAAAATCTAAACGAAGAAATGGTTTTCAATGTGAATATTTAGGATGGGGACTGTTCAGGAATGTGTCAAATTTAGATACGTTTGACACTACTCTTCCCTCTTAATAAATTAGACTTTTGTTGTGTGTAGTGATCTCTTCGTGCCACAATATTTCCTTACGCTATTCGTTTATAATTATTTTTAAATTGGAATGATAGTATCTCTGTGTTGATTCTTTGACCTCAACTTAAATCTTATATTTCAAATTGTGTATATAATTAATGTTTTGCCTTTTTTTCATCTTCTTTCTTTTTCTTTCTTTCTTACCTCCCCCCCCCCCCTTGGTTTTTGTAGATGTAATATTGCATTCCACCCAAAAGAGCTGATATCTATGTTTCATTGTAAATTTGAATTTCGAGATCTCCCGAGGGAAAAAAAAGTGGTCCAACCAACTTAAAGGTTAAGTCAGTAAGATTTTGAAGAGAATTCCTCCTTTACATGGGGCTAGTTTCCTTATTTTATTAATTTCTCAAAATTGACTAAGGATTTTAATTCAAATAGCGTATATTTTCCAGACTTGCACCACTAACACAATGTGTTACCTTCTGTGAATGGTCATTAAAGTTCTCTTAATTTGAATTAGTGTTTCATACTTATGTAAATGGAATATTATAAGACAAAATCTTGCTCTGCAGAAAACGCAGATATCTTTCCTTTTGTCATTTTCACTTTCTCTACTGGTATGTACGGAAAGTATTGTATTCCAGCCAAAACTTCGATATCGAGATTTCACCGGAAATATATGTTTTGAGACCCCCTGAATCCAAAAATAAACATCACCTTTAGAAAAAGGTTGTGTGTGTGTGTGTGTGTGTGTGTGTGTGTGTGTGTGTGTGTGTGTGTGTGTGTGTGTGTGTGTGTGTGTGTGTGTGTGTGTGTGTGTGTGTGTGTGTGTGTGTGTGTTGTTTTTTTTTGTTTTTTTTTTAATGCATGCCCCATTCCATATGAATACTACATGCTTGAATTTATTTATTTACATACAATTTACATTTTTATATACATGTACATGTTGGTGATGTTCTATTTGAACATTTACATCTTTATTTACCTCTAATTTTTTATCTACCTTAGTCTAATTGAGTACTTCTCTATTGTAATAATTACAGGTTTTTTTTATGTTTGCTGTTTAATGCTATTTTTTTTTTTTATTTTTTTTATTTTTTTATTTTTAATTTATTTCTTTAACCTAATGCTATTTTACAAATCATAAATCTGATACTTCTCATATAGTGAAAGGCAAATATTATACTCGTAACAGCAGTAGAGTATTGAACTGTGTTTGGACAATGATACTGGTTGCAATTTTGGTAAGGAGTAGAAATTATATATATTTGGACTTAAGTCATTCTATTTCTGTGAATTGTATAGCATTAATGAAGTTAACGAAAGGTTGTATGAAATTGTTTCCAAGTTCTTCTTTGTTTATGGGCCAAGTAGCACCTTTACTTTGTATCTTCCTAATCATTGCGTTTCTCTGGTTGTTTAGTATTTTGCATCGAAATATAATGTGGTTTACTGTTTGGTCCTCTTCTTCACATTTGCACATTGGGTTATCTAAAAATCCAAACCTGTGGCGATATGCTCTTAGCTTTCCATGTCCTGTTATCATTGCTGTGAACTCCGGAGATATTGGTAACCGTTGCTTTAATCTTCTTCTCACGGATGGGAAATATTCTTTGGTTACTGCTCCTTTGCTTGATGCTGTCCATTGTTGTTGCCATTCTTCGAGTGCAGTTTCTTTCTCTCTAGTTACTATTGCTTCTTTTGATACTTTGTCATATATTATTTCAGTCTTCCGCGGCAGCTTGTTTTGCTAGTCTGTCCACAAGTTCATTTCCGTGTATTCCCGCATGTCCTTTCACCCAGCCGAAATGTAGTGTCCACTTTGATTTTGAAAGTTCAAGGATTTTGGTTTTGATTTCTTCTATCAGCTGGTTATGTTTTATGTTGTTCCTGAGCAGATCTAGAGTTATCTTACTGTCTGTGAATAATGCAGCTCGTTTTTCATCGCATTCTCCATATCCAAGCTCATCTAGTTTTTTAAGTGTTTTTAATATTGCCAGTTGTTCAGCCTGGTTATTCGTGCATCGTGGATGCAACTTGAACTTTAATTTGTATGCCAGGTTGCCATGGATGAAGATGATCCCTGCTGCCCCAACTTTATCACCAGTTTTGCTACCATCGGTGTACATTTCAACTGCATATTCATTGTTGTTATCTACCTCATCTATTAGGGGTATTTCCGCAGGGTGTCTCCAATACCTGACTTCCAGGGGTGCGTCATATTCTTGATTGTTGACTTTTGTTGCCAGGTACGTTCTTACATATTGTTCTATGGTTATTTGTAGGGGTGGAACGCCTGCTACTACGCATGATGCCTCGTATGAGAGAGTTCGGTAGGCTTTAGCAGTTTTTATATTAATCAATCTTTGTATCCTTTTATATTTTATTAGATTTTTTATTTTTCTTAAAGCGTCTATCCACACTGGTGAGCCATATGTCATTATTGGGACTATAGCTCCTTCGTATATTGTTTTTAGTGCTTTGTGTCCTAATCCCCATTGTGGTTTAGCTGTCCGTGATAACATGTGGATGAGTGTGATTGATTTTCCTGCAGTGTGGTCTATGTGTGCATTGAAGTTAAACTTACTGTCAAACCATATGCCCAGGTATTTAATTTCTTCAGTTTGGTTAAGCTTCTTGTTGTTTAAGTAGATATTGACGTCCCAATTGTCCGTTCGCTTTCTTGATATGACTAGAGTCTTCGACTTCTTTTCGTTAAATTCTATTTTGTTGTCAGTGGCCCAGTTCTGAATTTTAATTAAATCCTGATTCGCTATGTTTTCTGCTTCTACTTTGCTTGAGCCTCTTGTTAATATGACAAGGTCATCTGCGAATGCCATGGCTTTAGTTTTCCTATTGAAATCAGTATTCAATAGGGAATTATACATTATGTTCCAAAAGCCTGAGCCACAGCAGGATCCTTGTGGACAGCCCTTCTGAACTTCTTTTTCCATTGTGTAATTGTTTATTGTGATTTTTGCTTTCCTGTGGTTGAAGAAATCTAATGCTAAGTTGTAGATGTTTCTCGGACATCCCCATTCTTTTAAGTTCTTGAGAATACTGGGCCACCAGGTGGCATTAAATGCACCTTTGACGTCAAGGCTTGTTAGGATTATACATTGTTTTATTTTCAATCCCTCTTCTATGAAGGTTTTAACTTCAAGTGCTGCATCAATTGTTCCCTTTTGAGGGGTAAAGCCGTACTGTTTACCATTGAGTAAGTTTTTAGACCACAGATGCTAATTTATCCTGTCGATCACACACTTGTGTGTGTGTGTGTGTGTGTGTGTGTGTGTGTGTGTGTGTGTGTGTGTGTGTGTGTGTGTGTGTGTGTGTGGACAGAATAACTCAAAAACGAAAAGTCCGTTAAAAACCAAAGTTGGTATATTAGTTTAATGTCTTTCAAGTATGCGACACGAATATTTTGAAGAAAATAGCCCCACCAGAAACTACCCTTTACATGGAAAATTCTTTGAAAATTTTGATTTTCTTGAAAATGACTAACAATTTTAATTAAAATGCCATATGTTTAAGATGTTTGTATGACAAACGGAATGTATATTCTCAATTTTCTGGCTATAGACAATTTAGTCCTATTTACTCTAGATGGCTTTTGAATAACTTGTAAACCGTAAGAGATAGACAAAATCTTACTATACAAAAAATGTAGGTCTCGCTAAAACACGCAATTTGTGTCTGAATAATTTTTTTTTGTAGAGTGAACCATTTTGGAGATATTCCGTGTTAGTTGGAAAACTTTCGTGAAATGGAACATCGTTGTTCTCTTTTTTTTTATATGTTAGGTGTGCAAAGAGAACGGAATCTCAGAGTTTTAAAAGGTTTGACTATCGCACAAAGCCTACTGTATTCTAATATTCCCCTTGCACCTACAAGGAAATAAGCAATAAGATAATGTGTACAAATATTTATCTTAACTAACACGAAGAAGATCTAGGAATAAGAGTAAGAACGGTTGGTACAAGAGTAGAGAAAGTCATGTGAGTGCAATACATCAGATTTTTGAAATTCTCTTGCCATTCGGTTATTCTGGTGGAGATATGTACAGTGAAGCATTTCTGCAAATTCAAATCTGTATATATCGATGAGCATGAAATGGTTGGAAAACTGTTTTCTAGACAACGTGTAAAAGTAGAGCTTCTATCACCAGCTATTCATATTAGAAATTGAACATAATGACTAACGTTCCATTATATCCTCCATTGTCATAGTTTTGTTTCTTGTGACGAAAATTATATGCATATTAAGCGGAGGTATTTTCAACCAATGTAATGGCGGATTATTTGAATAATTGTTCCAAATGAATTCAACTGTTTCCTATGCGAACAACATAATGAATTGTCATCAATACCATGGTACTTCTTATGCACAAGTAATTTATTTTATAAGTTGCTAGATTTGCAATATCAAAATCACAATAACAACCAATGAACAATACTAACGTGAAATAAAGTACATGTTTATTACTAAAAGTCACTGTTGGACTAAATTTATTGGTTTATTCGTGCCACATATATATATCTATATAGTGCTCACCCATAGGCACGTTCGAATGTATATTTCAATTTACACATAGGTAACTTTCAGGTGAATTCCTTGTAATTCAATTTTGAGGCCTTCTGAGCAGTAAACATACCGGACCTTCCGCTCTACACATACACACACGCACGCGCGCCAAAGTTCGGTCACTAGTGATAACTAATGATATTAGGCGCTCCAGGAGAATAGCGGATTACATCAGAATTAATAAAACATGAAGGAGAGTATTGTGGCCTTAATTACGTCAACTAATAAACAAGATATGGAACTCTGAACAAATGCTCCGGGATTAGAACACAGCGATTATCTGCCCTATGTACAAGAAGTTAAAATGCAGTAATTACAGAGGCATATCATTGCTAAATATAGACTATAAAATATTTACCAAGATACTTGGAACTATACGTTGAGGAAATACTTGGAGGTTATCAGAATGACTTTCGGAAAGGAAGGTCAGTAAATGATCAAATTTTTAGCCTAATAATTATACTGGAGAAAGCTTATAAATACATTATATTCATCAAATTGACTACAAAGAGGCTTATGACAGCATAAACAGGGAACAACTCCTTGAAATATTGAAAGACTTCAGAATAACAAATAAATTGGTAAACCTATTGAAAATCGCTAAATGATACAAACAATAAAGATAAAAATCCAACGAAAATTATCTCCAAATTTCCAAACCACAATGGGATTAAGGCAAGGTAATTCATTATGTGCACTCCTATTTAACGTAGCAATGGAGAAAGCAATGAGAAATATAAACCCAGGATAAACAATATACAATAGGTCAAGTCAATGTTTAGCTTTTGCATATGATATTGTAGTATTGGGCAGAACAAATAAACATCTAACAGAAACCGTAACAGACATGACAACTGCTACAACAAAAATTGGCCTCAATATAGTGTTGAGATAACTTTGAGATAGAAATGAGGACAATGATTAATCAAGGACATAAATGTTATAAAACACTGGCATAACCCTTTAGGAGCGATGTCAAGGACATTAATAAGCAAATCGAAAAAAAGAGTATTTAAGATTCTGATGTGTTACACTCACACGACTTTCTCTACTCTTTTACTAACCATTCTTACAAACTCTTATTCCTATTGCTTCTTCATGTTAGTTGAGATAAACTATTGCAAACAATATTATTACTTATTTCCTTGTAGCTGCAAGGGGAATGTAAGAATACAGTAGGCCTTGAGCGACAGTCAAATCTTTTAAAAGTTGGAGATTCCATTGTGTTTGTACGGTTAACATATAAAAAATGAACAATGATGCTGCTTTTGACGAAAGTTTAAGTTTTCCGAAACTGAGACATATAAGAAGAAATATCTCCGAAATGGCTCATTCTACAAAAAAAAAAAATTATTTAGACATGAATTGTATGTTTTGGCAAGATCTACAGTTTTTGTAGGGTAAGATTTTTTTTATGGCTTACGCTTTACCAGTTATTCAAAAGTCATCCAAAGTAAACAGGACTACATAGGCTATAACCAGAAAGTTGAAAATATATATTTCATTTGTGATAAAAATATCTTAAACGCGTCATTTTAATCAAACTCGTTAGCCATTTTCAAGAATATCAAAATTTACGAAAAAATGTCCATGTGAAGGGTAGTGGAATAATTTTCTTCAAATTGTTGTGTCGCATCCTTGAAAGACGTTCAACTTAAATACTAACTTTGTTTTTCGTTTTTGAGTTATGCTGTCCATAAACCGACACACACACACACACACACACACACACACACACACACACACACACACACACACACACACAAACACACACACACATGCCTTTTTTGGATTCAGGGAGCCTCAAAAAATAGGTATGTTTACGGTGAAATCTCGACATCGAATTTTTGGGTGGAATACATTTCTAGTCCTTCAGTTACTAGCAGGGAAAATAAAAATGACATGGAGAAGTACTAGAAATTTGGAAATTGCGAATGACATTGTGGCATGAATAACATCAATAAGATTGAGGTGGCTAGGACACGTGCAAAGAATGTAGAATAGTGAAGATCTTAGAGGGAAAGGTAGGAGGCAGTAGAAAGAGAGGAAGACCCAGACTTAGATGGGATGATGATGTAGAAAGTGATTGAAGACAGCTGGCACCGAGATACCTGGGCATCTATCATAAAGAAAGCCGAGGCTAAGCTCCAAGGGGCGTAGTGCTACAGGGTGATGATTATTATTGGTCACGAAACAAGAAAGCATATTTAAATAAGGATAGCAAAGGGGGGGGGGGGTGTTCTCATTTAGGGAAACTTGGGGGCAGATGACCTGGTACACAATATTATTACACAATTTCGCATATTAGGGTAAAAGTAGGCTACAAATTACGCAAGAAAGCATTTTCAGTGTATGACAAGAAGAGTAGATGTCTTTGGAACATCGCTGTTTCTCTTCCGAACCATTAGCCCAGCAGTTGTAGTTATCGTGCGTCAGTTGGTACCTAGTGGGTTGGAAGTGAAATGAAGGTGGCCAATGCCCTACATGCCTACCGGCCATTGTATCCGTCTTACTGATATTATTATTCCGAGCGAGGCCTTTGTGGCAGCTATAAAACGCTTTGTTTTATACGACAGATACATATATCTGCCTTATCTTCGTGAAACATTTGTAAACAAGCGGTGTTAAAACCACATCGAACTGTTCCTTCTCTATATGCATTTATACTGATCTTACCGACCAGGATGGCTCGCTCGGGCGGTAACGTCTGTGGTTGACATTCGCGAGGGCCTGGGTTCAAATCTCACCAGTCTGTCTAGGATTTTTTCTTGGTTTACCTCAGTTAACAAGCTAAATGCCGGTTTAGATTTTTTATATCATGACACAAAGTTCCTTCTTACGCAAAAAACAAAGAAAGATAAGATGACAATTTTGGATGTCCACAGTTAATGAAAGCAAATAGACTGGATGGCACCCTAATGCCCTCTGCCTGTTACAGAGGTAGAGGTGCAGTTGCCCTGCACTGATCCTTCTGTCGACTTGTGACGAAGCAAAGTATTGTGGTATTGAGATGGGACCTTGAATGCTCTCAAGAGATCTGTGCGTCACAGGGGGCGGAGGCAGCAATGCAAAAAATGCAAAAAGGTTATTTGGGCATGTTTTGCAACATGCCCTGGCTGATATAGGGACTATCCCTCTTCAGCCGCGTTTTGAGATTTTTGTTTTGTTACGAGGCGGAGGGGTCTTTCATGAGTGCCTTTTATGTGTTCGTGGTGTGGCTGTGTGGATTGGTATGTGAGTTCATCCCTATATGTGTGGCGGTGGCTTGTACCCTCTGAGAAGACCGAGACTTTGTTCAAATGTGTAGTTTTGTGTGTGTGTTGCTGCAACAGCTCATATGTGTAGCTTTTGTCTGTGTTGTATGTCTATGTTTGTGTAATGGTGTATTTGTAGGTGTGTTTTTGATTAAGTGTTATCGTCGATGAAGATGGCCAGCTGGTTGCCGACTCTTGTCGTGTTGACCGCTTTTTTGAGCGTCTTTTGTGCTGTCTGCGTCAGGTTTTGAAGGAAGCGTGCTCTGTGTGCAGGTGGTGTGATGTCATATATCGGTGGTAGTGATCCTTGTGTGGACTTTATCGAAGCAGGATGGCCAAGAACAGGGACGACACCTTGAGGAGTAACTGCCCGTCACACACCCTTCTACGTGATATCTCCTAACAGATCCTTTGCGACATGTCCACACGGTTAAACCGACGACGTAAATACAGAGAGTGAGTTTCAACAATGGTAATATGAACTCACTAAGGGTTTAACTATAGGTGTTAAGCTCGCTGTTTTGGAATTCACTGCAAAATGGTGTAAAGCGTATTTAGTACAACCAAACATGATTCGTTACTGAAGAAATCAGAGATAAACTTCAAACACCGAAAATTGAAGGTGCAGATAATCAAGCTGAAAAAGACAGGGCGCAAAGTAGCAAAGCATCATGCGAGTAACAACAATAGTGTTTGATAAAACATAGGTATTAAATTCATACTTCAGTAATACATTTATTTTCATTTTCCGAAACACCCGTTTTTAAGACCCTTCCAATTCCTGGGCTGTAATTCTGTTTAAAATGAGGTGATATTTTTGAGTTTTCAGCGAAGAGCCTTGAGCAAAATTGTCTGTCATTTTCTCGTTGCGTCCTGCATCTCTTTTGTGGCTTTATTTACAGCCCGTAGGTCAATCATTTGCCAGCAGCGCCTCTGGGGTCACAATCAGTGACTATAGAAACCCATCTCATCAGACATACACGAGTGTTGTATATGCCTATGACGTAAACGGAAGCTTAACTCAGCCTCCTGTAATAAGAAAGAAGAGTGCTTGGGCATATCCTGTAACCACACTTCTACATACGTAATGTTTCTTTGTAAGTACCAGATTCGAAGATAATTTTATTTGTATATATTTGGAACGTAATTTGAAGTTTTTAGTACACACTTTCTAAAACAGCAGTAATTTAGGGCCTAATAAATCAAATCTAGATGATAATGACAAAATACTTCATCATGAAACAGTTAATATATAAGCTAACTCTATTTTTCATGTTAATGATAAAGGTATAGTGAGGAAACTTTCAGTATCTTTGATTTTCCAGGTAAGTAAGTCATTATGACATCTTCATTCCAAGAGAAAATGCTGCTTATCTTATGCCAGTCATTAACTGCAATGGATTCCTTCACATACTGCTCGGCATTTCACCCAATTCAATGTTTCTGGGTCAGATTGAAATTATCTAGGGATTTTCACTTAGGGATTTCTTAGGGTCAGAGCTTCTTGTTTAAACATAACCGCTAAGAATGTACCATCTACACCCTCATCTTCTGTTGTTGTGGTCAAGAAGGCGTGAGGTTTACAGCCAAAATACCGTTTCTAGAAAAAAGGTTCGTTCGTGTGTTTGTGTGTCTATTAATCTGTGGACAGCGTAACTTAAAAACGAAAAGTAGTTAAAAACCAAAGTTGGTATTTAAGTGTAATGTCTTTCAAGGATGCAACACGAAGATTCTGAAGAAAGTTTCTCTACCCTAAACTGCCGCCCTTTACATGGAAAATTTTTCGAAAATTTTTAGTTTCTTGAAAATGGCTAACAATTTTGATTGAAAGAACATATGACTAAGATATTTTTATGAGAGATGAAATTTATATTTTGAATTTTCTAGCTATCGCCTATGTAGCCCTGTTTACTCTGGATGACTTTTGAATAACTCGTAAACAGTACTCTGCCAAAAATGTAAATCTTCTTAAAACACACTTTTGCCCAAATAACTTTTTTGTAGAGCTAACCATGTAAAATAATTCGTGTAATGACACGCTTGGATGCTGACAGGATTACATGGGCTTTCCTTTTTTACTAAAAAAAAAAACTACAGCTTTATTGCAAATATTTAGTATTGTTACAATAGCAAATGCTTGAATTCTATTTATACTTAGGGTGTTCAAGAAAGACTGGCACTAATATTCATACAACAATGTATTGTAAAAAATCACTCATACAGACTGTTGCCCCCCTCAGAATACTTTTCCCTCAATACAATGTACTTGTCCCACCTCCTTTGCCATTCCTGGACAACGTGCAGGAAGCCATTCTTTGAGAGCCTGTTCAGGGTCGCCTCTAAAACGACGTCCCTTAAGTTTTTTTATGGCTCTCGGGTTAAGAAAAAAGTCACATGGAGCTAGGTCAGGATTAAAAGGTGGAAGAGGTACCGTGGACATATGATTTTGTGCCAGGAATTCGATAACCGCATCAGCAACATGTGGCTTGGCATTGACGTGATGAAGCTTGCACTGCTGAATGAGATTCTTTAGCTTTTTGGGGATGTGATCCTTTACCAATTGCTTCAGGATAGTGTTATAGTAATCTGCAGTGTCTTGGAACTGTGAGAATGCAGACTGTCCTCTGGTGATCAAAAAACGCCCTTATTGGGTGACTTCTGTACTCCTGATGATATTTAGAGGCGATTATCAAACACATTCACTCTTACAGACTGTCAACAATCAACTGATAGAGCTATCACTGTGTGATTTTCAGTGATTAGCGACTAGAATACGTAGTTCAATGGCACATGGACAGATGTCGCAATCAGACACTTAATAAAAGGGAAAATAAATTAGTCCCAGTCTTTATTGAACATCCCTCGTATAAGGTAGCATAACATGAAATTAGCTTAACAAATTTATATGTTGCTTGTAAGCAGCGCTGCCAATTAAAGGTTAAATGTATGTGCATTGAAGTAACAATGAGTGCTATGCATTGTTAATCAAATAAGATGAGGAAACGTGGCAGATAAATCCTAGTGAAAGTTTAAATCAAGTTTAATTTGTGTTTGTAGGGAAGATTTCCTTTTTTCTCTAAATTATCCCTGCTTTGTCCCTTTTTCCCCCTCATATTGCCTGTATATAATGTGCGTTACAATATTCAAATTTAGTATTTGTCCAAATCACCATACTGCCTGAGATAGTCTCAATGGCGTCTACGTCACTTATCTTTAAACGAAGCCTTGACCATTTTATTAGTTGCTTTAGGCCACGCTACCAGAATGTGCCAATACATTTACTAAGTAACCTTAACCAATATGCAAAACAAGGATACAAAATGAATTAGAAATGAAATGCACGTTTGCGCTTTCGATCGTTGTGGCTAAAATAGAAAGAGGTAGTGAGGGCATTCAGTTTGTCATATAGACCTCTTATCATGATTGATAACCATGCTTTATCGTATAGAGCTTGACGCGCCTTTAAAGGGGCTAAAATCTAAGGGAAAATCTTGATTATCGCCCAGGTTAGCGAAATGTGAGTGTGAAAATATTTTCAGGGAATGCAAATTAAAGCTCCAGTGGTATTCATTGAACACATAGCAAGGCAGAACCTTATAAAAAAGTAAATAGATCATTATTCACAGTAATATCAGTGTTTGTTGCTGCATACAAGCAAAAATAAGTAAATAAATAACAATAAATGAATAAATAAAGTAGCATATTTTGCCTCCAACTAAAACTACAATTGGTTAATTTAAGTTTACTAAACTATTGCTGGTCACAAGAATACAACAGTAATATAATAAAAATGATGCCTTAATTTTAATATAATATGTATTGTTATTCATTTAAACCATATACATGTGGTTTATTTATCTCTAGTTTATAAATATGATTAGTCAATTTTAAAAAAATAGTAATTTATGTAATCCGAGACTTTTACTGTGTGTGTGTGTGTGTGTGTGTGTGTGTGTGTGTGTGTGTGTGTGTGCGTGCGTGCGTGCGTGCGTTGCGTGCGTGTGTGTGTGTACACCGTTTTCAGGAAAAGCAAAGATATCGGCCTCCCCTCTCTACTCCTATATTGCTGTGTCATCAAGCTCAAAAGACCCCAGAAAACGATACAAAATCCGCCGAAAATTTTCTTTGGCGCTGTTTGTACATTTTTATGAACATGTTAAATGCCCATGGCCCTTTATGGCTTCTTGTGAGCTCGCTGAACGTAATGTAATCTAATGCATTCTAGTAAATAGATATTAAAATTTTCTTATACTTCTTGTTGTCGTGGATTGAACCTTAAGTCTGGTCCGCTATCACACTAATTTTCCATCTTTTCCTCAGTCTACCTACTCCTAGACTTCCTATTTCATTGTTATTTTAGGAATTATATTGTCGTTCCGAATATTTAACCAATTATCTCTAAAACGTGTTAATTTATTAAATACACATTCAATATTTAGGTCTTCCCTAATAATTTAATTTAAAATTCTGTCTTGTAGTTTGCTTCTTTTCACTTATCTTAAATATCTCATTTCTGCTTATTCAATTATTTTATTATTCACATTATACTATTTGTTTCTTTCCTGGTTTGTTTTTTCAGAGTTTTGTTGAACATTCCAAAAATATACTTTTATTTATCGTGTGAAACTATCGCACCTAAATAATTAAGCATTGAAATGTGTTCCGATGTGTTGCTGTATGTTCTTATTGTTTTACTTTTGATTGGGTGTTCACCTTTAAAGCCCAGGATCCCTGTTTTTCCAAATGAAATTTTCAAATTGTTTTTCTGAGGAGGAAACAATCAGCTATTAAAATTATTTTAAAATTAATTTCCTGAGATGTTTAAATGAAGTTCCTACTATGGTTAAGAGACTACTAGAGCCATCTGTTGTGTGCAGGTAGGCAAATATTGCCTCTTAAGCACATGGGTTGTATTCCCACTGAAACACAGTGCAACATTTCACGTTTAGATGAGCAGCGTCTATCGATAGAGCTAGTTACAACATTACGAGAGAACTTGCACTTGTCCACTCGCTCTAACCAACGCGATGGCACTTTACTAACTGAATTAGCCCAGTCTATTGCCAACCTCAGCACTGCTAAGTGAGTTAATTTGACCGTAAGTGGTAGCAGCGGTTTAATTTGGAGAACATCTTGTTCTCACAAAGTTGGTAACGCAGTTCCCCTTCCTTCTGAGTGAACCTGTCATCAGTGCTGCCAACTTAACATCCTGCTATCATGCCTTCATTAACAACATAACAGAAATTCTTGCCCTACAAGGTTAATTGGACCCTTAAGGAATTTCATAAGCCTCTTATAATCGTCTGAGATATTCTCTGCAATATTCTTGCCAGTAAAATTAATAGAGTCATAAAACTGTGACAGAGGAATTCCTGTTGCTTTAAGAGTACAAAAATAGTATCTATTTATTAGTCCTCTTTCTTTGTTAATTTGTACAGAAACCAAAAACAACCCATTTGAGTATTAAATAAACTCTGAGATCCAATATTATGGTTTTAATTCATCAGTTAAAATATTTTAACTTATTTGTAATATATTTCAGTGTTACAGGCATAATTAGAACGTATTAAATATCTTTGGTCCACTCAATCGTAAGTACTGCCACGAGTTACTGTCAATTTATCAGAGCACTTAACTGCCTCGAGTTGTAAGACCATTTCTCGAATTAGATGTAGCATATGAAATGTTATTTAAATGCTGTATTCTAATTATCAACTTCTTAATAGAAATGCACAGCGTTCATTGGCAGGACCTACAAGATTAAAAACCACTACTTGGCCACACAGTTTTGTCAAACTGATTTCAAAGATATTTCTCGTTGTCTTCCGTGTTTCAAGGTTTCCCTCTTCGAATTATTTCATCACTAGATGCTTCACCGAAGCGAGAGTCAGCCATTTTTGACATTTAAACTTAGCGACTCTTTTGCGCCAAATTACGTTAGCTGCGCAGTTGTAGGACAGTGGAGGGATAATGAAATTTAATTCATTTTTCACTACTGAAAGCTGTCATTGGTTGAAATTTGAAATTCTTATGCACATGATTGGTTGATTTTAACCAAGTCACTGACCTCAGCCGCAACAGCTCTTCGGGGCCGCTGCGCCCCCGATCTCTGCCCTCCACAGGCGTCATAAGGGGGTGCAGTACTGGACGTGAGACGTGGTCAGCACCCTCGGTCCCTTCGGGCCGATTATGCTATTTTCATAACCTGGGGCCGCTACTTCTTAATCACGTACATAACAAGGCTGAGTGTACCCCGGATCAGGTCTCCCACCGGGAGAAAATCCACACATCGGTACTGGGAATCGAATCCGGGTCTCTCGCTTGGTAAGCAAGAAGAACACTTTATCCATCTATCTCTACTAGATATTTATTCCACAAGAAATCTGATGTCCAGAATGCACCAAAAATACATGTTTTAAAGCCCCTAAAATATAAGGAAATTTAAGAAAGGGAGAAACAGAGAGACAGAGAATAGCACGAGAAAACGAAAGGTTGATTAAATATTAAATAGGTATTTAAGCTCTGGAACTTACAAGGACGTCAAAGGTAGATTTGGAGGAAAATGTTTAATTCAAAACAATCATTTATATTAAATGGAAGCAATTTCTTCTTTAATGTTCTCAAAAGTGGTTTTAACGATTTTGATTAAAACACAATATAGTCAAGCTGTTTTCATTGGCAACAAAATATGTGTCTTCAATTTTCTGGCACTAGCTTTGAAATGCACTTTATTCTGAGTTGCTTTTGTATAATTGCTGAAATATAAGGGTTGGTCAACATTTTACTACAGAAGAAAAGTTACAAGATGTAATTCGTATTAAAGCATATAATTAATGTCAGTTTTTTTTATTTATTTATTTTTTTTTATTTTTTATTTTATTTTATTTTTTATGTGGCATTAACCAATTTCGATATATTCTTTCTTTGTATGCATGCCAAGCAGAAACTCCCTTATAGCAAAGCAGTTTCTTCTGTTTTATCATCGTAGATATGTTTTTCCTCGTTTCTAACCGCCTCAGAATCATCGCTGTCTTCCTACAAATTGATAACAATTGACTTCCTGCAGTTTTTTCCGCCTGTCGGTTACACATTGTAAATTACACTCTTGCTCTGGTGACGCAACAGTTCCCGTTTTATGTATTACGAGTCACTTTTACTACTCGTACCTTGTTCACTAAGTGAAATTTTTACTAAATCCACAAAGAATACTAAATTGAATGGCAATAAAATGACTCAAAACAATCAATATAATTGAATTAAGGAAACTGAAATTAACACCGTTAACAGGAAAACAGAAATCTGAACTGCACATTTTCCCTCGCTTATCGTTAGCCTCTGCGATTCTTTTGTCTGTTTTGACTTACAAATAAAAAACAAAAGAACCACAAACGGAATTGGACAGAGAAATATTAAAGCATCTTAGTAGAACCGCCTGTTAAAAAACGAGTCAATGCACACTCCTATCTCCGTAATCACATAACGTAGAAAAGTAGTTTTTAGACTGGAAGCTTCAAAATAAAATGATCTTCATGATCAGATTATTCTCGTGCCTGCCACGCAAATATAATATAATATTTTGTGGGCAAAATACGTTACAAAATTGCCATGTATTTATGGACAAGTAAAAAGGTTGTCCCATAATACTACCTTTTTTCTCTAAGGCGAAAAACAACAATAGGCAAATATAACATATATAACTTGATCAAGTCTCTCCTTATTCAAATTCTTGTCCCATTTTATATGCTGGTCAATTATTATACCTCAATTCTGTTTTGTGATTCGTTTATAACACGTAGCTTGCAATTATTATCAAGGCAAACCTAACTATATATTTTAATGTGAAATGATGAATCAAGCGGTACCAGCAGAACCCCTTATCAGTTAAACATGATAAAGAGGAGGAGATGATATTTGTACAGCATTCTTTTATTTTTGGAGGTCCCCTCCCCAAGGGAATATACTCCGTCAAATATTTATTTTTTCGTTGTAGAGCCCATATCCGTATGTGCAGACTATTCTGTCTTTCATTTTTTTTCAACGCGTGCGCTTCTAGATTTTAACCGAGTTAGCAGTTTCCTAGGAGACTTCATATTTCTTCATTAACTCTTTAACACTTCGGTATTCTCTTAAAAGCTTCGTCTCTTCCGTCGCATCTAACATACGAGGTTAGCTAGCATACAGCCCGCAAGGGGATATCATAGGGTTTAACATTGTTGCACGTATATGGTGCTAACAGCAATGTATATATTATTATAACATTTTATTATGTGAATAGGAAGCAGCACATATTTACGTTACAGGTTAAATGTGAGTCGTTAAAGCAAAATAACCATGGAATGGCTTGTTAAATTTAATTATTAAATACTCACAAAGAGTAATATATAGATTAAGCCAAAATACATATATACTGAATTATACTTTCTAAAAAAAAGAATCCGGTCAGGTCAAAAAGGAGACAAATTTAGAACAAATACCTCACTTCAATTATCTAGGCTGTGTTATTAGTCTTATTATGACAATAATGACAGAAGAAAATAGAATGAAATGGAAGAATTATTTTAAAAGCATTGTTAAAAATACATTCCCAAAAAATCCGATCTGTTGCACTCACATTACTTTCTCTACTCTTGTGCTAACCATTCCTATATCTTCATGTTAATACGGATAAACATTCGCAGAAATTATTTTATTACAGAAAGCTTTAAGCAATGCTTCAAATCTTTTAATGCTTTCAAATTCCGTTCTCTTTGCCCGATTAACATATAAAATATGAATAGCTATATTCCATTTGACAGAAGTATTTTTTCTAAAACTCACACAAATAACGAGGAATATCTCCGAAATGATTCACTGTACAAAAAATTTATTTAAGCATACATTTTGTGTTTTAGGAAGATCTAGGTTTTGTGTGTAGTAAGATTTGTTCTATTTCTTACGGTTTACCAGTTAACCAAAAGCCATCCAGAGTAAATGCGACTTCATGGCTATAGCCAGAAAATTCAAGATATACATTTCATTTGTCATAAAAATATCTTAAAGGTTTGACATTTTAATCAAAATTGTTAGCCATTTTCAACAAAATCAAAATTTTCAAAAAATTTCCCATGTGAGGGGTAGTTTAAGGTGAAGCAATTTCCTTCAACATCTTAGTGTCGCATCCTTGAAATACCAACTTTTGTTTCTAACCGACTTTTGAGTTATGCTGTCCACAGACATCCAGACCCGAAAATTCGATATCGAGATTTCACCGAAAATATGTTTTGAAAACCCCTGAATCCAAAAAGAGCATGTTAAGAAAAAAGCGCGCGCGTCTGTGTGTGTGTGTGTGTGGGTGGGGTGGGGGTGGGGGTTTGGGGGTGGGGGTGTGGGTGTGGGTGTGTCATACAGGAAATATTACTACTTATTTACGGTGAAATTTCTATACAAATTGTGGGCGAAATACGGTACCTATATCCTCTAGTTACAATAGCTATTCTGTGGAAAAATAAAAATACAACAAAAATAAATGTCACTAACCGTCACATAATTTTCATCAATTAACATGCTGTTAAATTATATATCGTTGCTTATTCTCTCACATTGTAACCATATATAATTAAAAATATTCTTTGTTGTTTGGTCTGTAAGTTGATTAAAAACTATCATGAAGTTTTATCTGACACTTGTAATGTAGTTGACGTCACTATGCATATTATAAATTTACATTAATTTATGTTTCAAGGGCTATTTTATTTAATCTGAAATAATTGCAACAGGATATGATTTTGTGTGATGTCCGATATATGAACAGTTGCATAGAATTAACGAGAGGTCGAGGTGCATTTTATACTAATAAACAATGAGACAAAATCTACAAAAAGGGCGTCACTTAGGTGCAAAATATACAGCTGGGGTAGCTTTTCTTTGCATTGAAGTTAATAAGGCACTTCGTCCTCTATCCGCTGCGTGTATAAGACAGTTCAACAACAGATGAAATAATTAAGAAAAATCTGATGTGTTGCACTCACATGGCTTTCTCTACTCTTGTACTAATCATTCTTACAAACTCTTATTCCTATATCTTCTTCGGTTAATTCAGATAAACATTTGCAGGTGCAAGGGGAACATGAGAATATAGCAGGCTTTGAGCGATAGTCAAATCTTTTAAAGCATTGAAATTGCGTTCTCTTTGTAGGGTTAACATTTAAAAAAAAATTAACGATGTTGCATTTAACGAAAGTTTTTTTCCGGAACTAACAAATAACAGGGCATATCTCCGAAGCGGTTCATTACCAAAAAAAAAAAAAAAAAAAAAAAAAAAAAAAAAAAAAAAAAAAAAAAAATAAATAAATAAATAAATATATATGGTGAGTCAGCTGCCTCTTAATCTCGGGTTTTATGCAATCCGCATTTTACACCCCAACATGAAAACATCGACCCCATTACTAGGTTATACCCACGTATTTAACATGGATGTTAAACACTCGATAAAATTAGTACTAATATAGATGTTATCACATCACTTTTTAATATATTCGTAATTAGACAGCTGACGTTTGCACTTCTGCAAATGTTCACTGAAACCAGCAAATATTACATCTTAAACGGAATGTTTAGTTCATACGTTACTAGATAGCTCAGTTGGAACGAGCGCAAGACTCCGAAGTAATCTGTCTGTTGTGAAGGTGGTTCGAATCACCTGCATGTACTATTTTTTTATTTATTTATGTATTTATTTTTTATTTTATTACCGTGCAATCCTCACAATTTACAAACTATTATTCTGAAAACTGTTACATTAATTTTTATTGTTTTATTTGTTTTATGACATTGTTTGATATTTCTTTATTGGTGAACTACAATTATGTAGTTGTTTAAACACACCTATAGGTAGGTACAATTGAAATAAGGATCATTCATACACATTTGAACACAGAAAACAAGGAAATTACATTGTCAGAGTTTAACATGGAAGTTAAACTCAATTTTGCACACAATGAATTATTGTGCTATTAAAAATGCAGACAACCAAAAACGATTTAAATTGTAAGTCCTAAACCCTCAGGGACTTCATAATTAGATTATTGTGAATTCGGTTTCCAAGTTTTCATGAACATAAAAAAAATATTAACAATGCTGAGACTCGAACCTGTGTCATTGGGGGTTAAGCGCAGAGGACCCGTCACAATCCTATTCAGCTATTTCGAGACTTCTTGAAAGCACGTACCACGTCCAATAGTAGGACTTGTATGCCTGGCGCTATGCCATTGCCACCTCACAAGCTTGCGTGCTTGATTTAGCCTTTTAAGACAGTTTTAATCATTTACTGGGCGTTTTAATATTATTACTTAAATGGCAAAAGCTGTTATGCATATTAATTGAGATGCACGAGGCGTAGTTCACGCAAAAATGCAAATAAACTGTTATTTAATAATATTTCCGTTTTCACTGTAATTATACATGTTTGCGATTGCAATGCAAAGTCTACATGGTGGTATAGTAAAAATCCCGACGAAAGAGGAGAGAAATTGGAAGAAATTATTTCGGAATTGAATTTATATGTAATGAATAAATCTGGAAATCCTCCAACATTTCAAAATAGAGCAGGGGCGGAGGAAAATATAGATATTACTTTAGCTTCCAGCAATGCGGAGAAAAAAATCATTAATTGGAGGGTCACACAAGGTCAAACAACAAGTGATCATAATTTGATTTATTTTGACTTTCTGCTGGAGAAGAAGATACTTCAAGAAGATGTAGAAATAAGATATAATTTTAAAAGGGCAAATTGGGAACAAATGAGGCAAGAATTTAAAGAATTAGAATTACAATATACGGGATTATCAGTTGATTTTGATGCAAGAAACCTAACAGAAGCTATTAATCTAGCGGTATCAAGATCTGTTCCGAAATTAAAGATTTTTAATACTAAAGAGAAAATCTGGACAAATAAGTTACAGAAGCAAAGGTCAATAACCAGGAAATTGAGAAGAATTTATCAAAAATCGAACATATATATGGAAAGAGAAGAAAATTTGAGGAAATATAGGGAAGCCAAAAATAAATATAAATTATTATTAGAAGATACAAGAAAACAATACTGGGAGAAATTTGTTGAGCAAAACTTAAAAACGGATATCTGGGGACAACCATATAAAATCATCATGGATAAAATCAAGAAACCGGAAATATTAACAACTTTAGATAAAGGAAATGGACAAATGACAGAAAGTGGGGAAGAATCGGTAAAATTATTGTTACATACGTTATTGCCAGATGATAATCAGGAAGAGGATAATGATATTCATGTGGCAAGAAGAAATCAGATGAATTTGCGGTATAAAGGAAGTGTTGTTTATCCATTTGATTTGATGGAAATAAAATTAATTCTTGAAAAATTGAAAAAGAAAAAGGCACCTGGTCCAGATGGTATTATAAATGAAGTCTTATATAATCTACGGGAAGAAATAATTTTATTTTTGTATTTTTTATTTAATGACTGTTTAGTAAGAGGAAGATTTCCAAATATTTGGAAGGAAGCCAAAGTTGTGATCTTAAGTAAAGGAGCAGATAAAGATAGAACACAACCAAAATCTTTTAGACCAGTATGCTTGTTAAATTCTTTAGGCAAAATATTTGAACAATTAATTTATAAAAGGATGATGGAATTTAGAATAATGATAGGGATGAATATGAAACAATTTGGATTCAGGAAAGGATATTCAACTGAGGATGCTATTTTAAAAGTACAAGATATTGTGTTAAAAAGCTCAAAAAATTATGTAATTGGAATATCTGTGGATATATCTGGTGCTTTTGATAATTTATGGTGGCCGTATTTTTTTGGCATGTTAAGAGAGAAGGAATATCCAGGTACCATATATAATTTATTAAAAGATTATTGTCTAAATAGAGAAGCATACATAGGAGGCTCAAATTACGACACTAGGAAGCAAATTACTAAAGGCTGTCCTCAGGGTTCTATTTTGGGGCCCCTTTTTTGGGATATTTTGTCAGAAAGTCTCTTGGAACAATTGGAAAATGATGGAAATGTTTTAGATATAATTGCGTATGCTGATGATATTGTGATAATGGTGGATGGGCAAAGCAGAAGGGAATTGGAAATTAAAGCGAAGGAAGTTACTGCAAAATTATCAAATTGGTGTGAAATAACCAAATTAAAAATTGCACCAAATAAATCAAATTATTTGCTCTTAAAAGGAAACTTAAAAAGGGATCCAACAATAAAAATTAATAATCAAAATATTCGAAGAGTAAAAGAAGTTAGATATTTGGGGATAATGTTGGATGAAAAATTTAATTTCAGAAAACATACAGATTATATTAGGCAGAAATCTGAGAAAATAATGTTAAAATTGGCAAGAATTACAAAATTAAATTTTGTACTTCCCTTACAGACCATACAAATTTATCACAATACAATCTTTGCCTCAATTATTACTTATGCTGCAGCAGTTTGGGCGGAAAGAATGGATAATGTGCAAATTAAAATGCTGCTAAGAAGAACCCAAAGAAAGATCTTATTAAGGCTAACAGGAGCAGTAAATACAACACCCACAATGGCACTGTTAGTCTCTACAGCAATATGGCCCATTGATCTATTGGTAAAATTAAAGGGAGCAAAATTCTGGCTAAAGAAAGGAAATTTAGAAAAAGTTTATAAAATTAGTGGTGTAAGAACAGATAAAATTTGGGAAGTAAAAAATGCTTTGAAAAATAAATGGCAAAATGAATGGTCGGAATGTGCTGTAGGTAGAAGAGTTTATGGATTTTTCCAGAATATTAGAGAAAGATTAAAATTAAATTTCATTCAACCAACAAAAGGATTCATTCATTATATAACTGGACATGGACCATATAAAACATATTGGAAAAAAATAAAAAAAACGAATTCTGATATATGTAATATCTGTCAAGTACAAGATAACCCGGAGCATGCGATCTTTGAATGCGAAAGGTATGAAACTATGAATGTAGAAGAAAGGCATCAATTAGGAGGATATTATATAAATGATATAATTAGAAATCCAAATTTAATTGAAAAACTACAGTTTTTAACCAATTATGTTAGTAAAAAAGCTTGGGAAACTGAAAACATCGAGGTAGAATGGATTGAAAATGAACAAATTGAAATAGATGAGATAAGAAGATCTTCTAGATTACGAGACAGGCAGAGAAGAGGAAACGTAGCACTGTTGCAGGAGAAGGAGGAGTCCAGCCAGGGGAAGATGTAAATGAACTTATTTATACAAATGTAAATAAATTTTTAATATATAGTGCTGGTTACCAGTATGGTATTTTATTTATAAGATAGCTGGAAGTTTTTTTTTTTAACCAGTTGTCCAGTCGCTGGAAACCAGTGGCATAGAGTTAGGTTTATTTAAATTAATGTTTTCTGTTTTAGAATAGTGTAGATGTCTTAGTTATTTTCTTGTTAGTAGAATTAGATTTGCTGGAAACCAGTAACTTTAGGAAATTTTTATGTTTTTGTTGTAGTTTTCTTTTGTTTTGTAGTTAGAAATTCTGAAACATAAATTATAATGATGATTGTATATAAATAATTTTGGTTAAATAAATAGAAAATTTGAATAAATGCCCCGGTATAGTTGTCAAGGTGCCGGGGTATAATATTCAGATTTTATTTTATTTTATTTTATTTTATTTTTTATTTTATTTTTTCACTGTACGGGTCCATGATGGATGAGGCGTGTCTAAATGTTTCCTAATTTTTGGCAGCCAATCCCTGCTCTAAGTACAAGAATCCACCATTTTCTTTTTATCTGACGTTGTTAGTGTACCCATATCATAGGTCCATTTTTTCCGAGGCGTTTACTGAATTACGTTGCTATGTATACTCTAATAAAAAGTTTGTAAAATCGGCTGGAAACCGAAATTCGCTCTCAGTAAACAAGTCGTATGTTTTTGAGGTGTACTTTAGCGAGGAGTACGTTCTATCCCTTAAAGCACTGTTGCTCTCAATTTTGCGCATTCCTCTCTTTAAGAACGTCAAGCAATACATTTTAGTAAGCGCAAAACTGGACTAAGGCGCACATGCCGTTAGATGGGTGGCCTACCTTCCAAAAAAATAAGGCGCGGCTGACTCACCTGGTATATATATATAGACATAAATTATGTATTTTAGCAAGATCTGCATGTTTTGCATCGTATGATTTTGTCTATCTCTTACGGTTTACGGGTTATTCAAAAGTCATCCAAAGGAAACAGTACTACATAGCTATAGCCAGAAAATTAAAAATAGATATTTCATTTGCCATGCAAATATCTTAAACATACAGCATTTTAATCAAAATCATTAGAGCCATTTTCAACAAAATCAAAATTTTCGAATAATGTTTCATGTAAAGGGAAGTTTAGCGTGACGCTATTTTCTTCAAAATCTTTGTGTCGCATCCTTGAAAACATGAAACTTTTATACCAACTTTGGTTTCAACCGACTTTTTGCGTTTGAGTTATGCTGTCCACAGACTGACACACACACACACACGCACACGCACACAGAAATTTTTCTGAAAGTTCTCTTTTTGGATTCAGGGGGTCTCAAACCTATACTTCCAAATCTCAACATCGATTTCTTTGCGTTAGATACATCTACTTCTACTACTCTGCCAAGATAAAAAGAGGAATGTGGAGATAAGGTAGGTGATAAAAATTGTGGAATCAGTTACAGAAAGGATTGAATGTAGGAAGTTACAATGTCAACCGAATGGACAAGGAGAGACGGCCCTGGACATTTCTGGAATGGTCGCCGCATGGAAGGGGGAAGAGCGGACGACCTAGAGCTAGATGGAAATTGAATGTTGAGGAGATAATGAAAGAGAGAGAAATCTACAGCAGGAGATTGGGTTAATAGAGAAAGATGGAAATTGGGAATAAAGGGTATCTACTCACAAGTGGAGAAGCAGTCAAAACTAAAAGTAAGTACTGACATTATTGGGTTAATATAGCTAGGGTTGTTAATTATTTCCGAATTGAGGTTGCAGCCGTGATTTCCCTAGCCAGCATGTAAGCGTTAGCTTTTCTAGGTAACAGACAAAGATGATAAATGGCTATTGTGTTTAACAACCCCAGGAGGCACGGATGAGGTGACGGAACCACAGGGTGCCGGAGGGTTGCAGATAGATGGCCCACAGAGATACGCGAAAGTCACAAGTACTGAGATCTCTTCGTTCTGGCGCTAGGTCCCGCCGAGCAGGCCCAGCATGGGTTAAGTGGCACACAAGGGTCTTCCCCTGATGAAGCACAAGGGTTCCTAAACGCCACCTAGCGCCGAGAACAGCAGTTACCATGCGCAAGCTTCCGCGCCATATACCCAGCGCCGTCTATATCACTCGCCTGAAACCACGCCTAAGGAAATGGAATGAAGGGAAATAATGGAAAGAAAACCGTGGTACGAAATTAAGCACTCCAGTATTCACGTAAGTGACATGGGGAAGCCATGTAGAAAGCAAGGTCAAAGTGCGCGATCGCCGCGAATCACCTGGGACATTCCGAATGCTAGCCGCACACGTTGGAACAATACTTAAATTGAAGAGTAAATAAGGAGGTCTGTATCTGCTTGCATATATCATATTTAGTTTTGTAACCAAGGTAAGAACATGAACAATGCATGATATTGCTATCACTGTTATCAGATAGATCGCTTCACCCATGAATTATTTTGCCCATAAGACTTTTCACTCATGTAACATTTTTTGCTGTTATGTGTTCAAAAGATACATGCAATTAGTGTCTAAATTTACGGTTGTGGATGTCTTTGCCTGTTACTTGGTAAGGGCATATTATAAATAAATAAATAATCGTTATGAATACTGTGACAAAATGACAAAGATCCAGTGCAGGTTACTTTTTCCATCTGTTTATTGTGTTCTAAAAGTTTACCACAAATATATTTGTTTTGTTTTCGTCATTAACACAATCTACAGTCCTTTGGGCGATTAGAACTCAGTTTCTGCTTCTCATAACCTTGCTCGGTCCTTTTGGTGTCTTTATTTACTTCCTCTGGTTCTCATACCCTAATTACGGCGTTACAATCAGTAACAACGCGCGGCTGTCTCATACTCACTGACACGCTGGCAGACAGTAACTCAACTCTAAAACTCGCTCACTGCTCCTTATATACTGGGGATGACGTCACACGGACCTTTCTTGATTACACACACACGAACTGGAAATGACTCAACCAGATGTTTCTCGAAGGCGCTAGAAAAGCCCCTTTTGGTTCTGCCGCTTCCATTGTTACTACTCATATACACGCAGCAGTCACGCCTGATATTGAACATTTTGCCCATTTGCTGGCAAGGAATGTGCTGTGAAGTAGCTTGGTCCCATCTGTCCATTGTAGTTCGCCGAGCCCGACATCACAATAATATTATCATAGGGAAACAAGAAAGTGGCAATGGAAAATTAAAGGTAAGGATAGGTCAGCGAAAGGTCCATAGTCAAGAAAACTGAAAATGCTGACTTGTCAATTTTCTACATGCAAGGAAGTGAATTTCATGTTTATTTATTCCTCAGTGGTCAACATTATAGAGGTTTCCTAATGGTTTACTTGTCAGATCTAAGATTTCCCTCGCACCACTGTTATGAGTCTCTCTGAAGAAATGTTGGTATGTTGGGAGAAAGGCAGAACTCTAAAATTCTACCATTAGATGGAGCAATGTTAACTGGCAAAATCAACAAGGGGCGCTGTAAAGCAGAATTAATTTGGTTAGGTAAATCTCCCACGTCGGTGAGGTTAAGGTTAACTTGTCTGTCTGGTCATCAGAAACCTCGCCTGGGGTGAGATGTGGTCATAAGGTTTGTTGTTCAGCTTGAAAATCAAACTAATGCATCGTAACTCTTTATCCCTGTTTCATTAATACAACTGATTCTTAATCTAATTTTGCGGATTTTTTAAATTTCCTTACAGGTATAATTTATGCTATCCATTTTGCTATATGACGTATTACATTCACATGGTCTTCTCTACTCGCTTTCTTTGCCGTAATGCATTCACTTTTCTTCTTCCCTACAGCATAAAATTCATACAATTTTCTATGATTGAAGTACAAATGCAACGTGCTATGTGCACACGGTTTTCTCTACTCATTTTTCTTTTACAAAACACTATCATATTTCTTTCTCTGCTCCCACTTTTACCAACAATGCATATAGTTATCCAAATGTTTGAAATAGAAGTGCATCATATAACACTCACATGGTTTTCTTTGCTTTCTTTTATGTTATACATTCACACGTTCTCTACTTGCTACAATTCATACAATTTTCTATACGATTGAAATACAAATGCAATGAATTACATTCACGTGGTTTTCTTAACTCACTTTTCTCTTGCGTGGCACACTTACATGTATTTCTCTTCTCACTTTTCTCCAAACAATTAATATTCTGTATATTGTCAAAATAGTAATAAACTTATTACATTCACATGTTTTCTCTACCCTCTTTTGCAGTGCCTTCCGGGTGCCTTTATTTACTTAGTTTATGTTTTATTCCTTATAGTGTCCTATTTCGTGATTGTATGTTTATGTTATTATGTATTTCAATTATTGAAGCATTACTCTTTTAAAATCCAGTTATCAAATCGACTTGGATTACTGAGATATTTAAAGTTGTTATAGGAATATCTATTATAGCAAAGATACTATTTAAATTTTGTGTCGTCAGTACATTTTTCACAGAAGACGCTTACATAAAAGCAACGAAGCATGCATTATATCATCTGTTCGTTATGCGAAATTATTGCCAAGGAATTACTAATTACAGATTACCATTGGAAATATGCTTCATACGGAATTCAAAAGTCAATGTATGTAGTTACGTTTATTCTGTAGGACTGTAATTAAATGTTTATATTCTTAGTGTTGCAAATTGCTCAACATTACCCGTAATTTAACTACACGAATATTACACAAACTCTTGAAAGTTTACAATGTGTATTTATTTGTGAAGTAATTTCTTATTATTTTTGCCAACAAACTTTCCGTTGGTGCTTTTGTCATTCTGGCAAGTAGCTTAATGGTTAGAACATCCGCCTAGAAAGCGGAGGGTCTGTGGTTCAAATCCCAGCTGTGGTATTAAATTTTTCACTTCCGATTCTACCTCTCAAAGTAATTCGTTATCTTCCAAACACGGTAAACCTGTGAAATATTTCAGTTCTACACTATCAGCTAGCAAGAATCTAAGAAAATTGTGTAAAGAAAAGGACAGCTTAAAAGAATTTCCTACGCGTTACACTACTGACTATATACAGGATGTTCCGCAGGTATAACAACAGAAATATTTATAATTTCTAAACTAATACGAATCTAGAAATGAAACGACTTGCTACAAATAGTGAAAACTGGGGTTGTTTTTATTAACTTATGTTTCATAAACCTCAACATGACTCATTAGTGGCACGGAAAATGTTCAATGTTCAACCGATATTCAACCTCAATCCATACATACATTCTGCCAAATCACGTGTTGTTGTCCTGTAGACCTGATCCTTAACAAATCTCCATAAGAAAAACTCGGGTGGTTTCAAGTCTGATGATCTGGGAGGCCATGTGATCTGCGATAATCCTTGTCTGATCCATCTACCAGGGAACTGTCTGCACAGGGATGTCCGTACTACATTAGTAAAGTGCGGTGGTGCCCCATCTTGCTGGAAAATTGTCCACATGCTGACTGATAAACGATATGATGTGCATGGTCTTAAATAATAATCTGCGATCTGCGCATGCGCACGCGATGCGTCACGGATCTAAACTTTACAACACCGAGGGGTTCAAACTTTACCAAGTATTTCTTTCAAATGGTACCAACCTTAATCCATTTCTATGCATAGTAATGAAATTATAATATAATTAAATATAATTAAATATCTTTTATTACACTTATAAGCGGAGCACAGAATGTACATGCTAGGAACTGCCATATAACGGCAAAGAAGTCAGAATTACCACATGAAAATTTTCATCGCACAAATCGCGACAATTTCAAACCAAATCCACTACGTACAGGTCAGTCATACAGCACCCATTCATCTTACCACCTTCATCTAACGCTCTTCTTTTCCGTGTCAATCATGTGACGTTCAATGTGTTCAAGTCGTTTAATTTCAACCACAAAGAGTAGACGAAGAAAAGAAGTTATTAAAGCTACGTAATTAATAGGTCTAAAATTCCAGATTTGACATTACGGTAGTTTTCCATATGCTCAAAGGAGATTATTTCTCTCAAATCGGGGAATACGGTTCTGCTGCTCCCGGCGCAGCGAGAGGAACTCGCTGAGAAGTAGACGACTGATAAAGAAAGCAGAAAGCCGGAGTTACTGTCAGAACTAGCGAGAAAGGGAATACATTCAACTGTGTACATACGTTACCTTCACTCTAACGTCACACAGGTTCTGTGATAACACGGTTTATCCTGTAGGAGGAACTTTTAAATGCCTTTCTCTGCATATGACACCGGTAGCTATTTTTACTTTCTCTTCTGGTAAGTAGGGGAAGTGTTATATTCCACCCAAAAATTCGATGGCGAGATTTCACCGGAAATATATGTTTTAAGACCCCCTGAATGCAAAAAAAAAAAAAAAAAAAAAAAAAAAAAAAAAAAAAAAAAAGTTGGCATTTAAGTTTAATGCCTTTCAAGAATGCGACACGAAGATTTTCAAATAGCCCCACCCTAAACTACCCTTTACATGGAAAATTTTTCGAAAATTTTGATTTTCTTGAAAATGGCCTAACGATTTTGATTAAAATGTCATATGTTAGAGATATTATTATGACAAATGAATTGTATATTTTGAATTTTCTGGACGACTTTTGCATAACTGGGAAGTCGTTAGAGATAGACCAAAATGATACCATACAAAAAATTTAGATCTTGCTAAAATACACAATTTGTGTCTGAATAAGTTTTCTTGTAGGGTGAACCCTTTCGGAGATATTCCTTGTTGTGTGCGAGTTTTGGAAAGCTAATCGTTGTTCATTTTTTATATGTTAAGTGTGCAAAGAGAACGGAATCTCAAAGTTTTAAAAGATTTGTCTATCACCCAAAGCCTATTGTGTTCTAATATTCCCCTTGTACCTACAAGGAAATAAGCAATAAGATAATTTGTACAAATGTTTATCTCAACTAACACGAAGAAGATATAGGAATAAGAGTTTGTAAGAATGGTTAGTACAAGAGTAGAGAAAGTCACGTGAGTGCAACACATCAGATTTTTCAGAGAAGTATACTAGTATCATCTTCTGATACTTAAGCAGACTAAAGTATTTTATTGAAGTTGACACTATTACTAATAGATTTTTGTTTTTACGAAGTTTTTGGTGCTAAAATTCCTTTCCTTCTTCTTTATCTGATTACTCTCTCCTGATGTAGGACTCAAACCCCTAGGACTTAGAAGCCAGTGTTTAGGGTCAGCCACCTGTCGGGAAGCAGAGGAACCTATGGACCGGACAAAGTGAAGATCTGGAAGCGTGTGGTCAGCCCAGCACCAGGTATGATGGTGGGGATGACTTGAAATGCAGGCGAAATCGATTATTTGAAAGGTGATGAGCAATTAGTGGAATGAATGGCGGCGGAAACCTAAGAACCCGAAGAATAGCCGCCCAGACGCCTCTTCTTTCGTCACAAATACCACATGCAGGTCCCTGGGAAAATTCCTTCTCTTCTCAGCATTATCTTTTGTGAGCCAATTAATAAAGCAGTCATCAAATAGATATTTGAATTTTTAGTTAACAGCTTTAAGATTATCTATGCAAATTTACACACACATCAGAGCGAAACTGAAATGCAACGAATAAATTTTATACAAAATGCGTAACTCTGAGGCAAAAAGCACCAATGTGGTGCTTAAGTTTTAAAAGTGGCGGGTTGGGATAAATTCTTGGCCGAAGTGAATTACAGCTGTATATAGAATATTAATATGATATAATTAAAAAACCAAAAATATCATTTTCACCTAAAAATTTAGTCCTAGGTTCCTAACCTATATGACTGTTTTGACGAACGACAAAGGCAGCAACCCCCCCCTCCCACCCGCAGCACCCCCTCCCTGCTATGTGCACATCGGCTGAGAAGGTTGGTAAAATACCCCATGACGTGGCAGGGACGGCATTAATGGAACCAGCAGTACTATCAGATTTATCCATGAATACGAACAAATTATGGCTCTCCTTATGAACAAATAACCATTTCAAACTTGTGAATGGCATGCGGTAGTATTAAACTGTTTGTATTTTAATTTCCAATGGCACAATTGTGAAAAAGTGTTGATTTTGAACGGTCGATTGTGTACACAGCCTGTTGCTTTGTTCCACACTTTATCCGCAACAGATATGACTATAACAGTGTCCTTTGCACACATCTAAATCACGAAGTTTAATGATTCTCTCTTGCACTGCTTTGAATGACAAACGGAACTGTTTCGGTAATGTGACTATGGACGAATTGATATTCACAATTCCGCCTTATGCGTACGTATATCAATGCAGAATTTAATTCTTGCTTTAAAATTAAAAATCTGCCGCTGTATTGATGTTTTTGCAGCAGTAATTCTGATTGCTTTCCCATGTGAGGCACACTAATTCAATAAATTGATTGTGAACTCTGCATAACGGAATGCAATTGCATTATCCAATTAGCAAACACACACAAAAAATGTTTAAATTCTTTCGGTTCTGGAACCTGCGCTGCTATTCTGTAATTGAAATTTTAAGCGCACATACAAGCAAATATAGGACTATAATAAAGACAAACTCTGCTTTGTTCTCGCACTTGGAATCATGCAATATTGAAAATTAAAAAGTTTCGATTTTAGTGGAAAAAATTGGCTGGTTGCGATGGGCTTTTGTTAGCTAGCCAGGCAAATTGTAAGAGAGGACCAGAGGGACTTTTCTTCCTGTAACACTGGTCATCAATGAAAATGTTTGGGGCTCAAAAATAGCTTATTCTTATGAATTTCCACCTGCTGAATTCATAAATAACCATAAAAATTACTGATAAGCTCTTGTTTGGGCAATAAAGTAACAAGTCACTCTTTTAGAGTTAATATTTTCTGTTTGGGGAAAATTTTATTCTTGAAATAGGCAAACCACAACCTCATTCAACTGTTTGTAGGTTAAAACATATGTTTCTGTGCGTGTAAGTTTAGTTTTATGTTGTAATTAGAACAGAATATTTGGTGTTTTGAGTTTCTTTGAGGTGTAAACTTTAAATATCACGAAAATGTGTACATTTAGTGAATAACTTCTATTAAATTTATGGTGAAGTAAAATTTTTGTAATATATACAACATGACGCCTCTTGTGAAAATTTCCCACTGGCATTATTTTGTTATGAAGGTAGGGGACCAGGATAAACAATTTGGCAGAAGCCTACAAACCATATATATGACTGTTATTTATGATTAACAGCGCCTATAAAAGCAGGATTGTTAATTAAAAAAATCTGATGTGTTGCACTCACATGACTTTTTCTACTCTTCGTGTTAGTTAAGATAAACATTTGCATAAATTACCTTATTGCTTATTTCCTTATGGATGCAAGGATAATATAGAAATATTGTAGGCTTTGAGCGATTGTCAAATCGTTTGAAGCTTTGAGATTCCTTTCTCTTGCATGATCAACATTAAAAAAACGATGCATTTAACGAAAGTTTAAGTTTTCCAAAGCTGACACAAATAACAAGGAATATCTCCGAAATGGTTCACTCTACAAAAATTTATTTGGACATAGATTTTGTGTTTTAGAGAGATACATATTTTTAAAGTGAGATTTTGTCTATCTCTTACGGTTTAGGAGTTATTCAAATGTCATCCAAAGTAAATAGGACTGCATAGGCTATAGCCAAAAAATTTAAAATGTATGTTTCATTTCTCATAAAAATATTTTAAACATATGTCATTTTAATCAAAATCGTTAGAGCTATTTTCAAGAAGATCAACATTTTCGAAAAAATTTCCATGTAAAGGGTAGTTTAGGGTAGAGTAATTTTCTTGATATATTCATGTCGCATCCTTGAGAGACATTAAATTTAAGTACTACTTGACCACTTCCTATGAAATGGAGGGTATTCATAGATTCCTTCAAGATATGTTTGAAAGCCGTATTACTTAAAACAGCAACCATGCTCCTGCTGTTCCTGTTGGTCATGCAGTTTAAATGAAGAAGACTTATGCAAACCTCACAGCCTTCCTCAATTCAATCAAATATGATGAACCAAAAATGGAACAGAGATATAGGGTCACTGGACTGAAGCAATGTATGCAGATTACAACTGATATATGCACAAGGATGCTCTGGAACTAACAAGGGGGAACCAAGAGACAATGACCTTACAAAGCCAACACATGATTTTATTCAGACCCAACCACCTGCCAGAAGTTGTTCCATCAGTTTAGAACTTTTGGAATGTAATGCTCATTAGAAATATTAAACCGTACGTTCAATTTTGTTGACATATTTACCTGAAGTGTAATTTTTCTTAATCCGTTAAAATAACATATTTCCACGAATTGCGAATCGTAGAAACTAGAGCTAATAGAAGTTTTACTTTGTCATATTAGTTTTTAAATACAAAATTGGTAAGATTTGACTAAGGAGGTGAAGGAAACATTCAATTGTTTTTGACCGGTGTAATAATAGAAAAGTGATGTATGGTATTGGATTTGTTCGCAGAACAAATACATGACTGTTTGCTTTACAGAAAATATGCGCATGCGCGGTTTGCAACGGATTTGACACTCAACTTCAAGTTACATTTTGTGACTGCATTTTCTACAATTATGGTTGGTAAATGAAAAACGTAATCTTGTGTCAAAGACTCACATTCCAGGTGAGGTTTTTAAGCATCAAAACACAATATTTGAATACATATTAGAATGTCTTCATTAAATCTAAGAAATCAAAGTTTACTTCACCTTTATGCAATGATGGTATCGAAGCAAAGATTTACAAAATCACAAGAACTATTTACCGCAATTCAAAATTAAAAGAACGATTATGTCGAAGTCTTTCATTGAGGAATTATTCCATCAACCAGAATCGCACTTAACAGATAGTTTTAAGGCATGAACTCAAAAGCTAATAATCGCTAATTTTTTTCTTATACATGCTACATTCATTTATTACTATAATTTCTTCTTCGATTCACTGCCTCTCCAAATAGTTCTCATTAGAACATGTATTGTTCAGTTGTATTTGAATTTAATTCCCATCAACCACCCATTGGGGTGGTTGTTTAGCAGTAGGCGAGGATTTCTTATCTTCTAATCCCAGAACGAATAGGAATTAGTTTGCGCTGCAACTGAACTTAGGCAGTGCCATCGGAGGTTTCACCCCTACTCTCATCCCCAGTACAGTCTGTGCGCATATACATTGCGCCTTTTCCTGCTGTCTTCAAGTGCCGATTCCGTGTCGCTTTCTCTGGCCACATTAATAGGTACATACATGGTTATATGTATGCAGAAATGCAATATATGTAAAACATATCAAGAGAAAATACAGGATTATACTAAGGAATTCGGTTCATAGTATTTTAATGGTGAAAAATGTGTCTTTCAGAAATAGAAGGGAACAAATACTTTAACAATGTACCATATTGTCGTAGTAAACGACACTGCCATCAGGCGCATTTGGACAGGGTGAAATTATGCCCTCTACCTCAAAAATAACCGTACCAAATGCAAGAATAATACGGAAGCGGTATTAAAAACACACATAAGGAAAGGTATTTCATTATATCAGAAGTTCTGTGGTTGATAATTCAATTTGCGAAGTTTTTCACGATATAAGGAATGTCTTACCGTAAATCGTAAGAGATTCACCTTCAGTAACTTCAAGATATGTATGGTGATTCACTCAAATAGGTGCATGGACAGGGGCAACTAACAATAAAAAGTATATCTTAGGGAATATTGCAAAACTAAAATAAATATTGCATGCGTTAGATCCGTGTAGTATAAAATATTTACACCGTGCATATTGCTTACGCTAATAGGAAATATGTAAACATAGACAGTATATATTCTGCAATCGAAAGATTGTACGCTTGTCAACTTTCGTATCCGTGCCTCATAGCCACAGCTGTTTACATTTTGTGCGACGGATGTAATGAAATCCGCAGCCTATTTATCAGTTACCACGACTTTCTTTCTGTAAGTTCCCTGTTATTCTACTTCCTAGTCATTTCTGAGGTGAAATGTTAGATTTCGTGGTGTGTGGCGTTGCCGGACAGATGGCGCGGATGCTTGCTTAAAGGAAAAATTACTCTTCGTGGTTACTAGATAGCTGCTCCAGCAGTGAGAGGGGTCTTTGGGTCTAGGAATGTAAGGGGCTAACGCATATCTCTGTAGCCTGCGGGTTAAAGCTTCCATGGTGTTCGTTTATGTAACACCTTCCCCTTGGGAGTTGGTCTAAATTAGCGAGGTGTCCTCTTCCACCTTATACAATTAATAGTACGCAAACAGCATGCCTCCTATATGTAATAATAAAAAATAAATGTTAGTACACTTCTCGTAGGTGGTGATATTATCAGTCAATGCAGAATGCTTTTAAATAAAATAGCTGAAGCAGGAGCAGCCGGTCTTATGTAACGTAATGATAAAACACTAGGGGTGCTTTACATTGTCATATCTATCTTTGAGATATGTATTCAAACAAAGTGGCTGCGATTTCGGAACAGTGTATACAACATGGGGAAACAGTATTCAAATTTTTATCTGAAGCGCGAAGGAATAAATTCTGAAGTCATAGACAGGGAGGAGCACATCACAACCCCATGGTAGTGCTGGGGTGCTTCTGCGAAGGAAAGCAAAAGGGGATTGGAAAATCTCAAACATCTTTGTCAAGTTACATGCTTATATTTGCAGCAATACTACGAGAGGGTTGCGTGTGATGATAATTAAACTTATCCCAAATATGAAAACCTCGAGAGCTGTTTGTTTAGAATATTCCGCGAAATAATAATTCATTTATTTAATAATGTTTAATATTAATCGTACTTTAAAAGTAAACAACCTACAATTAGATTCATACATTTTAATTATGATTTATTTTCACAGTTAGCGCAGCAAGTAATCCAGTAGGCTGTGAGAACAACAACAACAACAACGACGTTTGGCCTTTAATCTACAGAAATGAGGAATCACACATGTGATGAACATAAATGAATAGATTTGCTATTCATTAAAGATAGCTGTTCTCTACTTAAATCAGTTACATATTTTACTTCGTGTCTTCAGTTAAAATATTAACATCCGCACTAGAATATTCGCCAAATATTTTGTCTACTATTTTTAAATTGTCCGCTAGTTGTTTCTACTGCACATGGATACTTCAGATGTAAGAAAATGGTTATCATGACGGAACCACAAGAAGGAGTTGATAAGTAAAGCGATAATACTACGATCAAAAGGCTATAATCCGGCATGATTGGAATAGTCTTGGAAAAATAAGAATATATAGTATGAAAGATGTCACAAACGCAATGAAAAATTAAGTTAAAAATGTAATCATTTAATAAGCTCTATATTTTCACCTTTCTGCCAGTTAATTATGGTAGGTATGTTGAAGTGAGAGCTGAACTGGTCTCGGCAAAGAAGGCGAATTCAGGATCTACTCCCAAAGGCTCCAAATGCAGGGTAGGTTTCATACCGGAGGAAGGGAAGGCAACCCCGAATGGCTGTTGTAAACCGTGGTCTGAGAGCAGTTTCCCAAAATGTTTATTAAAGTATGATCTAAAAGTTCATTACGATAGATACATTTACGAACTGCTAAGCTTGTTTATGAAACCTCTATATTCCGTTCAATCAAAGCTTAGAATGAACTGATTGATAATAAAGAATTTTAGGGAAAAGCAAAACACAAAGAGAGTAGGTGCGGAAACTAGTATAAAAGACAAAAGTAATAAAAATCAAATTGAGGAAAGTTACAATTAAACAGCATCTTAGAGGCTACCCTATAACAGAAGGGCCAGGGCCCCACGTCCAAGAGCAGTCGAAGATGTAAACGCTTTAGTACTCAATAAATTCAGTTCAGTTCAGAGAGAGATAACTAGAATATTCAAAAAGTTTCCCTTCTCTCCGCTTCAAGAACGCTTTAAAACTGTAACCAGCTGCTATATAAGTGAGCATTCTCCCGAATAAGTGAATTAGTGAGTGCTTTTGGTGCCACAAAGAGTGCTGTTCTACGAGTGAGGTTCTGATAACTGCTGTGACGTATAGTGAGTGCTGTTTTCACACACTTTTTAACACCTGGTATATACTTACTATGTACCTCGTTGAACAGTCAATATTCTCACCGGCAGTACTATATTTTTACATCTTAATTGACTAAACTGTGTTGACCCTTGGCTCGAATCCCGAGCAGAAGGTGCAACGTTCACGTGTGATATAGCTGTGTGTACGTGCACTTTTATTCTGGTGGGTGTAGACTAACAGCAAAATCAGGTTTAATACATTGATCCAGCTGTACAGCAGGGACAGCCATTAGCAGATAGACAATAATTTAATTGTATGTACCCAGGCTCCGAGATACATGCTGAATTGGTGACGGCATCACCACTGCATGGAAAAGCGTTACAAGTTCCTTCCCCTCTATAAAAAAAATCCTGAAGCTAACCTTCTCTTATACATTTCTAGCATTATAGATTTTTGGAAAATTTATTTTAGAATTTCTTCAGTTTTCTATTACTTTTTTATATTCTCCACTGCGTACAATAATTACTAGGAGAAACACAGATTAAGGACCAGATTTCAGGGAAAATATAGTATGCTATGAGGCACCTGAACTTACAAAGGATTTTTAAAAAAAGGTCCGTGTGTGTGTGTGTGTGTGTGTGTGTGTGTGTGTGTGTGTGTGTGTGTGTGTGTGTGTGTGTGTGTGTGTGTGTGTGTGTGTCTGTCTGTCTGTGTGCCTGTGGACAGCATTCTTTAACTCTCTCTGGTTTTAAACCTTAACTTATACTATTCAGGGCTTTAAAACGTACATTATAACAACATTACGATATCTAAATATTGTTTAGGATTACGATTTTCTGTATCTTATGGCAACAATGGAGAAACTATTGCAAATGAGTCATTTTTATTCGTGACGCTTGAAAACTACAGAAATAATCGCAAAAATGAAAATTGCTGGAATACTATTTCAACTGTGTTAACATTTTATAATTGGACAGCTAATATATATTGCTTTATTGACAGTAATGCACAGATAAAAAGCAAAACTTAATAAACATGTATTTTTTATGAAACAAAATTCACAAATACCGTTGTCAATTAAAACCGTTTCGGATTCGTTTAAATTCACAAGCAATCAAGGTTTTGCAGTTCGGAAATATTTAATAAAAACAGAGAAATAATGGGTACAGGACCGAAATAAACAGTAAACTCAGTTTGAAAATTAAATTCTTTCCTTGTTATTGTTAATTACATTCTACGGTCTGTCACTTACGGTTTTATCCATATTTTCTCGTTATTCAGCAAATAAGATTATTCCCAAACTGTTTCCATAACAGCTGGAAACAGGCGTGTATATTCAAATATGTGGAAACTTTTCCATACAAAAGTTTCTATTTTCACACCTTGATGTTTAGGCTAAAGTTTTCTTATATTTATCATCTATTCATCCGTCCATCCGTCCGTCCGTCCGTCCATCCGTCCATCCGTCCGTCCATCCATCCATCCGTCCGTCCGTCCGTCCGTCCGTCCGTATTTTTCTAACTAAATACTGAAATAGTGCAAAAGGGTGTATCCTTAAGTTCTCTTGCAACAAACATGAATATGAATGTATTAAAACTTACTACTGATATAATTAACCTTATTCATATTTGCCTTTCATTTTTACTTTGGTCTTTTGATTCACATATTTTCACCAAATTCCCTTATACTTCATTTCCCTAATTTCATTGTTATTTTAAATTATCTATTCCATTTATAAATTTATTTCCCTCTTGTTTTTTTTTTTTTTTTTTTTTTCTTGGTTCACAAACATTTGCTAATAATTTTCTACACCTCACTGGTTCAGTTTCATCTTATTCCTTTACCATTTCTACTTCCACTTCCTTTTCTCGCTGAAATGTCGTTATTTTATAATAGAATTTACGCCGTCCTACCAATCCTGATTATGGTTAACTTAGTCACTTGTTCTTCCTTGTCAACCGCGCGAGATAGCACTTTATTAATATATTTTCCCTATCTGATACCCACTTTTGTGAAATATTATCTTTCCAAATACGTGCTTCTCTTTTCTGTTTCCCTTTGCTTCATCCCATTCTACCCATATGCATAATGCCTATTTCGTATCAGATAGACATCTTGAAGAAAAACAAAACAAAGTCAAAGTAGCCCAGTAAGGCACAACTTTGCACCAATTGTAGTAATATACGATATCCCAAAATATCCCTTGTGTGCTAGTGTTGCATATTTAAAGATTATTTTATTATAAAACAAACAGAAATATAACATATATTTTTCTACAAATAAGGCAATGTTTTGAGTGCCTTGGAGTTTATTTGGAAGCGTATATAGACACACTTTAGCACAATACATCGATGCAAAAAAGCAGTCAGGGTTCCCCCTTTTACGGTAATATGTTTCTAAAAGTTACAAAACAGGTCTACAGTTTTACTATTTGGTGATTAGAAATTCTTAAACAGTTGGCTTCAAATTATCTCGAATCATTGTGTCAATAAATATAATGTAAACCATAGGCGCCATGAGTCTCTGACGGGCAGGTAAACACTGCATGGTGAATGATGTCTGCAAATGTCCATGGAATATACGAGGGAGAGCAGTAGCTTCCGATGTCACTGTATAAAATCCATTAACAATTGAACTTATTTTCTTTCGTTCAGGTTTTAATGTTTCGAAATGCTATACCAGTCATTTAGTTCTTTGTATTGAGAATAGTTGGACTATGTATAATTTAAACCAGCTTCTTTAGCACATACTCTAGTGGTGACACAAAATGTCATTTTTTCAGAAAACATTCTTTGGAAGAAATATTGTCAAAACGTCTGGATTAGAGCTAGCAAATATGTGTAAAATCCACCTGAAAATTGGTGTATTTCAGATTCATTTACGCGCTTGTATTATCTCCAGTAATTGTGTTTCAAATCTTTTAATAGAATTTCTCCATATAACAATTTTTGAACTTTGGGGTTAACTTTTTGGCAGTAAATATACATGGACCAAGCTGAAAGTTTCAGGATATGTAGAATATACATTGTTAAGGAAATATGTGCATTGATTTATTGATTATATTCATACCGGCAAGTATACTCCCTTTCTTTGTAACCATTAGCAGTTTTACTTTCTCTACTGTGAATCCAAAAAACAGCATTTTTAGAAAAAGTCCGCGCGCACGTGTGTGTGTGTGTGTGTGTGTGTGTGTGTGTGTGTGTGTGTGTGTGTGTGTGTGTGTGTGTGTCTGTCAGCCTGTGGACAGCATAACTCAAAAACGAAAAATCGGTTAAAACCCAACGTTGGTATTTAAGTTTAATGTCCTTCATGCATCCGACAGGAAGATTTTAAAGAAGATAGCCCCACCCTAAACTACCCTTTACGTGGAAAGTGGCTCCAACGATTTTGATTAAAATGTCATATGTTTAAGACATTTGTGTGACAAATGAAATGTATATTTTGTGTTTCTCTGGCTATAGCTTATCTAGTGCTATTTACTCTAGATGACTTTTGAATAACTGTAAATCGTAAGAGACACAATCTTCCCGTATAAAAAATGTAGATCTCGCTAAAACACACAATTTATGTCAAAATAATTTTTTTTACAGTGAACCATTTCGGAGGTATTCAATGTTATTTGTGTCAGTTTGGGAAAACAAAACTTTCGTGAAATGGAACATCGCTGTTCATTTTTTATATGTTAAGATGCAAATGCTTTAAAAGATTTGACTATCGCTCAAAGCCTACTGTATTCTAATATTCCTCTTGCACGTACAAGGAAATAAGCAATAAGATAATTTGTACAAATGTTTATCTCAACTAACACGAAGAAGATATAGGGATAAGAGTCTGTAAGAATGGTTAGTACAAGAGTAGAGAAAGTCATGTGAGTGCAGCACATCAGATTTTTATTATTTTGTTGTAAACGAAAAAAAAAACGCAGTCCTGAGCAAAACGTCAGGCAATTCATCGACTGGACGACGGCTTACAAACCCGAAATCTACCATTTATTGGATTAACGCCGGCCGTGAAAGCCTAAGCATGTATAGAAAAAGAAAATATATTTCTTATAAATATTCATATTGTTGTAACCAAAATAGTAATACTCGCATAATACATTTCGGTCCTTTATGTTAATTCTAAATTCAAAAAGCGTAGCTTTTATTATAACCCAATTATTTTTGAAAGAAAAATAATTTTAATTACATCTAGAGCAATGAAACCTATGTCAACAGTATACTTTGTCAGATACAATTTAGCCTAAAAGTTTTATTAAAATTGGTTAACTAGGAAAGAAGGATCACTCTGTACCAAAATGTGCCGTTATGAATACTTATCCTTTTTGATGATAAACGTAAAATATGCTGAATATATATTGAGTCCCGCTGAAACTTGGGCCATAAGCAAACAAAGGTATTAGAAATGGATTTTTGGAGACGGTCAGCATAAAATTGTGCAAGTTGGCAAAAACCTTTTTGGAAACTATGGAATGTCAGAGGATTGAACACACAATAAATTCTCAACTGGAAAGTAGAAGGGAAAAGAAGACGAGGAAAATCTAAAAAATGTTGGATGATGGGATGAAAAGGAGAGAGGAGAGTTAAAGGAGGAAAATGCCATGGACATGAACTTGTGGGGGCAGAAGATCGTTTCATATGAAGAAACCTCAATTTATTGTGGAATATTTCTTAATAAAAATTATACAAAAGGTATTGAGTATTTTAGCGCATAACATGAAGTCCAGTGCTTAAGAATGTGTTCATATAATAAACTTAAACCTTTGTGCAATTATGTTATTTAAAGTATGCAGTGCATTTTACAAAAGTAATTTAGTGTACAGTGACTCGCAGTGTTCCTTATAACTTGCCAGGGAGCTTGCCTTCTCTTAAGTCTTTTAATCTCGGAAAGTAAACAGACCCTTTTAAACTAGGAAAATAAACATTATTACGCTGGAAATTAGCATGTGAATATCTTGGAGAAGGTCTTCAGGGACCAGAGGCACACTAAAAGAGTCTTAAAACTTTGCACACTCCTAGAACCTGACGGAGAGGGGCGAGGGGAGAAAAAAGGCTAAACTCATAAAGCGGGTATGTCCTCTGAACGTAGCACTTCAATATTGCCGTGCGTTTTGTAGAATCGTAAAGTGTTTTGGGACTAGATCGTAAATCTAATGTTTATTTCCAAAGATGGCATTTAGATTCTGCTTCATTGAATTCCAGGAACGAAACGGCGCTTTTATAGAAACTTCCAAACCTTGAAGTCGGTGTACAGCTGAGGCCCATGTGACATGCTTCGTTATTTGATTGTTTTGAAAAAGTTATATGTAGGTTATGTAAAACATTACCAGTCGAATCTCGTTCATCTGATATTGTTCACTCCCATAGTGTATGTAGTGTATACAAAAATCAGCATATCGATAATTTCCTTAGCTTAACCTCCAAGCTGTAGATCTATAATTAACCATTCCTCAAATTAAATGCGTGGATAAAACTTCCAGATTAATATTTACTCAAGCCTTCAGACAACTTTTTACGAAATGTTACAATATTAAAAAATCTGATGTGTTGCACTCACATGACTTTCTCTACTCTTGTACTAACCATTCTTACAAACTCTTATTCCTATATCTTCTTCGTGTTAGTTAAGATAAACATTTGTACAAATTATCTTATTGCTTATTTCCTTGTAAGTGCAAAAGGAATATTGGAATACAATAGGCTTTGTGCGATAGTCAAATCTTTTAAAGCTTTGAGATTCCGTTCTCTTTGTACACGTAACATATAAAAAAATGAACAACGATGACCCATTTCACGAAAGTTCCAAGTTTTCCGAAACTCACACACATAACAAGGTATATCTCCGAAATGGTTCACCCTACAAGAAACTTTATTGAGACATAAATTGTGTAGTTTAGCAAGATCTACATTTTTTGTATAGTATGATTTGGTCTATCTCTAACGGTTTACCAGTTATGCTAAAGTTGCCCAGAGTAAATACGACTACAGGGGCTATAGCCAGAAAATTCAAGATATACATTTCATTTGTCATAAAAGTATCTCAAACATATGACATTTTAATCAAAATCGTTAGAGCCATTTTCAAGAAAATAAAAATTTTCGAAAGATTTTCCATGTAAAGGGTAGTTTAGGGTGGGGTTATTTTCTTCAAAATCTTCGTGTCACATCCTTGAACGACATTAAACTTAAAACCAACTTTGGTTTTTAACCGACTTTTCGTTTTTGAGCTATGCTGTCCAAAGGCTGACAGACTGACAGACTGACAGATACACAGACACACACGCGGACCTTTTTCTAAAAATGCTTTTTTTGGATTCAAGGGGCCTCAAAACATGTATTTCTGGTGAAATCTCGACTTCGAATTTTTGGGTGGAATACAATACTTCCCCTACTGACCAGTAGAGAAAGTAAAAAGGGCATTGTATTATTTAATTATATGTTATATATTTAAACGCGCAATTCTTGTATATATATTCCGCGCAACTTGGAAACGGCTCTAACGATTTCGATCAAATTTTGTATTCAGATGTGGTTTTGTTTTTTAAGTTCATCTATATAGGTATAATTCCCGAAAAAAACGTGAGTTTACATAAAAAAACATTTTTTATTCCCGCTTCTACAGTGCAATTCTTGTATATAGGTATATTCCCGGTATTTCAGAAACGGCTCTTAATATTTGGTTATATTTTTGTATGGAAAAAAAAAAAAACTTTTTATCCACAGTTTTAAAAAGTCATACAATTTTCTGTATGTTTGAAATAGAGATGCGCATATTACATTCACAGTGGTTTCTCTACTTAAGTACTTTTGAGTAACACATTCACATCTGTTTCTCTACTCACTCTTCTATAAAAAATTTTCCATAAAAAACATTGTTTACACCAAAAATCATTTTTACCCCCAGTTTTAAAATAAGTCATACCATGTTCTGTATGTTTGAAATAGAAATGCTATCACATTCACATTGCTTTCTCCTCTTACTTTAAGGTAATGCATTCACATCTGTTTCTCTACTCACTCGTGTAGAAAGAAGTCATACAATTTCTTGCATGTTTGAAATAGAAATGCTACGTATTACATTCACAATGTTTTCTCTACTTAAGTACTTTTTTACTTTTAACAATTGCGACAAAAATGATTATTTAGTTAACGTTTTGCCTTTCAGGTTAATCAAAGTATCTTCTCCCACAAGAAAAAATAAATAAATAAATAAAAATAAAAGATTTCTCAAAAACAGAGGCGAAAAACGCCGAGAGAAGCTCGGTCGCCCAGGTACTGTAAATTAAGAAAGGAAACATTTATGCAAATATCTTTTGGAAAATTAAGGTAAAAAAATGTAAAATATTACAAACGGAAATAATTTATAAGATATTAAAACTAAACATGAAACATCCAGTGAGAAAAGAAACTTTTACTAATGACGTTCAAATATTTATGTTCTCAATACAGGACGATGGAATGAGAAGTCGCTAAAATGGTAGACTGGTACACTGAGGCAGAGATATAAGTGTTAAAACTTATTTCAGAGAACCCGATGCACCATGAGCCTGAAGGACAAAATCCCATTGTAAAATCAATTGAGATTTAAAAAGAGAACAAAAAGAAAAGGAAAGTAAAAGGAGTTAAACTAATTCACCAATAGTAATCTACAGGAAATAATGACACATATATCGTGTGTGTGTTTTTGTGCGTAAGTGTTTTTGTGCGTGTGTGCTTTCGCATACGCGTACGCTTGCATGTGTGTAGTGAGCACAGCTATTTGTGAGATACTCCTTGTTATTCATTTATATTTTCAAATACTTATGGGAAGTTGTTATTCATGCACTTTTTACCCTGCCCATGCAAAGCTACCACGTGTCAAAGCCATCACATAGCCACCAAGTGTTAAAGTATTTTATACCTCTTTTGATTCCTGATTTCTCTTATTCGATCTCAATTAACATGAATAGTTTTTAATTATAGCTTATATAAGCGTAGAGAAAGTAATATGAGTGCATACATATGTATGCAAATTGTTAAGTAGTACATGTCACGAGTAGAGTGTGAAAGATTTTGCAACATTTAGTACACATGGGTTCTACTGTTGCTACTCTCGCATGTACACGCTACAGGCGTCTGCTGATGCGCGTGCGTATACGACGGCTGCGCCGTAACGATTACGTCATTCATTATTCGTGTCCAACTAACCTGTTTTGTATCTTGCAAAGAAGTTTGCGCTTTGCTATTAATTCTAACCAATTTAAACTGTGTATTTCTTCCAAGTTTAGAGCCTTTAAGTTGTCTTTAGGGTATGTCATTTGAATATTAATTTGGGAATATCTTGGGGATAGCAGGTAAAATAAGAGTCAATTGGGAGTTTAATGTCGTGCCAGCATGTTTCTATGATAGTTCTGTTGGTTAGAGCAACCACACGCAAAGCAAAAGATTCGTGGTTCAAATCCCGGTTATGCAATAAAAATTTTCAGTTTAATTCTAGTCTTCCAATGTGTGAAATTGTTCCCCTTTTGTAGTATTACAGCCCAAGTTTGGCCATGCCTTCTCTCAGACATTGCTTCCATTTTCCTTATTTCTGACATCCCTATTCAGCAAAATACTTCTCCCGTCTTTCCTGATTTCATCCAACCATCTGTGTTTTGATCTATGCCCTGGTATCTTCCCATTCATTTTTCTCTTTAAGGAACTTTAAGGGTGAATCTTATTCGTCCCCCAAATATATGATACAATAAACATACACCCGTATATTGCATTATTTTATCTATGATCCATAATCTATGTCAATTCTGACGATCAAACTTTCCTAAATAACTTTCTTCCAAACACATTCAACATATTTTGTATTTTCTTTGTTATTATCCATATTCTACAATCATATATTATGTTTGTCCATGTGGGACATATGGGTTTCTGAGTTGATCAAACCATTTCACAATAAATAAATTGCGAATATTTTCAACAAATTAATATATCTATCTACATAAGTACAAAAACTTATGTTGCTGTGTATGACGTTGATAAATTCCAAAGCCTATTATCCAATCATCATAAAAATTGACAATTAATGACATTTTAATATATAATCACATTCTTCTGAACACTGCATTTTTAAGTTGCCTCATCTTTGGAAAAGGTCCTCGTCTTTGCAACCTGGACTTTCACAACATCAATCTCACAATGCTGCATTTGTTTACTTTGTTTGTCATTTATTAGTATAACGTGTTAAACACAAGGAGAAGTGTCCATAATACATGTACCTGATAACGCCGATCCAAGTTTTGTGTTTGGTGATAATCCAGACCTTCATTTTTTAGTACAAATTTCTTAATTGTGTTGTAAGGAAGTGTATACAATTTTGCTGCTTTGTATAAAGTCATACTTTCCTAGCAGCACTCAAAGAATCTCAAGTTTCATAACTTCTGTACATTTTTTCAGTTCCTTTTCAGTATTTTTTTTTCGGAGTAAACTGGAAGCAAATTGTGCAAAAGTGAATTAAATATTATGTTTATAACTTCAAATATATTGCTTAACAAATGGGCTTAATGGATGAATAAATGGCAGTATGGCTTAGGATTAGGTAAGTTAATTTAGCAAAAATCAAAAATTAATTCGTTTTTTTATGAATATATACGTAGAATACCTCCTCTGTAATAGTTATGGAACAACTGTTATGCAGAAACGCGTAAAAGCGATGTAATAGCAGCTTAAACAGCTGAAGAAATTAATGTTTTGAAATTTTGACAGATTTTTATAACAAAATGCACCGTTTTTTTTAATGTCCTTGTATGCATATGCGCCAAAACAAATTCACCAACACATTTATACAACACTATACGTCATATTAGGAATTTTCTTCAAATGGCTTGAAACTAAATTTAAAACTAGGTAGGCGCCTTCCTTTTCATAAGTAAACTCGACACAAAACGGGAAAATCTTTATTCCATGCATTTCAATGACCGCGAAGGTCTGATATGCGGATCAGTTTGAAGGGAAGATTTCATTCTACCTGCTAAGAAACCTGTGAACCTTTGGGCAATAGGCAAGTTTGCAGCAAGCTCTTAAAAATACGCTGCGATATTAGCTATACTTCGAAACTGCCTTACTTTACCATATACCGTAACGGCAAAGTATAAAATAATTGACACGCGTGTGTAATTGCGGATAAAGCAAGCCATTATGGAGGAGCTCTTTGCGCATGCGTGTATGTGTGGTGACAATAGAATTCCACTGCTGCTGCATTGTTTTCACAGTAATCCTCTCTCTCTGCACTCCAACAAGAGTAGCAGCATTAGGTTAAGGGCCACACAGCGATAGTCAGTTTACAAAAAAGCGAACATCTATCTCCATGGTAACAGCCTGTGAGAAGGGGTTTTGGCTTAATCCGTGAACTGAGTCACTCGTGCCTTTACTGAATCATCGTCAACGTCTCTCCCCTACCCTGGGTTCGATCCCCAGCACTGAGTCAACATTGGAATGTGATCTAGCGTGACGCATCCTGAGTGAGAAACGGTCTTTGTCGCACAGATGTCACCATTTCGGCTCCCAGGAGGCACATAGGCTGAATTATGCGAACTCACGAACACCACCTTCTGTGAAAAGCAGCGTCTCTACAGCTTTTTAGGGGAGTCACAATGCTGAATTCTGCGTTCTGTTATCGCATTCCCAATTACGGAATTCTGAATCTTATTTGTTTCTAAATACATACGTTTTACTTACATTTCACAACTTCCACTCATTTTGCTATAAGTTTCATAAAGGCACGCTAATCGTAAATACATTAACAATTTTTTAGAAAATAAAATTGCATAGAGGCTTTACATATTAATTTAAACCTTAAAACTTACATTTCAATAAAACTCCAGGCATTTTTAATGCCCTATACTCCTCAAGGAGATACAGGGAATATTTATTTTTCAGGTGGTTATGAGGATTGGAGCCCAGATGCATATTCCTCGTCGATATCGGGATTCGTATACTACACAATTCAAAGATATTATTGAATGCTAATTTAGTGTATCTAATCTCATCAAATAAGGAGATATAGAGAATATTGGTTAAACATTATACTAAAAAAAATCTGATGTGTTGCACTCACATAACTTTCTCTACTCTTGTACTAACCATTCTGACAAACTCTTATTCCTATATCTTCTTCGTATTATTTAAGATAAACATTTGTACAAATTACCTTATTGATTCTGTTGTCTTTGCACACTTAACATATAAACAAAATGAACAACGATGACCCATTTCACGAAAGTTTTAAGTTTTCCGAAACTCACACACATAACAAGGAATATCTCCGAAATGGTTCACTCTACAAGAAAATTGATTGAGACATAAATTGTGTATTTTAGCAAGATCTACATTTTTTGTATAGTATGATTTGGTATATCTCTAACAGGACATTTTCTTCAAAATCTTCGTGTCACATCCTTGAAAGGCATTCAACTTAAATACCAAGTTTGGTTTTTAACCGACTTTTCGTTTTTGAGTTATGCTGTCCACAGACTGACACACAGACACACACACACACACACACACACACACACACACACACACACACACACACACACACACACACACACACACACACACACACACACACACACACACACACACACAGGGGAAGTATTGCATTCGACCCAAAAATTCGATGTCGCGATTTCACCGGATATATGTTTTGAGACCCCCTGAATCCAAAAAAAGGATTTTTAGAAAAAGGTCCGTGTGTGCCTGCCTGTGGACAGCATAACTCAAAAACGAAAAGTCGGTTAAAAACCAAAGTTGGTATTTAAGTTTAAAGTCTGTCAAAGATGTAACACGAAGATTTTGAAGAAAATAGCCGCACCCTAAACTACCCTTTACATGGAAAATTTTTCGAAAATTTTGATTTTCTTGAAAATGGCTCTAACGATTTTGATTAAAATGTCATATATTTGAGATATTTTGATGACAAATGAAATGTATATCTTGAATTTTCTGGCTATAGCCTCTCTATTCGTATTTACTCTGGACGACTTTTGCATAACTAGTAAACCGTTAGAGATAGACCAAATCATACTATACAAAAATGTAGATATGACTAAAACACACAATTTATGTCGAAATAAATTTTCTTGTAGGGTGAACCATTTCGGAGATATTCCTTCTTATACGTGTGAGGTTTGGGAAACTTAAAACTTTTGTGAAATGGAACATCGGTGTTAATTTTTTTTGTATGTTAAGTGTGCAAAGAGAACGGAATCTCAAAGCTTTAAAAGATTTGACTATCACACAAGGCCTACTGTATTCCCATATTCCTCTTGCACCTACAAGGAAATAAGTAATAAGATAATTTGTACAAATGTTTATCTCAACTAACACGAAGAAGATAAAGGCTTAAGAGTTTGTAAGAGTGTAGAGAAAGTCATGTGAGTGCCTCACATTAGATTTTATATATCCTAAAGTGTATACTTAATCTTACGATGGAAAGCATATAGCATATACTTGAAGAACCATTCACTTCGTAAATTTACACACTGGTAAACATAAAATAAAAACATTTCCCGAAGAAGGTAGGCTTAAGGAGTTCCTCTGGGGGAATGACGGGAGAAGTTACTTAATGAAAAGCTTGTTGTGGTTAACGAGGAAGGAAGCCCAAGATATGAGTCTCATTGCATGTAACTAGAGGTTGTCAACAGTACCATTACATCTAAACTCGGTTAATTATTCGTGTATCTCTGCGTTAACCTTGCTTTTATTGCGGTTTAAAACATGCACGCTTGCTACATTCCACAGAAATTAAAATGTGCAAGGATAAGGAGAATAGGGACGTGTAAGATAATGTGGTGAAACTGAAACTGAAATTGAACTGACTTTGAAATTCCCTACTCTTTGCACGCCCAAGAAATAAAAAGTGAATAACAACCTTCCATTTGAGTAAAGTATAAGTATTGCGAAACTTATACAAACACCAAGGAGTATATCTGAAATGTTTCAGCCCACAAAAAAATACAATTAATGAGATCCAGATTTTTTATAGTAAGATTTGGCCTATCTCTTACGGTTTAGCAGTTATTCAAAAGTCATTAAGAGTAAACAGGACTACATGGGCTATAGCTAGAAAATTAAAAATATACATTTTATTTGCCAAACATATAAACCTTAATCAAAATCGTATATTTGAGAAAATCAAAATTTTCGAAAAGTTTTCCATGTAAGGGGCAGTTTGGAGTGGAGGAATTTTGTTCAAAATCTTTATGCCACATCCTTGAAAGATGTTAAACTTTAAGATCAATTTTGGTTTTTACCAACTTTTCGTTTTTGAGTTATGCTGTTGACGGACACACACATGCACACAGGGACCTTTTTATAAAAATACCTCTCTCTCCCATAGTTAACACTAGTTTTAGACTACATATTATATGGTCAATTGCATGTTCTCTGATAAATATGCTACAGCAGACCCGTGACCTTAGTTGCGTAGTCACCTTCCTGTATCGTGTATTTGTAGTTCAGATTAAATCCTACAACGAGTTTTGTAATTGTTGAAAATGCACAGGTGTATAATGGGAATAGACGAGCGTCTTGTTTTTCTGTACAATAGCTGAATGGGCAAGCCTTTGGAGCCAACCTCAGAGTTTATCGTTTTGTTTGGCATGTTTCAGCATTTTGTGATGTTATTGCAGCGATCACTATTAAATCTTTTTATGTGTGGTGTTAACAAACATATTTTAAAAGCATTCCATTCACGAAACTGCTGTCTATTCCATTACAATATATAGAAATCTATATTTCTAAGTGTGAAAAAGTGAAATTACTACTGTTTTTACTAAAAATAAGCTTGTACTGTGAGAAAATTCGCTCAGCATCGCATGATACTATTTATATATATATAGTATAACTTTTTGGTTTGGTTGTGAAGTAAAGTAGACAGATGTAGTCGAGATAAAGAAACACTTTTATTTCGTAAACAGTAACTTTGTACACTCGTTGCAACAACAAGAAAGTCTTTTCCGATTCTCCAACGGCTCCGAACTCGTAACACAAAGAACTAACTCTTCTCCGTCGGCACAACGCTTCACATCGTCTGTCCGTCTCCGTCGGCACGACTACTCAACCTTCACATACGTCTGACTGTTCTCCGTCGGCACTACTCAACGCTTCACGTACGTCTGACTGACTCTTCTGTCGCACTTTACCGCTATTTATATCTCCCAGGCACTATTCTAGAAGCTTCCGGAACGTTCACTTATTTAGCGGTGAAACACAAAGCAGACAGTTCTAGAAGCCTCTATCACTTTCTCTCTTTCGGCAAGCGCCCAACAATGCGGCCATTCTCCGTCTCTTTCCTTCGGCTCCTTTGCGGTAGTGCCGACAATAATGCGATGGGTGACACTGCGGTTGTCGGCAATTAGATACGGCGGGCGCGGTGACACTGCTCCCTCCTCAGAGCTGGTCGTCCCGACCAGCACTATCACTGCGGCATCTCCCTTGCGCCCCGGTGGACTAACCCATCGAACCTCTTCTCCAGGAGGCACGATCCTAGGTATCGCTGTTGGATAGTGTCCCTTGGTCCGGATAGGACGACGTATGCCATCCTGCTTCGAAATTCTGCAACAGTACCGCTGGTCTTGGCGGGCCCTCGTCCAGTTGCCCTTCTTCCTGGTGTGTTGACGGGCCATCCTGCGCACTTGGAAACGGCTCATTGGGTACCGTGTCCGCCGACCTCTCTGGCGCACCTTCGCAGCCACCTTGCTTCCGATGGGTCCGGCAACAAACCCCACCACATCCGCGCGAGTCGCGTCCACCGCTGCACTCGTGTTCACTCGTGCTCGGCACGGCCTCTCCTGTATCCTGCCGTCCACGATGATGTCCACCCTTCTTCCGTTCACGGCACTATGCGTCAGGTGATTGGATGGCTCCGACGGTCCCCCCATGTCACATGCCAAGTCGGTTCTCGCGTGATGCTCGTTTGCTTGTGCGCTTCCCTGCTGATCGTCCTCCATGTCGTATCCTGGTTGGTTACGTACCCGACACACTCCTCCAGAGGATCCCCGACGACGTCCCTGAACTGCCCCTTTGTCTTCCCCGAGACGTACACTTTCGTTATCTGAAACGGGCGCAACTGTCGCCTCGGCCACTAGGTGCTTCCTCCCCGGGTCCGCGCTATTCCGTCTGCCCCTGGCATCCAGTACTTTGACGCTCTCGTCAACTCTTACTACCAGGGCGCCAAGACGTTCCCCGTCGTCCTCCACGACGTCCACATGCTGGCAGAGGTCTTCCACCTTTTCGCCGAGTTGTTCCACGTCTTCCGTCATGCCAATCAGTTCGCCGAGTTGTTCCACGTCTTCCGTCACGCCAATCAGTTCGCCGAGTTGTTCCACGTCTTCCGTCACGCTAATCAGTTCGCCGAGTTGTTCCACGTCTTCCGTCACGCCAATTAGTTCGCCGAGTTGTTCCACGTCTTCCGTCACGCCAATCAGTTCGCCGAGTTGTTCCACGTCTTCCGTCACGCCAATCAGTTCGCCGAGTTGTTCCACGTCTTCCCTCACGCCAATCAGTTCGCCGAGTTGTTCCAGGTCTTCCCTCATATCATCCGAAACGGGCGCGACTGTCGCCTCGGCCACTAGGTGCTTCCTCCCCGGGTCCGCGCTATTCCGTCTGCCCCTGGCATCCAGTACTTTGACGCTCTCGTCAACTCTTACTACCAGGGCGCCAAGACGTTCCCCGTCGTCCTCCACGACGTCCACATGCTGGCAGAGGTCTTCCACCTTTTCGCCGAGTTGTTCCACGTCTTCCGTCATGCCAATCAGTTCGCCGAGTTGTTCCACGTCTTCCGTCACGCCAATCAGTTCGCCGAGTTGTTCCACGTCTTCCGTCACGCTAATCAGTTCGCCGAGTTGTTCCACGTCTTCCGTCACGCCAATTAGTTCGCCGAGTTGTTCCACGTCTTCCGTCACGCCAATCAGTTCGCCGAGTTGTTCCACGTCTTCCGTCACGCCAATCAGTTCGCCGAGTTGTTCCACGTCTTCCCTCACGCCAATCAGTTCGCCGAGTTGTTCCAGGTCTTCCCTCATATCATCCGAAACGGGCGCGACTGTCGCCTCGGCCACTAGGTGCTCCCTCTCCGGCTCCGCGCTATTCCGTCTGCCCCTGGCATCCAGTACCTTGACGCTCTCGTCAACTCTTACTACCAGGGCGCCAAGACGTTCCCCGTCGTCCTCCACGACGTCCACGTGCTGGCAGAGGTCTTCCACCTTTTCGCCGAGTTCTTCCACGTCTTCCGTCACGCCAGTCAGTTCGCCATCAATTTTCGCCGATAGCTCCGTCTTCATCTCTTTCAGCACGGCAGCGAGGTTGTCGTATGACGTTTCCATTTTGGCAAATAATTCTTTCATCATTGCCATCATCCTGGTTTCCGAATCTCCCTCCATCTTGGTTCTAACGTTGCAACTTCTAACGACGATGTAACGAAACTAGAAGCAATTCGACGAATCCCACTTCTGACACCAGTGTAACTTTTTGGTTTGGTTGTGAAGTAAAGTAGACAGATGTAGTCGAGATAAAGAAACACTTTTATTTCGTAAACAGTAACTTTGTACACTCGTTGCAACAACAAGAAAGTCTTTTCCGATTCTCCAACAGCACGGCTCCGAACTCGTAACACAAAGAACTAACTCTTCTCCGTCGGCACAACGCTTCACATCGTCTGGCCGTCTCCGTCGGCACGACTACTCAACCTTCACATACGTCTGACTGTTCTCCGTCGGCACTACTCAACGCTTCACGTACGTCTGACTGACTCTTCTGTCGCACTTTACCGCTATTTATATCTCCCAGGCGCTATTCTAGAAGCTTCCGGAACGTTCACTTATTTAGCGGTGAAACACAAAGCAGACAGTTCTAGAAGCCTCTATCACTTTCTCTCTTTCGGCAAGCGCCCAACAATGCGGCCATTCTCCGTCTCTTTCCTTCGGCTCCTTTGCGGTAGTGCCGACAATAATGCGATGGGTGACACTGCGGTTGTCGGCAATTAGATACGGCGGGCGCGGTGACACTATATATATATATATATATATATATATATATATATATATATATATATATATATATATATATATATATTAATAAACACTGTAGTCTACGTTATTGAAAGCAATATCTTTACAGATTTCTGAACAGCCATAAATCGACCCTAAACAAATGAAACGTACTGTAACTAATGAAAACGCCAGCTGCTATTAAACACACCCTTAGCATGGCGCAAACTTTACACTTGAGACTAGGAACAAAACACAACTGCCACATCATCTGAACTGCTTCACAATTCTTCCACTGAACTCCGATTCGACTCGACTCGATTCAATCCTCCGCTCGGCGCTGGTAAGCGAATACAAACGAAACGTTCCAGAAAAGGAACCTTCGGCAGTACGGCGGCGGCAATAGAAATCGTTCTGCAGTTGATCGAACCCGGGTCCCTCGCACCAGAGGCAGGCGCACTACCACTGCGGGCAGACGTAGTTTAGAAGAATAAAATATGAATTCTAAACTTAAAGAATACATAACGCTTTTCTGTCCTCTCTTATAGCAGTTAAATTAATTGGAACTATGAACATGCGCATGCTTATTAAAAGGCATGCCAACTTTGTCCTGTTTTCTCGCAAACTCAAAAAGCTGTACAAACTGCAGTGTTTACTAATTTGCTTGAAATTATTTGTACTCAAAATTACATTAAGCAAATTAGGCATAAATATATTTAAAATAGTGCTCGAATTTTGGGATAGAAATTAACTTTTCAAAACAAAATTATTTTGCAAAGTTCGAAAGTAACAATTTTCTACAGTATAAGAAGGTTAATGTAAAAAATTTGATGTAATTAATCTTTTGCTGTAAAGGCTGTTTTTGTTGGTAGCTTTAAATGAATTGTTCTGAGTATTTTTAGAAGAAAAATTTACACACTAAAATTTTACATTTAAATAGCCATTTAAGCTACAGCTTTAAAAAGTGGTAAAGACATTACTGTTGCTGTTTGTAATAAGTGGTATATATTTCAATCAAGTATATTGCGTACTCCGTCTTTCTCAAATTCCAAGGATACCTTGGAGTATTATATAAAGTAATTTTGCTCACCAATTCAATGGACATCCTTAGTTGTATAGGCGCCTTCCTGCACTTTTTTAGTTTCTCTACTGCTAAGTAGGGGAAGTATTGTATTCCACCCAAAAATTCTATGCCGAGATTTCACCGGATATATATGTTTTGAGACCCCCTAAATCCAAAAAAAAAAAAGCATTTTTAGAAAAAGGTCCACGCGCGCGCGTGTGTGTGTATGTCTATCTGTGTATCAACTCAAAAACGAAACGTAGTTTAAAAACCAAAGTTAGTATTTAAGTTTAATGTCTTTCAAGGATGCGTCACGAAGATTTTGAAAAAAACAATAGTCACACCCTAAACTACCCTTTATATTGAAAATTTTGATTTTCTTGAAAATGACTCTAACGATTTTGATTAAAATGTCATATGTTTGACATATAATTATGACAAATGAAATGTATATCTTGAATTTTCTGGCTATAGCCCCTGTAGTCGTATTTACTCTGGACGACTTTTGCATAACTGGTAAACCGTTAGAGATAGACCAAATCATACTATACAAAAAATGTAGATCATGCTAAAATACACAATTTATGTCTCAATAAATTTTCTTATAGGGTGAACCATTTCAGAGATATTCCTTGTTATGTGTGTGAGTTTCGGACAACTTAAAAATTCCGTGAAATGGATCTTCGTTGTTCTTCATTTTTTTACAGGTTAAGTGTGCAAAGAGAACAGAATCTCAAGGCTTTAAAAGATTTGACTATCGCACAAAGCCTACTGTATTCTAATATTCCCCTTGTACCAACAAGGAAATAAGCAACAAGATGTGCAAATGTTTATCTCAACTAACACGAAGAAGATATAGGAATAAGAGTTTGTAAGAATGTTTAGTACAAGAGTAGCGAAAGTCACATCATTTTTTTCTATTTAATTTATTGTAGTGCATTATGCTGAGTAGAAGGCAGAAATAAGAGGATATCCAACCTTCAAGTCACCCTTAGATTGAAATATGCTGCTTTAACGCTTATTTCCCTGTCAACTGGAACATTTCATTAAAGTGTTAGTTATTGTTTGTGGAATATTCCTTGAAAGCAGTCCACTCACACCTGGACTCCAGGCGGTTGGAGAACTGAATATCCGCAATGTTGGCTATGATTGCAAGCAACTAGCCATGCAATATATCAGATGGGCAGGTCAGTAATAAAATGTCATAGCACATATTTACATACACAGTTAAAATATAATTCAGCAAAATTGTTTATTGACCTAAATACATATGATGGATTGGTCTGGGATAATGCAAAAACCATGTTCCTGTATTTTATTTGTTTCTACTTATTTTTATCCAACGTTGAGTGACGACACAGCCATTAAAACTGTATGTCCATACCATGCTCGTAGCGACCTGCCCATTAAATCGGCTGACCTATGCAGAATATAAAATGATATATACTAGTTGAAAAGTGCATATGCGATAGATGATATTTGTATGATCATAAAACTTCTGATAAACTTTACAAACTAGTATGTGAGCAAAAAAATTAGAACATATAAGGCTATTTAAAAATTAGTAGTGATACAGTCCTAATTGATGTGAAAAAATCTGATGTGTTGCACTCACATGACCTTCTCTACTCTTGTACTAACCATTCTTACAAATTCGTATTCCTATATCTTCTTCGTGTTAGTTAAGATAAACATTTGTACAAATTACCTTATTGCTAATTTCCTTGTAGGTGCAAGAGGGAATACAGGACGCTATGTGCGATAGTCAAACGTTTTAAAGCTTTGAGATTCTGTTGTCTTTACACACTTGGCATATAAAACAATGAACAGCGATGACCCATTTCACGAAAGTTCTGTTTTCCGAAACTCACACACATAACAAGGAATATCTCCGAAATGGTTCATCCTACAAGAAATTTTATTGAGACATAAATTGTGTATTTTAGCAAGATCTACAGTTTTTGTACAGCAAGATTTTGTCTATCTGTAACGGTTTACCAGTTATGCAAAAGTCGTCCAGAGTAAACACGACTACAGGGGCTATAGCCAGAAAATTCAAGATATACATTTCATTTGTCATAAAAATATCTCAAACATATGGCATTTTAATCAAAATCGTTAGAGCCATTTTCAAAAAAATAAAAATTTTCGAAAAATTTTTTCATGTAAAGGGTAGTTTAGGGTGGGGCTATTTTCTTCAAAATCTTGGTATCACATTCTTGAACGACATTAAACTTAAATACCAACTCTGGTTTTTAACCGACTTTTCGTTTTTGAGTTATGCTGTCCACAGGAAAAGATACGTGTATGTGTGAGTTTGTTTGTCAATCTGTGGGCAGCATAACTCAAAAACGAAAACTTACATACAATCCTTGTTACATAATATTCCTTGTTATTTGTCAGAATTTTGCAACACTTATAGACTGTTCTGAAATGGGTGGTTATTATTAGCCACACAAAGAGATCACATTTCAATGTCATCAAATAGCGACTATCGCTTAAACCAAAGGAACGTTTAATTCAGATGTACATTTTCGCCGCAATATTCAGCAGGTAAACGATAGTTCGAAATGAAGTTAGAGTATTACGGCCGTGAGGAAACCCGGGTGAGCAGCAAACCAACGCGAGGGTCCCTAACGTGTGCTGGAGATTCTTTATCTGGACACCAGGGCTCGCCAAGTAACGACAAACTGCATAGCTTCCAACAGTGGTCCTCCCTGGCAGGCCTGGCAACTACTAGACCACCCATCCGTCAGTTACAGTGCGCTAATCCTTCACATGGCAGCGCTAAGTCGTCCATCGCCAAAAGTTTCGGCGCAAAAAGGCTGAGTTGAAAGGAAGGTAAAATGAAATGATGAGAAGAGAAATATGAATAGTGTGACATTTTGGTTGGGTGTAAAGTAAAGAAGACAGATGTAATCGAGATAAAGAAACACTTTTATTTCCGTAAACAGTAACTTTGTACACTCGTTGCAACAGCAAGAAAGTCTTTTCCGATTCTCCAACAGCACGGCTCCGAACTCGTAACACAAAGAACTGTCCCTTCTCCGTCGGCACGACTACTCAGCGCTTCACATATGTCTGTCCTTTCCGTCGGCACGACTACTCAACGCTTCACATACATCTGTCCTCTCCGTCGGCACGACTACTCAACGCTTCACATACGTCTGTCCTCTCCGTCGGCACGACTACTCAACGCTTCACATACATCTGTCCTCTCCGTCGGTACGACTACTCAACGCTTCACATACGTCTGACTGCCCCTTCTGTCACACTTTACCGCTATTTATATCTCCCAGGCACTATTCTGGAAAGTTCAGTTTTTGCGGTGAGATACAAAGTAGAAGATTCCAGAAGCCTCTATCCTTTTCTCTCTTTCGGCAAGCGCCCCAACAATGCGGCCATTCTCTGTCTCTTTCCTTCGGCTCCTTTGCGGTAGTGCCGACAATAATGCGATGGGTGAGACTGCTGTTGTCGGCAATTAGATGCGGCGGGCGCGGTGACAATAGTAATTATCCTTCCCAGCTTTCCCCTGGTAACCCGGGAGAACCCCCGAAAAAAACCTATTGGTCAGGAAAGTCGGTCGCGCAGCCATTTCGCTCGGTGTGGTAGACAAGTAGTAAAAAAGTAGGAATCCGAGTTTTTATACCAAATCTGGTGAAGTGACAGCTTGAGACGCTGTCAAAATATTAGCAATACCAGTTCTAGCAGTGCTGAGAGCCTAGAACTTCCCATATAGCCTGAGAAAGAGATATCTATTACTCCGTTGCTGTGGTAACGGTTTTGCGGTAGACACAAAGCTATTGAAATGTTCTGTTTGCGTAAACACTGTGCGCCTCGGATTACAATAGATGGCGCTTGTTATCTGCAGGACTTAGCTAATTAGGACTCAATACCTCCGCAGATTAATACATTGTTTGTAAAGCCGTTTTATTAGAGAAAGGACCTTAATTGATCTGAAAATTAATTTTTACTTTGTTGCACATTTTGAATCCACGCAAATAATAGGGTAAAGTAAGAGCATGTTGTAAACTTGCCTATTCCTCAAAGGTTTCAGTTTTCTTTCCTTCAAACTGGTCCACATTTCAGACCCTCGTGATCATTGGAATGCATGGAATAAAGATTTTTCCATTTAGTGTCGAGTTTATTGATGAAAAGGAAAGTGTTGTGTGCCTACTCAGATTTAAATTTAGTTTCAAGTCATTTGAAGCAAGATACGCACATTTAGATTATTGATAAATTGCCTTACCTAATGATATGCCATGCGAAAATACGAGTAGCATTTATTTGTTAAGAAAAGGTATATATGGAGTTTTAAATGTCATATTGAATTTCGTTTTGATTGTTTTTGCAGAATTACGGTCAACATGGCTCCAAAGATTAGAGTAGCCGTCAGGAACGATGGCGGTAAATGACATATAACGCGCAGGTAGGGGTAATAGGGGAAGTGCTGCGTTGCAACTGTTTCCATCTTTATCGGGAAGTGTTTGTATAAATTATACACAATTTCTCTCACTTGACTATGAATAACGCTAGGCTTTTTTTGCTTCCGCCATCGTCGGAACCCTTAACAAACTTACTATCACACAATGGAGTGAACTTATTGCTCAGAATTGTTTAATTTCACTGTTAAACTGTAGGCAAGTACTCTCACACGCGCTCGAAACAGGCTACACCTAATTGGCTACAAAACACGTGACTGAGGTTCAAGGACTATGTACAGTAGAGTCTACATGATAGTAAGGAATTGGGCTGCAATTATCTTTATCACCTTTAAAAATACGTTTTTCAGAAAAAATGCGATTCTTTATTCAAATGTTTACAAGTTTTATGATTACCAAAAAGAATTGTTTCCAAGAATGTGCCTTAGTTTAATAGGTTAAATCGTTTCTTGAGAATTTGTTTATGTAAGTTTAAGTATAGTTCAACACAGCTATGAATATTTTTGTATTTATTTTTCTTTACGTTACTTCTTTGACTACCAGTAGTAAGAAGGCAGTATTTTATATAACATGTTTTTGTATACTTCCACAACAGCAGCGACTGAAGTAGTACAGCAAATTTTTTAATAAAATATTTAATATTTTAGTAAAATTTCATCAACTACAATGACATACGTCAGAACCACTTTTAGAATGCAAAACTGAAACTGAAACGACAGAAAGTATTTATTTTGCTTCTCCTACATTTCCCTTCTCTCTTTCTTTCTGTCGTTTATATCTAAAGCGGAAGGGGAACAGTAATAAAATTGTACGGAGAAGAAACGAGAAAATGAAGTTGGAAGAATAAATTGGGCAAAGTTTCTGCTTTACATTAAATATGGTCTTTCTTTCTCTTGTTCCTGAATAATATAGATACTGTAATAAACGAAGCAATTTGAGTGCTAAATTCACATGATTTTCTCTTCTGACTCTCCTCTAATCTATTATTAAAAAATCGTATTCCTTTAAATACCTCCTGACAATCGATATAAACCTTTATTAGGCTTTGACACATTTCGTTGCAGCTATAAAATGCTTAAAGAACACAAAAATGGTAGATTTAAAGGGCAAAAAGGATTGTTACTTGATAGTTTTTACATAACCACGAACAAACAGAATAGCGACTTGCCATTTAAAAAAAAAGCTAAACAAAGATATTTCAAAACCTAGTCTACGATGGTTTTACAGCTCTAGTAAGGACCCTGCCCTCTGCTCTGTCTGACTTCTTGGGTCGGCTGCCCTCTGTGTTCTCTCGCCTCACCCTTGCCCCCGGAGTTGACCTGTAAGGGGCACAGGTAAAAAAGGTCTTCAAGATCGACGTGCCGCATTTCCTCCTCGACTTCTTATCCTGTCCTAGTCTATCTATCCCGTGCTATTCTATCCTATGCTAGGGCTATTTAACAAATTTTATGATTGGCTATAACAATTATGAAAGACAGTACCTATTATTCACCTGAACCAAAGTAAAACGTAAGCTAGAAGGACTCATGGCTCCAACTCAGGAAATGCTTAAAGCTGTTGAAAGCAAATGATGGGGGTAACAAGCAAAACTAGGTTGTGTTTTATTTATTTTTTGAAGCGAGCGACACAGATCGGTGTACATATTTCTTCTAATATGGAGTTAGCCGCGTGTATGTGGCGCCACACTGTGAGTGTATTCAACCCCTTAATATTCTGGTCAGGGGGATGAAAGAGTTTGGTGCCACATGTGGTCGGTCGGTTGGTCGGTCCAGACTTGGTGGTCTGCCAACATTCTGGACACAGCTCAAGGGGATGGCACTCCTCATTTCCAAGGCCCCCTCCCTTATTACGGCTCTAAGCTCCCTCGATTATGAACGTGATGCGTGTCCAGCCGCCACAAAAACCATCATTTTCATGCATTAGACTGAGGAGAGCAATTTTTGGGAGTACCAACTGTGTCCTTAAAACACTAGTCAAGCCACAGTTTACTCTCGCATTGGCGGCTCGCATACTCCTAACGAATATCTTAAAAGCCATATGCGGCCGATTAAATGTTCAATATTGGTACCACGTCACTTAGTTTGTATTAATTTGAACTAATTTAGTTGATTAGTTCCACTTAATTAAGGCACACATTTAATTTTCACTGTCATGTGTAACAAAATTTCAGATACTGCGTGTGAAGGCTTGCACTGCCGGAATTAATGTATAAATAACCAGCTGAAATATCTGGTGTTGCCCGTAGATAACAATTCAACCCTAAAACCTTTTGACTTAGATTGCACTTGACGCAAACGTCCCTCTCCGTCGAAGACGTCGCCTTTAAGACCTATAAGATCTCGTGTTTGGTGTCCGGACTAGCTCTAGCAAGAGGTCCTAATCTGCAGGGTGTGCGTGAGTTATGGTAGGAATGGAACCAATCGAAGAATTAACCAACATTTAACTTTATTGGCAAATTTCCAGATGTGTAGAGAACTGCCGACGATATTTAAATAGAATGTAACTTTTTAACTTCAACTACAACGTTATATATAACACTTTAACTTTGTCACCCTTTAGCAACCACCGAATTATGTATACGCGCTAGTTTACGTACAACTCCCAAGTTGCACGTGTACTCTCGGCTCGATTCAAGACGAGTGTGTGTTGCGTTGCATTTGTTTTGCGTGAGCAACACGAAGGAAGCGATTTCCATTGGCTAACTTTAGAGCACGTTATGGTAAGATAGGAATCAGTCCGCGGAATCACCATGGCTTCGTACAAACAACAATTGTAACGTATCACTCTTTTAAATCTGCCTAGGCTACCATTCTTGAGACTTTAACACATTCAGCTTTATTACGTCTTCCCCTTAACTATTGACTAGAATCTCCTTTTGTTTCTTTCTATTATCAAATATATATATTGACATTATAATTTCGGTTTCAACTTGCCCAGTAACCTTGTGTTTCTTTGGACATATTTAAAAGTATTCCTTAAACTCTTAGGATACCATAAGGAATAAAAAATAAAATAAATAACTAAAAACCCAAGGAAGATAGCTTGAAAAAGCACTGCTGAACAACCCGAAATACCAGAGGAAGAAAAGTGAATAGAGAAAAGCGTGTGAATGTAATACGTTGTATTTCTATTTCGATAATATAGAACAATTTATGAGTTGGCTGCATAAGAGTGAGAAGAAAAATACATATGAATGTGCTACGTAAAAGAAAAAGTGAGTGGAGAAAACCGTGTGGTTGTAATAAGCTGCATTTCTATTTCAAATATATAGAAAATTATATGAATTTATGTAGAAGTGGGAGTAGAGAAAGAAATGTTTTTGTTTCGCAAAAAAAAAGTTTGCATTTCTATTTCAGAGTCAAAAAAATGAATATTTTTTGAACAGCAAGTAGAGAAGAGCGTGTGAATGTAGTTCGTGAAAGAAAAGCGAACAGAGAAAACATTGTGACTGAAATAACTCACGTAAAATGGATAGCACACAAGCTTATGTATGAAATTAACGTTTCGGTCAACTCTTTGGGTGCCATCTTCAAAAGTGAACTCACTATAAGTGAAGTTTTTCTTTTATAATAGTTTTAGAACATGTTAAGCAAACCATTGCATTTTTATTCACTACTCTTTTCTTTTTCCTGTCTATCTTTCCAATATTTGTTCATCCAGGTCCTACTGTAATTTTATTTTTCTTCTGTCCAAATTGTAGTTGTTTTCTTCTTTTTTCAACTGTAATCCTCCGAAATGTTGTGTTAAATTTCTGAACTTCACTCTATTCTGCATTATTTCTTCTGTTAATTCCATTTCATGTAAGTCTTTCGTTATCCCTTGCACCTATTGGTTCCATTCTTACTTTCATAATATACTTGAGCATTTTGTTTTGTAAGTCTGTTATCATCCATCCTCATTGAATGACCGAACCATCTTATTCTTCTTTTTCTTATTGTACCAGAAATTTTTTAACATTCTTTAGTTTTATACAGGTATTCATTTTGCTGAGTCTAAACTCCCCCTTTTCAGTTTAAATGGGACCCAAAATGTTCCTTATAATTTTTATTTTCTTCTTTTCTCCTGGTTTAAAGTAAATAGAGACATTGTGGTTTTGTTACTGTGTTACATTGTCTGATTTTGGTTTTATTTCAAATGTGTTTCTTATTCTAAATATTCTTAGTTACCTAATTGATATGCAAATTCCACTGTTCTTTATTTTGCTTTATTGGTGTCCTTATCCAATCCATTAGTTTAAATTATTTCACCAAGACTGAATTTATCAGCTTTATTTCTTTTCTATCCTGTGTTTCTTATCATTTTAGCGGTTCTTTGATATTTATCATAAATTTTGTTGTTTCAAATGGTATTTTGCAGAAGATTAATCCATTAAATTGATGTTTACACATTTTCAGCAAGGATTTCACTGTCAACGGCGAAGGCTAAGCAGTTTACGCCTATCCCCTTGTATTTTAGTCCTAATCTAATGTGATGATAGATTCCTTGGTAGACAGACGGTAGATCAGTGAAGTATTTATAAATATAAATTCATTTTTACATAACTTTCTTTTACATAATATAACAACTCTCTGATTTTAACTATTTAGGTTTTAATATATCACACGAAGACCTGAGTATAAAATTAAATGCAGTAAGACAAATGAATGGAAGGATATGGAGAATATTGAAAAACATGACGTCAAAAAAGACAAATGAAATTTTATAAAGTAAAGACAATGTCGATGGCAACATATGGAAGTGAAAACTGGACTATAAATAGGACAAGTACGGAAAGAACTGAAGTAGCAGAGATAAAGTTCCTGAGAGCAAAATAATGTTATTAGTATTATTTTATTTGTATTGATCGCTCCCTGTAATTCGCATGTCTGTTGTTTAACCAGAAACAAGATTACCATTCTGGCCACCTGTGGCAAAACACAGTAGAATATTATGAATGATCAAAGAAAATCAATACAGTGCCCCTGCAGGCTGAATTATCTATGAATAACATAATATATAGGATATAATTGTAATGCATTTTCATAATTTAGTAGAAAGTGCCGGTTCTCGTTGATTGCACATTGTACTTTCTATACTGCGAATACTAAATAGAGGAAGTATTTATTGTATTTCACCCAAAAATTCCATGTTCAGATTTCACCGGAAGCATATGTTTTAAGGCCCCTAAATCCAAATAAGAAAAAGGTGTGTCTGTGTGTGTATCAGTGTGTCTGTCAATCTGTGGACACAATAATTCAAAAACAAAAAGTCAGTTAAAAACCAAAGTTGGTAATTCTTTCAAGAATGCGACGCGAAGATTTTGAAGAAAATTCCTCCACCCTAAAGAACCCTTAAATCGAAAAGTTTTCAAAAATTTTTATTTTCTAAGAAATGCCTCTGACGATTTTGATTACAATGCCAATGTTTATGATCATAGTATGACAAATGAAATGTATATTTTGAATTTTCTAACTATAGCCTACGTAGTCGTATTTAATCCGGATGACCTTTGCATAACTGTTAAACCGTAAGAGATAGACCAAATCTTACTGTACAAAACTGTAAATCTTCTTAAAATACACAATTTATGTCTGAATAAATATTTTTGTACCGTGACCAATTTCGGAGATATTCCTTGTTACTTGTATGAGTTTTGGAAAACAAATTTCCGTCAAATGGAACATCGGTAATAATTTTGTATATGTTAGCCGAGCAAAGAGAACGGAATTTGAAAGGTTTAAAACATTTAATTATCACTCAAAGCCTTCTGTATTCTAATAAGATAATTTGTACAAATGTTTATCTCAACTAACATGAAGAAGATATAGGAATAAGAGTTTGTAAGCATGGTTAGTACAAGAGTAGAGAAAGTCATGTGAGTCCAACACACCAGACTTTTTTAGTTATTTTTTCTTGTGTTAATGCGTAGTAATTCTACAATTTAATTAAATGGAGAACTATGTGACATCTATTTTACAAGTAATGGTTTAAGTCAATCACTTGAATGACACACGAATTATTCTGTCAATTCTTATAATTTATTGCAAAATATAAGATGTTATAATCCCAATAATTAGTGCATAGATAATATACATTCAAGGTTCTTAAATTATATATATATATATATATATATATATATATATATATTTAATTATGTAATACTTATTAAATATTTTAACTCAGTTATTCAACTCTTCCTGAATAGAAACCTTTTCACTATCGTAAATAATTGTCGATTGGTGATAATTTTAGCACATATCCATTACAATTGCTATGATACTTCCAATCGATATAATTTCAACTTAAAACACCGAACTCAACAAACATTAGTAGTGTTCCTTCCCAAATTTTTTCTTCCTTCCTAATCCATATCCACAAACAATTACGTCATTCATTGTCGACCCGAAAATTAAGTTAAATTCGTAATTGCGTCGTATTTATACTATGAGTGAGTTGAATGTTTATTTATTATGTTTTATATGTTTAAATTCAAAGTTGTGTTGTTTGGTAAACATTTTAAGTTTAATAATTATAAATGAATGTTATTTATCGTTATTTAACACATTAAATATGTGTAATTTAAGATAACTTGTATTACCTGTAGTGCATGCAAATAGTCATTTAATAATATTAGGAAATAGACCTTCTCCAATAACAAAACACAATTAATATAGCTGATCTAGTAGCTCAGTGGATAAGGCACCTGACTCTTGTCGAAGGGGTCCCGAGTTCGAATCCCGGCTGCGGGGTGGGAATTTTTCTGTAGCCAAGATATTTTCTTTCTACTCGCTAGAGTCTGGAAGTATGAAAGAGAGTGTGAATGTGTATGTGAATTTAATATATAAAAATTCTAAAGCTTCAAAACCCACTGTTTAACGAGTAACAGCTTGCCAATAGGCACTACGTTCCACAGGAAAGGCCGCCGATTTGACTTTTAGACTTACAGGTGAGATATAAATGAAACAATTAAAAAAAGAACAATTTAAATTACACCTTCTGTTTCTTTGAATGTAGTAATTTTAAAAGCTGCTCATATTTTGTACAAGTCATGTGAGTGTTACACATTTACCCAGATTGTGTGATTAGTAGTTAACCCGGCCTCTTTAAAAACCACTAAAAATTTAACGTAATGCTACATGTATTCTCTAAAGGTACTTAAGCTCTAACCCGGTACTTGTGGTTTGCCCTCTTGTTCAGCATTTCCTTCATTTGGTTTTAATTAATTTTCAGTGTTGCTAATACCTACCGCTACTCTTGTTAGCGGCGCTGCGGTAGACAATACCAGAAGAATGCGCTGTTATTTTAGCATTCCAGGCGGTCTTTACAAGCTCCCATCGACAAGCTACCTACCGTCTTTTGTTTTACCAGCATCGGAATGAATTACAGACGACGCACTTTCTTTCCTTGAGAAAGTGGCTTATCAAGTACCAGACAGTTTTAATTTCCTGCGAAACGAAACACACAAAACTTCTTCTGGTCAGTTTCTATCCGTATATCCTCAACTATTATTTACTAACAAGATTTTCTGTGGTTAACTTAAGGAAGCATGATAAATATTAAACTAAAAAGAAAACCTTACGTTATTATGTGAGTTTCTAACATTTCCACTTGCTTGGCAGGTATTTTTAACTTAAACGTTGACGCGTGATTACCAAGGGAGATGGCTCAGACGGTAACCTCTGTGACTCGTTTTCGGCAGGTCACGGGTTAGATCTCCGTGGCCAACGTTTTTGACCCACAGGATTTTTATTTTCTTCTCAGAGGTTTCTCCGGGTCACCAGGCGAATGCTGGGAAGGATTTCCATATCCAAGTGCGCTCTGGAAGTCTCGTCCCCCGGATTGGAAGACGAGGCACTTGTTTCCGGGCCATCCATGAGATGGTACAACAATTATTTACGTTAGCCGTGAAGAATCAAGAACCCCGAAAACCGGCTGAAGAGGCTGTGATCAGGTTGACGCAAACGTTCCTCTCCGTCAAAGACGTCGCCTTTAAGACCTATAAGATCTCGTGTTTGATGTCTGGACTAGCTCTAGCAAGAGGTCCTAATCTGCAGGGTGTGCGTGAGTTATGGTAGGAATGGAACCAAACGAAGAATCAACCAACATATCACTTTATTTGTAAATTTCCAGATTTGTAGAGAACTGCCTACGATATTTAAATAAATGTAACTTTGCAACTTCAACTACAACGTTATAACACTTTAACTTGGTCACCCTTTAGCAACCGCCGAATTATGTATACGTGCTAGCTGACGTACAACTCCCAAGTTGCACGTGCGTTATCTCGACTCGATTCAAGACGAGTGTGTGTTGCGTTGCATTTGTTTTTGCGTGAGCAACACGAAGGAAGTGATTTCCATTGGCTAACTTTAGAGCACGTCATGGTAAGATAGGAATCAGCCCGCGGAATCACTATGGCTTCGTACAAACAACAATTGTAACCTTATCACTCATTTAAATCTGCCTAGGCTTCCATTATTGAGACTTTAACATATTAGCTTTATTACGTTTCCCCTTAACTATTGACTAGAATCTCCTTTTGTTTCTTTCCATTATCAAATATATATTGACATTATAATTTAGGTTTCAAGATCCTCCAGGTTCATCTGATTACTCATAATCCTCACGAGATTATTATCATTATTATTTATTAATGATTATTATTATAACAATGACAATGGTGATAATGATGATAATAATAACAGCACCAGCAAGAAGAAGAGGAAGAAGAGGCGGAGGAAAAGGAGGAGGAAGAAGGGAAAGAGAAGAGGTAAGAAGAGACGGAGAAAGAGGAGGAAGAAGAAGAGAAAGAGGAGGAAGAGAAGGAAAAGAAAGAGGAGGAAAAAGAAATTAATTTTGCTATTAAATGCAGCATACAATAGTCTATGTCAAAGTTTAAACATTAAAAATCTCTTTAATAACATCACAATCAAAAAACTCAGTCAAATTATCAGAATTATTGCACAGACGCCTTTTTAATGCAACTTAAATATATACTCATTTAATTTTTTAAGCTGAGTTGGTTGTTTATTATAAACTCGAACACAAATAACTGGATTCTCCCTTTACTAGTAAAGGACACTTGAAGGTTATCAATATTTCTAGTGTTCAGCTGATGGTTGTTATTAATTGAAATTTTTCTTTACCTATAATACATTTATCTATACTTAATATATTTTACTTTTAATAAAACAGTGCAAATTTAATTTATTTTTGAGTGTTACATTACATTGAACTTACTTGAAGCTTAACATAAAAACTTAAACCCGCTGTTAAACATGAATCTAAAAAGGTTTATCATAATACGGATAAATATTTGCTAAGAAAATCTAGTGCATTAATTGATAATCTTGCTGTTCCCCTTTGTGTCCTACATTAAGCAAAATTAGGACAGGGTAGTGTTTGGGTCTTGTGGTGCAAGGCATGCTGGGACTGAAAGTGTTTGAGAAACATCCCTCTAGAGATTGCATTGAATCACAGCTGTTGTAACGTGCTATATTGTACAAGGCATGGGGAGTACTGGATTATTGCAAGGGAGTTGTTTAGGCAATGTTCAGGAATGGAAAATGACGTCACCCGACCCGAAGGGTTTGTGCATAATAGTGCTGGGTCCAATCACAGAGTGGTTGTAAACATGAAGAAACAAAATGCTTATGACTATAAGAAATACGTTTATTTTTTAAGATGGTGCCTTTAACAATTGTAATTTTAAATAGAGCATACCTCATTTTATGAATAGCCAACTAACTCAACTTCGTTCATTTATATTTATCATATGTCCAATTGCTCATTTCTCTGGATTAAACGCTAAAATTGTTCTTGTTCTCAGTTAAATTTAGGAGTGTGGCTATTGAGACGTAGGTCTGGCGTTCACAAAGCTTCTCATAGAGCGCGCCACTGGTGTATTGGGAGACTTTGACAGCGAAATTGAGAACTTAAGGACATGTGCGTACATATTAGGGCAGTGAGTAAAGTTTTAAAAACGTTTAATGGGTGAACTCATCGTAGTGATATTTCTTTTCATTTAAAAATCCGGCTCAAAAATAGCCTTCGAACATTTACACACGCTGCTGTATTGTCAGCTCCATGCTGCCCTCTATTAGCTACGTACTCAAATATCTGAAGACAGGTTCAAACGACACTCTCATGGTATAGTCTTGGAAATTCCGTAAACAGTCGCTGGAGAGGCAGCTCCAAGTGAAAATCGCACTTGAAACCAGTCGCTAATTCAGCTGCCGAGGCTGATAGAAATACAACCATACATTGAGCACCTATTGCTAACAACAGTGCACCTAAATTATTGCTCATTTGCTTCGCATCAATGTGTCAGATTGAGTTTAGCACTTCCGACCATCTAAATGCGACGATCTTTTGTAAACAGTATATGCAATTTCAAAAACGTATTGTGTCGCAGTCATTCTTCTTATGCTTTTTGCCACTTCAAAATGCTCCACATGAGGCAGTTACTCTACGTTTGTCGCAATGGCTCGACAATTAAAACTGTTAAAACTTGGAAGCAGAGATTCGTAATGTTTTTGGCCAGCACACGATTACAAGTCCTGTTGGAATTTGCGACATTTCATTGAGGAACGAGTATAGCTGCTCTAAATTTTCTATCAATTAGTAATGAAACAGAATACTTCTCTTGGTTTCTACTTTCTCTACTACGTATAGTAGAGGAAGTATTGTGTTCCATCCAAAAATTTGATGTCGAGATTTCAACAGGAATATAGACATGTTTTGAGGCCTCTGAATTCAAAAATATCATTTTTTATGTGTTCCGTGTATCTGTCAGTCTGTGGACAACATAACTCAAAAACGAAAAGTGTGTTAAAAATCAAATTTGGTATTTAACTTTAATGTCCTTAAAGGATGCGACACAAAGATTTTGAAGAAAATTGCTCTCTCCTAAACTACCCTTTACATGGAAACTTTTTCGAAATTTTTTATTTTCTTGAAAATGGCTTTAACCCCTGTAAGTTCTCTATGTAGTCATTGTTCAACTTATTGCAACTAAAGGCTCGCCAAACAGCGCTGACGTATTACACAAGCTTCGAAGGAACAAATAAAAATGAACATCGTAATATGCTACTCTTTCGATACCTGAACGAAAAAGAATGACTTATTGCGAAAGCATCCTTATCAGGTAGATAATGTAACACAAGGATACTAATAGTATGTTTCTGTTTAATTCAATTTATGGATATAAAAGCTAGGCTAATGTGTTTGTATTTTTCAAATAGTTGCATTTCCGAGATTTATTTTCCGTTGGTCCAGATTTCCGGTGTAGGTTGTACTAGAGAAACAAAACTAGTGTTACGCCGACAGACGGCAGCCTCACAACACAGGCGGTATGTTCATCAATGACACTCAAGGCAAGGTTACCTCGCGCGAGTGTTTGTGCACACGTGACAACAATCAGAGCTGAAACACAAAAGGTTTTCCAGATTATTCGCGAAGCGTCCTGCGGCCGGCGTATTTGTAGAGATTCTAGAAAAGGTGAAGTCCTAGGTTCCGTGCTAGGTCATCCTCCCTCTATACGCAAGCGAGGTGACCAGATCAGATAGTTCTTAGCAGTAGAGTTGTCGCAGGTGACAGTTTTTACTTCCAATGTGTGTTCAAGTCAGCTGCTTGTGTAGGTCATCGTGAGGAAACAAGGGCCTTGTGAAGGAAGATAGCGAAGCAGTTTAAGAGTGTTGAGTGATGTATCGTCGAGGTTTTGTGCGAAAGAGAGAGTATTGAAAGGCAGAAAATTGTGTGTTAAGGATACGAGAGGAAAACTGTTGTAAATTGTAATATCACGAAAGAGGGTAGACGAGGGATATCCAAGAGTGTCCTTTGGAGACGCTTGTGTAATGAGCGACTATATCCCACTGCACTCCTTCAGTCGTAGGAACATACAGTCAGCATCCAGTGACAGACACAAACAAGCGAATCCATGGCCGTTTATAAGTCATACCTTGAATTTTTGGGGAAATTCCTCATTCAGGATAATTTTTGCATCTAAACCATTTCCGACATATTCTTTATTTGTATGAATTTGCCAATAAAACAGGAATGTGTTACTCATCTTTTTACGTCTTGACCTGACAAAGACGAGGGAATTTCAAAGGTATCACATATCAACCAGCCCTTAAAACATGTCACCATTGCTTAGAGCGTACTGTATTCCCATATTCCCCTTGCACCTACAAGAAAATTCGTGGTAAATTAAGTTCTGAAAATGCTTATGTCGATTAAAATGTCGTATACACAGAAATTAGCATTTATAAGAATCGGGTATATAAGAGTCAGTTTAGATCTATATATATTGGTAATAGAGTTTCTCCAAATTCAACTATATTAAAAGTTTGTATCGCAACAAGTTACCCGACGATCACTTGGTGTATCTTCTAAGGCTATGCACTTCGACTTTGTCGCCAAATATTGATAGACTTCCTAAACGTAAGTTGTACCAAAGAAGTCACTAATAACAGACGTTTAGCACATAAGATTTGAAATTGCTTTCGTAAATCAAACGCAACCTCCATATAACGAAACCGCCACTGCAACACAATGCACGGCGGGGTTTAAAGAACGGCAAAGTGCGCGTGTAGTGGAAGGAGGTAAGCCAACCTCTCATGTTTCGGAAACGTTGGGCATCACTGGTGTATGCAGTTAGAAAAAAAATAAGGGTACAAAACAAATGGAACTGGATCGATTTTGTCATTTTGTCACTTTGGTGTCAGGAGTGGGATTTGTCGAATTATCAAATTTTTACAATAATTTCTCTCAATTCTATTTACTACCCTTTTAAAACATCTATAATGGCATTCTGTGCCACTTATCAAAACATTATATACCACAAGAGAAGAAGAATAGAAGAGAATATAAGAGATATAAAGTGATTCTGATGACCCTAACTAATTATAGGAAAAGTAACTCCGGCTCACTGATTGTGGTATCCCATGGCGTTGCAGCGCACCTGTTGGAAGTGGTTAGCTTAGAGACTGAACGTGAGGAAGAGCAAATATTTGAGGGATGTGACCATCTGATATAAACAGAGTCTGTCCTTTGATTGCCCTACTTCATGGCTCAATTAAACACGAGGTGCCTGCACTACGTTAAACATTTAGTAATTCCTTACGCTCGGCTTATCAAGCGCTAATGAGACATGGGACTACGGAAATAGAGGTAATTATAACCAAGGTGTGTAAATATTCTAAAGAAACTCTCGTAATTACATGGGGAGTCAAGAAATTAACCTGAATATACTGCCAGGTTTCTTGTTAGATGCGTTCGTTTCTATGTGGTAACAATTAGCATTCCATTGTGCATTCCTCCGACCCGTCCATCTGTCCAGAACAACAATGAAACGCAAGAGATGGAAAATTAACCTCTCGAAACGTTTCAAATCTTATTCAATCGTTATAGAAAACTGAGGAGGACACTGAGGAGGCCACATATAGAAGATATTCATATATTGTTTGTTTTATTGTCAAGCAAAGTGTTAAATAACTAGTCGACATAAGCTGATGATGTTAGGGAGGCCCAAAGAAAAGGCATATTAGTAATAAATGGAGCATGAGATATAATTTTGCCTCAAAATTATGTGTACCTTGCTGTATCTAATCCTATACATTTAAGAATGAATAAAATGCTTACAATATATAAAAGAATGAAGAAAATTCGTTTACACAATTTAAATATTATTAAAGCTATCACCACCGCCACCATCACCACTGCCGCCACCACCACCACTGCCACCGCCACCACCGCTGCCACCACCACGGTTAATAAATTACTCAAGTATGCACATTTCGTTTCAGTTACTCATTTTAAAGTTCTGTTGACTGAATACGTTGAATTACATTTACATTTAGCATTGTAATAGTACCTATACATATGTCTACATACGTGTATATGTATATAGGGTGTCGCAAAGTTAGACCAACAAACTTTGGGAAATTACAGATAACATTATTTTAAGCACTTTTTGTTAAAGAAAGTTTTCTTACTGCGGTATTTCGTTTAAATTCTAGACGAGTTAATGCCGTGGATTACTGCCTTCAACCCAGTTTAAGTATTTACGGAAAAATCAACAATGCAAATTAGTGCTGCATTTATCTTAGGCACACAATCTTAATCTAAGAAACAAATACAGAACACATAAACAAAACACAAACATCTCATTGTTTACAGCTAAACACAGCTTTACTATTGAAAGTAAATGTTGTAACGCAAACCCATTGTGATTAACACAAAGAGTGCATCGGCGTGCTCTATTCTGCCATACTCTCGCAAACACCAGCCATTTCTCTGGTTTACAAGTTTGTCGGTTTAATTTTGAACACGTGAATTAAGCCGACAACGTTACTTTGAGGTTGGTCAGGGATTTGATGTGGTTTCTGGATGTAAACATTTGGTCACTTGCAGGGTGGGGGAATGTTTGGGCGGATAACACTTTTGATTGGCTTACACTCACACAGTAAACATGGAAGGAGATGTTCACCAAACAATCCCGATACACAACTTCGGCAAGTACGCACACTATGCCAACAACCAACCTCAGAACAAACCAACACAAAATCCAGACACAATACAAAGACCAAGAAAAACCCTCACAGCCGTGATAAAAGGAATACCATACGACATAACAGACGATGACATACTCCACAGCATTCAGGAAACTTACCCACAAATTACACGTGTCTCACGCATAATTAGCCAAAATAGACAAACACCACTGGTACGAGTCTTCAGTACCTGTGTCGCAACAATCAACACAATTCTAAAAGAAGGCGCAATAATTGAAAAGCAGATCTTCCATGCAGAACCATCAAGACACACAGACAGACATGTACCGTGCCGACAGTGCCAACAATACGGACATAACGAAGACCAATGCGCACAACAACCGACTTGCTTCCATTGCGGACACAACACCGACACAAGACGATGCAACCATCCCATAAGACACAACACCCCATACTGCTCCACCTGCCGACAAAATGGGCACTACACCGGGCAAGTGAAATGCCCGATGTATCCCAGACAACCACCCACACTTCCCGAACACACCGCAAAAACCCACATTTTCCCACACAACATCCCAACACCACCAAAACCACAACACGTGACTGACTGGCCCAAGATAAACTTCCCAAAAATCCCAAGGACAAAAACGGACATGACGCCAAATGAAACCATTGGAACATTCAAACACGTAATAGGACATACAGAACAGCAAATAAAATCACTACAAGAACAAATCACACACATCCAAGAAAACATCACAAAGTACATCCGACAAATCATGAACACCACAATAACACAAATCCTAAGCACACTCATTCCGCCAATTTATGACATAACTCCACCAGCACAAAGATCCAGATTTCTACTCAACTTAACACAAACAGCACAAAAGACCTTGAAAAAAGCTGTCAACACAACTAGAGTTGGCAACCAACTTGCCATCTTTATAGACGACAGATAAAAACATACAATCACACAATAAACTAAATAAAAAACACAAACACACAGTAAACAAAAACACACAGTAAACATAAACACACACAAACACAAACACACACTATACATACACAAACACAAACACAAACACACACACTATCATAACCTAACATACAAAACAACACAACTAATATAAAAAATTACATATGAGCCGGGGCAGCAACAACAAACAAAAAACTTACAGAGGGCAGAAGCCATCTTCATGCAGCTGGGGACGACAATACACACACAAACAAACATAAACAAATACATAAGCCACATCACTACAATCAAAACATTACACACACACGCCAGGAAGATTCTCCCACACGACAAACAATAATACCAAGACGAGGCTGAAGAGGGACTGTCCCTAAACAGCCTGGGCATGTTGTAAAACATGCCCGAATTACCCTTTTTCATTTCATTTCATTTCACGTGACGCCAGCGAGGGCCAGCCAGCAAGTGGTGAGCCAACGTTCAGACAGTCAGCTTCGTTCTCCACGTCTTCAACGGCAGATGTTCAGGCAGGGATTGGGCACACCAACACCGGCAAGCTAGACTTCGAGAGTACGAAAGCGAGAAGTGCACTCTCAAGACACTTGGCTACTGGGCAACCAAGTGGAGAGTGCAATACTACATCAGTCCGCGCCCCGTCCACGAAACCCCTACCTTACCCCTCCTTGTGGTGAGGTTTGTGTACCTGCTGGGCCAGTCTCAGTAGCCAACGGACGAAAGTCTGGTAGTCCGCTGGGACTACAAAGAGGCGTAGGTACATACAAACCGCGCTTCTTAGCAGCCACATCCAACACACCAAATTTCTCCGGCCAAAGAAGATGCCAAAGCGTCTCTCCAAGGCCAAGCCACCTAAACCCCCAGATCCTAAAACCGACCGCAGTCGCGTCCTGACAAAGAATACCAGGTCTACGACAATACAAATGCAAGCTTCACCACCATCTACCAGCGACACACAAACACGACACTCACCTACTCCGACAAGCTATGCCCAAACACAAGACACAAGAACACGACAAACACCAGTGAGCTATGCTCAAACACAAAACACACAAACAGTACCAAGACAATCACATGTGAACTACGACCAACCTACACCATCAACAAGCAAGGCACACACACAAAACTACACAAGACAACGCACACACTCAGTCAGCTCCAGCTGCAGCAGCGTATTTACCCAAGCACCTGACAACATCAGCCACGACTCTGACTCAAGCTTAGAGTCTACAACACAACTGGGATACAGGATCAACACACTCTATGACGGCACAAACACCAACACACACCACACTCCAACAACATACATACCACCTACACCACACGGATACTTCACAATTTACGTAGTAAACTGCGACCCTGCAAAACAAAACGCATGGCTCATTAGAAGCCTAATGACCAAGACTCACCTAGACACAGACACACTCTACAGAGCCCAACGTTTACACAGAAACACATACGCACTTACATTCAGAAACCAACAACAAGCTGTTACCTTCACCCAAACAATCCCGATACACAACTTCGGCAAGTACGCACACTATGCCAACAACCAACCTCAGAACAAACCAACACAAAATCCAGACACAATACAAAGACCAAGAAAAACCCTCACAGCCGTGATAAAAGGAATACCATACGACATAACAGACGATGACATACTCCACAGCATTCAGGAAACTTACCCACAAATTTCACGTGTCTCACGCATAATTAGCCAAAATAGACAAACACCACTGGTACGAGTCTTTAGTACCTGTGTCGCAACAATCAACACAATTCTAAAAGAAGGCGCAATAATTGAAAAGCAGATCTTCCATGCAGAACCATCAAGACACACAGACAGACATGTACCGTGCCGACAGTGCCAACAATACGGACATAACGAAGACCAATGCGCACAACAACCGACTTGCTTCCATTGCGGACACAACACCGACACAAGACGATGCAACCATCCCATAAGACACAACACCCCATACTGCTCCACCTGCCGACAAAATGGGCACTACACCGGGCAAGTGAAATGCCCGATGTATCCCAGACAACCACCCACACTTCCCGAACACACCGCAAAAACCCACATCTTCCCACACAACATCCCAACACCACCAAAACCACAACACGTGACTGACTGGCCCAAGATAAACTTCCCAAAAATCCCAAGGACAAAAACGGACATGACGCCAAATGAAACCATTGGAACATTCAAACACGTAATAGGACATACAGAACAGCAAATAAAATCACTACAAGAACAAATCACACACATCCAAGAAAACATCACAAAGTACATCCGACAAATCATGAACACCACAATAACACAAATCCTAAGCACACTCATTCCGCCAATTTATGACATAACTCCACCAGCACAAAGATCCAGATTTCTACACAACTTAACACAAACAGCACAAAAGACCTTGAAAAAAGCTGTCAACACAACGAGAGTTGGCAACCAACTTGCCATCTTTATAGACGACAGATAAAAACATACAATCACACAATAAACTAAATAAAAAACACAAACACACAGTAAACAAAAACACACAGTAAACATAAACACACACAAACACAAACACACACACTATACATACACAAACACAAACACACACACTTTCATAACCTAACATACAAAACAACACAACTAATATAAAAAATTACATATGAGCCGGGGCAGCAACAACAAACAAAAAACTTACAGAGGGCAGAAGCCATCTTCATGCAGCTGGGGACGACAATACACACACACACACAAACAAACATAAACAAATACATAAGCCACATCACTACAATAAAAACAATACACACACACGCCAGGAAGATTCTCCCACACGACAAACAATAATACCAAGACGAGGCTGAAGAGGGACTGTCCCTAAACAGCCTGGGCATGTTGTAAAACATGCCCGAATTACCCTTTTTCATTTTCATTTCATTTTCACGTGACGCGTGGTAGCAGCAGTGATGCGTGTTTGTTTATGTACTGAAGTAGTGAAGGTGACATCCACACAATCTGCTTTGTCGCCAGCTCGTTTACGAAAAAAGTTATCACAGTAGGAAATGATCGGAGACAAAAACGGAAGATACAAAATGTGTTCCAAATACCACTGGTTTAAATTAATGTAGACTTCCTTTCCACTCGGTATGAATCCTCTGGAGATATGAAAAGCAGGATCTGACCTGGAATCTTTGAGAGAACGCGTTTATCTGGCTGCGGGGGAAATACGCAACAATGAGGGTGTTTTTGTTAGACTGCAACGTAATTGGCTAAGAAGAGGTACGGCTTGTAGGTGCGCAAATGGTGGGCATTTTGAACAATACTTTTGTAGCGGGTGAACCATTTGGTTCATTTCTTATTCTTTCGTGACACCCACACAATCTGCAGCGTTGCCAACTTGTCTTGTTTTCGACAAAACTAAAATATGTCCGTAGGTAATGGTCAGAGACAAAAACGTAAGATACGGAATTTGTTCCAAATATCAGATCTGTCACTGGTTTACATTAATGTAATTACTTCCCTCCCTCCCTCTGTACACACACACACAGACACAGACACACACACACACACACACACACACACACACACACACACACACACACACACACACACGGGCATTATTGGAGGGTGGGAGGTAGGGAGGGGGCAGGGATGGGCACGAATTAACATTTTAAAAACTAAAAAACTATTAGGTATGCACGTGAGTCTTAGGAACATTTTTGCTATTTCACTTAATTATAATAAGCCTACTTAAGTTACTGTGATTAGTACAGATAATGTATGTCGTGGTATTTATAGATAGCATAGTGCATAAATAAGGTGTTTACATTGTTCTGATGTGTGTGCCTAATATATTGAAAACTTATATGTCTAAAGCGCACTGAGGAAGTGTTGGACAAAACTATAAACAACCAACAGTTTAAATCCAGGAAAAATTAGGCACATTAGGAGCTATATTTGAAAATAGTGAACAGAAAAAGAAATCGCTCCCTCATATGGCCATACATCTCAGAGGCTATGTAGAGTAATGCTAGTTCAAAGACTGATGGATCTGGACAGCGTTCCAAGACTTGGTTATTGTAACTGGGTTCCGTAATCTGTAACTACATGAGAGATGTCTACCTTGATCCTGGTCTGCTATATCTGTTTAATGGAGCTTGACTGCGTGTATTAGCTCGCGTGCGCACACAGGACAATAGATACTGGAACACCAGAAACCACTACTGCTACTGGTTAAGTGTTATCAGTGTAAGACCAACTATTGGCTGCATTTTCTTTCATGAAACCTTAAATTCTGATGCGTACGTATAACATCTTGATAAGAATAATACTTTTTTATTACTTTTAAGGGTTTCTCCACCCTTCAGAATTTGCCCTGTGTTTCATTTGTCATTATTTGCATTTGTAGAAGTTATCGATCGTTCATCAGCCTATGAATGAGTGCTCCTCAAGTTGCTCTTGGCCTGCCCCGCTTCCTTCTTCCACGAGGTGACCATTCTATCATCCGCATTCTTCAAAGGTGCCCATACCTTTCACTTCTCTCCACCACTGTTTCCTCATCTGTCTCACCTCTTCATTTCTTCTTCTTTCCAATTTTGATACTCTTGCACTATGTCTTATCCCGTCCATTTCCACTGTCAAGACCTTAGGTTTTTGTCTCTCTACCAAGGTCCATGGTCAGTATACTTTCCACCACATATCTACTTATTTTATATTTTCACATATTTTCTATGACTTATGATTGTTCTCTTTAAAAATTATTTCTATTGTCTCAATCAATGCTGAGGGATTTTGGGATTTAAGCTTCATATTTTGGCAACTTCTTCACACTTTAGCTATCTATTCATTTGTCATTTTGTACTGTGATCTTAGTACTACTTAACAGAAAAAAGTCATAACTCCAACCTTGTTAGGAGTAGAGTGGTAAACTGTAGTTCCGGGTAAAGGTTTTGTCTCCAGCCTCGGACTGAAAAATTGTCGAAAAATTATGATATTGACGACTATTAAGTTTACTCATATGTTCCCCAAACCTTCAGTCACCAGTTGGCATTGATTATTTTTTAATTTACACCATTTTTTAAAAGTTCTAGCATAGACTTTAAATGCCTTGTGCAACCTCCCTTTCCTTTTCCCTGAATTGGGTCATTCTTTAGCCCTTTTTGACTGTTATTTTGTTCCAATACTGACGAATATCCGTTCCTCCCGGGGGCGTAGGCACAAAATGGGGTTGAGGTGCCAGGCGTCCTCTTGTTACCTAATATATCTAACTCTGTTAAATGGAAAGTCAAACAGGTAATCTGATTCATGATTACGTGGCTTTTGTGTAGAAGAACTGGGATTTCTAGACCACATTTTTAACACTACCTGCTCCAAGCGCATTAAATTTTTCCCAATCTCCTAGAATTTTCCAGAATGTGCTTCCATTTCGATGTCCATCAAAGCAAAGAAAGTAATTGTTTTTTTCTTAGTGCCAGAGATTCACTGTGTTTGAGCACCTAGAATTCATAAAATAATAAAACTGTTGTGATTTTTTATGCACATTGAGTATATTGAATATTAACGCGTTTTCGTATTGTAAATAAATTGAATAATTCCCTCAAAACTGTAAAAGATATTGTACTAGAATTTTGTGTCGTAGTTTATAACAGTAACACCTTTAATTATGCAAAGTATTGATATTATATCTGTAAAAATATAGAAAAACCACTCTAGCTGTTTCAAAACACACAAAGTCGAGGCTAATATACGAACTTGCCAGGGAACTCTTTTTATAGAGGATCTGCATAAGAGGCTCCCATCCACCAACAGTTCGAACGAAAGAAAGACAACAATGTTCGTATTGTAGTATTGTACTCGGCCCAAAAATTCGATGTCGAGATTTCACCAGAAATATGTTTCTAGACCCCCTGAATCTCAAAGAAAAGCATTTTTAGAAAAGGGTCGTGTGTGTGTGTGCGCGTGCGTGCGTGTGTGTGTGTGTGTGTGTGTGTGTGTGTGTGTCTGTGTGTGTGTGTACGCGCATAACTCAAAAAAGAAAAATTGGTTCAAAACTAAAGTTTGTAATTAAGTTTAATATCTTTTAAGGATGCGACAAAATATATTACGGAAAATTTCTCCACCCTAAACTAACTGATATATAAAAATTTTTCGAAAATTTTAATTTTCTCAAAAATAGCCATAGAGATTTCGGCCAAAATGCTACATTCTAAGGATATTTTTTATGGCAAATAAAATGTATATTGTGAATTTTCTGGGTATAGGCTATGTAGATCTATTTACCCTTGATGGCTTTGGTATAACTGCTAAACCATAAGATATAAATCAATTCTTACTATATAAAAATGTAAATATCGTTAAGACACACAAGTTATGTCCAAATGCATTTGTTGTGGAGAGAACCACTTCAGAGATATTCCTTTTTATTTGCGTACGCTTTGCAATAGTCAAATTTTTCTCAAATGGAAGGTTGTTATTCACTATTTTATCTTTTCGTCGTGCAAAGAGAACGTATTCCCATATTCCCCTTGCACCTACAAGAAAATTAGCAATAAGATAATTTCTGCAAATGTTTATCTCGACTAACACGAAGAAGATATAGGAATAAGAGTTTGTAAGAAAGGTTAGTGCAAGAGAAGAGAAACTTATGAGAGTAACACATCGGGAAAAAAACATGTTAGAAAGAATTCAACACTTCTTAAAGTGTGAGGAAAAGAACTGGGTGGGAAGAGAGATTGTTTGCTGAAAACGTAATGAGCAAAGAGTCGCAAAGCGGTTGTATCTTTTCAGAGGATATTTTCTCTCCCTTTTGAAATGCTTTGATCTAGTTTGAGCACAAAGACGAGCGAGCGAGATGAGAGAGTAAAATTTGAAAACTAAGGCCCATTGCTGATGTGTTGTACATATGTAGAGCATTATCGTAGTGGATGTTTAACAGGGTTCCTGCTTGTTCCCTGAGGAGGAAATAAAATGTTGTAATCCTGTGCTACAGAGCTGGCTTCACCGCAACATCGCACCAGGGAGCTGTGTGCTAATCGACAAACCGTCAGCTCATTGATCCACTCGATCCACAGGTTCGCTCTGCCTTTTTAAAACTGCTTCACTAAGCACAACAAATGAGGCTGTTCGGTAAATCACGGTAAGAAAGTACGTATCATTGTAACACACGTCCCTCAGATAACAAACACAAGTTCAGGTCTGGTTCTGCTTGCCTTGGTCAGTGAAGGGGTTAGGGAAATAACACGTGTAGGGGAGGCAAGTGTGTGCAGGCTAGTTGAATACCCCTGGCTTATTGACTAAAGTTGATGTTGAGTAACGTAATGTACCGTAAGAGGTTGACGAAACCTTGCTACACACGAATACATAGACCATAGAACACAGAGTTTGTGGGTTTAGGTGGAGAAAACCATTTTTAAGACATTCCTTGTTATTAGTTTGAATTTCCAAATAGCTATGCTTTTCTTAATAATTCGTTATTGTTCTTTATTATCTCTTGACCATGCAAAGAGACAGGAATTTCGGACACCATATCGCTACCAGCCTTTTTAAGGGCTGAATTTTCCAACTTCTCTATTTTTTAATCCATTTTGATGAAATTTTGTGCGCATATTTATATTGTAACCATATTATGCTGTGCAAAGTTTCAACTCTGTATGTTGCTTGGTTCAAGAAATATTGCAAATTATTTAAATAAATTAATAGTCGCACTTAAAAAGTCCCTTGCGACAAAGTTTTCATCCAATCATTCTAAAATTTAGTAGAGATGCACTTTAAACAAGGATAAATTAGAATTGTATTGGGTTTTTATATCTGGTTATTTGTTTGGCTTACAGAAAAATTTAAATATTTATATTTCATAATTTTTAAAAAATATGGAGTAACAGCCTGTTCTGAAGGATAAAAAACACACTAAAATGCATCTGATATCAAAACCCAATACAATTTTTATTTACAGTACATATTACTACAAACTGTGCAAGTTTCAAGCCATTCTGATAAGAAATGCTCCGCAAGGAGCATTTTGTATAGAGCAAAATGCTGAAAAAGGCAAAAGAAAATAAACTGACCTCAGAATTGCCCTGGACCCTATGTCTTCCCCTCAGACCTCTTGTTTCTTTCTTCAGATGATATTTTACATTACATTACAAATGGCAGTAGCCAATCATTAGCAAGTTGCTGTTCACCTACTTCAAAATAGGAGTGAAGTGGCACAGTAACAGTACGTTATATCGTAAAAGTTGGCGTATATGAACATTTAAATACCACGCACATGGAGTTAAAGGATGGCTTCTGTTGGCTTTAAAAATGGCGGAACTGAAAAAATAATGGATGCATATGATAGAGGAAAGATTGTAATATTTTTAATCCTAAAATAAAACAATTCAATTTTTTACAAAAAATCGTCAAAACTCAGTCATATGTACCCATAAGAAGCAAATATCAGTCAAAGCTTATTGTGTTTTTCGTATAACCTACAAGAAAATTAATAATAAGATAAGTTATATAATGTTTTAACTCGGATAGCATGAATTGCAAACAGGAATAAGTTTGCAAGAGTAGTTTATACAAGAATAGAGAAAATAATGTTTTGATTAATAATTTGATTTTTTCTACAAGGAGGTTGGATGAAACGATTAAGAAGTTGCATTTGCGCATTTGCAAAACAGTTATAAGGATAATGAATATGGTTATAGAAAGTTGTATTGCCCCAGATTTGACGATTTATCCCCAAAAATTTCGAACTACCGTTGCCTTGCTTTATAGCCTTGTTTCCTTGGAGATATTCAAAATATATTACTTAACACGTTAAACAAATATTCAATTAAAGCCCCTAGGATAATTAAAACAAATAAAATCATCGGGAGAACAACATGCAAGAGCACTATTCAATAACCACAAATACCACGAGAAGAAAATCGAGTAGAGAAACCCATGTGAATGTAACACGTATTTATATTTAGACAATGTAGAAAAACATATAAATTATTTGCAGAAGAGTGAGCAGAGAAATACGTGTGAATATAATGACATATTTCTATATCAAATATCTAGAAAACTATATGAATTGTTGTAGAAGAGTGAGAAGAGAAATTTACATGAATGTGTTACATAAAAGGAAAGTGGGTTAAGAAACCCATGTGAATGTAATACGTTGCATTTATATTTCTATCATGTTCTATATAAAATTGTAGTTTGTACGAATATATGTTATGTAAAAGAAGAGTGAGTACCGAAAACCATTCGAATGTAGTACGTTGCATAGTAAAATTGTCAACATAGATACCTCCTACTTAAAAATTTGATGTGTTGCACTCACATGAGTTTCTCTACTTTTGTACTAACCATTCTTACAAACTCCTATTCCTATATCTTCTTCGTGTTAAAATAAACATTTGTACAAATTATCTTATTGCTTATTTCCTTGTAGGTACAAGGGGAATATTGGAATACAGTAGACTTTGTGCCATAGTCAAATCTTTTAAAGCTTTGAGATTCCGTTCTCTTTGCACACGTAACATAAAAAGAATACCAACGATGACCCATTTCAAGAAAGTTGTTTTCCGAAACTCGCACACATAACCACGAATATCTCCGAAATGGTTCACCCTACAAGAAAATTTATTGAGACATAAATTGTGTATTTTAGCAAGATCTACATTTTTTGTATAGTATGATTTGGTCTATCTCTAACAGTTTACCAGTTATGCAAAAGTCGTCCAGAGTAAATACGACTACAGGGGCTATAGCCAGAGAATTCAAGATATACATTTCATTTGTCATAAAAATATCTCAAATATATGACATCTTAATCAAAATCGTTAGAGCCATTTTCAAGAAAATCAAAATTTTCGAACAATTGTCCATGTAAAGGGTAGTTTAGGGTGGGGCTATTTTTTTCAAAATTTTCGTGTCACATGTTTGAACGACATTAAACTTAAATACCAACTTTGGTTTTTAACCGGCTTTTCGTTTTTGATTTATGCTGTCCACAGTCTGACAAACACAGACACACACACGGAGCTTTTTCTAAAAATGCTTTTTTTGGATTCAGGGGGCCTCATAACATGTATTTCTGGTGAAATCTCGACTTCGAATTTTTGGGTGGAATACAATACTTCCCCTACTTACCAGGAGAGAAAGTAAAAAAATACATATATCTATCAAATTTCCTGATGTACGGTTTGGGAATGCATAGAGGACAGATATACAAACATTAATGTATAGATGAGTTATAAGTCATACGCTTTATGAGGTATACTACTTTATAAATAGTGATTGATTACTAATTAACTCTTTGTTAATCAAGAAAAGTATACAGGCTGCTAATTGTTATAGATGTTATTATAACTCTTAAATATTAAAGTAAATCCCTTGCAGATACAATTGATATGCAGCCCTCTGGTTGGAAAGGGAAAATTACGGTATATAATAAATAATATAGCCAATAGCTGCCTTTTTATGGAACTTTTGCTAAATAAATTCATTCCTTTATTGATGCAGCAGGCTTTATCGCCCTTAGGCTTTTTCAAATTGCCAATACGTGAGATAATTCATTTGGTGTACGATTTTATTTTATAATCTGGATTGAGTAAACACCTATCTCGCCATTTGCAGAGTCATTTCGCTATCCCAGTTTCGTTTTATGCAATTCATTTGCGCCGCAAGGCAGTCACTACGGTTCGTTAGTTCTCGTGTTCGAGTCCCAGTGGGATAGTTCAGCTGTTCAAAGCCTATAGCGCTTTGTGGCACACAGAAGCATATGAGAATTGCCCATGTGGAGTTCGCCGTTAACAGTTTTACACCCAGCAGGTGTTGACAATCTCTCAACATGTGATTTCATATTACTTCAGGGGACCAAATGGATCAATAAATGTTTTAAGGGCACAAATGCCTCGTTTTTGCAAAGGTGACTTCTCCATTTCAATACACAATGATATGCGTACATAAAATATAGCAAGTGCTGTATTTTCTGCAAAATAAAACTCCATTTTTACTTTCTCTACAGGTAAGCAGAAGGAAGTATTGTATTCCACCCAAAAATTCGATGTCGAGATTTCACCGGAAATATGTTTTGAAACTCCCTTAATCAAAAAAAAAAAAAAAAAAGCATTTTCAGAAAAAAGTCTGTGTGTGTGTGTGTGTGTGTGTGTGTGTGTGTGTGTGTGTGTGTGTGTGTGTGTGTGTGTGTGTGTGTGTGTGTGTGTGTGTGTGTGTGTGTGTGTGTGTGTGTGTGTGTGTGTGTCAATCTGTCAGCTGTGGACAGCATAACTCAAAAACGAAAAGTGGGTTAGAAACCAAAGTTGGTGTTTATCTTTAATGTCTTTCAAGGTTGCGACACGAAGATTTTGAAGAAAATAGCCCCACCCTAAACTATCCTTTATATGGAACATTTTTCGAAAATTTTTATTTTCTTAAAAGTTGCTCTAACGATTGATTAAAATATGTTTAAGATATTTGTTTGACAAATGAAATGTATATTATAAATTTTCTGGCTATAGCCTATGTAGTCCTGTTTACTCTGACTTTTGAATAACTCGTAAATCATAAGAGATGGACAAAATCTTACTATACAAAAATGTAGGTTTTGCTAACACAATTTATGTCTGAATAATTTTTTTTTATAGTGAACCATTTTGGAAATATTCCTTGTTACTTGTGTCAGTTTCGGAAAACAAACTTTCGTGGAATGGAACATCGTTTTTCATTTTTTCATATGTTACCCGTGCAAAGAGAATGGCATCTCAAAGCTTTAAAATACCGCTCAAAGCCTAATAATTATATTCTAATATTCCATCTGCACCTACAAGGAAAAAGAAACAATATTAGCTGATACAGATACATACAATTCAAACTTTCAATAAATTCGCTGTTTTACCCAAATATCTTGCTTTACTAGTAAGAAAGTAGGTAGAAGCGTTGAAACTACTAACCAAAACATCACTTGACCTGCGTTATTCCAGGATTTCAATTGGCCATGTTGAAGCTATGTGGTTAAACACGATAGCGCACTAACCAAGCAGTGTGATACTCGCATTCGGGAGATCCCCGGATCCAAATTCTGTGGTAATAATGAATGCTCTGCCATCTAACCTCAAATAATGTAAGCAGCAAAACTTAGACCCTAATGCCATCTGTTGTCACAGAAGCGGAAGTACAATTGTCCTGCATTGCTCTCTCTGTGGACTCGTGAAGAAGCAGGATTGGTATGAAAATAAGCTTTACGAGTGTCACAATGAAAAGATTATACACGCCTTATATACAGCGTTTTATGCACATTTAGCATTAAGATACTAAATGGTTAATATATTTGCTAATTGAAAAAATATAATGCACCAGATGTATGACTAATACGGTTGCTCCTTTGTTTCAACATATATAGAGGAAAATGGAAGGTAATGATAAAACTATTAAAAATATGGATTGTGCTCCACTTCACATTGTGAACGAAGCCAAGAGTGATGAGTGATTTATTAATTCCCGAAACTGAAAATAAATAGTTTTGTAGATGGAGAAAACAAAAATCACGATTTCGGGTTTTCTTGCAGGTACATTGGAGAAAATTGTGTTTGTGATGGTGATGACATCATTGCTCTCTTATTGCCATGATAATTACGCCATTTATTTCTAACTCTGGTGACAAAAGTAGGGTTATTTCGCACAACTTATACCGTTATAACAGACCGTTTTGATGCTACGATTGCATGAATGAAATTGTTGAGATAAAAATAGAAGTGCAGATTTAAGAACTGAATTAAAAATATTTAAGTTAACAGACATAAACCACGAATGGGCGTCAATGACATATCAAAAGTTATTATTAACTACGACACAAAGGGAAAAAAATCTTGTGTGTTGCACTCATATGAGTTTCTCTTCTCGTGTACTAACCATTCTTACAAATTTCTATTCCTATATATTCATGTTAGTTGTATCAACATTTGCAGAAATTATCGTATTGCTTATTTCCTTGTAGATGCAATGGGAATATGGGAATACATTACTTCGAGCGATAGTCACATCTTTTAAAGTTTTCAAATTCCGTTCTCTTTGAACAGTTAATATAATTATTAAAAAATGAATAACGGTGTTACATTTGACAGAAGTATAGGATCCCCAAAATTCACACAAATAACAAAGAATATATCCGAAATGGTTCACTCTACAATAAAAAAAATCTGATGTGTTGCACTCACATGACTTTCTCTACTCTTGTACTAACCATTCTTACAAACTCTTATTCCTATATCTTCTTCGTGTTAGTTAAGATAAACATTTGTACAACTATTGCTTATTTCCTTGTAGGTGCAAGGGGAATGTTAGAATACAGTAGGCTTTGTGCGATAGTCAAATGTTTTAAAGCTTTGATATTCTGTTGTCTTTGCACACTTAACATATAAAAAAATGAACAACGATGATCCATTTCACGAAAGTCCTAAGTTTTCCGAAACTCACACACATAACAAGGAATATCTCCGAAATGGTTCACCCTACAAGAAAATTTATTGATACATAAATTGTGTATTTTAGCAAGATCTACACTTTTTGTATATTATAATTTGGTCTATCTCTAACGGTTTACCAGTTATGCAAAAGTTGTCCAGAGTAAATACGACTACAGGGGCTATAGCCAGGAAATTCAAGATATACATTTCATTTGTCATCAAAATATCTCAAACATGACATTTTAATGAAAATCGTTAGAGCGATTTTCAAGAAAATCAAAATTTTCGAAAAATTTTCCATGTAAAGGGTAGTTTAGGGTGGGGCTATTTTCTTCAAAATCTTTGTGTCACATTCTTGAAAGACATTAAACATAAATACTAACTTTTAAGCGACTTTTTGTTTTTGACCTATGCTGACCACAGACTGGCACACAGACAGACACACAGTTCTTTTTATAAATTTTTGATTCAGGAGGCCTCAAGTGAAATCTCGACATCGAATTTTCGGCTGGAATATGTACAATACTTCCTCTGCTTTACTTATACATAGTAGAGAAAGTAAAAAGAAATGTTGGTAGTTAGAATACAAGACCGAAACAAGATTTATAAGACTTTATCCATAAATGTATAAATTCAGTTTAACCTAAAAGCTAAATTGAGGGATTTAAATCATTCATTTAGTAAGTTTGGTGGTATTCCATTATGCCTTTTTGAAACATGGTTTTAAGGTCAACAATGAACAAGAAGTAAGTGCAGAGATAAACTGTAAAGAGATAAAGGATGAAGGCTGCGGGTTGTCGTGGTACAAAGCAGAATCACCTTCTAGTTGTTGTGCACTGTCTGCGAGAAGGAGGATCTTGCTTGTCAGAGCTTTATCTCTCTGTGTCCACCAAGATGGGTTGCAAGAGCTGGTTTCGTCATTTCAACAAAAGGCGCTTGTTCTCGTTTAATTGCTTGCTTCCCCAACAGCAATCGATAGCACCGCACGGCAGTCAGTGGTGGCTCCTATACTTATCACCTCTGTTTCCTATTGAATTAATTCTCATTTAGTGAATCTGCAAAAGTAGGATTGAAAATTGTTCGAAATCTAGTGTAGCTGAAAGTTTCTGTAAATTTTAGGTGCCAGCACATGAGACTCGCATTCGCGAAGTCTTGTGTTCGATCCCCGATGAGCGTCTATAGGTCAAGGTGCTGTGGCCCCTTCGAACCTTGTCATAGTTGTAATCCATGGGGTGAGGGTAACTGTTCGTAGTAAGAAAGTTTCACTCTAGCGAGCTGGGCTTCACTTGCTCTAGAAGAAATAGTCAACACTCGTGTCAAAAGTTACATCAATTATGAACCCTCTATCGCGTGAATTATTTTTCTACATATTCCACTCTTCTTCTAACTCCTGGAACGATTATAGGTGCCCCTGAATGGGCATGATTGCTAAAAGCCAGACGAAATGGACCCAGTGACTGCAATCAAATATGGTGGTAGTAAAGGATGGGGAGAGCCCATGTAAAATAACCGGTGAGAGAGCCTGCTTTGTTGATGGCGGGGTTACATTATACTACATTTGTATAGATATTGAAAAGAAAAGCAAATAAAGAAACTACATAATATTGAAATAAAATGAGTTATTCATCATATAAATAGCTGCCAATACTTTATTTGATTGCTAAATGCTAATATAATATGTGTTTCATGAAATAAAACTGTGTATAATAATTCAAAAATAACACAAAGAAATTAGATACTCACACTTCACTATAATAAATTGAGTTACACTCAATATTTTCCACAACGATCGTTTCGACACCAATTAAGTGTCATAATCAGGCGAACACACCTTATATTATACAATAGCTACAGAAAAACCAAAATGATCTCTTGAAAACTCAAAATATGCGTCGCTGCTGTTCTAAAAGATGCAAATTAGGTATGTATGAAATAGTTATTTGTGATGGAAAATATTGAGTATGGTATGGAATTAACGCAAGACGGTTTTACGTAGCAGGGAATAAATGCAGAACCATACCCAAATAAAATCGTAATTCTTATAGTGATTTCAATAAGATTCCTCCATTGTCACTTAGCAGAGACATCCATGGCTAAGATTATTGAAATGTTTAAATATGTGAATGATTACTGTTGATATTTGGCCTGCAGAATCTAACAATCAGATACCTTATTCTTTACTTATTTCCTCTACTTACATGCCTCAAACACAATTTAATTTTACTATTTGAGCTCAAATGCTTCACGGAAACTCAACAAGAACTGCTTGGCTACGTAAAAAAACATACAATGCTTCAAGCATTCCCCGTCGCACGGCGTTGAGCGTTGCAGTAGGTCTTCTATGCCAACACAACAACACTGAGATCTTTTATATTACGTACTACTTGCCTATAGTAAGTGGAAAAACTATTCTATTACACTTAAAAATTCCATACCAAGATTTTGCCTAAAATACACGTTTTGAGACTCCGTAACTTGATAAAAATATATATTAGAATCTCAAGCGTGTGTGCGTCTGTGTGTACAAAGCATAACTTCAAGTGGAGAATGCATTTTGATTAAAATACTATTATTTTTTATTAAAATAGTTGAAGAATGGAGAATAAAATACAAACCCAAAGGAATAGTTTTGAATAATACTAATATTGACACCATAAGATTTGCAGACGATTAGGTATTGCTAGCCGAGAATGAACCAGAATTACAAAAAGCAGTCAAACACCTAAATGAAGTACGGAAAAAATATAACATGAAAATTTCGGGAAAGAAAACGAAGGCAATAGCAATGATAGGAAGAGAACAAAAAAGAATAAAAATCGTTATCGAGGAAGATATAATCGAGCATTTAAATATTTAGGCTCTAAAATATCAATTTGGAACACAAAAGCAGATATTGAGGAAAATATAGAAACCTACAATAAACTACATGGATGCATTAAAAGACACTTTGGTAGAAGTATGAGAAAAGAAAGATTACATAATATTGTGTCCAAACCAGCACTAAAATACCATGTTTTAAGGATGTCCCCTTCGAGATACCCACGGCAAGCTTTATTTTACAGACCTTCTGGACGGAGAAACATTGGACGACAAGGATGGAGCGACCAATTTATTTAGCCTCGGAACAGCCTAAACCTTGTGAGGAAGAAGAAGAAGAAGAAGATGTTTAAAAAGTTGCGTGATAAATGAAATGCACAGTAACTTATCTATTATAATCAAAATAAATTAGGAGTTCGCTATCCTTAACTTGTGTGAATTCTATTGCAATTGCATTATCCCTGTCGCAAACACAGGAAAAGAACGTAAAATATATTGGAACGTCCAGTATAACGGCTTAATTCGTGCTACCTGGGGTATACGTATTTATCTATAACGTGCACGCTATATTAGCCCTGATATCCCATAATGCTTTGTTGTTTGCCACAGAATAATCCTCTACAGACCCACATAGAGCCCGTATTTTAATCACTCATGCAGATGAACTTTTACCTCTTGGGTTTAAATGTAGATTAATAAAGTAAATCCACCAGATGGTCAGAAATGTTTTTAGTATCTGGTCTTTATGTAACATAACAGGAAGAAATTATTACTGTGCTTCAAAAACAATGAAAAGATTTTATGCAACGTTAGCATTTAAATACGTAAAAATAATTAATCCATTTGCTAAACAAAAAATTGCAATGTATTGATATCATGCTTGTATGACGTAATATGGTTGCTAAGCAGATGTTTCATTTGTTTCAACACTTATAGAGTAAAATGGAAGGTAATGATTAAAACTATTAAAATATCGATTAATATCTTGGACAAACCAGGAGTACTGAGAGTTTATTAATTCCAGAGGAACAAAAGATGTTTACGAAAAAGAATGCGAAGTTTTGTGGGTGGAGAAACGAAAAATGTGCTAGTTCGACTAATGAAACTATCGTATATTACTGGCCTATTTTTCAGTGCTGATAATTATGCAACTATTCTTACGGGCATATTGGAGAAAACTATGTTGTGGTGCTGATGACGTCATTGCTCTCCTGTTACCAGGTAATTATATGATTCATTTATTGGAACTGGATTGCACAAAGCATATTTTAGTATGAGCTATAGCGTGCCTGTCACTGGTGCGGAGGACCTGGGTTCGATTCCCGGTACCAGCATGGAAGTTTTGCCCGCTAAGAGATCTGGTCTGGTGTGTACTCAACCTGAATCATTGTTGAATTACCTGCTTCTGTGGACCGATGCTCAATTTTAACTGTCCCTTATTTCTCACTTCATTTTTCTGTGCTCTTCTTAATTTTTATACGTATATACAAGCAGCCATGCCCGAGGCGGGACTCGAACCTGCTACCGTCTGCGTGGTGGAGCGCCAAAGGAACACGCTCCAGCGACTACGGCTACTAGGGCTGGTATTGCGTAGTATTCTACACTCAAACGCAAGTTCAACATTTTGTTTTGAAAGTTGAACTTCACAGCTAAATCCCTAGCCTAACGAGATAACATGTGAGGCTCGTTTGCACGGATTTTGTTACGGCAATGAACAATCTGTAATCCGTAATGTTACACAACAGTAGATAATACAGCAGTGAATTTATTCCATGGAAAAAAAAAATCATGTAAGTAAAGGAAGACCTTTTCGGTTGTATGTACTGTTATTGTCTATTGTCACGGACTGCACACGCTAGTTCAAGTCTATGAAATATCTCTCATCACTCGTCTTCGTTGATAACCACAGCTAAGTTCGGTCACGCTACTGGCGTCCGTTTTATACAAAAGTGCGCCGTTGCGTTCTGCAACTGTTTTAACATGAATGAGTTAATGTGACAAATGAGAAGTCAGGTAACGTTTAATGCCACTTTATGTATTCTAAAACTAAACTAAAAAAAACACAATCCTCTGTTTTAAGGTTTACGCAATTTAACATTCGTAGTAACCTTGCAATTGACAGCCTCACTTAAAGTTCACACACATCCCATCATATAATCATACCTTAAACCAATAAATTAAAATTTTGGAATACGTTTCCATGAAAATGGTAGTTTGGGCAGAATAATTTTCTCGAGTATCTTCGCATCAGCTTGAAAGATGTTGAACTTCAGTACCACGTTTGATATTTAAGCATATTTTCGGTTTTCAGTTATTCTATTCACAGGCAGTCACCATCCAGCCACCCACACAAACACACGCACACACACTGACACATTTAAAGGCTCAAAAATGTATTCCCATTAAAATTTCGATAACGAATCTCTGGGTGGTTTACAATATTTCCTCTATCAACTGTACATAGGTTCATAGTAGAGAAAGTTAAACCTTAGGTTTTATTGTCGATTCAATCATAAGGTTAGAGTAGCATTTAGCTCAACCTATGAAAGTGCATTTAGAAAAACAACCTACCATAACCTTTTATAAAAACAAATACCACCTGGATGACATCAAAATTATTGGTCACATGGTAGATACCCGAGGCACAATTTCAGCCCTTTTTGTAAACGTTTGGAAAGATTTCAAACTTCTGTTCATGCCACTAGGTATACGTTGATGCAGTATTTTGTGTAAGCCCTCTGAAATTATTCCAACTGTAGAAATAGAGGCAACAGAAAGCCCCCTGAAATGATTCTGTGAGAACACAGGCAGCGTATGCTGAGTTCATTTGTTGAATATTCAACAATCAAGAAAAAGAATGGACGCTGATCGATAATTTAAGGATAAAAAATGTTAAATCTACATTATGAAGTGGAAGGAATTTTGATTTTTATGCAATAATCATAAATTAAACTCTTTTATAAGTTATGTTAATTGAAATCAATTATTTGCTGTGAGTTTTGGCGAGTAAAACTGGCTTATTATACGCCTAGCCATTTTTCATTAACGACGAAGTCCACCTTTGTTTAGCGAAGAATTTTGTAAAGTAATTCATATGACTGGCAGTTTCTGAAGGCAAGTATAGTGTGTAAGACATTCTTGGAGGTAATCTTGATCTTTTTCATATTATTATACTCCCGTAACACCTCTGCAATTAAAATATAAGAATCCTCAAGCTCTCCAACTTATGCTAAGCCACAAGGAACAAAAATTATGCTATAACATTCTTAGGTCCAACTTGTTTGGTCCTTAAAAATGCAAACAAGATATTTTTGTGATACGCTCTGTATTTAAAAGTTTAAACTGCATGAAGCTATAATATTATTAATACTATCTCCGTATCCTGTATGAATATTGTTAAACCGAAACTCACAATTTTGTCTAACGGCTATTAAAATTATTTAAATCTGTCTACTTTATCTAGTACGTTTAGTAAGTTTCCAATGTCAAGATTTCAGCGAATGTGTATGTATGTGTGCGTGCGTGTGTGTGTGTGTGTGTGTGTGTGTGTGTGTGTGTGTGTGTGTGTGTGTGTGTGTGTTTTACGGGGCCACCTGAATTGCGAAAATAAAAAATAAATAAAACAAAGAAAGAAAATATAACTTTTTAGAGAAAGGTCCGCGCGCGTGCATGTCTGTCAGGATTAACTCAAAAACGAGAAGTCAATTAAAAACCAAAATTGGTATTAAGGTTTACTATCTTTCAAGGATGCGACACAAAGATTTTGAAGAAAATTCCTCCCCCCTAAACTAACCTTTGCATGAAAATTTTGATTTTCTCAAAAATGGCTCTAATGATTTTGATTAAAACGCATATGTTTAAGATATTTTTATGGAAAATGAAATGTATATTTTGAATTTTCTGACTATAGCCCAAGTAGTTTTGTTTTACTCATGATGACTTTTGCATAACTGGTAAACCGTAAGAGATAGACCAAATCTTACGGTACAAAAATGTAAATCTCGTTCAAACAAAGTTATGTACATATGAAGTTTTTTGTGAAATGAACAATTTCAGAGCTATTCCTTGTTATTTGTGAGAGCTTTGCAATACTCAAACTTGTCTCGAATGGAAGGCCGTTATTCACTTTTTTCTCACTTCGCCATCCAAAAAGAACAGAATTTGAAAGCTTTAAAAGATTTGACTATCGCTCAAAGCCTACTGTAGTCGCATATTCCCCTTGCACCCACAAGGAAATAAGCAATAAGATAATTTCTGCAAATGTTTATTTCGAGTAACATGAAGATAATGAATAAGAGTTTGTAGTAATTATTACAGGAGCGTAGAAATTCGTGTGAATGTAATACATCAGAATTTATTTTTATTACTACTGTTTTTTTACTTTTCAAATTTGGCAACCTACCTACTTCATTGATTTATTTTTAATAAAGTGGATATACAATTTGGTTGATGACGTCATTATCTGCCTGAGAAAAACGGATGAAATGTTTTAGAAGCCGTAGGTTTATTCCGACCCTCGTTTGCCTCTCACTTAACTGAAAGTCCATTTGTTTCTATAATAAAACGATGTGCCTTATTCCGAAAATGACGCAAACCCTTAGTTTTAATGTGAATAAAATAACAGCTTATCTAAGCAAAAAGGGCAGACAACAACGCTCGAAAGTCTCCAAGTTTAATATCGCACTCCGCTCATCGGAGTTTAAAGGTTATTTCTGACGCATATGCTACTTCTCTTCAAGTTGGAAGAAGGGGAGGAAAAAGGACTCCCTTGGTGGGTACTTTTATCTCCGTCGCTGTTTGTGAAAGACGCCATGCGCGAAGAAACACTTTTTGTAGACTCTGTTCACATCACTGGAACGATATAAACTGTATTATTTGCCTGCGTTTATAGAGTCGAAGAATGCGCTACAAGAACGGTATGAAACAACTTCTGTGTTGTACTTGTAGCCTGAGTTCTACGTATTATTGGAAACAAGAAGTGCAAACTTATTTCATGAAAGATGGAATGCCTGCAAGTGTAAATAAATAGCAAATATACAGACAGACATGTCTTTTAACTTATATACACACTCAAAAATCTGATGTGTTACACTCAAATGACTTTCGCTACTCTTTTACTAACCATTCCTACAAACTCTTTTCCCTATATTTTCTTTGCGTTAGTTGAGATAAACATTTGCAGAAATTATGTTAAATATGGGATTACAGTAAGCTTTGAGCGATAGTCAAATGTTTTAAAGCTTTCAAATTCCGTTCTCTTTGCACATTAACATATAAAAAATCTGATGTGTTGCACTCACATGACTTTCTCTACTCTTGCACTAACAAACTCTTATTCCTATATCTCCATGTTAGTTAAGATAAACATTCGTACAAATTATCTTATTGCTTATGTCCTTGTAGCTGCAAGGGAGATATTAGAATACAGCAGGCTTTGAGCGACAGTCAAATCTTTTTCACCTTTGAGATTCCGTTCTCTTTGCATGATTAACATATAAAAAATTAACAACGTTGTTGCATTTCGCTAAAGTTCTGTTTTCTGAAACTCCCAAACATAACAAGGAATATCTCCGAAATGGTTCATCCTACAAGAAATTTTATTGAGACATAAATTGTGTATTTTAGCAAGATCTACAGTTTTTGTACAGCAAGATTTTGTCTATCTCTAACGGTTTACCAGTTATGCAAAATTTGTCCAGAGTAAATACGACTACATGAGCTATAGCCAGAAAATTCAAGATATACATTTCATTTGTCATAAGAATATCTCAAACATGTGACATTTTAATCAAAATCGTTAGTCATTTTCAAGAAAATCAAAATTTTCCAAAAAATTTCAATGTAAAGGGTAGTTTAGGGTGGGGCTATTTTCTTCAAAATCTTCGTGTCGCATCGTTGAAAGACATTAAACTTAAATACCAACTTTGGTTTCTAACCGACTTTTCGTTTTTGAGTTATGCTGCCCACAGACTGAAAGACTGACAGACTGACAGACACACAGACACACACACGGACCTTTTTCTAAAAATGCTTTTTTTTGGATTCAGAAAGCCTCAAAACTTGTATTTCCGGTGAAATCTCGACATCGAATTTTTGGGTGGAATACAATACTTCCTCTACTTAAGTAGCAGAGAAAGTAAAAAGGTATGGATCATTGGCTACAACCTATAAGGGTCAAGTTAAGTGCAGACTTTTCTTATTCTATGGAGGTAGCGGCCCTCCAGCAGTGTAAAAAGGGCCCTCAGTGGATTTGCAGGGGAACTTCAGAATTTTAAATCGAAGTATGATATACATCAGCGACGTCTCACCTTGTCTCTTTGGAAACGCTTCCATAATTAGATGCCATTCCTCGCCTCTTTTTCAGTCGTGAGGTGAATCACCCTGTGAGGTTTAGACTCACTGTCAGTATCCAGTGACGGACAGCCGATTCTATGGTTGTTTCTAAGTCACAACTTAAGACCTCTTCATTCTGGATTATTTTTACGTAAATGGTAAACAGTAAGTGACAAAAACATTATGTCTTTAAATGAACCATTTCGGAGATATTCTTTATTTTTTGTTTGAATTCGCCAACACTTATACTTTGCTCAAATGGAAATATGTTATTCGTTCCTTTGTCTCCTGACTTCAAAGGCATCGCAAAGCAACCAGCTCTTAAAACATTTCGCTATCGCTTAGAGCCTGTTTTATTCCCATATTCCCCTTACACCTACAAGAATATTAACAATAAGAAAATGCTTGTGTCGATTTCTCCAAATTGAACTATATTAAAAGTCTGTATGACACTTGGTTAGGCGTCGATCACTTGATGCATCTTCGACCTTGTCGCCAAATATTGAAAGATTTCTTCAACGTAAGCAGTACCAAAGCTGTCACTAATGAACAGATGTTTATCTCGTAAGATTTGAAAGTGCTTTCGTAAATAAAACATAACATACATACAACCAAACCACCACTGCAACACAATTGAGTGTTGAAAGACTGGCACAGTCCCCCTAAGGTGGAAGGAGGCTTAGCCAACCTCCCCTCTTTCGCAAACGTTGGATATCGCTGTTTAAGATACTCTTTGCTTAAAATATGTTTTTCCAAAATGGGAATTTATTGACTATAGAAGTGTTATGTAACACACTTAGGCCTAATTGCATAAATATCGCTGCCAGGAGTACATATTTAATCTAAGGTCAGAACCTGAACTGAGATAGTGTAGAATTGCATTGTGTAAAACTAATCTAAGATCATCGAGTCCCAGTTCAGCTTTGATCTTAGTTCGTAATATCACGTTTGACAATCGCTGTATCCGGGTAGCAGCAGTCACTTGTTTTTCAGCTTTGGAGACTTTAGCAGGGCGTAGTACAGCTCGAAAATGGCGCAAAACAAGCAAGATACATAGATCGTTTAATTGTAATTGAAAAGTATAAATATATATCAAAATCAAAAAGAAATAAGAACGACGCTGTTTTAGTTTCTGTGAAAGAACTTGAACTTGCTGGGGATTTTAATTCGAGGTTAATTATGTATTTAACTTATTCATAGATTTGATTTTTATATTTTACCAATTTTGGATCAAAGCCTTTTCGTTAAATTTGGAGAAAACAATTGCAAACTGATGTCACTCTCAAGTTTCCTGAAGTAAGTCTCAAACACAATTTTATTTCACATTTTACCGTTTGTGAAAAATGTTCTAGCTTTGGAGTAACAAATTTTTGCTGCTGCAATTTTTTTTTTTTTTGTTTTTTTTTGGCATAGTGCAATTTAGAACAACTGAGGAATATCCAAATAACTAGGAAAATGCATCACTTACTTAGTTTATTAATTTATTTAAGGCGTACTATACATATATTTGTTATGATCTAAATTTAATCAGGTTAACTGAGAAAATTCACCAGTCAGTTTTGATCCTAGGTCAAGACGCCATGTAATTAGATCAAGGTTTATACAACCAACTGGCCTTATCACATATAAGGCTGATTTTCTGGCAACTGTTGGTTTTAAAGCCAACTGTTCAGTTTTAGTTTATTGTTGTTTCAATTTCAGATGTTTGACTGTCGCTGTAATTCCTTGATTTGTATATGTGTGTGGATTTTCTCGGAAAAACAGTAACATATTATTCAGAGCAGATATTGGTCGTCCACATTTTATCTTCTTCTTCTTCAAGTTCCAATTTCATTGAACTTCTTTACAATTGTATACTGCTTTATCTTTCTGTCTGGAATTGCTTGAACAAATTATATATCCACTGTTGAGTTCTCATTCTATTAGCTTTCCGAACTAAAAGTTGTATTTTTCCCTCTAGCTGAGATTTGCCTTGGTGATAATTTCTGCTGTTTCTAGTACTGTCCCGTCTCCTCCCAAGGGGTACTTGTTCGGATTGGGTTGGACTCGGCGGGGCGGTGGTTCCCGATACCCATGGGAGGGGTATATCTGGGTGGTGATGCTCATGCTGGGTTGTGAGACAATTTCTTCTGGTACTAGGCTGTCCTAGAATGCCGGCGGCCCATTCGAGGTTTTCGGTAGTCTTCCCGAATGAGTTGTACGAAGCGGCGCATCCACTCCCGCCTCCGTGTAACAGCAGGAGAGGGATCTTTCGTCACTAATGAAAAGAGCCACGGAGATGAAACATGGGTGATAAAAAAGGAGGATTGGAATAGAATTAATACAGCCGAAATGAGATACCTGAGAGCAATTAACACTTTCACTGCTGAGATATCTCTTTCTGAGGTGCCTCGGGCGAAGCCGTGATGGTTAAGGCAATATACGACGAACTGGTCATTCATTCCAAGTCAAACGTTGCGAGTTCGAATCCCAGTAACTGCAGTCAAATGTGCCCGTGGGGAGGGCCCAAGGAAAATAATCGGTGGAATAGCACGCTTGGAAGCTGATGGAGTTACATTTGACTGCACTTCCATGGATGTTGCTTTTTTCTCAAAAAAATGTAATATTTTAATTTAATGTTTTTACAATAGGAAACAGCTGCAAATACTTGAATTCAATTTATTTAGGTTAGCATAACAAGAAAGTAGAAAATATGTCAACAGTGAAAGGGTTAAATGCCCCATCGTCCATGTGATGGCAAATGCAGTGAAAGGGTTAAAATATGTACAATTATGGATAAAATAAAAAAACGAAGAAATAAAAAACTAAGTAATTCTTCCTATAAATGAAAAAATAGAAGAATATAGAAGACCAACGAATGGATGAAAAATGCTTCCCTAAGGTATGTTATGACTTATGAGGAGATGGAGAGAATCGTGAGACCTGAACAGGAGAAACTCCTAATCCTTGATGTGATGGTGGTGGTGGTGTTGGTGGTGGTAGTGGTGGTGTTGGTGGTGGTGGTGGCGGTGGTGGTGGTGGCGGTGGTGGTGGTGGCGGCGGTGGTGGTGGTGGTGGTGGTAGTGGCGGTAGCGGTGACGGTGACGGTGATGAACATTGTATGCGTTGGCTCTCGGATACATCCCTTGGAGGTAGATATTTGCAATGCTATGGATGAGGCTAATAGAAATTTATATATGTAAACAACCTATAAAATTGGTATAGAGTCAGTTACCGTTGCATATTGCACTTTGCTCCCTTGTTTACATATTCGATGAATTTCCAAGCGTGGTATGTCAATATCAAATTGAAACAAATCGAATGTGTTTAACATTAAATATTACGAGCTTAAAAACTCTATGATGCATGCATTTTCCGTTTTACCATGAAGGAATAATGCCTTGTAAAGAACGTGTCTCTCTAATTGATAAATCGGTCATTTATTTTTATTGTTATTTGAATGCGTGGTATAGTGCCTAGTTACAAAAATGATATTTGTTTCAATTATTCAGATTTTCCGGTTTTATTATGAAGATTAATGATTCAAAACGCTAGTCTCTTCCTAGTTGGACACCAATCCCATACGAGTGCAGAATAAAATATGCTTAATTGCGTAATGCTGAAATCCTAGTGATTTATATTGTTGAGAGGATTTAGGGAATCCGGATCAATGCAAATTAGCGCTTTATGTTGCGTATTAGTTTACAAGCCCAAATGAGCATTTGAGAACATCCTGTAATTCCATACGCACTATCCCAGCACAGTCAGTGGGGGCGATATCCATTTTAGAACACTACCTTTAAATATATAGTGACGTAGCTTGCTGAAAATTCGGAGGTCATGCGTAGTTGGCTGCGCTTTGGGGAAATCCCCAGATTTGGCTCCACCATTACGCAGGCATTCTTGACTACCTATAACATTAGATCTGTGATAATAGTTTGTAGTTTTTCCGTGTCATTATGGATTCCTTTTTATTATTGCTGCTGCTACACAGAGTGTTATACATATTCTAAAATTGTATACAATTTCTAAAATAAAAGTAATGCTTTGTCATGTTGCGGAATTCTAGCTTGCATGGTTGTTGAAATATTAAAACAAATTCATTACATTCTATATCATAAGCTGAGGATTTTTAAGCAAATCGTGTAATGAAAAATCTGATGTGTTGCACTCACATGACTTTCTCTACTCTTGTACTAACCATTCTTACAAACTCTTATTCCTGTATCTTCTTCGTGTTAGTTAAAATAAACATTTGTACAAATTATCTTATTGCTTATTTCCTTGTAGGTGCAAGGGGAATATTGGAATACAGTAGCCTTTGTGCGATAGTCAAATCTTTTAAAGCTTTGAGATTCCGTTCTCTTTGTACACGTAACATATAAAAAAATGAACAACGATGACCCACTTCACGAAAGTTCCATGTTTTCCGAAACTCACATACATAACAAGGTATATCACCGAAATGGTTCACCCTACAAGAAAATTTATTGAGACATAAATTGTGTATTTTAGCAAGATCTACATTTTTGTATAGTATAATTTGGTCTATCTCTAACGGTTTACCAGTTATGCAAAAGTCGTCCAGAGTAAATACGACTACAGGGGCTATAGCCAGAAAATTCAAGATATACATTTCATTTGTCATAAAAATGTCTCAAACATATGACATTTTAATTAAAATCGTTAGAGCGATTTTCAAGAAAATCAAAATTTTCGAAAAATTTTCCATGTAAAGGGTAGTTTAGGGTGGGGCTATTTTCTTCAAAATCTTCGTTTCAAATCCTTGAACGACATTAAACTTAAATACCAACTTTGGTTTTTAACCGACTTTTCGTTTTTGAGCTATGCTGTCCACAGACTGACAGACTGAGAGACTGACAGACACACAGACACACAGACCTTTTTCTAAAAATGTTTTTTTTTGGATTCAAGGGGCCCTAAAACATGTATTTCCGGTGAAATCTCGTCTTCGAATTTTTGGGTGGAATACAATACTTCCCCTACTTACCAGTAGGGAAAGTAAAAAGGAATGTACCACATTGTCACCGCAGCTAATTACCGACGGCAGAGGTTTAGCTTATACTAACCTGGCCCTCCAACTGCCTTAATGGCTGGTCCTGTTGACTGAGGAATAGCCATTGTATGCCACTTACCTGCCGTTCGAGAACATTCCTTTATTAGAACGTTTTATTTTATTTCTGGCTCCATATAAGTAATTGACTCACACCCGTTGAAGATTAAGTCGTAATAGCAGATGTTACACTAAAACGGCGTCAGCGAGTCTTTCAGTGCACAGTTGACAGTTTGAATTCAGGAGTTCTGTGGTCAGAGCAGAGTGCAGTTCTGTTGTGAGTTGTAACTCAATAGTTCAACGTGATCCGAATCTCGGAGTCGGTCGTTTTTGTTCAGTGTGGTGCAACAGTAACTTGAGTATAATGATAGCACTACGCTAAACCCTTAAGTGTGATTAGTAAAGCCCGAATTTCTAAGCATACAGCTTTAAAGGTAAGCAGGAGGGCTATACTTCATAAGCTTATTTCGCAGGAAATCGCTTTTGCTTATTTATTTTACGATGTTCAAATAAAACAGCATATTTTACCCAAAACTATAAATTTAAAAGTGCATATTCCACAGTTATCCACGATTTATCAATGATTCGCTGTTTTCTCGGCTAAATTCGTAAGAAAGAAACACTAGGATGTAGACCGGTGTTGTGAAATCATACTGCGACAGGCGCGGCTCCTCCTATCGTAATACATAAACAAATAATGTTTAACTATGATTCTGCATTTTATCATTTGAACCGCCATTTTCCCCTAATTGCAGTTCAAGAAAAGTTTTCTCGGTTGTAATGCACATGGTCAAATCCTTTAATCTCAATTCCGATTCATCAAAACTGCGCTGCGTGTTTGAAACGCGCGGCAGAAATGATACGCATGGAACCTGGGTAGGGGAGAGCCAGCTAGCTTAACCTCTGCCGGCCCGGCCCCCTTTCCTCAGTACGAGGCCCTTGAACAGGGATAAGGAAACATTCGGTCTGTATATGCACTCCGAGCATGCGTAGACGCGTCTGCCAGCAGTCCGAACACTTGCCTGCCCAAATCCGAAATTATACGACATTTTCCGAACAGCCATACTCCACGAACGAAGATCTCAGAGATCTGAATCTGTCGTTATCTCTGTGTAATACCAGTATGACCGACATAATTAGTGAACTATTACAAATTTCGCTTTCGCGGCGCACTGACAATGAAAAGAGGAGTGTTTTAGCCATTTAACACAAAGCTGCAGTCAGACAATTTTTCAATTTCTTAATCATTTTAGTCATGGGCGTCGCGAAACGGGAGCAAGGGGGGCCACGCCCCCCTTGGAAGTCGGTGAACTTAATGTGCTGTCAGTTACTAACTATTAAACTAATATTTTAATTTTGATGTAAAGAACAATTTTTGTTTAGCACAAATTAATACGGTTATCTGCAACAAATACTATAAATTTGACAGTAAAATAATGATTTAATATTATATGATTGCAAATTTCCAACATGTGCCCCCCCCCCCTGGAAAAAAGTCTGCCGACACTCGTGATTTTAGTTTTGGCGGTAATTCGTCCGTAAGTCACACTCATTCACTCTGCTCTTATTAAACAACCAAACAATATATTGTTTGCGTTATCCGCAATGACTTCGCCCCTATATTTCGGATAAACGGGGTTTATTATTATTATTATTATTATTATTATTATTATTATTATTATTATTATTATTATTATTATTATTATTATTATTATTATTATTATTATTATTATTATTATTATTATTATTATTATTATTATTATTATTATTATTATTATTAGTATTATTATTATTATTATTATTATTATTATTATTATTATTATTATTATTATTATTATTATTATTATTATTATTATTATTATTATTATTATTATTATTATTATTATTATTATTATTATTATTATTATTATTATTATTATTATTATTATTATTATTATTATTATTATCATCATCATCATCATAATCATCGTCGTTGTTGTTACTGTTGCTGCTGTTACACTTTGCCTACCCTAAAATTTTGACTGCGAGCCGCCACTGTACTGCGAGTAGAAAAATTACTTGCTGCGATTAGTAGACTGAATTGATCAGTCACTTATCGCCTGAGATAACACAATGATGTCATGAACAGGGATGCTGATTCCCTGAGATCCGAGCTGCATCTTCTTGCGCTACGGCTTTTAGTTCAGTTCGATATTACAGTTACGGAATGTCGCTCACAAAAACCTCCCAGTCAGCTTTCCTACGCAAATGTGTGAACGAGTTTGGAAAACATATTTCCAGTGAAGATTGTAGTGTCTTATTTTGTTTGGTGTGTGAAGTATGACATTGTGCAGCACATTAATACAACGTGGCATACAGAGAGGTTTAAAATTAAATATAAGTTAAACTAGCAACTGATTAAAGGCAATGCTAGTGAACAATTGAGTTCTAGTGATACATTTTCCAAAGACTATGTTTAGCATTAGTGGGTTCATTGTATAAATTGAATAATGTGTGGCTTCGTATACTTCTACAAAAATACACAAATAAAGAGGTGCCGCACGAATCTACACTGCGCAGAAACTATATGCCACAGAGTTTTCAAGAAGTGATTGGAAATATTCGGAATACACTGAAGCATGAAAACATGGATTTCTATTGATGAAACTGCAGATGCATCGGGACAGTGCTGTAGTTGGCGCTATGAAAGCAGGTAGCAGATCATTTCTTCTGAATATACAAATACTCGAACAAGTAAGTCATTCAATTGTTGCCAGATTTTTTAATCACTCGTTATCTTTCTTGTGGCCAGAAGGAACTCGGAATGACAATGTATTGCTATTTGTCAGTGATGTTGCCCCATATATTGTTAAAGCGGGAGCTGGATTAAAAGTCCTTTTCCCTAAATTAGTTCACCTGACGTGTCTTGCTCATGGTTTACATCGTGTCGCTGAAACTGTTAGAAGCCAGTATAAGGACCTGGATGTTCTTGTTTCTAGCGTGAAGAAAGTGTTCGTAAAGTCCCCGATTAGAATTCAAAAATTCCGTGAACTACTTCCAAATTTATCTTTGTCCCCTCAGCCAGTTTTGACTCGGTGGGAAACGTGGTTAGACGCTGTGTGAAATTATGCAGGACATTTCAGTGAACTGAAAACTGTTTTGAATTCCCTAAATACAAATGATGCAGTCAGAATTGCCACAGCATAAAAATGTTTTGTTAAAAGTGGTATTCAAGAAATTTTAAGGCCTTTGGAAGCTCGAAATAAGCGCTTGAAACATTCGCTATCTCTGATTCATGAAGTTTCAGTAACATTGTCGTCACAAACACACGGGCTTCCAAAAATTGCGTTTGATAAACTCAATCAGGTGCTACAGAAAAACTCCGGTTACAAAACACGGTGCCAAGTTTTTAAAAAGCTTTCTGGCGAAGAAACACATTGAAGAGGAAATTACCGAAGCAGAACTGTGGTGCTTTTCTCGTGCACCTGTGGCATCATGCGACGTGGAAAGAATATTTTCACTATACAAACCATTTTTCATTGATAGACGCAAGAGTTTTTTTACAGGAAAATCTCTGGATGACCTTCCTTCAATAAGGTAAGCGTTCTGTGAAATTATTTATTATCTATCATATTTGCATACATTCGTTTTGGCCTTTTTTTTTTGTGCTTATTTTCGTCATGTTTCGTGCTTATTTAATTCCTTATTTTACTATTTTATTTTGCTTAGATATCCGGGCTTTAGTGATTAGCAATAAGTGTGTGTTCATTTGTTATATCATACCCTGACATTACGCCCTGTTTATTATAGAAAAATAGTACATCTTGTGCTCTAAAAGTTCTTGGTGTTTCAAATGTTACTAAATTACTTCCCAATTATTTTTAAAAAGCTCTAGGATGATTTTATTTCACGTACCTACTTTTAGAAGCACTAAAAGCTATGGTGCTTCCTGTGAAGAATTATGAGTCCTGAAAAATGCTGAAAAATTATTTATTTGAAACCAGGATGTGACATCGATTGTTTTAAACATTTTGAACTGACACTGCGAATAGTGCTTAGAATCAAGACAAAACAAAATTTCCCCCCCTAAATATTCATAAGCCGCTCAAGAGAAACTAACAAAAGTAAAATATTTGATATAAATTGCAGTTTAATTTGCTTGCATTTTATGATTTATATATGTTACTTATTCATAATTTCTCATCAGTTAGACCTTTAACTGTTATAATTGTAGTGTCTCTCTTGGGTTTTAATATTATGAAGTACAATTTTGCTCTTTTTATGTTTAAGAGTTCATTCGTTAAGTGTAGAAAAGCCCTTTCTGTTTTATGTTTTGCCGATTACGTCGCTATACATATATGTATAAAATAACTAAATTCATCAAGTAGATAAACAGAGCGAAAGAATACTTCTGCAAGGTAACATGAAACTAAAAAACTAACTAAACCCCAAGCACTACAACCCACAAAGAGCCTTGGCCTACCCCTCAGCCGCTGCATCCCCCACCTCTGCCCACTACAGGCGTCATTGGTGAGGTGCAGTACTGGAGGGTGGGACGTGATCAGCACCCCGAGCCCTCCCGGCCAGTTATGCGATCTTCTAGACCTGGGGCCGCTACTTCTCCATCAAGTAGCTCCTCAATTGGTCCCCCCGGGACCTAACGAGGCTAAGTGAACCCCCTGCCAGACCTCCTAGAGGGGATAAAATCCACATGCTGGTACCGGGGATCAAACCCGGGTCCTCCGCGCCAGAGGCAAACGCGCAACCAACTGCGCTACGGAGGCGGTCTAGCATGATAAATTGTGACAAATTGAAATAATACGTCTGTGATTGCATACACACATTTTCTAATGGTATAATAGAATTTTGGCTCAACATTAATATATTTTCAGGTTAATTTGACCTGCTGTATGGTTAGCTACAGCGCGCCACTGACGTAATCTGAGAGCCGCGCTGAGGCTCTAAGCTAACAGCGAGCCAGAGCCAGGCTCGGCCGGACAAACCTGGCAGTGCCTGCCGTAGGCCACGGTGCGAGGGCCACTCCTGATAAATAGTTACGCCAATAACCACAACAAAGAACCCTTACCGATCTATGGGTAGAATAATTCACCAGAATCGAATCTGGGACCTCGAAAGCTTAGGGGAATTCTGTAAAATAAGAGGAGAAACATATACGCTAATATTTTCTACCAATACACATTTAGCTGATAAACACTATTAAACTCAAGGAGTACTCTGTAACACACAGCAGGCATCAAAGGTGTGAAGTAAGTTCTTGAGAAGGAATTAATTTCTGTGATACTTTAGCATGTTCGAGTTCTAAGAATGGCTCATTGTCATTGTTGACAAAGCACACAACAAGCTTTCCTTAAGACGTAAACACCGCGTCTTGCATTACGGCAGCCTTTGTGAGAACCTTGCGGGTTGTTTGTGTGACACTGGGAAACACGATTTCACAGGTGACTGTGTTACAGCCAATAACGTTCAAACTTCGCTTAACTGCTAACAAATCTTAGGCGTTCACCTAACACAGGGTGGCTAATTTATTGAATATTTTACTCCACAAACCGGGAATAATACAACTGAAAATCTGATTTTCTAACGTTTTCAGCCACTTTAGCTGAATATTTATTTTCAGTTTTATCTTAGGGTGGCCCCATAGCTCAGTTAGTATAGCTTGCTTGCTGTGCAAGAGGTCTCAGGTTCGATTCCCGGCTGGGAGGTGTCAGTATTTATAGTACTAAGGAGTGTGAAAGTTAGTGTGAAGTTAATGTAATACATTTTTAAAAAATCTGATTAAGTTGCACCCATATGACTTTCTCTACTCTTGTACTAACCATTTTTACACTTCTCTTTCACACACACACACACACACACACACACACACACACACACACACACACACACACACACACAAATACACACATGGGGACCTTTTTCTAAAAATGCTTCTTTTGGATTCAAGGGCCCTCAAAACATATTTCTGGTGAAATTTTGACAACGAAATCTTGGGTCGAAAAAATGCTGTGGTACATGAACATTTGAGGGTTTTAAATTACAGTGTCTCTTTTACTTTAGAAGTTATGAATTGTTAAATCTGAATTTTATTATCGTATACCGAAGGCTCCTAAAGTTAGGTTTTTGAAAATCCCATTACATTTATCTGATTATAACGTACTAATGTCATAATTTTTTGTATACTAAGCTTAGTTTAAAAGAAAATAATTTTTAAACTCTGCCATTTGAAATTTCTAGTATTGTTTAAATTTGTACTGTTTTTAAAAGTAATAACTCAAAAACCGTTCAAACGAGAAATATATATTACAGATTTAATTCTTTGTGTTTTGAGAATCTACATGATAAAGGAAGAATTGGATGAAAACTGCATCGTGTGAAAAATTTTCAAGAAGTAACCACAATGGAAAATAAGTTTCAAAAACCTTAAATTTCAAAATTAAAGTCACTTTGTTCTGTATTTTTAAGGTACATCATATAAATATAGGTATTTTTAATATAAAAAGACAAAAAACATGCTGAATTTATGACTCCTAGGTATTTCTAAAATCATGGAACACGACTCAATTTTTGCGAGGTATCTACTAAATTTCAGTTGTGTTTGCCCGTAAATGTTACGATAAGAAGTTCTCCAATACGTTGAACGAATAACCTAACCCAGAGGGGCAACAACCCTTTCCGTAAATATTCCTACTACGTAGAGATTTTATTGCATTCCACCCAAAAATACTATATGGAGATATCACTGAAAATACACGTTTTGAAGCCCCTGAATAAGAAAAAATATTTATTTTTGCGTGTACGTGTCCGTGTGTGTGTTTGTATCTGTGCACTGTATTACAAGTCAGTTAACTGTAGCAATGCCAACCCTTATTACAGAACTTGCATTACCAACGGGGGGGGGGGGGCTATTTTTAAAACAAATTTATTTTGAAATTGGGTATTATATCTTGTGATATTCGTAAGAGTAACATTCAACATTGTTTAACTATTTGTTTTTTCTACTTTTTACGAGAATCCCATAATACCGACGGGGGATACTTATAACAACCTTCACATTTCATTGTTTTGTCTTAAATAGCAACAATGAAAACTTTCAAACAGTTACGCAGTTCAATGATAGAAAAGTGATTGACAATAATTACTAACTGCATGCCTTTAATAAAGAAGCTAAAATAGAGAATTTAAAAAATGATAAATGTGGGCTTTAAGTACTCGCCCGTGAGTATTGCTAGGGTTAAATACCAAACTTGGAAACTTGGCATGTGAGTTCACCATCTTCCAAGAATGCATTCAAACATTAAAACATTAAGTTTTGTTAAAATAAAATAGTGTGATTGTGTTTGTTTTGAAACAAAATCCCTTCTGATTTCTTATTCTAAGACTGCCATAAACACAAAGTATAAAAAGACCACAAAATTAAGCAAACATTAAACAAAACAAAAGTTCAGAAGTAATCATATAAAACATTATAATTCATCAAACGGCTATCATACCGTTGGCTGACACAAAATTTAATGGTGGTTGGTTCAACACAATATCCAATCAGAGACTTGCCACGCTTTACTTGCAGTGAAATCAGGCCGTACGGCCGGTGATATAAATATTATGTGCACGCAAATGTGCTTGTGTGTGTGTGTTTGTGTATGTGTGTGTGTGAATTTAATGAAATAAGTTAATCTAAAGCAATAGTAATCCAAAGTTAGAAAAAACCGTTAAGTGAGTGAACACCATTGCTGTTGAACAGTAGTTGTTCCTAAAGTTTTAACAGTCACCATATGGCCTTCGATGTTTAAGGCGGCATATTGAAAAGAAAGCTAAGACCTATTTTTCAAAATAATCAATATTTTTCACATACGAGAGGAGGCTTCTTTTGTAAAATTTTGTTGAGTAATATTTGTTTGAATAGTCACTTTGTAAGTTGTAAGAGAAATCTACCATCATGTTCATTTTCATGTTCCATTTTCCCTGGTACCGAACTGCCATTGTTTTGATGTCCTGGTGAAATCCCTACTTATACCCAAGTTTGCAGGAAAACAGTCCAAGTGGCTGTGTAAATAATATACCTCGATGGTCATATTGCAGTCAAGTTCTCTCAAACTTTTGAGCATCCTGTTTACTAGATCAACATAGTTTTCATCGCTGTGGTTGCAAGTGCTTCATACATGTTTACAGATAATCTCGGACTTACGTGCAGACCCAAGCCTTCTCTTGGTCACCAAAGTGTCCCAGGGAAACCTTTTACAAAGTCAGAAATAGCTTTCTACTTTCTCAAGTAGGTATACATAGAACTCGAGGTTGTGACAGCCGTACGGAGATTAAATTTGTTGACATTTATACGGAGCCCAAAATATTCTCAAAAATGTTGAATACCTATTGAATAGTCTTGTTTTGTACCTTTCTTACTGTCGCTACTAGCTAATTGTATTATTGTGATTGTTTACCTTCCGTTTATATTGATATTATATATTACTTTTCGCTTCACTCTTTTCCATTATCTATCCTATGCTTTTATCCTCTTCCATACTTATTTCCATGTCACTCTGTCCATTCCCATCCACTGCACACCAATCACTATATTAAATTCTTGCGACCATCTCTGCTGTGGGCGTCCTCTGCTACCTTGGGTCTCATACCATTGTCACATAGGCCAACCTATCCTGGTGCCTTCTCATCACGTGGCCACAATAAATATAGAATTTAATTTCTAGTATGTACTCGCTAATAAAAAATCTTTGACGACCACCAATTCCACCGACAGTTTTAAAATATATGGAGGGCTAAAGAAGAAACAATTTAGGAATGAAGTCGGACTAGACTATTTGAAAATATTACAAAGATTCCAAGTTGATGGCAACATAAGTATAATTTCTGACTTGTGTGGCTTACTCACAGAAATTCAGTAAAAAAGGGTACTACTGGACGATGTTAAACCATTGGCAACTGTATGGTTTTAACATTCTAAATAAGCTTAATACGCGCTTAAAGCATTTAGTACCTGGGTGACCGAGCTTTGCTCGGCCATTTTTGCCTCTTCTTTTGTGATTTTTTGTTTTTGTAATACATTGCATTTATATTTCAATCATAGAAAATTATATGAATTGTATGTTGAAGGACAAACAGGTGATATATGAATGTGCTGCGTAAAAGAAAAGCGAGTAGAAATCCATTTGAAAGTAATATATTGTATAGTAAAACTGTTATCATAAAAACTTTCTTCAAGGAAAAATACATATGCGTGCCGAATTTCGCGGTGATATGATATGATATGAATTGTTTAAAGAAAAGTGAGTAGAGAAAGATGTGAATGTGTTACCTAAAAGTAAGTAGAGAAATCACTGTGAATGCAATATGCGCATTTCTATTTCAAACATAAAGAAAATTGTATGGCATTTGTAGAAGAGTGAGCAGAGAAAGAGATGTGAATGTGTTACCTAAACTTGAGAGGGGAAAGGAGGGTGAATGTAAGATACAGATCATGGTATGACTTATTTTAAAAGCGAGGGTAAAAACATTTTTTGGTGTAAAATCACGTTTTCTTATGGAAAATTGTTTATAGAAGAGTGAGTAGAGAAAGAGATGTGAAAGATGTGAATGTTGTACCTAAAAGTGAGAAGAGAAAACAGTATGAATATAATATGTAGCATTTCTGTTTCAAACATACAGAAAATTGTATTACTTAATTTAAAAGTGGGGATAAAATGATCTTTTGGTGTAAAATCACGTTTTTATGGAAAATTGTTTATAGAAGAGTGAGTAGAGAAAGCGATGTGAATGTGCTACCTAAAAGTAAGTAGAGAAACCACTATGAATGTAATATGCAGCATCTCTATTTCAAACATACAGAAAATTGTATGACTTCTTTTTAGAAGAGTGAGTAGAAAAAGAGATGTGAATGTGTTACCTAAAAGTAAGTAAGAAACCACTATGAATGTAATATGCAGCATCTCTATTTCAAACATACAGAAAATTGTATGACTTCTTTTTAGAAGAGTGAGTAGAAAAAGAGATGTGAATGTGCTACCTAAAAGTAAGTAAGAAACCACTATGAATGTAATATGCAGCATCTCTATTTCAAACATACAGAAAATTGTATGACTTCTTTTTAGAAGAGTGAGTAGAGAAAGAGATGTGAATGTGTTACCTAAAAGTAAGTAAGAAACCACTATGAATGTAATATGCAGCATCTCTATTTCAAACATACAGAAAATTGTATGACTTCTTTTTAGAAGAGTGAGTAGAGAAAGAGATGTGAATGTGTTACCTAAAAGTAAGTAAGAAACCACTATGAATGTAATATGCAGCATCTCTACTTCCAACATACAGAAAGTTGTATGATTTCTTTGTGGAAGAGTGAGTAGAGAAACCACTGTGAATTGTGTTACTTAAAAGTGAGAAGAGAAAACAGTGTGAACGTAATATGCATGTATACAAAAATTTAACCACACCTTTAGAGCCGTTTCTGAAATGCCGGGAATATATATACAAGAATTGCTCTGTGGAAGCGGGAATAAAAAATTTTATGTTTTATGTAAAATTGCGTTTTTTCGGGAATCACACCTATAGAGATGAACTTATAAAGAAAAACTCTATCTGAATACAAAATTTGATCGAAATCGTTTGAGCCGTTTCCAAGTTGCTCGGAATAAATAAATATAATACAAGAATTGCTCGTTTAAATATATAAGATGTAGGTACCTATATAAAAATCAATTGCCGTGCGTTAGTCTCGCAAAACCTGAATTCATTCATTTGAATAATTTGTTTGTACTATTAGTCTCAATACAGAATATTAGGTAACAGCCAAAAAGGAAAAAAAAAAGAAAGAATTGTAACTGGTAATTTCATACGGGAATTGCCATTTCGTATGTTTGCTGTTTCACAGACAAGGATTGTGCTATATATTTTGTTATACAACATGAAATTCACATAGTATTTAATACTCATTTTTCTTTTACGTATTACATTCACATATCCTTCCCTGCTTGTCTTTCAACATACAATTTACACAATTATTTATCTTTGAAATAGAAGCGCAACACATTACATTCACACGTTTTTCTCCACTTTTATTTTATGAAACACAATTACACTCCTTTCCCTGCTCCCTCTTCTAAAAACAACCCATACAGTTTTCTATATGTTTGAAATGGAAATGCAACGCATTACATCCACATTGTTATATTTACTGGCGTTTGTTTTATGAAACAGAATCATATTGCTTTTCCCACTCCCTCTTTTACGAAGAATGCATACAATTTTCTATATGACAATTTTAACAGTGCTTTTGCAGTGTTTTGATTTATATTTTTAGTTTATTTTGTGTTCTTTATAGTATCTAATCTAAGTCTTAAAGTTTGTAACAAGGTTGGGAATCCGCTTGTAACAGAGTACGTTGGGTGCCACTTTTGTGACGGTTTCTTTTCTGTCACATGAAATGCCTTGCTAGCTCATCCGGTGCAGTAGCTGCCTCTCCGCTGTGCGCCGCTGCGTTCATCTTGTTTGGGATTAGGTAGGCATGAGTAGGATATTTCTCAGGCGCGAGGTTAGATCACAAATACAACACAGACGTTTTTTGATGTTATTCTTCACCACTTCATTGCCTCGAAGTGCCGACCTGAGCGAGCTTCTGGTATTTCGTTGTAAGATTGCTATTTACTTCACCTTACGCTAATCACTGTCGCCTTTCACACATCGACGTTTTTGGCGCGAAACTATCATATTCGCGGTACAGGTTCACCCTCGTAGCGACATCGCAACAGACAGACAGTCAGTCCCGTTCTCCTCCAATTTTCCTATTTATGTATCTCACCCCCGCACTTTCTCTCTAGTCCCGTTATGGAGGAGGGGTGTATTTTCCCCAGCTGTGTCCTTGGACTTTAGGCAAAACGTCCCTCGGCGCGAGATGACGAAAGATGTTTGTCCTCTGGCCTTCAGAAATGTGCTCAGGTCAACATACTTTCAAGAGGCAGCTTCTTTACACAATTTATAATACAAAATTATACTTATACCTAAAAGTCTTATATTTACATTCTGATTCTAAAATTACTAATATATATAGAAGTTCCCATCTCAAGTTGTAGGTATAAAATCGTCAAAACACTAGCAACGTCAGGTATTTTACATAAGTAAAAATAAGATAAAAAAACACAAAATGAAAGATTCAAAATTCCACTTCTGACTCATCAGGCACAGGAAAAAGCCCGTACAAATGTCTATCCGTGAACTGCAGAAATACATGTTTAAATTCACTGAATCTAAAAAACAAAACTATTTTTAGAAAAAGCCGTGTGTATGAGTGTGTGCAAGCGTGTGTATTTGTGTCAATGTGCGTGAGTTAGTGAGTGTGTATGTGTATGTGTGCATCTTTGAACACCATAACTCAAACGCGAAAAGTGGATTAAATGCCAAACACTATTTTCAAGAAAATCCCCTACCTTTACGTGAAACATTGCTCAAACGGTTTGATTTTATAATGGTTCTATGGATTTTGAGTCAAATACCATATGTTTAATACGTTTTATGACAAATGAAACCTACATCTTGAATATTCTGGAAATATCGTCAGAAGTCCTCTTATTCTAGATGACTTGTCTAACTGTAAACTGTAAGCGATAGATAAAATTTTAATATACAGAAATATATATTCGTTATAATACAGTTTATGTAAGATATGTCTGATTCATTTAGGAATTTTACCCATACGATTATACCTTTTCTGAAATAGTAATACGCCTCCAAGGAATAACCAGCTAGGAGTATTCGCACTAAAACAACGCTACCAAAACCATTAAAATTACACAAATTTGAAATTTGTGACACTCCCTCTTTTTGCGTTCGTTTCTCTTATCGAAAATTATTACTCCAACTGTTATTTTAACTTATTTTTAAATGATTAATTTTGTGTGTCTATAATTTCACTAACAAGCCACATTTGAAGACGTACAAAGTCATTGCACGAAAATGGTGTCTGTGAATCTTCGTTGCACTTCAAACAACAAAAATTAATGGCGCAACAATGGCTGGTCCGTTATCATTACATTACCAATGCGTCAGATATTTTGACAAAGCAACAGTGGCTTCCGCAGTGGTGGCCAACTGTTCGTGTCTCAATACATATCTAGTGACCCTCGTAACAATGAGTATTTTAAGAATGTGATTGTGTGAGCATACTTGTTAGAGTAATGAATATTCACTGTAAACAACTAATGAGCAATAAAGATGAATTTGACATAGAATAAAAACACATTAACACTGCAGTAATTAATTGTTTTAATACAGATTTTATACATAAAAATATAGAAAAATTGAAGTATCAAAATACTGTTAAAGAAGTTTCAACCCTTAAAAAATAAAAGATAATTTTATTTTTAAAACGTTTACTTACCATCCATGGGCCAATAAAAATTTACAAAGATTTTTAAAGAATCTGGAATAAATTTGGTCCCTCAAAATAAATTTAGTATACAAAATTTACTTAATTTTTCTAAAAAAAGATAAAATAAAATACCATGTTATAAAAAATCTGTGATAAGGTTTATATTGGTAAAACTAAACGTCATTTAGAAACCAGAATAAAATAACATTTTAGAAATATTAAATATAAACAAACTGATAAATCAGCTGTGGCATATCATTTTTGGTCATTTAATCATGAAATTAATCCGGAAGTTAAATTATTAAAACAATAAAGTGGACCTATAGATTTAATGGTTTGGGAAAAAAAATTTATTTTAAAAAATAGGAACCGTGTTATGAACTTCGAGTTACCTTCTATAGATTGTATTTATAAATTTTTCTTTTCGAAAATTGGTAAATAAAAATTGAATATCAGTATTTGTTTTTTGTTTTCAGAAAAAAAAAAGAAAGATTGTAGCTCTGGTAACGAATTTGTTTGTATAGCTTTGAGAATGAGTTGGAGACAACTTGAAACTCGAGTGAGTTTGTGGAAAAAGAACGTGCAACATTACTAAGATAAGTGAAGTTTTTAGTTTCTAATTTGTTCTTACTTTAGAATTTTGTTGCTTCACTGTTAATAGCTTCAATTTTCCTTATTTAACTAATAAGCAAATAACCGTTCAAGCTGGAAGTTTGAAACGCAACAAAACAATTTAGAAAAAAAGAATTAACTAGCCGAAACTTTTAAATCTATTTAGGCGCCGGGTGTTAAGTAAAAAAAAAAAAAAAAAAAAAAAAAAAAAAAGATTGCATTACTGCGTCTTGCGCTGAAATGCCCACACGTCCATAATTTCTTGATCACATCATGAGAACAAATTAGATTGGGCGGTCAAATGAAGACTATATATAATATAGTTGGAATTAATACCACTGGGGTTAAATCACTGCTTCTCAAAAGCGTTCTTCTAAATTCTGGTTGATTCTTCTGACGTTTACCATGGATTGTCAGTATTTAAGCTCTCAATCCTATGAAATTGGGCAGAGGTGGGGGACGTAATTTGGAAAGATCTTTTAGAGAGATGAAATGAAAGAAATGAAACGCAGTGATCTAGGACAGTTAAGGGTGCGCTTAGTCCGGAATGTTTCACTGTTGTAATCGTTCAGTAGCTAATCCACCGAATTGGAGATACGCATTCTTCTTGTAAGTTGTCATGAAGAATAACAGCTCACAGTTTTGGATATAATAATCTTTGACACTGTTATACACCAATGGTCAATGGTCAATCCATTCAAAACTGGTCCAATCATATTGGTCTTTTCTAGACTAGTGCGTCCTTCACAAAAACATTTCGCGCAGACGAAACCATTTGCCATCTGCTGTGTGTGTGTCTGTGTGTGTGTATGTGTGTGTGTGTGTGTGTGTGTGTGTGTGTGTGTGTGCGGAGCTGCGCACACACGTTCCAGAACTGGAACACTGTAACAAAAGGTGTCCTACTTAGCGTTGATTATAAGGCGTTTGATTCCAATTTCCTGAATGTATAATTTATACAATGAGTGCATTGTGCACACAGATTAACCAGAAATTAAAACACTGCTAGCCTACTTCCATGCCACAAAGCCTCGTATCTTTCGGTGCAAATACGGGGAACTAAAAGGAAGCGGATAAGTGCCAGGGAGATTTCTTTTTATTAACAAATTAACGGCATTATAGGAACCAAAGTCAAACTGTAATGGCCTTGTTTTATCCTATAAATAATACACGCAGTTTACGTATGTATTTTCTTTAAAATACGTTCATTTTGTTCTGCACATCTGTATTACTTAGAAATAAACCCTCACTGTTTTTATTTTTGAAATTCTCTTCATTGAATTCTACTATAAACTTATAAATCTAAGTGAGTATTAAAATTCAATATTCTTAAATTAAAATTATTACAAAAACGCTTCCCAATAGTTAACCATTTTTCACAATTATTGAAAATTTTCTATCTTCAGAAAAAATACATTAATATTTGTTATTTTAATCTGTTTAGGCTAATAAATGAATTCTTGATATAGAATTGTCAATTTTTTTAAGTAAAATCAATAAACTGTCTCCTAAAGGAAGTTTTTCCTAACTTGAGTAGTGTAAAGCAGCGGTTTTTGCAGATTAGAATATAGAAGATAAAGCATTTTGTGCAGTAATTTATCATTGTATAAGCTTTTGATTTGAAGATTTTGTGACAAGTTCGAGCATCGAAATATGTTTTCTTCTATTTCAGAAATGTGGAATTTAGATGTAGGATATAATTAGCTGATTATAAGCCTGTATTTTCACCCAATCATCACTTGAGAACAGTTTTACAGAGTAACTAAAATACCCAGTAAACATATTTGTAATAGTTCCCAAGCGAATATTGTATCACGAATACCATTAACATCAGAAAGCACACGTATATTTAAAGACATAGTAAAATATTTAAATACATAAAATAAGTTGAATAATGTAGTGTTATATATAAAAAAAATTTTAAGACAGGTGCTCTGGATATACGAAAACAGCATCTGCTCATAACGAACTGCAAAGCCACAGGATCAGACAAGAAAATTGCGCCTGTCTGCTACATGAATAGGCAACTACTTCAGCTGCAGAGCTTTGCGGGTCCGTATGCCTGCGTGCAGCAGGCGCGCTTATACGTAGAAGCCATAATGGGCAACCTGCACGGATATCGTCATCGCTGGCGTCAATAATGATGAATGGTGGTGGTGGTGACTAGTGGTGGTGGTGATGGTGGCAGCAATGGTATGAATGGAAACAATCAATTTTCATTCCACTGTTTAAGAAATAAAATAAAGGAAATTGTAACAACTGCAGGGGAAATAGTCTGTTGAACTCATGCTACGAGATATATGTAATTTTTTTTTAGATACAGAATTTAATAATATAATGGAAAAATTCTTTTTGGAACCACAACATGGGTTCAGGAAAGGCAGGTCTTGCTCTGATTGTGTCTTTACCGTGATGCAATTGCTTGAAAAAAGGAAATGAATACAATTTGCCAATATTTATGGTATTTGCAAATTATTTCAAAGCCTTCGACAAAGTAAAATGAAATGTCATGTGCGATATAATGAACCAACGAGGCTTTCCAAGTCGCATAATAGGAGCAATTCAAAGCCAGTACACTGAAACAGATAATAAATAATGGAAACAGAAGGTCAACTACCAAAATAGAGGTGAATCAAGGTGTGAAACTAATATGTCCCTTAACACCCGTTATATTTAATTTATATATTGACGACGTCATAAGGAAATGGTAATATATTTTATTAGAACATTTTAGAGTAGATAGTAGAAAATTACACTACTTTATGCCTACGATTACTGACGAGAACAGCTTACAAAGAACCATTTTTCAATTAGAATATTATACTGGGTGTCCCAAAAACACCGACAACGCTTAGTATCGTTAAAGGCAACTGGACGTATTGGGTTATGTGCATAAGGCTCACCACCGCCGATATAGGCTCTGCAACAGTTCGAAGCCTGTTTCTAATATACACAGTTCGATTCTGGGTTTATTGTTGAAATGTGAACGTACAACCATCTCACATTTCAATGCGCTACAGCGTCCAAAACGTGCATTTTCAGACAGGGAACTGATTAGTTTGCTGTCTCGCAAAACATTCTAGACGTTGTCGGTTCTTTTGGGACACCCTGTATGTATAATCCACAAATATCACCAAGTAAAACTAAAGTAGTGGCATTCCATAGGAAGAATCGTATAAGAGCCAAAATAGTAGTAAATAGTTTCTTAATAGAAGAAGTACTTAATTGTAATATTTAGGGGCTTTCTTAAGAAATAATCGCACAAAAGATAATGAAAATAAAATCTGTTTCAACATATTTGTGGTATAAATAAATGAGCACTAAGAAAGAATACCCCTAGAGAAACTCTGCTCAAGTTTTATAAAGTTTTAGTTTTACTTGTTTTAATGAATAATCTCTCTCAATGAAACCATGCTAAGAAGATTGGAAGCGACAGAAATGAAATCTCTTGGAAATGTGGCAAGATGAAAGAAGAGTAAACACATCCGTAAAGAACTACAAATAGAGAGCATAGCAACACAAATACAAGAATATAGAAATAAATTGTTTGAACATGTCAGTAAAATGAATGAAGAAAGGTTGCCTCGCATGATCCTAAATTATAAGCCACAAGGTCATAGAAGTCCAGGACGACCAAACAAAAGATAGAGTGAGAAACTACACCCTGGAGCCGAAATAGATCAGTAATGGTCTAAACCATGAAAGGAGATGATGATAATATTGTTCCTGTGGGTAGATGGTAAGGCTTCGATTCCTGGCCTGGGGCGTAGGATATTATGATTTTTATTGTTGCTGTTATTATTATAGTTATAATTATTGTTATGACTGTTTTTATTGGTAAAATGAGGAGGGAAATAGCGATGTTTTCCTTTTCTGCTTCTTTTCTTACCTAGATTAATTCTCTCGAACATGGGTTACTATGTCATTAGCTTCTTAAAATGTGCTAAGCTTGATATGGGAGAAGTTTGTGGCATATTGAGCGCAGATTCTGCTGAGGCCACTTGGAGGTTTCGATTTCCAAGTCGGAGAAAAATTACCAGCAGTTTGTAGAGGTTATATCTGGAACCACTTGTCTACTTCAGCTTACGTGGCGCCCAGACCTTTTAGTTCTTCTGATGGCACTTTAACTTTATATATTGTTTCCTCCTGTTAGTGTTTTCGCTTACCTGACCAATTTTTGTTTTGCATTCCTTAAAAATTCCATGTTCCCGGTGTCTCTTTCCATGTTAAATGTTTATGTTTAAAATGTTATAATCCTATTCATCATTTCACCTATTCTCCCACTATTTTTGCCTCCATACCATTACCATATTTTACATTCTATCGAATAATATGCTAATTTAGGCAAGGATTTGTGAAAATCACGAAAAATGAAAAAAATTCACCTCTTCAAATGTTAACTCTGAAATTAGTCATTTGTTGTAGCTTTCATTTCTATATTACAGAAATTTCAACGGCCTTAAATAGCCATTTAAATGTCTAGCTGCCTCTGTGGGAAGTGGGCGTTAACCCCTGCCTAAGACTTCTCAAACATATCGGTTTATATTTCCCGCAGATCTTTTCAAACATAATGCGGATAGTGAACTTGCGGCGAAAGAGTTATTTCTACATTGGCTACAGTGACAACCTCTAATTTATGTATATTTTCGGTGAAATTTCGACATCGATTTTTTTGGGTGGAATACAATACTTACTCTAATACTAAACGTAGCAGAGAAGGTAAAAATCTGTGGATTTCAAATTTCACTGATCTCTCCCATTAAGTAGGTAGAAAAAAATATTTCATATGAGTATTTTATAGGAGTGGCAATAAAATTAAGATAAAAGCTAGATAACACAGAATTTTAATTAATTGTTAAAGCTGATAGCTAATGTAAACTAGAATAAGCTGTAAGCTGTAGGAAATACACCACTATCGGTATTGTATAGAGCAATAGAGCATGTTTATTTTCAGCTGAAGAGTACACAACATGAGCTATCAAATTAAAAGCGAATTATTTATCCAGATGCGTGCCTATTGGACCGTAACAATAAAGGAACCACCGCGCCGAAACCGCGCCTGCTGCGGTGAGCATGTAACCGACAGATCCACCGCGGTCGGCCTGCAGCATTACACCGCTCGCTAAATTTTGCAGCAGATGTCGTTAGCGTTCCGATGCTTTATTAATCTTTTACCGCCAATGTGCACGGTATTATGAATACGCTCTTTAATTATGGAACTAAGCCCTGTTGCATTGTTTATAAATCATGCAATGGATTAGATTTACGTTTCGCAATGTAATAATGAACATAAACAGGGAGTGTGTAAAATGATCTGGATCCACAGAACCAGAATTAGATGTATGTACCTTAATTGGGTAACGTGACTGTTGCTATTACGCTTTTTACTTTCTGTACCTCGTATATACATTCAGTTTAAATATTCTTGTGCACCTAAATATACGATACCGAGATTTCACCAGAAATATATTTTTTGAGACTATCTGAATACAAAAGATCTGATGTGTTACACTCACATGACTTTCTCTACTCTTGTACTAACCATTCTTACAAATTCTTATTCCTATATCTTCTTCATGTTAGGTGAGATAAACATTTGTACATAATTATCTTATTGCTTATTTCCTTGTAGGTGCAAGAGAAATATGAGAACACATTAAGCTTTGAGCGATAGTCTATTCTTTTAAAGCTTTGAAATTCCGTTCTCTTTGAACACTTAGCATATAGAAAAATGAACAACGATGTTCCATTTCACGAAAGTTTTAAGTTTTCCGAAACTCACACACATAACAAGGAATATCTCCGAAATGGTTCACCCTACAAGAAAATTTATCTTGACGTAAGTTGTGTATTTTAGCAAGATCTGTGGTTTTTGTATAGCAAGATTTGTTCTATCTCTTACGGTTTACCAGTTATGGAAAAGTCATCTAGAGTAAATACGACTAGGGGGGCTATAGCCAGAAAATTCAAGATATACACTTCATTTGTCATAAAAATATCTCAAACATATGACCTTTTAATCAAAATCGTTCCAGCCATTTTCCAGAAAATCAAAATTTTCGAAAAATTTTCCATGTAAAGGGTAGTTTAGCGTGGAACTATTTTCTTCAAAATCTTTGTGTCGCATCCTTGAAAGACATTAAACTTAAATGCCAACTTTGGTTTTTAATCTATTTTTGTTTTTTGAGTTATGTTGTCCACAGACTGACAGACTGACACACATACACAAGCGCGCGCGCTCGGAACCCCTGAAATCAAAAAAAGCATTTTTAGAAAAAGGTCCTTGTGTGTGTCTGTCTGTGGACAGCATAACCCAAAAACGAAAAGTCGGTTAAAAACCAAAGTTGGTATTTAAGTTTAATTAATGTCTCTCAAGGATGCGACACGAAGATTTTGAAGAAAATTGCTTGACCCTAAACTACCTTCACATGGAAAAGTTTTCGAAAATGTTGATTTTCTAGATAATGACTAACGGTTTTGATTAAAATGTCACATGTTTGAGATATTTTTATCACAAATTAAATGTATATGTTGAATTTTCAAGCTATAGCCCCTCTAGTCATATTTACTCTGGATGACTTTTGCATAACTGGTAAACCGTAAGAGATAGACCAAATCTTACTATATAAAAATGTAGACGTTGCTAAATCATACAATTTATGTCTAAATTTTTTTAGAACGAACCATTGCCTGGTTATTTGTGTGAGTTTTGGAGAATTTTAACCATACAAAGAGAACGGAATCTCAAAGCTTACTGTGTTCTCATATTTCCCTTATACATACAAGGAAATAAGCAATAAGATACTTTTGCAAATATTTCTCTCAACTAAGTCGAAGAAGATATACAAATTACAGTTTGTAAGAACGGTTAGTACGAGAGTAGAGAAAGTTATGTGAGTACAAAACATATTTTTTCTAAAAATGTTTTTCTTTTATTCAGGGGTCTCAAAACATGTATTTTGGGTGAAGTTTCAGCATCAAAGTTTTGGGTAGAATTCCACTTTCACTGCTTAATATACATAGTAGAAAGGGTAATACACTTTTTCACTTATTAAGGAAGAAACCAATTGAGTATAAAAGATTAGGTAATTGCAATAAGCAAGGTTATTATTCAAACGTTGGACACATTTTGATGTTGTTGCTTCACCTCCAGTTTGTCAAACATCTGCATAGAGTGTATGTAACAGTGATTAATAATTACAGGAGCTGGTGTCTTTGCCTGATGTATGCAAAGCTCCATTCCGCCTTGGCTGTGTCAGATTCCAGCCAGGCGTGAAATCTTTTCTCCAACTTCACCTGTAACAGCGCATACGGTTTGTATGCAAAGCTATCCTTATCCACGAGTTTGAATCTACATATTTATTAAAGTAACTACACCCCAAACTCCATTTCGCTTCCAATTTTCCAACTTTCAAGATAAGAAAGGACTCGATCGCAACGTTTGCAGGAGGCGCCCTGCGGTAATATATCGCCACCAGAGGTTATGGGTATTTTTTGTTCGATCTCTCACTTTCTCTCCCACTCTGTGATTTCTTATTGCTTTGGAATTACTTCGCGCAGTGGGCGTGATGCGCATGGCGATGTTACTTTTTGTTTCTAGAGCCCCCTGGTGGGATTATGTATGGAATGAAACATTCATCTCTGGAGGAGTACGTTATGTCACGTGGTTTGCCCAGCTGAATGATGTACTGCAGTGTATGTTCTTGTAATGCTTAACCTGCTCTTATTGCTAGCAAAAATAGCATAGACCAACTACAGCATGTAAAGTAAAACTGTGAAATGTGCTTTTTGTTTTATTCTCGAAGTTAAGAAATGTAACTGCAGTGTTTTTGTTTTATTGGTTTTCATTTGTGAATGGAGTAGCGGAAGGTAAGGTAAAATATTCGTCTCCCTTAAATGTGTATTTCCTACAATGAGTCTATAATTTGACAATGAATAGATACATTAATACACATAGCAAAAAGTGGAACTAACTCTAGCACTATCTCCTTCTGTCTTTTAATTTTCTGATTAAAGGCATGCAGTTAATAGTTATTACCAATCACTGTTTCTACTACTGATTCCGTAATTGTTTCACAGTTTTAAAAAAGGAATAGTTCAACAATATACAGGTAATATTTTCTTTCTAAACATTTAAGGTATCATATCCAATTTTAAAATAAATTTCTTTTAAAAATTGCTCAGACATTTTGTTACCATGGCGGCTACAAAGTGGTATAGGCTGCAGAATTGGCATAATATTTAATGTGATTCATGTAAAAAAGAGTAAACAGGAATAGTCAAAGAGTATTAAATATTATGAGAGGTAGAAGTGGAACTGAAAAATTCAGTATGAAAGAAAGTCACCATTGAAGTAATTGTCTCTGATGTGAGATTGCCTTTGTGGTTTACCAGGGGAAATACGATAAGTTGTTTATGTGAAGAAATCAGCAGGTGTGTATTCTTACTGTACATTCCCAGTATTGCCTTTCCCCTCGCTCCGCACAGATCCCCAGACTTAAGGTAGTAAATAAACCTGTGGCGCCCTCCTTAAAGTGCATTTATATCGTGGTCTAATAGTATACACCCCGCATCAGCACAGGTGTTCCTCTTTGTTTAATCAGATTTACCACACCCGTGAATTTTTTGTGCACTTAAGACTATAATCACGCACTTTAATACGCATATCATTCAACACATAACATAATTTGACTACACACTAGAGGCAATACCAACAGTGATGTTATCTTTATGATTGGTGTAAAACTGGAGCATGTTAATTCTTGTCGGCACGAACCATCGCTCCATTCTGTAGTTTGACTTGTTGAAGTACTTTTGGGACGAATTTTTGTCCCATCCTCATCGTATACTGACTGCTACTTCACCAGGTGAATGAATGAATGAATGAATGCGGGTATTTGGACGTGCAAGCACGCCCGGGCTGCTTAGGGAGCGTTCCCTCTTCAGCCTAGCTTAGTTTTTGTTTTGAGTGGGGCAGAGATCCTTCGGTTTGGGTGGTGCTGTTGTTCTTGGTGATTCTTTCTTTATCAGGTCACACATCCCGCCGTTTCTATTCAAGAAGACGATTTGATTTTTGTTTTTTCTAGTTGCTGCTGCAACAGGCTCTTGTCATTTTTGATTTATGTTTGTCTGTTCTCAGAGGAAGTCAGTCTGGTTTTCCACATAGGTATAGTATTGCATGTATGTTACTCCTTGAGCGCTGCAGAGTAGACGCCTGCACGCGTTAGTACAAGGCTGACCATCGCTGTGGATGCTGTAACCGTCCCGGCGAAGTCGCTTCAGTTGCTGTGGTGTCGGTGGCTCAATAATGTCTGCGTCGTTGTATTGTGTTGCGGTGTCGTTCTTAGTAGTGGTAGGTGTATTCTCTATCCTATACAGCTTGCGCTGTATGGAGTTGAGAACGTCACTGTTGTTCAGTTCGATTATAGCTGCACGTAGTTGATGGAGTAGTCTGGCCGCGGCGTTAAATCCTATCGTGTGATGAGTTAGTTGGCGGGCAATCGCTGCGTGGCGCCGGCGGCTTGTCCGTATTTGCTTGTTGATCTTAGCGTTGAGTGTTGTTATTGAGGTGGATCCTCTTCAACTTTATATTCAAATTTTGACCTTTAGGGTACTCTGGTGGTGGTTTCTTAAAACTCTTCTTCTTTTCTCAAAGCTGATTGTTCAGCCATCTGACGGGAAAGGCTATCGGAAAAGTACCTTAAGGAAACACTCGTCAATGACTGGTTAATAAAAGAATTCGGTATAGTCATCACCAAAATGTTGTTCCAAAACACAAATAATTGCTCAAGGATTAAAGAGGAAACGATTTGCATTCTACGGAGAGAAATATCAACCGATATTGTGTTAAATGTGATCACCCAGTCCGCCAAACCTGTAGATATTACGTCATCAACATTGGACACTTGTGAAATCAAGTTATAATATATTTAAATTCTATTGTCTATAATGTAATACGACTATTTATCATTACTATTATTACTAACCTTTAAAATTTGATGATAATTATCATATACATTGTATATTTTGAAAACACTCATGTACATCGATTAATTTTCATATAGGTGTCCTAAAATTATACCGACAAACTTAGGGAGCTGACAGATAACATTATTTTAAACACTTTTCGTTAAGGAAAGTTTTTTGTTGCGGTGCTTCATTTAAGTGCTAGACGTGTTCATGTCATAGATTACTGCTTCACACCCAGTTTAAGTATTAACGGCAAAATCAAATTATTATTATTATTATTATTATTATTATTATTATTATTATTATTATTATTATTATTATTATTATTATTATTATTATTATTATTATTATTATTATTATTATTATTATTATTATTATTATTATTATTATTATTATTATTATTATTATTATTATTATTATTATTATTATTATTATTGTTGTTGTTGTTGTTGTTGTTGTTGTTGTTGTTGTTGTTGTTGTTGTTGTTATTGTTGTTATTGTTGTTATTGTTGTTATTGTTATTGTTATTGTTATTGTTATTGTTATTGTTATTGTTATTGTTATTGTTATTGTTATTGTTATTGTTATTGTTATTGTTATTGTTATTGTTATTGTTATTGTTATTGTTATTGTTATTGTTATTATTATTATTGTTATTACATTTATCTTAGTAAGGCACACAATCTTAATCCAAGAAACAAACACAGAACACAAGCAAAACACAAACATCTGATTGTTTACAGTTAATCACAGCTTTACTGTTTAAAGTAAATGTTGGAACGCACGCCCATTATGATTAACACAAAGAGTGGATCGGCGTACCCTATTCTGCCGTACTCTCGCAAACATATAAGCCATTTCTCTGGTTTAAAAGTTTGTCGGTCTAATTTTGAGTATCATTAGTATTATAGGCCTTTAATTGATGCTTATTCTCAGGGAAAGTGAGAGGGTGTATGGATTTGAAAGTGGGCTTTGCAACCAGTATTGCAATCCCTTGTAATACTGGGTGTCCCCCCCCCCAAAAAAAAACCAAAAAAAAAAAAACCACCAGCAACGCATAGTATGTTGTGTGTGACGGCAAAATGATCGGTTTTCAAATAGGAACCCCTGTCCGAAAATGCACGGTTTGGATACTGCAGTTGTGACAATTGTCAACGTTCTTTTTATCTTTATACGGAAGATGGCAACCGTTTAGTTATCTGTGTACTGGGATGGACGACCTGAGCATAAAATACAATAAATTAAGGAATTTAATCAGCAATTCCAACAATTATGATAGCCATGAGATTTAAAGTTGTCAGTTGGAAAGATGTAAATTCAAGGTTACAAACTGAGTCTCAGATCTTCCCCAGTATGTAACATTTGAGGGGCTACTCCAGATATATGCACATTGAAAACTGTTGCAGGAGAAAGTTTCCCCCTTGTAGAGAGATTTAGCAGGGATTTCGAGTCGGCACAGTGAAGTGGCTTGTTATACGCAGGATATCCGTGACGGCGCGCGTCTTAGCAACTACACGGTGCCCACAAAGTTTCAACACTTTAGCAGAAACTTGAAATGTGCGCAGGCGATTTTATGGAGCAATTCCTTCACAAGTTTTATGTACGTTTTATAATAATAGAATAAATACGCACACGTTGTGCATAAGTTACATAATTTTATTTGTCACACCTGGCCTTAATTTTACTCGTTTTTTACAGGTGGTAATGGTCACAGGATTGTTATCACAGTTCAGACACATGGTTGTTACCGGGGACGTAGTGTGCTGATTGCACTTCTTTTGTTCGGGTTTGCGCGTTTCATTGTTTCGCGACTCACACGCCGTGCGGCGGTAAGTAATGTAGAAATTGTTTGGGCTTAAAGCACGGGATTGTACTTTGTAAAATGGCGTTTCTGACCGTGAACTTTCCTGGGTTGTGCTTCCAGTGAGGCATATGTTAATTGTTTTAGGAAATAATTCTCGGGAATTTGTAATACCGGGTGGAAATTACGTTTTTGTCTCCAACCATTTCCTATGGAGTTATTGTAGTATTATCGAAAACAAACTGGCAACACTGCAGATTGTGTGGGTGGTCACTTTCCCTAGCTCAGTACATAAACAAACTCCGTAACGGTGCGTCTTGAAAACAAACTCACACCCTGCCTTGTCCCGTGTTTACTGTGAGTGTAGGCCAATACAAGGTTAGCTTCCAAAACATTACCGAAAGCGAAAGATGTTTACATTCACAAACCAGGTCAATTCCCTGACCAACCTCAACGCAAATTTGACGAGTTATGTTATCTGTGAAATAGCAGCTGGAATTAAAATTCCTTACCAAATTGCTTTAAGGGGACAGCGTACTCTGAGAGAATACCAATTTTACATACCTACATCACTTTACAGAATTTACAGTACACAAAAGGCTAGCAAATGGAAATGATTGAAAATTTTACTACGTATTCACAATAAAATGAGACATGTTTTGCTTTATGTTTCATGATTCTGTCTGTTAAAATAGATTTTTATAAAATTCAGATATATGAAAATTTATTGAAAAAATATTTTCCAAAAGCATACAAAAGCTGGGTACCTGTTCCTCGGGAACCCTTTGCAGCACACAACTGAAAAAATTCAGGCATGTTTTGAATATAGTTAGGTACTCTAGAAAGCAGAATTTTTAAGCTCAGTATTTATTAAGCATATGTACAAACTAAAAACCTGTTGTAAAATTGCTTAAAAATCTACACATTATTTCCCAATTTACTAATTAATTTTTGTACTCTTCCCCAATTGATGTATTTTAAAAGTTCTGCTGGTGTGAATCAAGCAACAGCTGAGCTTAACGAGTAACGATTTACTGAGCGACCAGGAAAAAAACAATACGTTCCTTTTAGGCCGACAAGTCTTCGGTAATAACTTTATCCAGGCAGTGGCATGAATACTGCCATTATTGGAGAGGGGTAAAGAGAAGGAAAGAAGGGGAAGCTACGAAGACCTCGTTAAATAATCATGGTACCCTTGCATTTTACTAAATTCGTTTTCTGTATGGTTAGGTCCCGAGATTCATTTTTACAGAGCTTCTGCTTATCCGACCAGGGTAAATTGTTGGTATACTGACAGCGTTCTTCCCAAAAGTTACAGTTGTACACTTTGTAATTCAGCTATGACATATCTCTCTTAACAGGCGGTAGGGTGCATACAAGGTGCCCGATGTTGTTAGTTATCGCATTGAAAATAAGTTTATTTTCGATAAATGATTCAAGATGGACCAAGGCATGGATGCGCAAGAATGGCTCTTTATGTCACGGCTTGATGACGTAATCTCTCCCACTACAGTCTTCCACTATGTTAGTGTGACGTCTCATTGACGTCACAGAGCAACACTGACAACAGGGAGCAGAATCTCAACAACACGACGAAGTTTCCATGCTAACAAGGAGAATCATTATTTTGTTATTAAATAATGCAAACATCTTTACGGATTATAAATCCATTAGTTCGCTATGGAAAAAACTTTCACGAGCTGCCTGCTACATTTTAATCCAAATTTTCTGATCTAAAATATGTGAAATAAAATCTTTCTATTCACAAACACTTTCTATTTTGATTGATTATTGTCATCGTTTGGTCTGCAAGATGAATTAGGGCATTTGGAAACCATCGTTGCTGATCAATTACGAAAAATTTAAACTTTGATTTCTATAGACAATTATCAAGTAAACGTTTCCACCTTTGTAGCCCATCTAAAGGCAACTTTCAGCAAAAAATGCTTGTGTGAACAAAATTTTTCCAAGGTGAATTTAATAAAAGTAATGTAAGCTCTGCATTAACTGGCAAACATTTAGGTGTGTTACTTCGGTTATGTACGTCTCCATCCCTGGACATTGAGGCATTGGTGAGATATAGACTCTTACAGTAGTCACCACAGAGAAGGAAATAAAATACACCTTATACAAAATAAATAGCAAATAACAACGATTTTTTTAACGGTACACCAGAAAAACGATTTAATAGTTCGCCACTGAACAAGTAGGGGAGGTTTCATTACGTCACAGCAGTGGATGGAGGACTGAAGCGTTTTCCCTCAATATTGAGAGTTGCGAACTCGTGAAATAACGATTGTTTACGATGATTCTTGTTTCTGGGATTCTATTCATAGTTCAAGCGAGTCATTTATGCATTTTCCATCCTGTATTTAGCATAGTGGAAAAACTTCAAAGCAATACTAATTTTCTTGAGAATATTTAGATGAAATATTAATCACCAATGACCGAATATGAGCAAATCATACTACTTTCATTCACAACAAAATTTATCACTAACTCTACTAATAATATTCGCAGCATTGATTACCTTTTAGAACTTTTAAAAGCAATTGTTTAGGAAAAACAGAAGATTTACAGATAATCTCATTATACGATTCTTAAATGATACTCTAATTAGTTCTGATTGACTAGTTATTAATGTTCACACATTGATAAACCTTTACAACGCTTTAATTCAATATTGAATATGCTAGAAATTTTACTTTGGAAATCTGAAGTCACTCGTTTTAGGTTAAACGTATTTTAAGACCTGTGAAATTTGAACTTCCATAAGTTTCTTCACACGGTTTTGAACCTTTTAGCACTCTATCACAATTTGCTAATTTATCAATTATTATTACTATTACCATAATCGACTTAAATAGTTCTGAAAAAGATGTAAAGTGAATCTCAAAACTAAAAGTTTTAGTGTGCCACTCAGGAGGCACAATTATATTTTGAGTAATGATACGTCAAGAGTTTTTGTAAATTCTACAAATTGTAGTGGCGACTGTGCAAAGACTACGGAAAAGTATATACTGAAAAATATATTCAGAAAAATTATATTGAAAGTTAGCAAGCATATAGTAACACTATCATCTCAGAACTAAACTGCGTTTGCTCATTTGCCTCATATTTAGAAAAGAAACGGAATCGTGTGCATACAAATTTTTCTAAATTCACTAATCAGTTGTGTAAAAAATAATACATTGTCCTTGTAGCTCAGTTGGTAGAGCACTTATCCGCTGTGCAATGGGTCCTGGGTTCCATTCCCGGCTGGGAGCGCAGGGCTTTTTTTTCCCCACTAGGATTATTCCCCATCCTCCGTAGAGTCATGAAGCATGAATGCCAATGTGAATTTAATTTTAAAAAGCTGATTAATTGGCTCACGTGACTTTTACTTGTTTTCTTGTATGTGCAACGGGGTTATCGAAATCCAGTAGGCTTTGAGCGATAGTCAGATCTTTTAAAGCTTACAAATCAGTTTTTTTCCCTCCCTCCACGGTTAACATATAAAAATCAACAGTGATGTTCCATTTGACAGCAGTACAAGTTCCCCAAAACTTTCACAAATAACCAGGAATATCTCCGGAATGGTTCTCGGTACTAAAAAAAAAAATTATTGACATATAAATTGTGTTTTAGCAAGATCTCTATTTCTGTATAGTAAGATTTGGTCTATCTCTTACGGTTTACCAGTTATGCAAAGTCATCCGAAGTAAATAGGACTTCATGGACTATGACCAGAAAATTCAAGATAAAAATTTCATTAGTCATAAAAATATCTGAAACATGGCATCTTAATCAAAATCATTAGAGCCATTTTCAAGAAAATCAAAATTTTCGAAAAAAATTCCATGTAAAGGGTAGTTTGCGGTGGAGCAAGTTTCCTCAAAATCTTCATGTTGCATCCTTGTAAGATATTCAACTTAGATACCAACCTTGGTTTTTAAAGGATTTTCCATTTTTGAGTTATGGTTTCCACAGTGTGAGAGAGAGACACACACACACGCACGCACACACACACACACACATACACACACACACGGACCTCCTTCTAAAAATGCTTTTTTGGATTCAGAGGGCCTCAAAACATATTTCCGGTGAAATCTCGACATAGAATTTTTCGGTGGAATACAATACTTCCTCTGCTAAACGTAGTAGAGAAAGTAAATACGAAACAAAGTAGTTCAAGAGGTCGCGGGTTCGAATCTCGCTTAGGGTAAGTTATCCGGGTAAGGTCTTTTTCCGAGGTTTTCCCTACCCTGAGAAGACGAATGTCGGGTAACTTAAAGCTCCATGGACCTCGGGCTCATTTGAGCATTATTTCACCCGTTTCATTCATTCGTCCGATATGACACAATGTTGGAGGACGTTAATTAAAACAAAAGTAGTAGAAACTCAACGTTCAAAAAATTTAAAATTATTTTCTTGTTTAACGACGCTCTCAATTGCCAGGATCACATCAGCGTCACCGGTGTGCCGGAATTTTGTCCGGCAGGAGTTCTTTTACATGCCAGTAAATCTACTGACATGGAGCTGTCGAAGGGAATCCGCGGCATACAGAATAGATTATCCGAAGTCCTCTATTCTGTATACGCTGCAGACGCAGGAGATGGGAATCTGCGGCCATGCCCCAGATTTCGCAGGCGTATAGGAGGAGTGGGATTATGAGTGCCCGAAAAAGGCGTAGCTTTAGGGGAATTGGCATCCCCGACCGCAGCATGGGATACAGTGAGGCAGTTGCCCCGCCGGCCCGCGCTGACAGGTCTTTGATGTGTTCCCGAAAAGTAAGGCCCTTATCGAGCTTCACTCCCAGGTAGGAGATGGAGTTTACCCATTCAATCCTTCTTCGCAGATAGGTGAATGTGGGGAGATTGGCGGGGAATCGGCGCTTAGTAAAGAGTATGGCGCGGCTTTTCTCCTGGTTAATGAACAATCGCCAACGCCTGCACCATTCTTGGATAAGGCGGAGGTGTCGCTGTATTGGGAGGAAGGTTCTGTTAGGGTGTCTGTTTGTTGTGTAGAGCAACACGTCGTCAGCATACTGAGCTATGTTGACGTTCGGCTCTGTAGGTAGGTCGGCCATGTAGATCGCTGAAGAGCGTGGGGGATAGAACAGAACCTTCGGGGACTCCGCCTCGGATTGGCCTGCGTGTGGATTTATTCCCCGCCACTGAGACCACAAAGGATCTGTGTCTAAGGTAGGAATGTAGTAGGTGCATGAGGCGTGTGGGTAGCTCCAGTTGGATGAGTTTCCGGAGGAGACCGGCATGCCAGGTCGTAGAGAAGGCCTTCTCAACGTCCAGAGATACCGCGGTGGTGTAGGCCTTGTCCTGGTATCCCAGGGCGGCAGCCTCCACCACACGCAGCAGCTGCTGGGGTGTCGAGTGGCCAGGCCGGAACCCAAACTGATAGGGTGGGATGGCTTGAATGTCCCCTAAGATAGGGGACAAGCGGGCGAGTATTAGACTCTCGAATACCTTCGAGAGTACGGGTAGGAGGCTAATGGATCGGTAGTTGGCAGGATGGACCGGGTCTTTCCCTGGCTTCAATATGCAAATCACCCGGGCCTCTCTCCACTCACGTGGGAAGTGGCTGAGGGCGAGGCACTTATTGAAGACCTTTGTCGGGTAGAGCACGGCCTTGAAGGGAAGGTGGCGGAGCATGACAGGTGTTATCCCGTCAGGCCCCGTGGCCTTTTTGTGGTTGAGACGTTGGAGTACGCCCTGGACTTCGCTGGGTTTGACGATAGGAAGCCGATCCGCGTCGTCAAGAGGACGTCGGAAATATCGACGTACCTCCCCACGAACACGGTCGGAGAAGTCTAGGTCCTGCGGGTTATCTCTCGGCCGCATGGCCCTCTCTAGGTATTCAGCAAACGCATTTGCTTTGGCTTGGGGTTCATAGGCCAGGCCTTGGGTGCCATGGATTGGGGAGGTGTGTAATCCACCTCGGTTTCTCAGTCGTTTGGCAATCCGCCATACATTGCCGTCACCTAGGTTCAAACGACATCGTGTCCTCCCACGCGCGCACTCTGTGCTCGCGCAGTTGGAGACGCACCTCGTGGCGTAGACGCCTTAGAAGCGCTAGGTTATGCCATGTGCGGTGCCTCTGACAGAGTCTGCTAGCCGCCCAGGAGCGGCGGATGAGTAGAAGTAGCTCTAGGGGTAGGACGTCTGGGTGGAGAGGAGCTGGGGTGTGGACAGTGAGGTTGTGGACCGTTCGCTTCACCGCAGAAGTGAAGGAAGAGACCGCCGCCTCAAGGGTTGGGATGTCGGTGATGTTGGGGTTGGGTGGGATGGAGCCATTTAGGCAACTCTTGACACAGTACCAGTAGACGTTCCAGTGTTGCACTGGGACCTCTTGGCTGGCAACCCGGGTGTTGGTGGTAGCCAACACTGGGTTATGATCGGAATGAAGTGCGTTTATGGATGTGAGTGACACGTGATATGGGAAATGTTTGATGACCGCGAAGTCTATGACGGATGGCTGTCCTGGACCTCGCGGATAATGGGTGGGTTGCCAGGGGCCCTCGACTCTAAGTTGAGGGTCCGCGTCGACCATGCGGACTATGTCATTGCCTCTTCTGTCCGCGCGGGGGCCGCAATGCCAACGCGGATGCTTGGCATTTAGGTCCCCGGCCAGAATAACATGAGGATGTAGGGCAAGGATGGAGAGGTAGTCGTTAACAACGAACTGCCTCTGGGGTGGGTGATATGCAGACACCATCAGGACCTCTATACCGCCGAGGTGGATACAAGTAGCCGTGGCCTCAAGGGTTTGAAGTGGAGGGAGCTGGACGGGTTTGTGGACCACACTTCTCTTCACGAAGATCGCTGAGCCGCCCCCACGGCGACCAACGCGGTCCGATCAAAGACAGTGATAGCCTTGGAGTCGGGATGTGAGGTTTTGGTGGAGATGCGTTTTTGATACCAAGATAAGATCAAGTGCATGCTCGCCAGCAAAGTGGTGGAGCTCGTTCTCCTGACCAGCCAAACCACACGCGTTCCAAAACGCGAACCTGAACGAGGTATTTACCCTAGTTCGATTCGCCATTCCGAGTCGCGCCGATTATGGTGGTAAGGAGTGCAAGCCCCTCCATGGCTATAGCCATTTTGCCGGCTTGGTCGGTGGTGGAAAGGAATCGTACCATCAGCTCGCAGAGCTTCTGGCCGTGGTTTTGCAGCAACTGCTGCAACCACGCCATCATATCTGAAAACTGTGGTGTAGGAGGGGTGGGGGTTTGTTGTGGAGTTGGAATGACGGATGGGTTGGTAGGCGTCGATGTCTCTTCGGCCGCAACTTCCCCCGGCTGGCGGGCGGGCGTAGGATTCCCACGCTCGCTCTGAGCTTCAGAGGCGGCAGCTAGCCTCCGAGGGTGACGGCGCCTACCCTCCCTTTTTGGACGGGGGGGTCATAGGGGGTACTGGAGCTTGTTTTTGTGCTCGAGAGTGTTGTGTTTGTGCACGCGACTTGGGATTATTACCCCGGCCTGCTTTGGTCACTGCAGCGTACGCTAAACCCTCTGCTGGTCTTGCCGGAGCAGGGCCAGACTGGGGATGGCTGTTCGCCACTGGAGGTTGGACCACTTGAGGTGGTCTCCTAGCAGCTATGATGGCCTTCCGTGTTGGGCAGCCACCATAGCATGCTATATGTTCGCCGGTGCAGTTAGCGCACTTGGGGTCGTCCTCCCTGGTTTTCGGGCAGACCTCTTTAAGGTGTTCCTCACCGCATCTGAGGCAGCGCAGTCTGCGGTGGCAAAAGTGACTAGAATGATTAAACCCTAGGCATCTATGGCACTGGGGGGGGGGGGTGGTCCGCCAGAGCCTTTGGATGGCTCGATGTGTACCCGGAGGTAACAGATGGCTGTTGTACCATCAATCTTGGCCTCCGGGTCGTTGGCTGGCTCCACCACTACTAAAAATAGGGGGAGGGGGATTCTGGGTGCTTGCCCATCTGGAGCGGCCTTGGTCAGCTGCTTGACCAATCTGGGGGTGATACCCTGGCGGTTGAGGTCTGCCACGATATCGTCCGCGGGTGTATCCACGGGAAGACCGCGGATGACCCTGTGGATGTCGCGTGCCCTATCCAGCCCGAAGGTGAAATGGGGAATGTCTCTCTCCTTAAGGTAACGGAGGATGAGGGAGTGGTCATTGGCCGATTTGGCCTGGAAAATGAAGCGGCTTTTGTTTCGCCGCACCGTGCACTCCTTCGCAAGTGTCGACATTATCAGCTTTAAAAAGCCTACCGACCCTTTGAAGCCGTCCAAGATGATCGCTGGAACATGGCACTTCGTGGATTTGGATGGTTGGGATGGTTGGGGTGGGTTGCGTAGCCGTTCTTGAGCCAGTGCGGTCAAGGCGGCTGGACGCTTGGAGCGGCGTGAGACTACCTCACGGAATCCATCCTCTGGGCCGGGGCTTTCTTCCTCGGCAGAGGAGAGAGCAGAGGAGCTGGTTGCCTCGTCTATGGCGAGGGAGGATCTGCAGGAGTACACTGAGGTTCTCCCGCTATGAAATGAATTTTCAGTGCGGACACTGGCACTGTCGTCAGAGTCGGAGTCGGACTCCGAAATTTGGCCTACACGGGGAAATTCACCGCGTGGGAGGCCCTGGCTGGTTTGTTTGCGTTTGCTGGCGTCTAATTTGATGCACTTGCCTTTTCCACTTGTGCGTTGCTTGGCAGAGCGCTTTCTTGCCTCGGTGGACGAGGTCTTTGGTATGGCACCAGTGGAAGTGCTGGCAACGGCTGTTGCAGGCTGGTTGGCAGGCCCGTTTCGGGTCTTGCCGGGAGAGGTATAGTTGGATTCCATAGTTCAGGTGAAAAGGCAGGTATGGTACTGCACCCTAAGGTGCATTACGCTAAACTAAACCTCGTCTGATCTCACCTGCAGGTAGCAGGTGCTCTGCAAGCGTGTAGAGCAGAGGGCCGGACACCTTGTTACCAAGATGCGCCTTTCCTACCTAAGGTAGATGGCTAGAACCTTGCTCTACCCCGCTACCTGTGTTAGTGTGGATATGCTCAACGTGCAGGCTCGTCAGTAGGGGTTGTCCTCTCCCAGGAGAGGCGCCCTGCGGTGCTGTATTTACAGCCCGACTGCACAGGCAGTATTACGCTCTCGGCGGCACGGTCGTTGGAGAAGCTCCGTACCCGCTGGATAAGCTGGGTCCGGCTAGCAGAGCTGGCTGGTTGGCGATTGGCTGGCTGGCTGGCTGGCTGCTGGCTGGAGAGTACATGTTTCCACTACGACTAGCTGTCGAAAAAGAAGGCAGCTGGAATAGGATGAGTAATGAGATTTTGACTAATATAAGGGATAGCTTAACTCCATATTTACACAATATGTTTAATGACTGTCTATGGCAAGGAGAATTTCCCAGAGCTTGGAAAATTGCCAAGTTGACAATACTCAAAAAGGAAGTGATAAAGATCCACTTGATCCTAAGTCCTATCGACCAATCTGCTTATTGAACACTATAGGGAAAGTTTTTGAATCTTTATTGAATAAAAGAATAATTGAATTTAGAACCATGATTGGCATGAATGACAACCAATATGGATTTCGGAAGGGAAGGTCTACCGAGGATGCCATTAAACACAGTAATTGGAGCCACAAAAAATTCACCAAGCAAATATGTAGCCGCTATTTTTGTTGATATTTCTGGCGCTTTTGACAACCTTTGGTGGCCTTTTCTTTTTAAGAGATTAAGAAGCTTAAATTATCCAGTTTCATTATATAGAATTCTTTTAAACTATTGCAAAGATAGAAAAGTGAAACTTTTAGGAATAAATCAAACAATAACTAAGACTATTACTAAAGGATGCCCACAGGGTTCTATATTAGGGCCCACATTTTGGGACATTGTTTTAGAAACACTCCTAGAGGAAGTACAGCGCGATAATAACTGTCTGAAAGCAATAGCTTACGCTGATGACGTAGTTTTTTTAATAGATGCAAATTCAAGACGAGAACTAGAAGGAAAAAGTAATAATTTGTTGCATATATTTTCAACCTGGTGCAAGAGTTCCAAAATGAAGATATCCCCAGCAAAATCTGGATATATGATTTTAAAGGGAAATTTTAAAAGGGATCCAAGTTTAAAATTTGAAAATGAAAAAATAAGAAGAAATAAGAATATGAAATATTTAGGAATATATTTAGATGAGAAGTTAAATTTTAATCATCATACAGAACATGTAAGGGTCAGAGCCGAAAAAACTATGATGAAACTTTCTAGAATAATTCAATTTGATTATAAAATTCCGCTCCATACTGTTAGCATATATCACACAAGTATATTCAGCTCAATAATAACTTACGGTGCTGCAATTTGGGCTACTAGAATGACAAATGTGATGATTAGAAATCTCCTAAGGAGGACACAGTTATATTTTACTGGATACCAGTAAATTTTTGTTTATTTAAAATTTTTAATAAATTTGTAAATTTAAATTAAAAATATATATTTATAAAAAGTATTAGTTATAGGTATATTAAATTAATTAAATTTTAAATAATAATGATAGGTAATAATAATGATGTTAATGATATTAATAGTAATAAAATAATTTATAATTTTATATAATAATTATAATTAATAATTTAATTTTATATATTTGTTTATTGTTTAGTAATAGTTTGTAGTTGTGAGTGATGTGTATGAAATTTGTGCATTGAGGAGATTAATTTGTTTTAATTTTAAAATTTTATTGTTTTTTTTCTTTTAATATATATATTAATTTATTTAGAAATTTTGTATTTTGATTGTTTGAAATGATTTGTTATTGTTTTAGAGCATTTATTTCTTAGAGTGATTATGTGTGAAATGTTATAATTTGTGTTTTTGTTTTTATTTTCTTGTGTTCTGTTTTATGATATATAATTTAATTTATCTATCTTTATAATTTGTTATATATTATATTTTGTAATTTTATTTTAAAATTTTTCTGTAAAGTATGTTGTATGTATGAATGTGTAGAATAAATAAATTTTAAAGATCTGGCATATTAGCCCTGGTGTAAGTAATTAGGTGCCAGGGTTATTATACAGATTTTTATATTTATAGTTATATTTATATTATATATTTATGTCGAATGCGCCCATGCCATTTTTTCAACGAAACTAGAGTTGAGGCATTCAGGGCAATTAAGGTTTAGCCTTCAGTTTGCTTTTGAAAATATTCTTTGCAGATTACACACAAAGTAGTAATGAAGTAAATAGATAATATCAGTGTGTAATTTTAGAGAATATAGCACCATTACTTGAAACTATTAGTAAACAGGTGATCAAAAAAATAATATTAAAGATTTGTGTACTCTGGTAGCTACCATTCGCGCTCTGTAGCCGTTTGGTTGCACTGGGTGATAGGGGGCTCGCTGGCTCACAAGAGGACTGCCTGTGTTGCCAATACTTCTCACCGCATTCGCCGCTAGGAGCGCTAGTGTTTTGATTCCCTATCACTGGTCCTCAACAGAATATCGGCTTTACCTGAGTATTTGAGATGTCACATGCTTTACTGTAACTGATCCTCAGGCGCGCGGCCTAGTAGAACACGGTTAGTGAAGTGGGGCCCAATAGGCCCAAGCTATTTTCTTGTGCTTATATGCTTGTATTTATTTGTTTCTTAAATTTTATTTGTTCCTTCATTCGAAGTTTAGCTTCCCTTAGCTGAAATATACATTAAATATAGCATTATCTTACTAGATAGATTAAAGTTAGATCAAACGTAGTATGAATACAGTATATATACACACACACATACACACACCTTATACGCAATTTGTACTACACTACTAGAATATTCAGCTATACAACTTTTAATTTGAAGTGTACTGTCAATAATGATAATGATAATAATAATAATTATAATAATTATACTAATTATAATAATTATAATAATTATAATTTACAGTAGAAGAAGGTGTGTTCTAGTGTCCATTTCTGTGCAATATTTGCATAAGTCATCTTCAGTTTTCCCCATCCTCTTGGCATAATATCTGTATCTCCCATGTCCTGTCAAGACCTGCGTTAGGAAGTAATCCAGCTGTCGATGTTTACAATTTAGCCATTTGTTAATGCGGGAATGATTTTCTTTGTCCACTTGCCATCGTCTTTGCCACTTGTCAATTATTCGCATTCTTATGTCCATCTTATTAGACAATTTCTGAAAACGTTTATCTCAACTAACACGAAGACAGTGGAATTACGTTTGAAGGAATAGTTAGTACAAGAGTAGAGAAAGTCATGTGAGTGCAGCACATCAGAGTTTTGAGTTGTGCTGTTTATAGATACACACAAGCACACAGATATGCTGTCTAAATTCAAAGGGTTTCAAAAATGTATTACCGGTGAATCTTTAGTATCAAATTTTTGGGTGGAATACAATACCAGGTGAGTCAGCTGCCCCTTATTCTCGAGTTTTATGCAATCACATTGCTTTTTAATATATTCGTAATTAGACAGCTGACGTTTGCACTTCTGGAAATGTTCACTGGAACCAGCGAATAAATCATCTTAAACGGAATGTTTAGCTCATACGTTACGTACTCAGTTGGAACGGGCGCAAGACTCCGAAGTAATCTGTCTGCTGTGAAGGTGGTTCGAATGACCTGCATGTACTAATTTTTTTTTATCTTTTTTTATACCGTCCAATCCTCACAATTTACAAACTATTATTCTGAAAACTGTTATACTCATTTTTATTGCTTTATTTATGTTTTATGACATTGTTTGATGTTTTTTATTGGTGAACTACAATAATGTAGTTGTTTAAACACACCTATAGGTAAGTGCAATTGAAATAAGGATCATTCATACACATTTAAACACAGAAAGCAAGGAAATTACATTGTCAGAGTTTAACATGGAAGTTAAATTCAATTTTGCACACGATGAATTATTGTGCTATTAAAAATGCAGACAACCAAAATCGATTTAAATTATAATGTCCTAAACCCTCAGGGACTTCATAATTAGATTATTGTGAATTCGGTTTCCAAGTGTTGATGAACATAAAAGAAATATTTACAATGCTGAGACTCGAACCTGTGTCATTGGGGGTTAAGCGCAGAGGACCCGTCACCATTCCATTCAGCTATTTCAAGACTTGACTGAAAGTACGTACCACGTCCAATAGTACGGCTTGTATGCCTGGCGCTATGCCACCTCGCAAGTTTCCGTGCTTGATTTAGCCTTTTAAGACAGTTTTGATCATTTACTGGGCGTTTTAATATTATTACTTAAATGGCAAAACCTGTTATGCATATTAATTGAGATGCACGAGGCGTAGTTCACGCAAAAATGCAAATAAACTGTTGTTTAATAATATGTCCGTTTTGACTGTACGGGTCCATGATGGATGAAGCGTGTCTAAATTTTTCCTAATTTTTAGCAGCCAATCCCTGCTCTAAGTACAAGAATCCGCCATTTTATTTTTAGCTTGCGTTGTTAGTGTACTCATATGATAAGTCCATTTTTTTCCGAGGCGTTTACTGAATTACGTTGCTATGTATACTCTAATAAAAAGTTTGTAAAATCGGCTGGAAACCGGAATTCGCTCTGAGTAAACGAGTCTTATGTTTTTGAGGTGTACTTTAGCGAGGAGTACGTTCTGTCCCTTAAAGCACTGTTGCTCTCAATTTTGCGCATTCCTCTCTTTAAGAACGTCAAGCAATACATTTTAGTAAGCGCAAAACTGGACTAAGGCGCACATGCCGTTAGATGGGTGGCCTACCTTACAAAAAAATAAGGCGCGGCTGACTCACCTGGTATATACGAGAACTTGCCCTACTTACCTAGTAGCGAGAGAGGGAGAGAGAGTAAGAGAGAGAGAAGTTCGACCAATAAGTACTCTATTGATAACATTCATACACCTCTTGTTTTTCCCCTGTAGTCTCATATATCACGTCACGCCTCTATACTTATTTATTCTAGTGTGATTTATGTTCCCTGTGTTATGTGCTGCCGGCATAATTCATGGTAACACGGTTGCCCAATTTATTTTTTCATTATATATGATTTATAGCCTAAAATCCTTTAGCGATGTTTATAAGCATCTGTCTACGGGGAAGATGCAGTTAATGAATCGAGCATGTAAAATTGATTTAGACCATTTCGAGCTGGAAATTCTCCCTAAAGCAGAAAGTTTGGCAACTACTCTGCCGTAGCTGTGTGTTCGTTCTTATGATCGAAACAAACGAGAAATGAGAAAACCTTATATGGAACTTGCATATTATAGATGAAGCCAGTGTTATGTGTTTAATGCCTATTACTTTCTCTGCTACAGTTAACAAATGAAGTGCAGAAATTGTGTACTCCACCCAAAAATTCGATACAGAGATTTCACCGGAAATGCCCAAATAAAGTGTGCTTCAGAAATAGTGCACACGTGTGTGTGTGTGTGTGTGTGTGTGTGTGTTTGTGTGTGTGTGTGTGTGTGTGAGAGAGAGAGAGAGAGACAGCCTAAAACTATAACTCCGACGAATATAGGACTTGGTAGGTATGTATGTTCAATGCTTTCCAAATATGCCACACGAAGAGTTGTAAGAAAATATCTTTACTCCAAAGTACCCTTTATCTAGATGTCCCAGTCAGGCAAAATGTAGGTGCGTTCGTTCGCAAACCATAACGTTTAAATAAACCTAGGGGTCTCTCACACCTTTAGCAACCAAAGGGAGGTCAACGGAAAATGCTGATACTGCAGTAAATTTATATATAGATATATTAAAGACGAAAAGTTAAGAAAATCAAATACCACCGCAGATTATGACACAGAATTTAAAACCAGCGCTGCTTCTATGCCTCTGAAAAAAGCATTATCGACGGATCCAAAGAGACTATCTTTAGACATTATAAATTACGATGCATTAATGGACAAAGCGGGTACTTGAATATTCTGGGGTTACCGCCATGAACTCGGTTATTTGTCTTCCTCTAGGACCCTCGGTTGATGGTCGTTTTGTCTCGGAAAGTTCAGTCGCCAGCCAAGGTCATGAACTTGCTGCGACTGCCCATTTTCAAATCGACCTGCTATTCCTGGCAACATTCCACCAGAGTTTTCTTCCAGGGCAACCCGTGCCGCAGATGTTTGTATAAATTTTGAGAGCTGCCGTAAATAACTGACTCTTTTCTTCAGAGTTCCTTGTGGGTCCCTCCTCAAAGTGAGTGGAGAAAGCAATGAGAATGTAATACATTACATTCCTTTTCAGTAGTGCAGAGAATTGTATACATTGTATGTTAAGGGTCAAGTAGAAGAAAAAGTATGATTGTGTTTCGTAAAAGAATGAGTAGAGAAAACAGTGTGAATGTAATTAGATTGCATTTCTAACTCAAATACATAATAAATTGTCTGAATTGTTTGTTGAACATGGGATAGAAAAGGACATATGAATGAATGTGTTGTGTAAAAGAGAAGGGAATACGAAAACCATATGAATGTATAAGGCGTGTTGTAAAATGGATAGTACAAAAACCTTCTCCATGAAAAAATTGTAGATCAACTTCAAACACACACGTTACACTTTTGTACGAGTATATACAGATGGTATGAGGTGTGTTTTGAAGAGTGAGTGGGGAAGAACATATGAGTGTATTGCGTAAAAGAAAAGCGAGTAGAGAAAACGGTGCGCATAGAATACATCATATATTTGTTTCAATCATAGAAAATTGTATGTGAATTGTGTGCTGAAGGGCGAGTAGAGTGGGACATGGGAATGTGTTACGTAAAAGACAAGTGAGTAGAGAAAACCATGTGAATACAGTACGTTCCATAAAAAAGAAATGGACAGCATGAAAACCTTCTCCATGAAAAAATACATGTGCCGAATTATGTAGTGATTGGTCACGTGGTTTTGGAGATTACCGGTTACAGGCGCGGGCACACGCACGCACACGCGCGCGCATACACACACACACACACACACACACACACACACACACACACACACACACACACACACACCTAGTCGAATACAATATTTCCCCTATTTACTATACGACCGCCTCTATATTTTTTACCGAGGTAAACGAAAACAGAATAAATTAAGAAACCAACAGAGCAAGGCATAGTGATGGTATTAAAACTGCAAAACATTTGAACGTTATAGGAATACATGGAAAATTTAAGGTTGGATTAGTAACCTTAGGTGCGTCTAATCTTTCAATCTTTTTTATCACGTTGTGTCTCGGAATTTCAAATTCTATCAGGAAGGGAGAAAATTATTCACACAAAGAGCAACATCCTAACGCTACACCTTCGTGCCTTTGAAGTTCAGAACTAGCACTCAGTTATACAAATTCTGTGATCGGTGATCATTTACATCTCGCGTGCAAAAAATGCGCAAAATGTTCGCTCCACAAAAACAATTCTTCGGACATAAATTGGGTGTTTTAGCAAGATCTACATTTTTGTATAGTACGATTTGGTCTATTTCGTACGGTTTTCCATTTATGCAAAAGCCATCCAGAGTAAATACTAGAGGAGCTATATCTAGAAAATTTAAGATATACATTTCATTTTTCATAAAAATATCTCAAACATATGGCATATTAATCAAAATCGTTAGAGCCATTTTCAATAAAATCAAAATCTTCGAAACATTTTTAACGTAAAGGGAGTTTAGGATGAAGCAATGTTCTTCAAAATCTTCTTCCTCAACTTAATGTAATAGAGAAAATAAAAGTGCAACATGCAAATTCAATGGTCATGGATGTTAATATCGTTAGAGCCATTTTTGACAAAATCAAATATATCAATAACGGCTCCATGAAAGAAGCAACTGCACCTCCGCCTCTGTGACGGGTAGATGGCATTAGGGTGCCATCAGTCTATCTGCTTTCATTATCTGTGGACAGGTGGCATAGCATGTATTATTATCATCTATTTTTCATTTATACTATTATTTTAGGCTTAAGGTGTAGGTTTTGGGTCATGGTATCAAATACTCAATCCAGTACTTAGCTTGACGACTGAAGGAAACCAAGAAAAAGCTCACAGTCAATTTCATAGCCCACGGGATTTGAACCCAGGACCTCCCGAATGTAACTGAACATTGAGAATAGGTATTTGAAGAACTTGAACCCAGGCATTTCAGAGTGCTACTGAATATTAAAAAACAGATACCTAGTTTTTATAATTTATGAAAGTCCGATCAGCGGTTTCCCGCTTTACAAACCAGGCAGAACAGAGAAATAAAGAGACGAAATAAAATTATAAACAAATACACAGGAAATAGCAGTTACATAGAAAGGGCAAGATAAGGTCAGCCCCAATCGGTCCCCTCTGTGAGGTGCTGATCGTGGTGACAAGATAAGGTTAAACTGCCATCTGGTTGTTGCAAGGCAAGAGCGAGTGTTGCAGTAAGCCACTGCGGACTCTGGTGAGAACTGTAGTCTGACGGCCAAGGGGATAGACGACTGCATCGGGAACAGATGGTAACTTGTTAACGAAGGTCTGAGCAAGTTCTCTGTGAAGTTGTGCATTGCGCACGAACGATGGAGCATTCAAGGCGATACCTAACACCTTGTTTTGGAGCAACTGAAGCCCCTTGAGTACGCCAGACACAGCTCCACCTAGACCGGACAGGTGTAGGTTCAGCAAAGATTGGATCAATTCAGTGTAGAATAATATAGTGGTATCACTTCGGATGGTTGACTTTCTGTTGATCAATGTATACTGTTCTGATAGTCTGGTGTAGGCAAGATAAAGTTTAGCATTAATATGTGCTCTCCATGTCAGATGTCGATCAAAATGCAGTCCCAGGTATTTCACAGTGTCATCTGGGCGTTTCCAGGGTATCGCTACGCCGTCCATGGTGAGGACTAGTGACGGTCCAGGTCAACGGAGAGTGAAGATCATAGCTTCGAATTTAGACTGTTTAAGCATGAGACGCCTATCACGGAACCAGGAGGTGAGAATATTTAAGGCTGACTGAAGATTATCGGTGGCGGTCAGTAGATTCGCATCTGACACAAGCGAGGCGGTATCATCTGTACATACAGCAATATGAGCAGAAGATAAAACAGGAATGTCAGCGGTGTAGAGAGTAAAAAGAAGAGGTCCAAGTATCGAACCTTGAGGTACTCCGACCAAAACAGACCGAGGGGTGGATCGTTCAGAGCCCAGCCGAAGTGAAAAGTACGGTCCGAGAGAAAGCTATGGACGATTTTGTAAAGCTAGGAAGGACGATGAAGATTTCGTAGTTTGTGGAAAAACCCAGGATACCACACTTTATCAAAGGCCTGTTTGACGTCCAAAAAGGCAGCCAGGGTGCTCTGCTTGTTCGCAAAAGTACGTGCGATGTGTTCGGTGACTCGTAACCGCTGATGAGTAGTAGAATGGAGACTACGAAATCCAAATTGAAAATCAGATAAGGTAGAGGTGTTGGTTTGGTATTTATTGATACGTCTATGAAGCAGTTTTTCAAAGTGAAGGCAGTAAGCTGATTGGACGGTATCCAGAAGGAAAATTAGGAGGTTTACCGGGCTTATGGGGAACAATAAGATCTGCATGTTTCCTTAGAGAAGGGAAATGACCTAAACGTAAAAAGCGTTAAAGGCAAAAGCTGAGAAAGAATGGGCTTTTCGTGAGAGATTTCTCAGGCGACATTGGGTAGGTGGTTAATGGCCAGGAGCTTTCTTGGACACCAATGTACGCAAAATAGATCGGACTTCACCAGGGGACATAAATTTTATGGGTCACGGGACAGTAGGATAGAAAGGAGATTATGAGTTGTCAATATCAGAATTTTCTTGAGGACTTACATAGTGTCTATCGGCGTTCTTCAACGGCGGTATCACTGTGGGCTCTCGGAGAATGCGCTTGGTTTCCTTCCAAAGGGAATGGCCCAGTGACGAAGTGGAAGAAAGATGGCGCTAGGAGCTCGTGAAGTGATAATCAAGAGCAGCTTTAACTTGTCGGATTAACTGGTTGAGACGAGAGTATTGCCAGAGTTGCTGATGTTGCCACGGTCGGCGCATATGGTTCTTAGTGCGTATCAAGCCTAGAGCTTCCACAGGAAGAGCGTCGTAAAAAGGTGTGTGCCGACGATTGCGATGTGGGGTGGATTGTGCTGACTGTAAAGCCAGAACAATACTGCAGGTGAAATGTTGAATCACATGGTCAGCATCGGTCACAGTTATAAGTGGAAGATTAGAGCGTAGAAGAGCATCTAAACGACGACAGAAGGTTTCCCAGTTAACGTGTCCTTGTATTAAGGAAGGAAATAACAGAGAAATTGATTTACTGACCTGAAATGCAGCTGTTACAGGATTGTGGTCCGAATCCAATTCGGATAAGGCAGTCAACGTAAGTGGGTCAATGCTATGTTGAGAATACTGGACAAGATTCTGGGATTTTAGGAGTAGTGGGTGGGGACATTTGGAGCCACATATGAAAACAAGTCATCCGCAGCCTGTTGTAGGCGGCGAAAATTAGGAGTAGTAACTCAGCAAACCAATGATTCATTCTTGCTGTTAAGATCGCCGAACAACAGGACAGGGTCAGACGTAGAGAATATTACCTGTAAGTCTTGAGTGGTCAACACTTTCGATGGAGGTTTGTAAGCAGCTACAACTGTGAGATGTTCACTGGCGTTAAGAGAAAGCTTAACCACGCAGGCCCCGAGACTAAGCAGAGTAGGTAGGAAAAGTAGGTGATGCGGGAGATTACTTTATGACAATAGCGACACCGCCAGAAGCAACTACTGCTGCTCGATCTTCTCTGCAGATTTTGTATCCTGGTAAAGTAAATTTGTCAGTAACAGCGAGTTGTCTTTCAGAGTTACAAACAACATCAATATTGTGTCGGAATAGAAAGTCAAGGAAACTTCGACATTTCAACTTAATGCCGTTGGCGTTCCAGTTTAGGAATGTGAGTGAAGAAATTCAAAGAGGGGATCAGTTTCCATTGGAGAAAAGTTGCGTGAAAAGTCTGGAAACAAAGGATGTCAGTAGAGGCAAATAAGACTGAAGAAAGGAAAGAACGGGGTTCAGAACTACGGAGAGAAAGGCGTCAGTGTCAGAAGACGGAGAAGTAGATTATACACCTGGGGTAAGAGAAGGAGGATAGGTTGACTGAGTTCTGCGAGGCCACCTGGGTGGTGGAGAGGACGTATGAGTCTGACTAGGAACTGAAGGAAACACAGTTTCATTGTTAAGGGGTACGGAAGGCAAGGACGGCGACACCTTGGTTAATGCCACATTAGTAGGACTACGGCGTTATCTCTTTTTGAGGGCAAGAAATGATGGCCAGCCCCTATAATTATTCGCGGAATGTTCCCCATCGCAGTTCACAGATCGAGGTGGCACGGCTTTAGATTTCCGACACACTTTCAGGATATTTGACACATCGTGGTAAATGACAGAAATTTCTGATGTGACCATACCGTTAACAGTTGGTTCACTGAGGACTGAGGGAAGATTTCCGACGATGTTCCATAGAGATAATCGCATGTTGCTGACGCTTGCCTTGAAAAACACGCTTTGCGACCTCAGAATAGGTGTTTGAAGAGCTTGAACCCAGGAGCTCCCGAATGCAACTGAATATCGAGAATACGTATTTGAAGAAGCTCAAAAGGGATAATTTCTAAAGGTCACGAGAAATGAACAAAGTATCAAGTACGCATACACTCACAGCAAGAGAGAAGAGGACAGAAAGAGAGAGCTTATCCCAAATCTCTTTTTGGATTCAGGGGATATAATATATATTTGCAGTAAAATTCCAAAATGTGACTTTTGAGCGAAGTGCTATATTTTAAACTTTGGCTTTTAACCGACTTTTCGTTTTTGAGTTATGCTGTCCACAGGCTGACAGACACACACACACACACACACACACACACACACACACACACACACACACACACACACACACACACACACCATAAATTTCTGTTTACCAGTTATCCAAAAGTCATCCAGAGTTAGGACTACATTGTCTATAGCCAGAAAATTCAAAATATAGATTTCATTTGGCATAAAAATATCTTTAAAATGTGGCATTTTAATGAAAATCGTTACAGTCATTTATGAGAAAATCAAAATCTTCGAAACATTTTCTATGTAAAGAGTAGTTTAGGGAGTTGTAATTTTCTTCAAAATCTTCGTGTTGCATCCTTAAAAGATATTAAACTTAAATATCATCTTTAGTTTTTTAACCGGCTTTTCGATTTTAAGTTATACTATCCACAGACACACACACACGCAGGCGCGGGCCTCAAAACATATATTTCTGGTGAAATCTCGATATAGAATTGTTGGGTGGAATACTACTTCTTCTTCTTCTTTCTATACGTGGTAGACAAAGTAAAAATAGTGTCCAGAAAAATGTGATTCTTTAGTAAAATGCTTGTGAATGACATTATTACGAAAAAAATTGTTTCCAAGGAAATCTTAGTTTAATATAATAAAAGGCTACTTTTTGCCCTGCAAGGAAGCTAAAAATGGAATAATAGGCTAACACTGTTTATAAGACCTGTTCAGTTTCTGTTGGTTGTGCATCATATAATTTATAATCTTTGACTTTGCTTTGAAGCCTCTTAGCTTTTACAGCAACGAAATGTTTGCTTTAGATACAGAAGCTGCTGCGCAAGCTTTTATATACGTGGACTCATCTGTTTAATTCATTGGCTAACGTGTCCAAAGCCTTATCTGGCCTTACACTTCTCTCACACATGCCATGCAGGTAAACAAAAGAGAACCAACACCCTTCTCCCATCCGATCTCTAAAGAAAAAGAATGTTTTAGTTTTCACCGTAAAATTTATACGACTTTTCCGCAGAGCACGCCCATAAAGTAAAATTTTGACTGTTATTATGACACGAAAAATATGACGGCAGCAGCGAACTGAGTGCTACGCATTTAGTGCATGCTTTGCTCTTTCCCTTTTCCCTGTCCTGGACGCAATTTGCTTTAAAAGATCGCTATTACTTTTTAAGGGCTCGCGGAAATTGGAAAATGGTAATGAAGTGACGTCACATGCTGCTCTCGTTCCGATGCAGGACTAGGTGGTGCAATTGCGACAATAAGAAGATCAGGAGCGAACCATATCGCCTGCTTTTTCGTTCTTATAGACTGACATCACCAAAGGTAAAATCATAAGAAATTTTGAGGTTATGGAAACAGTTTAAAAGCTGAAATGAGGCTATTAGGTACTTCAGGAAAAAAATTCACGATGGAATGGCTCAGGAGCTAACGTTTGTGGGCCGCATCTTTCAGGTTTGGAAGCGTCGGCGAGCGTCGCGGCAGCAACGCGGTAGGGGGAAAATATACGCACTGGAAATCGCGTCGCTTGGACTGAACAGTGAGCTTACTGGTTTCCGGACCCCACAGGGATAGATGTTGACATTACGAAGCAATTGAATTATTTTTATTTCTTCAGCATATCTTGAGGTGGAATCTGGTATTTCACATGAAATATACAAATTATTAGGTCTATATGTAACTTTTCATTTGTTCACATTGAGAATTCATTTTTTTTTCTTAATGTCTAACAAACTATGTAACAGCAATTTTGATTTATTGCTTTTTGCGGCTTTTTCAAGAGTTGCAAAAAGTAATTGGCTAACCACGAACTGCAAGTTACTTGTGAGATCTCGAATGCTTGGGGCCTCGTATTCCCAGAATGAATTCTCGATCTGATAAGTATCACTTACAGTTCTTAGTGCGCAATGTGCTATTAAAACAAACAAGAAGAAATACAATAACAAAAAGAGTTAACTTATTTCTGCTTCCATCCATGTTTTGCTAAACACCACCGCTACCTGTGTGCGCATGCCCACAAGGTCACAACATTGCGCTTGGGTTGACATGGCTGGAGTAGGGAATGTTTACAAAACGAAAAAAGTAGCAAACCAACGATCAAAGTAAAATAATGTTTAATGTGTGTGGCATAAACCTTTTTATACAGTCTGAAATATGTAAAATAACAACAAAATCGTATTACACTGGTTCCAGGCATGTATTCAACTAAAACAAAGTGGTGCCCATAGCGAGAACAACAGATGTGCGCAGCAAAAATGTAGATGTTTTGTTGATTTGCTAGTCACTGAAACATTCACTTGTTATACCACACTGTTTTCTGTTTTCTTTCTTTTTCGGCAATTCCAGTGTTACTCTATGGTAGCTTCCAGAATTTCGACCGGCACTTGAAATACAGTTTCACAAATGTTTATACCAGCCGCCATTTTATCTGCTCTTCAGGTCATACATAAAATAATAAACGATTCAGATCAAAGAACCACAAAGCTCCTAAGAAAAACGGATTTGAGTAGTAAACAATTAATGCTAATATGAGAAATTAATAAATAATGAAATATAAAGGCTAGTGGAATGAAGTCGATTTATTAAACATGCGCAAATTTAATTGTTATATGACTGGACCTGAAAGAAAAGTTGGTAACAATGGAGTGGCATAAAATTGCTACTAGAGCTTTAAGGTACAAATCTTAATTCGCAGGCTTAGTGGAGAAAGTTCTAGTTTTAATATCAGCCGTCTAAAAAACTAAGTAAAATGGAAATAGAGGGCATAGCATGGACAAGAACCGCAGAACTGAAGCTGAAGTTAAAAGAGTAGATTTTTACTTTCTCTACTACGTAGTTATTCATTTTTTATGCTAACCGTGCAAACAGAATGGAGTTTGAAAGCTTTAAAAGATTTGACTATCGCTCAAAGCCTACTGTATTCCCATATTCTCCTTATACCCACAAGGAAATAAGAAATAAGGTAATTTCTGTAAATGTTTGTCTCAACTAACACGAAGAAGATATAAGAGTTTGTAATAATGGTTAGTGCAAGAGTAGAGAAAGTCCATATATGATGGATAGGAAGACCTGGGGCACATGTTTGACTGTGAACTAGATAAATAAATTTATTTATTAAATCAAATTTCTTTGAAAATGACAGAGTACCTATTTTAAACGGAATATATAAAGTTCAGAGTTAGTGTCAACAAATTGAACGAGATGGCTCTGCCATATCACGTGAGACTCGCATTCAGGAGGTCTTGGGTTCGAGTCTCGCGGCGGACTTTCCTGATACATGGATGTTTTTTTTTTTTCTCGCGGGTTTTCCCGGGCCACCAGAGAGTGCTGGGAAGGATAATTAGGTCGCTCTAATTTTCCTCCTTCCGCGTCTGTCACGTTACTTTCAATCCAGAGTTTCAGGGATCGGAAGTGTTGGCGATGGACAAGTTAGCGCTGCCGTGTGGGGGAATTGCGCACTATAACTGCTGTTCTCGATAGATTGGTGGCTTTGTAGTTGCCACGCCTGCCAGAGAGGCGCTGTTGAAACCTAAGCAGCTGGTTTGAGGAACCCTGGTGTTCAGATAGACCCTCAAGCCAGCTCGCTGCTCGCCCGGATTGTCTCACGCCCTCAGAACATTCCTCATTTATTCCTTCTTCCCAGGAGTCATACATATACATAGGTTCAGTGTGGAAACCTCTTCGTACATATTCCACCTCTACCCTTTGTGTCAACATAAAAATAAGAGGAAACATCTTGTAAACGAAGAGAGACAATTTAATTGCGTGTCATTAAAATACTTAGTCATATAATTGTTATGAATTGTACTAGTCCACAGGATGAGTGGCAAGGGACAAATCTGTACAGACAGATGAAGCTGTTGTTTTTTAATAAAAGAACTTTAAGAAAGTTATATAGAGTTTACAATGCAGCCGAAATAATAATAATAATAATAATAATAATAATAATAATAATAATAATAATAATAATAATAATAATAATAATAATAATAATAATAATAATAATAATAATAATAATAATAATAATAATAATAATAATAATAATAATAATAATAATAATAATAATAATAATAATAATAATAATAATAATAATAATAATAATAATAATAATAATAATAATAATAATAATAATAATAATAATAATAATAATAATAATAATAATAATAATAATAATAATAATAATAATAATAATAATAATAATAATAATAATAATAATAATAATAATAATAATAATAATAATAATAATAATAATAATAATAATAATAATAATAATAATAATAATAATAATAATAATAATAATAATAATAATAATAATAATAATAATAATAATAATAATAATAATAATAATAATAATAATAATAATAATAATAATAATAATAATAATAATAATAATAATAATAATAATAATAATAATAATAATAATAATAATAATAATAATAATAATAATAATAATAATAATAATAATAATAATAATAATAATAATAATAATAATAATAATAATAATAATAATAATAATAATAATAATAATAATAATAATAATAATAATAATAATAATAATAATAATAATAATAATAATAATAATAATAATAATAATAATAATAATAATAATAATAATAAGTGCACAGGCACTGGCCTGCCCTCCATAACCCGGCAGGTCACTACACTCGTCGCCCATATCTTCAGTTACGGGACTTGTATTCCGGATCCTCAAGTGTGAGGACACATTATAGTTAATATTAACAATCTTCTGTCTTAGTAAAGACACGGTAACCACTCAACTAATTTAATAACGATCGGCAAATCTCACGCTTGCTTATTTTGGTGAGAATAAAAGAGTTTCAACGAAGTTCTGGTTTTATTCGTAAACATCCACGCATACCTTGAGATTCAAGTCGCATGCCAGAGCAGCGGAAGCAGAAACCATCAGAAAGCAGCAGTCGGCATAGGAGAGCATAGGAGCGAAGATTCGACATCATATGACGCACAACCTGGAGACGATACCACATCAAAAATTTTCATGTCGCATTCTTGAAAGTAATTAGGCTTAAAAACTAACTTTTCGTTTTTGAGCTATGTTGTCCACAGACTCACAGACACATAAATACACACACACGGATATTTTTCTAAACATTTTGTTTGTTTGTTTTTTGTTTTTTTTTTTTTTTTTATTCATTCAGGGGTCTCAAAACATATTTTTCCGGGGAAATCTCGACATCGAATTTTTGGGTGGAATGCAATACTTCCTCTACTTAGCAGTAGAGAAAGTAAAACACTATTGTAGGAAAAGGGCAATTCGCTGTAACACGTATTATCTGCTCCCAGAAAAGGGAGAATTACAGCAATGCACATGAAACCAGATACGGAATGCTAGAAAATAAACGGTCCGTTTTACTTTCCCTATTAGTAACTAGGGGAAGTATCTATTGTATTCGACCCAAAATTTCCATATTGAGATTTGAACGAAAATATATATTGCCCACTGAATTAAAAAAAAAAATAAAAAAAAACATTTTTAGAAAAAGCTGTGTGTGTGTGTGTGTGTGTATGTCTGTGTGTATGTCTGTGTGTGTGTCTGTGTATATCTGTGTGTGTCTGCGTGTGTGTCTGTATGTGTGTCTGTGTGTGTCTGTGTGTCTGTGTGTGTCTGTGTGTATGTCTGTGTGTGTGTCTGTGTGTGTGTGTCTGTGTGTATGTCTGTGTGTGTGTCTGTGTGTATATCTGTGTGTGTCTGTATGTGTGTCTGTGTGTATGTCTGTGTGTGTCTGTGTGTATGTCCGTGTGTGTGTCTGTGTGTATGTCTGTGTGTATGTCTGTGTGTGTCTGTGTGTATGTCTGTGTGTGTCTGTGTGTGTCTGTGTGTATGTCTGTGTGTGTCTGTGTGTATGTCTGTGTGTATGTCTGTGTGTGTGTCTGTGTGTGTGTCTGTGTGTGTCTGTGTGTGCGTGTGTGTGTGTTCGCGCGCATGTCTATATGCAAACAAGATAGCTCAGCTAACAAAAGTTGCTTAAAAACAAAGATGGTATTTAAGTGTAATATCTCTTAAGGATGCGAAACGAAGATTTCGAAAAATTTTCTCCGCCTTAAACTGCCCTTTACACGGAAAATGTATTCAAAAATTTTGATTCTACGAAAATGAGCTCTAACGATTTTGTTTAAAATGCCGTATGTTTAAGATATTTTATGACAAATGAAGTGTATATCTTGAGTTTTCTGGCTACAGCCCCTGCAGTAGTATTTACTCTGGACGACTTTTGCATAACTCGTAAACCTTTAGAGATAGACCAAATCATACTATACAAAAAATGTAGATCTTTTTAAAATACACAATTTATGTCTAAATAAAATTTCTTGTAAGCTGAACCATTTCAGAGATATTCCTTTTTATGTGTGTGAGTTTCGGAAAACAACTTTCGTGAAATGGATCATCGTTGTTCATTTTGTTGTATGTCAAGTGTGCAAAGACAACAGAATCTCAAAGCTTTAAAGCATTTGACAATCGCACAAAGCCTACTGTATTCTAATATTCTCCTTGCACCTACAAGGAAATAAGCAATAAAATAATTTCTACAAATGTTTATCTCGACTAACACGGAGAAGATATAGGAATAAGAGTTTGTAAGAATGATTAGTACAAGAGTAGAGAAAGTCATGTGAGTGCAGCACATCAGATTTTTTATCTTTTACTTTAACAACTCCTTACCTACAATAAGTGCACCAAAATATTCGATACAGTGCTTTTTGAGGTCCCCTAGTCCACATAACTTTAGAAAAAGGTCCGTGAACAGAACAACACTACTGAAAATGCGAAGTCATTCGTTGTTTTCCTCCTGGTCATACGAAGACAACAGAATTCAAAAGCCATACGTAGGAACCAAGCTCTTCTGACGATCACTGTTCCCATTGTACCTAAAAAGAAATATATTTTACAAAATGTCCGTTTCAAATGACATGAAGACGGAATAAGTATAGTTCGTAAAAAAGTGAGTAGAAAAAGTCATGTGAGTGCAGGGACTGAAAACAAGAGAAGAGCAACGAGAGTTAGAATGCTACAGGAGGTATACCGTATATTGCTGTATCTCACCAGTATAGCCCCTGGTGTGACGGAATGTTCTTCTTAGAAATTTCCTTGTAGGTTCAATGGAAATAGCGATAGTAGTTCATTTAACAGTTGATGACTTCGAAATTGAGTTCTTTTAGAATGCCCAGGAAGCAAATAACGAATTACTTTACATTTGAGAAATGTATTGGTTCAACCAAAAACAAGGAATATTTTAACTTAGAACGCTCAAAGTTTGTGACGTTTAGAAGTTTCTTACTTTTACTATTTTTACTTTCTCTATTACGAATATTAAGTAGGAAAAAGTATTATATTTCAACCAAAAATTCAATGTCTAGATTTCACCTGAAATATGTGTTTTGAGATCCCCGCGCGCGCGCGCGCGTGTGTGTGTGTGTGTGTGTGTGTGTGTGTGTGTGTGTGTGTGTGTGTGTGTGTGTGTGTGTGTGTGTGAATGAGAGTCAGCCAACCTGTTGACAGGATAACTCAAAAACAAAAGTCAGTTAAAAACCAAAATTGGTATTTAACTTTAATATCTCTTCTTATTCTACATGAAGATTTTGAAAAAAATTCCTCCACTGTAAACCACACCTCAAAAGGGAAGCACTTTGAAAATTTTGATTTTCTCAAAAATGGCTCAACCGATTTTTATTAAAATGCTATATGTTTGAGATATTTTTATGGCAAATGAAATGTATATCCAAGTTTCTGGCTATAACCCATCAAGTCCTATTTATTCTGGATGACTTTTGCATAAGTGGTAAACCGTAAGAGATAGACCAAATCTTACTATACAAAAACGTAGATCTTGCTAAAACAAACAAGTATGTCTAAAAATTTTGTAGAATGATATTTGTTTTATTTGTATGATTTTTGGTGAAGTTATACTTCTGTCAAATGGGACATCTTTATTCATTTTTTATATGTTAACGGGGCAAAGAGAACGGAATCTCAAAGCTTTAAAAGATTTGACTGTCGCACTAAGTCTACTGTATTCCAACATTCCCCTTGTACCTACAAGGAAATAAGTAATAAGATAATTTGTACAAATGTTTATCTTAACTAACACGAAGAAGATATAGGAATAAGAGTTTGTAAGAATGGTTAGCACAAGAGTAGAGAAAGTCACGTGATTAGAAGACAACAGATTTTCAGTTTCTATACCTTGAAAGAGGGAATATCGAATTATGCAACACACCTCCATAACGGTCTGATTCCCTGATACTTCCCAGCAACAAGTGAAGATCAAATATAGAAGAGGTCCCCTGGTACCGTCAGATTTATTTGTATCACTTTGTTATTGCATAGGTCTTTAAAGCTAACGTTTTGAAAGCGTTAGTTATTTTGGTCATAAATGTGTGGTACGTCCCAAAATTCACTCAAAAGTTAATATGCTGCACTTACGTGACTTTCTCTACTCATTCTTATAAAATAACTATTCAATATTCATGTTAATGACATAGACGCTTGTAGAAATGGTTTTATTACACATTTTCCTGTAAGTGTGATGTGAATGGCGATAATAAGTTCTTTTAACAGCTGGTCGCTATGTGATTGCTTGGAAATTCCACTGTCCTTGTATGAACAAGAGGAAAACATTTATGAATTCCCATTTGAGAAAAGTATAGGAATTCGAAAATTAAATCATTAACAAACACGGAATGTCTCGAAAGTAGTTATTCTTTAAACATATATTTGACAAAAATTGCATAAAACTAAATATATGTTTTATTTGTCTAAATATATTTAAACATTGGTGTTTAATTGGTCATAGGGGCAGCAACTCCTGTGGAGGGTATTGTCTATCGGCAATGTGGTAGTATTTTTCTATATATTAAATTCACTCTCTCTTTCTCTCTCATAGCTCCAGATCCCTTGGCTAGAGAAAAATTGCCACCCACCAACTGGGAATTGAACCCAGAGCCTAATCAAACTAACCAGTTTTTTATAAATTATATTTTTTTTACACTGCTTACTTGTAAAAGGTAGTTTGGAATAGGGGGTGGGGGGAGTTGAAAATACTAAACAGTAGGCAAGGTGAAAACCAATAAAAAGTTTACCTACTTTCTCTGCATTTCGTGTCCCCTTTTACGGTATTGCTGGGATTCTCACTCCTCGGAGAGTAAATATTGTAATACAATGCAATGAAACACGTTTTCAGAACCATGTTTTCAGCTTAGCTAGAAGCGTGACAAACAGGCCAGACACCTCCTTGTGCCTTCTGACTGCCTGTTGGTACCCAGCAACAAGCGAAGATCAAGGGGCTGTTTGGAACCTCTCCTGGTAACTAACTCTCCTGGTAACTAACTCTCCTGGACCCTTGCAAGTTCTTGCATCATCGAAGTGAAAAATCTTATGCATTGAAGTTAGAAGCTTAATTTTTTTGCACAGGTGTTTCAAGCACCTGAAAATATTATACCAAATAGCATTCCAATTTCTAATTACTTTCTTGACAATTTACTTAATTTATATCAGCTTTATTGGGTATTATCAAAATTTATCTCCTTCAACAGATGTTCATTTACAAGCTTGATATTTTACTGTTTACTAGTAAGAAGAGGAAGTATTTTATTTCACCCCAAAAAGTCGATGTTGAGACTCTACCGGAAATATGTTTTGAGGTCCTTTGTGAGTGTCGGTGTGTGTAGACAGCATAACTCAAAAACGAAAAGTCTGTTAAAAACCAAAGTTGGTATTTAAGTTCGTCTTTCAAGGATGCCACACAAAGATTTTGAAGAATATAGCTCCTACCTGAACTACCCTTTACATGACATGTTTAAGATATTTTAATAGCAGGTGAAATTTATATTATTAATTTTCTGGCTCTAGCCTATGCAGCCCTGTTTAGTCTGGATGGCTTTTGAATAACTCCTAAACCTTAAAAGATAGACCAAGTATTATACAAAACTCGCTAAAACACACAATCTATTTTTTTTTTTTTTTTTTTTTTTTTTTTTTTTTTTTTTTTAAGTAGTATGCACCATTTCGGAGATATTCCTTGTTATGTGTGCGAGTTTCGGAAAACTTAAAACTTTCGTGAAATGGATCATCGTTGTTCATTTTTTTATATGTTAAGTGTGCAAAGAGAACGGAATCTCAAAGGTTCAAAAGTCTTGACTATCGCTCAAAGCCTACTGAATTCTAATATTCCCCTTGCACCTAGAAAATAAGCTATAAGATAATTTTTCTGCAAATGTTTATCTCAACTAACTAGAAGAAGATATAGGAATAAGGGTTTTTAAGAATGGTTAGTACGAGAGTAGAGAAAGTCATGTGAGTGCAACACATCAGATTTTAAAACCATATTTCCTACTACCTTTGTAATAAATTAAGGGATAGAAACTCCCATATAGTGAATAGTTTTTCCTAAAATACTTTTAATACTCCAAAGGGTAAAAATGTCATAAAACAGCCCATTATTATATTAATTATTATTTTTAAAAAAATTGTAGTCAACATAAAATCCAATCGGAGATTTTAGCACCCATATTCTGTACCATGTTGGAAAAAGTTTTCTATTTCTAGCTAGATTTTTGTGACAGAAGATAGACCTTGAATTTTAGAAAATAACAAAAGGAAGTTCTGCTAGAAAACTGGATTTAGAGTTATGCAAGTATGTTTTTTGCCATTTGGTTTTGTGCATCGATTTCCATAAAGTTGTACTTTCTTCTCGGCATTCCAAAACCGAGTAATAAAATGTGTGATTTTACGATATACCTAACATAGGGTGTTTACAAAGTAACTGTTTCCACAACTGTTATCTGTAACTGTTATACGTAAGACATACAAAATCTACCAAAAAAATTATTTAATTCGTACACCGCAATCGAAGAAAAGAATGGAAAAATGTTAAGACAAATATGTAGCTCTAGTTTAAAAAAACGCAATTTATGTCAAATGTTTTGTGATATTGCTTATTATTTTCTCAAATGGGAAGTAATTTGCGTTCTTCCTGATCATACAATACAACGTAATTGCAAAACCGTCACATAGCGAACACCTCTTATAAGATTTGACAATCATTGCACTTATAAGGAAATATATAATGACAGAATTTCTGCAAGTGTGTGTCTCGATTAACACGAACGGGCGTTTGCAAGAAAAGTTCTTATAAGAGTGTGCAGAGATGTTATGTAAATGCAATATTTTTACTTATGGTAGAATTTTGGGACGCCTTGAATGAATACGAAGATGAAAAGCAACACAATTTTGGGGTTCACTTGATGCTGCGCAATAACAGAGAATCAGAACACTCCAGGAGGTATAATCTGGTTTCTGCCATGGTTTAAGTTGTAACCTGAACTACCTTTTTCACTTAAAATGTTTGCAAAATGTTTATTTTAAAAAATCTGATGTGTTGCACTCACATGACTTTCTCTACTCTTGTACTAACCATTCTTACAAACTCTTATTCCTATATCTTCTTCGTGTTAGTTAAAATAAACATTTGTACAAATTATCTTATTGCTTATTTCCTTGTAGGTGCAAGGGGAATACTAGAATACAGTAGGCTTTGTGCGATAGTCAAATCTTTTAAAGCTTTGAGATTCCGTTCTCTTTGTACACGTAACATATAAAAAAATGAACAACGATGACCCATTTCACGAAAGTTCCAAGTTTTCCGAAACTCACACACATAACAAGGTATATCTCCGAAATGGTTCACCCTACAAGAAAATTTATTGAGACATAAATTGTGTATTTTAGCAAGATCTACATTTTTTGTATAGTATAATTTGGTCTAACTCTAACGGTTTACCAGTTATGCAAAAGTCGTCCAGAGTAAATACGACTACAGGGGCTATAGCCAGAAAATTCAAGATGTGCATTTCATTTGTCATAAAAATATCTCAAACATATGATCTTTTAATCAAAATCGTTAGAGCCATTTTCAAGAAAATCAAAATTTTCGAAAAATTTGCCATGTAAAGGGTAGTTTAGGGTGGGGCTATTTTCTTCAAAATCTTCGTGTCACATCCTTGAACGACATTAAACTTAAATACCAACTTTGGTTTTTAACCGACTTTTCGTTTTTGAGCTATGCTGTCCACAGACTGACAGACACAGACACACACATGGAACTTTTTCTAAAAATGCTTTTTTTGGATTCGGGGCCTCAAAACATGTATTTCCGGTGAAATCTCGACTTCGAATTTTTGGGTGGAATACAATACTTCCCCTACTTACCAGCAGAGAAAGTAAAAATGGTTTAACTGTAGAACCTGATTTAGGCATATATCAAGGGGAAGTGGGAAAATTACTTAAAACTAAGATTTTGATAATGCATCATATTTTTTAACAAAGCGCTTTTACATGTGTAAAATTTTACAAACAATAAAGATATGTGTGGAAAAAAAATGTTATTTTAAAAGATTTGACTATCGCTCAACGCCTATTGTATTCTAATATTCTATTTGCAGAAATTATCTTATTGTTTATTTCCTTGTAGGTACAAGGGGAATGTGGGAATACAGTAGGCCTTGAGCGATTGTCAAATCTTTCAATGCTTTGGGATCCCTTCTCCTTACACGGCTAAGATATAAAAAATGAATAATCTTTCCCGTGACGAAAGTTAGTATTCCAGAGCTCACACAGATAACAAGGAATATCTCCGAAATGGTTCACTCTACAGAAAATTTATTTTGGCATAAATTGTCTGTTTTTTAAAGACCTACATGTTTGTATAGTAAGATTTGGTCTCGCTCTTACGGTTTACCAGTTATGCAAAGGTCATCCAGAGTAAACAACTACGTAGGCTATAGCCAGAAAATTCAAGATATTTATTTCATTTGCCATAAGAATATCTGGAACATAAGGCATTTTAATCAAAAACGTTAATGCCATTTTCGAGAAAATAAAAAATTTCGAAACATTTTGCATGTGATTGTTGGTTTAGAGTGGATGATTTTTTTTTTTTTTTATATATATCTTTGTATAGAATACATAAAATGTATTAAATTTAAATACCAACTGTGTTTTTTAACCGAGCTTTCATTTTTGAGCTATGCATACACACACACACGCATACACGTGCACGAGGACCTTTTTCTAAACATGTTTATTTTGGATTCAAGGGTCCTCAAAACATTTTCTGGTGAGATCTCGACATCGAATTTTTGCTAATAGACAGTAAAAAATCAACTTTGTAGATGAACATTTGTTGATAATATCCAATAAATTGGATATAAATTAATTAAATCATCAATAATATAATTAGATATTGGAATGATATTTGGTATACGTGTATTTTCAGGTGCTGGAAACACCTGTGCAAAAACTTCTGCCTCTAACTTCAATACTATAGATTACATAGGTTTTTCACTTCGATGTACCCTAAAGAACTTGCAAGGGTCCAGGAGAGTTAGTTGCCAGGGAAGGTTCGAAACGGCGCTTGATCTTCGCTTGTTGCTGGGTACCAACAGGCAGTCAGAAGGCACAAGGAGGTGTCTGGCTGCTTTCTGACGCTTCAGTCTATAAGCTGAAAATATGGTTTTAAAAACGTGTTTCATTGCATTGCATTTCAATATTTACTCTCCCAGGAGTGAGAATCTCAGCAACGCCGTAAAAGGGGAACCGAAATGTAGAGGAAGTAGACAAATCTTTTTATTGGTTTTCACGTTCCCTACTATTCAGTAGAGCAAATGTAACATTCCATTAAAAAATTCGCTACCGACATTTCACAGGAAATACATGATTTGAGGCCCCCTATGTAAATCGAAATAAGATCTGTCCTGTTTGTGAACAGAATAACTCGAAAAAGAAAACTCAGTTAAATACCAAAGTTGGTATTTATATTCAGAATAGTCCAAGGATGTAACACAAATATTTTCACCCCCTCCTCATATTACAAACTAACAGTTACAAGTGAGCAGTTGTAAAGAATTATAATTTATAAAAAATTGCTAACAATTTTGATTACGCTGACCCCGTAGCTCAGTCGCTAGAAAGCCTGCATATTGTGAAAGCGGTTCCGGGTTCGAGTCCCGGCTGGGGGTGGGAATTTTTCTGTAGACAAGGTTATTCCCATCCTCCCCAGAGTTCGAAGGTGTGAATGTTGTGTGCGAGTATGAGTGTGCGTGAGAGTGAATTTAATGTAAAAATAGTCTTAAAAGACTCAGAAGTCAGTGTTAGTCCAGTACCACATTGTCGACAGGCAAATATTCCACAGGAGAGGCCGCCCATATGACCAATCAGAGTTAAAGCAGGATATATATGGAAGAATAAAACAATATGAAAATACCAACGTTTACATATGTTCATGACAAAGCGTTATACATTGAATTTTGTGGCATATCCTCTAAATTGCTCTTTATTCTGGATGACGTACGTACATGGACAAACGTCTACAAAATATAGATCACGTTAAAGAACGGAATTTTTGTCAAATAAGTGTTTATGAAATGAGTATTTTCGAGACATATCCGCTTTGTTTGTTAGGACGTGTATACACGTCCATAGCGCTCAAGAGACACACGTGTTGCTGAGAAGTATCAGGGAACCAGAACGTCATGGAGGTGTGTTGCAGAATTCACCTCTCCTATTTCAACATGTAGAAACTAAACATATTTTTCAAAAACACACTTCATTGCAACGTAGCAGTATTATTTACTTTCAGCAAAATGAGAAATCAGTAACACCAAAAATGATGAGAAATACAGAGGATAAAGACAAATCTTTGATATAGTTTTTATTTTCTATATTGTGTATTTACTGTTTTTATTAAGTGGAGAAAGTGCTGCATTCCCCCAAGAATTCGATACCGGGCTATCAATGTATATACACGTTTTGAGGCCCCCTAGATGAAAAAAGGCATTTAACGTTGGCATCCTCCAAAGATGCGATAAGATGTGTTCAAGAAAATCCCCTTATTTTACACCAGACTTTACCCCCCCCCCCAAAAAAAAAAATTCATTATTTTTGTTAAAGTACACATGTTTAACATACATGATGGCAAATGGAAATGTGTATCTTTACCTATTTATAAATATCCTTAGAAGGCCTCTTCTCTCGAATTAGTTTGGTATAAGTGATAAACAGTAAGAAATACATAAACCAATGTTATTATACAATATAGGTAGATCTTGTTTAAGTACACTATTTATGCCAAATAATTTTCTGCCAACATTATAGACCTATCTTCTGATCGGTTTGAAATGCGAAATTCTTATAGTTTTCTCAAATGGGGAGTCGCTATATGTTTTTCCCCCTTTTTTAAGGAACAAGCGGGCGCATGTATTTGTGCGTGCAATGTTTGGCGCGCACCTGTGTGTGCGTGTGCGTGCGTGCGTGTGCGCGCGCGGGGGCGAGTGGCTGTATTTGTGCGTGCAATGTTTGGCGCGCACCTGTGTGTGCGTGTGCGTGCGTGCGTGTGCGCGCGCGGGGGCGAGTGGCTTTTGCAACATTGGTATTCAAATCCTTAAACCTTTTTTCTCTCACACTTTTTAATGAATACTCTAGAAAAAGTTCTTGGTGCGTGGCTGTCTGTGGCTACATTAAGCGTGTGTCCGCATACGTGCCCGAACCTCTTTCCTCTAAAGGGTAAAATGGCTTTACAACCAAATGTCCCATAAGAAACTCTCCCCACCCCAAACTAACCTTTGTACGAAAATATTTTCAAATTTCTATTGTGTTTAACGAATAGAGAAGACTGTCTGCAATACCATATGTTCAAGAACGGAACTTCGTCATCATGTAAGAATCATTACCGATCGCTGTTCCCATTGTACCTAAAAAGAAAAAAAAAAAAAAAAAAAGCTTCAAATATAATGAAGATGGAAAAATAAACATTTCTAAGATTAGTTGTATAAAAGAAGGCAGAGAAAGTCATGTGAGTGCAACATAATTTTTCATAGAATTTTGGGATATCTATGACGGAGAAAACAAGAGAAGAGCAACAACAAGAGGTATTGTGGTTCACTTGACGCTGTCTGTTAACAGGGAGTTAGAATGGCATAGGAGATATAACGTGTATTGCTGTATCTCGCCAGTGTAGCCCCTGGTGGAAAAATGGTATTATCAGAAATTTCCTTGTAGGTTCTATGGAAATGGCGGTAGTAGTTCATTTAACAGTTGATGACTGCAAAATTGAGTTCTTTTAGAATGACCAGGAAGCAAATAACGAATTACTTTACATTTCAGAAAAGTCTAGGTATTGGAAAATTCAACCAATAACAAGGAATATCTTGAAAATCAGCATCATAGCAAAAATCTATTTACCATTAATTGTGTGCTTTAATGATATCTACTGAGGTTTTTCGCTGAAATTGGGTTCGCGAAGTATTTTATGTTTCGGAGCTTTTGCCACTTTTAGTTTCTGCTGTCTTATTTGTGTTGTTTAGCGTTTTAACACTTTGATGTTGACATTGTTGAGTTTTTAACCTACAACGCTGAAAGTTTAAAAATTAGTTGTCGAGATTTCACCGGAAATATATGTTTTTAGGTCCCCTAAATCCAAAGCAAGCATTTTTAGAAAAAGGTTCGTATATACGTGTCAGTCTGTGGACAGCATAACTCAAAAATGAAAAGTCGGTTAAAAACCAAAGTTGGTATTTAAGTTCAATATCTTAAATATGCGACACCAAGATTTTGAAGAAAGTTCCTCCACCCTTAACCACCCTTCACATGGAAAAGTTGTGGAAAATGGCTCTAACGGTTTTGATTAAAATGTCATATGTTTGAGACATTTTTATAACAAATTAACTGTATCTTTTGAATTGTATGGTTATAGCCTATGTAGTATGTGTCGCCCTTTTGATGCGGAATGGTGATGTTTGCTCCGGCTAGTTCAGCATGAAATCTCTTTAATCCAGGGTATGCGTAGGTATGTTTTATAGATTACCCCAGAAGAACTTTTGTAGATTATTTATTATTCACTCTTTTGACATTTTCGGGAGTTATGCCGACTTTCGATACTTATATATACTCGCAGAGGAATCGCACTCACGTGTGTACACCACAACGTCCGCTACCGGTCTGGGGCGAGTGGTGACGCTTTCTGGCGTACCCACGCTAGGAAAACGTTCTCTCCGATTTTAAATTTCATGACGTCATCCAAAAGAAAGCCTCGTATCCAAAATGCTATTTCATTCCTTTTCCCAATTTATAAATGTCCCTTTCTATTAAAACATGTTCTTTTTTGAATTTCGAATATCTAGTTACCTTTTTATGATTAAACGATGTTTTCTTTATATTTTATTAAACACATCGCGCGACTTTTAAGATTGGCAGACCTGAATTTTGACCGTGAATTTAAACTATGTGGTATGACGTCATGACTCGTTAATTTCAAACCAATAATGCGTTTATCCTGCAAATTTAACGACTATCATTTACTCATATCTTGCTCACCTTACAACACTTCCTACTCTATTATCTACATATGTTATTACTCAACACTTATCGCAAATCTCACATTCGGCAATTTAAATAAAAACGTGTCTTTATCAAGCCCATTCGATTTGAAATCTAAATTTCGGTATCAGACTCTAGGGAGGATGGGAATAACTTTGGCTAGAGAAGAATAAATTTATACCAATGTTATTGGATATTATCAAGATCCATCTCTTCAAACATATTTAATTACAAAGTTGATTTTTCAAACTATATTTCTTAATACCTTCGTAATAACTTAAAGGTGGGACATTTTTATATAATGAATAGTTCTTAAATTTTTTAATATCGCAAGGTGTAAAAATGTCTTAAAAAGAAAATTATAACGAATATCAAAATTCTAATCGGACAATTTAGTACCCATATTCTGAACTAGGTTCGAAAAAAGTTTTAGATCTCTAGCTATATTTTTGTGGGAGAAGATAATATGAGAAAATAACAAAAATCTTGTTTCCCAGAAAAATGAGTTTAAAGTTTAGTCAAAACTTTGGTAAACACACTAAATTATTTCAAAGGTACAGAAATCAACAAAAGACGAACGAAAAACACTTCCCTCTGCGGAATATATTAGTGCATAGGCAGCAGAATACTTAGCACCTAGTTTAAAAGCAGGTTATTCCAGATCTCCACGAAATGAAAGGCGAGGGCACGCCCATTTAGAAGGCAGAGAATAACCACTTTAAAAATGGCGTCCAAAATATGTCTCCTTCCCTCTCTAGGGGATTAAAACTTCGCAGATATACGCTTTAATGTATGGGACATTTTTTTCAATAAAAATCCAATGATAGAATTTTTTTCCCGCCAAACCGGCTGAAATAGCATTTCAGTGCTCCATGAGAAAGCGGCTAGATACCTCCCCGTTCCTTCTGACTGCCTGTTGATACCCAGCAACAAGTGAAGCGCTGTCTTGCAATTCCTTTAATGCTTTTTGAGCTCAAAATGCCGACGTTTGACTCGCACATCTTTCTCTACTCACTCTTCTACAAACTATTCATACAAACGCTTATTTTTCTACCTACTTCATATTAATCGAGATCACTGTCAATGGTTTCATTACAAACCTCCTTGTAGGTACAATGAGAATAGTGATTAAAATACATGTATAAGGTATATTCAATTTTTGGGGAACATCCTCAGAATTCCCCCTTATTCTAGATGACTTTTGCATATTTGGTTATCCGTAAGAGACATACAAAATCTACAAAAAATTAGGCATTAATATTATTTAATCCGTACACCGCAATCAAAGAAAAGAATGGAGAAGGGCCAACAGAAAACGTATTAAGACAAATATGTAGATGTAGTTTAAAAAACGCAATTTATGTCAAATGTTTTGTGGCATATCCTCTAATTTGCTCTTTATTCTGGATGACGTACGCACATGGACAAACGTCTACAAAATATAGACCTCGTTAAAGAACGCGACTTTTGTGAGATAAATGTTTATGAAATAGCTATTTTGTTTGTTAGGACGTGTATACACGGCCGTAGCACTCAAGAGGCACACGTGTTGCTGAGAAGTATCAGGGAACCAGAACGTTATGGAGGTGTTTTGCAGAATTCGCTTTCTCTCCTATTTCAACATGTAGAAACTAAACATATTTTTCAACAATACACTTCATTGCAACGTAGCAGCATTATTTACTTTCAGCAAAATGAGAAATCATTAACACCAAAAATGATGATAAATACAGAGGATAAAGCAAATTTTTTATTTAGTTTTTACCTTCTACATTGTGTATTTACTGTTTATATTAAGTGGAGAAAGTACTGCATTCCCCCAAGAATTCGATACCGAGCTATCACTGTATATACACGTTTTGAGGCCTCCTCATTAGCATCTTCCTAAGATGCGATAAGAAGTAAAACAAAAACAAAAAAACAAAAACAAAACAAAAAAAATGCAATATTTTTGTTAAAGTACCCATGTTTAACATACATCATGGCAAATGCAAATGTATATCTTTAGCTATTTTAGAAATATCTTTAGAAGTCCACTCCATTCGAATTAGTTTTGTAAAACTGAAAAACAGTAAGAAATGCATAGACAAATGTTACTATGCAATACATTGTCACCGCGCCCGCCGCATCTAATTGCCGACAACAGCAGTGTCACCCATCGCATTATTGTTGGCACTACCGCAAAGGAGCCGAAGGAAGGAGACAGAGAATGACCCCATTGTTGGGGCGCTTGCCGAAAGAGAGAAAAGGATAGAGGCTTCTGGAATCTTCTACTTTGTATTTCACCGCAATAACTGAACTTTCCAGAATAGTGCCTGGGAGATATAAATAGCGGTAAAGTGCGACAGAAGAGTGAGTCAGACGAGTCAGACGTATGTGAAGCGTTGAGGAGTCGTGCCGACGGAGAAGGGACAGCTGTTGTGTTACGAATTCGGAGCCGTGCTTTTGGTGAATCGTAAAGACTTTCTTGCTGTTGCAACGAGTGTAAAAAGTTACTGTTTACGGAAATAAAAGTGTTTCTTTATCTCGACTACATCTGTCGTCTTTACTTTACACCCAAGCAAAAGCCACAATATGTAGATCTTGTTTAAGAACACTATTTATGCCCAATTGCAACATTTAGGCGTTTCTTCTTATCGGTTTGAAATGCAAAATTCTTTTAGTTTTCTCAAATGGTAAGTCGATATACGCCCCCCCCCCTTTTCTAGAAACAAGCGGGCGCATATATTTGTGCGTGCAATGTTTGGCGCGCCTGTTTGTGTGTGTGTGTGTGTGTGTGTGTGTGTGTGTATGTGTGTATGTGTTTGTGTGTGTGCGCGCACGCGCGCGCGGCTTTTCAAACTTTGGTTTAAGTATCCAAATCCCTACACCTTTTTCTCTCACTCTTTTACAGAGTAGTTTAAGCTATAGAAAAAAGTCGACGTGCGTGGCTGTCTGTGGTTGCATATGCGTGTGTCTGCATACGCGCCCGAACCTCGTCCCTCTAGGGTAAAATGGCTTTACAAGCAAATTCACTATTACAAACTCTCCCCACCCCAAAATAATCTCTGTGCGAAAATATTTTCAAATTCCTACTTTGTTTAACAAATAGATAACACTGACTGCAATACCACATGTTCAACAACGGAACTCTTAAAGCCATCATCTAAGAATCAGTACCGATAGCTGTGCCCATTGTACCTAAAAAGGAGAAAAATAAAATATATTTTACAGATGCCTGTTTCAAATAACATGAGGAGTGAAAAATAAGTATTTATAAGAATATTTGTATAAAAGAGAGTAGAGAAAGTCACATGCGTGCAACATAGAATTTTGGGACCTTTATGATTGAAAACATTAAAGGTGAAGAAGAGCAACAAGAGGTATTGTGGTTCACTTGATGCTGTATGCTAACAGAGAGTTAGAATGTTACAGGAGGTATACCGTATATTGCTGTATCTCGCCAGTATAGCCCCTGGTGTGACGGATGGACCCTTGGAAAAATGGCACTATTCCAAATTTGCTGACAGTCATTTCCAGCCACTAAACAAATGTGTATACGAAATGTCATTCCAATATGTAATTTACATTTTCGATTTGTTAATTAATTTATATCAATTTTATTGGGTGTTATCAAAATCTATCTCTTCCAACAGATTATAATTACAAAGTTGATTTTTTAAAACTATATTTCGTAATAACTTAAAGGAAGGAAATTTTCTTATAGCTTCATAGTTCTGAAGTTTTTTTTATACCGCAAGATGTAAAAATGTCATAAAACAGCGCCATATTGTATTAATTTAAAAAATATCAAAATTCTGATCGGACATTTTAGTACCCATGTTCTGAACTATGTTGGATAAAAGTTTTATCTCTCGAGCTATATTTTTGTGGGAGAAGATGATATGAGAAAATAACAAAAACCTTGTTTCCGAGAAAAAGTTTAAAGTTTAGTCAAAAACGTCCATAATTACACTCAAATAATCTAGTAAACACACTAAATTATTTCAAAGGTAAGATCAAATCACATGATCAGCCTGTGAACAACAGAAATCTATCAAGCCAAAGTGAAGCGTGGTAAAGAACTTCAGAAATCAACAAAAGACAAACGAAAAACACTTCCCTCTGCGGAATATATTAGAGAACTTGTTCAACTCGGCTACGGGAGTGCATAGGCAGCAGAATACTTAGCACCTAGTTTAAAAACAGCTTATTCCAGGTCTCCATAAAATGGAATGTGTGGGCACACCCATTTAGAAGGCAGAAGCGTACCACTTTAAAAATGGCGTTCTAGGGGATTATCAAAGAGGATTATAAGTTTGAATCCCTCAGATGGCAGTGTTTTCCGTTTCGCATTTGTTGATTTTTGGGGTTATTTACCATGCTTCTATTTGGTTTTGCAGATTTCTGCTGTTTACAAACTGATGGCGTGCATTTGATCTTAATTTTAAAATATTTAGTGTGTTTACGAGATTGAGTATAATTATTGATAAATACATCGTATATTTATATACACACTTATTGTATTTTCTGGCGAAAATAAAGTTTAAGTCGTGGAAACAGTTACTTTGCTTTTATTTCTATAAACAATCACGAGTTTTAAAACATTGTATGTTATATTTTAATATCACATATTGAATTAATCTGTTCTCTAATGCCGATTACATCAACTTTATGCAAATTGATGAATAAAATCACACAGGAGAAATATGTAGTTGCATAGACGTTAATAAGGAAGCGTGTGACTAAAGTTTAAACTCATTTTTCTTGGAAATAATTTTCTTGTTATTTTCTCATATTCAAAATCTATCTTCTCTCACAAAATTATAGCTAGAGATCTCAAAATTTTTTCCAATATAGTTCAGTATATCGGTACTAAAATGTCCGATAGGATTTTTGATATTCCTTATATTTTTTTAAAAAAAATAAATACAATGCGCTGTCTTTACGACTTTGGGGTATTTCTAAATAGTTCAAATTACATTTGCTATGAAAATATGTTAAATATTGGTAACTTAATAAAAATGTTGAAAACAAAATTTAAATATTTTGTTTATTTTTTATTTTTATTTATTTGTTTATTTATTCATTTTTGCTTATTTATTTAATTATTTATTTATTTACTTATTTACTCACTCACTCATGTTATCCTATCTTGAAAGATACTGAACTTAAATACCACGTTTGACATTTAACCGATTTTTACTGATGTTCCCGACAACAGGTACATTTTCCTGAAAATTTCTTTTTCATCTAGGAGGCCCCAAAACGTGTATTTGCAGTGATAGTGCCGTACCAAATTCTTGGGCTGAATGCAGCATTTCCTAGACTTAATATGAACTGTAGCTACACAATATAGAAGGTAAAATCTAAATAAAAAATTTTGTTTGTAACTTCTGCATTGCTTATCTAATTTTACAGTGTTGCTGAATTCTCATTTTACTGAAAATAAATAAAACTGCTACGTTGCAATGAAGTGTATTGTTGGTAACATATTTTTAGGTTCTACATCTTGAAAGAGGAGAGAAACTGAATTATACAACACACCTCCATTACGTTCTGATTCCCTGTTACCTCGCAGCAACAAGACAGTGAAGATCAAGTACCGAAGAGAAGCTCTGGTCTCCTGGTACCGTCAGATTTATTTCAATTACTCTGCTGCTCCTTAGGTCTTTAATTGCTTTTTGAAAGCGTCAGGTATTTTGGCCATAAATGTGTAGTGCGTCCCAAAATTCAATTAAAAGTTCACATCCTGCACTTACGTGACTTTCTCTACTCATTCTTCTATAAACTAACTACTCAATCTTCATGTTAATCCAGATAGACGCTTATAGATATGATTGTAAGTATAATGTTAATAGGATGGTCGGTTCGTTTAATAGCTGGTAGCTATGTATTGACTTTGACATTCCTTTGTCTTTGTATAACCACAAGGAAAACCCAAATGAATTCCCATTCACGAAACGTATAGGAATTCGAAAATTAAATCATTAACAAACAAGGAACATCTAGAAAACAGTTGTTCCACAATCATTTATTTGACATGAATTGCGTTCTTGAACGATATCAACATTTTGTACATTTTTGTCCATTTCTTACGGATAAGTATTTACGTAAGTTATCCACAACAAAGAGCAATTTAGAGGATATGCCACAGTATCGAGTATATACGTTTTATTTTTCATAAACATATTTAAACATTGGTATTTTTACTCCGATTAGTCGTACGGGCAGCGTCTCCTGTGCACGCAATGGTGGTACTCGTTTAAGAGTGAGTTAGGAGCCTTTAAGATTTATTATACATTAAATACAATCATACACACTCGCAGACACACATTTACACTCATTCATACCACTCATTCAGACCCTAGGGTGGATGGGTATAATCTGCCCAGAGGAAAATTTCCACCCCCACCAGGAAATCGAACCCGGAACCCCTGGCCCAATAGGCAGACTATTGACTGAGCTACGGGACCAGTCTAATTAAAAATTTTTGCCATTTTTTATAAATTGTCCTTTTTAAAACTGCTTACTTATTAAGGGTAGTTTGAAATTCGGGGGAAGGGGTGAAAATATCCATGTTATGCTGAAGTTTGGTATCTAACCGACTTTTCGTTTTTGAGTTATGATGGTCACAAACTGAAGGAGAGATAGCTTATTTCGATCTACATAGGAGGCCTCAAATCATATTGTATTTACAGTGAAATTTCGGTAGCTAATTTTTGAATGGAATGCAACATTTCCTCTACTACACTGAAGAAGGTGAAAACCAATAAAAATATCTGCATTTGGCGTCTCCATTTACGGTATTGCTGGGATTCTAATACCTGAGAGAATAAATATTGCATACAATGCAATGAAACACGTTTTTAAAACCTTATTTTGAGTTCCATAGCTTGAAGTCCGAGAAAGCGGCCAGACACCTCCTTGTATCTTCTGAACGCCTGTTAGTACCCAGGAACAAATGAAGATCAAGCGCTGTTTGGAAACTCTCCTGGCCCCTTGCAAGCCTTAACTCTAAAGTATTGAATTTAGAGGCTTAATTTGTTGCACAGGAATTTCCAGCAACTAAGGAAATGTGTATGAGGAATCTGAATTCAATATCTAATTACATTCTTGATATATTAATTAAATTATATTAACTTACATTAATTTTATTGGGTATTATCAAAATGTATCTCCAAAAGTTTCGATCTCTAGCTAGATTTTGTGGGCGTAGATGGATTTTGAATATGAGAAAGTAACAAAAAAATTTTCCGAGTAACATAAGTTTGAAGTTTAGTCACACACTTCCTCATTAACCTGTATACACGAATTACACGATCAGGTTGTAAACAGAAATCTGTCGAGGCAAATAGAACCATGGTAAATAATTTCAGGAATCAATAAATGACAAACGAAAATGGGTAATTTATTGGAGTGCCTGTTCGTCTAGGCTACGGTGAGTGTAAAGGCAGCAGAATACTTGGCACCTTGTTTAAAACAGTTTATTCCAAGGCTCCAAGAAATGGAAATTGTGGGCAGACCCATTTTAAAGGCAGAGGTGCAGTATTTAAAAACGGCGTCCAAAATATGTGTTCCCCTAAAAAAATTACCTCAGTATTTCACGAGAAACTGGCGAAACACCTGCTTGTGGCTTCTGATTGCCTGTTAGTGCGCAGTAACCAGTGAAGCTCGGGCGCAGTTTCGAAAACATCCTGGTAAATCTTAGTTGCTTACGGTCATAAGAGCACAAGCTGTCTCACAAGTAAACTAAAAATCTGATGTGTTGCACTCACATGACTTTCTCTACTCTTGTACTAACCATTCTTACAAACTCATTCCTATATCTTCTTCGTGTTAGTTAAAATAAACATTTGTACAAATTATCTTATTGCTTATTTCCTTGTAGGTGCAAGGGGAATATTGGAATACAGTAGGCTTTGTGCGATAGTCAAATGTTTTAAAGCTTTGAGATTCTGTTGTCTTTGCTCACTTAACATATAAAAAATGAACAACGATGATCCATTTCACGAAAGTTCTAAGTTTTCCGAAACTCACACACATAACAAGGAATATCTCAGAAATGGTTCACCCTACAAGAAAATTTATTGAGACATAAATTGTGTATTTTAGCAAGATCTACATTTTTTGTATAGTAAAATTCGGCCTATCTCTAACGGTTTACCAGTTATGCAAAAGTCGTCCAGAGTAAATACGATTGCAGGGGCTATAGCCAGAAAATTCAAGATATACATTTCATTTGTCATCAAAATATCCCTAACATATGACATTTTAATCAAAATCGTTAGCCATTTTCAAGAAAATTAAAATTTTCGAAAAATTTTCCATGTAAAAGGTAGTTTAGGGTGGGGCTATTTTCTTCAAAATCTTCGTATCACATCCTTGAAAGACATTAAACATAAATACCAACTTTGGTTTTTAACAGACTTTTCGTTTTTGAGTTATGCTGTGCACAGACTGACAGACTGACACACACAGACACACACACGGACGTTTTTCTAAAAATGCTTATTCTTTCATCATATTAATCGAAATATACCACTTGATGGTTTCGTTACAAATCTCCTTACAGATACAATGGGAATAGTGCTGGTCATTTTTGAGAAAAACAGAATGACCCACGGTGTCAGTTTTTTGCACCCCCTTCTCTAGCGATTCAAATTAAAATGCACGTATAAGATATATTCATGTCAAAAAAAGAAATAGCCAAACAGTGAAGCCTTGATTATTAACGCTCGCCGTGAAAGCTTCAAGTCCTACATTATTATTATTTAATCGGGTTTAACAATGTGTACACTGCAACCAAAGAGAAGAATGGACAAGGGCCATCAGATGTGTTAGACAAATGCATAGATTGGTTGAAAAACGTAATTTATGTCAATTGTTTTGTGATATCTCTTGTTATTTTCTCGTTTTGTTTTCTTCCTGGTCATACAAAACAACATAATTTCGAAACTATCACTTAACGACCACTGTTTTAAGGCTTGACACAGATGCATTTATTTTACTTACAAGGAAATGTGTGATATATAAAGTTTCTGCAAAGTTTGTACAAGAATTAGGACGCCATGAGTGAACACGAAGAGCAAAGCAATGCTGGGCACTAAGAGGGAATCATAACCTAGCAGGAGGTGTACCGTATAACCTGGCTTCTACTATGGCGTGTCGGAAAAGCACGTTTCACGTAACAGTATTGTTTGCTCTTAGAAAAAGGAAAATAACAGCAGCGCACATGAGAAAACGAGATGAGGACTGTTAGAAAATACACCCTTCTTTTTACTTTCTCTAATACATATACTAAGTATATTGTATTCGACCCAAAATTTTCATTTCGAGATTTGACCTAAAATATATTTTGAGACCCGCTGAATAACAAAAAGCATTTTAGAAAGATACTTCCTCCATCTTAAACTAGCCTTTACGTAGAAAATATTTCGAAAATTTTAATTTTCTGAAAACATTCTAACGACTTCGATTAAAGTGTTTGGGATACTTTATGCAAATAAAATTAAAAATTTCAGCTTTCTGGCTATCGCTCAGTAGTCCTGTTTACTCTTGACGAGTTTTGCATAGCTGATAAACCGTAACAGATAGACCAAATCATACTACAAAAATGTCCATATAAATTTTCAGATTAAATGAACGATTTCGGAGATATTCCCATTATTTGTGTGAGTTATTCATTTCTACTTTCTCTACTGGTAAGTAGGGGAAGTATTGTATTCCGCCCAAAAATTCGATTTCGAGATTTCACCGGAAATATATGTTTTGAGGCCCCCTGAATCCAAAAAAATAAAAAAAAAGCATTTTTAGAAAAAGGTCCGTGTGTGTCTTTGTGTCAGTCTGTCAGTTTGTGGACAGCATAACTCAAAAACGAAAAGTCGGTTAGAAACCAAAGTTGGTATTTAAGTTTAATGTCTTTCAAGGATGTGACACGAAGATTTTGAAGAAAATAGCCCCACCCTCAACTACCCTTTACATGGCAAATTTTTCGAAAATTTTGGTTTCCTTGAAAATGGCTCTAACGATTTTGATTAAAATGTCATATGTTTGATATATTTTTATGACAAATGAAATGTATATCTTGAATTTTCTGGCTATAGCCCCTGTAGTCGTATTTACTCTGGATGACTTTTGCATAACTGATAAATCGTTAGAGATAGACCAAATCATACTATACAAAAAATGTAGATCTTGCTAAAATACACAATTTATATCCGAATAAATTTTCTTGTAGGGTGAACCATTACGGAGATATTCCTTGTTATGTGTGTGAGTTTCGGAAAACTTGAAACTTTCGTGAAATGGATCATCGTTGTTCATTTTTTATATGTTAAGTGAGCAAACACAACAGAATCTCAAAGCTTTAAAACATTTGACTATCCCACAAAGCCTATTGTATTCTAATATTCCCCTTTCACCTACAAGGAAATAAGCAATAAGATAAGTTGTACAAATGATTATCTCAACTAACACGAAGAAGATATAGGAATAAGAGTTTGTAAGAATGGTTAGTACAAGA